>CM077021.1:56308264-58708264 GCA_039090855.1 Macrothele yani
TCCTCATCCTGCCTATTTCCCGGACTTGTCTCCGACAGACTATCATCTGTTTCGTCGCCTGGATCACTTCCTCATCCTGCCTATTTCCCGGACTTGTCTCCGACAGACTATCATCTGTTTCGTCGCCTGGATCACTTCCTCATCCTGCCTATTTTCCGGACTTGTCTCCGACAGACTATCATCTGTTTCGTCGCCTGGATCACTTCCTCATCCTGCCTATTTCCCGGACTTGTCTCCGACAGACTATCATCTGTTTCGTCGCCTGGATCACTTCCTCATCCTGCCTATTTCCCGGACTTGTCTCCGACAGACTTTCATCTGTTTCGTCGCCTGAATCACTTCCTCATCCTGCCTATTTTCGCCTATTTTCCGGACTTGTCTCCGACAGACTATCATCTGTTTCGTCGCCTGAATCACTTCCTCATCCTGCCTATTTCCCGGACTTGTCTCCGACAGACTATCATCTGTTTCGTCGCCTGGATCACTTCCACATCCTGCCTATTGCCCGCACTTGTCTCCGACAGACTATCATCAGTTTCGTCGCCTGGATCACTTCCACATCCAGCCTATTTCCCGGACTTGTCTCCGACAGACTATCATCCGTTTCGTCGCCTGGATCACTTCCTCATCCTGCTTATTTCACGGACTTGTCTTCGACAGACTATCATCTGTTTCGTCGCCTGGATCACTTCCTCATCCTGCTAATTTCCCGGACTTGTCTCCGACAGACCATCATCTGTTTCGTCGCCTGGATACCTTCCTCATCCTGCCTGTTTTCCGGACTTGTCTCCAACAGACTATCATGTGTTTCGTCGCCTGGATCACTTCCTCATCCTGCCTATTTCCCGGACTTGTCTCCGACAGACTATCATCTGCTTCGTCGCCTGGATCACTTCCTCATCCTGCCTATTTCCCGGACTTGTCTCCGACAGACTATCATCTGTTTCGTCGCCTGAATCACTTCCTCATCCTGCCTATTTCCCGGACTTGTCTCCGACAGACTATCATCTGTTTCGTCGCCTGGATCACTTCCTATTTCTGCCTATTTCCCGGACTTGTCTCCGACAGACTTTCATCTGTTTCGTCGCCTGAATCACTTCCTCATCCTGCCTATTTTCGCCTATTTTCCGGACTTGTCTCCGACAGACTATCATCTGTTTCGTCGCCTGGATCACTTCCTGTTCCTGCCTATTTCACGGACTTGTCTCCGACAGACTATCATCTGTTTCGTCGCCTGGATCACTTCCTCATCCTGCCTATTTCCCGGACTTGTCTCCGACAGACTATCATCTTTTTCGTCGCCTGAATCACTTCCTCATCCTGCCTAATTCCCGGACTTGTCTCCGACAGACTATCATCTGTTTCGTCGCCTGTATCACTTCCTATTTCTGCCTATTTCCCGGACTTGTCTCCGACAGACTATCATCTGTTTCGCCGCCTGAATCACTTCCTCATCCTGCCTATTTTCGCCTATTTTCCGGACTTGTCTCCGACAGACTATCATCTGTTTCGTCGCCTGAATCACTTCCTGCTCCTGCCTATTTCCCGGACTTTACTCCGACAGACTATCATCTGTTTCGTTGCCTGGATCACTTCCTCATCCTGCCTATTTCCCGGACTTGTCTCCGACAGACTATCATCTTTTTCGTCGCCTGAATCACTTCCTCATCCTGCCTATTTCCCGGACTTGTCTCCGACAGACTATCATCTGTTTCGTCGCCTGTATCACTTCCTATTTCTGCCTATTTCCCGGACTTGTCTCCGACAGACTTTCATCTGTTTCGTCGCCTGGATAACTTCCTCATCCTGCCTATTTCCCGGACTAGTCTCCGACAGACTATTATCTGTTTCGTCGCCTGAATCACTTCCTCATCCTGCCTATTTCCCGGACTTGTCTCCGACAGACTATCATCTGTTTCGTCGCCTGGATCACTTCCTCATCCTGCCTATTTTCCGGAATTGTCTCCGACAGACTATCATCTGTTTCGTCGCCTGGATCACTTCCTCCTCCTGCCTATTTTCCGGACTTGTCTCCGACAGACTATCATCTGTTTTGTCGCCTGGATCACTTCCTCATCCTGCCTATTTCCCGGACTTGTCTTTGACAGACTATCATCTGTTTCGTCGCCTGGATCACTTCCTCATCCTGCCTATTTCCCGGACTTGTCTCCGACAGACTATCATCTGTTTCGTCGCCTGAATCACTTCCTCATCCTGCCTATTTCCCGGACTTGTCTCCGACAGACTTTCATCTGTTTCGTCGCCTGAATCACTTCCTCATCCTGCCTATTTTTGCCTATTTTCCGGACTTGTCTCCGACAGACTATCATCTGTTTCGTCGCCTGGATCACTTCCTCATCCTGTCTATTTGCCGGATTTGTCTCCGACAGACTATCATCTGTTTCGTCGCCTGAATCACTTCCTCATCCTGCCTATTCCAGGACTTGTCTCCGACAGACTATCATCTGTTTCGTCGCCTGGATCACTTCCTCATCCTGCCTATTTACCGGACTTGTCTCCGACAGACTATCATCTGTTTCGTCGCCTGGATCACTTCCTCATCCTGCCTATTTCCCGGACTTGTCTCCGACAGACTATCATCTGTTTCGTCGCCTGGATCACTTCCTCATCCTGCCTATTTCCCGGACTTGTCTCCGACAGACTATCATCTGTTTCGTCGCCTGGATCACTTCCTCATCCTGCCTAATTTCTCGGACTTGTCTCCGACAGACTATCATCTGTTTCGTCGCCTGGATCACTTCCTCATCCTGCCTGTTTTCCGGACTTGTCTCCGACAGACTATCATCTGTTTCGTCGCCTGGATCACTTCCTCATCCTGCCTATTTCCCGGACTTGTCTCCGACAGACTATCATCTGTTTCGTCGCCTGGATCACTTCCTCATCCTGCCTTTTTTCCGGAATTGTCTCCGACAGACTATTATCTGTTTCGTCGCCTCGATCACTTCCTCATCCTGCCTGTTTTCCGGACTTGTCTCCGACAGACTATCATCTGTTTCGTCGCCTGGATCACTTCCTCCTCCTGCCTATTTTCCGGACTTGTCTCCGACAGACTATCATCTGTTTTGTCGCCTGGAACACTTCGTCAACCTGCCTAATTTCCGGACTTGTCTCCGACAGACTATCATCTGTTTCGTCGCCTGGATCACTTCCTCATCCTGCCTATTTCCCGGACTTGTCTCCGACAGACTATCATCTGTTTCGTCGCCTGGATCACTTCCTCATCCTGCCTATTTCCCGGACTTGTCTCCGACAGACTTTTATCTGTTTCGTCGCCTGGATCACTTCCTCATCCTGTCTATTTGCCGGACTTGTCTCCGACAGACTATCATCTGTTTCGTCGCCTGGAATCACTTCCTCATCCTGCCTATTTCCCGGACTTGTCTCCGACAGACTATCATCTGTTTCGTCGCCTGGATCACTTCCACATCCTGCCTATTGCCCGGACTTGTCTCCGACAGACTATCATCTGTTTCGTCGCCTGGATCACTTCCTCATCCTGCCTATTTCCCGGACTTGTCTCCGACAGACTATCATCTGTTTCGTCGCCTGGATCACTTCCTCATCCTGCCTATTTCCCGGACTTGTCTCCGACAGACCATCATCTGTTTCGTCGCCTGGATCACTTCCTCATCCTGCCTGTTTTCCGGACTTGTCTCCGACAGACTATCATCTGTTTCGTCGCCTGGATCACTTCCTCATCCTGCCTATTTCCCGGACTTGTCTCCGACAGACTATCATCTGTTTCGTCGCCTGGATCACTTCCTCATCCTGCCTATTTCCCGGACTTGTCTCCGACAGACTATCATCTGTTTCGTCGCCTGAATCACTTCCTCATCCTGCCTATTTCCCGGACTTGTCTCCGACAGACTATCATCTGTTTCGTCGCCTGGATCACTTCCTATTTCTGCCTATTTCCCGGACTTGTCTCCGACAGACTTTCATCTGTTTCGTCGCCTGAATCACTTCCTCATCCTGCCTATTTTCGCCTATTTTCCGGACTTGTCTCCGACAGACTATCATCTGTTTCGTCGCCTGGATCACTTCCTCATCCTGCCTATTTCCCGGACTTGTCTCCGACAGACTATCATCTGTTTCGTCGCCTGAATCACTTCCTCATCCTGCCTATTTCCCGGACTTGTCTCCGACAGACTATCATCTGTTTCGTCGCCTGGATCACTTCCTATTTCCGCCTATTTCCCGGACTTGTCTCCGACAGACTTTCATCTGTTTCGTCGCCTGAATCACTTCCTCATCCTGCCTATTTTCGCCTATTTTCCGGACTTGTCTCCGACAGACTATCATCTGTTTCGTCGCCTGAATCACTTCCTCATCCTGCCTATTTCCCGGACTTGTCTCCGACAGACTATCATCTGTTTCGTCGCCTGGATCACTTCCTCATCCTGCCTATTTCCCGGACTTGTCTCCGACAGACTATTATCTGTTTCGTCGCCTGAATCACTTCCTCATCCTGCCTATTTCCCGGACTTGTCTCCGACAGACTATCATCTGTTTCGTCGCCTGGATCACTTCCTATTTCTGCCTATTTCCCGGACTTGTCTCCGACAGACTATCATCTGTTTCGTCGCCTGGATCACTTCCTCATCCTGCCTATTTCCCGGACTTGTCTCCGACAGACTATCATCTGTTTCGTCGCCTGAATCACTTCCTCATCCTGCCTATTTCCCGGACTTGTCTCCGACAGACTATCATCTGTTTCGTCGCCTGGATCACTTCCTCATCCTGCCTATTTCCCGGACTTGTCTCCGACAGACTATCATCTGTTTCGTCGCCTGAATCACTTCCTCATCCTGCCTATTTTCGCCTATTTTCCGGACTTGTCTCCGACAGACTATCATCTGTTTCGTCGCCTGAATCACTTCCTCATCCTGCCTATTTCCCGGACTTGTCTCCGACAGACTATCATCTGTTTCGTCGCCTGGATCACTTCCTCATCCTGCCTATTTTCCGGACTTGTCTCCGACAGACTATCATCTGTTTCGTCGCCTGAATCACTTCCTCAGCCTGCCTATCTTCGCCTATTTCCCGGACTTGTCTCCGACAGACTATCATCTGTTTCGTCGCCTGGATCACTTCCTCATCCTGCCCATATTCGCCTATTTTCTGGATTTGTCTGCGATACACTATCATCTGTTTCGTCGCCTGGAACACTTCCTCATCCTGCCTATTTTCCGGACTTGTCTCCGACAGACTATCATCTGTTTCGTCGCCTGGATCACTTCCTCATCCTGCCTATTTTCCGGACTTGTCTCCGACAGACTATCATCTGTTTCGTCGCCTGGATCACTTCCTCATCCTGCCTATTTTCCGGACTTGTCTCCGACAGACTATCATCTGTTTCGTCGCCTGGATCACTTCCTCCTCCTGCCTATTTTCCGGACTTGTCTCCGACAGACTATCATCTGTTTCGTCGCCTGGATCACTTCCTCATCCTGCCTATTTCCCGGACTTGTCTCCGACAGACTATCATCTGTTTCGTCGCCTGGATCACTTCCTCATCCTGCCTATTTCCCGGACTTGTCTCCGACAGACTATCATCTGTTTCGTCGCCTGGATCACTTCCTCATCCTGCCTATTTCCCGGACTTGTCTCCGACAGACTATCATCTGTTTCGTCGCCTGGATCACTTCCTCATCCTGCCTATTTCTATTTTCCGGACTTGTCTCCGACAGACTATCATCTGTTTCGTCGCCTGGATCACTTCCTCATCCTGCCTATTTCCCGGACTTGTCTCCGACAGACTATCATCTGTTTCGTCGCCTGAATCACTTCCTCATCCTGCCTATTTCCCGGACTTGTCTCCGACAGACTATCATCTGTTTCGTCGCCTGGATCACTTCCTCATCCTGCCTATTTTCCGGACTTGTCTCCGACAGACTATCATCTGTTTCGTCGCCTGGATCACTTCCTCATCCTGCCTATTTCCCGGACTTGTCTCCGACAGACTATCATCTGTTTCGTCGCCTGGATCACTTCCTCATCCTGCCTATTTCCCGGACTTGTCTCCGACAGACTATCATCTGTTTCGTCGCCTGGATCACTTCCTCATCCTGCCTATTTCCCGGACTTGTCTCCGACAGACTATCATCTGTTTCGTCGCCTGAATCACTTCCTCATCCTGCCTATTTCCCGGACTTGTCTCCGACAGACTATCATCTGTTTCGTCGCCTGGATCACTTCCTATTTCTGCCTATTTCCCGGACTTGTCTCCGACAGACTATCATCTGTTTCGTCGCCTGAATCACTTCCTCATCCTGCCTATTTTCGCCTATTTTCCGGACTTGTCTCCGACAGACTATCATCTGTTTCGTCGCCTGGATCACTTCCTCATCCTGCCTATTTCCCGGACTTGTCTCCGACAGACTATCATCTGTTTCGTCGCCTGGATCACTTCCTCATCCTGCCTATTTTCCGGACTTGTCTCCGACAGACTATCATCTGTTTCGTCGCCTGAATCACTTCCTCATCCTGCCTATTTTCGCCTATTTCCCGGACTTGTCTCCGACAGACTATCATCTGTTTCGTCGCCTGGATCACTTCCTCATCCTGCCCATATTCGCCTATTTTCTGGATTTGTCTCCGATACACTATCATCTGTTTCGTCGCCTGGATCACTTCCTCATCCTGCCTATTTTCCGGACTTGTCTCCGACAGACTATCATCTGTTTCGTCGCCTGGATCACTTCCTCATCCTGCCTATTTTCCGGACTTGTCTCCGACAGACTATCATCTGTTTCGTCGCCTGGATCACTTCCTCATCCTGCCTATTTTCCGGACTTGTCTCCGACAGACTATCATCTGTTTCGTCGCCTGGATCACTTCCTCCTCCTGCCTATTTTCCGGACTTGTCTCCGACAGACTATCATCTGTTTTGTCGCCTGGATCACTTCCTCATCCTGCCTATTTCCCGGACTTGTCTCCGACAGACTATCATCTGTTTCGTCGCCTGGATCACTTCCTCATCCTGCCTATTTCCCGGACTTGTCTCCGACAGACTATCATCTGTTTCGTCGCCTGAATCACTTCCTCATCCTGCCTATTTCCCGGACTTGTCTCCGACAGACTATCATCTGTTTCGTCGCCTGAATCACTTCCTCATCCTGCCTATTTTTGCCTATTTTCCGGACTTGTCTCCGACAGACTATCATCTGTTTCGTCGCCTGGATCACTTCCTCATCCTGCCTATTTGCCGGACTTGTCTCCGACAGACTATCATCTGTTTCGTCGCCTGAATCACTTCCTCATCCTGCCTATTCCGGACTTGTCTCCGACAGACTATCATCTGTTTCGTCGCCTGGATCACTTCCTCATCCTGCCTATTTTCCGGACTTGTCTCCGACAGACTATCATCTGTTTCGTCGCCTGGATCACTTCCTCATCCTGCCTATTTCCCGGACTTGTCTCCGACAGACTATCATCTGTTTCGTCGCCTGGATCACTTCCTCATCCTGCCTATTTCCCGGACTTGTCTCCGACAGACTATCATCTGTTTCGTCGCCTGGATCACTTCCTCATCCTGCCTATTTCCGGACTTGTCTCCGACAGACTATCATCTGTTTCGTCGCCTGGATCACTTCCTCATCCTGCCTATTTTCCGGACTTGTCTCCGACAGACTATCATCTGTTTCGTCGCCTGGATCACTTCCTCATCCTGCCTATTTCCCGGACTTGTCTCCGACAGACTATCATCTGTTTCGTCGCCTGGATCACTTCCTCATCCTGCCTATTTCCCGGACTTGTCTCCGACAGACTATCATCTGTTTCGTCGCCTGGATCACTTCCTCATCCTGCCTATTTCCCGGACTTGTCTCCGACAGACTATCATCTGTTTCGTCGCCTGAATCACTTCCTCATCCTGCCTATTTTCGCCTATTTTCCGGACTTGTCTCCGACAGACTATCATCTGTTTCGTCGCCTGAATCACTTCCTCATCCTGCCTATTTCCCGGACTTGTCTCCGACAGACTATCATCTGTTTCGTCGCCTGGATCACTTCCTCATCCTGCCTATTTTCCGGACTTGTCTCCGACAGACTATCATCTGTTTCGTCGCCTGGATCACTTCCTCATCCTGCCTATTTTCGCCTATTTCCCGGACTTGTCTCCGACAGACTATCATCTGTTTCGTCGCCTGGATCACTTCCTCATCCTGCCCATATTCGCCTATTTTCTGGATTTGTCTCCGACAGACTATCATCTGTTTCGTCGCCTGGATCACTTCCTCATCCTGCCTATTTTCCGGACTTGTCTCCGACAGACTATCATCTGTTTCGTCGCCTGGATCACTTCCTCATCCTGCCTATTTTCCGGACTTGTCTCCGACAGACTATCATCTGTTTCGTCGCCTGGATCACTTCCTCATCCTGCCTATTTTCCGGACTTGTCTCCGACAGACTATCATCTGTTTCGTCGCCTGGATCACTTCCTCCTCCTGCCTATTTTCCGGACTTGTCTCCGACAGACTATCATCTGTTTTGTCGCCTGGATCACTTCCTCATCCTGCCTATTTCCCGGACTTGTCTCCGACAGACTATCATCTGTTTCGTCGCCTGGATCACTTCCTCATCCTGCCTATTTCCCGGACTTGTCTCCGACAGACTATCATCTGTTTCGTCGCCTGAATCACTTCCTCATCCTGCCTATTTCCCGGACTTGTCTCCGACAGACTATCATCTGTTTCGTCGCCTGAATCACTTCCTCATCCTGCCTATTTTTGCCTATTTTCCGGACTTGTCTCCGACAGACTATCATCTGTTTCGTCGCCTGGATCACTTCCTCATCCTGCCTATTTGCCGGACTTGTCTCCGACAGACTATCATCTGTTTCGTCGCCTGGATCACTTCCTCATCCTGCCTATTCCGGACTTGTCTCCGACAGACTATCATCTGTTTCGTCGCCTGGATCACTTCCTCATCCTGCCTATTTTCCGGACTTGTCTCCGACAGACTATCATCTGTTTCGTCGCCTGGATCACTTCCTCTGCCTGCCTATTTTCCGGACTTGTCTCCGACAGACTATCATCTGTTTCGTCGCCTGGATCACTTCCTCATCCTGCCTATTTCCCGGACTTGTCTCCGACAGACTATCATCTGTTTCGTCGCCTGGATCACTTCCTCATCCTGCCTAATTTCCCGGACTTGTCTCCGACAGACTATCATCTGTTTCGTCGCCTGGATCACTTCCTCATCCTGCCTATTTTCCGGACTTGTCTCCGACAGACTATCATCTGTTTCGTCGCCTGGATCACTTCCTCATCCTGCCTATTTCCCGGACTTGTCTCCGACAGACTATCATCTGTTTCGTCGCCTGGATCACTTCCTCATCCTGCCTATTTTCCGGACTTGTCTCCGACAGACTATTATCTGTTTCGTCGCCTCGATCACTTCCTCATCCTGCCTGTTTTCCGGACTTGTCTCCGACAGACTATCATCTGTTTCGTCGCCTGGATCACTTCCTCCTCCTGCCTATTTTCCGGACTTGTCTCCGACAGACTATCATCTGTTTCGTCGCCTGGAATCACTTCGTCATCCTGCCTATTTTCCGGACTTGTCTCCGACAGACTATCATCTGTTTCGTCGCCTGGATCACTTCCTCATCCTGCCTATTTCCCGGACTTGTCTCCGACAGACTATCATCTGTTTCGTCGCCTGGATCACTTCCTCATCCTGCCTATTTCCCGGACTTGTCTCCGACAGACTTTCATCTGTTTCGTCGCCTGGATCACTTCCTCATCCTGTCTATTTGCCGGATTTGTCTCCGACAGATTATCATCTGTTTCGTCGCCTGAATCACTTCCTCATCCTGCCTATTTCCCGGACTTGTCTCCGACAGACTATCATCTGTTTCGTCGCCTGGATCACTTCCACATCCTGCCTATTGCCCGCACTTGTCTCCGACAGACTATCATCTGTTTCGTCGCCTGGATCACTTCCTCATCCTGCCTATTTCACGGACTTGTCTTCGACAGACTATCATCTGTTTCGTCGCCTGGATCACTTCCTCATCCTGCTAATTTCCCGGACTTGTCTCCGACAGACCATCATCTGTTTCGTCGCCTGGATCACTTCCTCATCCTGCCTGTTTTCCGGACTTGTCTCCGACAGACTATCATCTGTTTCGTCGCCTGGATCACTTCCTCATCCTGCCTATTTCCCGGACTTGTCTCCGACAGACTATCATCTGTTTCGTCGCCTGGATCACTTCCTCATCCTGCCTATTTCCCGGACTTGTCTCCGACAGACTATTATCTGTTTCGTCGCCTGGATCACTTCCTCATCCTGCCTATTTCCCGGACTTGTCTCCGACAGACTATCATCTGTTTCGTCGCCTGGATCACTTCCTATTTCTGCCTATTTCCCGGACTTGTCTCCGACAGACTTTCATCTGTTTCGTCGCCTGAATCACTTCCTCATCCTGCCTATTTTCGCCTATTTTCCGGACTTGTCTCCGACAGACTATCATCTGTTTCGTCGCCTGAATCACTTCCTCATCCTGCCTATTTCCCGGACTTGTCTCCGACAGACTATCATCTGTTTCGTCGCCTGAATCACTTCCTCATCCTGCCTATTTCCCGGACTTGTCTCCGACAGACTATCATCTGTTTCGTCGCCTGGATCACTTCCTATTTCCGCCTATTTCCCGGACTTGTCTCCGACAGACTATCATCTGTTTCGTCGCCTGGATCACTTCCTCATCCTGCCTATTTTCGCCTATTTTCCGGACTTGTCTCCGACAGACTATCATCTGTTTCGTCGCCTGGATCACTTCCTCATCCTGCCTATTTCCCGGACTTGTCTCCGACAGACTATCATCTGTTTCGTCGCCTGGATCACTTCCTCATCCTGCCTATTTCCCGGACTTGTCTCCGACAGACTATTATCTGTTTCGTCGCCTGAATCACTTCCTCATCCTGCCTATTTCCCGGACTTGTCTCCGACAGACTATCATCTGTTTCGTCGCCTGGATCACTTCCTATTTCTGCCTATTTCCCGGACTTGTCTCCGACAGACTATCATCTGTTTCGTCGCCTGGATCACTTCCTCATCCTGCCTATTTCCCGGACTTGTCTCCGACAGACTATCATCTGTTTCGTCGCCTGGATCACTTCCTCATCCTGCCTATTTCCCGGACTTGTCTCCGACAGACTATCATCTGTTTCGTCGCCTGGATCACTTCCTCATCCTGCCTATTTCCCGGACTTGTCTCCGACAGACTATCATCTGTTTCGTCGCCTGAATCACTTCCTCATCCTGCCTATTTTCGCCTATTTTCCGGACTTGTCTCCGACAGACTATCATCTGTTTCGTCGCCTGGATCACTTCCTCATCCTGCCTATTTCCCGGACTTGTCTCCGACAGACTATCATCTGTTTCGTCGCCTGGATCACTTCCTCATCCTGCCTATTTTCCGGACTTGTCTCCGACAGACTATCATCTGTTTCGTCGCCTGAATCACTTCCTCATCCTGCCTATCTTCGCCTATTTCCCGGACTTGTCTCCGACAGACTATCATCTGTTTCGTCGCCTGGATCACTTCCTCATCCTGCCCATATTCGCCTATTTTCTGGATTTGTCTCCGACAGACTATCATCTGTTTCGTCGCCTGGAACACTTCCTCAACCTGCCTAATTTCCGGACTTGTCTCCGACAGACTATCATCTGTTTCGTCGCCTGGATCACTTCCTCATCCTGCCTATTTTACGGACTTGTCTCCGACAGACTATCATCTGTTTCGTCGCCTGGATCACTTCCTCATCCTGCCTATTTCCCGGACTTGTCTCCGACAGACTTTCATCTGTTTCGTCGAATGGATCACTTCCTCATCCTGTCTATTTGCCGGATTTGTCTCCGACAGATTATCATCTGTTTCGTCGCCTGAATCACTTCCTCATCCTGCCTATTTCCCGGACTTGTCTCCGACAGACTATCATCTGTTTCGTAGCCTGGATCACTTCCACATCCTGCCTATTGCCCGCACTTGTCTCCGACAGACTATCATCTGTTTCGTCGCCTGGATCACTTCCACATCCAGCCTATTTCCCGGACTTGTCTCCGACAGACTATCATCTGTTTCGTCGCCTGGATCACTTCCTCATCCTGCCTATTTCACGGACTTGTCTTCGACAGACTATCATCTGTTTCGTCGCCTGGATCACTTCCTCATCCTGCCTATTTCCCGGACTTGTCTCCGACAGACCATCATCTGTTTCGTCGCCTGGATCACTTCCTCATCCTGCCTGTTTTCCGGACTTGTCTCCGACAGACTATCATCTGTTTCGTCGCCTGGATCACTTCCTCATCCTGCCTATTTCCCGGACTTGTCTCCGACAGACTATCATCTGTTTCGTCGCCTGGATCACTTCCTCATCCTGCCTATTTCCCGGACTTGTCTCCGACAGACTATCATCTGTTTCGTCGCCTGGATCACTTCCTCATCCTGCCTATTTTCCGGACTTGTCTCCGACAGACTATTATCTGTTTCGTCGCCTGAATCACTTCCTCATCCTGCCTATTTCCCGGACTTGTCTCCGACAGACTATCATCTGTTTCGTCGCCTGGATCACTTCCTCATCCTGCCTATTTCCCGGACTTGTCTCCGACAGACTATCATCTGTTTCGTCGCCTGAATCACTTCCTCATCCTGCCTATTTTCGCCTATTTTCCGGACTTGTCTCCGACAGACTATCATCTGTTTCGTCGCCTGAATCACTTCCTGTTCCTGCCTATTTCACGGACTTAACTCCGACAGACTATCATCTGTTTCGTCGCCTGGATCACTTCCTCATCCTGCCTATTTCCCGGACTTGTCTCCGACAGACTATCATCTGTTTCGTCGCCTGGATCACTTCCTCATCCTGCCCATATTCGCCTATTTTCTGGATTTGTCTGCGATACACTATCATCTGTTTCGTCGCCTGGATCACTTCCTCATCCTGCATATTTCCCGGACTTGTCTCCGACAGACTATCATCTGTTTCGTCGCCTGGATCACTTCCTCATCCTGCCTATTTTCCGGACTTGTCTCCGACAGACTATCATCTGTTTCGTCGCCTGGATCACTTCCTCCTCCTGCCTATTTTCCGGACTTGTCTCCGACAGACTATCATCTGTTTTGTCGCCTGGATCACTTCCTCATCCTGCCTATTTTCCGGACTTGTCTCCGACAGACTATCATCTGTTTCGTCGCCTGGATCACTTCCTCATCCTGCCTATTTCCCGGACTTGTCTCCGACAGACTATCATCTGTTTCGTCGCCTGAATCACTTCCTCATCCTGCCTATTTTTGCCTATTTTCCGGACTTGTCTCCGACAGACTATCATCTGTTTCGTCGCCTGGATCACTTCCTCATCCTGCCTATTTGCCGGACTTGTCTCCGACAGACTATCATCTGTTTCGTCGCCTGAATCACTTCCTCATCCTGCCTATTCCAGGACTTGTCTCCGACAGACTATCATCTGTTTCGTCGCCTGGATCACTTCCTCATCCTGCCTATTTCACGGACTTGTCTCCGACAGACTATCATCTGTTTCGTCGCCTGGATCACTTCCTCATCCTGCCCATATTCGCCTATTTTCCGGACTTGTCTCCGACAGACTATCATCTGTTTCGTCGCCTGGATCACTTCCTCATCCTGCCTATTTCTCGGACTTGTCTCCGACAGACTATCATCTGTTTCGTCGCCTGGATCACTTCCTCATCCTGCCTATTTCCCGGACTTGTCTCCGACAGACTATCATCTGTTTCGTCGCCTGGATCACTTCCTCATCCTGCCTATTTCTCGGACTTGTCTCCGACAGACTATCATCTGTTTCGTCGCCTGGATCACTTCCTCATCCTGCCTATTTCCCGGACTTGTCTCCGACAGACTATCATCTGTTTCGTCGCCTGAATCACTTCCTCATCCTGCCTATTTGCCGGATTTGTCTCCGACAGACTATCATCTGTTTCGTCGCCTGAATCACTTCCTCATCCTGCCTATTTCCCGGACTTGTCTCCGACAGACTATCATCTGTTTCGTCGCCTGGATCACTTCCTCATCCTGCCTATTTACCGGACTTGTCTCCGACAGACTATCATCTGTTTCGTCGCCTGGATCACTTCCTCATCCTGCCTATTTCACGGACTTGTCTCCGACAGACTATCATCTGTTTCGTCGCCTGGATCACTTCCTCATCCTGCCTATTTCCCGGACTTGTCTCCGACAGACTATCATCTGTTTCGTCGCCTGGATCACTTCCTCATCCTGCCTAATTTCTCGGACTTGTCTCCGACAGACTATCATCTGTTTCGTCGCCTGGATCACTTCCTCATCCTGCCTGTTTTCCGGACTTGTCTCCGACAGACTATCATCTGTTTCGTCGCCTGGATCACTTCCTCATCCTGCCTATTTCCCGGACTTGTCTCCGACAGACTATCATCTGTTTCGTCGCCTGGATCACTTCCTCATCCTGCCTATTTTCCGGAATTGTCTCCGACAGACTATTATCTGTTTCGTCGCCTCGATCACTTCCTCATCCTGCCTGTTTTCCGGACTTGTCTCCGACAGACTATCATCTGTTTCGTCGCCTGAATCACTTCCTCATCCTGCCTATTCCAGGACTTGTCTCCGACAGACTATCATCTGTTTCGTCGCCTGGATCACTTCCTCATCCTGCCTATTTACCGGACTTGTCTCCGACAGACTATCATCTGTTTCGTCGCCTGGATCACTTCCTCTGCCTGCCTATTTCACGGACTTGTCTCCGACAGACTATCATCTGTTTCGTCGCCTGGATCACTTCCTCATCCTGCCTATTTCCCGGACTTGTCTCCGACAGACTATCATCTGTTTCGTCGCCTGGATCACTTCCTCATCCTGCCTAATTTCCGGACTTGTCTCCGACAGACTATCATCTGTTTCGTCGCCTGGATCACTTCCTCATCCTGCCTGTTTTCCGGACTTGTCTCCGACAGACTATCATCTGTTTCGTCGCCTGGATCACTTCCTCATCCTGCCTATTTCCCGGACTTGTCTCCGACAGACTATCATCTGTTTCGTCGCCTGGATCACTTCCTCATCCTGCCTAATTTCCCGGACTTGTCTCCGACAGACTATCATCTGTTTCGTCGCCTGGATCACTTCCTCATCCTGCCTATTTTCCGGACTTGTCTCCGACAGACTATCATCTGTTTCGTCGCCTGGATCACTTCCTCATCCTGCCTATTTCCCGGACTTGTCTCCGACAGACTATCATCTGTTTCGTCGCCTGGATCACTTCCTCATCCTGCCTATTTTCCGGAATTGTCTCCGACAGACTATTATCTGTTTCGTCGCCTCGATCACTTCCTCATCCTGCCTGTTTTCCGGACTTGTCTCCGACAGACTATCATCTGTTTCGTCGCCTGAATCACTTCCTCATCCTGCCTATTTCCAGGACTTGTCTCCGACAGACTATCATCTGTTTCGTCGCCTGGATCACTTCCACATCCTGCCTATTTACCGGACTTGTCTCCGACAGACTATCATCTGTTTCGTCGCCTGGATCACTTTCCTCTGCCTGCCTATTTCACGGATTTGTCTCCGACAGACTATCATCTGTTTCGTCGCCTGGATCACTTCCTCATCCTGCCTATTTCCCGGACTTGTCTCCGACAGACTATCATCTGTTTCGTCGCCTGGATCACTTCCTCATCCTGCCTAATTTCTCGGACTTGTCTCCGACAGACTATCATCTGTTTCGTCGCCTGGATCACTTCCTCATCCTGCCTGTTTTCCGGACTTGTCTCCGACAGACTATCATCTGTTTCGTCGCCTGGATCACTTCCTCATCCTGCCTATTTCCCGGACTTGTCTCCGACAGACTATCATCTGTTTCGTCGCCTGGATCACTTCCTCATCCTGCCTAATTTCTCGGACTTGTCTCCGACAGACTATCATCTGTTTCGTCGCCTGGATCACTTCCTCATCCTGCCTGTTTTCCGGACTTGTCTCCGACAGACTATCATCTGTTTCGTCGCCTGGATCACTTCCTCATCCTGCCTATTTCCCGGACTTGTCTCCGACAGACTATCATCTGTTTCGTCGCCTGGATCACTTCCTCATCCTGCCTATTTTCCGGACTTGTCTCCGACAGACTATCATCTGTTTCGTCGCCTGGATCACTTCCTCATCCTGCCTGTTTTCCGGACTTGTCTCCGACAGACTATCATCTGTTTCGTCGCCTGGATCACTTCCTCATCCTGCCTATTTTCCGGACTTGTCTCCGACAGACTATCATCTGTTTCGTCGCCTGGATCACTGGATCCTGCCTATTTTCCGGACTTGTCTCCGACAGACTATCATCTGTTTCGTCGCCTGGATCACTTCCTCATCCTGCCTATTTCCCGGACTTGTCTCCGACAGACTTTTATCTGTTTCGTCGCCTGAATCACTTCCTCATCCTGCCTATTTGCCGGACTTGTCTCCGACAGATTATCATCTGTTTCGTCGCCTGAATCACTTCCTCATCCTGCCTATTTCCCGGACTTGTCTCCGACAGACTATCATCTGTTTCGTCGCCTGGATCACTTCCTCATCCTGCCTATTTCCCGGACTTGTCTCCGACAGACTATCATCTGTTTCGTCGCCTGGATCACTTCCTCATCCTGCCTATTTCACGGACTTGTCTCCGACAGACTATCATCTGTTTCGTCGCCTGGATCACTTCCTCATCCTGCCTATTTTCCGGACTTGTCTCCGACAGACTATCATCTGTTTCGTCGCCTGGATCACTTCCTCATCCTGCCTATTTCCCGGACTTGTCTCCGACAGACTATCATCTGTTTCGTCGCCTGGATCACTTCCTCATCCTGCCTATTTCCCGGACTTGTCTCCGACAGACTATCATCTGTTTCGTCGCCTGGATCACTTCCTCATCCTGCCTATTTCCCGGACTTGTCTCCGACAGACTATCATCTGTTTCGTCGCCTGGATCACTTCCTATTTCTGCCTATTTCCCGGACTTGTCTCCGACAGACTTTCATCTGTTTCGTCGCCTGAATCACTTCCTCATCCTGCCTATTTTCGCCTATTTTCCGGACTTGTCTCCGACAGACTATCATCTGTTTCGTCGCCTGAATCACTTCCTCATCCTGCCTATTTCCCGGACTTGTCTCCGACAGACTATCATCTGTTTCGTCGCCTGGATCACTTCCTCATCCTGCCTATTTCCCGGACTTGTCTCCGACAGACTATTATCTGTTTCGTCGCCTGAATCACTTCCTCATCCTGCCTATTTCCCGGACTTGTCTCCGACAGACTATCATCTGTTTCGTCGCCTGATCACTTCCTATTTCTGCCTATTTCCCGGACTTGTCTCCGACAGACTATCATCTGTTTCGTCGCCTGGATCACTTCCTCATCCTGCCTATTTCCCGGACTTGTCTCCGACAGACTATCATCTGTTTCGTCGCCTGAATCACTTCCTCATCCTGCCTATTTCCCGGACTTGTCTCCGACAGACTATCATCTGTTTCGTCGCCTGGATCACTTCCTATTTCTGCCTATTTCCCGGACTTGTCTCCGACAGACTTTCATCTGTTTCGTCGCCTGAATCACTTCCTCATCCTGCCTATTTTCGCCTATTTTCCGGACTTGTCTCCGACAGACTATCATCTGTTTCGTCGCCTGGATCACTTCCTCATCCTGCCTATTTTCCGGACTTGTCTCCGACAGACTATCATCTGTTTCGTCGCCTGGATCACTTCCTCATCCTGCCTATTTCCCGGACTTGTCTCCGACAGACTATCATCTGTTTCGTCGCCTGGATCACTTCCTCATCCTGCCTATTTCCCGGACTTGTCTCCGACAGACTATTATCTGTTTCGTCGCCTGAATCACTTCCTCATCCTGTCTATTTGCCGGATTTGTCTCCGACAGATTATCATCTGTTTCGTCGCCTGAATCACTTCCTCATCCTGCCTATTTCCCGGACTTGTCTCCGACAGACTATCATCTGTTTCGTCGCCTGGATCACTTCCTCATCCTGCCTATTTCCCGGACTTGTCTCCGACAGACTATCATCTGTTTCGTCGCCTGAATCACTTCCTCATCCTGCCTATTTCCCGGACTTGTCTCCGACAGACTATCATCTGTTTCGTCGCCTGGATCACTTCCTCATCCTGCCTATTTTCCGGACTTGTCTCCGACAGACTATCATCTGTTTCGTCGCCTGGATCACTTCCTCATCCTGCCTATTTCCCGGACTTGTCTCCGACAGACTATCATCTGTTTCGTCGCCTGGATCACTTCCTCATCCTGCCTATTTCCCGGACTTGTCTCCGACAGACTATCATCTGTTTCGTCGCCTGAATCACTTCCTCATCCTGCCTATTTCCCGGACTTGTCTCCGACAGACTTTCATCTGTTTCGTCGCCTGAATCACTTCCTCATCCTGCCTATTTGCCTATTTTCCGGACTTGTCTCCGACAGACTATCATCTGTTTCGTCGCCTGGATCACTTCCTCATCCTGTCTATTTGCCGGATTTGTCTCCGACAGATTATCATCTGTTTCGTCGCCTGAATCACTTCCTCATCCTGCCTATTCCAGGACTTGTCTCCGACAGACTATCATCTGTTTCGTCGCCTGGATCACTTCCTCATCCTGCCTATTTCCCGGACTTGTCTCCGACAGACTATCATCTGTTTCGTCGCCTGGATCACTTCCTCATCCTCCTGCCTATTTTCCGGACTTGTCTCCGACAGACTATCATCTGTTTCGTCGCCTGGATCACTTCCTCATCCTGCCTATTTCTCGGACTTGTCTCCGACAGACTATCATCTGTTTCGTCGCCTGGATCACTTCCTCATCCTGCCTATTTCCCGGACTTGTCTCCGACAGACTATCATCTGTTTTGTCGCCTGGATCACTTCCTCATCCTGCCTATTTCTCGGACTTGTCTCTTTGACAGACTATCATCTGTTTCGTCGCCTGGATCACTTCCTCATCCTGCCTATTTCCCGGACTTGTCTCCGACAGACTATCATCTGTTTCGTCGCCTGAATCACTTCCTCATCCTGTCTATTTGCCGGACTTGTCTCCGACAGACTATCATCTGTTTCGTCGCCTGAATCACTTCCTCATCCTGCCTATTTCCGGACTTGTCTCCGACAGACTATCATCTGTTTCGTCGCCTGGATCACTTCCTCATCCTGCCTATTTTCCGGACTTGTCTCCGACAGACTATCATCTGTTTCGTCGCCTGGATCACTTCCTCATCCTGCCTATTTCACGGACTTGTCTCCGACAGACTATCATCTGTTTCGTCGCCTGGATCACTTCCTCATCCTGCCTATTTCCCGGACTTGTCTCCGACAGACTATCATCTGTTTCGTCGCCTGGATCACTTCCTCATCCTGCTAATTTCTCGGACTTGTCTCCGACAGACTATCATCTGTTTCGTCGCCTGGATCACTTCCTCATCCTGCCTGTTTTCCGGACTTGTCTCCGACAGACTATCATCTGTTTCGTCGCCTGGATCACTTCCTCATCCTGCCTATTTCCCGGACTTGTCTCCGACAGACTATCATCTGTTTCGTCGCCTGGATCACTTCCTCATCCTGCCTATTTCCCGGACTTGTCTCCGACAGACTATCATCTGTTTCGTCGCCTGGATCACTTCCTCATCCTGTCTATTTGCCGGACTTGTCTCCGACAGACTATCATCTGTTTCGTCGCCTGAATCACTTCCTCATCCTGCCTATTTCCCGGACTTGTCTCCGACAGACTATCATCTGTTTCGTCGCCTGGATCACTTCCACATCCTGCCTATTTTCCGGACTTGTCTCCGACAGACTATCATCTGTTTCGTCGCCTGGATCACTTCCTCATCCTGCCTATTTCCCGGACTTGTCTCCGACAGACTATCATCTGTTTCGTCGCCTGGATCACTTCCTCATCCTGCCTATTTCACGGACTTGTCTTCGACAGACTATCATCTGTTTCGTCGCCTGGATCACTTCCTCATCCTGCTAATTTCCCGGACTTGTCTCCGACAGACTATCATCTGTTTCGTCGCCTGGATACCTTCCTCATCCTGCCTGTTTTCCGGACTTGTCTCCAACAGACTATCATCTGTTTCGTCGCCTGGATCACTTCCTCATCCTGCCTATTTCCCGGACTTGTCTCCGACAGACTATCATCTGTTTCGTCGCCTGGATCACTTCCTCATCCTGCCTATTTCCCGGACTTGTCTCCGACAGACTATCATCTGTTTCGTCGCCTGGATCACTTCCTCATCCTGCCTATTTCCCGGACTTGTCTCCGACAGACTATCATCTGTTTCGTCGCCTGGATCACTTCCTCATCCTGCCTATTTCCCGGACTTGTCTCCGACAGACTATCATCTGTTTCGTCGCCTGGATCACTTCCTCATCCTGCCTATTTTCGCCTATTTTCCGGACTTGTCTCCGACAGACTATCATCTGTTTCGTCGCCTGAATCACTTCCTCATCCTGCCTATTTCACGGACTTGTCTCCGACAGACTATCATCTGTTTCGTCGCCTGGATCACTTCCTCATCCTGCCTATTTCCCGGACTTGTCTCCGACAGACTATCATCTGTTTCGTCGCCTGAATCACTTCCTCATCCTGCCTATTTCCCGGACTTGTCTCCGACAGACTATCATCTGTTTCGTCGCCTGGATCACTTCCTATTTCTGCCTATTTCCCGGACTTGTCTCCGACAGACTATCATCTGTTTCGTCGCCTGAATCACTTCCTCATCCTGCCTATTTTCGCCTATTTTCCGGACTTGTCTCCGACAGACTATCATCTGTTTCGTCGCCTGAATCACTTCCTCATCCTGCCTATTTCCCGGACTTGTCTCCGACAGACTATCATCTGTTTCGTTCGCCTGGATCACTTCCTCATCCTGCCTATTTCCCGGACTTGTCTCCGACAGACTATCATCTGTTTCGTCGCCTGAATCACTTCCTCATCCTGCCTATTTCCCGGACTTGTCTCCGACAGACTATCATCTGTTTCGTCGCCTGGATCACTTCCTCATCCTGCCTATTTCCCGGACTTGTCTCCGACAGACTATCATCTGTGTTCCGTCGCCTGGATCACTTCCTCATCCTGCCTATTTCCCGGACTTGTCTCCGACAGACTATCATCTGTTTCGTCGCCTGGATCACTTCCTCATCCTGCCTATTTCCCGGACTTGTCTCCGACAGACTATCATCTGTTTCGTCGCCTGGATCACTTCCTCATCCTGCCTATTTTCCGGAATTGTCTCCGACAGACTATCATCTGTTTCGTCGCCTGGATCACTTCCTCATCCTGCCTATTTTCCGGACTTGTCTCCGACAGACTATCATCTGTTTCGTCGCCTGGATCACTTCCTCATCCTGCCTATTTCCCGGACTTGTCTCCGACAGACTATCATCTGTTTCGTCGCCTGAATCACTTCCTCATCCTGCCTATTTCCCGGACTTGTCTCCGACAGACTATCATCTGTTTCGTCGCCTGAATCACTTCCTCATCCTGCCTATTTTTGCCTATTTTCCGGACTTGTCTCCGACAGACTATCATCTGTTTCGTCGCCTGGATCACTTCCTCATCCTGTCTATTTGCCGGACTTGTCTCCGACAGATTTTCATCTGTTTCGTCGCCTGAATCACTTCCTCATCCTGCCTATTCCAGGACTTGTCTCCGACAGACTATCATCTGTTTCGTCGCCTGGATCACTTCCACATCCTGCCTATTTCCCGGACTTGTCTCCGACAGACTATCATCTGTTTCGTCGCCTGGATCACTTCCTCATCCTGCCTATTTTCCGGACTTGTCTCCGACAGACTATCATCTGTTTCGTCGCCTGGATCACTTCCTCATCCTGCCTATTTCCCGGACTTGTCTCCGACAGACTATCATCTGTTTCGTCGCCTGGATCACTTCCTCATCCTGCCTATTTCCCGGACTTGTCTCCGACAGACTATCATCTGTTTCGTCGCCTGGATCACTTCCTCATCCTGCCTATTTTCCGGACTTGTCTCCGACAGACTATCATCTGTTTCGTCGCCTGGATCACTTCCTCATCCTGCCTATTTCCCGGACTTGTCTCCGACAGACTATCATCTGTTTCGTCGCCTGGATCACTTCCTCATCCTGCCTATTTCCCGGACTTGTCTCCGACAGACTATCATCTGTTTCGTCGCCTGAATCACTTCCTCATCCTGCCTATTTCCCGGACTTGTCTCCGACAGACTATCATCTGTTTCGTCGCCTGGATCACTTCCTCATCCTGCCTATTTCCCGGACTTGTCTCCGACAGACTATCATCTGTTTCCGTCGCCTGGATCACTTCCTCATCCTGCCTATTTTCGCCTATTTTCCGGACTTGTCTCCGACAGACTATCATCTGTTTCGTCGCCTGAATCACTTCCTCATCCTGCCTATTTCCCGGACTTGTCTCCGACAGACTATCATCTGTTTCGTCGCCTGGATCACTTCCTCATCCTGCCTATTTCCCGGACTTGTCTCCGACAGACTATCATCTGTTCCGTCGCCTGAATCACTTCCTCATCCTGCCTATTTTCGCCTATTTTCCGGACTTGTCTCCGACAGACTATCATCTGTTTCGTCGCCTGAATCACTTCCTCATCCTGCCTATTTCCCGGACTTGTCTCCGACAGACTATCATCTGTTTCGTCGCCTGGATCACTTCCTCATCCTGCCTATTTCCCGGACTTGTCTCCGACAGACTATCATCTGTTTCGTCGCCTGAATCACTTCCTCATCCTGCCTATTTCCCGGACTTGTCTCCGACAGACTATCATCTGTTTCGTCGCCTGGATCACTTCCTCATCCTGCCTATTTCCCGGACTTGTCTCCGACAGACTATCATCTGTTTCCGTCGCCTGGATCACTTCCTCATCCTGCCTATTTCCCGGACTTAGTCTCCGACAGACTATCATCTGTTTCGTCGCCTGAATCACTTCCTCATCCTGCCTATTTCCCGGACTTGTCTCCGACAGACTATCATCTGTTTCGTCGCCTGGATCACTTCCTCATCCTGCCTATTTTCCGGAATTGTCTCCGACAGACTATCATCTGTTTCGTCGCCTGGATCACTTCCTCCATCCTGCCTATTTTCCGGACTTGTCTCCGACAGACTATCATCTGTTTCGTCGCCTGGATCACTTCCTCATCCTGCCTATTTCCCGGACTTGTCTCTTTGACAGACTATCATCTGTTTCGTCGCCTGGATCACTTCCTCATCCTGCCTATTTCCCGGACTTGTCTCCGACAGACTATCATCTGTTTCGTCGCCTGAATCACTTCCTCATCCTGCCTATTTCCCGGACTTGTCTCCGACAGACTATCATCTGTTTCGTCGCCTGGATCACTTCCTCATCCTGCCTATTTTTGCCTATTTTCCGGACTTGTCTCCGACAGACTATCATCTGTTTCGTCGCCTGGATCACTTCCTCATCCTGCCTATTTGCCGGACTTGTCTCCGACAGACTATCATCTGTTTCGTCGCCTGAATCACTTCCTCATCCTGCCTATTTCCAGGACTTGTCTCCGACAGACTATCATCTGTTTCGTCGCCTGGATCACTTCCTCATCCTGCCTATTTCCGGACTTGTCTCCGACAGACTATCATCTGTTTCGTCGCCTGGATCACTTCCTCATCCTGCCTATTTCACGGACTTGTCTCCGACAGACTATCATCTGTTTCGTCGCCTGGATCACTTCCTCATCCTGCCTATTTCCCGGACTTGTCTCCGACAGACTATCATCTGTTTCGTCGCCTGGATCACTTCCTCATCCTGCCTATTTCTCGGACTTGTCTCCGACAGACTATCATCTGTTTCGTCGCCTGGATCACTTCCTCATCCTGCCTATTTTCCGGACTTGTCTCCGACAGACTATCATCTGTTTCGTCGCCTGGATCACTTCCTCATCCTGCCTATTTCCCGGACTTGTCTCCGACAGACTATCATCTGTTTCGTCGCCTGGATCACTTCCTCATCCTGCCTATTTTCCGGAATTGTCTCCGACAGACTATCATCTGTTTCGTCGCCTGGATCACTTCCTCATCCTGCCTGTTTTCCGGACTTGTCTCCGACAGACTATCATCTGTTTCGTCGCCTGGATCACTTCCTCATCCTGCCTATTTTCCGGACTTGTCTCCGACAGACTATCATCTGTTTCGTCGCCTGGATCACTTCCTCAACCTGCCTAATTTCCGGACTTGTCTCCGACAGACTATCATCTGTTTCGTCGCCTGGATCACTTCCTCATCCTGCCTATTTCCCGGACTTGTCTCCGACAGACTATCATCTGTTTCGTCGCCTGGATCACTTCCTCATCCTGCCTATTTCCCGGACTTGTCTCCGACAGACTATCATCTGTTTCGTCGCCTGGATCACTTCCTCATCCTGCCTATTTGCCGGACTTGTCTCCGACAGACTATCATCTGTTTCGTCGCCTGGATCACTTCCTCATCCTGCCTATTTCCCGGACTTGTCTCCGACAGACTATCATCTGTTTCGTCGCCTGGATCACTTCCACATCCTGCCTATTGCCCGGACTTGTCTCCGACAGACTATCATCTGTTTCGTCGCCTGGATCACTTCCTCATCCTGCCTATTTCACGGACTTGTCTCCGACAGACTATCATCTGTTTCGTCGCCTGGATCACTTCCTCATCCTGCCTATTTCCCGGACTTGTCTCCGACAGACTATCATCTGTTTCGTCGCCTGGATCACTTCCTCATCCTGCCTGTTTTCCGGACTTGTCTCCGACAGACTATCATCTGTTTCGTCGCCTGGATCACTTCCTCATCCTGCCTATTTCCCGGACTTGTCTCCGACAGACTATCATCTGTTTCGTCGCCTGGATCACTTCCTCATCCTGCCTATTTCCCGGACTTGTCTCCGACAGACTATCATCTGTTTCGTCGCCTGGATCACTTCCTCATCCTGCCTATTTCCCGGACTTGTCTCCGACAGACTATCATCTGTTTCGTCGCCTGGATCACTTCCTATTTCTGCCTATTTCCCGGACTTGTCTCCGACAGACTTTCATCTGTTTCGTCGCCTGAATCACTTCCTCATCCTGCCTATTTTCGCCTATTTTCCGGACTTGTCTCCGACAGACTATCATCTGTTTCGTCGCCTGAATCACTTCCTCATCCTGCCTATTTCCCGGACTTGTCTCCGACAGACTATTATCTGTTTCGTCGCCTGAATCACTTCCTCATCCTGCCTATTTCCCGGACTTGTCTCCGACAGACTATCATCTGTTTCGTCGCCTGGATCACTTCCTCATTTCCTGCCTATTTCCCGGACTTGTCTCCGACAGACTTTCATCTGTTTCGTCGCCTGAATCACTTCCTCATCCTGCCTATTTTCGCCTATTTTCCGGACTTGTCTCCGACAGACTATCATCTGTTTCGTCGCCTGAATCACTTCCTCATCCTGCCTATTTCCCGGACTTGTCTCCGACAGACTATCATCTGTTTCGTCGCCTGGATCACTTCCTCATCCTGCCTATTTCCCGGACTTGTCTCCGACAGACTATTATCTGTTTCGTCGCCTGAATCACTTCCTCATCCTGCCTATTTCCCGGACTTGTCTCCGACAGACTATCATCTGTTTCGTCGCCTGTATCACTTCCTATTTCTGCCTATTTCCCGGACTTGTCTCCGACAGACTTTCATCTGTTTCGTCGCCTGGATCACTTCCTCATCCTGCCTATTTCCCGGACTTGTCTCCGACAGACTATCATCTGTTTCGTCGCCTGAATCACTTCCTCATCCTGCCTATTTCCCGGACTTGTCTCCGACAGACTATCATCTGTTTCGTCGCCTGGATCACTTCCTCATCCTGCCTATTTTCCGGACTTGTCTCCGACAGACTATCATCTGTTTCGTCGCCTGAATCACTTCCTCATCCTGCCTATCTTCGCCTATTTCCCGGACTTGTCTCCGACAGACTATCATCTGTTTCGTCGCCTGGATCACTTCCTCATCCTGCCCATATTCGCCTATTTTCTGGATTTGTCTGCGATACACTATCATCTGTTTCGTCGCCTGGATCACTTCCTCATCCTGCCTATTTCCCGGACTTGTCTCCGACAGACTATCATCTGTTTCGTCGCCTGGATCACTTCCTCATCCTGCCTATTTTACGGACTTGTCTCCGACAGACTATCATCTGTTTCGTCGCCTGGATCACTTCCTCATCCTGCCTATTTCCCGGACTTGTCTCCGACAGACTATCATCTGTTTCGTCGCCTGGATCACTTCCTCATCCTGCCTATTTGCCGGACTTGTCTCCGACAGACTATCATCTGTTTCGTCGCCTGAATCACTTCCTCATCCTGCCTATTTCCCGGACTTGTCTCCGACAGACTATCATCTGTTTCGTCGCCTGGATCACTTCCTCATCCTGCCTATTTCCCGGACTTGTCTCCGACAGACTATCATCTGTTTCGTCGCCTGGATCACTTCCTCATCCTGCCTATTTTCCCGGACTTGTCTCCGACAGACTATCATCTGTTTCGTCGCCTGGATCACTTCCTCATCCTGCCTATTTCACGGACTTGTCTCCGACAGACTATCATCTGTTTCGTCGCCTGGATCACTTCCTCATCCTGCCTATTTCCCGGACTTGTCTCCGACAGACTATCATCTGTTTCGTCGCCTGAATCACTTCCTCATCCTGCCTATTTCCCGGACTTGTCTCCGACAGACTATCATCTGTTTCGTCGCCTGGATCACTTCCTCATCCTGCCTATTTCCCGGACTTGTCTCCGACAGACTATCATCTGTTTCGTCGCCTGAATCACTTCCTCATCCTGCCTATTTTCGCCTATTTTCCGGACTTGTCTCCGACAGACTATCATCTGTTTCGTCGCCTGGATCACTTCCTCATCCTGCCTATTTCCCGGACTTGTCTCCGACAGACTATCATCTGTTTCGTCGCCTGGATCACTTCCTCATCCTGCCTATTTCCCGGACTTGTCTCCGACAGACTATCATCTGTTTCGTCGCCTGGAATCACTTCCTCATCCTGCCTATTTCCCGGACTTGTCTCCGACAGACTATCATCTGTTTCGTCGCCTGTATCACTTCCTATTTCTGCCTATTTCCCGGACTTGTCTCCGACAGACTTTCATCTGTTCCGTCGCCTGGATAACTTCCTCATCCTGCCTATTTCCCGGACTTGTCTCCGACAGACTATCATCTGTTTCGTCGCCTGAATCACTTCCTCATCCTGCCTATTTCCCGGACTTGTCTCCGACAGACTATCATCTGTTTCGTCGCCTGGATCACTTCCTCATCCTGCCTATTTTCCGGACTTGTCTCCGACAGACTATCATCTGTTTCGTCGCCTGGATCACTTCCTCCTCCTGCCTATTTTCCGGACTTGTCTCCGACAGACTATCATCTGTTTTGTCGCCTGGATCACTTCCTCATCCTGCCTATTTCCCGGACTTGTCTCTTTGACAGACTATCATCTGTTTCGTCGCCTGAATCACTTCCTCATCCTGCCTATTTCCCGGACTTGTCTCCGACAGACTTTCATCTGTTTCGTCGCCTGAATCACTTCCTCATCCTGCCTATTTTTGCCTATTTTCCGGACTTGTCTCCGACAGACTATCATCTGTTTCGTCGCCTGGATCACTTCCTCATCCTGTCTATTTGCCGGACTTGTCTCCGACAGATTTTCATCTGTTTCGTCGCCTGAATCACTTCCTCATCCTGCCTATTTCCAGGACTTGTCTCCGACAGACTATCATCTGTTTCGTCGCCTGGATCACTTCCTCATCCTGCCTATTTACCGGACTTGTCTCCGACAGACTATCATCTGTTTCGTCGCCTGGATCACTTCCTCTGCCTGCCTATTTTCCGGACTTGTCTCCGACAGACTATCATCTGTTTCGTCGCCTGGATCACTTCCTCATCCTGCCTATTTTCCGGACTTGTCTCCGACAGACTATCATCTGTTTCGTCGCCTGGATCACTTCCTCATCCTGCCTAATTTCCCGGACTTGTCTCCGACAGACCATCATCTGTTTCGTCGCCTGGATCACTTCCTCATCCTGCCTGTTTTCCGGACTTGTCTCCGACAGACTATCATCTGTTTCGTCGCCTGGATCACTTCCTCATCCTGCCTATTTCCCGGACTTGTCTCCGACAGACTATCATCTGTTTCGTCGCCTGGATCACTTCCTCATCCTGCCTATTTCCCGGACTTGTCTCCGACAGACTATCATCTGTTTCGTCGCCTGAATCACTTCCTCATCCTGCCTATTTCCCGGACTTGTCTCCGACAGACTATCATCTGTTTCGTCGCCTGGATCACTTCCTCATTCCTGCCTATTTCCCGGACTTGTCTCCGACAGACTTTCATCTGTTTCGTCGCCTGAATCACTTCCTCATCCTGCCTATTTTCGCCTATTTTCCGGACTTGTCTCCGACAGACTATCATCTGTTTCGTCGCCTGAATCACTTCCTGTTCCTGCCTATTTCACGGACTTGTCTCCGACAGACTATCATCTGTTTCGTCGCCTGGATCACTTCCTCATCCTGCCTATTTCCCGGACTTGTCTCCGACAGACTATCATCTGTTTCGTCGCCTGAATCACTTCCTCATCCTGCCTAATTTCCGGACTTGTCTCCGACAGACTATCATCTGTTTCGTCGCCTGGATCACTTCCTATTTCTGCCTATTTCCCGGACTTGTCTCCGACAGACTTTCATGTGTTTCGTCGCCGTTTGAATCACTTCCTCATCCTGCCTATTTTCGCCTATTTTCCGGACTTGTCTCCGACAGACTATCATCTGTTTCGTCGCCTGAATCACTTCCTCATCCTGCCTATTTCCCGGACTTGTCTCCGACAGACTATCATCTGTTTCGTCGCCTGGATCACTTCCTCATCCTGCCTATTTCCCGGACTTGTCTCCGACAGACTATTATCTGTTTCGTCGCCTGAATCACTTCCTCATCCTGCCTATTTCCCGGACTTGTCTCCGACAGACTATCATCTGTTTCGTCGCCTGTATCACTTCCTCATTCCTGCCTATTTCCCGGACTTGTCTCCGACAGACTATCATCTGTTTCGTCGCCTGGATCACTTCCTCATCCTGCCTATTTCCCGGACTTGTCTCCGACAGACTATCATCTGTTTCGTCGCCTGAATCACTTCCTCATCCTGCCTATTTCCCGGACTTGTCTCCGACAGACTATCATCTGTTTCGTCGCCTGGATCACTTCCTCATCCTGCCTATTTTCCGGAATTGTCTCCGACAGACTATCATCTGTTTCGTCGCCTGGATCACTTCCTCATCCTGCCTATTTTCCGGACTTGTCTCCGACAGACTATCATCTGTTTCGTCGCCTGGATCACTTCCTCATCCTGCCTATTTCCCGGACTTGTCTCCGACAGACTATCATCTGTTTCGTCGCCTGGATCACTTCCTCATCCTGCCTATTTCCCGGACTTGTCTCCGACAGACTATCATCTGTTTCGTCGCCTGAATCACTTCCTCATCCTGCCTATTTCCCGGACATGTCTCCGACAGACTATCATCTGTTTCGTCGCCTGAATCACTTCCTCATCCTGCCTATTTTTGCCTATTTTCCGGACTTGTCTCCGACAGACTATCATCTGTTTCGTCGCCTGGATCACTTCCTCATCCTGTCTATTTGCCGGATTTGTCTCCGACAGATTTTCATCTGTTTCGTCGCCTGAATCACTTCCTCATCCTGCCTATTCCAGGACTTGTCTCCGACAGACTATCATCTGTTTCGTCGCCTGGATCACTTCCACATCCTGCCTATTTACCGGACTTGTCTCCGACAGACTATCATCTGTTTCGTCGCCTGGATCACTTCCTCTGCCTGCCTATTTCACGGATTTGTCTCCGGACAGACTATCATCTGTTTCGTCGCCTGGATCACTTCCTCATCCTGCCTAT
Organism: Macrothele yani; assembly: GCA_039090855.1. Classification (NCBI taxonomy): domain Eukaryota; kingdom Metazoa; phylum Arthropoda; class Arachnida; order Araneae; family Macrothelidae; genus Macrothele; species Macrothele yani. The sequence goes on from CM077021.1 coordinate 56,338,256, forward strand.
TTCCCGGACTTGTCTCCGACAGACTATCATCTGTTTCGTCGCCTGGATCACTTCCTCATCCTGCCTAATTTCTCGGACTTGTCTCCGACAGACTATCATCTGTTTCGTCGCCTGGATCACTTCCTCATCCTGCCTGTTTTCCGGACTTGTCTCCGACAGACTATCATCTGTTTCGTCGCCTGGATCACTTCCTCATCCTGCATATTTCCCGGACTTGTCTCCGACAGACTATCATCTGTTTCGTCGCCTGGATCACTTCCTCATCCTGCCTTATTTCCGGAATTGTCTCCGACAGACTATTATCTGTTTCGTCGCCTCGATCACTTCCTCATCCTGCCTGTTTTCCGGACTTGTCTCCGACAGACTATCATCTGTTTCGTCGCCTGGATCACTTCCTCCTCCTGCCTATTTTCCGGACTTGTCTCCGACAGACTATCATCTGTTTTCGTCGCCTGGAACACTTCCTCAATCCTGCCTATTTTCCGGACTTGTCTCCGACAGACTATCATCTGTTTCGTCGCCTGGATCACTTCCTCATCCTGCCTATTTCCCGGACTTGTCTCCGACAGACTATCATCTGTTTCGTCGCCTGGATCACTTCCTCATCCTGCCTATTTCCCGGACTTGTCTCCGACAGACTTTTATCTGTTTCGTCGCCTGGATCACTTCCTCATCCTGTCTATTTGCCGGATTTGTCTCCGACAGACTATCATCTGTTTCGTCGCCTGAATCACTTCCTCATCCTGCCTATTTCCCGGACTTGTCTCCGACAGACTATCATCTGTTTCGTCGCCTGGATCACTTCCACATCCTGCCTATTGCCCGCACTTGTCTCCGACAGACTATCATCTGTTTCGTCGCCTGGATCACTTCCTCATCCTGCCTATTTCACGGACTTGTCTCCGACAGACTATCATCTGTTTCGTCGCCTGGATCACTTCCTCATCCTGCCTATTTCCCGGACTTGTCTCCGACAGACTATCATCTGTTTCGTCGCCTGGATCACTTCCTCATCCTGCCTATTTTCCGGACTTGTCTCCGACAGACTATCATCTGTTTCGTCGCCTGGATCACTTCCTCATCCTGCCTATTTCCCGGACTTGTCTCCGACAGACTATCATCTGTTTCGTCGCCTGGATCACTTCCTCATCCTGCCTATTTCCCGGACTTGTCTCCGACAGACTATTATCTGTTTCGTCGCCTGAATCACTTCCTCATCCTGCCTATTTCCCGGACTTGTCTCCGACAGACTATCATCTGTTTCGTCGCCTGGATCACTTCCTATTTCTGCCTATTTCCCGGACTTGTCTCCGACAGACTTTCATCTGTTTCGTCGCCTGAATCACTTCCTCATCCTGCCTATTTTCGCCTATTTTCCGGACTTGTCTCCGACAGACTATCATCTGTTTCGTCGCCTGAATCACTTCCTCATCCTGCCTATTTCCCGGACTTGTCTCCGACAGACTATCATCTGTTTCGTCGCCTGGATCACTTCCTCATCCTGCCTATTTCCCGGACTTGTCTCCGACAGACTATCATCTGTTTCGTCGCCTGGATCACTTCCTATTTCCGCCTATTTCCCGGACTTGTCTCCGACAGACTTTCATCTGTTTCGTCGCCTGAATCACTTCCTCATCCTGCCTATTTTCGCCTATTTTCCGGACTTGTCTCCGACAGACTATCATCTGTTTCGTCGCCTGAATCACTTCCTCATCCTGCCTATTTCCCGGACTTGTCTCCGACAGACTATCATCTGTTTCGTCGCCTGGATCACTTCCTCATCCTGCCTATTTCCCGGACTTGTCTCCGACAGACTATCATCTGTTTCGTCGCCTGAATCACTTCCTCATCCTGCCTATTTCCCGGACTTGTCTCCGACAGACTATCATCTGTTTCGTCGCCTGTATCACTTCCTATTTCTGCCTATTTCCCGGACTTGTCTCCGACAGACTATCATCTGTTTCGTCGCCTGGATCACTTCCTCATCCTGCCTATTTCCCGGACTTGTCTCCGACAGACTATCATCTGTTTCGTCGCCTGAATCACTTCCTCATCCTGCCTATTTCCCGGACTTGTCTCCGACAGACTATCATCTGTTTCGTCGCCTGGATCACTTCCTCATCCTGCCTATTTTCCGGACTTGTCTCCGACAGACTTTCATCTGTTTCGTCGCCTGAATCACTTCCTCATCCTGCCTATCTTCGCCTATTTCCCGGACTTGTCTCCGACAGACTATCATCTGTTTCGTCGCCTGGATCACTTCCTCATCCTGCCCATATTCGCCTATTTTCTGGATTTGTCTGCGATACACTATCATCTGTTTTGTCGCCTGGAACACTTCCTCATCCTGCCTAATTTCCGGACTTGTCTCCGACAGACTATCATCTGTTTCGTCGCCTGGATCACTTCCTCATCCTGCCTATTTTACGGACTTGTCTCCGACAGACTATCATCTGTTTCGTCGCCTGGATCACTTCCTCATCCTGCCTATTTCCCGGACTTGTCTCCGACAGACTATCATCTGTTTCGTCGCCTGGATCACTTCCTCATCCTGTCTATTTGCCGGATTTGTCTCCGACAGACTATCATCTGTTTCGTCGCCTGAATCACTTCCTCATCCTGCCTATTTCCCGGACTTGTCTCCGACAGACTATCATCTGTTTCGTCGCCTGGATCACTTCCTCATCCTGCCTATTTCCGGACTTGTCTCCGACAGACTATCATCTGTTTCGTCGCCTGGATCACTTCCTCATCCTGCCTATTTCCCGGACTTGTCTCCGACAGACTATCATCTGTTTCGTCGCCTGGATCACTTCCTCATCCTGCCTATTTCACGGACTTGTCTCCGACAGACTATCATCTGTTTCGTCGCCTGGATCACTTCCTCATCCTGCTAATTTCCCGGACTTGTCTCCGACAGACTATCATCTGTTTCGTCGCCTGGATCACTTCCTCATCCTGCCTGTTTTCCGGACTTGTCTCCGACAGACTATCATCTGTTTCGTCGCCTGGATCACTTCCTCATCCTGCCTATTTCCCGGACTTGTCTCCGACAGACTATCATCTGTTTCGTCGCCTGGATCACTTCCTCATCCTGCCTATTTCCCGGACTTGTCTCCGACAGACTATCATCTGTTTCGTCGCCTGGATCACTTCCTCATCCTGCCTATTTTCCGGACTTGTCTCCGACAGACTATCATCTGTTTCGTCGCCTGAATCACTTCCTCATCCTGCCTATTTCCCGGACTTGTCTCCGACAGACTATCATCTGTTTCGTCGCCTGGATCACTTCCTCATCCTGCCTATTTCCCGGACTTGTCTCCGACAGACTTTCATCTGTTTCGTCGCCTGAATCACTTCCTCATCCTGCCTATTTTCGCCTATTTTCCGGACTTGTCTCCGACAGACTATCATCTGTTTCGTCGCCTGAATCACTTCCTGTTCCTGCCTATTTCACGGACTTAACTCCGACAGACTATCATCTGTTTCGTTGCCTGGATCACTTCCTCATCCTGCCTATTTCCCGGACTTGTCTCCGACAGACTATCATCTGTTTCGTCGCCTGGATCACTTCCTCATCCTGCCCATATTCGCCTATTTTCTGGATTTGTCTGCGATACACTATCATCTGTTTCGTCGCCTGGATCACTTCCTCATCCTGCATATTTCCCGGACTTGTCTCCGACAGACTATCATCTGTTTCGTCGCCTGGATCACTTCCTCATCCTGCCTATTTTCCGGAATTGTCTCCGACAGACTATTATCTGTTTCGTCGCCTGGATCACTTCCTCCTCCTGCCTATTTTCCGGACTTGTCTCCGACAGACTATCATCTGTTTCGTCGCCTGGATCACTTCCTCATCCTGCCTATTTCCCGGACTTGTCTCCGACAGACTATCATCTGTTTCGTCGCCTGAATCACTTCCTCATCCTGCCTATTTCCGGACTTGTCTCCGACAGACTATCATCTGTTTCGTCGCCTGGATCACTTCCTCATCCTGCCTATTTCCCGGATTTGTCTCCGACAGACTATCATCTGTTTCGTCGCCTGGATCACTTCCTCATCCTGCCTATTTTCCGGACTTGTCTCCGACAGACTATCATCTGTTTCGTCGCCTGGATCACTTCCTCATCCTGCCTATTTCCCGGACTTGTCTCCGACAGACTATCATCTGTTTCGTCGCCTGGATCACTTCCTCATCCTGCCTATTTCCCGGACTTGTCTCCGACAGACTATCATCTGTTTCGTCGCCTGGATCACTTCCTCATCCTGCCTATTTCTCGGACTTGTCTCCGACAGACTATCATCTGTTTCGTCGCCTGGATCACTTCCTCATCCTGCCTATTTCCCGGACTTGTCTCCGACAGACTATCATCTGTTTCGTCGCCTGAATCACTTCCTCATCCTGCCTATTTGCCGGATTTGTCTCCGACAGATTTTCATCTGTTTCGTCACCTGAATCACTTCCTCATCCTGCCTATTTCCGGACTTGTCTCCGACAGACTATCATCTGTTTCGTCGCCTGGATCACTTCCACATCCAGCCTATTTACCGGACTTGTCTCCGACAGACTATCATCTGTTTCGTCGCCTGGATCACTTCCTCATCCTGCCTATTTCACGGATTTGTCTCCGACAGACTATCATCTGTTTCGTCGCCTGGATCACTTCCTCATCCTGCCTATTTCCCGGACTTGTCTCCGACAGACTATCATCTGTTTCGTCGCCTGGATCACTTCCTCATCCTGCCTAATTTCTCGGACTTGTCTCCGACAGACTATCATCTGTTTCGTCGCCTGGATCACTTCCTCATCCTGCCTGTTTTCCGGACTTGTCTCCGACAGACTATCATCTGTTTCGTCGCCTGGATCACTTCCTCATCCTGCATATTTCCCGGACTTGTCTCCGACAGACTATCATCTGTTTCGTCGCCTGGATCACTTCCTCATCCTGCCTATTTTCCGGACTTGTCTCCGACAGACTATCATCTGTTTCGTCGCCTGGATCACTTCCTCATCCTGCCTGTTTTCCGGACTTGTCTCCGACAGACTATCATCTGTTTCGTCGCCTGAATCACTTCCTCATCCTGCCTATTTCCGGACTTGTCTCCGACAGACTATCATCTGTTTCGTCGCCTGGATCACTTCCTCATCCTGCCTATTTACCGGACTTGTCTCCGACAGACTATCATCTGTTTCGTCGCCTGGATCACTTCCTCATCCTGCCTATTTCACGGACTTGTCTCCGACAGACTATCATCTGTTTCGTCGCCTGGATCACTTCCTCATCCTGCCTATTTCCCGGACTTGTCTCCGACAGACTATCATCTGTTTCGTCGCCTGGATCACTTCCTCATCCTGCCTATTTCTCGGACTTGTCTCCGACAGACTATCATCTGTTTCGTCGCCTGGATACCTTCCTCATCCTGCCTGTTTTCCGGACTTGTCTCCGACAGACTATCATCTGTTTCGTCGCCTGGATCACTTCCTCATCCTGCCTATTTCCCGGACTTGTCTCCGACAGACTATCATCTGTTTCGTCGCCTGGATCACTTCCTCATCCTGCTAATTTCTCGGACTTGTCTCCGACAGACTATCATCTGTTTCGTCGCCTGGATCACTTCCTCATCCTGCCTGTTTTCCGGACTTGTCTCCGACAGACTATCATCTGTTTCGTCGCCTGGATCACTTCCTCATCCTGCCTATTTCCCGGACTTGTCTCCGACAGACTATCATCTGTTTCGTCGCCTGGATCACTTCCTCATCCTGCCTATTTTCCGGACTTGTCTCCGACAGACTATCATCTGTTTCGTCGCCTGGATCACTTCCTCATCCTGCCTGTTTTCCGGACTTGTCTCCGACAGACTATCATCTGTTTCGTCGCCTGAATCACTTCCTCATCCTGCCTATTCCAGGACTTGTCTCCGACAGACTATCATCTGTTTCGTCGCCTGGATCACTTCCTCATCCTGCCTATTTACCGGACTTGTCTCCGACAGACTATCATCTGTTTCGTCGCCTGGATCACTTCCTCTGCCTGCATATTTCACGGATTTGTCTCCGGCAGACTATCAATCTGTTTCGTCGCCTGGATCACTTCCTCATCCTGCCTATTTCCCGGACTTGTCTCCGACAGACTATCATCTGTTTCGTCGCCTGGATCACTTCCTCATCCTGCTAATTTCTCGGACTTGTCTCCGACAGACTATCATCTGTTTCGTCGCCTGGATCACTTCCTCATCCTGCCTGTTTTCCGGACTTGTCTCCGACAGACTATCATCTGTTTCGTCGCCTGGATCACTTCCTCATCCTGCCTATTTCCCGGACTTGTCTCCGACAGACTATCATCTGTTTCGTCGCCTGGATCACTTCCTCATCCTGCCTATTTCTCGGACTTGTCTCCGACAGACTATCATCTGTTTCGTCGCCTGGATCACTTCCTCATCCTGCCTGTTTTCCGGACTTGTCTCCGACAGACTATCATCTGTTTCGTCGCCTGGATCACTTCCTCATCCTGCATATTTCCCGGACTTGTCTCCGACAGACTATCATCTGTTTCGTCGCCTGGATCACTTCCTCATCCTGCCTATTTTCCGGAATTGTCTCCGACAGACTATTATCTGTTTCGTCGCCTCGATCACTTCCTCATCCTGCCTGTTTTCCGGACTTGTCTCCGACAGACTATCATCTGTTTCGTCGCCTGGATCACTTCCTCATCCTGCCTATTTTCCGGACTTGTCTCCGACAGACTATCATCTGTTTCGTCGCCTGGATCACTTCCTCCTGCCTATTTTCCGGACTTGTCTCCGACAGACTATCATCTGTTTCGTCGCCTGGATCACTTCCTCATCCTGCCTATTTCCCGGACTTGTCTCCGACAGACTATCATCTGTTTCGTCGCCTGAATCACTTCCTCATCCTGCCTATTTGCCGGACTTGTCTCCGACAGATTATCATCTGTTTCGTCGCCTGAATCACTTCCTCATCCTGCCTATTTCCCGGACTTGTCTCCGACAGACTATCATCTGTTTCGTCGCCTGGATCACTTCCTCATCCTGCCTATTTCCCGGACTTGTCTCCGACAGACTATCATCTGTTTCGTCGCCTGGATCACTTCCTCATCCTGCCTATTTCACGGACTTGTCTCCGACAGACCATCATCTGTTTCGTCGCCTGGATCACTTCCTCATCCTGCCTGTTTTCCAGACTTGTCTCCGACAGACTATCATCTGTTTCGTCGCCTGGATCACTTCCTCATCCTGCCTATTTCCCGGACTTGTCTCCGACAGACTATCATCTGTTTCGTCGCCTGGATCACTTCCTCATCCTGCCTATTTCCCGGACTTGTCTCCGACAGACTATTATCTGTTTCGTCGCCTGAATCACTTCCTCATCCTGCCTATTTCCCGGACTTGTCTCCGACAGACTATCATCTGTTTCGTCGCCTGGATCACTTCCTATTTCTGCCTATTTCCCGGACTTGTCTCCGACAGACTTTCATCTGTTTCCGTCGCCTGAATCACTTCCTCATCCTGCCTATTTTCGCCTATTTTCCGGACTTGTCTCCGACAGACTATCATCTGTTTCGTCGCCTGGATCACTTCCTCATCCTGCCTATTTCCCGGACTTGTCTCCGACAGACTATCATCTGTTTCGTCGCCTGGATCACTTCCTCATCCTGCCTATTTCCCGGACTTGTCTCCGACAGACTATCATCTGTTTCGTCGCCTGAATCACTTCCTCATCCTGCCTATTTCCCGGACTTGTCTCCGACAGACTATCATCTGTTTCGTCGCCTGTATCACTTCCTCATCCTGCCTATTTCCCGGACTTGTCTCCGACAGACTTTCATCTGTTTCGTCGCCTGGATCACTTCCTCATCCTGCCTATTTCCCGGACTTGTCTCCGACAGACTATCATCTGTTTCGTCGCCTGAATCACTTCCTCATCCTGCCTATTTCCCGGACTTGTCTCCGACAGACTATCATCTGTTTCGTCGCCTGTATCACTTCCTCATCCTGCCTATTTCCCGGACTTGTCTCCGACAGACTATCATCTGTTTCGTCGCCTGAATCACTTCCTCATCCTGCCTATTTTCGCCTATTTTCCGGACTTGTCTCCGACAGACTATCATCTGTTTCGTCGCCTGGATCACTTCCTCATCCTGCCTATTTTCCCGGACTTGTCTCCGACAGACTATCATCTGTTTCGTCGCCTGGATCACTTCCTCATCCTGCCTATTTCCCGGACTTGTCTCCGACAGACTATCATCTGTTTCGTCGCCTGGATCACTTCCTCATCCTGCCTATTTCCCGGACTTGTCTCCGACAGACTTTTATCTGTTTCGTCGCCTGAATCACTTCCTCATCCTGTCTATTTGCCGGATTTGTCTCCGACAGATTATCATCTGTTTCGTCGCCTGAATCACTTCCTCATCCTGCCTATTTCCCGGACTTGTCTCCGACAGACTATCATCTGTTTCGTCGCCTGGATCACTTCCACATCCTGCCTATTGCCCGGACTTGTCTCCGACAGACTATCATCTGTTTCGTCGCCTGAATCACTTCCTCATCCTGCCTATTTCCCGGACTTGTCTCCGACAGACTATCATCTGTTTCGTCGCCTGGATCACTTCCTCCTCCTGCCTATTTTCCGGACTTGTCTCCGACAGACTATCATCTGTTTTGTCGCCTGGATCACTTCCTCATCCTGCCTATTTCCCGGACTTGTCTCCGACAGACTATCATCTGTTTCGTCGCCTGGATCACTTCCTCATCCTGCCTATTTCCCGGACTTGTCTCCGACAGACTATCATCTGTTTCGTCGCCTGGAATCACTTCCTCATCCTGCCTATTTCCCGGACTTGTCTCCGACAGACTATCATCTGTTTCGTCGCCTGAATCACTTCCTCATCCTGCCTATTTTTGCCTATTTTCCAGACTTGTCTCCGACAGACTATCATCTGTTTCGTCGCCTGGATCACTTCCTCATCCTGCCTATTTGCCGGACTTGTCTCCGACAGACTATCATCTGTTTCGTCGCCTGAATCACTTCCTCATCCTGCCTATTCCAGGACTTGTCTCCGACAGACTATCATCTGTTTCGTCGCCTGGATCACTTCCTCATCCAGCCTATTTCACGGATTTGTCTCCGGACAGACTATCATCTGTTTCGTCGGCTGGATCCTGCCTATTTTCCGGACTTGTCTCCGACAGACTATCATCTGTTTCGTCGCCTGGATCACTTCCTCATCCTGCCTATTTCCCGGACTTGTCTCCGACAGACTATTCATCTGTTTCGTCGCCTGCATCACTTCCTCATCCTGCCTATTTCCCGGACTTGTCTCCGACAGACTATCATCTGTTTCGTCGCCTGGATCACTTCCTCATCCTGCCTATTTCTCGGACTTGTCTTTGACAGACTATCATCTGTTTCGTCGCCTGGATCACTTCCTCATCCTGCCTATTTCCCGGACTTGTCTCCGACAGACTATCATCTGTTTCGTCGCCTGAATCACTTCCTCATCCTGTCTATTTGCCGGATTTGTCTCCGACAGATTTTCATCTGTTTCGTCACCTGAATCACTTCCTCATCCTGCCTATTTCCCAGGAGTTGTCTCCGACAGACTATCATCTGTTTCGTCGCCTGGATCACTTCCACATCCTGCCTATTTACCGGACTTGTCTCCGACAGACTATCATCTGTTTCGTCGCCTGGATCACTTCCTCATCCTGCCTATTTCACGGATTTGTCTCCGGACAGACTATCATCTGTTTCGTCGCCTGGATCACTTCCTCATCCTGCCTATTTCCCGGACTTGTCTTCGACAGACTATCATCTGTTTCGTCGCCTGGATCACTTCCTCATCCTGCCTAATTTCTCGGACTTGTCTCCGACAGACTATCATCTGTTTCGTCGCCTGGATCACTTCCTCATCCTGCCTGTTTTCCGGACTTGTCTCCGACAGACTATCATCTGTTTCGTCGCCTGGATCACTTCCTCATCCTGCATATTTCCCGGACTTGTCTCCGACAGACTATCATCTGTTTCGTCGCCTGGATCACTTCCTCATCCTGCCTATTTTCCGGAATTGTCTCCGACAGACTATTATCTGTTTCGTCGCCTCGATCACTTCCTCATCCTGCCTGTTTTCCGGACTTGTCTCCGACAGACTATCATCTGTTTCGTCGCCTGAATCACTTCCTCATCCTGCCTATTTTCCGGACTTGTCTCCGACAGACTATCATCTGTTTCGTCGCCTGGATCACTTTCTCTGCCTGCCTATTTCACGGATTTGTCTCCGGACAGACTATCATCTGTTTCGTCGCCTGGATCACTTCCTCATCCTGCCTATTTCCCGGACTTGTCTCCGACAGACTATCATCTGTTTCGTCGCCTGGATCACTTCCTCATCCTGCTAATTTCTCGGACTTGTCTCCGACAGACTATCATCTGTTTCGTCGCCTGGATCACTTCCTCATCCTGCCTGTTTTCCGGACTTGTCTCCAACAGACTATCATCTGTTTCGTCGCCTGGATCACTTCCTCATCCTGCCTATTTCCCGGACTTGTCTCCGACAGACTATCATCTGTTTCGTCGCCTGGATCACTTCCTCATCCTGCTAATTTCTCGGACTTGTCTCCGACAGACTATCATCTGTTTCGTCGCCTGGATCACTTCCTCATCCTGCCTGTTTTCCGGACTTGTCTCCGACAGACTATCATCTGTTTCGTCGCCTGGATCACTTCCTCATCCTGCCTATTTCCCGGACTTGTCTCCGACAGACTATCATCTGTTTCGTCGCCTGGATCACTTCCTCATCCTGCCTATTTCCGGAATTGTCTCCGACAGACTATTATCTGTTTCGTCGCCTCGATCACTTCCTCATCCTGCCTGTTTTCCGGACTTGTCTGCGACAGACTATCATCTGTTTCGTCACCTGAATCACTTCCTCATCCTGCCTATTCCAGGACTTGTCTCCGACAGACTATCGTTAGTTTCGTCGCCTGGATCACTTCCTCATCCTGCCTATTTACCGGACTTGTCTCCGACAGACTATCATCTGTTTCGTCGCCTGGATCACTTCCTCTGCCTGCCTATTTCACGGATTTGTCTCCGGACAGACTATCATCTGTTTCGTCGCCTGGATCACTTCCTCATCCTGCCTATTTCCCGGACTTGTCTCCGACAGACTATCATCTGTTTCGTCGCCTGGATCACTTCCTCATCCTGCCTAATTTCTCGGACTTGTCTCCGACAGACTATCATCTGTTTCGTCGCCTGGATCACTTCCTCATCCTGCCTATTTCACGGACTTGTCTCCGACAGACTATCATCTGTTTCGTCGCCTGGATCACTTCCTCATCCTGCCTATTTCACGGACTTGTCTTCGACAGACTATCATCTGTTTCGTCGCCTGGATCACTTCCTCATCCTGCTAATTTCCCGGACTTGTCTCCGACAGACTATCATCTGTTTCGTCGCCTGGATCACTTCCTCATCCTGCCTGTTTTCCGGACTTGTCTCCGACAGACTATCATCTGTTTCGTCGCCTGGATCACTTCCTCATCCTGCCTATTTCCCGGACTTGTCTCCGACAGACTTTCATCTGTTTCGTCGAATGGATCACTTCCTCATCCTGTCTATTTGCCGGATTTGTCTCCGACCGATTATCATCTGTTTCGTCGCCTGAATCACTTCCTCATCCTGCCTATTTCCCGGACTTGTCTCCGACAGACTATCATCTGTTTCGTAGCCTGGATCACTTCCACATCCTGCCTATTGCCCGCACTTGTCTCCGACAGACTATCATCAGTTTCGTCGCCTGGATCACTTCCACATCCAGCCTATTTCCCGGACTTGTCTCCGACAGACTATCATCTGTTTCGTCGCCTGGATCACTTCCTCATCCTGCCTATTTCACGGACTTGTCTTCGACAGACTATTATCTGTTTCGTCGCCTATATCACTTCCTCATCCTGCTAATTTCCCGGACTTGTCTCCGACAGACCATCATCTGTTTCGTCGCCTGGATACCTTCCTCATCCTGCCTGTTTTCCGGACTTGTCTCCAACAGACTATCATGTGTTTCGTCGCCTGGATCACTTCCTCATCCTGCCTATTTCCCGGACTTGTCTCCGACAGACTATCATCTGTTTCGTCGCCTGGATCACTTCCTCATCCTGCCTATTTCCCGGACTTGTCTCCGACAGACTATCATCTGTTTCGTCGCCTGGATCACTTCCTCATCCTGCCTATTTTCCGGACTTGTCTCCGACAGACTATTATCTGTTTCGTCGCCTGAATCACTTCCTCATCCTGCCTATTTCCCGGACTTGTCTCCGACAGACTATCATCTGTTTCGTCGCCTGGATCACTTCCTATTTCTGCCTATTTCCCGGACTTGTCTCCGACAGACTTTCATCTGTTTCGTCGCCTGAATCACTTCCTCATCCTGCCTATTTTCGCCTATTTTCCGGACTTGTCTCCGACAGACTATCATCTGTTTCGTCGCCTGAATCACTTCCTGTTCCTGCCTATTTCACGGACTTAACTCCGACAGACTATCATCTGTTTCGTTGCCTGGATCACTTCCTCATCCTGCCTATTTCCCGGACTTGTCTCCGACAGACTATCATCTGTTTCGTCGCCTGGATCACTTCCTCATCCTGCCCATATTCGCCTATTTTCTGGATTTGTCTGCGATACACTATCATCTGTTTCGTCGCCTGGATCACTTCCTCATCCTGCATATTTCCCGGACTTGTCTCCGACAGACTATCATCTGTTTCGTCGCCTGGATCACTTCCTCATCCTGCCTATTTTCCGGAATTGTCTCCGACAGACTATTATCTGTTTCGTCGCCTGGATCACTTCCTCCTCCTGCCTATTTTCCGGACTTGTCTCCGACAGACTATCATCTGTTTCGTCGCCTGGATCACTTCCTCATCCTGTCTATTTGCCGGATTTGTCTCCGACAGACTATCATCTGTTTCGTCGCCTGAATCACTTCCTCATCCTGCCTATTTCCCGGACTTGTCTCCGACAGACTATCATCTGTTTCGTCGCCTGGATCACTTCCTCATCCTGCCTATTTCGGACTTGTCTCCGACAGACTATCATCTGTTTCGTCGCCTGGATCACTTCCTCATCCTGCCTATTTTCCGGACTTGTCTCCGACAGACTATCATCTGTTTCGTCGCCTGGATCACTTCCTCATCCTGCCTATTTCCCGGACTTGTCTCCGACAGACTATCATCTGTTTCGTCGCCTGGATCACTTCCTCATCCTGCCTATTTCCCGGACTTGTCTCCGACAGACTATCATCTGTTTCGTCGCCTGGATCACTTCCTCATCCTGCCTATTTCTCGGACTTGTCTCCGACAGACTATCATCTGTTTCGTCGCCTGGATCACTTCCTCATCCTGCCTATTTCCCGGACTTGTCTCCGACAGACTATCATCTGTTTCGTCGCCTGAATCACTTCCTCATCCTGCCTATTTGCCGGATTTGTCTCCGACAGACTTTCATCTGTTTCGTCGCCTGAATCACTTCCTCATCCTGCCTATTTTCGCCTATTTTCCGGACTTGTCTCCGACAGACTATCATCTGTTTCGTCGCCTGGATCACTTCCTCATCCTGCCTATTTGCCGGACTTGTCTCCGACAGACTATCATCTGTTTCGTCGCCTGGATCACTTCCTCTGCCTGCCTATTTCACGGACTTGTCTCCGACAGACTATCATCTGTTTCGTCGCCTGGATCACTTCCTCATCCTGCCTATTTCCCGGACTTGTCTCCGACAGACTATCATCTGTTTCGTCGCCTGGATCACTTCCTCATCCTGCCTATTTCTCGGACTTGTCTCCGACAGACTATCATCTGTTTCGTCGCCTGGATCACTTCCTCATCCTGCCTGTTTTCCGGACTTGTCTCCGACAGACTATCATCTGTTTCGTCGCCTGGATCACTTCCTCATCCTGCCTATTTCCCGGACTTGTCTCCGACAGACTATCATCTGTTTCGTCGCCTGGATCACTTCCTCATCCTGCCTTTTTTCCGGAATTGTCTCCGACAGACTATTATCTGTTTCGTCGCCTCGATCACTTCCTCATCCTGCCTGTTTTCCGGACTTGTCTCCGACAGACTATCATCTGTTTCGTCGCCTGAATCACTTCCTCATCCTGCCTATTTCCGGACTTGTCTCCGACAGACTATCATCTGTTTCGTCGCCTGGATCACTTCCACATCCTGCCTATTTACCGGACTTGTCTCCGACAGACTATCATCTGTTTCGTCGCCTGGATCACTTCCTCTGCCTGCCTATTTCACGGATTTGTCTCCGGACAGACTATCATCTGTTTCGTCGCCTGGATCACTTCCTCATCCTGCCTATTTCCCGGACTTGTCTTCGACAGACTATCATCTGTTTCGTCGCCTGGATCACTTCCTCATCCTGCTAATTTCTCGGACTTGTCTCCGACAGACTATCATCTGTTTCGTCGCCTGGATCACTTCCTCATCCTGCCTGTTTTCCGGACTTGTCTCCGACAGACTATCATCTGTTTCGTCGCCTGGATCACTTCCTCATCCTGCCTATTTCCCGGACTTGTCTCCGACAGACTATCATCTGTTTCGTCGCCTGGATCACTTCCTCATCCTGCTAATTTCCGGACTTGTCTCCGACAGACTATCATCTGTTTCGTCGCCTGGATCACTTCCTCATCCTGCCTGTTTTCCGGACTTGTCTCCGACAGACTATCATCTGTTTCGTCGCCTGGATCACTTCCTCATCCTGCCTATTTCCCGGACTTGTCTCCGACAGACTATCATCTGTTTCGTCGCCTGGATCACTTCCTCATCCTGCCTATTTTCCGGAATTGTCTCCGACAGACTATCATCTGTTTCGTCGCCTCGATCACTTCCTCATCCTGCCTGTTTTCCGGACTTGTCTCCGACAGACTATCATCTGTTTCGTCGCCTGGATCACTTCCTCATCCTGCCTATTTCCGGACTTGTCTCCGACAGACTATCATCTGTTTCGTCGCCTGGATCACTTCCACATCCAGCCTATTTACCGGACTTGTCTCCGACAGACTATCATCTGTTTCGTCGCCTGGATCACTTCCTCTGCCTGCCTATTTCACGGATTTGTCTCCGGACAGACTATCATCTGTTTCGTCGCCTGGATCACTTCCTCATCCTGCCTATTTCCCGGACTTGTCTTCGACAGACTATCATCTGTTTCGTCGCCTGGATCACTTCCTCATCCTGCTAATTTCTCGGACTTGTCTCCGACAGACTATCATCTGTTTCGTCGCCTGGATCACTTCCTCATCCTGCCTATTTCCGGACTTGTCTCCGACAGACTATCATCTGTTTCGTCGCCTGGATCACTTCCTCATCCTGCATATTTCCCGGACTTGTCTCCGACAGACTATCATCTGTTTCGTCGCCTGGATCACTTCCTCATCCTGCTAATTTCTCGGACTTGTCTCCGACAGACTATCATCTGTTTCGTCGCCTGGATCACTTCCTCATCCTGCCTGTTTTCCGGACTTGTCTCCGACAGACTATCATCTGTTTCGTCGCCTGGATCACTTCCTCATCCTGCCTATTTCCCGGACTTGTCTCCGACAGACTATCATCTGTTTCGTCGCCTGGATCACTTCCTCATCCTGCCTATTTTCCGGAATTGTCTCCGACAGACTATTATCTGTTTCGTCGCCTCGATCACTTCCTCATCCTGCCTGTTTTCCGGACTTGTCTCCGACAGACTATCATCTGTTTCGTCGCCTGGATCACTTCCTCCTCCTGCCTATTTTCCGGACTTGTCTCCGACAGACTATCATCTGTTTCGTCGCCTGGAACACTTCCTCATCCTGCCTATTTTCCGGACTTGTCTCCGACAGACTATCATCTGTTTCGTCGCCTGGATCACTTCCTCATCCTGCCTATTTCCCGGACTTGTCTCCGACAGACTATCATCTGTTTCGTCGCCTGAATCACTTCCTCATCCTGTCTATTTCCCGGACTTGTCTCCGACAGACTATCATCTGTTTCGTCGCCTGAATCACTTCCTCATCCTGCCTATTTCCCGGACTTGTCTCCGACAGACTATCATCTGTTTCGTCGCCTGGATCACTTCCTCATCCTGCCTATTTCCCGGACTTGTCTCCGACAGACTATCATCTGTTTCGTCGCCTGGATCACTTCCTCATCCTGCCTATTTCCCGGACTTGTCTCCGACAGACTATCATCTGTTTCGTCGCCTGAATCACTTCCTCATCCTGCCTATTTCCCGGACTTGTCTCCGACAGACTATCATCTGTTTCGTCGCCTGGATCACTTCCTATTTCTGCCTATTTCCCGGACTTGTCTCCGACAGACTTTCATCTGTTTCGTCGCCTGAATCACTTCCTCATCCTGCCTATTTTCGCCTATTTTCCGGACTTGTCTCCGACAGACTATCATCTGTTTCGTCGCCTGAATCACTTCCTCATCCTGCCTATTTCCCGGACTTGTCTCCGACAGACTATCATCTGTTTCGTCGCCTGGATCACTTCCTCATCCTGCCTATTTCCCGGACTTGTCTCCGACAGACTATCATCTGTTTCGTCGCCTGAATCACTTCCTCATCCTGCCTATTTCCCGGACTTGTCTCCGACAGACTATCATCTGTTTCGTCGCCTGTATCACTTCCTCATCCTGCCTATTTCCCGGACTTGTCTCCGACAGACTATCATCTGTTTCGTCGCCTGGATCACTTCCTCATCCTGCCTATTTCCCGGACTTGTCTCCGACAGACTATTATCTGTTTCGTCGCCTGAATCACTTCCTCATCCTGCCTATTTCCCGGACTTGTCTCCGACAGACTATCATCTGTTTCGTCGCCTGGATCACTTCCTCATCCTGCCTATTTCCCGGACTTGTCTCCGAGAGAATTTCATCTGTTTCCGTCGCCTGGAATCACTTCCTCATCCTGCCTATTTTCGCCTATTTTCCGGACTTGTCTCCGACAGACTATCATCTGTTTCGTCGCCTGGATCACTTCCTCATCCTGCCTATTTTCCGGACTTGTCTCCGACAGACTATCATCTGTTTCGTCGCCTGGATCACTTCCTCATCCTGCCTATTTCCCGGACTTGTCTCCGACAGACTATCATCTGTTTCGTCGCCTGGATCACTTCCTCATCCTGCCTATTTCCCGGACTTGTCTCCGACAGACTTTTATCTGTTTCGTCGCCTGAATCACTTCCTCATCCTGTCTATTTGCCGGACTTGTCTCCGACAGATTATCATCTGTTTCGTCGCCTGAATCACTTCCTCATCCTGCCTATTTCCCGGACTTGTCTCCGACAGACTATCATCTGTTTCGTCGCCTGGATCACTTCCACATCCTGCCTATTGCCCGCACTTGTCTCCGACAGACTATCATCTGTTTCGTCGCCTGAATCACTTCCTCATCCTGCCTATTTCCCGGACTTGTCTCCGACAGACTATCATCTGTTTCGTCGCCTGGATCACTTCCTCCTCCTGCCTATTTTCCGGACTTGTCTCCGACAGACTATCATCTGTTTTGTCGCCTGGATCACTTCCTCATCCTGCCTATTTCCCGGACTTGTCTCCGACAGACTATCATCTGTTTCGTCGCCTGGATCACTTCCTCATCCTGCCTATTTCCCGGACTTGTCTCCGACAGACTATCATCTGTTTCGTCGCCTGAATCACTTCCTCATCCTGCCTATTTTTGCCTATTTTCCGGACTTGTCTCCGACAGACTATCATCTGTTTCGTCGCCTGGATCACTTCCTCATCCTGTCTATTTGCCGGATTTGTCTCCGACAGATTATCATCTGTTTCGTCGCCTGAATCACTTCCTCATCCTGCCTATTTCCAGGACTTGTCTCCGACAGACTATCATCTGTTTCGTCGCCTGGATCACTTCCTCATCCTGCCTATTTCCCGGACTTGTCTCCGACAGACTATCATCTGTTTCGTCGCCTGGATCACTTCCTCATCCTGCCTATTTTCCGGACTTGTCTCCGACAGACTATCATCTGTTTCGTCGCCTGGATCACTTCCTCATCCTGCCTATTTCCCGGACTTGTCTCCGACAGACTATCATCTGTTTCGTCGCCTGGATCACTTCCTCATCCTGCCTATTTCCCGGACTTGTCTCCGACAGACTATCATCTGTTTTGTCGCCTGGATCACTTCCTCATCCTGCCTATTTCTCGGACTTGTCTCCGACAGACTATCATCTGTTTCGTCGCCTGGATCACTTCCTCATCCTGCCTATTTCCCGGACTTGTCTCCGACAGACTATCATCTGTTTCGTCGCCTGAATCACTTCCTCATCCTGCCTATTCCAGGACTTGTCTCCGACAGACTATCGTTAGTTTCGTCGCCTGGATCACTTCCACATCCTGCCTATTTACCGGACTTGTCTCCGACAGACTATCATCTGTTTCGTCGCCTGGATCACTTCCTCATCCTGCCTATTTCACGGACTTGTCTCCGACAGACTATCATCTGTTTCGTCGCCTGGATCACTTCCTCATCCTGCCTATTTCCCGGACTTGTCTCCGACAGACTATCATCTGTTTCGTCGCCTGGATCACTTCCTCATCCTGCCTATTTCCCGGACTTGTCTCCGACAGACTATCATCTGTTTCGTCGCCTGGATCACTTCCTCATCCTGCCTGTTTTCCGGACTTGTCTCCGACAGACTATCATCTGTTTCGTCGCCTGGATCACTTCCTCATCCTGCCTATTTCCCGGACTTGTCTCCGACAGACTATCATCTGTTTCGTCGCCTGGATCACTTCCTCATCCTGCCTATTTTCCGGACTTGTCTCCGACAGACTATCATCTGTTTCGTCGCCTGAATCACTTCCTCATCCTGCCTATTCCAGGACTTGTCTCCGACAGACTATCATCTGTTTCGTCGCCTGGATCACTTCCACATCCTGCCTATTTACCGGACTTGTCTCCGACAGACTATCATCTGTTTCGTCGCCTGGATCACTTCCTCTGCCTGCCTATTTCACGGACTTGTCTCCGACAGACTATCATCTGTTTCGTCGCCTGGATCACTTCCTCATCCTGCCTATTTCCCGGACTTGTCTCCGACAGACTATCATCTGTTTCGTCGCCTGGATCACTTCCTCATCCTGCCTATTTTCTCGGACTTGTCTCCGACAGACTATCATCTGTTTCGTCGCCTGGATCACTTCCTCATCCTGCCTGTTTTCCGGACTTGTCTCCGACAGACTATCATCTGTTTCGTCGCCTGGATCACTTCCTCATCCTGCCTATTTCCCGGACTTGTCTTCGACAGACTATCATCTGTTTCGTCGCCTGGATCACTTCCTCATCCTGCCTAATTTCTCGGACTTGTCTCCGACAGACTATCATCTGTTTCGTCGCCTGGATACCTTCCTCATCCTGCCTGTTTTCCGGACTTGTCTCCAACAGACTATCATGTGTTTCGTCGCCTGGATCACTTCCTCATCCTGCCTATTTCCCGGACTTGTCTCCGACAGACTATCATCTGTTTCGTCGCCTGGATCACTTCCTCATCCTGCCTATTTTCCGGACTTGTCTCCGACAGACTATCATCTGTTTCGTCGCCTGGATCACTTCCTCATCCTGCCTATTTTCCGGACTTGTCTCCGACAGACTATCATCTGTTTCGTCGCCTGAATCACTTCCTCATCCTGCCTATTTCCAGGACTTGTCTCCGACAGACTATCATCTGTTTCGTCGCCTGGATCACTTCCTCATCCTGCCTATTTACCGGACTTGTCTCCGACAGACTATCATCTGTTTCGTCGCCTGGATCACTTCCTCTGCCTGCCTATTTCACGGACTTGTCTCCGGACAGACTATCATCTGTTTCGTCGCCTGGATCACTTCCTCATCCTGCCTATTTCCCGGACTTGTCTCCGACAGACTATCATCTGTTTCGTCGCCTGGATCACTTCCTCATCCTGCCTAATTTCTCGGACTTGTCTCCGACAGACTATCATCTGTTTCGTCGCCTGGATCACTTCCTCATCCTGCCTGTTTTCCGGACTTGTCTCCGACAGACTATCATCTGTTTCGTCGCCTGGATCACTTCCTCATCCTGCCTATTTCCCGGACTTGTCTCCGACAGACTATCATCTGTTTCGTCGCCTGGATCACTTCCTCATCCTGCCTATTTCTCGGACTTGTCTCCGACAGACTATCATCTGTTTCGTCGCCTGGATCACTTCCTCATCCTGCCTATTTTCCGGACTTGTCTCCGACAGACTATCATCTGTTTCGTCGCCTGGATCACTTCCTCATCCTGCCTATTTCCCGGACTTGTCTCCGACAGACTATCATCTGTTTCGTCGCCTGGATCACTTCCTCATCCTGCCTATTTCCGGAATTGTCTCCGACAGACTATTATCTGTTTCGTCGCCTCGATCACTTCCTCATCCTGCCTGTTTTCCGGACTTGTCTCCGACAGACTATCATCTGTTTCGTCGCCTGGATAACTTCCTATTTTCCGGACTTGTCTCCGACAGACTATCATCTGTTTCGTCGCCTGGATCCTGCCTATTTTCCGGACTTGTCTCCGACAGACTATCATCTGTTTCGTCGCCTGGATCACTTCCTCATCCTGCCTATTTCCCGGACTTGTCTCCGACAGACTTTTATCTGTTTCGTCGCCTGAATCACTTCCTCATCCTGTCTATTTGCCGGACTTGTCTCCGACAGATTATCATCTGTTTCGTCGCCTGAATCACTTCCTCATCCTGCCTATTTCCCGGACTTGTCTCCGACAGACTATCATCTGTTTCGTCGCCTGGATCACTTCCACATCCTGCCTATTTCCCGGACTTGTCTCCGACAGGACTATCATCTGTTTCGTCGCCTGGATCACTTCCTCATCCTGCCTATTTCACGGACTTGTCTCCGACAGACCATCATCTGTTTCGTCGCCTGGATCACTTCCTCATCCTGCCTGTTTTCCGGACTTGTCTCCGACAGACTATCATCTGTTTCGTCGCCTGGATCACTTCCTCATCCTGCCTATTTCCCGGACTTGTCTCCGACAGACTATCATCTGTTTCGTCGCCTGGATCACTTCCTCATCCTGCCTATTTCCCGGACTTGTCTCCGACAGACTATCATCTGTTTCGTCGCCTGAATCACTTCCTCATCCTGCCTATTTCCCGGACTTGTCTCCGACAGACTATCATCTGTTTCGTCGCCTGGATCACTTCCTATTTCTGCCTATTTCCCGGACTTGTCTCCGACAGACTTTCATCTGTTTCGTCGCCTGAATCACTTCCTCATCCTGCCTATTTTCGCCTATTTTCCGGACTTGTCTCCGACAGACTATCATCTGTTTCGTCGCCTGAATCACTTCCTCATCCTGCCTATTTCCCGGACTTGTCTCCGACAGACTATCATCTGTTTCGTCGCCTGGATCACTTCCTCATCCTGCCTATTTCCCGGACTTGTCTCCGACAGACTATCATCTGTTTCGTCGCCTGGATCACTTCCTCATCCTGCCTATTTCCCGGACTTGTCTCCGACAGACTATTATCTGTTTCGTCGCCTGAATCACTTCCTCATCCTGCCTATTTCCCGGACTTGTCTCCGACAGACTATCATCTGTTTCGTCGCCTGTATCACTTCCTATTTCTGCCTATTTCCCGGACTTGTCTCCGACAGACTTTCATCTGTTTCGTCGCCTGAATCACTTCCTCATCCTGCCTATTTTCGCCTATTTTCCGGACTTGTCTCCGACAGACTATCATCTGTTTCGTCGCCTGGATCACTTCCTCATCCTGCCTATTTTCCGGACTTGTCTCCGACAGACTATCATCTGTTTCGTCGCCTGGATCACTTCCTCATCCTGCCTATTTCCCGGACTTGTCTCCGACAGACTATCATCTGTTTCGTCGCCTGGATCACTTCCTCATCCTGCCTATTTTCCGGACTTGTCTCCGACAGACTATCATCTGTTTCGTCGCCTGGATCACTTCCTCATCCTGCCTATTTCCCGGACTTGTCTCCGACAGACTATCATCTGTTTCGTCGCCTGGATCACTTCCTCATCCTGCCTATTTCCCGGACTTGTCTCCGACAGACTTTTATCTGTTTCGTCGCCTGAATCACTTCCTCATCCTGTCTATTTGCCGGATTTGTCTCCGACAGATTATCATCTGTTTCGTCGCCTGAATCACTTCCTCATCCTGCCTATTTCCCGGACTTGTCTCCGACAGACTATCATCTGTTTCGTCGCCTGGATCACTTCCTCATCCTGCCTATTGCCCGGACTTGTCTCCGACAGACTATCATCTGTTTCGTCGCCTGGATCACTTCCTCATCCTGCCTATTTCCCGGACTTGTCTCCGACAGACTATCATCTGTTTCGTCGCCTGGATCACTTCCTCATCCTGCCTATTTCCCGGACTTGTCTCCGACAGACTATCATCTGTTTCGTCGCCTGAATCACTTCCTCATCCTGCCTATTTCCCGGACTTGTCTCCGACAGACTATCATCTGTTTCGTCGCCTGGATCACTTCCTATTTCTGCCTATTTCCCGGACTTGTCTCCGACAGACTTTCCTGTGTTCCGTCGCCTGAATCACTTCCTCATCCTGCCTATTTTCGCCTATTTTCCGGACTTGTCTCCGACAGACTATCATCTGTTTCGTCGCCTGGAATCACTTCCTGTTCCTGCCTATTTCACGGACTTGTCTCCGACAGACTATCATCTGTTTCGTCGCCTGGATCACTTCCACATCCTGCCTATTTCCCGGACTTGTCTCCGACATTCTATTATCTGTTTCGTCGCCTGAATCACTTCCTCATCCTGCCTATTTCCCGGACTTGTCTCCGACAGACTATCATCTGTTTCGTCGCCTGTATCACTTCCTATTTCTGCCTATTTCCCGGACTTGTCTCCGAGAGACTTTCATGTGTTCCGCCGTTTGAATCACTTCCTCATCCTGCCTATTTTCGCCTATTTTCCGGACTTGTCTCCGACAGACTATCATCTGTTTCGTCGCCTGAATCACTTCCTGCTCCTGCCTATTTCCCGGACTTGTCTCCGACAGACTATCATCTGTTTCGTCGCCTGGATCACTTCCTCATCCTGCCTATTTCCCGGACTTCTCTCCGACAGACTATTATCTGTTTCGTCGCCTGAATCACTTCCTCATCCTGCCTATTTCCCGGACTTGTCTCCGACAGACTATCATCCGTTTCGTCGCCTGTATCACTTCCTATTTCTGCCTATTTCCCGGACTTGTCTCCGACAGACTTTCATCTGTTTCCGTCGCCTGGATCACTTCCTCATCCTGCCTATTTCCCGGACTTGTCTCCGACAGACTATCATCTGTTTCGTCGCCTGAATCACTTCCTCATCCTGCCTATTTCCCGGACTTGTCTCCGACAGACTATCATCTGTTTCGTCGCCTGGATCACTTCCTCATCCTGCCTATTTTCCGGAATTGTCTCCGACAGACTATTATCTGTTTCGTCGCCTGGATCACTTCCTCATCCTGCCTATTTTCCGGACTTGTCTCCGACAGACTATCATCTGTTTCGTCGCCTGGATCACTTCCTCATCCTGCCTATTTCCCGGACTTGTCTCTTTGACAGACTATCATCTGTTTCTTCGCCTGGATCACTTCCTCATCCTGCCTATTTCCCGGACTTGTCTCCGACAGACTATCATCTGTTTCGTCGCCTGAATCACTTCCTCATCCTGCCTATTTCCCGGACATGTCTCCGACAGACTATCATCTGTTTCGTCGCCTGAATCACTTCCTCATCCTGCCTATTTTTGCCTATTTTCCGGACTGGTCTCCGACAAACTATTATCTGTTTCGTCGCCTGGATCACTTCCTCATCCTGCCTATTTGCCGGATTTGTCTCCGACAGATTTTCATCTGTTTCGTCACCTGAATCACTTCCTCATCCTGCCTATTCCAGGACTTGTCTCCGACAGACTATCGTTAGTTTCGTCGCCTGGATCACTTCCACATCCAGCCTATTTACCGGACTTGTCTCCGACAGACTATCATCTGTTTCGTCGCCTGGATCACTTCCTCATGCCTGCCTATTTCACGGATTTGTCTCCGACAGACTATCATCTGTTTCGTCGCCTGGATCACTTCCTCATCCTGCCTATTTCCCGGACTTGTCTCCGACAGACTATCATCTGTTTCGTCGCCTGGATCACTTCCTCATCCTGCTAATTTCTTGGACTTGTCTCCGACAGACTATCATCTGTTTCGTCGCCTGGATACCTTCCTCATCCTGCCTGTTTTCCGGACTTGTCTCCAACAGACTATCATCTGTTTCGTCGCCTGGATCACTTCCTCATCCTGCATATTTCCCGGACTTGTCTCCGACAGACTATCATCTGTTTCGTCGCCTGGATCACTTAATCATCCTGCCTTTTTTCCGGAATTGTCTCCGACAGACTATTATCTGTTTCGTCGCCTCGATCACTTCCTCATCCTGCCTGTTTTCCGGACTTGTCTCCGACAGACTATCATCTGTTTCGTCGCCTGGATCACTTCCTATTTTCCGGACTTGTCTCCGACAGACTATCATCTGTTTCGTCGCCTGGATCCTGCCTATTTTCCGGACTTGTCTCCGACAGACTATCATCTGTTTCGTCGCCTGGATCACTTCCTCATCCTGCCTATTTCCCGGACTTGTCTCCGACAGACTATCATCTGTTTCGTCGCCTGGATCACTTCCTCATCCTGCCTATTTCCCGGACTTGTCTCCGACAGTCTTTTATCTTTTTCGTCGCCTGGATCACTTCCTCATCCTGTCTATTTGCCGGATTTCTCTCCGACAGATTATCATCTGTTTCGTAGCCTGAATCACTTCCTCATCCTGCCTATTTCCCGGACTTGACTCCGACAGACTATCATCTGTTTCGTAGCCTGGATCACTTCCACATCCTGCCTATTGCCCGCACTTGTCTCCGACAGACTATCATCCGTTTCGTCGCCTGGATCACTTCCTCATCCTGCTTATTTCACGGACTTGTCTTCGACAGACTATCATCTGTTTCGTCGCCTGGATCACTTCCTCATCCTGCTAATTTCCCGGACTTGTCTCCAACAGACCATCATCTGTTTCGTCGCCTGGATACCTTCCTCATAATGCCTGTTTTCCAGACTTGTCTCTAACAGACTATCATGTGTTTCGTCGCCTGGATCACTTCCTCATCCTGCCTATTTCCCGGACTTGTCTCCGACAGACTATCATCTGCTTCGTCGCCTGGATCACTTCCTCATCCTGCCTATTTCCCGGACTTGTCTCCGACAGACTATTATCTGTTTCGTCGCCTGAATCACTTCCTCATCCTGCCTATTTCCCGGACTTGTCTCCGACAGACTATCATCTGTTTCGTCGCCTGGATCACTTCCTATTTCTGCCTATTTCCCGGACTTGTCGCCAAAAGACTTTCATGTGTTCCGTCGCCTGAATCACTTCCTCATCCTGCCTATTTTCGCCTATTTTCCGGACTTGTCTCCGACAGACTATCATCTGTTTCGTCGCCTGAATCACTTCCACATCCTGCCTAATTCCCGGACTTGTCTCCGACAGACTATTATCTGTTTCGTCGCCTGAATCACTTCCTCATCCTGCCTAATTCCCGGACTTGTCTCCGACAGACTATCATCTGTTTCGTCGCCTGTATCACTTCCTATTTCCGCCTATTTCCCGGACTTGTCTCCGAGAGACTTTCATGTGTTCCGTCGTTTGAATCACTTCCTCATCCTGCCTATTTTCGCCTATTTTCCGGACTTGTCTCCGACAGATTATCATCTGTTTCGTCGCCTGAATCACTTCCTGCTCCTGCCTATTTCCCGGACTTGTCTCCGACAGACTATCATCTGTTTCGTCGCCTGGATCACTTCCTCATCCTGCCTATTTCCCGGACTTGTCTCCGACAGACTATTATCTGTTTCGTCGCCTGAATCACTTCCTCATCCTGCCTATTTCCCGGACTTGTCTCCGACAGACTATCATCTGTTTCGTCGCCTGTATCACTTTCTATTTCTGCCTATTTCCCGGACTTGTCTCCGAGAGACTTTCATCTGTTTCGTCGCCTGGATCACTTCCTCATCCTGCCTATTTCCCGGACTTGTCTCCGACAGACTATCATCTGTTTCGTCGCCTGAATCACTTCCTCATCCTGCCTATTTCCCGGACTTGTCTCCGACAGACTATCATCTGTTTCGTCGCCTGTATCACTTCCTATTTCTGCCTATTTCCCGGACTTGTCTCCGAGAGAATTTCATCTGTTTCGTCGCCTGAATCACTTCCTCATCCTGCCTATTTTCGCCTATTTTCCGGACTTGTCTCCGACAGACTATCATCTGTTTCGTCGCCTGAATCACTTCCTCATCCTGCCTATTTCCCGGACTTGTCTCCGACAGACTATCATCTGTTTCGTCGCCTGGATCACTTCCTATTTCTGCCTATTTTCCGGACTTGTCTCCGACAGACTATCATCTGTTTCGTCGCCTGGATCACTTCCTCATCCTGCCTATTTCCCGGACTTGTCTCCGACAGACTATCATCTGTTTCGTCGCCTGGATCACTTCCTCATCCTGCCTATTTCCCGGACTTGTCTCCGACAGACTATCATCTGTTTCGTCGCCTGAATCACTTCCTCATCCTGCCTATTTCCCGGACTTGTCTCCGACAGACTATCATCTGTTTCGTCGCCTCAATCACTTCCTATTTCTGCCTATTTCCCGGACTTGTCTCCAAAAGACTTTCATGTGTTTCCGTCGCCTGAATCACTTCCTCATCCTGCCTATTTTCGCCTATTTTCCGGACTTGTCTCCGACAGACTATCATCTGTTTCGTCGCCTGAATCACTTCCTGTTCCTGCCTATTTCACGGACTTGTCTCCGACAGACTATCATCTGTTTCGTCGCCTGGATCACTTCCTCATCCTGCCTATTTCCCGGACTTGTCTCCGACAGACTATTTTCTGTTTCGTCGCCTGAATCACTTCCTCATCCTGCCTATTTCCCGGACTTGTCTCCGACAGACTATCATCTGTTTCGTCGCCTGTATCACTTCCTATTTCTGCCTATTTCCCGGACTTGTCTCCGAGAGAATTTCATGTGTTTCCGTCGCCTGAATCACTTCCTCATCCTGCCTATTTCCCGGACTTGTCTCCGACAGACTATCATCTGTTTCGTCGCCTGGATCACTTCCTATTTCTGCCTATTTTCCGGACTTGTCTATGAGAGACTTTCATGTGGTCCGTCGCCTGAATCACTTCCTCAGCCTGCCTATCTTCGCCTATTTCCCGGACTTGTCTCAGACAGACTATCATCTGTTTCGTCGCCTGGATCACTTCCTCATCCTGCCCATATTCGCCTATTTTCTGGATTTGTCTGCGATACACTATCATCTGTTTTGTCACCTGGAACACTTCGTCAACCTGCCTAATTTCCGGACTTGTCTCCGACAGACTATCATTTGTTTCGTCGCCTGGATCACTTCCTCATCCTGCCTATTTTACGGACTTGTCTCCGACAGACTATCATCTTTTTCGTCGCCTGGATCACTTCCTCATCCTGCCTATTTCCCGGACTTGTCTCCGACAGACTTTCATCTGTTTCGTCGAATGGATCACTTCCTCATCCTGTCTATTTGCCGGATTTGTCTCCGACAGATTATCATCTGTTTCGTAGCCTGAATCACTTCCTCATCCTGCCTATTTCCCGGACTTGTCTCCGACAGACTATCATCTGTTTCGTAGCCTGGATCACTTCCACATCCTGCCTATTGCCCGCACTTGTCACCGACAGACTATCATCAGTTTCGTCGCCTGGATCACTTCCACATCCAGCCTATTTCCCTGACTTGTCTCCGACAGACTATCATCCGTTTCGTCGCCTGGATCACTTCCTCATCCTGCCTATTTCACGGACTTGTCTTCGACAGACTATTATCTGTTTCGTCGCCTATATCACTTCCTCATCCTGCCTAATTTCCCGGACTTGTCTCCGACAGACCATCATCTGTTTCGTCGCCTGGATACCTTCCTCATCCTGCCTGTTTTCCGGACTTGTCTCCAACAGACTATCATGTGTTTCGTCACCTGGATCACTTCCTCATCCTGCATATTTCCCGGACTTGTCTCCGACAGACTATCATCTGCTTCGTCGCCTGGATCACTTCCTCATCCTGCCTATTTCTCGGACTTGTCTCCGACAGACTATCATCTGTTTCGTCGCATGGATCACTTCCTCATCCTGCCTATTTTCCGGACTTGTCTCCGACAGACTATTATCTGTTTCGTCGCCTGAATCACTTCCTCATCCTGCCTATTTCCCGGGCTTGTCTCCGACAGACTATCATCTGTTTCGTCGCCTGGATCACTTCCTATTTCTGCCTATTTCCCGGACTTGTCTCCAAAAGACTTTCATGTGTTCCGTCGCCTGAATCACTTCCTCATCCTGCCTATTTTCGCCTATTTTCCGGACTTGTCTCCGACAGACTATCATCTGTTTCGTCACCTGAATCACTTCCTGTTCCTGCCTATTTCACGGACTTAACTCCGACAGACTATCATCTGTTTCGTTGCCTGGATCACTTCCTCATCCTGCCTATTTCCCGGACTTGTCTCCGACAGACTATCATCTGTTTCGTCGCCTGGATCACTTCCTCATCCTGCCCATATTCGCCTATTTTCTGGATTTGTCTGCGATACACTATCATCTGTTTCGTCGCCTGGATCACTTCCTCATCCTGCATATTTCCCGGACTTGTCTCCGACAGACTATCATCTGTTTCGTCGCCTGGATCACTTCCTCATCCTGCCTATTTTCCGGAATTGTCTCCGACAGACTATTATCTGTTTCGTCGCCTGGATCACTTCCTCCTCCTGCCTATTTTCCGGACTTGTCTCCGACAGACTATCATCTGTTTTGTCGCCTGGATCACTTCCTCATCCTGCCTATTTCCCGGACTTCTCTTTGACAGACTATCATCTGTTTCGTCGCCTGGATCACTTCCTCATCCTGCCTATTTCCCGGACTTGTCTCCGACAGGCTATCATCTGTTTCGTCGCCTGAATCACTTCCTCATCCTGCCTATTTCCCGGACATGTCTCCGACAGACTTTCATCTGTTTCGTCGCCTGAATCACTTCCTCATCCTGCCTATTTTTGCCTATTTTCCAGACTTGTCTCCGACAAACTATCATCTGTTTCGTCGCCTGGATCACTTCCTCATCCTGTCTATTTGCCGGATTTGTCTCCGACAGACTATCGTTAGTTTCGTCGCCTGGATCACTTCCACATCCAGCCTATTTCACGGATTTGTCTCCGACAGACTATCATCTGTTTCGTCGCCTGGATCACTTCCTCATCCTGCCTATTTCCCGGACTTGTCTCCGACAGACTATTATCTGTTTCGTTGCCTGCATCACTTCCTCATCCTGCCTATTTCCCGGACTTGTCTCCGACAGACTATCATCTGTTTTGTCGCCTGGATCACTTCCTCATCCTGCCTATTTCCCGGACTTGTCTCTTTGACAGACTATCATCTGTTTCGTCGCCTGGATCACTTCCTCATCCTGCCTATTTCCCGGACTTGTCTCCGACAGACTATCATCTGTTTCGTCGCCTGAATCACTTCCTCATCCTGTCTATTTGCCGGATTTGTCTCCGACAGATTTTCATCTGTTTCGTCACCTGAATCACTTCCTCATCCTGCCTATTCCAGGACTTGTCTCCGACAGACTATCGTTAGTTTCGTCGCCTGGATCACTTCCTCATCCAGCCTATTTACCGGACTTGTCTCCGACAGACTATCATCTGTTTCGTCGCCTGGATCACTTCCTCATGCCTGCCTATTTCACGGATTTGTCTCCGGCAGACTATCATCTGTTTCGTCGCCTGGATCACTTCCTCATCCTGCCTATTTCCCGGACTTGTCTTCGACAGACTATCATCTGTTTCGTTGCCTGGATCACTTCCTCATCCTGCTAATTTCTCGGACTTGTCTCCGACAGACTATCATCTGTTTCGTCGCCTGGATACCTTCCTCATCCTGCCTGTTTTCCGGACTTGTCTCCAACAGACTATCATGTGTTTCGTCGCCTGGATCACTTCCTCATCCTGCATATTTCCCGGACTTGTCTCCGACAGACTATCATCTGTTTCGTCGCCTGGATCACTTAATCATCCTGCCTTTTTCCGGAATTGTCTCCGACAGACTATTATCTGTTTCGTCGCCTCGATCACTTCCTCATCCTGCCTGTTTTCCGGACTTGTCTGCGACAGACTATCATCTGTTTCGTCACCTGAATCACTTCCTCATCCTGCCTATTCCAGGACTTGTCTCCGACAGACTATCGTTAGTTTCGTCGCCTGGATCACTTCCACATCCAGCCTATTTACCGGACTTGTCTCCGACAGACTATCATCTGTTTCGTCGCCTGGATCACTTTCTCTGCCTGCCTATTTCACGGATTTGTCTCCGGCAGACTATCATCTGTTTCGTCGCCTGGATCACTTCCTCATCCTGCCTATTTCCCGGACTTGTCTCCGACAGACTATCATCTGTTTCGTCGCCTGGATCACTTCCTCATCCTGCCTAATTTCTCGGACTTGTCTCCGACAGACTATCATCTGTTTCGTCGCCTGGATCACTTCCTCATCCTGCCTGTTTTCCGGACTTGTCTCCAACAGACTATCATCTGTTTCGTCGCCTGGATCACTTCCTCATCCTGCATATTTCCCGGACTTGTCTTCGACAGACTATCATCTGTTTCGTCGCCTGGATCACTTCCTCATCCTGCTAATTTCTCGGACTTGTCTCCGACAGACTATCATCTGTTTCGTCGCCTGGATACCTTCCTCATCCTGCCTGTTTTCCGGACTTGTCTCCAACAGACTATCATGTGTTTCGTCGCCTGGATCACTTCCTCATCCTGCATATTTCCCGGACTTGTCTCCGACAGACTATTATCTGTTTCGTCGCCTCGATCACTTCCTCATCCTGCCTGTTTTCCGGACTTGTCTGCGACAGACTATCATTTGTTTCGTCGCCTGGATCACTTCCTCATCCTGCCTATTTTCCGGACTTGTCTCCGACAGACTATCATCTGTTTCGTCGCCTGGATCACTTCCTCATCCTGCCTATTTTCCGGACTTGTCTCCGACAGACTATCATCTGTTTCGTCGCCTGGATCACTTCCTCATCCTGCCTATTTCCCGGACTTGTCTCAGACAGTCTTTTATCTTTTTCGTCGCCTGAATCACTTCCTCATCCTGTCTATTTGCCGGACTTGACTCCGACAGATTATCATCTGTTTCGTAGCCTGAATCACTTCCTCATCCTGCCTATTTCCCGGACTTGACTCCGACAGACTATCATCTGTTTCGTAGCCTGGATCACTTCCACATCCTGCCTATTTCCCGGACTTGTCTCCGACAGACTATCATCCGTTTCGTCGCCTGGATCACTTCCTCATCCTGCTTATTTCACGGACTTGTCTTCGACAGACCATCATCTGTTTCGTCGCCTGGATACCTTCCTCATCCTGCCTGTTTTCCAGACTTGTCTCCAACAGACTATCATGTGTTTCGTCGCCTGGATCACTTCCTCATCCTGCCTATTTCCCGGACTTGTCTCCGACAGACTATCATCTGCTTCGTCGCCTGGATCACTTCCTCATCCTGCCTATTTCCCGGACTTGTCTCCGACAGACTATTATCCGTTTCGTCGCCTGAATCACTTCCTCATCCTGCCTATTTCCCGGACTTGTCTCCGACAGACTATCATCTGTTTCGTCACCTGGATCACTTCCTATTTCTGCCTATTTCCCGGACTTGTCTCCGACAGACTTTCATCTGTTCCGTCGCCTGAATCACTTCCTCATCCTGCCTATTTTCGCCTATTTTCCGGACTTATCTCCGACAGATTATCATCTGTTTCGTCGCCTGAATCACTTCCTGCTCCTGCCTATTTCCCGGACTTTACTCCGACAGACTATCATCTGTTTCGTTGCCTGGATCACTTCCTCATCCTGCCTATTTCCCGGACTTCTCTCCGACAGACTATTATCTTTTTCGTCGCCTGAATCACTTCCTCATCCTGCCTATTTCCCTTACTTGTCTCCGAGAGACTTTCATGTGTTCCGTCGCCTGGATCACTTCCTCATCCTGCCTATTTCCCGGACTAGTCTCCGACAGACTATTATCTTTTTCGTCGCCTGAATCACTTCCTCATCCTGCCTATTTCCCGGAATTGTCTCCGACAGACTATCATCTGTTTCGTCGCCTGTATCACTTCCTATTTCTGCCTATTTCCCGGACTTGTCTCCGAGAGAATTTCATGTGTTCCGTCGCCTGAATCACTTCCTCATCCTGCCTATTTTCGCCTATTTTCCGGACTTGTCTCCGACAGACTATTATCTTTTTCGTCGCCTGAATCACTTCCTCATCCTGCCTATTTCCCGGACTTGTCTCCGACAGACTATCATCTGTTTCGTCGCCTGGATCACTTCCTATTTCTGCCTATTTCCCGGACTTGTCTCAGAGAGACTTTCATGTGGTCCGTCGCCTGAATCACTTCCTCAGCTTGCCTATTTTCGCCTATTTTCCGGACTTGTCTCTGACAGACTATCATCTGTTTCGTCGCCTGAATCACTTCCTGTTCCTGCCTATTTCCCGGACTTAACTCCGACAGACTATCATCTGTTTCGTTGCCTGGATCACTTCCTCATCCTGCCTATTTTCCGGACTTGTCTCAGACAGACTATCATCTGTTTCGTCGCCTGGATCACTTCCACATCCAGCCTATTTCCCTGACTTGTCTCCGACAGACTATCATCCGTTTCGTCGCCTGGATCACTTCCTCATCCTGCCTATTTCACGGACTTGTCTTCGACAGACTATTATCTGTTTCGTCGCCTATATCACTTCCTCATCCTGCTAATTTCCCGGACTTGTCTCCGACAGACCATCATCTGTTTCGTCGCCTGGATACCTTCCTCATCCTGCCTGTTTTCCGGACTTGTCTCCAACAGACTATCATGTGTTTCGTCACCTGGATCACTTCCTCATCCTGCCTATTTCCCGGACTTGTCTCCGACAGACTATCATCTGCTTCGTCGCCTGGATCACTTCCTCATCCTGCCTATTTCCCGGACTTGTCTCCGACAGACTATTATCTGTTTCCTCGCCTGAATCACTTCCTCATCCTGCCTATTTCCCGGACTTGTCTCCGACAGACTATCATCTGTTTCGTCGCCTGGATCACTTCCTATTTCTGCCTATTTCCCGGACTTGTCTCCAAAAGACTTTCATGTGTTCCGTCGCCTGAATCACTTCCTCATCCTGCCTATTTTCGCCTATTTTCCGGACTTGTCTCCGACAGACTATCATCTGTTTCGTCGCCTGAATCACTTCCTGTTCCTGCCTATTTCACGGACTTAACTCCGACAGACTATCATCTGTTTCGTTGCCTGGATCACTTCCTCATCCTGCCTATTTCCCGGACTTGTCTCCGACAGACTATCATCTGTTTCGTCGCCTGGATCACTTCCTCATCCTGCCCATATTCGCCTATTTTCTGGATTTGTCTGCGATACACTATCATCTGTTTCGTCGCCTGGATCACTTCCTCATCCTGCATATTTCCCGGACTTGTCTCCGACAGACTATCATCTGTTTCGTCGCCTGGATCACTTCCTCATCCTGCCTATTTTCCGGAATTGTCTCCGACAGACTATTATCTGTTTCGTCGCCTGGATCACTTCCTCCTCCTGCCTATTTTCCGGACTTGTCTCCGACAGACTATCATCTGTTTTGTCGCCTGGATCACTTCCTCATCCTGCCTATTTCCCGGACTTCTCTTTGACAGACTATCATCTGTTTCGTCGCCTGGATCACTTCCTCATCCTGCCTATTTCCCGGACTTGTCTCCGACAGGCTATCATCTGTTTCGTCGCCTGAATCACTTCCTCATCCTGCCTATTTCCCGGACATGTCTCCGACAGACTTTCATCTGTTTCGTCGCCTGAATCACTTCCTCATCCTGCCTATTTTTGCCTATTTTCCAGACTTGTCTCCGACAAACTATCATCTGTTTCGTCGCCTGGATCACTTCCTCATCCTGTCTATTTGCCGGATTTGTCTCCGACAGATTATCATCTGTTTCGTCACCTGAATCACTTCCTCATCCTGCCTATTCCAGGACTTGTCTCCGACAGACTATCGTTAGTTTCGTCGCCTGGATCACTTCCACATCCAGCCTATTTCACGGATTTGTCTCCGGCAGACTATCATCTGTTTCGTCGGCTGGATCCTTCCTATTTTCCGGACTTGTCTCCGACAGACTATCATCTGTTTCGTCGCCTGGATCACTTCCTCATCCTGCCTATTTCCCGGACTTGTCTCCGACAGACTATTATCTGTTTCGTTGCCTGCATCACTTCCTCATCCTGCCTATTTCCCGGACTTGTCTCCGACAGACTATCATCTGTTTTGTCGCCTGGATCACTTCCTCATCCTGCCTATTTCCCGGACTTCTCTTTGACAGACTATCATCTGTTTCGTCGCCTGGATCACTTCCTCATCCTGCCTATTTCCCGGACTTGTCTCCGACAGGCTATCATCTGTTTCGTCGCCTGAATCACTTCCTCATCCTGTCTATTTGCCGGATTTGTCTCCGACAGATTTTCATCTGTTTCGTCACCTGAATCACTTCCTCATCCTGCCTATTCCAGGACTTGTCTCCGACAGACTATCGTTAGTTTCGTCGCCTGGATCACTTCCACATCCAGCCTATTTACCGGACTTGTCTCCGACAGACTATCATCTGTTTCGTCGCCTGGATCACTTCCTCTGCCTGCCTATTTCACGGATTTGTCTCCGGCAGACTATCATCTGTTTCGTCGCCTGGATCACTTCCTCATCCTGCCTATTTCCCGGACTTGTCTTCGACAGACTATCATCTGTTTCGTCGCCTGGATCACTTCCTCATCCTGCTAATTTCTCGGACTTGTCTCCGACAGACTATCATCTGTTTCGTCGCCTGGATACCTTCCTCATCCTGCCTGTTTTCCGGACTTGTCTCCAACAGACTATCATGTGTTTCGTCGCCTGGATCACTTCCTCATCCTGCATATTTCCCGGACTTGTCTCCGACAGACTATCATCTGTTTCGTCGCCTGGATCACTTAATCATCCTGCCTTTTTTCCGGAATTGTCTCCGACAGACTATTATCTGTTTCGTCGCCTCGATCACTTCCTCATCCTGCCTGTTTTCCGGACTTGTCTGCGACAGACTATCATCTGTTTCGTCACCTGAATCACTTCCTCATCCTGCCTATTCCAGGACTTGTCTCCGACAGACTATCGTTAGTTTCGTCGCCTGGATCACTTCCACATCCAGCCTATTTACCGGACTTGTCTCCGACAGACTATCATCTGTTTCGTCGCCTGGATCACTTCCTCTGCCTGCCTATTTCACGGATTTGTCTCCGGCAGACTATCATCTGTTTCGTCGCCTGGATCACTTCCTCATCCTGCCTATTTCCCGGACTTGTCTTCGACAGACTATCATCTGTTTCGTCGCCTGGATCACTTCCTCATCCTGCTAATTTCTCGGACTTGTCTCCGACAGACTATCATCTGTTTCGTCGCCTGGATACCTTCCTCATCCTGCCTGTTTTCCGGACTTGTCTCCAACAGACTATCATGTGTTTCGTCGCCTGGATCACTTCCTCATCCTGCATATTTCCCGGACTTGTCTTCGACAGACTATCATCTGTTTCGTCGCCTGGATCACTTTTTCATCCTGCTAATTTCTCGGACTTGTCTCCGACAGACTATCATCTGTTTCGTCGCCTGGATACCTTCCTTATCCTGCCTGTTTTCCGGACTTGTCTCCAACAGACTATCATGTGTTTCGTCGCCTGGATCACTTCCTCATCCTGCATATTTCCCGGACTTGTCTCCGACAGACTATCATCTGTTTCGTCGCCTGGATCACTTAATCATCCTGCCTTTTTTCCGGAATTGTCTCCGACAGACTATTATCTGTTTCGTCGCCTCGATCACTTCCTCATCCTGCCTGTTTTCCGGACTTGTCTCCGACAGACTATCATCTGTTTCGTCGCCTGGATCCTGCCTATTTTCCGGACTTGTCTCCGACAGACTATCATCTGTTTCGTCGCCTGGATCACTTCCTCATCCTGCCTATTTCCCGGACTTGTCTCAGACAGTCTTTTATCTTTTTCGTCGCCTGAATCACTTCCTCATCCTGTCTATTTGCCGGACTTGACTCCGACAGATTATCATCTGTTTCGTAGCCTGAATCACTTCCTCATCCTGCCTATTTCCCGGACTTGACTCCGACAGACTATCATCTGTTTCGTAGCCTGGATCACTTCCACATCCTGCCTATTTCCCGGACTTGTCTCCGACAGACTATCATCCGTTTCGTCGCCTGGATCACTTCCTCATCCTGCTTATTTCACGGACTTGTCTTCGACAGACCATCATCTGTTTCGTCGCCTGGATACCTTCCTCATCCTGCCTGTTTTCCAGACTTGTCTCCAACAGACTATCATGTGTTTCGTCGCCTGGATCACTTCCTCATCCTGCCTATTTCCCGGACTTGTCTCCGACAGACTATCATCTGCTTCGTCGCCTGGATCACTTCCTCATCCTGCCTATTTCCCGGACTTGTCTCCGACAGACTATTATCCGTTTCGTCGCCTGAATCACTTCCTCATCCTGCCTATTTCCCGGACTTGTCTCCGACAGACTATCATCTGTTTCGTCACCTGGATCACTTCCTATTTCTGCCTATTTCCCGGACTTGTCTCCAAAAGACTTTCATCTGTTCCGTCGCCTGAATCACTTCCTCATCCTGCCTATTTTCGCCTATTTTCCGGACTTATCTCCGACAGATTATCATCTGTTTCGTCGCCTGAATCACTTCCTGCTCCTGCCTATTTCCCGGACTTTACTCCGACAGACTATCATCTGTTTCGTTGCCTGGATCACTTCCTCATCCTGCCTATTTCCCGGACTTCTCTCCGACAGACTATTATCTTTTTCGTCGCCTGAATCACTTCCTCATCCTGCCTATTTTTGCCTATTTTCCAGACTTGTCTCCGACAAACTATCATCTGTTTCGTCGCCTGGATCACTTCCTCATCCTGTCTATTTGCCGGATTTGTCTCCGACAGATTATCATCTGTTTCGTCACCTGAATCACTTCCTCATCCTGCCTATTCCAGGACTTGTCTCCGACAGACTATCGTTAGTTTCGTCGCCTGGATCACTTCCACATCCAGCCTATTTCACGGATTTGTCTCCGGCAGACTATCATCTGTTTCGGCGGCTGGATCCTGCCTATTTTCCGGACTTGTCTCCGACAGACTATCATCTGTTTCGTCGCCTGGATCACTTCCTCATCCTGCCTATTTCCCGGACTTGTCTCCGACAGGCTATTATCTGTTTCGTTGCCTGCATCACTTCCTCATCCTGCCTATTTCCCGGACTTGTCTCCGACAGACTATCATCTGTTTTGTCGCCTGGATCACTTCCTCATCCTGCCTATTTCCCGGACTTCTCTTTGACAGACTATCATCTGTTTCGTCGCCTGGATCACTTCCTCATCCTGCCTATTTCCCGGACTTGTCTCCGACAGGCTATCATCTGTTTCGTCGCCTGAATCACTTCCTCATCCTGTCTATTTGCCGGATTTGTCTCCGACAGATTTTCATCTGTTTCGTCACCTGAATCACTTCCTCATCCTGCCTATTCCAGGACTTGTCTCCGACAGACTATCGTTAGTTTCGTCGCCTGGATCACTTCCACATCCAGCCTATTTACCGGACTTGTCTCCGACAGACTATCATCTGTTTCGTCGCCTGGATCACTTCCTCTGCCTGCCTATTTCACGGATTTGTCTCCGGCAGACTATCATCTGTTTCGTCGCCTGGATCACTTCCTCATCCTGCCTATTTCCCGGACTTGTCTTCGACAGACTATCATCTGTTTCGTTGCCTGGATCACTTCCTCATCCTGCTAATTTCTCGGACTTGTCTCCGACAGACTATCATCTGTTTCGTCGCCTGGATACCTTCCTCATCCTGCCTGTTTTCCGGACTTGTCTCCAACAGACTATCATGTGTTTCGTCGCCTGGATCACTTCCTCATCCTGCATATTTCCCGGACTTGTCTCCGACAGACTATCATCTGTTTCGTCGCCTGGATCACTTAATCATCCTGCCTTTTTTCCGGAATTGTCTCCGACAGACTATTATCTGTTTCGTCGCCTCGATCACTTCCTCATCCTGCCTGTTTTCCGGACTTGTCTGCGACAGACTATCATCTGTTTCGTCACCTGAATCACTTCCTCATCCTGCCTATTCCAGGACTTGTCTCCGACAGACTATCGTTAGTTTCGTCGCCTGGATCACTTCCACATCCAGCCTATTTACCGGACTTGTCTCCGACAGACTATCATCTGTTTCGTCGCCTGGATCACTTCCTCTGCCTGCCTATTTCACGGATTTGTCTCCGGCAGACTATCATCTGTTTCGTCGCCTGGATCACTTCCTCATCCTGCCTATTTCCCGGACTTGTCTTCGACAGACTATCATCTGTTTCGTCGCCTGGATCACTTCCTCATCCTGCTAATTTCTCGAACTTGTCTCCGACAGACTATCATCTGTTTCGTCGCCTGGATACCTTCCTCATCCTGCCTGTTTTCCGGACTTGTCTCCAACAGACTATCATGTGTTTCGTCGCCTGGATCACTTCCTCATCCTGCATATTTCCCGGACTTGTCTTCGACAGACTATCATCTGTTTCGTCGCCTGGATCACTTTTTCATCCTGCTAATTTCTCGGACTTGTCTCCGACAGACTATCATCTGTTTCGTCGCCTGGATACCTTCCTCATCCTGCCTGTTTTCCGGACTTGTCTCCAACAGACTATCATGTGTTTCGTCGCCTGGATCACTTCCTCATCCTGCATATTTCCCGGACTTGTCTCCGACAGACTATCATCTGTTTCGTCGCCTGGATCACTTAATCATCCTGCCTTTTTTCCGGAATTGTCTCCGACAGACTATTATCTGTTTCGTCGCCTCGATCACTTCCTCATCCTGCCTGTTTTCCGGACTTGTCTCCGACAGACTATCATCTGTTTCGTCGCCTGGATCCTGCCTATTTTCCGGACTTGTCTCCGACAGACTATCATCTGTTTCGTCGCCTGGATCACTTCCTCATCCTGCCTATTTCCCGGACTTGTCTCAGACAGTCTTTTATCTTTTTCGTCGCCTGAATCACTTCCTCATCCTGTCTATTTGCCGGACTTGACTCCGACAGATTATCATCTGTTTCGTAGCCTGAATCACTTCCTCATCCTGCCTATTTCCCGAACTTGACTCCGACAGACTATCATCTGTTTCGTAGCCTGAATCACTTCCTCATCCTGCCTATTTCCCGGACTTGTCTCCGACAGACTATCATCCGTTTCGTCGCCTGGATCACTTCCTCATCCTGCCTATTTCCCGGACTTGTCTTCGACAGACCATCATCTGTTTCGTCGCCTGGATACCTTCCTCATCCTGCCTATTTCCCGGACTTGTCTCCGACAGACTATCATCTGCTTCGTCGCCTGGATCACTTCCTCATCCTGCCTATTTCCCGGACTTGTCTCCGACAGACTATCATCTGTTTCGTCACCTGGATCACTTCCTATTTCTGCCTATTTCCCGGACTTGTCTCCAAAAGACTTTCATCTGTTCCGTCGCCTGAATCACTTCCTCATCCTGCCTATTTTCGCCTATTTTCCGGACTTATCTCCGACAGATTATCATCTGTTTCGTCGCCTGAATCACTTCCTGCTCCTGCCTATTTCCCGGACTTTACTCCGACAGACTATCATCTGTTTCGTTGCCTGGATCACTTCCTCATCCTGCCTATTTCCCGGACTTCTCTCCGACAGACTATTATCTTTTTCGTCGCCTGAATCACTTCCTCATCCTGCCTATTTCCCGGACTTGTCTCCGACAGACTATCATCCGTTTCGTCGCCTGTATCACTTCCTATTTCTGCCTATTTCCCGGACTTGTCTCCGAGAGACTTTCATGTGTTCCGTCGCCTGGATCACTTCCTCATCCTGCCTATTTCCCGGACTAGTCTCCGACAGACTATTATCTTTTTCGTCGCCTGAATCACTTCCTCATCCTGCCTATTTCCCGGACTTGTCTCCGACAGACTATCATCTGTTTCGTCGCCTGGATCACTTCCTATTTCTGCCTATTTCCCGGACTTGTCTCCGAGAGACTTTCATGTGGTCCGTCGCCTGAATCACTTCCTCAGCCTGCCTATTTTCGCCTGTTTTCCGGACTTGTCTCTGACAGACTATCATCTGTTTCGTCGCCTGAATCACTTCCTGTTCCTGCCTATTTCCCGGACTTAACCCCGACAGACTATCATCTGTTTCGTTGCCTGGATCACTTCCTCATCCTGCCTATTTTCCGGACTTGTCTCAGACAGACTATCATCTGTTTCGTCGCCTGGATCACTTCGTCATCCTGCCATATTTCGCCTATTTCCGGACTTGTGTCCGACAGACTATCATTTGTTTCGTCGCCTGGATCACTTCCTCATCCTGCCTATTTTATGGACTTGTCTCCGACAGACTATCATCTTTTTCGTCGCCTGGATCACTTCCTCATCCTGCCTATTTTCCGGACTTGTCTCCGACAGACTATCATCTGTTTCGTCGCCTCGATCACTTCCTCATCCTGTGTGTTTTTTGGACTTGTCTCCGACAGACTATCATCTGTTTCGTCGCCTGGATAACTTCCTCCTCCTGCCTATTTTCCGGACTTGTCTCCGACAGACTATCATCTGTTTTGTCGCCTGGAACACTTCGTCAACCTGCCTAGTTTCCGGACTTGTCTCCGACAGACTATCATTTGTTTCGTCGCCTGGATCACTTCCTCATCCTGCCTATTTTACGGACTTATCTCCGACAGACTATCATCTGTTTCGTCGCCTGGATCACATCCTCATCCTGCATATTTTCCGGGCTTGTTTCCGACAGACTATCATCTTTTTCGTCGCCTGGATCACTTCCTCATCCTGCCTATTTCCCGGACTTGTCTCCGACAGACTATCATCTGTTTCGTCGCCTGGATCACTTCCTCATCCTGCATATTTTCCGGACTTGTCTCCGACAGACTATCATCTTTTTCGTAGCGTTTTGACCTGTTGACAATTCGTAAATTGCACTTGCACACCGTCAAAAAATATTACTTACAAGGACTCTTTAGTAACTGTTAATCACTGTGGTCATATTTATAAGGTTTGCATAACAAATCAAGTTAATAATGTTGGGCTTTCACTTAGGCACCAAGTATTAATAATTGGCCGCTAAGCCTAGGCCTTTTAAGTAATTTTTGATAAGCGTAACACTCCTAAATTGATTTGTCATGCTAACCTTATATGATCACAGCATTATAAAAATTACTATAAATGCATATGCCTAGGTCTCGTGCGTATCTATTAATGCTTAGTGTTCGAGTAACATTTAAACATAATTAATTTTATTTTCTATGAAAACTACATAAATATCAGCTCGAAGGACTAAAAACTATCAAAAAGCCCTAGGCCTAGGGTCTGTTTAATAGTTTCAACCTCAGAAAAGCGCATTGCTAAAATCTTGGACTTCTATGCAAACCTTATGAAAATAAGCACGGTAGATTGAAAATTGCTAACCAGGCCCAGTCCTAGGGCTTTCTAACTACTGTTTTGTACCTGACTAAACGTGTAACGTTATCTTTAGTTCTTACTAGCAGGGGTACCCGGTATTTCCCGGGTAAATATTACTATCTCTAAAATCACCAAGTTCAGCGGGTGAAAGTTAATGAATGAAAAAGCTATTTCCGTAAATTTCCAGTAAACTTATTTTAAATTTTTTGATTTAGTTAATTTAATTATACGAAGCAAAAAAGAATTTACATTAATTACAATACATTGTATTTCTGCCTAATAAGGCAACCGTTGGTGGTGAAAGCTAACGTTTATTAATTTGTGATTTTAATACATCATGAACCGCATATTTTTTCACTTTATTGTTATCTACGGTCTGGGGTAATGGAATGCTCTATTGGGATGCAGTTCTTAAGAGTAAAAATTGTAATTCTTACGAAAATTTTGAATGGGCCCCCTTCACACCGGGCACCGACCCTTCCGTCTGCGGTCTAAGTTAGAATAAAATGAGGTAGTGTACCAAATTTGGTCGTTCTAAATTGGAAACTGTAGGTTTTACAAAAATTTGTATGGGGGTTCTGACTCCCTCGCTCCAACTGTCCCAATAACCGTCTACATTCTAAGTTAGAGTACCATGAGGTAGTATACCAAATTTGGTGGTTCTAAATTGAAAACTGTAGATTTTACGAACTTTTTTATGTTGAGGTGCTCTGACCCCGTGCCCGACCCGTTCCCAAAACCGTCTACCATCTAAGTGGGAGTACCATGAGATAGTATACCAAATTTGGTGGTTCTAAATTGAAAACTGTAGATTTTACGAATATTTTGTATGCGGGGGGGGGGGGGCTATAAACCCCCAGGCCCCGACCCGTTCCGGAAATCGTCTACCGTCTAAGTTAGAGTACCATGATATAGTATACTAAATTTAGTGGTTCTAAATTGAAAACTCTAGATTTCAAGAAATTCTTTATGGGGGGGGGGATCTCCGAACCCCGGGCTCCGACCCTTTGCAAAAAACCATCTACCGCCTAAGTTAGAGTACCATGAGATAGTGTACCAAATTTAGTGGTTCTAAATTAAAACTAGATTTCAAGAAATTTTTAACGTGGGGAGGGGGCGGTTCTGAGCCACGGGCTCCGTCCCTTTCCAAAAAAACCCCATCTACAGTCTAAGTTAGAATACCATGAGATAGTATACAAAATTTCGAGGTTCTAATTTGAAAACTCTAGTTTTTACGAAAAAAATTTAATGGGGAGGAGGGCTCTTACCCCGTGCCCGACCCGTTCCAAAAACCGTCTACCGTTTAAGTTAGAGTACCATGAGATAGAATCCCAAATTTGGTGGTTCTAAATTGAAAACGGTATATTTCACGAAAATTCTGTGGGGGAAGGGGAGGGGCTCTTACCGCCCGGGGCCCGATCCGTTCCAAAAACCGTCTCCCGTCTAAGTTACAGTTTCATGATTCCAAATTTGGTGGGTCCAAATTGAAAACTATAGATTTTACGAAAATTTTGCATGTGGGGGCCCTTACACCCCGCGCCTTGTGCTATTCCAGAAACCGTCTACCGTCTAAGTTAGAGTACCATGAGATAGTATACCAAATGGTGGTTCTAAATTGAAAACTGTATATTTTACGAAAATTTT
Source organism: Macrothele yani (assembly GCA_039090855.1). Classification (NCBI taxonomy): domain Eukaryota; kingdom Metazoa; phylum Arthropoda; class Arachnida; order Araneae; family Macrothelidae; genus Macrothele; species Macrothele yani. The sequence goes on from CM077021.1 coordinate 56,381,699, forward strand.
GTCGGAGAGGGGATTCTAACCCCCGTGCCCCGACGCGTTCGGAAAACCGTCTACCGTCTAAAGTTAGAGTACCATGTTATAGTATATCAAATTTGGTGGTTCTAAATTGAAAACTGTAGATTTCACGAATTTTTTTAGGGGGAGGGGCTCTGAACCCCGGGCTCCGACCCTTTACAAAAAAAACGTCTACATTCTAAGTTAGAACACCATGAGATAGTATAACAAATTTTGTGGTTCTAAATTGAAAACGGTATATTTTACGAAACTTTTGTACGTGGGGGCTCTAACCCCCGGGCCCCGACCCGTTCCTAAAACCGTCTACCGTCTACGTTAGAGTGCCATGATATAGTATACCAAATTTGGTGGTTCTAAATTGAAAACTAGATTTTACGAAATTTAGTATGGGGAGGGTGGCTCTGAACCCTGGGCTCCGACACTTTCCAAAAACCGTCTGCAGTCTAAGTTAGAATACCATGAGATAGTATTCCAAATTTGGTGGTTCTAAATTGAAAACTGTAGATTTTACGAAAATTTAAAATTTTGTAAGGGGGGGGCTCCGACCCCGGGGCCTCGACTCGTTCCAAAAACCGTCTCCCGCTAAGTTAGTGTTTCATGACACAAAATTTGGTGGTTCTGAATTGAAAAATATAGATTTTAAGAAAATTTTGTATGTGAGGGGTGGGTCTTACCCCCGGGCCTTGACCCGTTCCAAAAACCTTCTACCGTCTAAGTTAGAGTACCATCAGATAGTATACCGAGTTTGGTGGTTCTAAATTGAAAACTATAGATTTTACGAAAATTTTGTGTGTATGGGGCGTTAACCCCCTTACCCCGACCCGTTCTGAAAACCGTCCACCGTCTAAGTTAAAGTACCATGATACAGTATACCAAATTTGGTGGTTCTAAATTGAAAACTCTAGTTTTTACGAAAAAAAATTTATGGGGGTGGCTCTGACCTGTTCCAAACACCCTCTAAGTTAGAGTACCATGAGAGAGTATACAAAATTTGGTGGTTCTACATTGAAAACTGTAGATTTTACGAAAATTTTGTGGGGGGGGGGGGGCTCTAAACCCCCGAGGCCCCGACCCGTTCCAAAAACCGTCTACCGTCTAAGTTAGAGTACCATGAGTTAATATACCAAATTTGGTGGTTCTAAATTGAAAACTAGATTTTACGGCAATTTTGTAGGAGGGGGGGGGCTCTGAACCCCGGGCTCTAACCGCTTCCAAAAACCGTCTACAGTTTAAGTTAGAATACCACGAGGTGTAAGTTAGAATACCAGATTTGGTGGTTCTGAATTGAAAACTGTAGATTTTACGAAAATTTTGGCGGGGGTGGTTCTAACCCCCCGTGCCCCGACGCGTTCTGAAAACCGTCTACCGTCTAAGTTAGCGCACCATGATATAGTATACCAAATTTGGTGGTTCTAAATTGAAAACTGTGGATTTTACGAAATTTTGTAGGGGGAGGCTCTGAACCCCGTGCTCCGACCCTTTACAAAAAACCGTCTACCGCCTAAGTTAAGACACCATGAGATAGTATACCAAATTTGGTGCTTCCAAATTGAAAACGGCATATTTTACGAACATTTTGTACGGGGGGGGGGGCTGACCCACCGCGCCACGACCTGTTCCAAAAACCGTCTCCCGTCTAAGTTAGGGTTTCATGATACCAAATTTTGTGGTTCTAAATTGAAAACTACAGATTTTACGAAAATTTTGTATGTGGAGGGCTCTTACCCCCCACGCCTTGACCTATTGCAAAAACCATCTACCGTCTAAGTTAGAATACCATGAGATAGTATACCAAATTTGGTGGTTCTAAATTGAAAACTGTAGAATTCACGAATATTTTGTATGGGGGTGGTGGCTCTGACCCCCTGGCTCCAACCGCTTCCAATAACCGTCTACAGTCTAAGTTAGAATTTCGTAAGATAGTATACCAAATTTGGTGGTTCTAAATTGAAAACTCAAAGTTTTTACGAAAATGTTTTATGGGTGGGGGTCTCTGACCCCAAGGCCCCGACCCGTTCCAAAAACCGTGTACCGTCTAAGTTAGAGTACCGTGAGATAATATACCAAATTTGGTAGTTCTAAATTGAAAACTAGATTTTACGGCAACCCCCCCCTCCCCGTCTTCAACCGCTTCCAAAAACCGTCTGCAGTCTAAGTTAGAATACCACGATATAGTATACCAGATTTGGTGGTTCTGAATTGAAAACTACATTTTACGAACATTTTGTTTATGGGGGCTCTGACCAACCGGGTCCTGCCCCGTTCCAAAAACCGTCTACCGTCTAATATTTTTAGTGCCAAAGAAAAACGTAATATTCCTATTCTGTCTGCGTGTCCAAACTTTATAAATTTTATCAGGGAGAAAGACGTTTGAAATCGTACGTTTTCCTGCATTCGTTTTGTATGTCCCCAAAATCTGTAAACGCGACGAATTGACGTAGTCGATGAATTTGTCCGCGACGAATTGATGCTCGACGAATTGACGCGCGACGAATTGTCGTAGTCGACGAAGTGACGTAATCGATGAATTTGTCCGCGACGAATTGACGCGCGACGAATCGTCGTTGTCGACGAATTGACGCGCGACGAATTGACGCAGGCGACGAATTGACGTAGTCGACGAATTGACGTAGTCGACGAATTGACGCATGCGACGAATTGACGTGACACCGCTCAATACAACGATAGTCTATGTTAAATGCGTATGCGTAGGTTTAGCAGAAAGAGAAAACTTAACACAGTAAACAAAAAAGACAGCGGATAGTGTAGTACCAAGCCGTCATCCATTCGTAGAAGTAGGATCGGAAGAGGATGAAGTTCCAACTTCAAAAATTCTTTAACCCCCCCCGAGAACCGGCCCAACATAAGACGTACAGATATACACTGAAGAGCAATTGAATTAGGGATGCCTGTCTAGTAACGTGTAGCAACACCTTTCGTCATGATGACGGCGGCGATTCGTCTCGGCGTGGACTCGACAAGACACCGGAAGCATTGGAAAGCCATAGGGATCTACGACCCATGAACAAACTCCCACAGTTCACGAAGATTTGATGGAGCTCAGAGCCTCGAACATCTCTCTCGATGGCATCCCAGATGTGCTCGATGAGATTGAGGTCAGGTGACCTAGCTGGCCAAGGAAGCGAGGTCACGTCGGTGGAGTGTTCATCCAACCATTCGGATACAATTCGGGAGCGATGACACGGTGCGTTGTCTTGTTGCAGGAAGAGGTCCTCAGTGGAAGGTTGAAGACGCACAAACGGGAGCAAATGGTCCTCCAGGATATCCCGGTAACGTTGACCTGTGAGGGACGATGTCACACGTACCTAGGGTCTTATTTCAGTCCGCGTAAACAGTCCCCAGACGAGAATGCCACTCCCACCTGCATGAAGAGTACCCTTCTGGCAAGAAAGATCCATTGCTTCATGTCGTTTGCGGCGTACTCGTATCCTGCCAACCGCATGTACCAACGTGAATCTCGACTCATCAGTCCAGGTAACATTTTCCCACATGTCTAGTGTCCAGTGGCGATGTTCCCGTGTCCATGCTAATCTTTGCACCCTGTGATCTGCGGTCAGCAGCGGAAACCTGGTGGGACGATGGCTTCTATTGCCCATAGCGAGAAGATGTTTCTTAAAGGTGTAACTGCTTTCACGTTTTTGTGCACCAGCGTTAAATTGCCGAGTGATTTTTTGCACTGCAGCCCGTCTATCCCCTGTTACAATGCGAGCTTGCGGACGACGACCCCGCTCATCCACACGCTGTTATTCACGGTAGTTGGCCCTTGCAGGGATGGTTTTACCGGATTCAATGTACTCAAGGTGCACCCGTGACACAGTGGCTCGTGAAAATCTCAGTGCCAGCACGACTTCCGAGATGGAGTCACCCATTCGTCGGGCCCCGACAATTTGACCACGATCAAATGCGCTTGGATCCACCGTCTTACCGATACTTGATTGTAACTTTTCAAAACATATCTGGAATTGGTTACATCAATATTTAAATTATAAAGATAAATTTTCGAATCACCAAACATTATATCATCTTCCTCTTTCCTGCTCTGTCCAAAAATTTAATAATACATTATAGAAAAAAACGTTTTTGCAAACAAAACTGCAGAACTTTCTTCTTTGGCTTTTGTGAAGCGAAGCATAAAAAAAATAATGTAATACAAACAGAAAATAAGAATTAAGAAGCCACGTATTAGCTCGTTCTTCAGGCACAACATTTGTTTCGTGACTTCTGCTAACTCCCCTTGGGAGGATATCGTCAAGACGTAGATTCCCGCCCATGTGGCGCAAAGGTCTAAGGGCTGATTTCTGACCATTCGTTCGAGATGTGTCCGGATTCGAATCCTGTGAGTAATAGATATTGTGGTTGTATTTGTCTTACAGCACTGGCTTCCTTACCCCTTCCCTGAAACCAGTGGAACTGAATCAGGGACGGACAAATGCTTATAGCCCATCGAATTGTTCTCGGTGGTGATTAAACTCCAAAAAAAAAAAAGGGGGGGAGAAAAGAAATAGAAATGTTTAGTTTCAAAACTTATCAGAGCTTAGCTTTTTGACAATATGGAAAAGTAAGAAAAATTTTGTTTCTTTAATTTATACCTCATGTCCGGCTCTTACTAAAGGGCGACGCATGAAAGGCTGTTAAAGAATTGTTTAGGAATCTATTAACCTTTAACCTAATTTTTTCATTTAAACACACATTCATACATCCTTTTAGTAAATTAAGACATTTAGTGGATACTTTTATCATTATTATTATTATTATTATTATTATTAGAGGATCCTTTAATAATTGTCATTTTATCTTACTTCAAGACAGAGCAGGCAACCAGCTGAGAAAGTGGGCGCCTGCACAAGAATTTCCGCTTGTTGCAGTAAGTATACAATATATTTAGGAATCACCTTTTTGAACACTCCACATGTACTTAGTAAGAGGCTCTTGTTAAAGGCATTTCAGATAAAAAAATGGCAAAAAATTGGAGTAAACAAAGAACATTTTTTAATCCAGTTTTTCTTTAATTATATTATTACAAATTAATTAATTATTTTTCTGTATGATATGCCATTATAGTTAGATATTTGACTGAATATATATTATAATCATCATCATCATTGTCAACTATTATAGTCATCATCATCCACTGCTGGACGAAGGTCTCCCCAAGTTTCCTCCAAAACGGTCTGTCTTGTGCCAGTCTCCTCCATGTCACTCCCGCATACTTACGAATTTCATCCACCCATCTCCCATGTGGTCTTCTTCTGGGTCTTTTGCTGTCCCGTGGAATCCAATTTACTAGTAATGACTACTAAATTATTAAAATACCACCGATATGGTCAAAATTGATTTTATTATTATATTTTTATTTTTCTAACAAAATACTGGCAGAATATCGGGAACAAAATTATATGTGTTTAAGAATTTAATTTGTACTTTTCAGTTTTATTATATTTCACATTTTTGCTATTAATATTTTAATTTTAAATGCTTCATTCTATTATTTTTTTTCGTATTTTTGTTCCTTTTTTTATATATTACTGGTGCTAATACCTTCCATATTTTTAAAAGTTTTTTGAGCTCCAAACGTCCTAGTTTCAAACGCCAGTATTCTTCTGAGATCACATTTAATAGCTATTTTAATCTGCTCCGTATTTTTTTATTTTTGTTGGTAAGATACGGCATTTCGATTTTTCCATACATTATATTTTATTATTGTTATTAAATAATGAATTGTTAGATTATTAGATTCAGAGCAGTCTAGAGGTACATGGTACAAAATTTGGTCTGCAGTAAATTTACGTCTATAATTTAAGTACTGTTGTAACCAGTCCCAGATATATATTGCAAAATTGCAATCTACAAATAAATGTTGAAGAGTGTCCTCTGAACCACAGTAGTTACAGTTAGGATTAGGTATTAGTTTAATTCTATACAACCATTTTCTTGTCGGGATATATCGTGCGAAATTTTAAAAAGTAGATCTCTAATATGAGTGCTTAATTTTCTTTTTGATTGAAGTGTCCAAATACTATGTACCATATTGGATTGCAGTGTATCTTCTCATTTTGTTGGATGTCTTTCGTTTAATGCTAAATATATTTTACATAATTTCTCATATTCTTGTCAGAAATAATTTTTCATTCCGGTAAACAAATTTTCTCCCTAGAAACTGTGCCAACACAGAATCGATAGTTATTGATTGTTATTTTTTGACTATCGAAAACTGTCGATAATCATGACTATCGATAGTTCTCCACCTCTATGTGAGGGTCCCTTAGTAGTACGAATTCATTTCCGTGCAAATCGGTTGTTTCTCGGTGGGGTTGTGTCCTTTTGTTCGTTGGGACGGACGAACAGACCCGCTGACGACGGACGGAACGTAATTTTGTATCGTACCTGATAGGTGATAGACGTCCCTGAGTAGAAAGAAATAATTTCCGTTCAAATCGGTTGTTGCTCGTTGAGGTTACGTGCATTTATACTCCCGGATGAATATACAGAGAGACAGACGGCGGACAGTTTAAACGTAATTTTCTCTCGTATCTAATAGGTGTGAGGCGTCCCTGAATAGAATGAATTCATTGCCGTGCAAATAGGTTGTTTTTCGGCGGAGTTACGTTATTTTATACATCAGGACGGACGGACAAGACAGATTTCGGACGAATGGAACATAATTTCTATCATATCTGATAAGTGTGAAGCCTCCGTGAGTAGAAAGGAGTCATTTCCGTGCTAAACGGTTGTTTCTCGGTGGGATTACGTGCTTTTATACTTTCGGACGAAGGGACGGACGGATGGACAAACAGACGACGGTCGGATAGAATGAAATTTTCTATCATATCTGATAGGTGTGAGACGTCCTTGAGTAGAAAGGAATCTTTTCCGTGCAAATCGGTTATTTCTCTTTAGGGTTTAGTGCATTTATACTTCTGGACGGACGGACAGACAGGCAGCCGACGGACGGAACGTATTTGTGTAACGTACCTGACATAGCGATGTGTACCCCAGTAGAAAGATATAATTTCCGTACAAATCAGTTGTTTCTCGGTAAAGTTATGCGCTTTTATACTTCTGGACAAATGGACAGACAGACGGCGGACGGATGGAACGTTATTTTTATCATATCTGATCGCTATGAGGCGTACCTGAGTAGAAAGAATTCATTTCCCTGCAAATCGGTTGTTTCTCGGTCGAATTATGTGTTTTTTTGCTTCCGGACGGACGGACGGAAAGAAAGACTTGGGGCGGATGGAACGTAATTTTGTATTGTATATGATAGGTGTGGGGAGTCACTGAATCGAAAGAAATAATTTGCGTGCAAATCGGTTGTTTCTCGGCGGATATATTTTTTTTATTCTTCTGGACAGACGGACAGACGGTGGACGGATGGAACGTAATTCTCTATTGTATCTCATGGGTAATTCGTTCCTGAGTAGGAAGAGACCATTTCCGTTCAAATCGATTGTTTCTCGTTTGAGTTATGTGTTTTTATGCTTCCGGACGGACGGACGGAAAGACAGACTTGGGACGGATGGAACGTATTTTTGTATTGTATCTTATTGGTGTGAGGCATCACTGAGTCGAAAGAAATAATTTCCGTGCAAATTGGTTGTTTCGCGTCGGAGATATTTTTCTTATTCTTCTGGACGGACGGACAGATGGCGGACGGATGGAACGTAATTTTGTATCGTATCTCATGGGTTATTCGTTCCTGAGTGGAAAGAGACCATTTGCTTGCAAATCGGTTACTTGTTAAGAAACATGGTTTTACCTGTGGCCGTAATAAGTCATTTGTGGACGGACGGACAGACGGCGGACGGAAGGAACGTCATTCTGTATCGTATCTCATGAGTAATTCATTTCTGAGTAGAAAGATTCCATTTGCTTGGAAATCGGTTTCTTACTTGTTAAGAAATATGGTTTTTCGTGCTGCCGTAATGGACCTGCCGGTGAATTACGGCTTGTGAAAGCGGAGCCACACTGTACTGCTGCATGTGTCTGAGTATCCTTCCGCGCTAACCAGTTTGCCAAGCAGGAGGTCGCGCTGCACGGCTAGGCCTAACCTGTTTTGCCTGGATTCAATGCTACTAGTTCCTCTCTCACAGTACCATTTAGACTTGCATTACATTCAATGCTACTAGTTCCTCTCTCACAGACCAATAACTTTGGGTTTTCCCTTATTTATACTCAGTTTGAATTTCATGTAAACTTTGTACACCTGGGGCAACATACTCTGCAACTCACTTTTGCTCTCTGCCAACAGGACAGTGTCATCAGCATACAACAATCTGCACACATGGATATCACCAAGACATAAACCACTATTATCTATTTTGGCATCACAATAATAATAATAAGGAAAAAAACCAAAGTTATGGTGTTTCAGAGAGGAATGGGTAGCACTGAATGTAATGTAAGTATAAATGGCACTGTGATTGACCAAGTGAGTGACTTTGTGTATTTAGGAAGCATGTTTGACAGAGAGAACAAGTTGGATGGTGAAATCAGTAGGCAAGTGAATTCTTCTTTGAAAGTCATAGCTGCTCTGGGAGGTTTTCACAGGAATGATGGGTTCTCTAGAGAGTCCCGCATGGCTGTGTATGAAACAGTAATTGTTCCTACTCTGATGTATGGCAGTGAAGCCTGGGTACTGCAGAAGAAACATAGGAGTCATTTGTGTGCTGGAGAAATGCGTTACTTACGTGGGGTTTGTGGCAAGACACGATCTGATTGTGTGAGGAATGAAGATGTATTGCAGTTGTGTGATGTAAAACAAAATGTTGTTAGCAAGGTGAAGACCAATATGCTTCGGTGGTTTGGCCATATTGAAAGAATGAGTGATGAAATGCTTACTAAGAAAATATTTTCAGCCCACGTGGCAGGAAGGAAAGGCAGAGAAAGGCCAAGGAAGACATGGGTGGATCAGATTCAGGAGTGTCTGCATGAGAAAAAGATTATGAGTATGAAGTATAAAAGATCTTGTGTACGGCGTGTAATGGATATCAGTGAAGCACGAGTTGTATGTCAAGATCGCTGTAAATGGCGAAGTTTGATACGACAACAATAAGTAAAAATATCTGGAAGTTTGTATTTCTTTTTGGAGCTAACCTCTAAATCTCAGAGAACAGCTTAGTCATATGTAATGTAAATAATAATAATAATAATAGTAGTTGTAGAGTAGTAGTGTTTTAGTGTAAGTAAGTAAGTAGTAGTAATAGTATTAATCTTTTATTTTCACGAATTACTGTTTTCCACATATTAGCCAAACATTAATTAATTTCACTTGACCCCCCCCTGAAAAAGTTCCTGCAGACACCCAATGGCCCCTCTCCCTAGCTGTTGGTATAGCCAATTTTTTGATAAATTTAAAGCACTAAAATAGACGAAACCTTTTTTTTAAAGAATTAAAAAAAATAAGATATTAATGATTGATTATATCAATTATTTTTGTTGTATTTTAGTATTTTGTACATTTACTGAAATGTTAACAGCCTTGAAGGAGGTAAGGATTTTTTTAGCCTCCCCCTAAAAGTACTCATATGGGTGCCACTGGATGGGATGCTAATGTATTCACAGTTGGCAGGCAATTCTACATGCTTTTTAACCAAAAAGTACCATAGATGCAAAGTAGTGATATGCAGAGCACTTCTGGTGGGTTCAAACTAATAAACTGTGTGTATGTTGTACAATGCCATTTAAACAACTATCCCAGAAGTGTACAAAAACTTTATTTAGGCCTAGTTACATATTAAAATTACAAAATGATTTTTCTGTGTGGTGAATGCAAGTAGGATACCTGAGCTGATTCAAAGATTTACTCCAGAGTTGTCAGCCCATGCATAAAACCAAACTCAATAATATTGCTAGAGTTTGAGCTACGGGACACACATCTACCTAACAACGCATTGGTCCGCTTTGTTGTGCAATCATGGCTCGCAGACGCCTAGGAACTGATTCTGCAAGGTGTTGAACATCTTGACCTTTGTACGATGCTGCAGATCCGTCGGTTCACTCTCATTCTGTTGAGGTGGATCAGCAATTCTCACACCCTATTCTATTATATCCCACAAATGTTCAATTGGGTTACAGTAAGGGAGTTTGGGGTCCGGGCCAATGTGACTGATTCGTTGTGCTCCATCAACCACTCAGTCCGATGCCACGGTGCGTTGTACTGTTGAAAGATGGCAATATGGTCTGGGTAAACCTGCAGATATCGAAGGTGATGGTCGGCTAACAGGTCCTTGCAGCATCCATTATTTAGTGTTTGTGGGATGGTAACCAACTTGCCAGGAAAAAGCTCCACAGATCAGAACACAACCTTTGACAGCCTGCTGAACCCCAACTGTGCAACTAAGGGATATGGCTTCATGCTGTTTACATCATATTCTAATTTGGTCATCCGTATGATGCAGCAGGAAACAAGACTCATTGCTCCAGGCGACCTTCTATCTGTTGGGATTCCATTGCAGACGTTCTTTGGCCTATGCAAGGCATTGTTTGCGATGACAGGGCATTATTCTGGGTACCCTCGTTGGTTTCCGCCTGTGGAACCCGGTCAAAGCAAGGTATGGTGCATGAGGAAATGAGTCGAACTGTACCACTGTTGTACTGGTGGGTGACTTATACGTCATTGCTAAGATACCAGTCGTAACACCCGACGCTCACCTTTAGACCAACCGCGTGTGGCTGAAAGGCTAACATTAAGGTGACCAGATGTTTGAGAATGCCGTTGAGGACAAAATGACATTTGTCCTCAATTTCAATGCAAAATTAAGGACAATTTCGCTTCAAAATGAGGACATAATTGAGGACAGCGTCTGACGCATTATGGTAAAGCCAAAGGTTAGCAAAGAATGTTATGAAATGTCCCATAATTGTTCAGTTTCATTGGAAAACATATGGTGAATCGTAAGAATGATTTTCACGTGAAATAAGTATAAAATAGCTATAAAATATTATCATGCAGAATATTGCTTCCGATACATTTTAGATCTTACTTGTAGGGGCAGTACTTGCAAACAAAGCTACATTTTGAATTTGTACTGAAATTTCGTTGTGATACTGTACAAGAATAGATATCTGAAGCCCGAAAATTACTATACGCTGACCGAGCAGAAATCATGGAATAGCTGTATGTTATCTCTATGAGAAGGAATATTCCAAGTTCAATAACCTCACTTGAAGAAACAGTTAAATGAAAAATGTACTGAACAAAAGTTGTGGAACTCTCAATGGAATCTATCAAATGTAACCATATTTTACATCAGTTACTTATTTAATTGCAAGAAAGTGGATGCTGAGAAAAATGAGATTCATTTCCCATCCTAAAAATATTTTCGTTAAATCCAGTTAAAATAGAAAAGAAGTATTTACAACAGAAACGAAATCGTAGCACCACATTTATCAAGAGAACTTTGTCCGATGCTTCGGCATGTCTCCCATTAATACTGCATGATTTCTAACTTAATTAAAAAATTCATCCGCTTCGGAAAATAGTTCCATACCTTTCCTTTATGAATCCATTACCTAGCAATTAAATAAGAAATTGATGCTAAATTTGGTTGCTTTTGGTAAATTCAATTGAATTCTGTGCCTTTTTTTTTTAACACATTTTTGCCTATTTCAATTTTGGGGGAAATTTCAAAAATTGTGGACAAAAACTAAGAAACTGAGGACATTTGATGTCCTCAATACGTTTTTACGAAATTGAGGACAAAGCATTGAAATAGAGTACTTTCCCCAGAAAAGGAGAACGTCTGGTCTCCTTACTAACATTAATTATTGTGTACCCTAACCCATATGAGCCGCAGCCCTGGTGGCACAGTGGTCTAAGCGATGGCTTCTGATCATTCGTCGGAAAGGAGTCCAAGTTTGAATCCTGGTGAGGCAAGGATGTTGTGTTTGTCTTACGGCACTGGCTCTCTTTCTTCCCTGGAACCAGTGACCCTAAATTAGGGATGGGGGACTGCTCATAGCCCATTGAGTTGCTCACGGTGGTCGTTAAAACTCCAATAAAAAAATGTGAGCCCTTCTGCTGGATGGCTGTACATGGTTAATACAGTCCTGGTACACTCTTGATATTGTAGTATGGGAGCTGGCAACTAGTGCAGTTGTTTCCAAAGAACTGGCACTGGCCCTCCAGGTCGCATTTAAGCAAACCTTGCATTGATACGGTACTGGGGAAATCTCGGCCAATCAGAGTGCGGTATTCAGATTCAGTGACGACTCATATGGGTGGAGCTTATCTTCCTGTGCCACGTGGGATTACTTCTGAGATACGATCTGAGCAGCTTTGGTTTAGTGATTTCGTGTTATTTTCACGTTCGTCGTTCGCTGCCCTTCGGATTAAAAAATAAAACGAATTTACATACATAAACGTAATAAAGACATACACAAACAAATAAATAAATAAATAAATAAATATATATATATACAAAAATATAAAAGGTAGTGGAAAGATAATTTTTTTTTAATTCTGTAACGGATATCAGGTAAAGTTTTTCACTGAGATGTGTTGTATATTCTATTTATAATTGACTCGCAATGCTCGAGGAATTATGTCAGTATACGTATGGATGATTTACCTGGCATGTCTAACAAGATAAAGAAAGCTCTTTTGGGGGATGAATAAATTCTTTCAAAGTCTTCCAAACACATAATTTTAATGGTTTTTGTCTGTAACAAGATAGTGAGCTCTTTGAGGAAATAGAGATGAACTTACAAAATTCCCAATTATAGAAATAAAAATGCAGAAGGCTAGTAAAATCTTTGAAAGCCCAAGATAACCACTGGAAGAGTGTACCGGTATGTTCACGTGAAACATTTGCTAGTTTTCCTAACATAACTGCTCCAACACTCTCTTCCAATATTGAGGTAAATTATATTAGTTTGTCTGTGAGTAAATTTACCTTAATATTAGAAGAGCCTGTTGGAGTATTTTAACACATTTCATGTAAACATAATTCAAAGATTTATGCTAGTTTCTCTGTGAGTAAAAATCTTTGAAACCATAAGGTAACCAATGGTCTTTAAAACCATTTATCCTACCACTGGAAGAGTGTACCAGTCAATATGTTCACATCAAAATCAAATGTTAGTGATTTTTAAAATAATTTAACCCTACTACTGGAAGAATATACCAGTCAGTATGTTCACATCAAATGTGTTAGTGAGTTGTCTGAGATGGGAGGAAATAATTTATAACCTTTTTCTCCAACACATTTATTAACAACACTTAGTATAATATGAAAGATGCTACAGACTATTCAAGCTTTACACATCGCACACAAGATCAAATCTTTCTCTCAAGTAGATATCCCATGATTTCCTTGGCCTGTCAATAGTGTACTCCAATGATTAAGCTATATTGATTTCACACCACACTGTAAATCAGAAAAAAAAAAGAAATAGGTTGACTAATTTACACTTACACCTTTTATTTCCTGTTAACAGTGTACTCCAATAATAAAGGTATTTTGATCTCACAAGACACTTTGATTAATTTTCATTTATACCATAATTTTGCTAATATAGAACAAACTCTGACATTTAGTATATTCAAATGGAACGTAGTTTCAATATTTATTATTTAGGCATTTTCTGCCTTATGATAGACAATTTTCTTTCAAACTTCTGCTTTTGATGCTTTAAAGAAAGTCAACACCCAAAAAGGACTTCATAATTAGTTTGATGTTTTTATTATCCATTACTGAAGATATGAAAATATGCATCTGATATTGTTTGTCTGACTTCTCTGTGGGTAGGGGAAGTTGTCCAATTCATGTGTCCGACATCTATCTCTGAGGTGGGGGAGTAGTCATCGTAATCCAAACATTCATTTGGTACTGTCTTGTCTAACATCTCTGTAGGCAAAGGAAAGGAATCCCTCTGTCTGACATATTTATAGGTAGGGGAAGCTATCCAATTCATCTGTCTGTCATCTCTAAGAGTGGGGGAGCAGTCATTATAATCCAAATCAAATTCATCTGATACTGTCTGACATCTCTAAGAGTGGGGGAGCAGTCATTATAATCAAATCAAATTCATCTGATACTGTCTGACATCTCTGTAGGTGGGGTTTAAATCTCTAAATGTAAATTTGCATTCTTGTGGGGATCTCACCAATGAGCCATTCCATCATTTCTGAAAAAAATATAATTTGTTAAATCACAACAAAATAGATAAATATTTCAGATATAATCTGAGAATAAAGTAATTTTTAAGTACACAAAAATGAATTGAAGTAATCTTCTTATATAATTGGTTACCTTAGGGTTATTAATAGACTTTGATGTTTAATGCAGTTAATATTTTGACCTGACTCAAAAATTGGTAGAAAAAAAAATATCAAAATAAACTAAATATTCCACTTTACTGAGAAGATGAGTTTTTAAAAACAATCAAAAATAAATCAATTACAGTCTCTCCCCAATAAATAATTTTTCTCACTGCAACAATGATGATAAATAAAGCCATTCTGACCCTTGAAATTAAAAATAATAGGTCAAAATTAAGTGGCTTCTCTTATAATGAGCTTACGTGGATGTCTCGAATACTTCATTTTGATGGAGATCAATTCTAAGTTTTGGCAACAAAAATAGGGAAAACTCAAATGTAGAATCTGGCAACAATCTTAGTCCTCCATTGGTGTGATGAAGACCTAAGATAAGGTCGAAAGCTTCCAACTTACGAACTTTTTTATAAAAGTTTTCATTTAAAGTAACTAGCGTGATCAAGTGACCTTTATTTGCTAATATTGTTACGTGTTTTGCCCATCATCGTCATCTTGATAAAAAACTGTACCGCTCTGGTGGCGCAGTGGTCTAAGCGATGGTCTCTGATCATTCGTCCAAACGGGGTCCGGGTTTGAATCCCGGTGAGGCCTGGATGTTGTGTTTGTCTTACGGCACTGGCTCTCTCCCTTCCCTGGTACCAGTGACCCTAAATTAGGGACGGGCGACTGCTTATATCCCATTGAGTTGCTCACGGTGGTCGTTAAACCTTCAATAAAAAACAACAACAACAAAAAACACCTGTAAGATATTCCAAATTATAATGGCTTTTGAGAATGGTTATTGCATATTAGCAAGAAGATGAGACTTTTAAAGTGTCAGCTCAAGCCTCAATGTAAACAATACATTAACTGACAAATTACTTAAAAATACACATATAAACAGTAACACTTTTGAAGTAAATTTTTTTATCTCAGATTTAAGTGGTTTCAAAGTAAATTTTAGATTTAAAACTGCAATGTCACACTGTATAATGATAAAGTCATCCTGATCCTTGAAATTAAAAATAATAGGTCATATTAACTCATTTCTCTTATAACAAGCTTTTATGGATGTCTCTAATACTTCATTTGATGAAAAAAACAACAACTATGATATTCCAAATGGCTTTTGGGAATTATTAGCAGCAAGATGAGACTCTTAAAGTGTCAACTCCATGTACATAATGAGTTATCTAACAAAATTACATGAAAAACACATAACACTTTAGATGTTTCAGATTTAAGTGCTGAAACTACGATGTCACACTCCAGTAGTAATAATAAAGTCATTTTGACCCTTGAGATTAAAAGTAATAGATCAAAAAGTAACTGATTTATCTTATCATTTTGATTAAAAAACAACAACTGTAAGATATTCCAAATGGCATTTTTGGGAATGGTTATTAACAACAAGATAAGACTTTTAAAATGTCAACTCCATGTAAAGAAGTACTTTTATTTTATCGTGCTTACTCACGAACAAGAAACACAGCCATCTTACACATGATTAAAAAACTTACTATTATATATAAAATAAATTAACTGTTAAGTATAAAATACATTTAACTCCATTAGATCTTTCGGGCATACATTATACCCTTCCTCAGTAGGAACCTAACCTTTAAAATCGTTAAAACTAAGGCTACAATTTGTTAACTCACAAGTGATATACACTATCTACCAGCAAGTAATTGGACACCTGTGATAGCAAAGGAAAACGAAGTTTATTCACCTTCAATAGTTTGTGGGGCCTCCACGAGTGGCGATTACAGCTGCGACCCTCCGGTGCATACTCTCAACCAGGCGTTGTACGACAGCTAGCGGTATTTTCTACCACTCGGCTTGGAAAAGACAGGTCAGTTCCTTCACCGATTTCGGACGGTGGAGGCACCCCTTAAGTCGATGCTCCAACTCGTCCCAGAGGTGCTCGATAGGGTTAAGGTCCGGGCTCTGCGCTCCAGTCCATTTGATTAACCCCATTGTCACCATACCAAGCCATGGTGGACCTCACAACATTACAGGTGGCATTGCCGCCCCGGTGGCGCAGTGGTCTAAGGCGCTAGCCTCTGATCATTCGTCCGTGAGGGGTCCGGGTTCGAATCCCGGTGAGGCATGGATGTTGTGTTTGTCTTACGGCACTGGCTCTCTCCCTTCCCTGGAACCAGTGACCCTAAATTAGGGACGGGCGACTGCTTATAGCCCATTGAGTTGCTCACGGTGGTCGTTAAACCTCCAATCCAAATCCAAACAGGTGGCATTGTCTTCCTGAAAGTAACATGGGTCCACCCCGTAAAACTGCCACAACGTAGGAAACTCATGGTCATCCAAAATGTGGAAACTCATGGTCATCCATCTCGGCGTTGAGTCTACCAGAAATTGCGACCAAGGGTCCCGTGCCATACCAGGAGAAACACCTCCATAGCACAAATCCACCGCCGCCGAACTTCACAATTGGCACAATACATTCCGGCAGTAGGCGTTCTCCAGGCAGACGCCAAACCCAGACCCTGCCATCCGAACGGTAGACGGTAAACCTTAATTTGTTGCTCCAGAGAACCTGGTTCCACTGTTCAACGGTCCACTGTCGACGTTCTTTGCACCACGTTAGCCGAGCAGCGCTATTGGACTTGATGATCAAAGGCTTGTGGGCGGCAGCACGACCATGATAACCTAGCAGATGGGCTTCTTTACGAATGGTATATATCGAATGAAAACTCCCGGATGCTTGTGGAAACTTCTCGCGGATGTTGCCCATCGATTTGGTGCGGTTCTTCCGAATTTCTCTGGCCAGCACCCGTCGGTCTCTAACTCCCAGTTTTGTGGGTCTGCCGGGTCGGGGCACATTCCGATAGTCACCTCTCATCTTCCACTTGCCAATCACGTAGGCTACTGTCGATTTTGGGTACTTCAACTCGCTGGATATGTCCCGTATGGATCGGCCATTTCTGTGATACCGGACGATTACACCTTTCTCGAAATCAGAGAGCTCCGAACTGCGTGGCATCTTGCATGCGACTGGTTGCGTTGTTGTTTCCCACACGATATTTAACGGCGGCGGCCGTGACGTGTATCAGGACCGCAGATATCGTCGATTGCAGGGGTGTCCAATAACTTGTTGGTAGATAGTGTATAAATATATATACATATATATAGACACCGGTGAGTTAACAAATTGTAGCCTTAGTTTTAACGATTTTAAAGGTTGGGTTCCATCTGAGGAAGGGTATCGTGCATACCTGGAAGATCTAATGGAGTTAAGTGTATTTTATGCTTAATAGTAAAATTATTTTATATTTAACAATAAGTTCTTTAATTGTGTGTAAGATTGCTGTGTTTCTTGTTTCCATGTAAATAATGTCAACTGACTTGAAAATACAACAAAATCTGAATGTCGTTTAGGTGACATTGTAGCTTTTTCTTAAAATGAGGTTTCAGGAGTGGCTACAGCACAATAGATCAGATCCGCGTATTGAGAGAACTAATTGAAAGAGAGAGGGAATATGAACTTCCATTGTGCATGGCTTTTATCGATTATGAAAGAGCCTTTGGTTCAGTGAAATCGTCAGCAGTTACAATGGCTCTGAAATCCTGCGGTATTGAAGATGCATACAGTAATATTATTAATAACATCTATGAAAATGCAAGTGGCCGCCCCGGTGGCGCAGTGGTCTAAGCGATGGCCTCTGATCATTCGTCCGAACGGGGTCCGGGTTCGAATCCCGGTGAGGCATGGATGTTGTGTTTGTCTTACGGCACTGGCTCTCTCCCTTCCGTGGAACCAGTGACCCTAAATTAGCGACGGGCGACTGCTTATATCCCATTGAGTTGCTCACGGTGGGCGTTAAACCTTCAATAAAAAAATGCAAGTGCAAAGATTCGGCTGTTTGAAAATACAACACACAAAAATTGGAAAGGGAGTGAGACAAGGTGACACCATATCTCCAAAGCTCTTTAATGCCACATTGGAAAATGTCTTTCAGTCACTGAACTGGGAAAACAAAGGGATAAAGATTAATGGAGATTATCCAACCCACCTTCGTTTTGCTGATGACTTAGTCATTTTTGCAACTACCCCATCAGAGCTGCAGAGTATGATCCAGGAACTTGCTGACAAGAGTAAAGAAGTGGGATTAAAAATGAACTTTCAGAAGACAAAAGTGATGTTCAATGCTTTTACAAGAAATGAAGATTTATCGATTGATGGAGAAAAGCTGAAGATGACAGGCACATACGTTTATCTTGGACAGCAGATATCAAGTGAGGGTCACATTGATGAAGAAATTAATCGGCGTACAAAACTTACCTGGAGAGCTTTTGGAAGAAACAGCATAATTTTCAAGAGCATTATGTCTTAAAAGAAGAGTGTTTGATCAATGCATCCTTCCAGTGCTTACGTATGGGGCAGAGACCTGGTCCTTAGCTAAAAGAGACATACAAGGGCTGCAGACAACTCAAAAAGCATGGAAAGGTTCATGCTTGGTGTAACCAGGAGAGATAAGAAAAGGAACTCGTGGATCCGAAAAATGACAAGAGTGGAAGACATCATGATCAGAGTTAAATCCCTGAAATGGCAATGGGCTGGACATACTGCCAGAAGGACAGACCATCGATGGACAGCCGAAATTTTAGATTGGATTCCAAGGGACAGGAAAATACCCAGAAGAAGACCACATGGGAGATAGGTGGATGGGATTCGAAAGTATGCGGGAGTGACATGGAGGAGACTGGCACAAGACAGACCGTTATGGAGGAAACTTGGAGAGACCTTCGTCCAGCAGTGGATTGATAATGGTTGACAATGATGATGATATACTGTGAATTCTAATTTATATCATATTTGTAGAATGTTCATGCATTTCAGTTTCTTCCGGTAAATTACTTCGGACTTTTGTATAATTTTCACAATAGCAATAAAAAACAGACACAAACAACAACGCACTTGTAACGGCACAATTACATAGGCAAACTTGCGTAGAGTTTTTTTTTTCTTTGTTTATGGGTTTGACGGGATCGACAGCATTTCGATGGGCTATATATAAGCAGTTACCCGTCCCTTATCTAGGGGCCACTGGTTGTACGGCAGAGTGAGAGCAAATGCCGTAACACCAACACATCATTCATACCCCCATCGGATTCGAACACGGACACATCCTGGACGAATGATCGGAAGCCAGCGCTTAGAGCACTACGCAACGGAGTCGACCGGTCGGCTGTGCGTAGGATTGCATTTTCTTTCGCACGTACCAATTACTACCGTATCATGTCTGAACTAGTGGTAGGTATTAATAGAAGGGCAATGATTTTCATCTTAATATTTATTTTCTTGAAGCCAATTATCACAAAAATAATTTTCTGTGAATATCTTTAAGAGAAATTCAATTTCACGTATTTAGTAATTCGCTCGTTTGTTTGCTTCTGTACCTCATCCAGTAAAATTTAAGGTGGCTTTGTCTTTCCGTGTAGGTGAAAAACAACTGAAACGTATTGTGTCACGTACCATATAGGAACTGAAGACAGAAGTGGACTACATTTCAGACATCATCCTCCCGAAAAAACTCATGATACAATCTAAATTTATCTGCCTGTAGTTTATACAATAAAATTTATTGTACGTATAAGAACCGTGGAACATAACAAAATACTGAAATTTTAGAACTTCTTTCAAATATTTCATGAACAAAATATTTTTTGGTTTTATAAATGCACTTCGACGCCCGGTTGCGCAGTGGTCTAAGCGATGGCTTCTGATCATTACTTTTAGATGGGTCCGGGTTCGAATCGGAGTGACGCATGCGCATTGTGTTTGTTTTACGGCACTGGCTCCTTCCCTTCCCTGGAGTTAGTGACACTAAATTACGGACGGATGAATGCTTATAGCCCATTGAGTTGCTCACGATTGTCGTTAAACCTCTAATCAAGAAAAACAAAATTAATAAATGCACTTTGTTCAGATGATTAAGAAAATGTAAACAGAATCTCCCCCATAAATTTCTGACTATAAAGTAATGGGTGTTTGATCCGCTGTTTAATTTCTGAGAGTAAAAACAGCATCCCTTTCTCTCTTTTTTTACATTGCTTTGGGTGTAGAGGAACAGAGTGTAGAACTTTGTACATGTAATGAGATTTTCAAATTTCTAAATACACAAAATACGAAATTCTATGAACCGAAAGTTCAGTGAAACATACATATACACTGAAGAACAACTGAATTAGAGACAGCTGGAGTTATGCAAATGTGGCGCTGTGGGCGGCCCTGTAAACGGAAACGACATGACGTATGCAGCGATCCGACAATATAAGGAGTGATGCGACGGGAATCAGTAAGAGTCTGACGCAGTATGGGTAAGACGAAAGATCTAAGCGCATTTGATCGTGGACAAATTGCCGGGGCCCGACGAATTGGTCACTCCATCTCGGAAGTCGTGCAGGCACTGGGATTTTCACGAGTCGCTATGTCACGGGTGCACCGTGAGTATATCGAATCCGGGAGAACCATCCCTGCAAGGGCCAACTGCCGTGGACACCAGCGTGTGGATGAGGGGGGGTCATCGTCGGCTAGCTCGCATTGTACCAGCAGATAGACGGGCCACAGTTCAAGAAATCACTCGGCAATTTAACGCTGGTGCACAAAAACGTGTAAGCAGCCACACTATCCAGAACCATCTCCTCGCTATGGGGTACAGAAGCCATCGTCCCATAAGGGGTACCGCTGCTGACCGCACATCCCAGGGTGCAAAGATTAGCATGGGCATGGGAACATCACCACTGGACCCTGGACATGTGGGAAAATGTTGCCGGGACTGATGAGTCGAGATTCACGTTGGTACATGCGGATGGCAGGATACGAGTACGGCGCAAAGCACATGAAGCGATGGACCCTTCTTGCCAGATAGGTACTCTTCAAGCTGGTGGGGGTGGCATTCTCGTCTAGGGACTGTTTACGTGGACTAAAATGGGACCCCTGGTACGTGTGACATCGTCCCTCACAGGTCAACGTTACCGGGAAATCATGGACGACCATTTGCTCCCGTTTATGCGTCTTCAACATGCCACTGGGGATCTCATCCTGCAACAAGACCATGCACCGTGCCATCGCTCCCGAATTGTATCCGAATAGTTGGGTGAACACTCCACCGACGTGACCTCGCTTCCTTGGCAAGCTAGGTCACCTGACCTCAATCCCATCGAGCACATCTGGGATGCCATCGAGAGAGATGTTCAAGGCTCTGACCCCTCCATCAAATCTTCGTGAACTGTGGGAGCTTGTTCAGGGGTCGTGGATCCGTATGGCTTCACAACGCTTCCGGTGTCTTGTCGAGTCCATGCCGAGACGAATCGCCGCCGTCATCAGGACGAAAGGTGGTGCTACACGTTACTAGACAGGTATCTCTAATTCAATTGATCTTCAGTGTAAATCGATTCGTCCCCCAAAAATGAGACAGTTCTTGGTGAACTTTGAGCAGCATTAACGCTATTACCTTGTTCTTGGTGAGTTTTGAGCAGCTTCAATGCTGGCTAACTACTAATAGCCACTCGCTTCATCTGCTTCACCCCTTACTTTCATCAGTCATGATATTATGCGGCAAATACTGCACCCATACAGTAAATTGACACGAAGAACGAATTTACACGATACGAAGAGTACAACTGACTAACGAAACTGGTTCTGCATTCAGAGTCAGTGCAGTTGCTTAGTGCAGTGCAGAGAAACAACATGAGGCGTGTTTTTTGTTGTTGGAGGTTTAACAACCACTGTGAGCAACTCAATGGGCAATAAGCAGTCGCCCGTCCCTAATTTAGGGTCACTGGTTCCAGGGAAGGGAGAGATCCAGTGCCGTAAGACAAACACACCATTCATGCTTCACCAGGATTCGAACCCAGACCCCTTTCGGACGAATAATCAGAGGCCATCGCTTAGACCACTGCGCCACCAGGGCGGCTAAGGCGTGTTATTAAAAGAGTGATGTAGAACAAGCACTTCAAATAATGAAATTCTAAAAAAAAGTTCTGTTTTTAAAAAATTAGATATTTAGTATTGCGTAATTCGTGGTAAACCCTCAGATTATTGTCGTGTGAATTTTTGAATGCCAGAAAATGCCGATAGAAGGCAATACAACAGCTATCCGACGAAAAGCACAGTTCGAACCACCGACGAAAAGCACAGTTCGAACCACCGACGAAAGCGATTGGCTGCACGAAGATGTGACATGAGAAGATCCTCCTGTCGCATATGCTGATTGAGTGAGTGGCATTCCTCTGCAATGTTAGCAAAAGCGGTATCTCACGTTGGAATTTTGCCAAATCGCATTACGACCAGCTCACCCTGATTTACAAGGAATTTCCATAATTTTCAATACAAACTTACAGTTCTTTTCATGCAGTTTATTTATAATCACCGGTGTGAATGATTGGCTCTCGGATTATCGGCTATGACCAAATGGTAGCATTTGTTCCTATCAGCTTAAAATCGAATACGACTCATACTAAGGTCGATCATAGCACATGAGTTCTTATTGTGGCGCACCCAGGAATTCTTGTTGGAGGGGGCTGTATATATATATTATACGTACACAATGTGTGTACATATATGTAGTGTACGTCTATAGTTTATATACGGTTGTGGCGTACGCCGCTCTAAATCTCTTTGGTATCATGGGAAGAAGACACTATGTACATTTTTGAACATGTAAATTAATATTTTTGAATGTTTCTTGCATTAGAAAGAATGCTTTAATTTTTTTCATCGACTTTTATTGTGTTCTGGTGGATTACAAAAACTTCCATTTTTTCTGGAAGAACCCCCCCTCCGCAAAAAAAAAATTCAATATACGCCCCTGTATTCAGCCCTGACTGAATCCTACAGGCGCTTATCAACTTGTTACCCTGAGATTGGGGAGGTATTCACTTCTGCTTTATCGAAAGCAGCTAGATTTGACAGCTTTTTTTTTCTTTTTTCTTTTTTTCCATTCTGATTTTGTCTACGCAAAACAACTGCGCGAAGGTACCACGTTTTGTGACGTACGTTGCTCTTTGGGGCTTTGGGAAGAAGACACTATGTAATTTTTTTAACATGTAAAATACAGGGTGTTTCAGAAAATTTGATATCATTTGAGATGTAAATATCTGAGAAACTAAATAGTCTAGGCAAATGAGACTAAACAGGCTGAATGCTGAGCAAAATAAGATTTATTCGTCAAAATTTGAAGAAAAATTCAAAGGTATGTGGATTTCATGAACGAGTTCACAAGCTTTCAATATGAGCACCGCCTTTGACACAGCACATGTCAAGTCGGTAGTCCAACTTCTGCCAAACACGATGCAGCATGTCCCTCATGTGCTCAAATGCACCACCTGCAATGCAGATTTGGACATGGCACAAAATGCTCATAGAGGAAGGCTGTCTGTGCAGGGCCAAAGGATCTGGACGACCACCAGTAGCGGAACAGATGGTCGTGCAGGTTCGGGAAACATTTCTGCGAAGCTCCAAGAAATCCATAAGAATAGCAAGTCTAAAAACCCAGATTCCTCCAACGACAGTTTGGTGTGTCGCAAGGAAATGCTTTCGAATGACACCCTACAAGCTACAGCTCGTTCAGGCATTAAAGAGAGATGACAAGCAAAAGCGTAAGCAATTCTGTGTCAGAGAAACTTGAAACAGACGAGTTTGAAAATCGTCTTGTATTCAGTGATGAGGCCACATTTCATACGAATGGCAAAGTCAACAAGCATAATGTTCTGATTTGGGGCGAAGAAAATCCCCATGCCACATTTGAGCACATGAGGGACATGCTGAATCATGCTGGGCAGGAGCTGGACTACCGACTTGACGTGTACAGTGTCACAGGCGGTGCGCATATTGAAAACTTGGGAAATCACTTTGGATTTAACTCGTGCCGATAACTACATACATGAGAAACTACCGAAATGACACTATAACTATTTTAACTCCAATGTTAAAATATTTAATATATACATTCAAAAAGATGATATAATAAAATATGTACACACGTAAGATCTTTCGGTACCCAAAGTGGGTACCATCTTCAGATGCTGTTAAAATTCATCAAACGAACGTGACAAGCACTGCGATATTTATATAAGACACGCAGTCGTAATGACCTAACAAGTATGAAATGGACTTAACCAACGAGAGTGTGGGACAACATTTGTTACTGGTCAAATATAACAGTAATAGGTTAAGTCTATTGATTTATTGATACCTAACCCGACAAGCCCAAGTATGTTTTCCACGGTATAGGTAAATTCTGGTAAATTATCAATGCACACTGTATTCCCATATTTCATAATATACAAAATCTCAACAAATCTTAAAGTTGATCTAGATTTTTGTGTGTTGAGAATTTTAATCTCGTCCCAAGCAGGAAGATAATAACCTTGGTTTACAAGTCGTGCTAAAGCTGTGGTTGTATCTCTATTTTTAACATCATATTTATGTTCTTTTAATCTAGCTGATATTGAACGAAAAGTGGAGCTACAACGAAGTAAATTTCTCCGTCATTTCTGTCTACGCCAGGATTCGAACCCGGATCCCCTCATTCCGGAACAAGTCACTGTACCAATTGAGCTACGCGGACGTTTTATTCTGATGCCTATCTGCCTTTATGTCGTCTGCGTCCTTCTGGCAGGTACGTCACATCTCCTGGTACGTTACATCACCTCCCCCTTATTTTTTTTTCGAAGTGCTGGAGAAGGGATTCTCTTATTTTTCCTATCTCGCGGTGTGGAAATAACATCCCACCATTGCGAGATTTTGAACGGTCGGATCATCCGGATAGTTCGGGCGCCATTATAACGAAGTAAATTTCTCCGCGCCAGGATTCGAACCCGGGTCGCCTCATTCCGGAATAAGTTGCTCTACCAATTGAGCTACGCGGACGTTTTATTCTGATTCCTATCTGCCTTTATGTCGTCTGCGTCCTTCTGGCAGGTACGTCACATCTCCTGGTACGTTACAGAGCCTATGTATACTTTTTGTTGTTTATTTTCTTCTATGCTGTTAAGAGGGATAATATATACACTATGTTTCATATCAAAAGGCACAGAGTCTCTATCTTTCAGAAGTAAGGACCTAATGTTGTTTGTGTTTATTCCAATAGCAAAATCATATTTATGACATATCGTTTTCATGGAATAGCACAATTTCGGTACAAAGAGAAGAGAACGAATTTATTTTCTTTGTTTTGGTTCATATGCAGATGTTAATGTTGTAGTCCTGTTCCTTTTAATCTTGGCTACTATCCTATGTATGGTTTCATCTGGATATCCATGATTACGGGCGATATTATATATGGTATCCATTTCTTGCTTTCGAAGAGCTGTGGTGGACGAATGAGTGAAAGCTCTTCTTATAAGAAACGATATCGATGATTCCTTGTAGCTCCATGGGTGTGCCGATGCCCAAGGTATTAGTATCGTATCTGATTCTGGTTTTCTATATACTGAATGATTAACAGTTGATTTAGATGGCTTTCTAGTGAGCATGATATCTAGAAATGGTAAATTATAATTACTTTGATATTCTACACTCAACTTTATAGTGTTAAATATATTTGATAACTCAGATACAAATGTTGATAGGTATTCCAAAGGATGGTTCCAGTGTACCAAAATATCATCTAGATATCTGAGATATAATATAAGTCTGTATTCTGTTACTAGTTGACTGAAGAACTTTGTTTTCCAATTTTTGCAAGCAGATTTCTGCAGTGGTTGGGGAAAAGGGAGATGCCATTGGTGCCCCTTCGCATTGATGATATATTATCTCATCGAACTTAAAGTAAGATCTCTTGTAAACTAGAAATAGTGCTTGTAATACAGCTTCCACCTCAGGAGATGGGGTGCCCAATGTCAAAAGAGAAGATTTTATTATGTCACGTACCTGTTGTACTGGAACACTCGGGAACAGAGATACAACATCTAAGGAAAGCATGGTAAAGGGTTGTGAAATTGGAGAAATTGATTTAATTCGATCCAGTACTTGAGTGAAATTGGTTACAGAAAAAGTTGAGTTATTAATGAGAGGTCGCAAATTTTGAGCTAAGGCTTTTTCCAGTGGGCGGGTACGGCTATGTTGAGCAGCAACTAATAATCTAAGAGGGTGTCCAGTCTTATGTAACTTTAGTTTTCCAAATAGTGAAAATCCTCTAAATACGTGGCGTCAGTTGAATAAATAAATCCATCGCTCTTTCCACGTTAAGCAACGCACAGCAACCGAAAAATTGTTATTATACAATGTATATCGGCAATGTGTTTTCCAAAAGAATTCTTAATAATAATATTATATTTGTTATTATGTATCGGCAATGAATTATTATTATTATTATTATTATTATTAATATTAAATAATTCTTAATAATAATAATGTAATTGTTATTACTTAGCCGCAATGTGTTTTCCAAATAATTCTGGGACTCCAGGTCCTGATGGGTTAAACAATTTTGAAGTAATGGAAGTGGGAAGTAGTGAATGATTTTTGATCTGTTAACAGCTGTAATTGTAGCAGGATAGAGTACCTAAAGTTTGCGTACCCACAGAATAAGTACAATGACTTCAATATTGTGCTTCAACTAGAGAAAACTGTTGGAACCTTTCCACCTGAGATTCAACAACAGACCAGGTATGGACTTTTAAAAACTTTGAACTCTAAGAACTATGGTATTCATAATGAAGAAACTTTAAACAATAAAGAAGAAATCAAACAATTACGAACATTACACAACCAGGTAGAACTTTCGATAACTTCTGTGGACAAGTCCCCACAAATAGTTATTATAAATAGAGGTGACTGTTGACAAAATGAAACTTTCTGTTGAATATATACGTTATCCTTAAAGACCCAGTCATTGCTACAATTACAGCTATTAACAGCTTAAACAAATCATTCACTACTTCCCACTTCCATTACTTCAAAATTGTTTAACCCATCAGGACCTAGAGTCCCAGAATTATTTGGAAAACTAAAGTTACATAAGACTGGACACCCCCTTATATTATTAGTTGCTGCTCAACAATAGCCTTTAACCGTCCACTGGGAAAAGCCTTAGCTCAATATTTGCGACCTCTCATTAATAACTCAATTTTTTCTGTTACCAATTCCACTCAAGTACTGGATCGAATTAAATCAATTTCTCCAATTACACAACCCTTTACCATGCTTTCCTTAGATGTTGTATCTCTGTTCCCGAGTGTTCCAGTACAACAGGTACATGACATCATAAAATCCTATCTTTTGACATTGAGCACCCATCTCCGGAGGTGGAAGCCGTATTACAAGCACTATCTCTAGTTTACAAGAGATCTTACTTTAAGTTCGATGAGATCATATATCGGCAATGTGAAGGGGCACCAATGGGATTTCCCCTTTCCCCAACCATTGCAGAAACCTGCTTGCAAGAATTGGAAAACAAAGTTCTTCAGTCAACTACACTGCTGGCCACCCAAAACGTAACACCATAAAGGTCACGAGATAGCAAAGTCAGATTTACTGGACACATAATCACAGATACAAAGATGAAACGATTGAGTTTCCAGGCCCGTGCGACTTGCGGAACACGCAGATATCAATATTTCCCGTGGCCCCCATGGCTGGCAATAACGGCCGCTATACGCCGCGGCATCGAACGAAAGAAGCTTTGGATGTGGGCTTTGGGTATGTCGGCCCAGGCTGCTTCCACACGTTGCCACAGTTCATCAAGCGTAGCCGCGGGTGGTGCTTGCCGAGTCACTCGGTAGCCAATCAGCGACCAGGCGTGTTCGATAGCCGACATATTGGAAGAACACGCGGGTCACGGCAGCAGTGACACTTGGTGGGCCGTGAAGAATTGTTGCACGTGCGGGCGCGTATTGTCCTGTTGAAACGTGGCTGATGGAAGGTCCTGCAGGTAAGGGAGGACTACAGGCTCCAAAACGTTGGAGATGTAGCGGTGTTTGTTGAGTGTACCGGCGATGCGTACCAGAGGGGTGTGGGTGTCATATCCAATTGCGCCCCAAACCATAACGCCAGGCGACGGACCGGTATGGCGATGCATAATGCAGGCGTCATACAGTCTCTCGCCGCGGTGCCGCCACACGCTGATCCGATCATCGTGGTGTTGCAGGCAGAAGCGGGATTCGTCGGAGAAGACAATGTCGTGCCATTCCGTAGTCCAGGTGCGGCGTTCAACGGCCCACTGCCGCCGCACTCACCGGTGGTGTAACGTCAATGTTAATCGGAGCAATGGGTGCTGTGCGACAAGTCCCCGATCCTGCAGACGACGTAGAACGGCAAGTGCTTACACAGGTTGTTGCGCAACACACCCTAATTCCTGCGCTAACGTTCGTGATGTGGCGGCGCGAGCCGTCAATGCCCGCCGCACAACATGCCGGTCCTCTCGTTCGGTGGCTCACGTCGGTCCGTCCGTCCCTCCTGCACCCACCGAATTCATACTCGCCTCGCTGTGGCTGGATGTCGTCCCACACGGGCACCGATGTCTCGGTACGATAAACCGCTGTCGCGATAAACCACTATTCGTCCTCTGTCGAACTCCGAAACGTGCTTTAATGACTGCCGTATTCTGCGACGGGGCTTCAGAAAGCTTTCCACGTACAGGTCCGGCAGCACAACACACTTCCACTACTTACAACCTGCCTTCTGTGCACCCTTCGTATAGTGCTTCTCGTTGGCGTGCTGGGCGCACATGATTTGCATATGCCCTGCAATGCTAATCGTTTGCATGTCCTCTCGCGGGTGACGCATGCTGCGAATTTTAGGCCAATCGGATGCTTCCTTCTTTGTGTTGCATTTAGGTGGCCAGCAATGTAGTTACAGAGTACAGACCTATATTATATCTCAGAGATGTATATGATATTTTGGTACTCTGGAACCATCCTTTGGAATACCTATCAACATTTATATCTGAGTTATCAAATGTATTTAACACTATAAAGTTAACTGTAGAATATGAAAGTAATTATAATTTACCATTTCTAGATATCATGCTCACTAGAAACCCATCTAAATCAACTGTTAATCATTCAGTATATAGAAAACCAGAATCAGATGCGATACTAACACCTTGGGCATCGGCACACCCATGGAGCTACAAGGAATCATCGATATCGTTTCTTATAAGAAGAGCTTTCACTCATTCCTCCAACACAGCTCTTCGAAAACAAGAAATGGATACCATTTATAATATCGCCCGTAATCATTTATATCCAGATGAAACCATACATAGGATAGTAGCCAAGATTAAAAGGAACAGGACTACAACATTATTATCTGTATATGAACCAAAACAAAGAAAATACTTTGGTTCTCTTCCCTTTGTACCGAAACTGTGCTATTCCATGAAAACGATATGTCATAAATAGGATTTTGATTTTAGAATAAACACAAACAACATTAGGTCCTTACTTCTGAAAGACAGAGACACTGTGCCTCTTGATATGAAACATGGTGTATATATTATCCCTCTTAACAACATAAAAGAAAATGAACAACAAAAAGTGTACATAGGCTTCACTTTTTGTTCAATGTCAACTAGATTAAAAGAACATAAATATGATGTTAAAAATAGAGATACAACCACAGCTTTAGCACGACTTGTAAACCAAGGTTATTACCTTCCTGCCTGGGACGAGATTAAAATTCTCAACACACCAAAATCTAGATCAACTTTAAAATTTGTTGAGAGTTTGTATATTATGAAATATGGGAATACAGTGTGTAATGATAATTTACCAGAATTTATACCTATACCGTGGAAAACGTACTTGGGTTTGTCGAGTTAGGTATCAATAAATCAATAGACTTAACCTATTACTGTTATATTTGGCCAGTAACAAATGTTGTCCCACACTCTGATTTGTTAAGCCCGTTTCATACTTGCTACGTCATTACGACTGCGTGTGTGTATAAATATCGCAGTGCTTGTCACGTTCGTTTAATAAATTTTAACAGCATCTGAAGATGGTACCCACTTTGGGTACCGAAAGGTCTCATGTGTGTACATATTTTATTATATCATATTTTCAAATGTATATATTAAATATTATAACATTGGAGTTAAAATTGTTATAGTGTCATTTCGGTAGTTTTTCATGTATGTACTTGGGAAAGAAATCCACATACCTTTGAATTTCTTATTCAAATTTTGATGAATAAATCTCATTTTGCTCAATATCAAGCCTGTTTAGTTTTTTTTGCGTATACTGATTAGTTACTCAGATATTTACATCTCAAATGATATCAAATTTTCTGAAACACCCTGTAATATTTTTGAATGTTTAATTTGTGACGTACGTCGAGCTTAATATCTTTGGGGCTTTGGGAAGAAGACAATGTAATTTTTTGAACATGTAAAATAATATTTTTGAAGGTTTAATTTGCGACGTACGTCGCTCTTAATCTATTTTGGGCTTTGGGAAGAAGACATTATGTCAGACACTATGTAATATTTTGAACATGTAAAATAATAATTTTGAATGTTTAATTTGTGAAGTACATCGTTCTTAATCTCCTTGGAGGGGGCTTAAGCCCCCAAAGCCCCTCCGTGGGTGCTCCAATGAGTTCTTATTTATACAGGAATCTCTCAGGACTGGCTTTTGCCTCTGTTATGGGATAAACTAATATTACACTATTCTTCGACCAGCCGATCCAGATTTGTTTATGTGATTTCCATTGCATCCCAATTTAAAGTTTCTTTTCTCCTTGAGCAGCTTATTTTTATTCACGCGTGTGAAAAATTCTCTCTCTTGTACTATCAACTCACCTTGAAGGTTACGACGTTAAGCAAATTGTTCCTGTAACTCAATGTGATTACTTGATGTGTCTTGACTCACACTATGGGTCATGATATTAAACGAAACAACTCAAAAACAGACACAACTCGTATCGTGAGTCCTGACGTTAAACGAATCAACCAGTTTAGTGCAACTTACATTGTGGGTAATGCTGTTAAGCGTATCAGCTCAATCATTTCTGTTTTTTGTCATTATATTTCAGTTCTCTACTGAATAAAGTTTTTGTTCTTAAAAAAATCCACATATATGTGCAATTCTACCTTATCACTTTTCTAACAAACGGCTCATCATGTAGTATCTGTTCCTATCAGCTTAAAATCTGATACAACTGTCACGTGCCTGCACCGCAGGACGCACATTAGATAAAGACAGATAGCAGTGAGAGCACATGTCCGTGTAGCTTTGTTGGGAGAGCCCACTTACACCGGAGTGAGGGGGCCAGACGCGGAAAAACTCGTACGTTATATTGACACCCGAACTTCCAGGATAGCCCGGCTGTTAAGTTTCTCGCAATGATGTGATGTTCTTTATACACGGCGAGACAGGAAGAATGAGAATCAGTGCTTCGAAAAAATAAACCAGTGTGACGTTACGTTCCACACATAGAAAATTGTCTGGGATTTCTCAAATGCACGTTCTTCATGGCATGACTGCCTGCAGGTCCCGGCTGACCCGTCGGCCGGGACCTGCAGGCAGTCAGTCCTCTTTCGGAGGGGGCGCAGGACGCACATAAGATAAAAGCAGATAGCAGTGAGAGCACATGTCCGCGTAGCTCAGTTGGGAGCGCGACTTACTCCGGAGTGAGGGGGACCCGGAATCGAGGTGCGGCGCGGAAAAACTTGTACGTTATACATCTCATACTGTGGATCTTGATAATTCATGAATTCTCAATATAAACTTACTGTTTTCCTTATGCAGTTTATTTATATTCACACATGTGAATAATTTTATCCCGTATTATTGACTTACTTCTAAGGACATGACGGTGACTGAATTATTTCCGTAACTTAATGGAATTACTGAATGTTTGGTCTGACTCACACATAGGGTCATGACGTTAAACGAATCAACTCAATACTGGGTATAACTCGCACTGTCACTCATGCCGTTAAATGAATCATCTGAATATTAGAAGCAACTCACACTGTGGGTTACGATATTAAATAAATCAGAGCAGTTTTTAGGCACATCTCACACTTATATAAAACGAATAAAACGTGTGTGTATGTCTCTGTTTGAACCCTACGTAGAACACAACTAGCAACATGCTCAATCTTACTCTGGGTTCTAGTTCCAGCAATTAGTTCCTGTGTATTGGCTCTGTTGTCATAAGCCGTTTTTTGCTCATACCCCTTACAACCATTCACTGCTTAACCTCAATAAAGTTGCATGTGGCTTTCACAATGGCATTAAATACAAACTCTCTCCGACTCATTGTAGGCAACTGAACTCACCTGAGCACTAGCCTTTGCTTTAGGCCTTGATACCAAATGCCGCTGTATATACAATTCACTTCATTTTGTCCAGCTTATAAACAACAATATGTATATACTATTTTTCAACAACATCTGCATTAGCAGACAATTATACACTATCTACCAACAAGTAATTGGACGAAAATGAGGAACACAAGTTTGCTGTCTGTAGTACGATAAGTTAAAACAAATCCCTAAAACTGCCAAATAAAACTCAATTTATTTACAATTTTAAAAACCTAAAAAGGTTTTTAAAATTGTAAATAAATTGAGTTTTATTCGGCAGTTTTAGGGATTTGTTTTAACTTATCGTACTACAGACAGCAGACTTGTGTTCCTCATTTTCATCTATCAAGTACGAAATCTTCATATTCAAGTAAAGACTAGCTGATGACCATTGACCTGTTCCGTCCAAATGCGGACTCCACAATGTTAAAAGAACTCTCTGAAAAGATTTTTAAGTGATGGCGTTGTGAGTAATCCTGCCAGGATCCGACATTCCCCCATCCGGACAGAATCGGTCCGTAGACCTGCAGCGCGCTGCTACCCCCGTTTGCCGGCACTTCTCACCTCTCCATCATGACCCGGGAGTGCGTGCTGTTTGGGCAGGGGCTAGAAAAGAAATTTCTCTACCCCTGACTGGGAGAATAATTGCTGGCGCGAACTGTTTGGGGCGTCTGCCCTTTATTTAAACAGGGTACATACACATTTATTTACACTGAGAAACCCATCTCCGCTTAGGAAACAAGTCCTTTGCTCAATGGGCCCTCTCACATTGAAAAATATTAAAATATTTACATTATTTACATTGCCACAGGACTAGGGTCGGTTCTGTGGTGATGACTCTGGGCTCGAGTCATCGGTTTCTCTTCCTCAATTCTTCCTTCCTCTTCTTTTCTTCTTTCTTCATCCCTCTTCTTTATTCTTTCTTCTTCGGTCACCCCTCTATTAGGTAGACCGCCTGTTCCTCTTTGAGGTACTTGACCATCTCGATGAGCCCGTGTCGCGCTCTTGAGTACGCGAGCAGGATCGAGAGGTCCCTCGTCTTTGCCAATTCTGGCACTAATGTTGCTCTCTTCCCTGCCAGAGAAGCACATTCTAGAATCATGTGTGCGACATCTGCACTCTGGGCACCACACATGCACACTCGCTCCCTAACCGCAAATCTGCGGAAGTACTCCGGCGACACTCCGTGCCCGGTTAGTACTTGTTTGAGGAAGCCATTACTCTCAATGCGCCTCATCGAGATTCGGGGAAGATACGGTATGTCCTTCTGCCCGTATCCCCTTCATCCCATCTCTGCTGCCACTCCACCAATGTGGCTGATTTCAGTTGCGTCCGCACGCTTTGCAGCAGCGTTCGCATCTGAAAACCTATGTCATCTTTACCAGTAGCTTCCTTCGCTAGCTGGTCTGCGCGTTCATTTCCAACTGTACCGACATGACTTCGGATCCAGTGGAAGGTAACCCTCCTACTCTCCATTGACTTGAATAGCACTTTTATCTCTCTGACAAGGGGAGTCTTACTCCCGAACTGGCCAATCGCTTTCAGGGCCGCTTGGCTGTCAGAGTATATGCTATAGGCCCCTTCACCGTTCATAGCAAGCACCCAACGCAGTGCTTCTCTGATCGCCAATAACTCTGCTTGGAACACAGAGG
This sequence comes from Macrothele yani, assembly GCA_039090855.1. Classification (NCBI taxonomy): domain Eukaryota; kingdom Metazoa; phylum Arthropoda; class Arachnida; order Araneae; family Macrothelidae; genus Macrothele; species Macrothele yani. The sequence goes on from CM077021.1 coordinate 56,415,931, forward strand.
AATTGGGCGATAGTTTCATTCGCCCCGCGTGCATCTCGTTGCCATCCGAGATCACGCAGAAACCTGCGCCGACATTACTTCCTATTTTGGAACCGTCCGTGTACAGTTCCTTCCCCTGACCTGTGGGGAGGGCTTTATCCCAAATCAGACAAAGCTCGTTGGCTGGGTGGCAAGTCCAGTCCATTCTCAGAAGTTCCACCTCGGACGACCGATACTAGTGTCCTAGGAAGGAAACGTCGTCCCCGTAGCGGAGGGTCTGCATTACTGCTTCCCTCGCTACGACCAGGTCCGCCGGTTCGCACCCAGCCAGCACTTAGAGCGCTGCTGTGGAGGTCGTGCGGAAGCACCTCGTCATGCCCAATAGCGCCCTGCGCTGAATTTGGTTAATACCATTTCTCATCCTGACGGTATCTGACCACCAGGCGGGACACGCATATGTTCATATGCGCTCCACCCCTCGCTTACAGAGCACCTTTTAGCTGGCCCAGGCAGCCGCATTCCGTTGATCTTATTTAGAATGCTGGTGCATCTGTCCTTCAAGAAGCGAAGATGCGGTAGCCCCGACAATCTAGTGTCAAGAATGACTACTAAGTACCTACCGCCTCTCTCTCACCGCTTTAATAGTATGCCCATTGAAGCGACACTTTGGTGGAGTAACCAGTTCCCCCTTCTTTGCTATTAGCATTAGTGTCGTCTTTTCGGGAGTGAAGCAGAGCTTACACTCCTTGCTCCAACTATATAGCTGTGAGAGAGCGGTGTGTACCTTCCGCTCAATCACGTGCCTACCAGATGCTGACACTATTAGCATGAGGTCATCTGCGTAGGCTTGCAACTGCACCCCGTCTTCCAGAGGAAGCCACCCCTGCAATCGACGATATCTGCGGTCTTGATAACGTCACGGCCGCCGCCGTTAAATATCGGGTGGGAAACAACAACGCAACCTGTCGCATGCAAGATGCCACGCAGTTCGGAGCTCTCTGATTTCGAGAAAAGTGTAATCGTCGGGTATCACAGAAATGGCCGATCCATACGTGACATATTCAGCGAGTTGAATTACCCAAAATCGACAGTGGCCTACTTGATTGGCAAGTGGAAGATGAGAGCTGACTGTCGGAATGTGCCCCGGCCCGGCAGACCCACAAAACTGGGAATTAGAGACCGACAGATGCTGGCCAGAGAAATTCGGAAGAACCGCACCACATCGATGGGCAACATCCGCGAGGAGTTTTAACAAGCATCCGGGAGTGTTCTTTCGATGAATACCATTCGTAAGGAAGCCCATCTGCTCGGTTATCATGGACGTGCTGCCGCCCACAAGCCTTTGATCACTAAGTCCAATAGCGCTGCTGGGCTAACGTATTGCAAAGAACGTCGACAGTGGACCGTTGAACAGTGGAAACAGGTTTTCTGGAGCGACGAATCAAGGTTCACCCTCTACCGTTTGGATGGCAGGGTCTGGGTTTGGAGTCTGCCTGGAGAACACCTCCTGTCCGAATGTATTGTGCCAAGTGTGAAGTTCGGCGGCGGTGGAATTATGCTATGGGGTGTTTCTCCTGGTATGGCACGGGACCCTTGGTCGCAATTCCTGGTAGACTCAACGCCGAGACCTACTGTACAATTTTGGATGACCATGCGCTTTATACGTTGTGGCATTTTCACGGGGTGGACCCATGTTACTTTGAGGATGACAATGCCACCTGTCATGTTGCGAGGTCCATCATGGCTTGGTATGGTGACAATGGGGTTAATCGAATAGACTGATCTGCGCAGAGCCCGGACCTTAACCCTATCGAGCACCTCTGGGACGAGTTGGAGCGTATACTTAAGGGGTGTCCCAACCGTCCGAAATCGGTGAAGGAACTAACCTGTCTTCTCCAAGCCGAGTGGAAGAAAATACCGCTAGCCGTCGTACGACGCCTGGTTGAGAGTATGCCCCGGAGGGTCGCAGCTGTAATCGCCGCTCGTGGAGGCTCCACCAACTATTGAAGGTGCATAAACTTCGTTTTGCTTAGCTATCACATGTGTCCAATTACTTGTTGGTAGATGGTGTACTTTTCTTGGAGTAGCTTGATGAATTTATTCACTTAGCAGCACCTGACCCCTCCCTCATCACCAAATTTGGCATTTAATCCGGCCTGTGCTCACTATTTGACAGATAGGTAGATCTGTACCAATACATTAGCGTCATGGTCACTTGGTCACTTGCCATTGCCCACCTGTAGGAGATTACAATTTCTTTTTCTTGATACCTTGGTGTGTATTCTTTTATCTCTAACTCTTTTTGCACCTTTTTCCTCCTGTCCAGTCAAGACTGTTCCCTTCTTTCTAAGTGTAGTCCGGGTGAACTCGCGGCGCAGCAGTTATGTGTCAGCGGTCTATGAGGACTACATATTCCCCTTTTTAAAGGCCCAACCATAAGCTTAATGGCAAATGACTAAACCTGAGTTTAGGGACTGTCATTATTATTATTATTATTGTTATTGTTATACCAAATCGCCGAACAATTTCGCCGGAAGAAAACTGATCACGTTACTATCCTTAGATGCAGGACGTGATTACCGCTCTGGCATCACAGGGCCCAGATTATGGACCACTTGTTGGAAAACTGTTTCTAGAAACGATTTAATCATTATTGAAATTATCTTTGTTATTATAACTTATTTCACTCATCTACAGCAATGCCACTTATACCATGGTCCACTTATTGTGCGGACATCAAGATAAATACAGACATCGTCATTCATGGTTCAAAATCGCCGTGTTCGAATCCGGTGAGGGAATTTAGCGTCCTCCCCTGTGCTGTGAGTTTCCAGTTACTATCAGGGGCGATAGATGACGCTCATCCTCATCTGCTAAGGTAGGAGGAGCATTTTCTCTCTGGCTTCTGATCATTTGCCCGAGATTGATCCCGATTCGAATACCTTTCAGGCATGGATGTTGTGTTTCTTTTGCGGTGCTGGCTTCCTCCCTTCCCTGTAGGCGGTGCCTATTTATACAGGAATACAGACTGCTTTCACCCCATCAAGTTACTCACAGTGCTCGTTAAACTCCTAAACCAATGACAATAAATAAGTTCACGCACTTTCATTTATTTTTAAGCAGCGTCCCCTGGGCTGTGAGTTTCTAGTTACTCCCTGCACCAACAGACGACGTCGAGGCTCATCTGCAAAAGAAAGAGGAGCATTTTCCCGGCGGCCAATGGCGATCTCTTCCGTTATTTCGGAAGTGCATTACTTAACTGGTTAGTTACTTCTTCTTCAAAGCTGGAATTCTCTTTGTGACGTGCCTGCCTCACAGTACGCACACGATATAAAGGCAGATAGCAGCGACAACGAACGTCCGCGTAGCTCAGTTGGTAGAGCGACTTGTTCCGGAATAAGTGGACTCGGGTTCGATCCCGGGCGTGGACCAAAAATGACGAAGAAATTTACTTCGTTATAATGGCGCCCGAACTTCCCGGATGACACGGCTGTTCAAGATCTCGCAATGGTGTGATGTTCTTTCCCTACCGCGAGATAGGAAAAATAAGAGAATCCCTTCTTCAGCGCTTCGAAAAATAAATGTGTGTGACGTTGCATTCCGCACACCGGATTGACTGGGGGTTCTGAAGTGCACGTTCTACAGCGGATGGCTGCCTACGACAATTCATGGTCACAGCAAACCCGTGGGCCACGCAACCGGCCCCCTTTCTCGGGGGGGGAGGAGATGTGACGCGCCTGCCTCACAGTACGCTCACGATATAAAGGCAGATAGCAGCGACACGAACGTCCGCGTAGCTCAGTTGGTAGAGCGACTTGTTCCGGAATGAGTGAACTCGGGTACGATCCCCGGCGTGGAAAAAAATGACGGAGAAATTTACTTCCTTATAATGGCGCCCGAACTTCCCGGATGACCCGGCCGTTCAAGATCTCGCAATGGTGTGATGTTCTTTCCACACCGCGAGATAGGAAGAATAAGAGCAGCGATTCGTAAAATAAAAGTGTGTGATGTTGCATTCCACACAATAGATTGACTGGGAGTTCTCAAGAGCACATTCTTCAGCGGATGGCTGCCTGCGACAATTCATGGTCACGGCTGACCCGTGGGCCATGCCCCCGACTCTCTTTCCGGAGGTGGGGGGCGAGATGTGTCGTGCCTGCCTCACAGAACGCACACGATATAAAGGAGCAGCCACAACGAACGTACGCGTAGCTCAGTTGGTAGACCAACTTGTTCCGGAATAAGTGGACTCGGGTTCGATCCCCGGCGTGGACCAAAAATGACGGAGAAATTTACTTCGTTATAATGCCGCCCGAACTTCCCGGATGACCCGGCCGTTCAAGATCTCGCAATGGTGTGGTGTCCTTTCCACACCGCGAGATAGGAAAAATAAGAGAATCCCTTCTTCAGCGCTTCGAAAAATAAATGTGTGTGACGTTGCATTCCGCACACCAGATTGACTGGGAGTTCTGAAGTGCACGTTCTACAGCGGATGGCTGCCTACGTCAATTCATGGTCACGGCTAACCCGTGGGGAAGCCGCGCTCCAGGGAGTAGAGGCAGATCCAACAACCAGCATTCGGAGATTATCAGGTGAGCTGGGAAATAACAAAGATCAACGTGTTCCGGCGCTTTCAGGACCTCGGCAAGGTCTACAGGAGCTGAATAATTGTACCTCACAAACTGACGCCAGATGAAGTAAACCACCGAGTGGAAGTCTGCATGAAACTCCTAGAAAACTCACGCGATGTGCGTTTCATAAAAATAATTGTTATGTGAGATAACACGTGGGTCTATTTCGCAATCCTAACACACAATGGCACTTTTTGAGCCTGGGCCAGCTGCTTCCTGAACTTGTTGCCTAACGTGGACGCTTCCAGCACAAGATGATGCTATGCGTCTGGTGGAATATCGAGGCCATAATCCATCACGAATTTGCTCCAGACGATTAGAGCATCAACGCCAAACTCTACTTTGAAGAGTTGGACGGGATGTATGCCGTTTTGGAGGAGAAGTACTTGGCACTAGTGAACAGAAAGCACGCTCTCTCACATCAAAACATTGAACATCGCTCGGCCTTATACCGCAAGTACAACTCAAGAAAACTTGAGGGCATCGAACTGATGCTACATCCAGCATATAGTCTAGACCTTGCACCGTGGAATTATTGCTTGTTCCGGCCCATAGCCCATTTCCTCAGCGGGCGGCATTTCTACAGCCAGGAGGAGGTGGCAACTGGGATGAAAGAGTTCTTCGCCTCGAACGACGACGAACTGGTACTACCGCAGAATCGAGGAACTGTCAAACTAATGTCTAAAGATGGTCCAACACGATGTCCTATACTTTGAATGCTAGTCAACTTTCTTCGTAAAGGTACGTATGAAGACATAAAGTGATCCAAATATTGCAAAATATTTTGCTACGTAGCGCTCTAATCAGGAATTTATACAATACACCCAAACCTGATGATGACAGTACATACAACACAAAAAGAAATCGTGCTGTAATTTTTATCAATGCAAAGATCAAACAGCAAGTCTCTATCTTAAGAGCACTTCATTAAAACCTGGACTTTTCCTTTACAAAACAGTCCTTCTAAGGACTGGATGACACGCTTGTAGGTTGCATTATAAATCTACATTCTTTAAGTTTATTGAATAGGAGAAGTCTAGTTCAGAACACTTTTCCCAAGATATACAAGTGTTGTTTGTAGTTAAATTTTAACTTTCAAAATCAATTGTAACAGTATAATTTGTCTTAGGCTTAAATAATTACAACAGCTCAAAATTTTGCCTTAATTTAGAAAGACTGATTGCAGTCTCTGATGCTTAAAAGGGGAATCAAATTAAAATTATTCGAAAATAGAAGACGTTTGTACCGTCTCCCTCGTCGAACATCATTGGTGCCGCCGTCGCTCTCTGGTAGGTTGCAACTATTCTACAAAAAACTTGACGGGAACGTTCATCTACCACATACCGCAGTTTTCAAAGGTTTATGATGCATATATCGCAGCCTTCAACTATTTATGGTGCGAATTTATTTTAAAAAGCGCTGTCCATGACGCGAAAATATTCCAAAAATGGCGTGTTCTCGATACACTCCTAAATGATGTTTAAAGGTGTTAAATGTATTCTAGTAGCACCTCGGCCTTACCGTGTCGGGAATCCAATATCTTGCTTCCTTCTATCTAGTTTAACTCTTGGCATTTATCCGTGATGACATCGAACTACTGTATACGTAAATTCAGTGGTCTTTCTATTTCTATAGCTTCCAACATTAGGTTCGTCCCCTAGCCAGAGAGTGGCAAACTCGTTTCCAGAAGCAATATATACCTTGACTTCTCTCTTCAGCTGTAGGTACATTCAGGTTAGCGTGGTATGCAACAATCTTTGATTTAAAAGTAGTTAAAACAGATACAAATATTTAAAAGTGCAGAATGTTTTTAAATCTGTAAAAGCGTTGCAATCTGCTTTTCAAAGGCAGTGGGTTATTCTCCTTTTTTGAATGCGTTCAGTTTTAAGAGTACGAAACAACGCAAGTGTAATAGAGTTTCGAATGCGGTATCTGAAGAAATATTTTCGTTATATATGAATAAACTTTTGTAATCTGCTTTTCAAAGGGCGGTGGGTCATTCTCCTTTTTTGAATGCGCTGAATTTTAAGAGTACGAAACAACGCAAGTGTAATAGAGTTTCGAATGCGGTATCTGCGAAAATATTTTCGTTATATATCAATAAACTTTTGTAATCTGCTTTTCAAAGGAAGGTGGGTCATTCTCCTTTTTTGAATGCGCTCAGTTTTAAGAGTACGAAACAACGCAAGTGTAATATAGTTTCAAATGCAGTTTCTGCGAAAATGTTTTCGTTATATCTCAATACACTTTTGTTATTATACAATAATTATTTTTTCATTGAGAAATTATATTTATATATCAGAGTTTGTTGAGTTAAACTTTGCTCATCCTTCTAGGTACGTGAGACCATGAATTTAGATATGAACTAATACAGACAAACATTTGCGCCTTACTCATTCTGTATTTTTTTTTAAACTAGTGAATGAACCTAGGGTAAAATACTTTACGTGCTCGCTTCAGCGATTAAGAAGCTTCTGAAACAAAATTTGGGGCAGTTCTTGTGAAATAGTTTGCATATTATAATCAATGCCCGTATGTATGAAAATAAAACACAAAAGAAATCAAAAGGATGTGAACAGTTTTACATTTTTTTTAAAACCAGAATATGTAATATTCCAAACAATGAACTGATTTTTGCTAAGTAATATATCGGAAACAAGTATTATATTAATAGAAAATTGGAAAAATAAATTTTAACTATCAGTACTATGTCGGATAGAATAAAATAATATTACAAAATACATCTTTTACATTTTAAACTCAAGTTGCAACTTTCATTTCTGTCAGACGGGAAAACATCTCGCCAAAAATGTTAACCTAAATAAAATGATCTCATCTGCATAGAAAGACATTATCTTACGCTTTCTCAATGGTTTTAATATAAATCATACATATTTATAATTAATATATGTATGATATGAAATTTATCGGAGCATTCAAGAAGGACATTGGGCCCACTTTCTGAAATTCCAGGATTTTAGGTTAATTTACTGAAAATCTAACACTGATAGTTTGAATTTTATTTTTGTTAAACTAAATTTGCCATGATTGTACAAAGAACAGAAGTCGAAGCAAAACTGACAGTTTACTGGAGTCCGTTTAATTCAAAATTCTCACTATAAGCATATTTGTACTCAACTTTGCGTTTCATTTTACAACATTATACATGGCAAACGAAATGAGTACCTTGATATACGAATAACAGTAAACGAAGACACTACACGATAGTTACAGATCTATTGTTACTGTAAAGCAGACACTGATGAGTAACCGAATGACCAGTTGCTGTTCAGTAGGTTTCTTGGAAATTTCAAATGATTTCATCTCATGTAAATCAATTCACGATGTGAACTACATCTCGGGATGACAGCTGTTTCTGCTTTTTTGTGAAAGTTGACTCACATTTCTGTCAGCATTTGAATAGATTTTGTTGGAAAATGTTTTCAAAATAAAACTTTTTTTTTAATAGAATAGTATCAAACGAATATCGGAAGAGTAAAAAAAAAGCTTTAAAAAATACATATTTTGGGTACCACTTTCAGTGTCTTGGCAGTGAAATAGCTTGAATTCTAAATTAAAGAATAAACAGAAAGCTAAATTAAAGGTCAAATTAACTGAGATGGAAAAAATGTTTTAACGAGATATTTTCGAAAAATTGAATTCTAAGATTTTTCATAATATCGTTAGGATTTAAGAAATACTCATTATTTAAAATAATTTTTCCGGAAATATTACTCAAAGCAAATATTTTCAAATATCGCATGAACATTTTGGTTAATTGTTTCTACAATAGTGCGAACATTCCATTTCTCACATCGCCCAGATCATAAAAATATTTCACCAGAAAACAAATTTAGCGAAAAGCAATTTGAAAAATTTAAATCCTATGGAATTTTTAACCTCTAATTTTTAACACGCACGCAGATATGTACACTGCTCTGGCAGCCCAAAATTCAACACCAAGAAGGACGCAAGATAGCAAAGCCAGATTTACTAGACACATAACAACAGATACAAAGATGAGACGATTGAGCTTACAGGCTCGTGCGACTTGCGGAACACGCAGACATCAATAGTTCGTGTGGCCCCCATGGCTGGCAATAAAGCCGCTACACGCTTAGGCATCGAAAAAAAGAGGATTTGGATGTGGGCTTGGGGTATGTTGCTCCAGGTGCTTCCACACGTTGCCACAGTTCATCAGGCGAAGCCCCCAGTGGGGCTTGCCGGGACACTCAGTTGCCGATCAGCAACCAGGCGTGTTCAATGGGCGACATATCGGTAGAATAGGCGAGCCACGGCAGCAGTGACACCTGGTACGCCGTGAAGAATTGTCGCGCGATGCATGCCACGTGTGGGTGCGCATTGTCCTGCTGAAACTTGCCGCTGCCAGGTCCTGCAGGTTAGGGAGGACTAAATGCTCCAAAACGTCGGAGATGTAGCGGTGGCTGCTGAGTGTACCGGTGACGCGTACCAGAGGAATGCGGGTGTCACATCCAATTGCGCCCCAAACCATAACGCCAGGTGATAGATCGGTATTGCGATGCATAATGCAGGTGTCATACAGTCTCTAGCCGCGGTGCCGTCACACGGAGGTGCGACCATCGTGGTGTTGCAGGCAGAAGCAGGATTCATCGGAGGAGACAATGTCGTGCCATTCCGTAGTCCAGGGGCGGCGTTGAACGGCCTACTGCCGCCACACTCGCCGGTGGTGTAATGTCAATGGTAATTGGAGCAATGGGCGGCGTGAGACAAATCCCTACTCCTGCAGACGATGTCGAACGGTACGTGCTGAAACAAGTTCTTGCGCAACACACCCTAATTCCTGCGCTAACGTTCGTGGTGTGGCGGCGCGAGCCGTCAAAGCCCGCCGCACAACATTACGGTCCTCTCGTTCGGTGGTGTGCTGAGGCTGCGGAAATCGCTCACGTCGGTCGTCCGTCCCTCCGGCACCCACCGAATCCATACTCGCCTCACTGTGGTTGGATGTCGTCCTACACGGGCGCCGATGTCTTGGTACAATAAACCATTGTCGCGATAAGCCACTATTCGTCCGCTGTCGAACTCCGAAACGTGCAGGAATGACTGCCGTATTCTGCGACGAGGCATCAGGAATCTTCCCACGCACAGGTCCGGTAGCACAACATACTTACACTACTTACATCCCGCCTTCTGTGCACTTTTCTTATAGTGCTTCTCGGTGGCGTGCGGAGTGCACATTATTTACATATGCCCTGCAAAGCTAATCGTTTGCATGTACTCTCGCGGGTGACGCATGCTGCGAATTTCAGGCCAATCGGATGCTTCCTTCTTGTTGTTGCATATTCAGTGGCAAGCAGCATATACGGTATATACATACTTTTTGCAGCGTAGTGTTCAAGTTTATTTTATACAGGGATGACAGTCATCCTTATCACTTTAGATCCTCTCCATGCTATATGTATAATTCCAAATGGTGTTGTGTTTTTACCATTTTCCCAATTATTAACACTTTAACATGAGTGCACCATACTGGATATAACTAGGCCATATCCGTTTCTGTTTAACTAAAACTTAGTTTACATAGCTGTAATGAAATATATCAAACACCCACGAGAAGACATTTCTGCAGAAAAGAAGGAACTGAATGCCCAGTATTTTTACTTTTTAATACTATGTCATTAACAATGAAAGTGTAATTTATATACTTCAAGGGATAATAAAAGGTGAATTGAACATCGAAATGAACCAGAGACGAAGCTTATGCAGAGTTTATTAAAATGTCAGATTATGTGTTTCAGCTTCATATGTGTACACATTATTATTTTTTTTAATTTGATCGTCTCTGTGTTGCCCTGATTATGTCACATTCCATTCCCTGAACCTAACACTAGATAAGCTAATTCCTACAGGAAATGTACAAATAAACGTCTGCATAAAAGAGAAGGTGATATTCTTTCTAGATATTGAATAAAATTTGGAAACTACTTATTATACATATATTATGTGATTGCCAGATGATTGTTAACGCAACATGATAGTAAGAATAGCTAATAAACATTCAGGGGTATGTCTCAATAGTTGATTTGGATGTCACACTAATATACATTCATCAGAAAAAGCATTTGAGATAGGGCTTATCGGTAGCTAACAGAGACTTTAACAGAACCAAACGTAAGTCAACACTGATAGACAGGAGAAAAATGCCCAGATCCGCAATGCTCAAAGCAGCAGAACATATTAGCAGAGCAGCAGAAATATTAGCAAAACAGCAGAAATATTGCTCAATTCTAGCAGCAGAACATGCGTTTGTCCACAAATCTCGGATTGCCACAAACCCGTTCCTGGTGCATCAGAACGGCATAAGGAAGGTAAAATGCCTGCCACCACTTAAATCTTAAGCCAATTCAACGACTCCGGGAAATGATTGAGAAAGTCATTCGTAACATAGGTACTCCTCTGGCGAACAATCTGTAACTGACAGTCACCTCCACATTCACGTCTTTAACCTGAAAACGGCAAATGTTATCGAAATGTCCCGTGCGTTTCCTCTAAAATAACCGTGGACTTATTGAACAACAATTTCTGGCAATGTTTTGTGCCAAAAATTTATGTTTGAGAGAAATGAGACGTATTTTCTGGCATGCAGCTCCCAGAATGTCGTAAAATTACATTTTGAGTGAAATTTGCGTTTAATTGATACACTGCTGGACAATTGCTAAGGACGGATCATAAACGGCTATCTAGCGCATAAAAAAGTAAGTGTGGTTGGATGCCAAGTGAAATAAAATAATGTCAGAATGCCAGGACATTACAAGAAAGACAATTTATTGTGCTCTGAAATCCAGAAGGCTTTGGAACGTATTCAAGGGACAAACAAGCCATTTTGTGCAGAATACGTAAACGTGAAAAAAATGCAATTACCGTCCGCAGGCGTTCCGGCGTAAGATGTCAATACGGGATACGGCCACCATGGAGGGCGATGCACGATTCCACACGTCGTGTCATGCTTTGCACAACATTATCAAGCAGCTATTGGGGTAATTTATCCCATTCCTCTGTCAGTGCACGGATGAGGGGGTCCTCGTTTATTGGAGGGCATTGGCAACCAGCAAGGTTCCTCCCCGAAGCATCCCACACATTTTCAATGGGATTCAGATCTGGAGAACGTGCTGGCCATATGAGGCGTTGAATATCCTCGCTCTCAAGACACTTCTGGACAGCGACTGTTCGATGACATGTTGCGTTGTCGTCCATGAAAAGGAATCTATCACCGACAGCACCACGGAACATGCGAACATGAGGTATCAGAACATCATTAATGTATCGTTGGCCAGTCATATATTCCCAGTTGGAAGCACATAGAGGGGCGTACGGCCATTGATCATGATACCAGCCCATACCATGACACTACATGTCGGATATCGGTCCCTTTCCTGTATGTTTACTGGACAATATGCAGTACCACTATTACGCCAGATCAGTTGTTGTCGACAATCAGACGATAGACTGTATCTACTCTCATCTGAGAAGAGGACAGCAGACCAGTCGTTATCAGTCCAATTGCGATGTTGATGGCACCATTGCAAACGGGCGGTACGGTGACGTCTGAACAATGGGATGCACACAACAGGACGGCGGGCGTATAGCTCTCCTTCATGCAAACGTCTTGCGACAGTTTTTCGGGAGATCCGCTTGCCAGTAGCAGCCATAAACTGATTTCTTACCTCACTAGCTGTGCTGCGCCGGTGTCTTTTTGTTGATAGTACTATGTACCGATCTTCTGTAGGTGTCGCACTGCAAACACGACCTCCCCCGTGACGTTTGGTACACTCTCCATTTGTTTGAAATGATTTCCAAAGCCTTGAAACAACACTGTGGCTGACGTCGAACTCCCTGTTAACATCTGTTATTTTTCGCCCTTCTTCAATCTTGCCAATAATACGGCCACGCATAAAATCATCTAGGTAATGTCGGGAAGACATACTGAAAATTGCAAGTTCGTCAATTGATTCTTTCCCTTTCAACTTTGCGTTTGAACAACAATGGTCAATACGCGTTAAATCCTTTATATCTCTTATCAGCGCTATGACGTCACGAACAAGTTCGGCAATCCAAAATTTGCTTGCGCACAACACGTCTTACTGTATCCCGCACTTATGCTAATTTCCACATTTTCCTGCCTTCCGTTTTATGGTTGATATCGTTGCTATTGTCATCCGTCCTTAGCAATTGTCCAGCAGTGTAATAGTTTTAAAAACGTTGTAGAGAAAATGAAATTCTTATAAATCACAAAAAACAGGATTCAAATACATTCAGTAATTAAATTTAATATTTTTTTTTATTAAATATATATATATATATATATATCATCATCATCATCATCATTGTCAACCATTATCAATCCACTGCTGGACGAAGGTCTCCCCAAGTTTCCTCCACAACGGTCTGTCTTGTGCCAGTCTCCTCCATGTCACTCCCGCATACTTTCGAATTTCATCCACCCATCTTCCATGTGGTCTTCTTCTGGGTCTCTTCCTGTCCCTTGGAATCCAATCCAAAATTTCGGCTGTCCATCGATGGTCTGTTCTTCTGGCAGTATGTCCAGCCCATTGCCATTTCAGGGATTTAACTCTGATCATGATGTCTTCCACTCTTGTCATTTTTCGGATCCACGTGTTCCTCTTCTTATCTCTCCTGGTTACACCAAGCATGCACCTTTCCATGCCCCTTTGAGTTGTCTGCAGCCTTTGTATGTCTCTTTTAGCTAAGGTCCACGTCTCTGCACCATACGTAAGCACTGGAAGGACGCATTGATCAAACACTTTTCTTTTAAGACATAATGGCATATTGCTCTTGAAAATTATGCTGTTTCTTCCAAAAGCTCTCCAGGCAAGTTTTGTACGCCGATTAATTTCTTCACCAATGTGACCCTCACTTGATATCTGCTGTCCAAGATAAACGTACGTGTCTGTTATCTCCAGCTTTTCTCCATCAATCGATAAATCTTCATTTATTGTAAAAGCATTGTACATCACTTTTGTCTTCTGAAAGTTCATTTTTAATCCCACTTCTTTACTCTTGTCAGCAAGTTCCTGGATCATACTCTGTAGCTCTGATGAGGTAGTTGCAAAAATGACTATGTCATCAGCAAAACGAAGGTGGGTTAGATAATCTCCATTAATCTTTATCCCTTTGTTTTCCCAGTTCAGTGATTGAAAGACATTTTACAATGTGGCATTAAAGAGCTTCGGAGATATGGTGTCACCTTGTCTCACTCCTTTTCCAATTTTTATGTGTGTTGCATTTTCAAACAGCCGAATCTTTGCACTTGCATTTTCATAGATGTTATTAATAATATTAATGTATGCATCTTCAACACCGCAGGACTTCAGAGCCATTGCAACTGCTGATGGTTTCACCGAATCAAAGGCTTTTTCATAATCGATAAAAGCCATGCACAATGGAAGCTCATATTCCCTTGCTCTTTCAATTAGTTCTCTCAGTACGTGGATATGATCTATTGTGCTGTAGCCACTCCTGAATCCAGCTTGTTCTCTCGGTTGAGCCATGTCCAGTGTCACCTTCAAGCGGTGTGAAAGAACTTTAGTGAAGATTTTATAAACCACTGATAGGAGGCTGATAGGTCTGTAGTTCCTGAGATCCTCAATGTCACCTTTTTTATGTAGCAAGATCATTGTAGCGTTGTTCCAATCCTCAGGAATGTTCCCTTCATTAAGGCATCGAGTGAAAATTTGGGCGAGTACTGTTTCGATTTCTCCACTTGCTTCTTGTATGATGTCTATAGTAATTTCATCTTCTCCTGGAGCTTTTCCCCGCTTCATGTTCTTGATTGCATGTGTAACTTCTGCTGGAAGGACTGGAAGAACTCTGGTACTGGTACCTTTCATGATGTCTGGAGTACATGTATCATCCCTTTCATATAATTTGGAGTAGAAATCTTTCACTCTTGTCAAAATTTCGCCTCTATTTCTTGTTACAGAACCATCTTCTTTTCTCAGTGCCATAATCTGTTTTCTTCCCTTACTGAGATGTCCCTTTGCTATCTTTAGGCTTTGGTTGTTTTCAATTGCTTTCCTTACTAGTTCACAGTTGAATTTCCTTACGTCTTCAGTGATACGTTTTCGTACTGTCTTGCATAGCTCTATATATTCCACTTTGGAAGTCACATCTTCTTTAGTTGTCCTCATCCCTCTTCTTTTTTGCATCAACATTTTGGTTTTTCCTGATAATTTGTTCACATGCAATTTGTTCTTAGACCCAGCTAATTTTGTTGCTGTTTCCATAAGAGCTTTGGTTACTTTTCTGTTAACTTCAGAAATATCCACTTCTTCCGATGTTAGGTCTTCTAAAGCAGAGAATCTGTTCTTCAGTTCCAATTTGAAGGTATTATGGTGTTTTTTAAGGTTGGTTATGTCAATACATTTTGTTTGTCTTATGAGCTTGCTACGTTCGAGTTTAGTGTTGAGGTGCATCTTACATCTCACCAATCTATGGTCACTGCCTGTGTTGAACTTATTTAGCACACTGCAGTCTTCTATGACGAATTTTTTGTTACACATAATAAAATCAATTTCACTTGTCGTCCCATTTGGATGTCTCCATGTCCATTTCCTGTGTGGCTTTTTCTTGAAAAAGGAGTTCAAGATGAAAAACCCTTCTGCCTCTGCAAACTCTACGAGAGTATTTCCACGCTGGTTTCTGTTGCCGTGACCGAATTTACCTACTGAAGTTTCATTCTGTTGCCGTTGCCCTATTTTTGCATTGAAATCTCCCATAATTATCTTCAAGTGCTGCTTACCTTTATTATTTAGATCACGAATTTCCTCATAAAATTCTTCAATTTCTTCTTCAGCATGACTTGTTGTGGGTGCATAAGTTTGAATAATCTGAGCCTGGTATCTTCTCGAGAGTTGGATAACGAGTCGTGCAGCTCTGTCAGAGGAACTTTCAACTTCTACAACTTTATCCTTCAGTTTCTTGTTTATTATAAATCCAACACCACTAGTTCTGCCAGTATCTGTCCCACGATAGTAGAAGAGATGTCCACTTTTCAGTTCAATGAGATCTTCTCCTTTTCTCCTTACCTCACTTAGCCCGACGATGTCCCACTTGATCCTTTGTAGTTCCTCTTCCAATTCAAGAAGCCTTGAATCAGAAGATAGGGAGCGTCCGTTGTACGTAGCCAAGGTCAGCATCAGATGGCAGCCTAGTCCGGTCCTCCGGGGATTCTTAGCACCCTCTGCCTTCATGTCGCACTGGCCGCTGCCTTGGCCAGGTACATTCCAGCTGCCGGAGACTGAGGGCCAAGATTTAAGTTGTGGAGTCATTTTGGAGGGGTTTGGCCATAACTCACCACGCTGGCCAAGCGGGTTGGTGAGTGTGGGATAGCATTTCCTCTAATCCCGATTGTATAGTTATACCGCTATTGGCGGTAGTCAGAGCCCCTTTAGTGGGAACAGGATGTACCACGAGAAGGCGGGGTTGACATTTGTCAAGGAGAGGCTGTGATGTTACGCATCACCTGACCTTACATCCCATATATATATATATATATATATATATATATATATATATATATATATATATATATATATATATATATATATATTTATTAATCCCAAGACAAATTTTCAGCAGTTATTTGGAAAAACTCGTGTCAGTTTTCCGTAGGTACTCTGATACAAGTATTTATGGTGAAAGTTAAAAGTGCCACGAAGTTTGTGCAACTGATGGAAACCCAAGTATTCTGTCTAATTCCAAGGCGTAAGTGTCTGATATTTAAGTTTTTACTTTGGTTATTTTGGTTTGCGTAACAACGTCATATACACTGGCGGAAAGTGAAAAAAGAACACCAAGAAGGAATTGGCGGACGATCATGAAATTTACATATTTTAATAGGATCGAGTTTACGTAGGTGTGGTAATAATTTCGGGACCAACCGGTGAGCGCTTACGCCACAGCACGGCATAATATGCAAATTATCGACGGTGATATTTAAGGAGTACGGCGAAGTGAATGTAATCAGTCGTCGGCGTACGGACACGTGCGAAGACCCTGAAGAAGCTGCAATACCTGGACATGGAAGACGTGTACGATTTCAGCAGTTATTGGACTTTGAGCGAGGTCGTCTAGTTGGACACCGCGAGGCCAGGTGGTCGTATCGTCGTACTGTGGAGCGAATTGGACGGGAAGTAGCGGTGGTGGTACGATGGTGGCGTAGATGGTCCGAAGAACATTCCCACACGAGAAGACGTGGAACCGGGAGTCACAGGCGGACTGATGAGCGGACGGATCGACGCATAAGAAGAGCGGCGTTGTCAAGCAGAACATCCACTGCGACGCAAATCTGAGCTGACGTTGCACCTGAAGTGCTGTGTGAACAATCCGCAACCGTCTACTGGATGCAGGACTAGGTGCACGTGTGCCTCTGGCATGTGTACCTTTGACTCCAGTCCACCGTCAGGAACGGCTGCAGTAGTGTCGCCAACGTCTGCACTGAAGAACGCAATGGCGATCTGTCGTGTTCGGCGATGAAAGTAGATTCTGCTTGGGAGCCTCCAATGGCCGTATTGCGTGTTCGCAGACACACGGGGGAGTGTCTCCAAATTTCTAGTTTCCGCCAGCGACACACAGGGCCTACACCTGGTCTTCTTGTGTGGGGAGCGATCAGCTATCACTCCCGTACACAACTGCTGTTTGTACGGGGTACGTTAAAGAGCACCTCTTACATCAACAACATCATTCAGCCCGCTGTTGTGTCATTTGTAAGATCTGTCCATCGTGGTGTTTTCCAGCACGATAACGCACGTCCACACACAGCACGTGCAACGCAACATGCACCTCAGGGTGTGAGACAACTTCCATGGCCTGCACGTTCACGGGATTTGTCTCCCATCGAGCACGTGAGGGATTTTATCGGACAACGACTTATCCGGTCTCCACGGCTAGCCACGACCATCCCCGAATTACGCGTCTAGGTTGAGGATGCTTGGAACTCAATTCCCCAAACTTACATCCAACATCTGTACGACAGACTCCATGCCAGAATTGCACAGTGTGACGCAGTTCATGTCGGTTCAACCTCGTACTAACCATGTTACATGGAAATGTTATTTTTCGGTTTACCAGCAAATACAGCTGTATTTTTCCATAATGTTTTGATTACGTTATGCTCTGTATTCCGTTATTATGCTGTATAATTTCGTTGGTATCAGACGTCTCCTTCTTGGTGTTCTTTTTTCACTTTCCGCCAGTGTATGTACCTCCCTGAAACTACTGATTGCCATATTGATTCTGCAGTTCATATGCGTGCGTTTCAGGTAAATGCAAAAGAGACATTACTCGAATATCGTTATTGTGAAACGCGTGTAGAAGCATGAGTATATAAACTTTAAATAGGGATTGCCACGTGCGTGCACTGTCCTATTATGCGCGTTAATAATTAAATGCCTCTGGGAAGAAGACACACCCATGGTCCTGTTATCCTAAATATTTCCCCTGATAGTACGAGGCATGTTCAATAAGTAATGCATCAGAGGAAGTGCCCTGCGCATGATTTGTTACCTAGCAACAGTTCACACGGTAAACGATTCTTTGTGCCGTTAGCTTCATTTTAGTGCACAACAGAACTCCGTACCTCTATTTGTTCGTATTTAATTGTGTTTAAAATGGATAATTCTTTTTCAGCAGTGTCGACGGTTGTCTAAAAACGATCAACAATAATGTTTTCAGATCGTGAGAATGTACATCTTGAAGAAGTTCTCGCTAGGTTAGTGGTAGTTTATGGTTACGGAACTGTGTACATACGTACTGTTTCGTCGTCTTGTAGAAAAAAGGTGCAGGAATGTTGGCTGTATCAGCCGCTGATTTGGAGGGACGTAATCTCATCTTGCGGCTTGAACACGCAAAAATTGAATGAGCTGATCGGGGAAAAGCAAATAATAACTCAGAGATTCATAGCAGCTGTTTACGTGGCGTCAGTGACATTGTTAACGTTTTGGGATACAACAGAGTGTATGCTTGTTGGGCACCGCGTCACCTAACGACTGAAATAAAAAAATCAAGATTTGAAACATGCCAAAGGTCGCTTCGTCGCTTTGAGGAATATGGAATTGATTATCTCCAAATAATTGTTACTTGTGAGCAGAGTTGGATTCAACATTATAACACGGAAATAAAAAATCAGGCGCTCGAATTCATACACCCAGCTTATCATTGAGTGGAATGATTCAAAACCAAAAATATTGAAGGTAAGTGTATTCTCACTGTGTTCTGTGTCTAACGCGGAATTATTCATCAGGAGTACGTGGCCGAAGATACGACTATGAAATCTGGCCGCTACCTGCACACGCTAAAGGAGATAACGTGAAGAACAAAATTGCGAGCGTGTGAGCGGCGGGAGGGAACTGCCGATTATTCTGCAAAACGACAACGATAAACCCCACGCCATTGCTTTCAATTCAGTAGAAATGCAGAAATTCGGGTTTGAAGTTCTTGATCAGACTTTCTACAACCCAGGTTTGGCGCCGTTAAACTTCTGGTTGTTTTCTGCTCTCAAGATACATTAGAAAGGATTTCAGTTAATCTGTGACCAAGATGTACAAGCTGCTTGGAGGATATGATTCAGATAACAACCTGAAGATTTTTGCAGACACGGGTTTAAAAAACTTTTTAAAGGTTGGCATATGTATATCGAGCGGAATGGGGACTTTATGAAAAACGAAATTGGTGAGTGCAATTCTTAGTTTTATTCTAGTTTTGTTCGAATTTAGTACCTTACCACTAGGTGAGTATATAAATATGGACGTATTACCCTCTATACACCCTCTGCATAAGTTAGGAAGAAATCAAAGTATTTGATCGCCTGGTATGAAAACGCAATATCTAGGAAAGAAATATCCACACTGTTAATGCTACCCACTTATATGAAATATGTCGCTGGTTATGGAATGGTCGAATGTGGTTCATTCAGGGGAAAATTCTTTTTGACTTTGTGCTTTCTCTTTGATGTTTGCGACTAGTGGTGGGGGTACTATCCATGGCACTGTTGATAGTTTTTCCCAACTCAGTACATCGATATTGCATCGATAGTTTTTTGTAATTATCGATAGTTTAGGTTTTTCAAAGCTGTATATGTAAATGTAAGGTCAGGTGATGTAAGGTCAGGTGATGCGTAACATCACAGCCTCTCCTTGACAAATGTCAACCCCGCCTTCTCGTGGTGCATCCTGTTCCCACTAAAGGGGCTCTGACGACCGCCAATAGCGGTATAACTATACCATCGGGATCAGAGGAAATGCTATCCCACACTCACCAACCCGCTTGGCCAGCGTGGTGAGTTATGGCCAAACACCTCCAAAATGACTCTACAACTTAAATCTTGGCCCTCAGTCTCCGGCAGCTGGAATGTACCTGGCCAAGGCAGCGGCCAGTGCGACATGAAGGCAGAGGGTGCTAAGAATCCCCGGAGGACCGGACTAGGCTGCCATTTGATGCTGACCTTGGCTACCTATAACGGACGCTCCCTATCTTCTGATTCAAGGCTTCTTGAATTGGAAGAGGAACTACAAAGGATCAAGTGGGACATCGTCGGGCTAAGTGAGGTAAGGAGAAAAGGAGAAGATCTCATTGAACTGAAAAGTGGACATCTCTTCTATTATCGTGGGACAGATACTGGCAGAACTAGTGGTGTTGGATTTATAATAAACAAGAAACTGAAGGATAAAGTGGTAGAAGTTGAAAGTTCCTCTGACAGAGCTGCACGACTCGTTATCCAACTCTCGAGAAGATACCAGGCTCAGATTATTCAAACTTATGCACCCACCACAAGTCATCCTGAAGAAGAAATTGAAGAATTTTATGAGGAAATTCGTCATCTAAATAATAAAGGTAAGCAGCACTTGAAGATAATTATGGGAGATTTCAATGCAAAAATAGGGCAACGGCAACAGAATGAAACTTCAGTAGGTAAATTCGGTCACGGCAACAGAAACCAGCGTGGAAATACTCTCGTTGAGTTTGCAGAGGCAGAAGGATTTTTCATCTTGAACTCCTTTTTCAAGAAAAAGCCACACAGGAAATGGACATGGAGACATCCAATTGGAACGACAAGTGAAATTGATTTTATTATGTGTAACAAAAAATTCGTCATCGAAGACTGCAGTGTGCTGAACAAGTTCAACACAGGTAGTGACCATAGATTGGTGAGATGTAAGATGCACCTCAACACTAAACTGGAACGTGGCAAGCTCATAAGACAAACAAAATGTATTGACATAACCAACCTTAAAAAACACCATAATACTTTCAAGTTAGAACTGAAGAACAGATTCTCTGCTTTAGAAGGCCTAACATCGGAAGAAGTGGATATTTCGGAAGTTAACAGAAAAGTAACCAAAGCTCTAATGGAAACAGCAACAAAATTAGCTGGGTCTAAGAACAAGTTGCATGTGAACAAATTATCAGGAAAAACCAAAATGTTGATGCAAAAAAGAAGAGAGATGAGGACAACTAAAGAAGATGTGACTTCCAAAGTGGAATATATAGAGCTATGCAAGACAACACGAAAAAGTATCACTGAAGACGTAAGGAAATTCAACTGTGAGCTAGTGAGGAAAGCAATTGAAAACAACCAAAGCCTTAAGATAGCAAAGGGACATCTCAGTAAGGGAAGAAAACAGATTATGGCTCTGAGAAAAGAAGATGGTTCTATAACAAGAAATAGAGGCGAAATTTTGACAAGAGTGAAAGATTTCTACTCCAAATTATATGAAAGGGATGATACATGTACTCCAGACATCATGAAAGGTACCAGAGTTCTTCCAGTCCTCCCAGCAGAAGTTGCTCATGCAATCAAGAACATGAAGCGGGGGAAAGCTCCAGGAGAAGATGGAATTACTATAGACATCATACAAGAAGCAAGTGGAGAAATCGAAACAGTACTCGCCCAAATTTTCACTCGATGCCTTAATGAAGAGAAGATTCCTGAGGATTGGAACAATGCTACAATGATCCTGCTACATAAAAAAGGTGACATTGAGGATCTCAGGAACTACAGACCTATCAGCCTCCTATCAGTGGTTTATAAAATCTTCACTAAAGTTCTTTCACACCGCTTGAAGGTAACACTGGACACGGCTCAACCGAGAGAACAAGCTGGATTCAGGAGTGGCTACAGCACAATAGATCATATCCACGTACTGAGAGAACTAATTGAAAGAGCGAGGGAATATGAACTTCCATTGTGCATGGCTTTTATCGATTATGAAAAGGCCTTTGATTCGGTGAAACCATCAGCAGTTACCACGGCTCTGAAATCCTGCGGTATTGAAGATGCATACATTAATATTATTAATAACATCTATGAAAATGCAAGTGCAAAGATTCGGCTGTTTGAAAATACAACACACATAAAAATTGGAAAGGAGTAAGACAAGGTGACACCATATCTCCGAAGCTCTTTAATGCCACATTGGAAAATGTCTTTCAATCACTGAACTGGGAAAACAAAGGGATAAAGATTAATGGAGATTATCTAACCCACCTTCGTTTTGCTGATGACGTAGTCATTTTTGCAACTACCCCATCAGAGCTGCAGAGTATGATCCAGGAACTTGCTGACAAGAGTAAAGAAGTGGGATTAAAAATGAACTTTCAGAAGACAAAAGTGATGTTCAATGCTTTTACAAGAAATGAAGATTTATCGATCGATGGAGAAAAACTGGAGATAACAGATACGTATGTTTATCTTGGACAGGAGATATCAAGTGAGGGTCACATTGATGAAGAAATTAATCGGCGTACAAAACTTGCCTGGAGAGCTTTTGGAAGAAACAGCATAATTTTCAAGAGCAATATGCCATTATGTCTTAAAAGAAAAGTGTTTGATCAATGCATCCTTCCATTGCTTACGTATGGTGCAGAGACGTGGACCTTAACTAAAAGAGACATACAAAGGCTGCAGACAACTCAAAGAAGCATGGAGAGGTGCATGCTTGGTATAACCAGGAGAGATAAGAAGAGAAACTCGTGGATCCGAAAAATGACGAGAGTGGAAGACATCATGATCAGGGTTAAATCCCTGAAATGGCAATGGGCTGGACATACTGCCAGAAGGACAGACCATAGATGGACAGCCAAAATTTTAGATTGGATTCCAAGGGACAGGAAAAGACCCAGAAAAAGACCACATGGGAGATGGGTGGATGAAATTCGTAAATATGCGGGAGTGACATGGAGGAGACTGGCACAAGACAGGCCGTTGTGGAGGAAACTTGGGAGACCTTCGTCCAGCAGTGGATTGATAATGGTTGACAATGATGATGATGATATGTAAATCACGATGATGTAAATAATTCAGCTTCCGCCGATGGCTTTGATGATTGAACGCTCATTTTCACCTCATTTATACTGGTATCGTAAACATTGAGCCCATCCATATTGATACATTATGACAATGCGAAACTAAAGTTAATTGTAATGAAAAGAGTAAACGGTGAGGGTATGTGGATTTGCACTCTGTTGCACGTTTCAGTCGGACAAAATGAAGTCAAAAGCATTGTTCTTGTTGTTTGTACTGGAAGTTAAAAGGTACGTCAGGTGCTGAAACAGTTATTTGTTACGAGTAAGTAATCAGTAATAATGGGTAAACGTAAAATATCATTTGTGCAACTTTATTTTTCTTTTGGTAATGATTAGGACTACTCAAAATGCAGCCTTTGCGAAAAGAATTACAAAACGTCAAGCAATACGTCAAACCTCAGGCATAATTGAAAGCGACAGCATGCTGCTGTTGTTGTTTTAAATGATCCCAGAAGAAAACAATTGAGGAACAACCTCACTCAGAACTTTATTTATTGAATCTCATAAATAATTAACAGGATTTTGCTAAACACTATAAAACAAATTATTTTTTCATACAAAACTGCAGATTGTTTTTCTTTAGCTTTTGTGAACAAAAGCATAAAAAATAATGCAGTAGAAACAGAAAACCAGAGTTAAGGAGTAACGAATTAGCTTGTTCTTTAGGCAAAACATTGTTTTCGTGACTTTTGCTGACTCACTTCGGGAGGATATCGTGAAAATGTAGACTCCCCGCCCCCGTGGCGCCGTTGTTTAGGCGCTGGCTTCTAATCATTCGTCCGAAATGGGCCAGGATTCAAATCCCGTGACAACAGATGTTATGGTTGTGTTTGTCTTACAGCACTGGTTTCTTCCTTCCCTAAAACCGCAGGCTCTAAATCAGGGATGGGAGAATGCTTACAGCCCATCATGGTGCACGCTGTGGTCATTTAACCCCATACTAAAAAAAAGGAAAACAAAATGGTTTCCAAGTTTATCAGAGCTTTGCTTTTGACAGTTTGGAAAAGTAAGAAAAAATCTTGTCCGAAATAATATTTCATCGCGTAAAACAAATTTTCTCCTGAGAAACTTTGCCAACACACTACCGATTGTTGTTTTTTGACTATCGAAGACTACCGATAGTCATAACTATCAATAGTGCTTCGCCTATGTTTACAACAATAAGGAACGCATCTCCCAACATTCGGATTTGCCTATAAAAGGCTTCATTACTGATAATAACTTGTCATTTATCACAAAATTAAATTCACTTTTATGTATTTAAAATCATTTTTAAAGATAAAATACTGAAAGTAATCTAAGATATACTAGTTAAATTGTGTAACATGTTTTTTAAGAATACATTTCAAAAAATATGAAAAAATAATTAAGAATAACACTCTATTTCCCACGAATAAAGGTTCATATGAATGTTTCCTTTTAACTTTTAAAACATGATATTGAGATGGATTCGTGTGATGTTCTACAAATCTGGTGTTTCTAAAATTTGGATTATAGGCTGATTGGACAGAATCGAAAACTCGATTATAGACTGATTGGCCATTCGGCGAAACTTCAAAGTTTCATTGTATTTCAAAAATCCTGGTGATCATGTTTATTCTAAAAAATGTGTATTGAATTGGAAATACAGACCAATAAAACATCCAACAAGCCATATACACTGGCGGAAAGTGAAAAAGAACACCAAGAAGAAATTGGCGGACGATCATGAGATTTACATATGTTAAGGGCGTCGAGTTTGCGTAGGTGTGATGTTAATTTCGGTACCAACCGGTGAGCCCTTACGACACAGCACGGCATAATATGCAAATTATCGTCGGTGATATTTAAGGAGTACGGCGAGGTGAATGTAATCAGTCGTCGGCGTACTGACACGTGCGAAGGCCCTGAAGAAGCTGCAGTGCCTGGACATGTAAGACGTGTAAGATTTCAGCAGTTACCGGACTTTGAGCGAGGTCATCTAGTTGGACTCCGCGAGGCCGGGTGGTTGTGTCGTCGTATTGCGGAGCGAATTGGACGGGAATTATTGGTGGTGGTACGATGGTGGCGTAGATGGTCCGAGAAACATTTCCACACGAGAAGCCGTGGAACCGGGAGTCACAGAGGGACCGATGAGCAGACCGATCGATGCATAAGAAGAGCGGCGTTGGCAAGCAGAACATCCACTGCGACGCCAATCCGAGCTGCCGTTGCACCTGAGGTCACTGTGCGAACAATCCGCAACCGTCTACTGGATACAGGACCACGTGCACGTGTGCCTCTGGCATGTGCACCTCTGACTCCAGCCCATCGTCAGGAACGGCTATAATGGTGTCGTCAACGTCTGCATTGGAGAACGCAATGGCGATCTGTCGTGTTCAGCGATGAAATCAGATTCTGCTTGAGAGCCTCCGATGGCCCTATGCGTGTTCGCAGATGCACTGTGGAACGTCTCCACCCTTCTTGCATCCTCCAGCGACACACAGGGCCTACACCTGGTCTTCTGGTGTGGGGAGCGATCAGCTATTACTCCCGTACACAACTAGTGTTTGTACCGGGTACGTTAAACAGCCCCTTCTACATCAACAACATCATTCAGCCCGTTTTTGTGCCATTTGTAAGGTCGGTCCATCGTGGTGTTTTCGAGCAGCATAACGCACGCCCACACACGGCACGTGCAACGCAACATGCACTTCAGGGCGTGATAAAACTTCCATAGCCTGCACGGTCATCGGATTTGTTCCCCATTGAGCACGGTGGGATTTTATGGGACAACGACTGATCCGGTCTCCACGAACAGCCACAACCGTCCCCGATTTACGCGTCCAAGTTGAGGATGCTTAGAACTCAATACCTCAAACTTACATCCAACATCTGTTCGACCGACTTCATGCCAGAATTGCACGGCGTGACGCAGTTCATGTCGGTTCAACCTCGTACTAACCATGTTACATGGAAATGTTATTTTTCAGTTTACCTGCAAATACGGCTGTATTTTGCCATAATGTTTTGATCACGTTATCCTCTGTGTTCCGTTATTAAGCTGTATAAATTTCGTTGGTATCTGACGTCTTCTTCTTGGTGTTCTTTTTTCATGTTCCGCCAGTGTATATACCAGCAACAAATATGCATATGGGAGGATGATATTAAGAATTGTGTACAAACTGGATCAGCTCTTAACTTTACTTTTTTCTCTTATGCTGTGCTTCATCTTCTTTTATCAGCGATATTATACCTTCATGTTCGAATCCCATCTTTCTTGTTATAGTTGTTCCGGTCTCTTAAAGTCTTGATGGAAGCTTTCACTTTGTTGAGCATCTTAGCTTCTTGAGAAAAATTCCATGTTGGAATCCAGGTGTGTATTTATAGTGAAGTCCGACGACCCGTCCTCTGGTAACTGTGCGAAATTCCTTTCACTGACTCTTAATAGCTTTCGGTTTTTTTATAACCCACAATACATTCAATCACTGACAGAAACGCCTTCCAGAAAGCGAGTTTCAGAACAATTACCTTGTTCTCGAAATTGTCATCTAACAAAACGTTTCTGATCTGGGCTCAAACAAATATTCCCTCTTTCGTATTGCATCACTTACACTTGGAAACTAGCTACAGGATATGTGGTACACCTTATCCACTCTTATCCAAAGCCTTCACGAAGTTTTTCCTCAAACCCGACCTAATATGTAAAGGGGAAAGGCGGCGAAACGATACCTTATACTGGTCAAATAATGGCGTTCTTTAAATTACGTTTGCCGCTGGACGAAGTTCTCTCTATGGGGCCAGTAATTTACAATATAGTGTTTACATGTTGCTCTATTATCCCCACACGAAGAAAAGAAATGTATTTCGCAAATCCTCCCCTGAAGTCAGAGAAGCGAGGCGATCATTTTCAAATCGCCACAGACTTACTAGCAGTACTTGTTGTATAGGATTGCACTTAACAACTGCACCGTACTTTCATATGTTTATGTCATATCCACTGAATGTGTCGCTGAATGTACGCTTTCTGCACAAAGAAAGCGATACATTCAGCGAAATGAAACATGCATTCAGAAATGAAAGCGATACAATCCGTGATACATTCTGCGATATTTCTTTGTGCAGAAAGCGATACATTCAGCAAAACGGAATGTATCTCTTTCTGCACAAAGGCATTTGAGTGCTTTGGGGAAGTAAACTGCACTGCTGCAGCTTAGACCAAAAACGTTCGGCTTGATGTTTGCTACGATTAAAGTCTTAATAAGTAGTTAAATTTTATTTTCGGGATAAGAAGCGCTGTCATGTTTTGTCTGGGACAGTAGGATGGATCATATAATGTTCGTTGGTTCACTCTCTACTCCTGTTCTTTCTAAGAAGGCGAAATGCTTCCAACTAGGGAGGTGGCTTAGAAACGGGAAGTTCAGGCCCCTGTAGTATAAGAGGTATTGCAGGCAGAACAGTAGTATATTCTATTTTACATATTGCTTTCTTTGAAAATCCATCGATTTTAAGGAGACAAAAATAAGTCCTCTGGCTAGTGGGCTTGCGATAGGCTGTCAGAATTGCAAAATCACTCACCGTGGTTTGTCTCCATTCATTCACTTAATGAAATTTGAATCACATGTTACACGGCATATGTGGGGCCCAAGATTTGTCTTGGTCACCAAAGGGACTTTCAAGATAACAACACTGCGACATGTACGTGCACAAAATTTCTTCAATTTAACCGGAAAGAGCTCATTTCACCACGAGGCAAAAATTTCTCAGCCACATGTCAGCCTGGCGCCTGCAATGGACGGAAAATCATCAACGTAAACAGTCACGTGCACATAGCACAGGAAAAATGCTTTATAATTAGTTCAATTTTTTACTATAGAAAACGATCATATAGTGAAAATTTGACCAGATAATGTTGTTGATACTCTGATACGTAATTTCAGCGGGGCCTTTTGGGGCGATTAACCGAGTTATGTAAATCTTCGAATTTTCGGCTTTTGTATTCATATTTTCTATCATTTTGTTTACAAAATGGTTTGTGATAGCACATTTTGAAAACCATATTTGTTATGAGCACATAAAAATTGACTGTAGGTCAATTTTTATGTGCTCATAAAAATTGACATTCTATTATACAAAATATTCATCCATATGGGAAAAACCTCATTTTTTTCTTTTTGTTTGAAGGTTTAACGACAACCATGATCAATCATTGGGCTATAAGCATTTGCCCGTCCCTAATTTAGGGCCACTGGCTTCAGAGAAGGGGAACGAGCCAGTGCCGTAGGACAAACACAACATCCATGCCTCTACGGGATTCGAACCCGAGCCCTTCTCCGACGAAGGGTGATAAGCCAGCGCATAGACCACTGCGCCATTGGGGCTACAAAAACCTCTTTAACTAGTGTTATTATTAAAGCAATCTATGGGAGATCATAAAGTAAGTCAACAAAAATCTGTATATATACCATCACACTAAGTATCTTACAACGTTAAACCAATGGTGTTTCTTTTCTTTTTTATTTTTCGATTAAGTACCTTCTACGGCATTTCAGTTGCAGAAAGGTACTAAATACGTTTAGTCTTTTAATACTTAAACCATCGACTTCGATATTGTTATATATAATTTCTCTCTTAACTCTATCACATTCTATTATACAAAATATTTTAAAAGTCAAGATTTTCAGCTTGTTAGCACGTCTTTTGTAAAAAAGATCGTGCTTCTGTTATAGGTATGTCCGTCCGTCCGTCCGCCTGTACCCACGATATCTCAGCAACTATTAGTCCGATTTGAAAAAAATTATTTTTGCATTGGAAAGCTTAAAATATGCAAATGATGATCCTTAATTTCGTTTTTTTTTACGATGTACAATTCCGCTGGTAGAGGGCGTAAATGCAGATGATGTCGAATTCAAAAATACGTTTTATTCCAGATATTTGCTTCTAAACATCCGATAGAAAAAAATTATATCTTTCGATTCCATTTATATCGAAGAGTATTTTAGATATAGTTACTTTTTCAAATTACGCATAGATTTTCCGCTAGGGGGCGTAAAAGTAAATTACATTTCCCCCATAACTCTTCTTCTAAAACTCCTGTTTGAAAACTTTTTTTCTTCAGCGGATACATATCCTGATGGAAAATCTTTCACATATAATTTCAAATTTTTGGTAAATAATACTATGGCCACCAGGGGGAGTAAGTGTTAATTTTTGCTTCTGATGTATTTGCCCTAAACTCGTAGCTTCTAAAAGATCGATTAAAAATTCTTTCGTGGACTGATGCCACTCACTTTGATAAACCTTTTCCGAATACTTTCTTCTTAAAATATTCCACAGTTTCTCCGCCAGGGGGCGTTGATGTACATCTTATTTTTGTCAATATCTGTACTTCTAGGAGTCCGATTTGAAAAATTCCTTCTTTGTTGGATAGTGTTTTCCGTGTGACATGTTTTTCATATGAATTCAAAATTTTCAAGTAATTCATAGACTTTCCGCTAGGGGCGTAGCGGTAAATTGCGTTTCCCCGTATATCTCTGCTTCTAAATCTCCGATTTGAAAAATTCTTTCTGCACCGGATACAGCTCCTGATGGGAAATCGTTTGCACATAATTTCTAATTTTTGTAAAAAAATAGTTTGGCCAACAGGGGGCTTAAATCTTAATTTCCGCTTACGTTGTATTTGCAGCAAAATATGAGCTTCTAAATTCTCGATTGAAAAAAACGTCGTTTGTTGACCGATACTACTCATGTCGACAAACCTTTTAGGAAAATTTTCTTGTTGAAAAAATGCATGGTTTCTGCGCCAGGGGGCGTAGATTTATATCTTATTTTTGTCAATATCTCTACTTCTAAGAGTACGATTTGAAAAATTCCTTCTTTGTTGGATAGTGTTTCCGATGCGAAATGTTTTTCCTATAAATTCAAAATTTTCAAGTAAATCATACATTTTCCGCTAGGATGCACAAGGGTAAATTGCTTTTTCTGCGTTATTTCTGCTCCTAAAGCTCTGATTTGAAAAATTCTTCCTGTATCGCATACAAGACCTGATGGAAAATATTTTTCACATAATTTCTAATGTTTGGTAAAGAATGGTTTTGCAAACTTGGGTCGTATATGTTAATTTCTGCTTCTGAAGTATTTGTTGCAAAATCTAGGCTCCTGAAAACTCGACTAATTTTTTTTTCTTCGAACGATACCGCTTATACGGATAAACCTTTTGAGAATACTTTCTTCCTAAAATAACGCATGGTTTTCTCGCCAGGGGACGTAAAGTCACACCTTATTTTTGTCGATATCACTGTTTCTAAGAGTTCGTAAGCTCACGATTCCGTTTACAGCAATATCTGAGGGATTAAAAACCCGATTGAAAATCTTCTCTCTTTGGTCAGATCTATTGTTTTCCATACCGGTTCCATTGACTTCGAATAGCTTTGATAAATTTAATTTGCTTCAGAACGCATTCAAAAGACGTTCTTATTACACCCGAAAATTCGGTGTCAACTTTCTTGTTTTAGCATTACATTCGGTGCGATTAAGCTAGGTAAATAATAATGACGTTAAGAGTAGTGTACCACATTAATAATTTTGGTTTCTGTAAATGAGTAGGAATCCAATTGCACAAAGTTTTGTCAATTTGCAAAGTTTTTAACAAACACTGCTTGTCACTCCGGTGGTGCAGTTGTCTCAGCGATGGGCTTCTAATCATTCGTACGAGATAGGCCAGGCTTCGGATCCCAGGGAGACATGAATATTGTGTTTGTTTTACGCTACTGACTTTCTGTCTTCAATGGATTCAGTGACTTTAAATTAGCCCATTGTGCTGCTCACGGTGGCCGTTAATCCTCCAATCAAAAAAAAAAAAAAACACTGATCGATATACACTATATACCAACGAGAAATTGAACACCTGTGATATCAAAGGAAAACGAAGTTTATTCACCTTCAATAGTTGGTGGAGCCTCCACGAACGGCGATTACAGCTGCGACCCTCTGGTGCATAGTCTCAACCAGGCTTTGTACGACGGCTAGCGGTATTTTCTTCCACTCGGCTTGGAGAAGACAGGTCAGTTCCTTCACCGATTTCAGACGGTGGGGGCACCCCTTAACTCGACGCTCCAACTCGGCCCAGAGGTCCTCTAAATGGGTAAGGTCCGGGCTCTGCGCAGGCCAATCCATTCGATTAACCCCATTGTCACCATACCAAGCCATGGTGGACCTCGCAACATGACAGGTGGCATTGTCATCCTGAAAGTAACATGGGTCCACCCCGTAAAACTGCCACAACGTAAGAAGCGCATGGTCCCCCAAAATGAAGCAGTAGGTCTCGGCGTTGAGTCTACCAGGAATTGCGAACAAGGGTCCCGTGCCATAGCAGGAGAAACACCCCCATAGCATAATTCCACCGCCGCTAAACTTCACAGGTGGCACAATACATTCCGGCAGGAGGCGTTCTCCAGGCAGACGCCAAACTCCCACCCAGCTATCCGAACGGTAGAGGGTTAACCTTGATCCGTCGCTCCAGAGAACCTGTTTCCACTGTTCAACGGTCCACTGTCGATGTTCTTTGCACCACGTTAGCCTAGCAGCGCTATTGGACTTGGTGATCAAAGGCTTGTCAGCGGCATCACGTCCATGATAACCGAGAAGATGGGCTTTCTTCCCGATGGTATTCATCAAAAGAACACTCCCGGATGCCTGTTGAAATTCCTCGCGGATGTGGCCCATCGATTTGGTGCGGTTCTTCCGAATTTTTCTGGCCAGCACTCATCGGTCTCTAACTCCCAGTTTTTGTGTCTGCCTGGTCGGGGCACATCCCGACAGTCACCTCTCATTTTTCAGTAGCCAATTACGTAGGCCACTGTCGATTTTGGGTACTTCGGCTCGCTGGATATGTCACGTATGGATCGGCCATTTCTGTGATACCCGACGATTACACCTTTCTCGAAATCAGAGAGCTCCGAACTGCGTGGCATCTTGCATACGACAGGTTGCGTTGTTGTTTCCCACCCGATATTCAACGGCGGCGGCCGTGACGTGTATCAGGACCGCAGATATCGTCTATTGCAGGGGTGTCCAATTACTTGTTGGTAGATAGTGTATTATCCCCATCCATGCCTTTAACTTACACTGGGATATCTAGGATCTAAATATAATTTGTTGTTACAGTAAAGAGGTTATTTTTATGTTTTTTTCCAGATTCGAAAGCATATTGCAGGTATTTAATTCTAAGAGCATCCTGGAGCTACGATGTCTTTATTTCTGTTGTGATGTGTCTTATCTATGAATTCGTTGTTTTAGCAAACAGGATAATGTCGTCAACATTTGCCGGCAGTTAAGTTTTTCCTTAGTACAACCAGGAAGATTGAGACCTAATTTATTTATTTCGTCTTCGATACTCAGTAAAATTCTTTTACAACTGTTCTGTATAGAAGAAAGAATAATGTGAATCCTTGTCTTAGGCCGGACGTGTTACGAAGGAATTCTGATTTTTGATAACTAAATGTGTTATTTGCCTTAGTACCTTTTCCCAGGCGTTCTTGAGATGGGTGTTGAACATTAATTGGCATTGCAGTGAGGGATAATAAAAACCGATCGAGAAACGAAGTCTAAAAATTTTGAAGCTCACACTTCAATAATTTTGAAAAACTTCTTCTGGTTACATAGTGCCTCAAAACTTTTAGTCGTCAGCATGTAGTGATTAGTAAGAGAAGGGAGCCTTAGAATTGTCAAAATGCGGGGAAAGCTTTGAAAGACAGGATCCTTAACCCTTTAAGCGGACAGTCTACGGGAACAAAATGTTGCCAAAAATCCCCCGAACCTTGAACGCGTATTGTCTCCAAATTCCCCTCCTTGTTCCGAAAATCCAGGTCCCATTGTGGCGGGAATCAGCTTTCCCAACAAAGCTATTGCTGTACCCTTCTCGCCCAGTCTCACCTGAGCAGGGTGGAACACAAACCTGGGACAGCATATTAACGCAGCCGTCAAGTCCGTTATTTTCTGTTCTATGACCCAAGGGGGAGAATAGGAAAAGCCAGTGTATTCCAACACACCTCCTTCTGCCTGACACTGACCGGATCAGCAAGAAAAGGTAGCCACGGAAAAAAAGGAATGTTGTTGTACCAAAGCAAACCTGCGTTGCAGCTACAACATATAGTGTGACATTCCTCTGCTGAAATATAGCCCATGGCCAGCCTGCAGGTAGGGATGTGTATCCAATTCGTCGAACGTCATTGGCGTAACGGATCCTCGTTATGGTGGTACGAACTCCCACGAAAAGTGATCTGCTATCGTACTCGATAGCATCCCAGATACATTATGTGTTGAGTTGATGCAGTACGACTGGTACGAATACACTCTTCCCGACGTCGTCGGCGGACACAGATGTGGATATAATTTTCGCATAAACAAAAACACGTTTCGTCCGAGAACACGATATTGTACTATTCGTCACGCCAATCCCATTCTGCGTTCCACCATTGCGTACTGGGAGTTCATTGCTGTAGTGTCAAATGCAACCTGAGTAGTGATCGACGAGCCTGCATCCCGAACTGAAATAACCGACGACATACTCTTGTAGTGACACGGGAAAATGCATCACGGTGCACCACAGCTGCGCCAACGCCATGGATAATGCAGAACGATAACTGAAAACCATCCTTATGCGATGATGGTTGTCTTTCGGAGTTGTCGGTGTGCCACGTCCACAACCTTCTTTTCTTGACCTACGGCTTTCTTCGTACCATTCCCTTGACACTTCTGCCACGACCGAGAAAATGCAACACTTACAACATACAATCACCCGGACGGATGCATTCCAGTCTCGCATGCCGAAAATACCTCAGCTCAACCCAGAGATGTGACTCTACGACTGTACTGCACGATTACGATGCACCGTATAGCACTGCTTACTGAGCACTGACGTAGCAACCCAGCCAACTGTCGCTTATAAAGAAAAACGACCGATTTCTTATTAGTGCCTTTGCGCGATATGATTTGGCTAGGCGTCATGAGCATGCCCCTGTTACGCCATAAAGCAAACCAATCCTGCGATATGCCTGATTCACAAATACTTTTAAAAAATCAACGTCGTAGCGGGACTCCCACTTCAGATGCACGGTTTGCTTGAAAAAGCAAATGACCGCAGTACGCTATACAACGCGATTTCGACGTAGTGAAATAAAATTCTTTCACGAGAATCTCTACTTTCACAAGCTCAGAAATACTAATGAAATCATAAGTATATATCATCATCATCATTGTCAACTATTATCAATCCACTGCTGGACGAATGTCTCCCCAAGTTTCTTCCACAACGGTCTGTCTTCTGCCAGTCCATTCCACGTTACTCCCGCATACTTTTGAACTTCATCCAACCATCTCACATATGGTCTTCTTCTGGGTCTTTTCTTGTCCCTTGGAATCCAGTCTAAAATTTCGGCTGTCCATCGATGGTCTGTTCTTCTGGCAGCATGTCCAGTCCCTTGCCATTTCAGGGATTTTACTCTGATCATGATGTCTTCCACTCTTGTGATTTTTCTGATCCACGAGTTATTCTTCTTATCTCTCCTGGTTACACCAAGCATGAATCTCTCCATGCTTTTTTGAGTTGTCTGTAGTATTTGTATGTCTCTTCTAGTTAAGGTCCAAGTCTCTGCACCATACGTAAGCACTGGAAGAATGCTTTGATCAAGCACTTTTTTTTTAGGACATAATGGCTTATTGCTATTGAAAATTATGCTGTTCCTTCCAAAAGCTCTCCAAGCAAGTTTTATGCGCCAATTAATTTCTTCATCACTGCGACCCTCACTTGATATCTGCTGTTAAAGAAAAATGTTAGTATTGGTTATCTCCAGCTTTTCCCCATCAATCGATAAAGCTTCATTTTTTGTATAAGCTTTGTACATCACTTTTGTCTCCTGAAAGTTCGTTTTTAATCCCACATCTATGCTCTTGTCAGCAAGTTCCTGGGTTATACTCTGCAGCTCTGATGGGCTAGTTGCAAAAATGACTACGTCATCAGCAAAACGAGGGTGAGTTAGATAACCTCCATTAATCTTTATTCCTTTATTTTCCCAGTTTAGTAATTGAAAGACATCTTCCAATGTGGTATTAGGGAGTTTCGGAGACATAGTGTCACCTTGTCTCACTCCCTTTCCAATTTTTATGGGTGCTGTATTCTCAAATAGCCGAATCTTTACACTTGAATTTTAATAGATGTTATTAATAATATTAATGTATGCATCTTCAATATCGCAGGACTTCAAAGCCATTCTAACTGCTGATGGTTTCACCGAGTCAAAGGCCTTTTAACTCTGACGGAAAAAAAATCCCAACACCAAGAAGGGGTTGTGTTAGATAAACGACAGTTGGTAGGCGGTGAGAGTACATCTGTAAGATGACGTCTATGCAAATTTCGCCCTCGGCGCATACGTGTGGCGCTAGTAGCGCCCCTCGGAACATGCAAAGCAGGTTTGCTGTAAATACGCGCTGTAACGTTCGTGAGCGTTAGTTATCGTTGAGATTCGACATAGTGTGCTGATGTTAGTCAAGAATGCCTTTAAGAAGACGAAGAAGCCAATATCAACAGCTCACGGAGTTTGAACGAGGTCGAGAAGGCGGATTTTCGTTCCGCAACATTACAGAACGACATTGCAGGGATGTAGCCACCGCGCATTATTGTTTGCAGCTGTGGTCAAGAAAAGGTACTGCCTCAAGAAGACCGGGTTCCGGCCGGCCACATGGCACTTCTGAGATGGAAGACCGCCGTGTACGGCGTATGGCCGTGGCGTATCGCACTGCGTCTGCGGCAGCAATTCGAGCTGCAGTTGCCACCACAGTGGCACAACGAACTGTTACAAATCGGGTACTTGAAGGACAGCTCCGAGCCAGACGCTCTGTAGCGTGCATTCCACTTACTCCAAACAACTGCCGTTTGCGACGTCAGTGGTGTCAAGCTAGAGCTCATTGGAGGACGGAGTGGAGATCTGTTGTGTTTTCTGATGAAAGCCGGTTTTGCCTGGGTGCCAGTGATGGCCGTGTGTTGGTTAGAAGGAGGCCAGGTCAACGGCTGCAACCAACCTTTCTGCGGCCGAGACACACTGGACCTACACCTGGAGTTATGGTCTGGGGAGCAATTTCCTATGACAGCAGGAGCACTCTCGTGGTTATCCCACGCACCCTGACGGCACAGTTGTACGTCGGTCTGGTGATTCAACCTGTTGTGCTGCCATTCATGAACAGCATTCAAGGGGGTGTTTTCCAACAGGATAACGCTTGCCCGCATACCGCTGTTGTAACCCAACATGGTCTACAGAGTGTCGACATGTTGCAGTGGCCAGCTAGATCACCAGATCTTTCTCCAATCGATCACGTATGGGACATCATTGGACGACAACTCCAGTGTCACCCCAACCAGCATTAACCGTCCATGTATTGACCGACCACGTGCAACAGGCATGGAACTCCATCCCACAAACTGGCATCCAGCACCTGTACGACACAATGCATGAACGTTTGCATGCTTGCATTCAACATTCTTGCGGTTACACCTGTTATTAATGTACCAGCATTTCACATTTAAAATGGCTCTTCTAGCGCTTACATTAAGCTGTGATCTTGAAACCTTAATCGATTAAATATGTTATCTGTACAAATGTATTGCCGCCATTTCATTCCTCTACAATTTTTTTTTCGTGGTGTTAGGATATTTTTTTCTGTCAGTGTATAATTAATAAAAGCCATGCATAGGGAAGTTCATATTCCCTCGATCTTTCAATTAGTTCTCTCAGTACGTGAATATCATCTATATTGCTGTTGCCACTCCTGAATTCAGCTTGTTCTCTCGGTTGGGCCATGTCCAGTGTCATCTTCAACCGGTGTGAAAGAACTTTAGTGAAGATTTTATAAACTACTGATAGGAGGCTGATAGGTCTGTAGTTCCTGAGATCCTCAGTGTCACCTTTTTTTATGTAGCAGGATCATTGTAGCATTGTTCCAATCCTCGGGAATCTTCCCTTCATTAAGGCATCGAGTGAAAACTTAGGCGAGTACTGTTTCAGTTTCTCCACTCGCACCTTGTATGATGTCTACGGTAATTCCTTCTTCTCTTGGAGCTTTTCCCCGTTTCATGTTCTTGATTGTATGTGCTGCTTCTGCTGGGAGGACTGGAAGAACTCTGGTACTGGTACCATTCGTAATATCTGAAGTACATGTATCATCCCTTTCATATAGTTTTGAGTAGAAATATTTCAATCTTGTCAATATTTCACTTCTATTCCTTGTTACAGAACCATCTTCCTTTCTCAGTGCCATAATCTGTTTTCTTCCCTTACTCAGATGTCCCTTTGCTCTCTTCAAACTTTGGTTGCTTTAAATTGCTTTCTTCACTTGTTCACAGTTGAATTTCCGTACATCTTCACTGATACTTTTTCGTACCGTCTTGCATAGCTCAATATATTTCACTTTGGAAGTCACATCTCCTTTAGTTGTCCTCATCTCTTCTTTTTTGCATCAGAATTTTTGTTTTTCCTGATAATTTGTTCGTATGCAAATTGTTCTTAGTACCAGCTATTTTTGTTGCTGTTTCCATAAGAGCCTTGGTTAATTTTCTGTTAACTTCAGAGATGTCCACTTCTTCCGACGTTAGACTTTCTAGAGCAGAGAATTTGTTCCTCAGTTCCAATATTAAAGTAATATGATGTTTTTTGAGGTTGGTCATTTCAATACACTTTGTTGTTTTTCTGAGCTTGCCATGTTCGAGTTTAGCCTTGAGTTGCATCTTACATCGTACCATTCTATGGTCACTACGTGTGATGTACTTGTTTAGCACACTGCAGTCTTCTATGACAAATTTCTTGTTACATATAATAAAACCAATTTCACTTGTCAATCCATTGGGATGCCTCCATGTCAATTTCTTTTGCGGCTTTTTCTTGAAAAAAAGTGTTCATGATGAAAAACCCTTTTGCTTCTGCAAGCTCTACGAGTGTATTTCCACGCTGGTTTCTGTTGCCGTGACCGAATTTAACTACTGAAATTTTGTTCTGTTGCCGTTGCCCTATTTTCGCATTGAAATTTTCCATAATGATCTTCAAGTGCTGCTTGCCTTTATTATTTAGATGATGAATTTCCTCATAAAATTCTTCAATCGTTTTTTCAGGATGACTTGTAACGGGTGCATAAGCTTGAATACTCTGAGCCTGGTATCTTTTTGAGAATTGGATAACAAGTCGTGCGGCTCTGACAGAGGAACTTTCAACTTCTTCAACTTTACCCTTCAGTTTATTGTTTATTATAAATATAATACCACTCGTTCTGCTAGTATCTGTCCTACTATAAAAGAGATATGTCCACTTTTCAGTTCAATGAGATTTTCTGTTTTCCTCACTTAGCCCGACGGTGTCCCACTTGATCCTTTGTAGTTCTTCTTCCAATTCAAGAAGCCTTGATACAGAAGATAGGGAGCGTCCATTATTCGTAGCCGAGGTCAAGATTAGATGGCAGCCTAGTCCTGTCTTACAGTGATTCTTAGCGCCCTCTGCCTTCATGTCGCACTGGAATGTGCCTTGGACAGGTACATTCCAATTGCCGGAGACTGAGAGCCAAGATTTAAGTTGTGGAGTCGTTTTGTAGGGGTTTGGTCATAATTCACCAAGTTGACTAAATGGGTTTGTGACTGTTGGATAGCATTTCCTATAATCCCGATGGTATAAATATACCGTTACTGGCGGTTATTCGAGCCCCTTTATTGGGAACATGATGCACCATGAGAAGGCTGGGCTGACATTAACAACATATTACTACAACATATTACTGAAACCTATCACTAACACTTGTGTAGTACATTTTTTTTTTCATTTTGGAAATAAGTGTTGCATCTACATGCACATAATTTACGTATTTCCCACATACACTAGGTGTAAAAAGGTTTTATCATTTTTCTTAATTAGTATAAAATCACAAACCCCGTCGTTCTGCTAGCAAAACTCACAGAAGTATTCCCTTTTGTGTCTTGAACTGCTGATTACAGGTTGTCATTGCCAATTCGAAAAATACTTCAAAATGGCGCAAAGACTTACAACATGACAGTTGGGCATATATGAGTGATATTTGCATAAAAGTAAAAACAAACTAATTATACAACCTTCGCAGAAAAAAAATCAATTAAAGAAGTTGCTCAATGTCCGAATACTCTAAAATACAAACCCCGTCGTTCTACGTGCAAAACTCGCGGATACATTCCGTATGGAAATCGTACACAAAAAAGATGACTCCGAACTCTGCGTTGTAATGAACACGTGCTTTTACTCCCTCCTGACGCTAAATAAATTTACCAAAGTTATTCAAATTCAATGGCACCGGTTAGGAAAAAAATCAACTGGGTTCCGGCAATCAATAAGGCATCCAGAAATTGAAACGGTTACTTACTTCCACCACTGGCTAAAAGGTGTGTTCTGGAAAAGCTGAAATAGGCGAAACATATTCTTCCTGGACAAAGCGATGTTAAAGACATATACATTTTCTAATTCGTCTCCCAGAAGAAGAGGCAGAGAGAAATAAAATTCAACCAAATTTGACCTTTACGCCCCCTAGTGGAAATCTGCATCATTTAAAAACGATAAAGCTCCGCATCTCTATTGCAGCAAATGTCATACAGTAAAGAAGAAATTTCTTTATAGAGGTTTTAAAAGTGAAGATAAAGTTGCTCACTGAAATACACAAACACCACCTAGCGAAAGAACTGTGAACTGTGAAACTCTTCATACACAGTGTATTCAAAAATTCCAGGCCGCCCCGGTGGCGCAGTGGTCTAAGGCGTTGGCCTCTGATCATTCGTCCATAAGAGGTCCGGGTTCGAATCCCTGTCAGGCATGGATGTTGTGTTTGTCTTACGGCACTGGTTCTCTCCCTTCCCTGGAACCAGTGACCCTAAATTAGGGACGGGCGACTGCTTATAGCCCATTGAGTTGCTCACGGTGGTCGTTAAACCTCCAATCAAAAAAAAAAAAAAAAAAAAAAAATTCCAGGACTGATCATACACAGACCATACAACACAGAGGATATACTTACATTTGGTATTAAGCTTCTGCATAGTCTCCTCCCAATTCAATACAACGCTTGGAACGAGTGTACAGGTCAGTAAACGCCTTCTGGAACGCTTCCACTCCCACACTATTGAGTTCCGATGTCACCGTCACTTCAATCTTCTCTATCGACTCGTACCGCTGCCCCTTCATCTTCAATTTCAACTTGGGAAATAAAAAATAGTCCGGGAGGGGGCAGATCTGGTGAGTTCGGGGGTGGTTGATGCACACAACCTACCTTCTCGCCAAATATTGCTGCACAAGGATGGACTATGAGACGGTGCATTGTCGTGCAAGAGGCACCAATTTCCACTGTCCAACAAATCGGGCCTCACACGCCGCATTCATTTCAAAAGCCGATTCAAAACATCTTTGTAGAACGCCCCAGTCACAGTGGAACCTTGACGACGAAATTCTCGATGAATGATGCCCCGACTTTCAAAAAAGGTGATCAGCATCGTCTTCGTTTTTGATTTCGAAGCGCGAACTTTCATCAGCCGACTCTTTTTCGGACTTGTCCACTCAGCACTTTTGGCGTTTTGTCTCCGGATCGTACTCCACACACCAAGTCTCATCTCCGGCGACAATGTTTTGCAAAACAGTTGGATCCTGATCGGCCACGAAAATCAAATCTTTGCAGGAGGAAATTCGGTATTCATTTTGTTCAGGAGTCAGAATGTTCGGCACAAAGCGTGCACAGAGATTCCTTTTATTCAAATCCTCTGTCATGATCGTGAAAACAGATCCCACACTAATGTTAAACGACTGTGCAATAATTTCTATCGGTATTCGGCGGTCGGATCTAACCAACGCTTGCACACGCTCAACATTTTCATCATTTCGACTCGAACATGGACTACATGATCTCTCATTGTCTTCGGTCGAGTCTCTTCCAGCTTTAAACCTCGAAAACCACTCAAATACTCGTGAACAACTCATAGCATCTTCACCATACGCCGATTTAATCATTTTGTACGTGTCTGTGGCCGATTTGCCCAATTTAAAACAAAATTTTATGTTCGTTCGTTGCTCCATTTTTTTCGATGACAACAGCTCACATACACGCTTTACACAAATGAACGCTGTGAAGGCGGAAGTAGTCAGAAATAACTGCAATCACGTGATACGCCTGGCTGAAGGTAGTTGCTGCGTCATCCTGCCGGTTTCACAGAGATAGCGCCATCTGTACGTTTTTACGAGCGGGAGTCCTGGAACTTTTTGAATACACTGTGTATACCAGCATAAAGTGTTCTTCGTTAGAGAAAAAAGTTTTTAAATCACACATAAAGAACGGGAGATAATGTGAAAACAGGTTTATTTTTCTCAAATAAAAATACACACACCTACAGTTTGCATAGTTAGTAGTATCTAACTGAAAACGATTTTCAATCGAGTATTTAATCCCGCAGATATTGCTGTAAACGGATATGTAATCATACACCGCCTGGTAACAGACTCATACTTTACGAAAAATGTTCGACTTTAGGAGAAATATTTTGCAAAGAAAACGCTCCCCAACAAAGAAGGTATTTCTCAAATCAAATTCTTAGGAGCAAACAGTTTGACAAAAACAAATGTACCTCTACGCCAACTTGCGGAAAAGCTATGCATTATTTTAACAAGAAAGTATTCTCAAAAAGTTTTCTCTGGCAAAGAGTATCGGTCCACGAGAGTAGTTTTTCGATTGAGTTTTAAGGAGCTCAGATTTTTTTGTAAAACTACCACAGAAGTAGGATTAATACTTATGCGCCTTTAACGACAAACCATTCTTTACCAAAAATTACAGATTAGGCAGAACATTTTCCATCAGGAGCCCTATCCGGTGCAGTAAAAATTTTCCAAATCGAAGATTTAGAAGCATAAATATACGACGAAAAGTAATTAACCGATACTCCAAATAGCGGCAAGTCTATGCATTATTTGAAAAATTTGAAACTTTGTTGGAAACATTTTGCCTTCGAAACGATACCCAACAAAGAAGGAATTTTTCATATCGTAGACTTAGAAGCAGAGATATTGACTCGATGAGCGCCCAGGGACCTCATATTCAGTAGGTAGTGCTCAGACACCCGGGACATCTCCATGAGGTATTTCGTGTTCCTTCTTTCTTTCTTTGTTATTAGCAGCTTATTTCTAAAAATATTTGAATATGCTTAAAATATAAAGTTTTATATATCACTGGAAATATAGTTTACTATGGCGGAGATATTTTTATCGCATCCCAGTATTTTTGGGAGATGTCTTCTTCTGTGTGTATTTTCATTTGCATCTTCAATGTTTTGGTTCACCCTCATAAAAGAATCCTCAGTGAGCCACTGCTCACAAAGCTACAGGTATGTCCAGAGCATTTGATTCAAACACTCATGTTAATCAAGTTTTGTCTCATAATGTTTTTAATTAATCTATGTTATCAGCTGGCATGATCATCAGCTTGTTTATTATCTTAGTTTTTTATCTACTTTAAAAATTATTATTTCCAAACAATGGAAGGTTAGTGAACTATACTTATTGTAAAAATTAGGTCTCTGTAAAAACATTTATCATCTGCATTTTGAAGCCAAAATAACATTGTTTTTCCCGAAGTAAAAGCATATAGCTCACTTTAAGTCAGGCATTTGCTCTGTCACCAGGTACTTCTACTGAGCTAGAGCTTCATTTTATCACATCCAAATGTTTTCTGTTTTACATCTAAAAGGAAAGACACAAAAAATAAATTTTAATTTATTGATGAATGAATTTACTTTATCTTGTCCTTACTTTTTGATGCCATACAACTCAAGAATAAATAGGTGTAGACTAAATAACTGATTAATCACAGACATTGGTGATGCAAAAGTGAGTAGTATTTTCCCTTCGAAGTTAATGTTTACTTGGTTTACAAGTACCAGGTCCCTGAAAAAAGAATCAGTACGTGCGTGTTTGTTGGCAAACTCACAGTTGTCAGCACTATACAATTGTCTGGAATTATACGCTGTGATCCGAGAGGATCTTCTCTGACAAAGATATCGACGGATGCGATGGGCCCTATGGAAGTCCGTTTAAATGCAATTCAAACTGTGTTAATTCCTC
Source organism: Macrothele yani (assembly GCA_039090855.1). Classification (NCBI taxonomy): domain Eukaryota; kingdom Metazoa; phylum Arthropoda; class Arachnida; order Araneae; family Macrothelidae; genus Macrothele; species Macrothele yani. Next base: position 56,459,009 of record CM077021.1, read on the forward strand.
TTTCTTCCTGCTAGTATGACACCAACTTGGAAAACCGTTTTCACCGCTTCTTGAGCTTTGCGCCACACACGCAGTCACACCTTGGCAAGATATTGCTGGAACCATGGTTCCTCTGGTAGACGAGAAGATTCATGCTGCTCACCGTGAGCTGTGACAGGCCTTTACAAAAGGTAGCCAAACATTTGGCGGCTAGCAATTACCTGGGAGAAGAGCACAATGCGCATGTCTACTACTTTGGCTTATTGCTTCCATGGTCCGACAGATAGTTTTTAGGCATGAGCTTGTAGAATCATGGTGATTAAATTCCGACGTTTTGCATTCCAATACTTCTTGTAACAACGCTTCATAATCTGTACTTACATGGATAATTATTTGCACTTTAACGGTCGCATTTCTCCAGTTGTTTCGGAAGTTTCATTGTAGTTCACTTAATTATTGTGTTCATGTCTTGGAAAACCCAACTGTTCAGAAGTTGAAGTGATTGAACAGATCTAACAGTTCCGAAACCATGGTTTTTCAGACCATACAATGAGTTCGCAGTCATTCGCACTGAAGCTTCAATAGCATTTTGCCAACTGCAGCCACATCTTTCGGTGCTCTGAAGAAATAAAAGAGGAAGTGATGTAGACGTGTACTACCGCAGGCTATTTCCATATCACGATGGATATATTTGATGCTTGAGCTTGAAGAAGGGCGATTACTCAATTCCGACTTTCTGTATTTCTACATTTCTTGTAACGATGCTTGACAGTCTGCGCATACTTGGATATTTACGGTATTTCTCGCAGAGAGAGACAGAGAGAGAGGCAGAGAGTGGAGAGAAAAATAAGGAGAGAGAGAGAGAGATGGATAGAGATACTGCACTTGGAAACACTAAATGAAGGGTTAATATTATGTCGATCGTGAGACAAATTCGGTGGTATATGTCTCCGTTCATATTAAAAATCTTGAAATCTAGACAAATTTGTCATTTATCGGATATGTGAAATATCACTTTCCTATCTCATTTTTTTCTTTGGAAAGAGTGTCAGAAAAAACCGCAGGCAATGCCTGGTTTATTGTAAATAGACTTATCAAAAAATAAGAAAATAAAATTAACAAAATTCAACATTTCCACATAAAACACGTCCATCGAAAAAAAAATTAAAACAAAACGTTATCATATAAATTAAACAACAATATCATATAAAAACGTTAATGACAGTATTGCGACAAGCAATAAACAACACAGTTACCATAACTCACCAAACACTATGTTATAAGTACATCCGCAGTAAAGCCATATACCTAAAACAACTTTATAGCAAACTCGTCTTACTTCACAGGTGCAGTTAAGGAAGAAGTGAAACGGCATCAAAGTGCAATGTCCAACATTAGTGCCTTGCAGGCTTGCGATATATAGTTACCAATTCCCAAAAAGAATTATAAAGGTCACCATGCGTCTCATCCATAGTACACAGAAAATCCCAATCATCTAGATGCAGGTGGAAATATATACGGAGATAATCAAAGAACTCGACTGGAGTCGACCTCCAAAGAAAATAGGCTCCTCTATTTGACATTCGTCACTAGTGCAAATATTGCCTTGAATTGACTGATCGAAAGCCACAAAAAATTTTGTTCATATCTTTAATCATATGGTGAAGAGACTATAGAAGAATCATCATCAAAGGGCAAAAACCATGTCTTATAAGGTGGTTAAAGCATACATTCAGGAGGTAATAAATCAAAAGGAAGATCCTCAGGAGCACCGACAGGACAATCGTACGTTGCAATGGTATACTGAATCGCGAATCCGAAGAATTACACGACAGCAAACTATTAATTGATTTCGTAACTGAGGCTTCAGGATCACGTGAAACACCAGGATCTTCAGGGGTTGCACATTAGAATTCCCTGCCAACATAAATTTCAAAAATTGTTTGCTGAATTTCAGATTTTTTTCTTTCAGTTAATATGGCAAATTATCAGGTAAGACATTAGGTTCCCTCTAATGAATCCACATATGGGATTTTTAAATTTTAAGGCGGTAATTTTTTTCTTTACTTCTTGCAGCAATAATGTGATTTTCCCGTATATTTTCTTTCAGAGTACCGCTAATAATTTCAGTAGGACAATCTAATAATGTTAGAACCTCCAAGTGCTATCGCTGGCATCCTGGAGGAACGAAACTTGGTTTTTCATTTGTATAAAAACGTTTATTTAATACTGATCAAAAGCAATCAACGCAATCACGGGACTATCTCCATCTAGATCTTGTAAAGCGAATTTGAATTCGTGTGATATTTCTTTGAGGTTCAAAAACGAAATTCTGGTCCAGAGTGAATGCTACGTTCTGCATAACTCACGGCCAAGGATAATTTGCTTTGTATTTTCCGTCCTTTTCTAATGTGTGACGTAACATATCGCCATTTTTGAAATTTTGGTTGACACTCTGGTGGCCAAGTGGTCTGAGGCAATTGCTTCCTGTTGATCCTCATAAAAGTGTTCTGGAAAGACATGACAGATGGTGTTTAGAAGCCCCTACCTTTTGAACGGTGGCCATAAATTCGCAGAGAGGCTGCTTATATTTCTCAAAGCAATAAGCTCAGAAATAAAAAGAAAAATCACCTTCGATGTTCTAACATCGATTTCTGCTTATACCTGAATATTATCAAATACAGGAAATTTATTTATTCTGACAATTTTTGCCGTTCATATTCTGCATCGATAAAAACTATCTTTAAGATAAAAAAAATACATTACCAAGAGATTGATTTTGAGCATCTTAATGCGTGCGAATACCTAAAATATTTATTTATGATTATAAAAGCACCCAGCACTTTATAGATCAGAAAATCATGAATTTTACGAAAATGCGTAGTCCTATTGATTACGCTTCAGTCGAGCAAATTTTTGTTTTGCCGCTTTGTTTAATATAAAGGCCTATTTACGTTTTTTACCACAAGTCCGTATTTTTTTCCAATGATAAAAAATTATTATACATTTCAGGCATTTCATTAAGCTCTCATTAAATTAAAAACCTAATTCGAATTATAATTTTGATTTTAATATTTCTAAGGCACTTGATGTTGATTGGTCGTAAATCAAATTTGCTGTAAAACATATATGTCAGCAACATTCCTTTGAGGATTTCGAAAACTGATGCATTAGGGTTTGCACCCAGAGTGCAGTAATATATTAGACAGAGAGTTACATTTTATGCAGGGTGATTAAATTCGACCGCAGAATAAACCAACCGGAAAATTTCTCTTAGGGAATGAAGCCGAAACCCGTTATCCGTTGTCCGATCGGACGTCGCATTCCGGAGATATACGCTCCGAAAGTTCCATGACGTCACATCCGGTAACGCACAAGCTCACTGAGGAGCGACGTGGATAGTTATACAGACGCACGTATCACAAGGCAATCAAGCCTCCTTGGTGGCGCAGTGGTCTAAGGTAATGGCTTCTGCTCATTTGTCCGAAAGGGGTCCACATTCAAATACCGGTGAAGCATGGATGTTGTGTTTGTCCTACGGCACTGACTCTCTCCCTTCCCTGGAACCAGTTTTCCTAAATTCAGGACGGACAACTACTTATAGCCCACTGAGTTGCGCACGATGGTCGTTAAACCTCCAATTAAAAAAAGGGCAATCAACATTAAAAATGCGGCACAACGTGGGTATGCGAATTCGAAGGACGTGGTGTCGGGAAACCATCAGTTGTACGCCTGCGCCTTGCGGCGTGTAGGGATAAAAAAGGTTGGCGACGTATGCAGGTAAGCTCATACTGCGTTGGTACATTTGACAGTAGTATGGGAAGCGATATGTCGTACAGTTTGAGTGAGTTTTGTGACATGTATCTCCTATTGGGGGAATGACATGGTTCAGCATTGCGTGCAGCAAGGTCCTACAGCGAGCGATTCCCAGCACGACTGCACCCGGACGCCCAGGTCATACAGAGGCTTGACGCTGGAATGCGCGACACAGGCAATGTCGCACCACGTCCAAATGTAGGCAATGCCGCTTAACCCTCTGTGAAGACACCATCCCTCGAGCACGCCATACTAGAGTTCATAGAGGAGGAGCCAACGACCAGCAGCCGTGCGATCGCGCAACAGTTCGGTGTGCACCAAAGTAACGTACTTGCCGTTCTACACGACGAAGACAAGCACCCATACCACATCACACGGGTGCAAGGCCTATTACCACAGGATTATCCTCAAAGACAGGCATACTGTGAATGGTTGCTACAGCAACGTGCTGCCGATAATAGTTTCATCCGACGGATCTTGTGGACTGATGAAGCAAGGTTTACACGGCAGGGTATCTGCAGCACCCATTATAGTCATGTTTGGGCATTGGACAATTCGCACGCCACACGTGAACACGCTCACAAGGTCCGCTGGGGTGTTAATATCTGGTGTGGTATTCTGGGCGATATCCTGGTGGGACCATATCTTCTTCCCGAACGTGTCACAGATCCAAACTACATGGTGGTCCTACGTGATCTTCTGCCGGACTTACTGGAGGACGTACCACTTTTGTTCTCAGCAATCTGTGGTACCAGTATGATGGAGCACCGCAGCATTACGCTGCAAATGTTCGCCAGTGGGTGGATACGGAATATCCCGCTCGATGGCTTGGTCGTGGTGGTCCTGTCGCATGGCCAGCTAGATCATCGGATCTTAACCCATTGGACTTCTTCCTCTGGGGTCATCTAAAGGAACTGGTATATCGACGCCCTGTAAACATCCTGCACCACCTACTGGCCACCTTACGCGCGGCCCTCACAACTGTATCCCCTGCTATGCTGCAATGCGTGCAGATGTCTATTCCACGGCAAGCTGCCACCTGTTGGGCACTGCAAGATGGTCAGTATGAAGACATGTTGTAATCTGACACAAATGCACGTGTTTTACCATTTGTGTTGTAGTGGTGCAGATCAATAAATCACACGTTTTCTGTCAAAGTGATTGGGTAAGATATTTCTAATGTCTGTATTCTTACCGGATGTGATGTCACGAACTTTCGGCATGTACATATCCGGAATGCGACGTCCGATAGGAAAACAGACAACGGTTTTCGGCCTCTTTCTCCACGAGAAATTGTCCGGTAGGTTTATTGTGCGGTCGAATTTGATCACCCTGTATATGTTATTGGACAAACCCGACTTTAGGTCAAATTAGTTTTTTCGATGCGCAATAGGATAAATGGGTCTGGCCTAGTCCGAACTAGATTATACTGAAATAAAGGCGAAGCTTCCAGATCAAACTAATTTGCCCTAGTCTTAACTATTTTGACTTGCATTTGCACTTTAATTTACAGGATAGCCTAGTCAAACTGTATTTTTGTGCGATGTAAATAATAAACATGTTAAAAATGAATTATCAGAAAAACGGTTAGAAGCGGACAATATAAACCCTTCTGTCGCGAAGGACATTCAAAAGGCAAGTAAACTAGCTGTAGAAAACTTCGAAAAACAAACCAAGGAGATAAAATCCACCTTTGACAAATCATATTCACTAACCAGAAGTGGAGACTGAGCATTCTTCCAAGCTCTTTCTACAATATCTTATTTCTCGTCATATTTAGTTTTAACGGCTACTTTTCAAGCTTTTCTTCTAATAAACTCGAATGAGCAGTTTTAGAAAAAAATGGTACATACTGGACACAGATCTCGGAATTACAACGCTTGAAAACCATGGAAAGGTACTCCAGACTAAAAATAACATTTATGGAAGCAAACTATTACTACGCAGTCGCATTTCAGATCATAATGGGCTTTCATCCCGTGAACATTGATCTCTGCAAAAATATGAAGTTTCTCTGTAAAGTTAAATAAATGTCGGTCCTCACCAAATAGTGTATCAAAATTAGATTTAATAATCGGCTGATATGTTGCACATGAATAATCAACGGTTAAGTAAATCATTAATTTGCTCATGAATGATCATTCAGGAAATATTTGTTTCGAAGGTGTTTTAATTAATATCCAACATTTTCTACGGTTCAAGAGCTTTCATACGCAACAGAACATTTTTCAGAAATTTGATATATGGCACCTTTGATTTGCACCAGCAAATTGTTTACCACAGAATTGGAAGGTTAATTCCTAGTTAGAAGTACTCACAAATGTTTAGCTACAGGAATCGAGTTCCAGCACTTAAACAAAATTAGTTTCGAAATGGTGTAATTAGAAATGTTATAGCATTTATGAAATGTATTTGTAAGATTAAAATATTCATGCCCCTGACGGATTTTCTTGATCACACAAGGACGTTCGACAGTATTCATTCTACAGACATAATAGTGAACGAAAAGTTAATTGCATGGATATGCATCCGTTAGGCGAAAGTGCGCACCGTTGTAGAAAAAGTACTGCAGTATTGTTCTGGGAATTTTTTTTTGTCATCAACAGATAAATCTTCATTTCTTCTAAAAGCCTGGTACACCAGTTTTGTCTTCTGATGGTTCAATTTTAATCCCAGTTCGTTACTCTTGTTAGCAAATTCCTGGATCATACTCTGAGATTCAAAGGAGTACATCATCAGCAAAACGAAAGGGAGTTTAATAATCTCCATTAACCTTTATCCCTTTAATTCGTACAGTGTTCCGAAAATATTACCTAAAATGACACAGGAGATTTCATTTTGGTAGAAACACTTTTTTAATGTAGGTTTCTTTAAATTAATATTTTTCCAATTACAGAATTATAAAGCAAACCCCTTTGTATTTACTTATTTATTTATATACTTTCAATGAAGCAATATTTTCGGAGAAAAATTACAAGATATACAGGACACAATTAGAAAAATAATTAATTTTCAGTATCTTATTGCGATAAGTTTTATTTAGTAAGGAAACTAAAATTTTTTTTAGCTGCAATGAATATTCAAAGTGGTTTTAAACGCTTTTTAGCCAGCTATGGCTAAGAGTAAATTTTCATGTGATCATGATTGTGGAATATCACAACTTTCATTTTATCTATCTTTTTCAGAGTAACGGTTTGTCGGAAGTTTTGCAATATTTGCATAGACGTATGTGCTGTGGCGGGTATGTCACGTGTTCAAACTAGTTCATGTTGCGCACTGCAGTCGGTCGAAAGGGATATAAAGTGATAGTTGTTGCTGTGAACACAGCACTGTATATCATCGTTTTGTCTGTCGTAAGAAGGCTTATAAATTGAACAGCCACAACCGGTTAATTAAGGAACTTTTGCTTTTCGAGTTTGAATTCGGCCATAACGCTGCACAGGCAACACGAAACATTTGTCATCCAAATGGGGCAGATTCCGTGAACCACAGCACCGTAAGCAGATGGTTCAAGAAATTTCGCTCAGGTGACAGAAACCTCGACGGTCAGCCAAGATCAGATAGGCCGAGAACCGCGGATTCGTAGGTCCTGCGCCTGACCGCAGAGAAATTCCGACAACCAGCACTCGGATATTGTCAAGCGAGTTGGGCATATCGCAGACTACCTTTGTACGGTGCCTTCAGGACCTCAGCAAAGTCTACAGGAGCTATCGCATTGTCCCTCACAAACTGATGCCAGCTGAAGCAAACCGCCTATTAGAAGTGTGCACGAAACTCCTAGAAAATCCGCGTGATGTACGTTTCATCGAGATAATTTTTACGTGTGATGAAAAGTGGGTCCATTTCCGTAATGCTAACAAACAACGGCAGTGGTTGAGCGCTGATCAGCTTCCTGAGCCTGTAGCCGAAAGTGGGCGTTTCGATCACAAGATGATGCTCTGCCTCTGGTGGAATTTCAAGGGGATAATCCATTATGAATTAGTTCCACACGGTCGGACTATCAACGCGAACTTTACCCTGAACAGCTTTAGCGGGTGTGTGCCATTTTGGAGAAGAAGCATCTAGCACTGGTGGACAGAAAGCGCTCTCTCCTACTGCAGAACAAAGCTCAGCTTCATACCGCGCGAACGACCCACCCAAAACTGCTTACTCCATATGATTATTACTTGTTCCGGTGCATATCCCACTTCCTTCGCGGGCGGCACTTCAGCTATCTGGAAGAGGTGGCAGCTAGGGTGAATGAGTGATTCACTTCGAAGAACAATTAGTAATACCGCGGCGGAATGGAAAAACTGGATGACAGACGGCTAACAACGGTGCAACGCGATGGCCCATACTTTGAATGCTAGTCAGTATTCGTCATAGAGATACATATCAAGACATAAAGTGATCCCAATATCGCAAAACTTTCGATTCCCCCTTTGTAAGAAAAAAAAGTTGAGTTATCAATTTATAAGCGGTTATTTTATATAAAATACGCACATCATAAGAAGAGATCTATAATATAATTTTTCAAGAATAATGTGCTAAACGCATACGAAAGTACTCCAAATGGCATGGGGTACTTTCGTATACATGATTTTAAGATAGACCATGCGCACCGGAGCCTGTTAAACGGAGCACTTTCGAAAGCAAAGAAATATTCATTGCACATTACTTTTATTGCCAAATCTCAATCGATAAAGAAATCCCACACAATCAGAAAGAAAAAATCGACTAAAGATCTGCCGTATATATTTTTTTCTTTTTTTTGCAAATCCCCGTAGAGGGCGTCATTTCTAACTGGCTAAAGTTGGAGATCAGGGAGGCTTACGGATTCCAGTCTCTACACACCTCAAGTGACTTAATGATGATTATGCTACGTTATGTAGCTTGATCAGGTGAGATTACTTAAAACCCATTGGCTCTCTGCCAGAACAGCTGCTGCAGCCAATGGCGTTGTCTAATTTTATGACGCATACAGCAAACTCATGCACACAAAGTGCTTGCAAAAAACCCCATGGGGATATAATTTATTTACATCAAAAGTTACCTTTCATTCGTGTCAGATGTTTTCCGATTGTTGTGCAGATAATGGATTATTTATATGGCTTAGAATTACAATCTGTTCGGGTTTACTTATTGGCATTAAGCGTAAGGTTGATATCATTTCCAATGTATCTTAAAAGTGTTATATAAGAAGGCGTGCTTGAGTATTTAGACTTCATTTTTATCAATATTTTCTTACTTTTCTTAAAATGCTCAATGTAATGCAAGTCAACAGAATTTCAGCTTTTACTGTTATTATTGTTACTGCTTCTTCTTCTGGATTACTCATTGATACCAGTAGCAATGATGAAATATTGATTTCCATCTATCTAAAATTATATTCCATAAACAAATGAGTCCAACTGAGGACATTTGAAATTAAATACCCTCAAAAGTGATTAGCAAGGTGATTGGTTAAAGGGCAATATTTAAAAAAAATAATCTTTGTGATTTTGTTTTTCCACGTCATTACCTTGTTTCCGTTTTTACTATATATGATTCGGAAGGCATTCTCTGAGTGACAAACACATTTGATAATATCGTAAGGAATGTGCTAAATAACATTTCGTCTAGTTAAATATTTTAAAAGTTGTAGATAAAAAATTGATGATCTGTAAGTGTGGCCGCTCTAACCAACAGTATTTATTATCTCAAAGCAGCGAGTGTGCTTAATGAAAAAAAATATCGTTTTATTGGCTGATCATGTATGGTGTTATCTATATCTGCGTCAGATAAGTTGAAGGTTGTAACCGAGATGAAGCGATTACGAGGAAACCTTTACCCAGGACAATTTCGTAAATAGATGGACATAAATGACTGTTCAACTGCTGCTGCTAATTAATAATCTGGAAATAAATATGATTATTACTGTAAGTGGAAAATATACCTTTTCTTGATATGAAATTTCTAGCTTGTACTTGGAGCAATTTGGGACATATAGGAAGTAATGAACGTAAGAATAAAAGCTGCATGTCATAGATCGTGCATTTTTACGGAGCAATATGTGGAATGATCGAAATGATATCTGCCGTACCAATAGTAACAATTATGCTGTGAAGATTGTTACCAGAGTCAAAGGTCTTTTGAGATTTTACTTACCTTACCGTTGGACAGCTGGCGTCAACTGTTTAAAAGAAGTTCATTTTGGAGTGAAATTATTATTGCCAGATAGCCTAAAATTTATATGACCAACACGTGGACCGGTTTACTTAAACATTGTTATTGGTATTGTTTATTTCTTATTACTAATTGTAATGTAGGTAAAATTTCTTACATTTCCAAATATGTGCTCGGTGTAAACGCATGCCTTTGATTTCAGCCTTTATCACATAAAATTATAACGTTCACGATATCCCAAAGTGCTTCTTGTGATTGCTCCTAAAAAGAATTGTATTAGCCATGTTTTTTTGTCTAATATTTAATTCAAATCATGGTTGACAATCTGCTGCATTTATTGATTGCTGGTATTTATTTTGTGTATTTACTGTATTTTAAGAATGTATGTTTATTGTAGTGACATTTACCTATCATTATTATAGTTATTAATCTCTTAAAGTTATTTTATGATGCTCTTAGCAGTTTCAATCATTTTGATCAATAAATACTAAATGCTTCCTTTATAAGAGTGTTATCTGATGTGTATCTGACCCAAACGGTCCAAATTTTAAAGATCAAAATTACTTCTTTGAGGAACTCTCTTTTCAGGGAAATAATTTTGACAAATACATTTCGTTCTTACAGGAGGTTAAATAAAGTTTCAAATCTTTGTTCAAAAAATGTATGAGTTCGTAGTGTATATCGTTTAACATTCAAAAGCATTCTTGTGAAATAAGGCAAAACTCAATTTAATGTAGAAACAGTACAACTATGTTAATAATCCGAATTCATTTATTCGCGAAGAATAAAAGTCAGTTTTCCGAGCTTTCGCATATCAACCAAATAGGCTTTTATCAATGAATTAAACAGAAACTGCATGACAGCAGAGCACTTCATTCTGTCTTCTTTGAAAATGCTTTCTGGTTGATGTGCGAAAGCACGAAAAACTGATTTTTATTCTTCCCGAACAAATTCAAATTACCCTAATAGTTGTACTACTTTCTTCATTGTTGGTGTATATGTCCTCGGTATTAATTTATTTAAATGTGCTGCTCTTTTAACAGGTGTGACCCAAGATCCTAGAACCCAAAATACGTGGCAACCTTTAACATTTTATTCCACGACTTTGATTTTAGATCGCACGTCAAAATGCACAAAAAGAAATTATGATATATAATATTAGGATCCCACGAATTTCTTTTTATCTGAAGTTCATTTGATTCCAGATTGGAAGAATGAATACGAGAAAATCAGATAATAACGTTTTAAAGTTCTCAGCTGACATTGTGTTCTATTGCTATTAACTGAACATATACCGTTTTTTCTAATCACATCTTTATTGAATATCGTGGTATCTCTGTTTAATAAATTCTTGTACTGTCTAGGTAGCTTTCAATTTTTAACAGTTTTCATTTTAAAATAGCTTACAGTAAAATTTCTGAGAAGAAATTTATATAAATGTAGTTTTTTTTCAAGAGTTTGTTTGACACTATCTTTAAAAAAAAGTTCGGAAAAGTCGGATGTCCGACTAGGACCAAATTTCTAGCCATCTTTTCATTAGCAGGCAACACCTTTCTGACAAAAATTTGAGATGCTGCAGCTGTAAGTACTAATCTGTAATACCGTAATCAGTCGATCCTTCATGTAATAATTTTAAGTTAAACATTATTTTAATTTGAAATCATGTTTCATAAAAATTCAAGGTTTACTTGGGAATTAGATAATTACGAGAACGGTTAGTGCCGGCGGTGGAGCAGAAGTAAAATTGAAAATGGAGTTCTGCCATGTCAACTGGTTATTTTTGGATTTTATAAAAAAGGATCCCCATGAACTGAATACAAGCGAAAGTCAAATAGGACTCGAATCTAAGACATGAAAGTTTGTATATATATGTTATAACGTCATATAAATAATATATATCTTATATGAATATTGGAAAGTGCCTTTGTTTTCAAATTCTAAATATAAGAGCCAATATATCAAACTCATCATCGTTTTCGTGATCAGCAACATATAATTCATAAATAAATATTTCGATAACGATAAGGAAAAGATTGTCGAAGTTGTTGGGTCTCTTTAACTGTTCCAAAATATGTGCTACTCTGGATGAAGAAGCCCATCAAAATGGTCATGAGTTTCCTTTGTGTAAGAAACTAGATCGTATCGCAGACGTAACTGCGCGCAAACCATAGGTTCAAGTGTATGAAATAGATAATAAATTTAAACAATATTTCGTTTATAATGTTGTAAATATTTGTGGTTGTAATTTTTTTCAGTAATATATCATTATAAATGTTTATATGAAATTGTTCAGTTAAAGAAAGACGACTTCTTATGCTCGAATGATTTATCGGTAAAATGGGTAATTCTGCTAGAGGCTCATTTAAAATTGTTCTTCGTATATCTTCCTTTTTGAACAGCGTGGAATTCTTGATGTATAGTAAAGCGCAGGTACACTCCTCATCCAATTATGCGGAATGTAGACAGCAAACTGGAAAATAGAACATTTCAACAATTTGAACGCGGTGACTTGACAATAAACGAAAAGATGCGAACGTAATTATTCAAAAAAAATAACCAAACAAACACGAGATATCATGTTCGTTTTGCATGCGGAATCGTTGGAGGAAAATAAAAGGCATTCAATATTTGAAGAACTGGTTCCAAATTCGTGGTAATTCTAGCAAGATTCTATAATTGCAGGCCTTATCGTTGGTAATGATCTCCAATGTTTCCCGAATGGCAGTGGATTTAGGAGTAAAGCAGGCAGCTAATTTCTTTATGACATCCCACATAGGATCGGCGGACTTGAACTGGACTTCTCTTGATAGGGCCGTGTTTAATTACACCTTCTTTATGTCCCTCTTATGCTCGTTGACTCTAATTCAAAATGAACGTTTGGTCATTCCAATATAGTATCGGTTGGAGCCATCCGGATACTGTAGAGGGATATCATAAACACCTGCTTCGTTGGAAAGTGGGAGATCGTCAGTATTTTGCTTGATCATAGCATATAAAGATGTCGGATATCTTATGCTGACACTGAGGTTCATCTTTCTGAGCGCGCTCTTGAGTTTATAGGAAACATTTGATCTTTCTACGCCGGTGCTACGCTTTCTGGGCTCTATTCCTCACGTACCAAATGTTTGCTATAAACTAAAGAACGCGCTCAGAAATATGAGCCTCGGTGTCGGCATAAGATCTCCGACATCGTTATAGGCTATGCTTAAGCGAAATACTGACGAGCTCCCACTTTCCAACGAAACAGGTGTTTATGCCATCCCTCTACAGAATCCGGATGGCTCAAAGCGATACTATATTGCAATGACCAAAATTCCACTTAAAATTAGAGTCAACGAGCATAAGAGGGACATAAAGAACGTCAAATTAACCACGGCCCTATCCACAGAAGTGCAGTTCAAGTCCGCCGATCCTATGTTGGATGACATAAAGAAATTAGCTGCCTATTTTACTCCTAAATCCACTGCCATTCGGGAGACATTGGAGATCATTACCAACGATAAGGTCTGCAATGATAGCGTCTCGCTAGAATTACCACAAACTTGGAACCAATTTTCAAATATCGAATGTCGTTATTTGAAAAATTGACAAATAGCATTCAATTTTTCAAATAATGAATGTTATTTTCTTTCAACGATTCCGCATTCAAAACGAACATGATGCCTCGTGTTTTTATTGAATAATTACGATCGCATCTTTCTTTTATTGTCAAGTCAAATCACCGCGTTCAAATTGTTGAAACGTTTTATTATCCAGTTTGCAGTTTGCTGTCTACCTTCCTTGAAAAAGCCATCTGGTTGATGTGCGAAAGCTTCGAAACCTTGATTTTATCTACGCCAATAAATTCGGATAACTAGTATAATTGATATACAGTTATTATTCGTTTATAATGTTGGGTGAATTTTTGTGTTTGTAATTTGCTGTAGATTGTATCATAATAAATGTTTTTATAAAATTGTTCAATTGAAAAAAGTCAAATTCTAATGCTAGAAATTATTTTTCGCTAAAGTAAATAATTCCGCTAGCGGCTCATTTAAAATTGTTTTTCGTAGATCTTCCTTTTTGAAAAGCATGGCAGTCTTAATATAAAGAAAAGCACACGCACACTCCTGACTGCATTATGCGGAATGTAAATACATTCAGGCTCAATATTAAAACATTTTCTACAAAAATGTAATTATCTGCTGTTGTAGATATATTAATACGCTGTAAAACGGCGAATTTTCATATTTCTCTGTGGGGAAGATTATCGCGCATTTACGTTTGCTGCTTGTAGGTCATGCAAATTAGGACCAATAAAACAGAGGCAAGTCTGTTCGAAACTTGAATTTCTTCCAGAAAAGTCGCACTAATTATGTCAGCAGATTACTCGTGTATGATGTTCAGTGGTTAATAGTAATTGACTAAAAGCAAACACACATGGAATTTTTCAGAGCATTGCATGTTCCACAAAAGGACATGTCAACACTGTGAAGCCAGGTTGAACTTAGAGGATCATTTATTCACCGACCTGGATAAATCAATAAAACCGATGAAGATGAATGCTGTATGAGATTGACTGCCAGACAGGCCGGAGAGATTTCCATTAGGCCAACCTCATTGTAGACTGAAGCAGCTACAACAAAGAAAGTTTCAAAGAATAGTGCTTGAGATAGACTTTGTTGGCAATGCCTTTAGGAAAGCACCCCAACTGTTGTGTCTCTCTAGTATCCGCCATTCCACGAGCACGTTTACCGTAGTTTTGCAAGCATCACACTAGATTCCAAAGAAGTGGGCGAATTTCCTTTTCACAGAGGAATGAAGATTCTGTTTAAGTACTGATTCGCGATGTATTCACCTCTGAAGATAATGAAATACCTTCGACAGTTCCTCAAACATCAAAGAATCCCTGGTAATAGTGGCATGTTGATCTAACCAGTAATCCTGATGATGGGGCAACCACACACGCACATCATATAGAGTCGCTCCTTTAATGCTCTAAGGATCAGAAGCGAAATCATACAGGGAGATGTCAGGGCATTCAAAGGAGCCCTGTGTACAGATTGTTTTCTTACCAGCAATAATGTCCAAACTTTTTGAGTTTATTTATTCAATAATATTCTTAAAAAGAAAGATATACCGGGAATGGATTCGGCACCTAAATAGCCTGATTTCAATCAAATTTATAATTCATTGAACAAGAGAGACGTACTTTAACTTGTTAGCCTCCTCCCAGAAAAACTAAAGTACTGACGACAGCTCTTGTTGACAAGAGGGCACTTACACTCTTAAGACCAATTCCGTTTCATCGTAGAAAGTATGACAAACCATTGCTTATGGTGCGTCGCCATTAGAAATGATCAAACTCCTTATCGAAATGACACATCTCTTAAGGAAATGGCTTTAAATGTTATTCCACGGATTGCTCTATCTAGTAAATTACAAGGTAAGGACACTAACGTATGCAAATAATAGGATATTAATTTCCTTCTGCTTGAACAAGACACGATGATTAAGAATTGTATGCATGATATTAATATGTACCGTAATTATTTTCAGGCGTTACTTAAGTCGCTAAAACAATACGCCTACACGTATACCATATACTTTGAAACGTGCCTGAAGTTCTAATTTCCTTAGGTGCTAAATGGGTTTATCGATTTGACTAGTATCGGTTCACAAAATATATATTTTTTTTCAATCGAGACTTAAGGAGCTCAGATTTTTGTGCAAATGCGTCAGAAACAGAAATTATTTCTTACGCCACTGGTGGCCAAACCATTCTTTAATAAAAATGAGAAATTACATGCACGAGATTTCCCATTAGGAGGTGTATCATCTGAAGATAGATTTTTCAAGTTGGAGTCTTAGAAGCAGATATATCGGGGAAACGCAATTCACTTTTGCACTCCCTAGCAGAAAATCCATGGGCAACTAGAAAAAGTGACTAATACATAAATACTATTCTATGTAAATGGAATCGAAAGCTAATAGCATTCTTTCAATCGGATCTTTAGAAGCAAATATATTGAACAAAATGCATTTTGAATTCCATATTATCTCCTTTTACGCTCTCTAGCGGCGAAATTGTAAATCGTGAAAAAAAAAAGAATTAAAGGATCATCATTCGCGTATTTGTAGCTTCCCAAAGCAAAAAGAAATTTTAAAATTGGACTTATAGTTGCAGAAATATGGTGTCCAGAGACGGATGGACAGACGGACGGACGGACAAGTCGATAACATAATCACGATCTATTTTTACAAAATACGTGCTAAAAATCAAAGGGACACAGTAGCTAACCTGTCGCACGTCTACTATGACTATTTCATAGCACTATTCCACTAGTTCTGCTTACTTAAAGTAATCAGCGAAGAACAGTTGACGTAGCCCCTACTTTGTAAGTTGAGACACAGTTGCTTCTGCGCCCCTTTGATTTTTTTCATATATAAAATTTTTAAGAAATAAAAGAAGAACATTTTTTAAAGGAGACTGATATTTTCATACATACATACATACATACATACATACATGAAGAATTTATGAAAATACGTTCGTACGTACGTATGCGAAATGCACAGGTGATAGAGAGGTTAAAGGGGATAAGTAGCGAATATATAGTAACAATTCCTAAAACACTTGAAGAGGATAGGGCAATTTCATGTGTGAACTTACACGTTGGAAGTATTCTCCAAATAATTTTCACGACAATAAAAATATCTTACTCTTCTTTTGTGGCTGATAAAATATATTAAAGTATTTGCTTCAGTCATGTCATGTAACCAAAATTCGATTGGAACGATTCAATTTGGAATTGAAACTAGATTCAGTAAATTATAAAAACATGTGGTTTATTTATATTTTTCTTTAATGGAACTTTCAGATCCGATATTCCTAAATAATCATTTATTAGCATTACGTGACTGATAAGTCACTACAATCTGTTTACAACCCTAGGAATAGGTCGTTGCCCTAAGATTAAGTGACTCTTTCCTCGGTTTTATATTGTAGTTCTAAAAATATTATTGGCCACTGCGGAAAACACAATGAATCACGATTCCTTTATCTAGTGCCCATGAAGTTGCAAGAGCTGTAGGCACATTTTCTTGCCATATTCTGGCACATGCACGGTCCAGTCTGGCTGCAGATTAACAGAATGTCAAGTATTTAGCATTTTTGACCATTTGCACATGGGAGTGGTCTATAGCATTTATATTTTAATTCAAGATTTGATTATAATAACTATACTCCTCATCATATGTTTTTTTTTTTAGTTTTTGAACAATGTATTTTCAAACTGAATTCAAAACCCGTATGCAGTTCTTATGGAAATCAAGAAATGTATCGAAACGAACAAAAAATGTGAAGAGCATGATCAAATTAAATTTTATAAAGACAAATTCTATTTTAAAACATTCCAAATTTCTGAAGTGCTTCTAAATTTCTACGGTGACGGACAGAATAACTGATGACACATAATTTCCATGACACATGTGGCAGGCCTGAGATCGTTGATCAGTTCATTTAACAATTTCTATGAAGACAAAAGAATTACGGAGGCGAAGAAAGAAAAGCAATGATAGTGTAAAGAACTACAATTTTTTGCAAAATAGGCATTACTGTTCGTCTAAATTTCTTTTCTGTGAACTTGACTGATAAAATTCCGTAGCATTAACAGCACTGTTATAAAATAATTTTTACTTTACTTTAAAAATCATATATATTATAACTTGAAATAATTTCATATTTTTAAATCATCTGTCACATATTGAACTAAACAAATTATGTTTTTTTATACAGGCTTAACCGGAATAACTATTATTTGAGTTTCTGTCCAACGGATTTTAAAATGAAAATAAAATTTGATGTGTTTCTCATTCTGGTTCACGACTCGTCTCTTTCGAATCAACAGATTTTTACCAGAAGCGACTTTCGTTTGATAAATGCCTTCCAATATTTTTCTGAATTTCATGTGTTCAGAATATGGTACACTAAATGCTTTCATTTAAAGAAATGTGGTAAAAGAAATTATGACTGCATACCCTATTAACGCTCCATTTGGCAAAAGATTTAATTCTGCTCGGCACAAGACACAAGTAAAAAACATTCATTTTAAAATTCTAGTTTTGTGGAGACAGTATATTTTAGTAGTATACTTTAGTTAGTCAGTATATTTAGTTGGGTCAGTATATTTCCTAATCTGGCGGGGTCTAAGAAATACGATGATGAATTTTTCTCGGGATACAATAAACATGAATATTCATTTTTTATTCACTAAATTTATTTCAAAACTTCATTTGCAGTATCTTTAAATTGTCAGCGCATATACTGTATGTGACATCATCGTTACGAACTATTCAAAACATGCTTCTCGAAGAAAGTCTACCGACTTCTCTTTTAAAAATGTCTGTTACGCTGAATCATGTGATATATGTATTTATTCAGCAATACCATCAAATTCGCGTGACCTATCTCTCAAAAATTCTAAAAAAGAAAAGGATAGTTTGAATCGAGAGAATATATGATTTTTCATCACCCAATGGTGTGAACGCTCTATTACGCCCTCTGCAGTGAAAATATATTTACCGGGGTACATTATCTTCTTGTTGAAATCCCAATGGGTGTCACTAACGTGCTTTTTATATATATTGCCTTCAGGCATTAAGCATGCTTCGTAGCTTCATTTTATTGTCCTTCGTATCTCATCATATTTCCCCTTAATTGCAGACACTGATTCGAGAGAACGACCGCTAGTGTTGTTTCTCTTGCTCTTGCTAATGGTTGTGAACCTCATGTCCAACTTGACAATTAAATTTCAACACACAAAAAAGAACGATAGAACCCTGACACACATTTAGAATAGTGATTTTACCCGTGTTCGTCAGTCATGTCCCGTACAAGTATAAAAATGACGCACTTCGGTTGCCAAAGATCACAGATATGTATGGAGAGCAACTTGCGCCATGCGACAGATATCAGTGTCTTTCATCTTGGTACGTTCATACTGAGACACCTTAGCAACAAGTCTGTTCGAAATTTATTTCCCTGCTACATCGGCCCGTTCATATGTAAGTAACGTTGTTTTGAAGTAGAAATGCTTCAAAAAGGGCTAAAAACAGAAACGCATTCGCAATCTTGTGAGCCACGTTTAATAAAAAAGCATACCTCGTAGTGCTGAAGCGGGTTGTTGGACTAAGTCGCCTGCCTTCGGTAAAAACATTCATCACAAAATTTCAAAATCCCCCTTCAAGCAGTACCACCACCATAACTGTTTGTGAGTAGCAGGAGGGAATGGGTTTTGATAGCTGAAAAATCACACACGAGCTTAATATCCGAAAAATAAGGAACGAGCTTTGGTTGTAGTAGTAAAAATTTCACGTTGTGAGACTATGGAGTTGTCGAAAAGACAACAAAAGAAAAGCGTTGGTTCTAGTAATAAAAACGTATTTATTTGAAACGATCGAGGGCAGTAGACGGCACACCACACGAAAATAGAATATCCCTGTACTATTCCATATGGTCCAATGAAATTTATGGGCCATAGGAAATAAACAGCAACAGGTTTCAGTAAATATATTCGTTGATCTGATGTATTTATCGCACGTTTTATTTTCAAAATGGAATGCAATAAACAGCGTGGAGTGAGTTTTTTTTCCGAATTCCGTGATACTTCAGGATATTTTGTTAAACGCTACGAAAACTTTCTAGCTATCACAAGAACTTGAGAGAAATGGCATTATTTTGATTAATGCTAAACTAGGCGCTATATCCTGGTCTCTTAGTAAAATGACCGCTGTAACTTAAATTTTAAGGGTGGAATCTTAATTGTTCTTAATATATTAGGAAACAAAGGATTTATCTTGAATGATATGCAGGACAAATCAAACCAGTCTAACATATCTACTCAAAGTTACAAATAAAATATTCCTTCATGCTGAGACTCAGTTTCATCTCATTATTAAAGCTTTCCTTGGAAGCTGATATATGTCCAGTATAAGCCGTGTTTCTATTGAAACAATGGAAAAATATCTTTGAAAGTTCATTCTAATATTTCAAAAGGGAATATCATTATACATAAAAGAAATAGCAGGAAAAGCTATTTAGTAATGAGATTTAAAAATAAAATTCATAAACTATAAAAACCTGTAAAATTCAAAGTGGTTTTACCTAAAATCTCTGCCTACGTTTCCAATGAAGAAACTTCCTTACATATATTCTTCGCAATTAATGTAATCCCAAGGATGAAAATTTGCACATCAAAAAACCTAACTTTGAGTTATAGTGTGGGATACTTAATACTTGTTAAAGCAGAACCATAATTAAACAATTCAACATTTGTTTGTCTACTGACGTCATCAACATTCAGGTTACGCCATCTATTCAGATGTCTGAACATTACTCAAAAAAAAAAACGATTGATATTTAATATAATTGTGGTTTAGTTTTAGCAAGGAATAAGTATCTCATGCTGTAATTTAAAGTTAGTTCTATTGATGTGCAAATTTTCATCTTTGGAAATACGTTAATTGCGAAGAAAATATGAAAAGAAATTTTACCATTGGAAACATAAGGCAGATATTTTAGGTGGAACCACCTCAATGCACTGTTTAACTAATATCCATTAGAATTAAAGCAATATATTGGACGGATTTTGGTTGCAACGAACAAAAACTTTGTTTTTTAAAACAATATTTAAAAGGAATTTTGCTGATCTGCATAAAATTCCATGCTTTGGGGTTTTGCGAAACAGAAATGGGTCGAACAAACATTGAGTAACACAATGAACGGGATATATTCGTACGTATGTATGAAAAATAAATGTGAAGGTCACTCTCTTTTTTTGTGGCTACTGACAAACTATCGTTCTAGCCTCCACAGAGTTTGAACCAACAGTCCGCCACAGGGTTACACTACTATGATTCGACTGTGTATTTGGAAAATGTATTTTTCAGAAAAATATTTGGAATTTGTATTATTCATAATAAAGTGTGTAAAACGACAGAGTCGTATTTAATAAAAATTTAGTATTCTTAGCATATCGCTAAGGATATTAATATTTTTTCTTTCTTTTTTTATTTAAAATTGCCAAAATTATTATGCAATTTTAATATAAATTGATAAAATAATTAGTAATGCAAATTTAATAAACATTCCAAAGTAATTAGAATAAAAAGTCATATTTCACAGAATGTTTGAATCCGTTTCGCGCTTGGACATTTTTTCATTAAGAACTGCATCACTACTAAATACTATCGGGTTTTTTTAAATTTGTTGATAACCATTGTTACTCTTAAGAAGCAGGAAAGCTGACTGTTTTTTTATTTTCGAAAAAGTACAAGTCTTTATTAGAAACTCTGGCTCGTCGTTAAACAGTTGTTGACACATATATGCGCGTATTCCTGAGGTGTTACTTACATGAACGTAAAAGACAAATAACAGAGGAAAATGCCTCACCACAAAAAGATAAATATCTGTAAAATTGTAAAGAAACAGCTATTTTTTTTAAATTTCAACCAGAGTAACATTCTTCTGTCTAGCCAAGAGGGTTACTCATTCAATTCAACAGGTTTTAGTAATTTGTTCAGAAAAAATAATTAAATACTTATTTTATTTACGAAATTGCAAACACATATATCGCCTTTTCTTTTGAAAACGAATCGCTCGTACTAACGGGAAAATCCAATTAAAAAAAAATTTGGATACGCTTGTTCAAATCCAGTGACACCCATGATTTGTTCAGCGTGTGTTAATGCACGTATCTCCAACAATATTACCATAACGGCAGTACTTTCAGGTCGCACACGCCGTTCTAGGTGACTCCATCCACAGTATCTGAGTGAGCCCCGTTCGAGTTGATTGGCTAAACAATGTGTGAGGAGCCGTGGTAACAGTATAGTCAAAGAATATCTACTTGAGAAGAAGCTAATGCCCGGCGAAACGTAACTAGCTTGAGAAGAAGCTAATGCCCGGCGAAACGTAACTAGCACCGACATATCCTGGGATACAAGATGCAGGGTAAACCTTCCGCGTTCCGCCCGGAAATAGTTTTTCAAAGGGAAGATAGATAGCGACACGTTATCGCTACATTGTTAAGCGTTTCATTATGTTGTGAAAGTGACAAAGCAAGTGAATAATATGTATTAAAGATGGCCCTTAAAAGGACCTATTTGAATGTTGATTGTGGCATATGTCAGAAATAATTATTTTGACGGAAGAATTGTCTTTTCTCATGAATATCAAACTGTCTAGCTAGCAGATAAAACCAAGAAAAGTTTAATCTGCCAGGAAATAACTGTCTGATCGCTTGGAATCAGGACTTCAAAGCAATGTTCAGAGGAAAGACGGCAATTCCATCGGAATAAATATTCCAGAATATGGTCTGCCAAGTACATTTTGTGTTTACCCAGAGTGAATTTATATTTTATGGGAGGCCAATTTTTCTTGACTCCTTGTGTATGCGCCTCTGTGATGGATTCAATGAAGTTGAGAGAGGGGTTCACGGTGAAATGGTCGTGGCCACAGCTTGTCAGATTTCGATATGCAGCCCACTGTTCCTTCATAATCGTGGTTCCCTACTCCACGTGTTTGAGGATGAGAGGCAGTAATGTATCTGCAGTGCCCTCGTCGAGATGATCACAGCTGTACTTTTGTTTGCCCACTTTCGCTTCGTGCACTTCCACGATAATTCCATCACCACCTAGCCTTAATTTCTTACATTGCAAGGCTACCATAAACACTGAGACTAGTTGCTTGCAACACGAATTCCAGTCGCAAACTGTCTCAGTAGATGTGGTAACATTGCCATGTGAGGTTTCTTCAATTGCCTCATCCTAAGACAATCCCTTGGAGAATTAATACGCCAGAATCGTCACTCTATAAATAGGAATCTGACCATAAAAAAGCACGTACCAAGTGTACGGTAAGAGTACCCATCATTCCTTGAAGCGTGTTTCTTCTGACACCTGGATTGTACCAAACGATGAGACGCATTGGCACGTAGAGTCATGAGATGGCCCTCAGAACATCTTTTAGATGTGGAAAACAAATCCTGTCCTTCACACCAGGAAATAGACGTTTACTCCTCTTTTTTAACTTCATTAAACCACCTTTTCCAATAACACATATCACAGCAGCACAGATCCAGAAATAAGTTGCGTAAATGCCAAATAATGGAGATAGGTGCAGAAATATAGTATTTGTACAGAACAGAAACCTTTTTTACCGCAGTATTTTCCTAGGTGTACGATGTTTTGGAAGAGTACGTGCGGTAGGCCTATTACGACGGTGCAGCGACTGCTTCAAGGTGTAGTAATATGAATGGAAGCTTCGTTGAGAAAGGCAAATAATGGCGGAAGAATACAACTGGAAGCTGTTGAGCAGTACGTAGTCATTGAAGCGTCTTGTAGGAATACGCTGAAGGAAAGAAGTCGGCTTTACGCAGCGTTATAATATTTTTCAACAATGTTAGTGGCTCCTTTCAAAGTCGTGAGGCTAAATACTTCATTTCGGATTTCGTCAGGGCTTAAAATTTCATTATCCGGCACAATACCACAAACACGTCTTGGCCTCTCTGCCATACTGCGACTTCTGAATTGAAGAAACTCCTTTATTCTCAAAAATATCCGTTTTAGAAGGAAAAAATGTGTGCTATGATGTACGGAATAACAGCACAACTACAAATGAAGTGGTTGAAAAAATCACCTACCCCTGTACGTCTTCGAAACCATTACCAAAGCTTGGGGTTCAACCGGAACCAAACTTATTATTGAACACTTGTATCGTACATGAAAACATTTACATTCTTCATTTCTTTCAATTCGGAGACATTGTCAAACTAATAATAACGACATTCCGCACATTTATTTCTCAAAAATTAAGAAAATAGATCTGAACTACTTCCACCTGCGCAGTATTACAGCACGCATCACACTCTTCCGAATAATACACCCCACTCCTATTGTATTCTTCCGCGCATTCACTACGAACTACTACCTTTCGACACCCGGAAACTTCATGTCCGCGACGTTAGCATAGCTTAACACTCCGGCACCACACAGTGCCCACCATCGCACTCTCAGGTAAATACGTCGGTTAAATTATATCACGTTCTCTTAAACACTGTGTTTCTGCACCTTTTCGCATTATTTTACATACTGAGAAAATTGTACGTCGCACTTTCCCCACACAGTGATATTTTTCCGACAAAATAATTTAGGGCACTAAAGTGCACATTTCCCTGATTGTTTATTGTACAGGTAAAAATACACTTTTGATTCAACTAACTGCCAGAAACTTTCATGATATGCCTTTTGTACGTGGAAAGAAATTTTAAATCGTTCAAATTCTTTCTGTAACAAAGACCAACATGTGCTATTAGGTATTGAAATGTACCGTTGTTCCATCTTATGCCGGCACCCACATGCGCATGAATATAAATACTATTAAAGAAACTTTTCCGCAATATTTCAGCCGGGTGTAGAGTGCCAGGAAAGACGAATTTCGGTAAATGTGTACTTTAGCGTCCTAAATTATTTAGTCGGAATAAGTTCACTGTGTGGGGAAAGTGCTACGTACAATTCTTTAAGCATGCAAAATCATGGGGAAAGGTGCAGAAATACAGTAATTTAAAAGATTGTGAAACAATTTTACCGAAGTATTTACCTTTGAGTAGGATGGTGTGAAGCAGTTGGTGCGGAAGGCTTAAGTGATGTTAACGGCAACGACGTGAAGCTTCCGTTCCTAGAAAGGGAGCAGCAGTTCGTAGTGAATGCGCGGAAGAATCCAATTAGATCGGAGTGTATTCTTCAGACGAGTGTGATACGTGCTTTAATTCGGCGCCAGTGGAAGTAGTTCAAAACTGTTTTCTTAATTTTTGAGAAATAAATGTGCGGAATGACATCATTAGTTTCAAAATGTCTCCAAATGGAACGAAATGAAAGAATATAAACGTTTTCATGTACGACAGAAGTGTTGAGTAAGAACTTTTGGTTCCTGTTGAACTCCAAGTTTTAGTTATGGTTTCGAAGATGTACAGTGGTAGTTGATTTCTTCAAGCACTTCAGTGTAGTTGTGCTCTTATTCCGTACAGGGTAGCTAATAGTTTTTGCATCCTAAAACGGATATTTTGAAAAAAAGGAGTTTCTAAAATTTAGAAATCGTAGTATATCAGGGAGGCCAAGTGCTTCTTATGGTATCGTGCCGGGTAATGACATTTTAAGCCCTGACGAAATCTTAAATGAAGTATGGTAGTTTACGACTTTGTAAAGAGCCACTCACACTGTTGGAAAAGCTATTAACACCACTTATAATGATGCGTAGGGCCGAACTCTTTCCTTCAGCGTATTCCTACAAGACGCTTCTATTACTGCGTACTGCGGAACCGTTCCGTTTTGTATTCTTCCGCCCGTTACTTGCCCTTCTGAACGAAACTTTCATTCACCGGACTCCACCTTCACCCAGTCGTCCTACGCCTACCCCTCTTACTCTTCCAAACCATCGTACTTCCATGTAAATACTTCTAAAAATGTCTTTCCTTTTATCTAAAAATACTATGTTTTTGCACCTTTCGACATCATTTTGCATGCTTTAAAAATTGCACGTCGCACTTTTTTCTCACAGTTACATTTTTCCGACGAAATAATATAGGACGCCAAGGTACACATTTACCCGAATTTCTACCGTTAGCAAAGACTAACACGTGATATGGAAATCGGCCGTTCAATCGTTTGCCGACACGTACGTCTCCTGTCAATTCATTTTGTATGATTAGCGCGACACAACAGCTGTGATCAGCGCAATCCGAGAAAAACTTCCACAACGAGATATTGTTCCTAACATTATCAATTATCTTCTGTGGTAATGAAAACACGTCTCTTCTGATATAAAAATTTAGCTGTTCCGTTGTTCGTCGTCACCCACATACTTCTTGATACCACTATTCCAGAGATCCAGCATGCAGACCTCCCGATATTAAATCTAGCAACAACTGTATTTAAAGTAACTAATAAAAAGCAAAATTTCAGTAAAGCGGGATCAAGATAGGTGCTAGGGGAAACACTCTTTCAACGAGAAAGATGAAATGACGCATATACCATAAATGGATCTAGGGAAACGCCACTGAGAGCACGTGATTGGTGTGCGGACTGCCAGTAGGCGGAGCGTAGAAGCGGTCACCCAATGGAAACAAACACTTTTCAATCATTTAGGGGCCGTCCATAAAGTACGTCCGTGACTTTGTACTATTTTTAGACTCCCTCCTCGCCCATCTCACATTTTGTCCGATTGTTGACACCCATGCCCCTGAAAAGTACGTCCTAACTCCTACAACCTCTTTATTTTTGACGACTGCTTTTAGAAGTCCGTTGAGAAACATAAAGAAAACGTACAAATTGTTAAAGGAATATTCCGCATATTTACACGTTTTTTTCAGAAAATATAATTAATTAGGTATTAATTTATTCCCAAATACTACCCAAACTTTATCATTCTGAAATAAAGATCTGCAAATGAACGCACGCATTCAACGTTGCAACACTCCTGATTATACCATCTACAAAACACGATACATTTAGTCGTACAAATACAAGAACTTAATATTATGATTCTTATTTAGCTAAATATCATCATGAATCTGAAATATTTCATACCATTTATGAACTATTGAAAGAAAAAAATGAGAAAACAAAACGAAGAAATGTCATCCAATATATTTTTGCCTCTGGGAGTCCGAATTACTAAACCTTCCTCCTTCCCCATGTCACATTTGGTCCGGTTGCCAGGAACCCCTTTAATCTCGGACGTACTTTATGGATGGCCCCTTAGAAGGATCTTCCGAATGGTCGCCTGTGCATCTTTGTGAATACTAACCGTATTGGAAAAGGGAGTATTGAGTAGTGTGCGAAAATTCAAAGCGGAAGTGGGAAGTGACAGAGTATGATGAAACTGCCATTTCTTCTAATAACTGTGTATAGTATACTAATAATTGTGCAAGAATAACTTAAAAGATGTATAAAAAATTTATCATCAATGATCAAGGGGAAATGCGAGGATAAATACGCCTGAAAACAAATTGTATTGGGTATACCTGAAAAGCACTTATCCATACCAAAGAATATCTAACTGAGAAGAAGTTCAGGATCGGCAAGACGCAACTAGTGCTGCCATGTCTTAAGAATTAAAATGCAATCCACAGAAGCCACCATACAATTTTATAATAGAGCAGACTGCGCATGCGTATTTCTGTTGACATCAATTATTTGGGTATAGAACAGTCAGCGAGCTACTCACAGCCCTTGATTGTTATCTTCTCGGTAGCATAACCGCTTCGCAAATCGGATATGTTAGTTTCGTTACACCAGTCGGGTTAGTTAAGACTTTTGTTTGTTTTTCAGTTTTTTAGAAACATTTTTGTAATGCCAAATACCTGGGAATGTCTTCATTTTGTACGTATCCATAGGCCTAACAAAAATATTTGCTAAAATTCAATTTAATAGTAACATTAATGTTATTGCATATTTTTCTCACCAAAATAAGGGATGGGCGGGATATCAGAAAAGAGCAACAACAACAAAAAAATGACTGCTCTAAGCAAATAGTCATCAGATCGAAGGAAACCATCGTGGATCAAAGAAAAGCTTCACTGCGTAGTCCCCCTAATTTGTTTTGCTCTTGAATGTTAACCTTCCCGCAGAGCATTTTACCTCTTAAGATAGAGTGGCGCTGTTCTCGCCTGTTTAACGTTATCTCTATGAGATCAAATGATCATATGTAGAGGATTTTAGGAAGAGAGTGTCTGACCCCAGGTCTTAAACAACCCTTAGAAATAGGAAGCTAGGAGATTTGGGCTATAGTGCCCGAAAGAAAAGTGACACGGAAGTGAAGTAGAAATGAGGAGAAAGACGCCCTTATTTTTTCCCCAGGGGAAAGAACCCGAGGTCCGACGGCTTAACGTGCCATCCGGCGCACGGTGGATATTTAGTGAATCGAGTGTTCGTACCTACCTGGGATCGAACCTGTGGTCCTTTCCGCGGCAGTCACGAACGTTGCCCACTAGGCCACCCGCGGCACTCTATCTCTATGAGAGTTGGCGTTCTCCACGCTCTATATTATTTGGTAGAGGAAATTGGCTTTAGCTTCTAAGGAGATCAGATCTAGCGCCACCTTTTGGTGTATAAAGTAAGTCAAAACTCGAAAGATACACGACTGACGCGAAGATTTACACCTCATACTTTGCGTAAATTACGATATTAATGTTGCGGATATTATTTCCAAAATATTACATATTCCTCCCCAAAAATAACCGCCTCTAACAATAGGCCCTCTCTCTTGTGGTTATACATTTTAATATTCCCAAAATTGCTCCGCGCGAAACCATATTAGTAAAATAATCATTACAAAGGGTTTTCCATCTTTCTTTAATAGTTAAATAATTTCTAGTTCACTAATTAGTACTTGTTGTACTACGATCAATAATATTACCCAATTTACGAATGTACCCCAGGAAAAGCTTTCTGTTTAGTTGGTCTGCCATAGTATACAACGTTCCACTGACACCATGCTGTCAAAGTTGGCGCCACATTTCGCCCTCTGAAGAAGGAGACATTAGGGATTACTTTAAGCATGCTCACCATCCTCCAGGTGCTCTTACCGTGCTGAGTTCGTAGAGACGAAGAGTTGTTTAATAGATTTCATAATTGAAAATGAAATTTATCTGCCACGTAAAGCCTTCTAAATGCTGCATGATACCATAAAAAATAGTGTCACGTTGAGTAGTAGCATAAATCACAGAAATAAGAATACTGAGAAATATATCTCATTGAATCTCTCGCTTTGCTCAGATAAGTTGATAGCATTGAATATCTAACGTATACCACTGGACTCGTGTTATTAAGAGAATTTTATCGTTAATACTTGGCGGACCGGGTCCCTACATTCCTTTTGTGACGCAATATTTTGGTCCATTCATCGGAATGTGTTAATCAAAAATTGATCCGTGAAACCAGGCGACATCTATGCAGTAATCAATAGTCCAATTTTGATGTTCTCGAGTGAATGTAGATAAATATCTCGCTTTACTACAGATAGCAGAGGTACATGAATAGGACGTCTGCTGTTGCCGTTTCTTTGCGTGAATATGTGGAGGTTTGCGTCTTCTATATTTTCCTTCCGCTGCCACTTGCATTACCAGCAAAGTTTTACTCTTCTAAATCAAATTTATGAAACATAAAAAATTGTCCGCTAACAAATTAAAACGCAGAATGTGAATTTTTCCCGAGCGATAGGTGGAATTCAGCGCATGAAACAAGTGAGGTTTTAAAACGACTGTTTCCCTTACATTCGAATGCCTTATTTTCTTGTTTACATTAATAGAAAAAAATATATATCTAATTCATATTTCTACGGATTCAATTTGGCAGTTGAAAATAAGCAGGGTGTTCCCAAATTCGTGCGAAAACCAAAGAGGATTAATAGTACACATAAAGGCGAATAACTTTTGCAATGAAACGTATCGTGGCACCCCACTCGCGGTCCTAATACCCAAAAAAATTTAAGTTCCGTATTCACGTTGATCCTTCAAAATTGGGAAAAAACACAACTTACCTAAATTATGGGTTGCAAGTTACCTTATTTATGCACCTGCGTTAGTAAACGAAGCGGTAGAGAGGACTCAAAGGAGTTGCTCGGAGCAGCGCCCGAGGGCGTTGTTACACAACTTGCACCGACGGATGAAGGGCTGTCGCACTCTCTCGTAGACTTCCGGTGTGATGCTGATCTGGTCAGCAGCGACAACGAATTTCGCGACAAGATCTTCCTTACTGTACAAAACGGCATGCAGTAGAGAAAGTGAAATTATCCAATAGATTCTTAGAAGCAGAGATACAGGTGAAGAATGTAATACACACAAGTGCTGAGAGGTGTCGAACAAGAAAACCTGAATTTGAACTTGCGCCTGATGTCGAATAATGGCTCGGGCGAACTCGAGGTGCATGATATTTATTACGGTTTGGGCTGTGGCTCTGAGGGAGAGAAAATTGTATTCTTTTCATTTTAAGTATGATTTTGAATGGTTTAGGATATTCTTACACTCTCAAGTCAGTAAAGATTATTATTTGGTTAGTGGGTCTGGATGAAGTGTTGCGACTCGGAAGGGTTGTTTATTCTGGGTTTGGATTTCAAATGCAATAGCACCCACATTAGTGTATTTTCTAGGCGTAGGAATAGCGTCTTCAAGAGTCATAGTCACAAGATAGCAGATAGCACCCCGATTAAATTTTGACTGCATCTATGTGGGAGCTAGCTCCCTCTTAATTCAATTAAGCAATGTGCGCAGATTGCAGAGCCGCTTAATATTTGCAGATCACCGGTCGCCCAAGTTCTAGTAAATGTACGACTATACTATAGAAAACTATAGAGAATCCTTCCCAACACCCCAGTTGCGAAAATGCATCGGTTTCCAGGGAAAAGACAATGAGGAATGTGGAAGACATTTTTTTTACATAATGCCTAAAGCTATTAGTCATAGGGCTCGGGATGTCATACTTCGAGCTAAGACAAGCTATAGCTCTTAGAATTGAGCCTGAACACAGGACTGATACACACTAACACTACCAAGCTCCACAGCACAACCCTCCCCTTGTTAAAGGGGCAATCCGACTATATGACACATTCCTCGCACTGTTCGGGAAATTTGAAAATATATAGTCTTAGGTATTCCAAAGATTCGCACCGCTGTCTTTTAAATCGTTTTATCTACACTTATGTCTGGAAGGCATAGCAAAATCTAAATGAATAGTGGTTTGACGCTCCAGAAACACAGTGCCGACAAAATCCATAGTAAACTAGACCTTGCTTTGCAGTGATGTATTTTTTAAATTAATTTTGTAGAAATTTAAGGAAATTAATTTTCCATCGGAAGTGAAGTTTCTGAGTGGCAGGATTGAATTGCATTTTACGGCTTAGAAAATCAGGTAAATTAGATTTTATCAGATAATTCATTCTTCTTTCCCTTAGCGCAATATTCTACCCATTAGATTCTAGTCCTATTCTGGAGAATAGGATGCATGAAACAATGAAACGGAAAACAATAGTAAATAGTAACGCTGTACTAGTGATCCGATTTATTGGCATAGGAAATAAACACATAAGCGTTTCCAAGCTTTCGCACATCAACCAGATGGCTTTTTCAAGGGAGTTAGACAGAAACTGCAAACTAAAGAATAGAACGCTTAACAATTTGAACGCGGGAACTTGACAATAAATAGATGCGACGTTATATTCATTTAAAGATACGAGGCATCACGTTGGTAGCACGCGGGATCCTGGTGGAAAAAAGGCGTTACTTGAAGAATTGGTTCCAAATTCGTGGCAACTCGAACGAGACACAATCATTGCAAGTATCGCTGTTGGTAATGATCTCCAAGGTTTCCCGAATGGCTGTACATTTAGGGGTAGAGTAGGTAGCTAATTTATTTATATCATCCCACATGGGAGTAGCTGACTTGAATTTGACTTCTCTGGATAGTGCCGTGGCTACTTTGCCGTATTTTGTGTCCCTTTTATGTTCGTTGACTCTGATTCCAAACGAACGCTTGGTCATTCCAATGCAGTATCGTTTAGAGCCGTTCGGATACTGTAGGGGGATCGCATAAACGCCTGCTTCGCAGGAGAGAGGTGGTTGTTCACTACTTCTCTTTAGTATAGTATGTAAAGATGCAAGAGATCTTATGCTGACGCCGTAGTTCATCTTCTTGAGGGCGTTTTTGAGTTTGTAAGACACACTTGGAATGTAAGGAAATGAGCCTAAATAACGTAGCTGCGGCACAGGAAGACTGGAATGTTTGGCTCTGGCTTTTTGGATAAAGCTACGTATCTGATTCAATGAATATCCTGCATCAGTGGCTAGCATGATGAAGCTTTTAATTTCGTGTTGTCTAGAATGGGTATCAGAAGAAACGGCGAAGTCTCTTTGAATTCGAGAACGGAAGATAGCTGCTTTGTATTCTGCGAGATAGAAAGAGCTGCGGGGCATCAGGTTGGGGACGGACGTGGGATTATAGTAGAATTGTGTACCGAGGCGGTTGTCAGACGATTTCCTCAATAAAACATCCAGATAAGGTAAAGCGTTGTTGCTTTCAATCTCCATCGTAAAATTGATCGTAAGATGTATATCATTGATTTTATCAAGGAAAACTGGAAGAGTCTCTTTTCCGTGGGGCCATACAAAAAATGCGTCGTCAGCATAACGCGGCCAAGTGGTAGGTAGTGGAGTAATGCTGGATAATATATTCCGTTCAATTGGGCGAAGTATTGCTTCTGCAAGGACCGGTGAGAGTGAGGATCCCATCGGAGCACCATTATTCTGTTTATATACTTGTCCTTGGAAACTGTAGAAGCTAGTATTAGAGACCAAGTCTATTAATTTGAAGATGCTGAGGCATGACTCCTGCGTATAAACTGTAGAATTAGATATGTCCTCCTTTAATGCTCTGATGGATTCTGGAACGGGAATTGAGGGGTAAAGGGAAAATACGTCGAAGCTGCCGATAATGTCGCTTGGCAGGACAGTGAGTTTCTTGACTTTCGTTATAAAATCCAGAGTGGAATTTATTAATAAGTCCGATTCAGGAAGAAAACTAAGTAGGAATTTGGATAGTGCTTTCTCTAAATGGTACGTTGGAGCAGACTTCCTGGATACGATGTGTCTCAGTGGGTTTCCGGGCTTATGGTGCTTAAGTCTTCCGAACAGCTTTGGAATATGAGGTCCCGGTGGTAATCTGGCGGCTTTCCTAAGATCGTCTAGAACAGCGGGTTAGAGGGCTGCTCTTTGTACCAACGCAATCCAAGAATTTAGAGGGTTCCTTTGAAGGGCTATAGAACCACAGCCAGTGATAAAATCTTCAATTTTCGTATTGTATTCTTCTGCGTCCATAATCGCTATCTGGCCAGATTTGTCCGTCAGAGTCAATATTATGGACGGATCATTTCTAATAATCGAAACTGGCCACGGAATTATAAATGTATTAGGTATTTTAGTATGATCATACCAAGATCGTAATTTAGAAGAACAGAGCTGGAGTAGTTCATCTTTTCGGTCTTTTGGAACTCGCGATATTACACTTTCGAATTCGGAAATGACCCTTTTTGGGTTCGGTCTGGTTATAAAGCAGAATTTTGTTCCAAGCTCCAAAACTTTTGTTTCATCTTCGGAAAGCGTCCGGTTGGAAATACTGACGAATGGAATCGCGAAATCTTTAGCTTTTATAGTCTGAGATGATCTCAAGTAATCCAGTGTTTTGTTGTGTGTGGAGGATAAGGACCGTTGCATTTTATCAACTAACATATCTACACGGAGATATACATGTACTTGGAGTGCCACTTTTCCAAAATAAGAAATCAACGCTGCCAAAGTTTTGTGCTAGTTTTGTACAGATTTGTACACCCGAAAGAAAATTTTGTACGCCACCGGAAATGGTACTTTTCGGCTTTTTGAAAGTAACACTCCAAGTACATGCTGAGTGGCACTCTTTCAAAATCTAAAATAACTACTGCCAAAGTTTTGTACTAGTTTTGTACAGTTTTGTACACCCAAAAGAACATTTTGTACACCACCGGAAGTGGTACTTTTTAAATCTTCTTTGTGGCCCTCGAGCATGTACTTGGAGTGCAACTTTTCCAAAAACGAAAATAAACACTGCCAGAGTGTTGTCCTAGTTTTGTACACCCAAAAGAAAATTTTGTACACCACCGAAAGAGGTACTTTTTGACTCTCTTTTGTGGCTCTCAACCATGTACTTGGAGTGCCACTTTTCTAAAATTGAAAAAAAAAACCGCTGCCAGAGTATTGTCCTAGTTTTGTACAGTTCTGTACACCCAAAAGAAAATTGTGTACATCACCGGAAGTGGTACTTTTTGACTCTCATTTGTGGCTCTGGAGCATGTACTTGGAGTGCCACTTTTCCAAAAACGAAAATAAACACTGCCAGAGTTTTGTCCTAGTTTTGTACAGTTTTTTACACCCAAAAGAAAATTTTGCACACCACCGGAAGTGGTACTTTTTGGCTCTTCTTTGTGGCTCTCGACCATGTACTTGGAGTGCCACTTTTCCAAAATCGAAAATAAACACTGCCAAAATGTTGTACTAGTTTTGTGCAGTTTTAAACACCCAAAATAACATTTTGTACACCACCGGAAATGGTACTTTTTGACTCTCCTGTGTGGCCCTCGAGCATGTACTTGGAGTTCTATTTTTCCAAAATTGAAAATAAACACTGCCAGAATGTTGCACTAGTGTTGTACAGTTTTGAACACCCAAAAGAAAATTTTGTACACCACAGAAAGTGGTTTTTATTGGCTTACCAGCACGTACTCTGAGTTCTACTTTTTTAAAATAAAAAATAAACACTGCCAGGGTGTGTGCATCCTAAAGAAAATTTGTACTCTACCGGAAGAGGTTATTTTTACCTCTCCTTCGTGGCTCTCCCGCATGCACTCTTGTACTGCCCTTTTTCTAAAATCGAAAATGAACACTGCCAGGGTGTTGTAAGAATTTTGTACTGTTTTGTACACAAGGTTTTGTACACCACCGAAAGAGAACCGGTTACTTACTATGCTTAAGCATTCTAGCCTCTGTTTTCCTAGAAAGCCATCGTAGAAAAGTTTCTCCAAAGACGAAAATAGACACCATTAACATTTTTATGTTCTTCCGTGAACTTTAAAATTATCTTCCTGAACAGGCCACTAGTAGAACTTTTCTACTTGGTGTACCGCTAAACATGTACTTGCAGCCCAAAATACAAAAAGTCGCCGTATTTTTTTTTCAGCTCGAAAAAATGTTTTGTACTTTACCGGATTTGGTACTTTTCAACCGTCTTAGTTCAGTACCAGACATACATTTCTTGTACCATTCCACAAATCCGAAATATTCACACACGTTTTCTACTTGTTTTGTAAGTGCGAGAAACATGCTCCATTTTGAAATATAAGAAAATATTTTATAAGATTCCTGAATGGTAAAATTTGATGATCTCGGAGCGTATGTAAGCAGATTACAGTTCTTAATTTCCAATTTTTGTCTTAATGAAGTTATTTGCACCTGACTTTTATCTTTTTTTTTTTTTCTGAATTACAGATTTGTACATTTTGGGATTGTATAACGGCTATCTTCAGTTGTGGATACCCCCATGACTGCATTAATAAATTACCTGTGGAATTTTTAATTTTCGAAGCAGTAGCTTAAATGGTTAACTAATTTGATTAATATTCCTAGTTTGTTGCATACAAAACACAATTTCGTAACAACCCAGCAGCCAAACTGCCAAGTTGAAAGAATCAGCAAAAGGATTTATGTTTAAAATCTCCTTTCCCTTAATTTTTCACTCAATGAAATTTCGAAGGTCATCTTAATAAAAATTCGTCACATTGTGGTTCATCATTTGACACAAAATAACTCTTAGATCAGCATATTGCAACAATACGGCTTGGTTTAAATCTCTTTCTTTATATCAGTTCCCCACAATTACTTGCAATCTCCCCCACCCCGCATTATTTACAATCAAGGTTGTCTGTATAAATTTTGCTGTGACTCACTGTCAGTGTCGCTAGAATGTACAAGCTGTTTAGAGAAGTAACGAACTCTTCAGTGGGAAAATGTTTAGTTAAGAAGCAACTGGAAAGGAGGGTTAAGTTACAGGTTACATCACACACAGAAATTCAAGCAATTTGAATTTCTGCGCAATGTTTTTTCAATCTAGTGGTTTTCAGTTTAAACAATTTTTTTTAAATTTAAGCATTGCAATGTAGAAATAAAAAGATATTCAGTGAAACTTCGGCTATGCGAATCCCAGTAATGGTTTTTGACATTTACACGTATTTCTGAATTAGTCCCGATATTTTACTGTAGTTTCTAAGCTTTTTCCAATTAGATAATAGCTAATTAAATCATTTATACGCTTTTTTCGATGTACATAAATTTTGTAATTTCAGATTATCACAAACTCACAGTTCTTTGATTCGTTTACGTATACGTAACCGGTATATCACAAGTTTGAGAGAATCGAGACAGCGTTACTGAGTTCTTGGTGCAGCCAAAATCTAACATTCATCCCATGAGAGAAGGGTATGCTGTTTACTTTTGGTCAGCGTTGTTGTGTTCCTTCTTGGTGCGAAGTTGAACCTTGATCTCATCAGAGAAAGATATGTTGTTTAGTTTCGGTTTGGATGAAAAATTTATTTCGCAATCTTTGCTCTGAATAAAACATGCACTTAAGCAAGCTACAACTTTTGGCATGGTGCGGGCGTCTTTTTGTTGTTGTAGTTCAGCCATGAAATAGATGATGCAAAACTTAATAACGTTCATAGTTGTGTTTTTTCTTTGACTTTGACAAGTTTTAAACAAGCAAAGATTAGAGAATATTTTACTCAAATAATATTGAGAAATCAACTTGTAAACAATTTGCTTTGAAAAGAGCGATGCTAATAAAGAAGGAGTAATAGGGATATGAATATAAAACAAAATAACATTCGGATTTACTACAAAGCTTTTAAAAAGTAAAGATTTTTTTTCATGTATTGAAACTGCGAAATTGTACATAATCATTTTGTCATGTAGTTTTTAAAATATTTGGCCAAACTTTGGGAACTTGTTTTACCGACATTTTGGTGATAAAAAAATCATATAAAGGGCCGTAAACTTTTTCCCGCAGCGATATCCCCCATGAGCATGGGCGTCCGCCGCAACTTTTCCGGGGGAGGGAGCAAACGGGTATACTCCCATTATCATAATTATTGCTTAAACTTATAGTACCCCTGCGTCTTTATATGGCATAGTGGGGGTTGGGTCAGGCGAGTGCATCGAGCCACTAAATCTAGGGAGTGGGTTTGGAGCACTGTTAGCCCCCCTCCCGAAAAGTTTGAGAACTTGGACTCATCTTTCTTTCTATAGTCAATATTTAGTATTGAAAAAACGGACAATAATTATAATTATGTCATTTACCAATTACTGGCCACTGATTATTCATATCTGAGTCAAAAGTTTAACCTTACTGTAGGCTTCTTGCTAAATTTAATAATCAACTTAATACAGTCTTTTTGTATGGAAACATTAACTTGGGGTTACATAAAACAATTGCACTGCTCCATCGTCCTTTATTGAGTATGAGTATAAACCGCCCTTTTTTTATAGACATTTATCTGTTTATTTTTATACCATTTTCAATTTTCTGTTTCTTGCACTTTAGAAGAGATACTATGAAATAAAAACTGCAAACGTCTTGTTTTGTCCAATTCTATCAATAACATTTTGAATGAGTTAATGTTTATTCTCAAAAACCTTTTTCCGATGAATACTCATCATGCACAGTCAAATAAACGTCCATCTGACATTTTTGACTTTAAACAGGTTTTTAACCGTTCTCATAGAGCTGAAGGACCTCTCCACTGGGCAGGTTGTTACTGGTAATGTTTGAGCAATAAGAATAGCCTGTCGAACAGAAGGAAACAGATCAGTGTGTTTGAGCACGCCTAAAGTTCATCTTCACATCCATCATCTTGTTTCTTCCTTCCTGACCCCATTTCAAACTGTTATGGATTGGTTTTGCTCATGTGCGTAAATAATTGTTAAATTTAGCAAATGTCAAAATTAAGCTAAATATTGACTTTAGGTGAAACTTAAAATTTGGGAGACAGGTGGATGCATTTCGAAACAAAAAGTAAATTCAATCAATTAAGGCCATGATAAACGAAAATAAAATGCAATGGAACACTGGTATTAGGACATTCCAAAAGTTATTATTGAAAGTTTGCGTTGTTTGAATTCGCGATGAGCTGTGACACCTGCAAGTGTAAAATAAGTAATTATTGTTTACATGTGTACCACATTTGTGAACACTTAAAAATGGATGGTATGCAATGTACAAGTGCAATAACTTTTGGCGGCGGTGATGATCAATTTTAGTGGTTAGGACAAAATGCATTATTTAAATAAAAACAAAACTCCAGAGAGGTCTCCTACCTTAGGCAAACTAAGGTGGTTGAGCATGTGACCCTGAGAGGAAATTCAAATGAGTAATCTAATTCTTCACTGCACAAGGTTTGGGTTTTTGAAAAGCTACTTGGCCTGCATTTATTGTACAAACTTAACCACAATAACAAAAAACACAACAAAATGTTTTAAGGATTCGGAGACTCACCAAGACAACACAATGTCTGCAAAATTTTGCTGCTACAATTTAGGAGATCTCCAAAATTGCTAACTTTGGCCCCTGACCTAAAGAAACATTCAGATGACACCTTTAGATTAATCGCTTCACAAGAAACAGAACTTCATCCACAAATAAAAGTAGAATGTTTACTAAATACGTGTGATATTTTACTTTACAAAATGATCTTGCTTAACAAGAAGTTACACCAAAATTTTAGATTACCATAGCAGGCCTAATGCAGCATATATTTGAAATTCACAAACTATACAACACTCTTTAGTTTTCATCATATGTTGCTGAAGTGAAGTGTCTTCTCCCTCTCCCCTCAGTGTTATAATATAAGAATATGCACTATAGTTTTGATTAGCCTCTTTCAAACAAACCCATCAAACCAGATTTCTTAACACATGTTAATTTGAGACATCACAACCACTGACCAAAATTCACAAATAAAAGTTTTATTAAAAAATGGTTCTACACTCCCCAGGAATATTTGCCATACAATTAAATATACTGTCAAAACTAGGACAACACTCTGGCAGTGTTTATTTTCGTTTTTGGAAATATGGCACTCCAAGTACATGGCCGAAAGCCATGAAGGAGAGCCTATAAGTACCACTTCCGGTAATGTACAAAATTTTCTTTTGGGTGTACAAAACTATACAAAACTAGTACAACATTCTGGGCGTCTTTATTTTCGGTTTTGGAAATATGGCACTCCAAGTACATTCTCGAGTGCCACAAAAGGAGAGCCAAAAAGTACAACTTTCGGTGGTGTACAAAATTTTCTTTTGGGTGTACAAAACTGTTCAAAACTAGGACAACACTCTGGCAGTGTTTTTTTTTAATTTTGGAAAAGTTTCATTCCAAGTACATGGTCGAGAGCTAAAAAGTACCACTTCCAGTGGTGTACAAAATTTTCTTTTGGGTGTACAGAACTGTACAAAACTAGGACAACACCCTCGCACTGTTTATTTTCGTTTTTGGGAAAGTGGCACTCCAAGTACATGGCTGAGAGCCTCAAAGGAGAGCCTAAAAGTACCACTTCCGGTGGTGTACAAAATTTTCTTTTGAGTGCACAAAACTGTACAAAACTAGAACAACATTCTGGCAGTGTTTATTTTCGATTTTGGAAAAGTTGCACTCCAAGTACATGCTCGAGGGCCACAAAGGAGAATCAAAAAGTACCACTTCCGCTACAAAATTTTCTTTTTGTGTGTTCAAAACTGTAAAAAACTAGGACAACACCCTGGCAGTGTTTTTATTTCAATTTTGGAAACATTTCACTCCAAGTACATGGTCGAGAGTCAAAAGGTACCACTTCCGATGGTGTACAAAATTTTCTTTTGGGTGTACAGAACTGTACAAAACTAGGAAAACAGTCTGGCAGTGGTTTTTTTTTCTATTTTGGAAAATTTGCACTCCAAGTACATGGTCGAGAGCCACAAAGGTGAGCCAAAAACTACCACTTTCAGTGGTGTGCTAAATTTTCTTTTGGGTGTACAAAACTGCATAAAACTAGTACAGTACTCTAGCACTGCTTATTTTCGTTTTTGGAAAAGTGGCACTCCAAGTACATGGCCGAGAGCCACAAAGGAGAGCCAAAAAGTACCACTTCCGGTGGTGTACAAAATTTTCTTTTTGGGTGTTCAAAATTCTACAAAACTAGGACAACACTCTGGCAGAGTTTTTTTTTTCAATTTTGGAAATGTTTCACTCCAAGTACATGGTCGAGAGCCAATAAGTACCATTTCCGGTGGTGTACAAACTTTTCTTTTGGGTGTACAGAACTGTACAAAACTAGGAAAACAGTCTGGCAGTGGTTTTTTTTTTATTTTGGAAAATTTGCACTCCA
Source organism: Macrothele yani (assembly GCA_039090855.1). Lineage (NCBI taxonomy): Eukaryota > Metazoa > Arthropoda > Arachnida > Araneae > Macrothelidae > Macrothele > Macrothele yani. The sequence continues at coordinate 56,498,976 of CM077021.1, forward strand.
AGTACATGGTCGAGAGCCACAAAGGTGAGCCAAAAACTACCACTTCCAGTGGTGTGCTAAATTTTCTTTTGGGTGTACAAAACTGCATAAAACTAGGACAGTACTCTAGCACTGCTTATTTTCGTTTTTGGAAAAGTGGCACTCCAAGTACATGGCCGAGAGCCACAAAGGAGAGCCAAAAAGTACCACTTCCGGTGGTGTACAAAATTTTCTTTTTGGGTGTTCAAAATTCTACAAAACTAGGACAACACTCTGGCAGAGTTTTTTTTTCAATTTTGGAAATGTTTCACTCCAAGTACATGGTCGAGAGCCAATAAGTACCATTTCCGGTGGTGTACAAACTTTTCTTTTGGGTGTACAGAACTGAACAAAACTAGGACAACAGTCTGGCAGTATTTTTTTTATAAATTTGGAAAAGTTGCACTCCAAGTACATGGTCGAGAGCCACAAAGGAGAGCCAAAAAGTACCACTTCGAGTTTTGTACAAAATTTTCTTTTGGGTGTACAAAACTGTATAAAACAAGGACAACACTTTAGCATGTTTATTTTCGTTTTTGGAAAAGTGGCACTGCAAGTACATGGCTGAGAGCCACAAAGGAGAGCCTAAAAGTACCACTTCCGTTGGTGTTCAAAATTTTCTTTTGGGAGTACAAAACTGTACAAAACTAGTACAACATTCTGGCAGTGTTTATTTTCGATTTTGGAAAAGTGGCACTACAAGTACATGCTCGAGGGCTACAAAGGAGAGTCAAAAAGTACCACTTCCGGTGGTGTTCAAAATTTTCTTTTGGGTTTACAAAACTAGGCCACACGCTGGCAGTGTTCTTTTTCAAATTTGGAAAAGTGTCACTCGAAGTACATGCTCGAGGTCCACAAAGGAGAATAAAAAAGTACCACTTCAGGTGGTGTACACAATTTTCTTTTGGGTTTACAAAACTAGTACAAGACTTTGGCTGTATTTATTTTCGATTTTGAAAAAGTTGCACTCGGCATTTACTTGGAGTACCACCTTCAGAGAGCCAAAATGTACTACTTCCGGTGGTGTACAAATGTTTCTTTTGGGTGTACAAAACTGTACAAAACTAGTACAAAACTTTGGCAGTAATTGTTTTCGATTTTGAAAAAGTGGCACTCCAGCATGTACTTGGAGTGTCACTTTTAGAGTCGAAAAGTAATACTTCCGGTGGTGTACAAATTTTTTTTTGGGTGTACAAAACTAGTACATAATTTTGGCAGCGTTGATTTCTTATTTTGGAAAAGTGGCACTCCGAGTACATGTATCTGGTATAACCGCCTTATTTCCTCTCCTGGGCTACAGAAATTACGGGAGTGAAAGACTTCTGAACAGTCCTAATTTTGTCAAACACACCCGGAAGTACAGTATTGCAATGTCATTCGCTTTCCTCTCCGTCACAAAAAGGGATATTCCAGGCAGTTGTCTGTGTTGCTTTAAAATTCAGGTGAATATTCTTCTGTACATCTTGGATTTGTTGCCATTTTCGGTGAAAACACTTCACATGGCCAATTGTCCTTTACAGATTCCTCGGGTGCAAATGATGTCTGTATTGTTCGTAATGCACTTAAAGAATTAATGTGACAAATATTAATAGCCTTGGCGGATATTCTGGTTTAATTTCCTTACGCCCAAGCATACAAGACTGTAGCTGACGCAACAGGGATCTGCGTTTTGTTCATAGTATATTAACTCATTCTGAATAACCCCTGTACGAAATATATTGTACATGAAAATATGGTACACTTTTATTACTACTTTCATGAAAACCGTAAAAAATGTTTTTACCTAGATTGAGGCTTTAGTCCCACCAAGTCTCTAGTTATTTATAACAAGGGAGTGCGTTTTACATCCAGTGTATATCTTATTATACTACCTAGATATACATGGCGGAGATGACATTTATCTTATTTAAACTATTACAGCTAACAACTTTTTTTTTAAGAATAAAAAAATGTTTGCTGTAATGTAAATGCTGGTATGAGGTTCCAGCGAGACAGGACAAGACAGATATGTGCATGTTGACAATATATACGCTTCCAGATGAAAGCGAAACCTATATACACAGTAATATGTAAAAATAAAAACTTATAGATATGAGGCAATGATATGCAGTTTTACCTTATTCGATACGGTTCCTTAAGTATTACATTAAGGTTGTAATCGCCACCAATGCGAATTCCAAGAACGAACATTTATTTTGATATTAAAACTGCGGATAATAATTACCGTACTTTATATAATCAACATATTGTGAAGTTCAGGGAAAACAAAAAGCTATTGCCTCGATTAAACCTCAACAGCTCAAACTCCACTTGCCGTGAAATTCAAGAAAATATAATATCTTAAACTCCATATGCGCGATGAATATCGCGAAACAATTTCGTACACAAATTTGATATTCCTAGGATTAACCTAAAGTCCAAAACAATGAGGGATAAAAAGATAAAATTAAAAAAAAAATGTTTCACTCCCAAGATCATACAGAGCGAAACTTATTAGCTTTTTTCAGCATTACTAAAATCTCGTAGTTAAATTTGAGAGTTCCGCAGTCTAAGCTGCAAAACAAACAAAAAGTTGTGCCGCTGTGTTACCCAATAGCACGCAATTGTCCACGAAAGAAAATTGTATCAGCTTCGCTGCATTGTATGTATTTTCTATCAAAATTATCGCACGTAAAAACAAAAACCACCCACCTTTCTAACTGTTAGAGGACCTATATCTTGGTATAACCTTACATATTGTAGTTATCAACGCATTGCTGATAACTTTCAAATACACGACCTCTCCTGACAACTGTCAAGCGTATTCCTGAAAACTCAAAGCTCCGCAAAAATATTATTTCTTTATAGTGGTGTAAATTCCACATCCATGGATTATACCAAATGTACACTGAAGATCAATTGAATTAGAGACAGCTGACGTAATGCAAATATGGCACTGTGGGCGGCCTTGTAAATGGAAACGACATGTCGTATGCAGCGACCCGACAATATAAGGAATGATGCGACGGGAATCAGTAAGAGTTGGACGCAGTATGGGTAAGACGCAGGATCTAAACGCATTTGATCGTGGGGAAATTGTCGGGGCCCAACAAATGGGTCACTCCATCTCGGAAATCGTGCAGGCACTGGGATTTTTACGAGCCACTGTGTCACGGGTGCACCGTGATACATCGAATCCGGCAAGACCATCCCTGAAAGGGCCAACTGCCGTGGACAACAGCGTGTGGATGAGCGGGGTCATCGTCGGCTAGCTCGCATTGTAACAGCTGATAGAAGGGGCATTACTGCAAGAAATCACTCGGCAATTTAACGCTGGTGCACAAAAATGTGCAAGCAGCCACACCATCCAGAACCATCTCCTCGCTATGGGGTACAGAAGCCATCGTCCCACGAGGGTACCGTTGCTGACCGCACATCACAGGGTGCAAAAATTAGCATGGGCACGGGAACATCGCCACTGGACCCTGGACATGTGGAAAAATGTTGCCTGGACTGACGTGAGGAGATTCACGTTGGTACATGCGTATGGCAGGATACGAGTACTGCGCAAACCACATGATGCGATGGATCCTTCTTGCCAGCAGGGTACTCTTCAAGCTGGTGGGCTTGGCATTCTCGTCTGGGGACTGTTTACGTTGACTGAAATGGTACCCCTGGTACATGTGACATCGTCCCTTACAGGTCATCGCTACCGATATATCCTGGACGACCATTTGCTCCCGTTTGTGCGTCTTCAACATCCCACTGGGGACCTCATCCTGCAACAAGACAATGCACCGTGCCATCGCTCCCGAATTGTATCCGAGTGGTTGGATGAACACTGCACTGACGTGACCTCGCTTCCTTGGCCAGCTAGGTCACCTGACCTCACTTTCATCAAGCACATCTGGGATGCCATCGAGAGAGATGTTCGAGGCTCTGACCCCCCTCCATCAAATCTTCGTGAACTGTGGGAGTTTGTTCAGTGGTCGTGGATCCATATGGCTTCCCAACGCTTCCGGTGTCTTGTCGAATCCATGCCGAGATGAATCGCCGCCGTCATCAGGTCGAAAGTTGGTGCTACACGTTACTAGACAGGTATCTCTAATTCAATTGCTCTACAGTGTATAACATTGTGTATACATTGCTAAATGCATAAGCTTTTTAATGGAATATATGAAAAAAGATGCTACATATAATATTGCATTGCTTTTCTTGTATACGTCCCCGCCGGGAGCAGTAACCCTGGACATATTCCAGTCATTTAAATGCTGCATGCTATCCTATATCGACACTGCGCGTAATGTAGAATAATGACACAACAACAGCGTAGGATGTTTTTCGAAAACAACAGAAGCCAAGTCAATCGCATTTCATAAACCGGATGAACAGCTATGAATTGAAGAAAAAGATAATTTTATTATTTTGTGTACACGTCCGCAAGGCAACAATTTCACAACCGCTGCCGAAATTTCATGAAAGTGAGCATTCCGTAATAAGTAAAAGTCACTTCACCTCTTTTAAGACAGAAGCTAACTTTTCGGTTTCTGTTGTCAATTCAGCTTCATACGTTTTGTGTATGACAAAAAGTTTCGACAGCATTTAGCAAAATTATATATCTTTTTTTCGTAAAATCATAAAAATTGGATCGGATTTGCAATATTGTTGGTGGATTCTAACGCAAATAAATGAGAAACTAAATTCACGGAAGAGCCGAAATGTTACGCCCAGGGTGTTTTTATGCAAACCGAAGTAACTGCTGGTAAACAACGTGTTATTAGTGTTCTTCAGATGGATATGTCACATGATTTTGGCGAGTTTGGCGAAAGTCAAGATGTTAAGTCCAGTAGTCCAAATCGGATCATTTCCGAGACAGCAAAGCTTGTGGAGTTGCTTACGTTCTGCCGTGATCGGTACATTCAAAAATTTGTACAAACAGGGAAAACTCCTACCGGAGGCAAGGTGCAGGCCGACCAAGAATCCGCGATGGTGGAAGCGAATGAAATTAATACAATATGGTACGAGTCAATAAAAAGGATACTGTGGCGTAACATGCTGCTAATTTGAATGCTGGTGACGTGTAGAATATGCCACCACACACAGTACATCGAACGCTGCTGAAATGGGGTTCCGTATCCGCACGAAGCTGCAATTGCACATGCTAAACTCGTTACACTATCGAAAGCGCCTGCAAAAGGCACGCGAGCAACAGAACTGGACTTTGAATCATGGTAAGTATGTCGTTTGTCAGATGAACCTCGTTTCTAGTTGCCCCTTGGTCTAGTTGATTCGAGTGCTTCAGTTACGTGGGGAAGCGTTGCCATCAGGATGCACTGTAGGATGAAAACATAGCTACTGAAAAAGTGCAATGCTTTAGACAATGTTCTGCTGGAAAAACCAGTGTCCGGTCATTTATATGAACGTAACAATGAATTCTACAACCAAACTTAACATCATTGAATACTAGATACATACTTTTATGGCAAAGGTGTTCCCCTCTAGTACTATCTTCTTTCAACAGATACTATGCAATGCCACACTGGTAAGGTTGTTCAAGAATGATGGTTCGCGGGACATCAGGAAGACTTCCAAATATAGTGCTGGCTTCCGAATACCCCATAACTATACCAATCGAGTATATCCTCTTTGTGTTGGAACAGCAAATTCTATCTACGGTCTTCCGAAAATGCTACAAACCGGATTTAAGGGAGATGCCTACAACGTGAAAAAACCAGTTACCTCAAGATACCTTTAGAAATCTTGTAGCGTCCTTCCCTCGCCAGGAAAAAGCTGCCTAGCGGCACCGGAAGATCAACGTTATATTAAGTGTCAGAATGTTTAGCCTTTTAGGAAAACGTAATAATCTTTCGTTTTATTGGACATCTCTGGTGATTCACTTTTGTTTCTGTGTCCAATCCTCAAGAGGCACAGTGTAACAAGATCTTCAGAAAGAAGTATTTCGGAAATTTGAGGGCAAAATTACAAGCATTAGAAGTATTGTTTTTTCTTATTGTACCATTTGTTTAAGTACTAAAACGTCAAAAGTGCTTGGAGAAATCTGCGTTTCGTACCTTTCCTGATCTTAATCTGCTGTTCAGTAGAGAGACGGGCCATATTTTAAAGATATCCTTTAGAGTTATATCCACACCGGTACGTTCTCGCATGTAGAAAACTCAACGAACTCGAAGAGCTTGTGCAATACAAACCATTTTGCGACAAATGAGGAACTTAATTTCGGAACTATTTAGTATAGGGCGGAAGATATATCTGATGGCAGCAACAAAGTGGATGAAGAAGACGTGCATGAAATTGTTGCTAACACTTTCCGTTGTTGAAACTGCTACAAAACATTTCCATCGGAAACAAAACTCTCTCCTACCATACAATTCAGGGTTCAGCTGTCTGATCTGCTGGGCGGAAACATGCCGCTTTCTTTTCACATAAATCATTAAAAATCTCTTAGCGACTTTCCGTCTTGTACTACTCCCGTACAGAAAAATTCTTCTTTTTTAGTTATTTTTACTCCATTAACTCCTTAATTACAAAAATGCGAAATTATTCGGCATTAACATAAGGAGCGCTTATAGGATACCAATCCTCACTGGATTTGCAAAAGAAGCAAAAATAATTCAATAAATATATCAGACACGATGTCCAGAGCAAAAGGCTCGAACTGCACAGCACTAAAGAGTCAAAATGTACAGAAAGTATACAAAAAAGTGTACGTTTGCAAAAAAAGAAAAAAATATATATCACAAACAATATCCCGAGGAAAGGCCTACACCATCACGTTCATAAACAGTCAAATCTACGTAGAGTGTACAAAAATAATTACATCGAGCCAAGACAGACAAGGTGAAATTTTAAATTTTGGGCATGATTCTGTTAATTGCTCATTTCACCAATTGCAATTAAAATGTGGAGACTTAAAGAAAACTGATGCTGCAATATAAAAAAAACAAAAAAACATTCACACTCTTAGTACAGGTCTTCCTTACAAACAAAGCATAATAGATGGCATATGAATGAACGTTAATCTGAATAAATAAGCTAAAAGTACAGCAAAGGACCTCGGAAATGTTAAAGATTCAACCATTCTTACCTCATGAAATATATCTGCTCAGTTGCACTTTAATGTTGTTGCCAGCAACGTTTCTTCATTAGGACGATTAGTGAGATTTCTGGACCATTACCGAAACTGAAACCACAGAGTAGGTGATCATGAAGTAAATCTTCCACAGAGGCTAATGGCATAAATTTGACTCAAAGTTGGTCCTGAAAATCTCAATACAACACCACTCGATTGGATTGGCATGGAACTACAGCGTGAAAACCGAAACCGTGAAAGTTTTTTTTTTTCGAGAGTTTACAACTCAAATCGAATCGAAGAATTCCTAAAAAGTTCAGAGTACACTCACCTACGGCGCGCTGCACTTTTGGAGGGAGGAAAAAAAGAAAGTTAATTAGAAGCGGGGAGAGGGTGTCCTGATAGTTAAGTAAATTATAGTGTAGTGCCAAAAAATATGTTAAAGAAGTATAGGGGTTCCCGTTAAGTGAGGAAGTTGTAGCTGCCCTACACACTTATCTGTACAGCAGTCAACCACAAATACCAACGTGAAACAGAAGGAAGAGAAGAAAGTGTCAAGGAATAAGTGGGAGCCTGTAAAGAAAGCAGACAGTTTATAACTCTTCTCCGCGGTGCTACTTGTATAGCCACTTTTACTGTATCCCGTGACAGACGCGTAGTTTCATTCCACACCGCTGGAGCGCTGCTAAAGAAGCGAGAGCTATTTTTTTTTATTGGAGGTTTAACGACCACCGTGAGCAACTCAATGGGCTATAAGTAGTCGCCCGTCCCTAATTTAGGGTCACTGGTTCCAGGGAAGGGAGAGAGCCAGTGCCGTAAGACAAACACAACATCCATGCCTCACCGGGATTCGAACCCGGACCCCGTTCGGACGAATGATCAGAGGCCATCGCTTAGACCACTGCGCCACCGGGGCTGCGCGAGAGCTATACCACGGCTAACTGGGATTATCAACTGTTACTGCTCAAGGCTCAGTCACTTCGGCGACCTCTACGGGGATTCGCGTACAAGACAAATGCCACTTTTCATTGCTAGAGGGTGCAGACGCCGACTACAGTTAGCGTTTTTTTTGTTTGGCTGATCGTAATTAGTTTTTCATGTGCCATCCTGTTTAAACGTGCATTATAGCGAGGTAAATCGAGTCTGTTTCAATCTATTTTCGTGAAGTTAATCATTTCAGTTATTCAACTGTATGAACGCGCAATAAAGTGCAGCATTTATTTTATAGCCTTTATCGCACTCAAATTGCAAAGTTTTCTTGATTGAATTCAGTAGCTACCATGGTGTACTGCTGTGAACCTTATTGTAAATCCAAAAACGGAGAAAACCGAAGGTTATTAAGTGTAATTCGGTTATTGGTTACTGAGTATCTTCGGTTATTGTGTGGCCAAGCCACACAAAAACAGAAAAATAACCTTAGACCCAGAGAGAGTTTCTGTCTCGGAAAGTTTGGAATTGCGAGATTGCTGAGTTGGCGTTCCAGTTAGGCTTATCGGTTAGATCACACACACTGTTTTGGCGTTGTTCCCTATTGCACTTTCGTTTCGATTCGATTATTTCTGATACATTTTTTATTTGATTGCCATACTTTAAATGTTTTTTCTCTATGTTTATTGTGTAGCTTCGCTACATGATTTGGAAACTTTGTGATTGTGATATTTCTGGTTTGGATTTTGAAAAATAGGTAACCCGTTTATTTATTAAATATCGAGTATACATTTTTTATGTAGTCTACGCTGTATTTCGAGAAAATCATTGTTTCAGGAAAAGTATTGTTTACGTTCCTATACTTTAAAATTCCGAAAAAACTTTATTTCCTCACATTTAAAGATTGTTTCACATTTTGAGAAAAATTGTCTTAATGGGAAATTTCCAGGTGGAAAAATCCCTAAAAAAGGTTTTTTGAGACATTCTGAAGTCCTGCTGCCATGGTAGGCGTGTTCTACTGGTAATATAATTTTAGACTGTTAAAGTATAAGACTTCCAATCGTTAAAACTACAGTCTTCGGAGGAGGAAGAGAATGTCAGTAAGATATTATCTGTAACAGCCTTGGGTGTGGATATACAGCAATCCAACATGGTACATAGTGTTTAGACACTGCAATCAAAACTAAAACTAAGCACTCATATTAGAATTCTACTTTTTAAAATTTCGCACAACATTATCCCGGCAAGAAAATGGTTGTATAGAATTAAACTAATATCTAATCCTAACTGTAACTTCTGTGGCTCAGAAGAAACTTTTCAACATATACTTTTAGATTTCAATTTTGCAAAATATATCTAGTAGTGGTTAGAACAATGCTTAAATTACAGACATAAATTTACTGCACACCATTTTGTGCCATGTACCTCTAGACTGCTCTGAATCTAAAAACCTAACAATTCATTATTTAACAGCAATAACAAAAAATAATATATGGAGAAATCAAAATGCCATATCTTACGAAAAAAATAAATAAAAAAAATACGGAGCAGATTAAAATAGCTATTAAATGTGATTTCAGAAGAATACTGGAGTTTGAAACTAGAATGTTGTGAGCTCACAAAGCTTTTAATAAACGGAAAGTATCAACACCAGTAATATATAAAAAAGGAACAAAAGTACTAAATAAAATAATAGAATAAAGCATTTAAAATTACAATATTAATCGTAAAATTTGCAATATAATAAAACTGAAAAATATAAATTAGTAAACTAAACTCTTAAACACATATTATTTTTGTTTCTGATATCGCGCCAGTAATTTCTCGGAAACATTAAAAAAAAATAAAAAAATAAATTTTAGGAATATATATAGGATTTCAATAATTTACTGAATAATACTATAATGTATTCAGTGAAATATCTAACCCTAATGGCATACCGTACATGAAAACTAAATTTATTTGTATTAATATAATTAAAAAAACTGGATCCATTGGTGTGTTTGCATCTTATCTGAAGTATTTCTTGTACTATTATGTAACACAACTTTCCCATTCTTTCATGTTTTAGAAAAAAATGCTATTTTGTTTACTCTAATTTTTGCCATGTTTTTATCTGAAATGCCTTTAGCAAGAACCTCTAACCAAGTATATGTAGAGTGTTCAAAAAAGCTATTTCTAAATAAATTGTAACCTTCCTGTAAGAAGCGGAAACTCTTGTGCAAGCTCCTACCCTCTCAGTTGCTTGTCTGCTCTGTCTGAAATTATGAGAAAATGACAATTATTAAAGGATCCTCTAATAATAATAATAATAATAATAATGACAAAAATATCCATTAAATGTCTTAATTTACTTAAAGGATGTATGAATGTGTGTTTAAATGGAATAATTAGGTAACATATTATTAGATTGATAAACAATATGTTATACACTTTTTTTTTCTTAAACATTCTGCTTAAGTGATTCAAATAAATTGCCCAATGTTTCCCATCAGCATTTTTTTAATGGGAAGCCAATGTCAGAATTTGAATTGTATATGAGCAAATATTCTTGGAATTATCTGCAGATGTTTTGTATATTCAGTTCAATATTTCCGGAAATACAATTTTAATGTTTTTTTAATTGTATACGAACTACGCAATTAACACCTTTTAAACTACAAAAATTTGGTTGGTTAATAAATATTTTGTTGTAATAAAAAAAAACAATCTTCTTCGACAGTTCGTTATTATTGTGGTAATTACAGATTAGTTTATCTCATCTATCCGGTTCTTTACTCCATCCAATGGAACATTAAGCTAGCTCTTTTGTAAATTTACGGATTCGTTGTTTTTTTTAGCAGCTGAAGAAATTTAATAGCAAGACAAATCAAATGACTTCTCATCTAACGTCTGTTTATTTACATGTTAAAATTTTCCACACAAGAACCTACGAAACGAATGAATAAGATTCGGCACCCACGAAATTCTAATTGAAAATTTTCCCGACAAGGATCATTAGAGGTCGGTGTTCAGCCCCACGGTGGCAGAAATATGAAACACTACCTGCACGTTGACGGATAAGGACTGATGGAGCCTTCAGCAGTAACATCAATAGTTGATGATCCCAGTTACCGTGGCTATACCTATGTCTCTTCTCCTATCTGATAAACAAATCGTACAATTTCCAAATATTGATACTGCACCTTTTGGTTGTTACGTAAAATTGCAATCTTTCAACTCCAATTTTACAAAGAGTTAATAATTTATATATTATAACTTTCAGAAATATTATTGACCACAATAAAATTTGTTTCATACATCTAAAATATATACTACTTCACATTTAAAAACATTTGTATCAGATATTTTTGGTCGTATCGAGAAACATTTATTTACACGGTACTGCAACCCTTTCCTGAAAGATCCTTGCAAAACTGAAGTGTAAATTCTTTGAAACAGGAGAAAAGTTATATACTCAAGAAACACTTTAAACATGCAACCAAGGTACGCAATATTAAAACCTTTCTTCTCCGATGTTTTTATATACCCGAAAAATTTTAATGCAATTCTCTAAACCGGAAGATGTATGCGTCTGTGTCCTAAGATAACTTTAGTGAATGTATTTATATAATTTAACCAAATCATAGCGATTATGTTTAGGTTCTTGTAATATCCTGAAACTCTGTGAAGCTATTAGCGAATGGATTCTAGAGCTGTAGAAAATAAGGGAGGTTAGAAACTCAGTAGAAATATTGTTCTGTGTTCTATTTTGAATGTTCGACGAGGAAAGCACACACGGAGAGCGAAATTCTCTTGACCGATAGAAACGGCAAAAACTTAAAAATTTAGTAAATAGCGATACGCACCGATTAATGAACACTTATTTTTACCAATTAAGTCATAGTATTATTGGAAGAAAAAGTAGCATCTCTCTATCTTTGGTGATTATCGATTTTGCATTTGCAGCCAAGAATACAATTTCCCATATATCCCATCGTATCATGTCAGCAAAATCACGATGACTGTACAGATCGTCACAAACTACGACGGAAATCTACGGAAAGGAAACGAACGTTTCGCATCGCAACACGTCGGAACTGGAACAAATTGTGTCCACACACTTAGTCGGAAAAACACAAACTAAAAGAAAATCATTCTTTTAGAAGCCTTCATCCGCATAGAAAGTAATGCAATATTTTGCGTATTGTAAGTACAAGTATTATGTTACCTTTTTATCTTAACTGTTATAATTATCGGTGGTTTATTTAGGAAACAACCGCATTTGAGTTTTAACCTGCTGGAAAAATTTTCCACTTTGAGACAATAGAGAAATATGCCAGTCTGGCCATCTAAAAAAACAAGAGCCAATTTGAGAGGCCTGCCCAGTGTAAATGATGATGTCCACATGAAGATTTCTACATAAAAGGGCATTTCTAAATGCTATTCAAATCTACAGAGGGCAGGGCAGTCAGGCAAGATTCATGCCTGACTTGGGATTCTATCTTGGAAGAATGAATCGAAGGCAGCACATCATACCATTCGGTAATGGAGGTGGAACTCTTGCAAAAAAAAGTGGTGAATAGAAGATGGGCGAAAAGCAGAAACAAGTGAAAATATGTAGACGTATGATGAAGACATATTTTCTTTGTGGGCAGTAAAAGCTGTTAACTTTAAAACAATGGAATTATTTTCGAAAGAAGGAAAATAACAAGAATATTTTACATAAGAAACAAACACAAAATTATATAATTAGATGATCGTATAGCAGAGATATGCACTACTCTACAGACGGTATTTTTTGTATAGGTATTATTTTATTTAAGCATTTTTTCATCAAATGAGAAAAGAATAATTCTTCACTTTTAAGTTTTAGTTAGACTTATTCATATTTGATCACATACTATTTGTTTCCTCTTAGTATTGTAATAATATTAATGGCCAATGTAAACCAAAATGAATTATTTAACATCGGTTTGAATAATGATTGGTCAAAAGGTATTTCTGAAGGACTTGATTTACCTCTTGTGGAAATGATTTAATATAAAATCCCTTCGGAAGAAGCATTCTCAGCGATCTACATCCTGAATTCCCACACGGATTATTCGTTTTTGAAACTAAAATTTAGATGGTTTTAGGATTTAATACGCAACCTTGCGTTAGAAATAATGGTTAACAATTTTTTCGACGATTATCTTCTGATATTTCGTTTTGCATTCCAAATTAATGTGTGGCAAGCTTCAAATGATCGGCAGTGTGACATCATGTAATCATGTGGCATGGCTTTCTTTTTGTGAAGGCTACGTTCTAGCTTCATGAGGATTTCGCCTTATCGTCCTTCATCATTATAACATACTGCTTATTAGAACTCACCAAATCTTTTGGCTAAGGTAACTGAGGGTGATATCTGTTAGAATAATTTCAAAGTTTTATGCATCACATGGAAATCGTACCTAGAACACTGTTGGATATATGGTGAAGGATAGTATTCCGAGAAATATGCTTGACATACTAATCATTTAAAATTGAAATCACCTTTTTATCATTAAAAAAGTAAAGTACAGTAAAATATCTTTGAAATCATAATGATAACACATAATTCTGAAACTTGATTATTCAGGAACAGGAAATTCATTTCTCACTGAGACAGTTTTGTTTAGAAAGCACTGTTGAACAGATAAAGTGAAAAGTCAGTGTTGGTCTTTTACTGGCCGGTATAAAAGTTGTTGAAAAGTTCGCAATTTTCCAGAAATAGATTAATATAATCCCGTGTATAATGATGTACAAATCCTCTTACGTATTAATGCATCCACTTGATGTAATGGAATTCAGCTCTAAATTACTTGCAACATAAGTAAATTAGAAGAACCCACACATAAAATACTCCTGGTAGTCAACGGGATTTCGATTCCCGCTTTAGGAAGACGAAAATTTTCGTTTTCGGATATTTTCTGACTTAACATCCGTGCCACATTAACACCAATAAACGGATTCACATCTTCCAGATTTATATTGTACAATGGTGTAATGTCGTATTTCATTCCTTGAAGTTACTGTATTCTTGTGAAATCTCTGAAATGTGTTATTAGCGTTTTCAAACAATATCGAGAAATTATGGCAAGAATTTCTAAAAGTGTGAATTCACTCATTCAGTGATATATCCTGACATTTGTCGCTAACTTTACTTTTTGTGCCCGTTTTCTCCAAGTCCAGCTCCACACTCAAGTTAATATATTTTCATCACTTGAAAGTTATCGTGCAAATATGCAGTATATTTGTCAAAGCAAACGAAAATATCAGTTTTGAAGCATTAGTCTCACTACGTGTTTCCTACTGAATAATGCAAACCTTTCTATAACGGATACCTTAATTCTTATGTCATGCAACATATCAAACACAACGGTAGCTTTATCTGTGCAACTTAAACTGATGCAGAGGGATGTGGACATTTTTTGAATAATTTTGAAGTCATTTTATGAAAAACCTCTCACACACGAGATATTGAAAAAAACATTAGTGTGAATCTGTTCATCAAAGAACAGAAATCTTAGCTCCTTAAGCATAAGTAATTTATCGATGAAGAAGCAGTACTATACCTGCCGCTTACAAACTGAGCAAATACACTGGCGGAAAGTGAAAAAAAACACCAAGAAGGAGACGTCTGATACCAACGAAATTTATACAGCATAATAACGGAATACAGAGGATAACTTGATCAAAACATTATGGCAAAATACAGCTGTATTTGCTGGTAAACTGAAAAATAACATTTTCATGTAACATAATTAGTACGAGGTTGAACCGCCATGAACTGCGTCACACTGTGCAATTCTGGCATGGCGTCTGTCGTACAGATGTTGGATGTAAGTTTGGGGTATTGAGTTCCAAGCATCCTCAACCTGGACGCGTAAATCGGGGTGGTCATGGCTGGCCGTGGAGACTGGATAATTCGTTGTCCCATAAAATCCCACACGTGCTCAATGGGAGACAAATCCGGTGAACGTGCAGGCCATGGAAGTTGTCTCACACCCTGAGGTGCATGTTGCGTTGCACGTGCCGTGTGTGGGCGTGCGTTATCGTGCTGAAAAACACCACGATGGAGCCCTGTGCGTCGCTGGCGGATTCAAGAAATGTGGAGACGCTCCCCTGTGCGTGTGCGAACACGCATACGGCCATCGGAGGCTCCCAAGCAGAATCTGCTTTCATTGCTGAACACGACAGATCGCCACCGCGTTCTCCAGTGCAGACGTTGGCGACACCACTGCAGCCGTTCCCGACGGTGGACTTGAGTCAGAGGTGCACATGCCAGAGGCACACGTGCACGTAGTCCTGCATCCAGCAGACGGTTGCGGATTGTTCGCACAGCACTTCAGGTGCAACGTCAGCTCAGATTTGCGTCGCAGTGGATGTTCTACTTGACAACGCCGCTCTTCTTATGCGTCGATCGTTCCGCTTATCAGTCCGTCTGTGACTCCCGGTTCCACGTCTTCTCGTGTGGGAATGTTCCTCTGACCATCAGCGCCACCATTGTATCACCACCGATACTTCCCGTCCAATTCGCTCCGCAACACGACGATACGACTACCCGGCCTCGGGGATTCCGACTAGACGACCTCGCTCAAAGTCCGATAACTGCTGAAATCGTGCACGTCTTCCATGTCCAGGCATTGCAGCTTCTTCAGGGTCTTCGCCCGTGTCCGCACGCCCACGACTGATTATATTCACTTCGCCGTACTTCCTGAATACCACCGACGATAATTTTCATATTATAACGTGCTGTGGCGCAAGCGCTCACCGGTTGGTCCCGAAATTAGTATCACACCTACGTAATCTCGACCCCATTAACATATGTAAATTTCATTATAGTCCGCCAATTCCTTCTTGGTGTTCTTTGTTCACTCTCCGCCAGTGTATAAAAATACAGCAAACACTTCTTATTCAGTTGAAAACTGCAGGTCTCATAGATCTCTATGGCAGAAGTATTAGGTGCCTAAATAAAATCCCGCAGTTCTTTGCCACACCAACACCTGTGTGTTGCCACAGAAAGGTACATGATAGTCTATTCAAAGTAGTGTCTGTTGGCAGTTACGACACTTTCCCATCGTTGGGGTAACAAATGGATTCCGCGGTAGGAAAATGCAGGTTCTTTCGAGGCGAACCATTCATCGAGCCGTTTTTGGATATCCGCGACAGAAAGGAAGTGCTACTCTGACAGGCCATGTTGTAGCGACAGGAACCAATTGAAATCAGAGGGAGCAATATACGGGGAATAAGGCGGGTGGGGTAAGACGTCCAAGCCAAGTGCCTCCAAGAGTTCCTTCAAGGATTTGGCGACATGAGGTCTACTAGCTTTGTCGTGGAGAAGAATAACTTTGTCATGTGGGATTCAGTTTCCGAGCTTCTGGATCATTCCCATTGCTTTTAAACGTTTCCTAACCGTTGACCCCTCGACCCGTCGTGTTTCAGACAACTCGTGGAGCATCTGACATGAATCCTCGTCCAATAAGGCCTCCAATGTGCCATCTTCGCACTTTTACGGCTGCTCAGGGCGCTCTTTGTCCTTCACGTCATGCTCGTTGATTTTAAAGCGTCGGAGCCACTCTCTGCATATTGTTTCCAATAGGGCATGTTGCCCATAGGCCTGCACTAGCAAACGATGACTTTCCGCTGCAGATTTCGTGAGATGAAAGTAGAAGAGGAGTGCTAACCGCAAATGCTCTTTTTTTGTTATGAAACTCGACATCGTGTATGCGAAGCAAACTCGTGTTCTGTGCCCTCCGATTGTGTGTCACATACTGCTTCGCCCAGACTACGGACGGTATGTGCGTGCGCAAGGGAGGTCACCTGTGGCCCGGGCCACAGCGCACCACTGCTGCGCTCTATTTGGTAACAGAGGGAATTAATTCAATCACCTAATACTATGACAGACAGTACCTTTTTATTCTGAGATACGGTGCGGGTTCAGTTAATTTCTTAATCAGCTACCATCCAAACATCCCAATCTGAAACTTGCTATGGTTGATGCCATTTATAATAGAGAACATCGCAATAGTATGAAGTGTTTTTTATAATATTATTTAATACAATGCAATATTTCCATAACTGATCGAAACAGGTGTGTGTTATTACTACTTACACAAATTAGATTTGAAATGTTTAGGTAACAGTAAAATATCCTAAAATTATTTTCATAATATATATAAAAAGTAACCTGATAACTCACAGTTCTACTCCGGCAGTACGTATACCAAAATTGGAACGATACAGAGAAGATTAGCATGGCCTCTGCGCAAAGATGACGCGCAAAATCGTGAAGAGTTCCACATTTTTGGCGATATTGTATAAAGATCTGGTGTTTTGCACGTTCAATTTGGTTAACAACGTCAATAATGTTTCAATATATACTAACAGAATTGTGTGGTTTGTTCCTAAACACTGCGGCAATGATATTTCCGGTAGTTAAGGCCGATTCTTTTACAGAAAATACAACACAGAATAATTTATTAAAATTACTTTAACTTGTAATGGTATAGGAATCGCATTGTTCAAATATATATAATTTATATCACGTATACCTCATGTTCCAGGAGATAACTAATACCATTTTTAGAGCTATACAGGATTTTTCACTTCAGAACTCAGTATCGTGTAAAGCCAGCTCTGGCAAAAACAACAGCTTCTACACGGCTTTGCATAGAATGGAAGTGGTTTTTCATATGGTCCTGGGTAACTGCCAGACGAAATGCTTGTATGCGAGACCACAGTCCATTTCTGGTGAATAGCGTAGGTTCTTAACAGGTCAGTCGCTTAGCTACCATGTCTCAGATTTATTCGATCGGGGAATATCTGGTGAACGTGAAGGTTTGAGATGAAACGGTATCAACCATGCATGGAAGAGTTCGGATATTCTGTGCCGCATGTGTTACAGTATTGTCCTGTTGGATATAGCGTCGGGACAACTCTGAAGGAAGGGGCTCAGGTTTATCCCTGACGTATCGATTGTTGTTGAGAGTTCCTTCAATTCATATTGAGCGAGATTACGAACTGAACAAAATGGGGCCGCGAACCATGACGCTTGTTTTTGGACCTGTATGCCGCTAAAATACACATTTCAAAGTGCCGTTCAATGCGATGAATGCGAACACGTATGGTCGCATCATGGTTCATCAAGCAGAACCCTGACGCGTCAGAAAGCTCGTCTGTTGATAGTCAGCGTGCCACTGTCTGTTTTCGAGACCCCATTGCAGTCTGTAGTTGGGGTTCGCGGAAAACGCATAAATGGGCTGCTAGCGACTAGTCCTATGTTAAGTAGACGACATCGAAGTCCTTCGGAGTACAGAGCCTGACCTGTGGCAGTGCTGCACTGCTGCGCTAACACAGAGGATGCCGCTGTGCCATCGGTCACTGCCATGCTGTAAAAATGTGTGTCATCTTATGCAGTCATGTGATTCTTTGTCCATTTCCTGGTTTTTATCCACCCGAGCATCGACTGTCTACTGACTATACGCCAGCATAACTGCACTGGAGTTTTGTACGATGCGCTTGGAAATTCAGCGAAAGGGAAATCCAGCTTCTTAAGCCCCACTAATCCTTCCTCACTCGAAGTCAGTCAGGTGTTCATAATGCGATCTTCTGCGACAAGGCATTATAATACACGCGAAATAATCTTTCGTATCTTCACTGATTGCAACATCTATTTGGAGCCACTTCCGTATACCCTAGTCCGCACAGTCCAGAGGGCGCTGTTGCGAAACCGCATGCGTATCGTAGCTGACATTTTAATCACTTACATGTCCCAACGTGTTGTACATATCGTGTAAGTTTCAAGCTAACAGGAGCACTACTTCACGGTGATGCAATTTTCACAGAAATAAGTACACATATCATGAATGGAATACGGGATTACACCATACAATACAGGTTTTGAAGATGACAATCATTTTTTTGATGTAAATATGACAAGGATGGTAAGACAGATAATATCCTCAAAAATCAAAAATTTCTTCTTCCTGGACCGGAAATCAAATCCCTGTCTCCCAGAAAACGCTCGGGTATGCTAACCACTGCACCACCAAGAATGACCAAGTCTCGAGTTTTCGATTTATTTGAATATAATCATCACAGGGCGACGAATATTTCTCCTTTTAACCGTTGGATTTCAAACTCTTTTCGACCCCGATACCTACCTTCAGGTATGAGATAATGTTTATGCGCCGATTTTTAATATTCGGGATGTTCTTTTCATTCGCTTGTGGAACTACGTAGATGTTTCTGTTTCTCAATGTTTTATCTATTATAGAAACCGGGTATTGGTTTTCAGACCCGTTCCATTGACGTTGAACAGCTTCGATTAATTTATTTCCCGTTAGAACAAATTCTAATGACGTGCTCATTACAACCGAAAATTCAGTATTATTTTTTATTTGTTTAGCTGTTGTGGTGGATTTTACTTCTGATTCGCAACACCTGTGGCATCACTAAAGAGACGTAAGGAAATTCAACTGTGAGCTAGTGAGGAAAGCAATTGAAAACAACCAAAGCCTTAAGATAGCAAAGGGACATCTCAGTAAGGGAAGAAAACAGATTATGGCTCTGAGAAAAGAAGATGGTTCTATAACAAGAAATAGAGGCGAAATTTTGACAAGAGTGAAAGATTTCTACTCCAAATTATATGAAAGGGATGATACATGTACTCCAGACATCATGAAAGGTACCAGAGTTCTTCCAGTCCTCCCAGCAGAAGTTGCTCATGCAATCAAGAACATGAAGCGGGGGAAAGCTCCAGGAGAAGATGGAATTACTGTAGACATCATACAAGAAGCAAGTGGAGAAATCG
Source organism: Macrothele yani (assembly GCA_039090855.1). NCBI lineage: Eukaryota > Metazoa > Arthropoda > Arachnida > Araneae > Macrothelidae > Macrothele > Macrothele yani. The sequence continues at coordinate 56,518,802 of CM077021.1, forward strand.
AAACAGTACTCGCCCAAATTTTCACTCGATGCCTTAATGAAGGGAAGATTCCTGAGGATTGGAACAATGCTACAATGATCCTGCTACATAAAAAAGGTGACATTGAGGATCTCAGGAACTACAGACCTATCAGCCTCCTATCAGTGGTTTATAAAATCTTCACTAAAGTTCTTTCACACCGCTTGAAGGTAACACTGGACATGGCTCAACCGAGAGAACAAGCTGGATTCAGGAGTGGCTACAGCACAATAGATCATATCCACGTACTGAGAGAACTAATTGAAAGAGCGAGGGAATATGAACTTCCATTGTGCATGGCTTTTATCGATTATGAAAAAGCCTTTGATTCGGTGAAACCATCAGCAGTTACCACGGCTCTGAAATCCTGCGGTATTGAAGATGCATACATTAATATTATTAATAACATCTATGAAAATGCAAGTGCAAAGATTCGGCTGTTTGAAAATACAACACACATAAAAATTGGAAAGGGAGTGAGACAAGGTGACACCATATCTCCGAAGCTCTTTAATGCCACATTGGAAAATGTCTTTCAATCACTGAACTGGGAAAACAAAGGGATAAAGATTAATGGAGATTATCTAACCCACCTTCGTTTTGCTGATGACGTAGTCATTTTTGCAACTACCCCATCAGAGCTGCAGAGTATGATCCAGGAACTTGCTGACAAGAGTAAAGAAGTGGGATTAAAAATGAACTTTCAGAAGACAAAAGTGATGTTCAATGCTTTTACAAGAAATGAAGATTTATCGATTGATGGAGAAAAACTGGAGATAACAGATACGTATGTTTATCTTGGACAGCAGATATCAAGTGAGGGTCACATTGATGAAGAAATTAATCGGCGTACAAAACTTGCCTGGAGAGCTTTTGGAAGAAACAGCATAATTTTCAAGAGCAATATGCCATTATGTCTTAAAAGAAAAGTGTTTGATCAATGCATCCTTCCAGTGCTTACGTATGGTGCAGAGACTTGGACCTTAACTAAAAGAGACATACAAAGGCTGCAGACAACTCAAAGTAGCATGGAGAGGTGCATGCTTGGTATAACCAGGAGAGATAAGAAGAGAAACTCGTGGATCCGAAAAATGACGAGAGTGGAAGACATCATGATCAGGGTTAAATCCCTGAAATGGCAATGGGCTGGACATACTGCCAGAAGGACAGACCATAGATGGACAGCCGAAATTTTAGATTGGATTCCAAGGGACAGGAAAAGACCCAGAAAAAGACCACATGGGAGATGGGTGGATGAAATTCGTAAATATGCGGGAGTGACATGGAGGAGGCTGGCACAAGACAGACCGTTGTGGAGGAAACTTGGGGAGACCTTCGTCCAGCAGTGGATTGATAATGGTTGACAATGATGATGATGATGATACCTTTATTATATAAATGTTTTCTAGAAGCCTATTTTGATTAACCAGGAAAGCCTGCGAGGCTGAATTTAAGAAAAATAGTTTCCTACAGTTTACCAAAGTCAGAGCAATATATTACATTTTGTTATGTTTTTTGTTAATGTGTGACAAATCCGGCACGCAGGAACAAATTAAATTCAACGATATTAATATATGGTTTGGTCAAATAGAAAGGTGATGACGACGCGCAAAATTTCCCCGACGAGGATATGAAAATGCAGCCGCGACCGTAGTGGAGATGATGAAAGAGAAACATGCATGTGACATCACGCAGCGAAGAAGAACTCTGCACAATAGTGCAGTGTGCATTATTCGTTGGCTTTCAGTGGGATCAACAGGTTAGTTTGAAACGTGAGTTACGTGAAAATCGCGTTTTAACAGCGAACTGTGTCGGCAAGCAAAAAACATGCAGTCACATGCTTTTTATCGGCAGAGGGCATCTATACGATCGCATTTATAGGAAGATATTCGCCTTGTATAGAGAAAATTGCGTGTCACGTAAAACTATCCATAAGTGGAACACACGTTTCCGACAAGGTCGTGACAGTCTGTTGGATGATGCGCGACCTGGCCAGGCCAACGTTGTTGTCACACCTGAACAAGTGGATGAATGAGTGAAGGCCAATTGTAAGGTGACCATACGTTCCCTGGAACAGACATTCAATATGAGGTATAACACCATGTGGACATCTGTGCATGAGAAGCTAGGATACAGAAAAGTGTGAGCAAAATGGGTGTCAAAGTTGTTGTCCAATTAACAAAAAAACCTTCGAATGGGCCTTTCACTGAGGCATTTAGTGCGGTATCAGAGTGACCCTGTTTTCTGTTCCAGATTAGTGACAAGTGACGAAACTTCATGCTGGCTCTTCGAACCGGAAACAATACGCAGCAGTAAGCAGTGGAAGAATCCCGCATCACCAGCACGCAAAAATGACAAAGCTGCGCCACGGAATGTGAAGGTTTTGTTAACGGTGTTCTTCGATGAAAAGGATGTTTTACGTATCGACTTCCTCCATGAACGGGGTGCCATCAGTTGTGCAGCGTACTGTCAGACATGAAAAGGACTGCGTACCGCCATCAAAAGCAAAAGTCGCAGGATTTTGAGCACTGGTATTGTGTTATTACACAATTACACTTGGCCACACGTCTCCCGTAAATCCAGCACTTTTCCGATGAAATTTCAATGTGAAGTACTGCAGAATCCGCCCTATAGCCCGAACATATCACTCTGCGATTACCATTTGTTTGACACCCTGAAGAAACATCTCAAGTTTCGACGTTTTCCATCAGAAGCTGAAATGCGTGCCTGTGTGATGGATTGGCCACTTTCCCAGCCAAGATATTTCCTCTAGAAGGGTATTCAACGGCTGCAGCAACAGTGGGACCGCTGTTTACCAGCCTACGGTAACTACTTTGAAATGATACGTATATATGCCTTCCTATGACTCTCGTCATCTTTTCATTTGACCAACGCTTATAAAATAATTATATTTGAATATACCTGCAACAAGCGGAATCGTCACAATCTATGACACGTAATGCTCCGCAGTTTCTACGTCACTTACTCGCAATGGTGCCATTTCTCCAATGACGATACACTTTAACAACAACAGCACGCGAACAGTTCACAAATTGCGCTGTTTCAGAAACACTGCCACCCTTGGCCCGATCGCCGATAGTCATGCCTTTTTTGCAAAAATGATAAATTGCACCTCTTTTTCATGACAGCAACTTGTGATATGTTTTTAGATTGCCCACAGCACACCTTATATAACCTCCAAGCCAGCTGACGGCACGTGCCTTCATTCATTGGCTACGGGCTGCTGACATCAAAAGTACCAGGTAGTCAACTATAATGTGACTCAACAGTGAACCTCTCAATTCAAATATTTTATATTGCAATAACAGTACTTCGATGGAAGCTCAGAACAGATAACTCTTACGCAAGGTCCAGTTCAAGGCCCAACGATTATTTTAGCAATTTATATAGTATACCTTTATTTTGACTTGCTTAAACAAGTCGATCTGTATATTTTAGTCTAAGCATTATGGGGAGAAGCCTATGCTTGGATACGAGATTGATAGATAGCTACTTCTATAAGTATCTTCAATGTCATATTCACCTAATGTGCTGGTGGACTACACCATTTGATCTAAATTAAGCAGAAGCGTTGAGGAAAAGGGATTGTCAGAGTGTGTATGCATTTGGAAGTTTTTCCATTCAAACAAATATGTAGGCGTTGATGTCTAAACTAATGGCTATGTTATATATCACAAAGCTATGTTCAGAATAAAATCTAAGCCCTGTGTTTAATTAAAAAGAATCCCAATTTTTAAGAAATTAATTTTGTTCAGAAAAAAATACTTTCATATCAGCGCACACCATCTTACGTTCTCTACTGTTCGCTGCTATTCGCAGCTCAAGCGTTTTGCAAAAGGGTGACACTACACTATCAACTGAATTACCTGTGATCATATGTAGAGTATCTGACCCCAGGTCTGAAACAACCCTTAGAAATAGGAAGCTAGCAGATTTGGGCTAGATTGCCCGATAGGAAAGTAACACGGAAGCGAAGTAGAAAGGGGGAGGAAGACGCATTTATTTATTACAGGGGGGCCAGTACCCGGGTAACTGAAATTACCCATTTCAAATTTATAATTAAAATATTAGTTTCGTATTATTTAGTGCAAGCATAAAAATTAAATTTTTCTTAGAATAAAAAAAATTGCACAACATTTATACAGGGAAACCTGTAGAAAACAGAATTCATGGAACTGAAATTATGTTCGGATTTAGGCAGGTATCAATTTTACGCAGGTGCAACTGTGAAAGCCATTGAAATTCAAATATTTGAATTTTTGGCATGAAATTATCAGGTTTTACATATTTGGAATTAGTTAAAGATATTGTTTCCTGTACCTGAATTAATTAAAAATCACAAGCTTCTATTTTTGTATAATCTAATGGTGATTTCTGAACAGTAACACTTACTCTGTGACACTGAGTGAGATGACGGGTGTTATTCTTGGACCCACAAACAAATTCCAATCAATCTTATTGAATTCTTTATTTTCTCTCAGTTTTCTTTTTCGTTGAGTTGTTACTTCACACTCATTATCTCGTTGTCATTTCGCTTTAAAATATCATGAACTTGGGTTTTTGCAGCTTTAAAATTCTCTTCAAAATGTCTCACACTCACACATTCTTTTTCGTGTATTTCTACAACACACAATTTTGCATCCAGATATAGATCCCTCTTCCTTGGCGCTCCGTCAAAAGGCAATCAAGACAATGCAATTCATAACAAGTAAAGGCTCTGAATGATCATCACAATGAATAAAGCTTAGAGAACTAAATTGGTGTGTCTCTTTGAATTACGTGCAAAACATATAACTGTGAGTATTTTGTGACTTTGTATAGAGCAAAGATGTCAACGCTTGTTACATGATCTAAATCTGAAATGCGCAATGCGCTAAAATAAAAGTGAAACAGTGGGAGTGCTGCAGTATGTTTTTGTGTAAATAATTCATGCACGATCTATTTGCATTTAGTTATGATTTATTTATATTGAAGCAAACTTCTTCTGTATGATGCGATCATTTCACTTTATTGTGTAATGTTTTACATTCTTTAAAGTTCTGGACGGCACGGAAACATCCAAAAATTTAAATTGTTAACATGCGAATTTTTCCTCTGCCACATTCGTTTCCCCTGCAGGTAGATTTCGTTTAAACAAGTTAAATAGCGCGTAATGTTCTATCTTTAATTTCGATGCAAAAAAGATCAGTTTTGGGTAAAATTTTTGTTTTATGCAATTTATGTTCACTTCACTGTCATGAAATATTAAAATTCAAAATTTAAAAACTTTGTGAAAGCAAGATTCATTTACATTGTAAAATATATTTTTTCCTGAAACTTGTAGATGTGGTAATGATTTCATAGAATTGGAACTGGTTTCGGATCTTTCATCCCTGATGGGTCCAGCTTCGAATCTCACTTAATAAGCAACTTTTTAATGTCAGACATTTACTTTTTAACAAGGCATCGGATCTTTCTAACAAGTTTCTGACACCTTAAGCCAAGAGGTATGCGGGATAACCTTAATATAATTCAAGTAAGTCGTACCATTACGATCGAGTATTAATCTAATGACGTCAGTTATGCCCTATTAAAAATTAAAGTTGATTTAAAAATATTTCATGCCCTTGTGCTTAGATACTTGTTGATATTAAATGTCACGTTTTACAGAGAACTGATGCTTCATATAGTGAGTAACACTAAAGTGGAAGTTCTGTCCTTTTGATGAATGCAATAAGAGGATCAATTCAGAATATGAAGAAAGAAGAGTTCCTAGCTTAGGTCGAGAAACCCGAGCCCACAGCGCTCTGCGCCTTTTGGCAGATGAAAAAAAAATAAGAGAATAGGGAGCAGAATGCTCTGATAGAAAAACACGAAATAAGAGTTCAGAAAAATTGGAGTAGAGGGAGTATACGGTTTCCGTTAAGTAGCGAAGTTGTAAGCTAACCTATATGCTTACCTGCGGCAATTTACTTCGAGCAGTCAATCCCACAGCCAACGTCCGGCCGCAGGAAACGAGGAAAGGACTTGGAAAAAGGGAACCTAAAAAAAACACAAGATAAAATTCCACAGAGAAACATCCAGTTCTCTCACAAACCCATGTTTTGAAAGGCACATGAAATAATAAAATTGTCGTTTGCTCAGTTCTCAGGTAGGAGTCTGCTATTTGCCTCGCGTCTCAGTGGCCAATCAGAGAAAATATTTTTTTCCATTGGCTGGAGGGGAGTTTCGTACTAATTTTTAACAACTATGTTTCTTCACATCTTTGAAGAATACCCTCTTTTCATATGTGTGAAGTATACCTTATTTTCACTTGTGTGAAGAATACCCACTATCCTCTAGTCACAAAAATTAATTTTTCTACTAGTGTAGCTGTGTGTTGGTTTCCTTTCTGATACTTTATTGAGATTATATATTATCCTTCAATATCTCTTAGTGTCTTTAGCAGCATAGTTTACGGGGTATTCTCTGACATAGGATTGGGATGATCCTTTGCTTCTTCATAGCACTATTTTTGTATTATTATTTTTTATTTTTGTATTATATATATATATATATATATATATATATATATATACAGTATATAAATTAATATATATATTTTTACAATAGAGAGGTGTTTTGATCAAGTACTGAGCAAATAGTTCCTTTTTGCAACAAATGTTCCGGCCCTTAAAAGGCCCCTTTTTTCACCTCGTCATCTGTTTACAATAATTTCGATCTAAGAAAGATGGAGGTAGCTAGTTCCAGTCGTTTTCTTTCTTCCTGGGTTAGAGCTGGAGCTGTAACAGTCTTTTTCTTTCTTCCTGGGTTAGAGCCGGAGCTGTAACAGTCTTTTTCTTTCTTCCTTGGTCAGGGCTGGAGCTGTAGCAGTAGGCATAAGGTTTTCCATCATTGGCGCCGCTACTGTAGTGGGTGCCGCTACAACTTGAGCAAACGTTTGAGATCTGCTATTTTGGGAAGCATGGAAGTTTCGTCTTCCTCTGTAGCCTCCTCTGACGCTTCTTTTATTGTTACTGAATACCTGCTTTTTACTGGAGGGTCTTCAAAATGTTCAACGGCCATCCTGTACCCTAGGATAGTAACAGGTCCCGTGTTGATGGGCAGGTCGGCTTCAAAAGTGAGGAAGTCCTTCTACGCCCCTGCGTCATGCTTCGGCCTGTCCAAATTCAGAATATGAGAAATTCAGTTCTTTTCTGTAGCACTAATAAGCGAATTTTAAAGTGAAATTTTTGTTTGTTTTATGTCGTTAACGCTTAAGATTTGGAATTATTGAATAAATATCTCCGAAATGAAAGTTATTTTCCTCTTCCGCTTGGAGACATTGTTCTTCTTATTGTGTGAGTGAAATGCGTTTGCATTTCGTTGTTATTTGAATAATGCAAATTTTGTATTTATATTGCAAAAGCAGATGCCAGAAAGGCAAGATTAAAATGAAAGGAAATGTACTGAAAGTAAATATAAATGAAGGAAACAAAAGAAAAGACCTGCATTTATTGAGCATTTTTGAAAATGGAAACGCTAAAACATGTTATTTTGCGGGTAGTAATACGATTGGATGATAAGGATTATGGTTCAGGTCCTTACCTATGTAATCCTCTAGTCAACACATTCTGACTTCATGATACACTTGTTAAAAACAATTCATGTAATTTCATAAGCTAAATAAGACATATTAGAAAGTTATAACTTTGCCGCTAAGGTGGGTTGTAGTACACTGGCGTGCAAAAATTAAGGACGAGTCGGTTTTTCGAATGACACGTCGTACAGAAATGCTCCACATCGACTCATATCATTCCATAAGATCCCCAAGATGTAAGAATATGGGACAAGTGAGCAAAACTGTCCAAACAAGTAATCCAAAGGATACAAAGGTACTTTATTGAAAAAGTAGCTTCGAGCACAACTGGACAGAAGACAGAAACGTCCATGTGACAGGCGGCTGTCAAGAAAAATCCAGTCTTTAGTAGCGGATATGATCACCTCTGACTGCGTTGCAGAATTTTGAACGTCTGTCCATGCTGAGAACGAGGTTGTCAACGAGCTGTTGAGGCATCGCGACACATTCATCTTGAAGCGCCAATCGCAGCTGCGGAATCGTTGCTAGTGGCTGGTGACGTGCTGCCAAGCGTCTGCCGAGAAGGTCCCACACGTGTTCGATTGGATTTAGGCCCAGGGACTTTACGGGCAAATCTATGCGTTGAATATCGTCACTCTCCAACAGCTTTGCGACAGCCACTGTACGATGAGGTGTAGCGTTGTCGTCCATGAAGAGGAACTCAGGACCCACAGCACTTCTAAACAGACGCACGTGAGGCAGGAGAAGCTCGGTACAATAGCGGACACCAGTGACTGAACCACATTGGAAGATGTGGAGGTCAGTACGGCTACCAAGCATGATACCGCCCCAAACGAGAATTCCACCACCTTCAAACCGGTCCCTTTAGATGATGTTGGAAGTGTGATTGCGTGTTCCCTGCTCTCTCCAGATGTGTATACGTCCAGAATCGCTCGTCAGAATAAATCGGCTCTCATCCGTAAAGAGAACTCGACCCCATTGCTGATGTGTCCAGTTCTTGTGTTCCTGGCACCACAGAGACCGCCGTCTCCGATGAGCAGGTTTTAATTGCTCACACCATACTGGTCGTTGTGCAAATAGACCACCTATGTGCTGTCTCCTGGCCACGGTAAAGCGCGATAACGGACGTCCAGTTGTCTGTTGCATGTGCCTTGCGATTTCTCCCGCTGTATGCCGTCTGTCTCTTCTCGCCTGTAGGACAACATACCGGGCGCCGGCCGTCGTGGTTGCTCGTGGACGACCTCTGCTGAACTCTCGGACAGCTGTTCCTGTCGTTTGAAATGCTCCCCAAGTTCGTGAAACGATGCTGTGAGTAATCCCAAACTCCTCGACCACACTAGTCACACTTCGACCTTCTTCCAACTTCCCAATGACGCGACCTCGGGTAAAGTCATCCAGATGTCGGTCTACTGGATTGCATGTTGGCCATATCACACGGTGGCAGCAAATTGACGTCGTTCAAACCGATGTACACCGTGCAATAGCTTTCATTGAATTGCTGAGCGTACATGGCCCATGTGCTTTATACCCTTCCGTCACCCCCCTACGTCATGCTGCATATATGCGCATGCCTTACCATACCAGACCATAGTCTATCTCCTGTGTGGTCTTTAGGTCCGTTCCGCTGTTACGCTACATTCTCCTCTTCGTCTTTAATTTTTGCACACCAGTGTATAAGAGGTGGCTTTTTAGCAATTGTCCTAAAGAGATGTGGGTTAGTATCCCGGTGAACAAAGATGCAGTGTTTGTCTTATGGCAAATGCTTTCTCTCTTTCTTGGAATCAGTGGCCCGAATTTAGAGACAGGCGACTGGCTATAGCCCATCAAATTGCACACGGTGTTCGTTAAGCCGCCAGTAAAGTACAATGGAAAAAGTAATGAAAATGTTTTATATACAATCACGTATTCTTTAATTAAATTAATATACTGTATATCTGAAATATTCTTAGCACGAAAGTTATCGAGTGCAATCATTTTCTGTTTTCAATAATTCGAAAATATAAAGTTCATTTTTTTAATGTTAGATAAACTTACGTGACTTCGGACAGAATCAACATACTGATTGTGACTAGGAATTTTGCTGGTACGGCTTTTACAAAATAACATTGAATCTATATGTTCTACTTCATCCAGTTTCGGAGTTAATCCAACGTATTAACACCTTTGACCCTTTAAGCCGCCTTTGTATCTCAGCCTTAAATTTTCTGCTATCCCGAAACCGATATGTTCACATAGAGGCCAGATTATAAAAAAGCTACGGAAATATATTTTATCCCTTCCCCTTCCTCTTATCTTAGTACTACCGACCATAAATGCGTCTCTAGTAACAAATGCGCCATTATTGTGCTTAGTTTTATAGTCTATATATTGTCCAGTTATCGCATTTTCCTTTATTCTCTACTCCATGAGCCAACGAAGGATTGGAAAGGGTTTGTCTTCCTGACACAGGCATCATGCCACCTGCTTGAAACAAGTGACACAAACATCATCTCTCTACTTTCTAATGCTCGTTTACAATTTTATTGTCCTTTTAGCGGAAAAGATAATAAGACAAAAATGATTTCAGACAATCAACGCTTTAAAACTGCCACTATGAATGCCAGACCTAAGGGTCTAGCAACGCTTTCTGATGCGCAGGGCTTCTTGTTCCAATCGTCTTCAGGCCACTTCTCACTTCTTGTTCCAATCGTCTTCAGGCTACTTCTCACTTCTTGTTGAATCGTCTTCAGGCCACTTCTTACTTCTTGTTCCAATCGTCTTCAGGCCACTTCTCAGACAGCAAAACTTTTCGTCCGAGCTGACTTCAGTCTATTTTGGTAAACATAAGTTAATTTGTTCCAGTCGATTAAAGATTTAAGTTTCCGTAGCTCTCATTAACGCACTCTATGATACAGTCAAATGTCACACAAGACAGATTCATAGAATTCGACATACAACTATATGATACAATCCAATGCTACACAATACAGATACAGAGAACTCGAAATATTTAGGCATACAATTATACTTAGCCGTCTCTAATGCGGCTATTCGCTTGGTATTAGACACCAACCGTCTTAAATCATGGGTATTTAACACCCTCTGTCTTGAAGTGACGCGAAAAAGAATTTCGATGAAGAAATGAACTTAGGAATACATAATTGTAATTTGTTTTCCAGAAAGGGATTTATCGAGTCTTACAAACTATTTCTTTTCAGTGTGAAGAATATGCTTTGAAAACACTGTATCATAATTTCGTTCGCAATCAGACCGTACATTCATGCAACTTGAACTCAGTTTCTCGTTTTCTGCATTACTTTGGTCACTAGCACTGAGAATTTTCATTCTGATTCCTGGTACAATTCTAACAACTTTAGTAAATCTTATACACTAGTAGAAACCACGGTCTGGGTATTGGAGGAATGAGAGTTCGCATGCTCGCTGTTCACATAAGTTAGTTTTTCCTTCCATCCCTTGTGATGCGATGATAGCGTAGGGTGAAGTTCTTTACGGATGCCACTTTGGTCGGTGGTGTAAATTGCATAGCAGCCATCAAAGGTATCTCAGCGTTGTTAAACTCATCTTTTATCCATGCCGAACTTCTTCTTCCACTTGTGTAGACTATAAAGCTTTGTTATTCCTCTTAAGGTAAGATTGCTTCGGTGATTGACTCCTGCTACTGATCCAGTGAGTTCTAAGTCTGGTGAGTAGAATATCTTGAGCCGTTTCGATAGTGCCGTTTCGCAGATCGTTGTCTTGAGAATCTTCTAGATTGTCGACAGTATGAATTTTTAAAAGCATTTTCTTTAATTTCTTGGAGTTTTAAAGGCCTGCTTTGAAATTTTCCGTTTTTGAAGAGCTGATGTAGATCTCCGAATTTATTCTTGACTTGTACCGTATGATAAAGATTGAGATCAGTTCTGAATTTCAACAGCTCCATTTTTCCATGGCTTATCAAATTATACAATTTTCTTTGCTTTCACGATCCGAATATGACCCAATTCTTTATCTTTTGCCGACTTGAAATCTTCGCTTGTCATCTCTACGTTCTGGATAATCACATTCACAAATGTCTGCAACAGACACTAGTGACGGTGAAAGTAGACGTCTTGTTTAGGTAATGTAGATAATCTGCAGATCAGCTGTCTCGTCAAAGGAGATGTTAATTTTTAGCTCCTGGCATAGCATGTAACGTGGCCCGCTGGATGGAATAGCTCTAAAAACGAAAGTCAGACAAATATTTCTGCTGTAAAATCAGAACGAACTAGAGCCTTTCAAGCATGCATTGCAATCTCCCGCACATTCTATGCGTCTTGTTGATGACCAAATCCCGTAGTTGTGTGTACATATTTACCACATAATGCAGATGGGAAATTGCTTCGTATGTCAACAGGTGTCATTTGATTTTCACTTCAATCACAGGAAGAAACAGTAGTGTAAATTATTTTCCTGCACCCCGGAAAACGAAAACTAGTACTGAGCATTGGAAATATTTTAAAGATAACAGAGCAGTATTCCCATTTTTGAATTTTTGATGGCATTTGTGTCTGGACTAAGGATTAGATAATGCGCGATTCACTATTGTTACTTGAGATATTTTATATGCTGCCTACCTGTAATTCTCTGGATACATCCTCCACGGTCGCCATGATGACTGGGTTCTCCGGGATGGGTTCTCTTTCAGATATCTAGTCCAAAAATGATCACTGGGTTCTCTTCTAGATTTCTAGTCCAAAAACCTGTGTCTTAAAATCTGCGGATCATTTTACCTAAATCATTCGTAGCCAAAGACCTAATTTTAAGCTCTTAATGTTCTGAACATGCGCTGGGCTGTTAAGGTACAGTTTTATTTTGGTAAGACAAATCTGACGGAAGATTAGGATTTCTGTCGACAATGACATTGAACTTTAATATTTTGACTACGCACCTGCAATGAAATGACACATTCCGCAGATGTCTACTTTTACCACAGCTTCTGTTTAAGCATTGTACATTACCGCAACAAATAAGTAGTAGGATATTTGGACCACACCAGCAGGTATAACTGCAACTTCTGATATGTGCACATGATGACAACGCCCCTGATTGAAAGTGGAGGCCGGTCGTATAATCAATTTTTGTTTTTTCACAAAACAATATTGTATCACTTTAGGATTGCTGTTACCCAGTTCGAATTCTTGAGGAGGAATAGCTGAAAGTGCAGAGCTATTGAAATGTAAACTTTGATTATCGATCCTGTATTAAGATAACGCTAACATAATTAATACAAGAATAATGAGAGGACAGCCAAAATCAGAGAAGACAACCAGCGATTCACTACTGTATATTGCAGACCTATGAATCCTTTTGAGGGCATGTACATACTCATAATCACCGTCAATATTACAATAAAACATAATCGCTTGAGGGCTGCCCATTTTTTTCTTTTTAAGAACTTCAGATCCTTTTTATATTTAACACAACTTTGTCTCATCTTGACCAGTCTTGGGCAAACAGGTGAACTATTTTATAATATATTTTGAAGATGCACAGGTGTTTTTTTTGCACTCGTGAAGAGATACTGACAGTAATATGTGAAAATAAAACATTCTATATAATATGAAATACATAACGAAAGGATACTTTTAATGTCTGCTGGATTTTTTTTTCTGGAAAGGGTTTCAACTCAGACTCTTGGACTTCTTAATTAACAAAACATAACAGTATCTGATGTTTAAATTGAGATATTACCGTATTTTTCTTTAAATAGTCCTCAGAGTGTGAAGTTTAGGAAAGAAAATCATTCCTTCGTATCATATCAGCAGCGCATAAACCGCATGCCGTGAAATTATAGAAAAATGTCACACTAAAATCCATAGACATGATGTATATCCGAAAAGGCAGTTTCGTGCACCAAATTTTCTATTCAATTTTCTACTCATTAAATATACACATTTTTAAAAGAAAAATATATAATTTGAATTAATTAAATAAACACACTCTGTGCTAATCTCTAGGTACAAGTAGCACCATGTTCGTAGATAAAAATGTTCTACTAAGGTTACTCTAAATATTTTTGAAAATAATTACCTCTATTTTAGCTAATATCTTGAACGAATCTGAGAATTTAACGGTTTTCCTGTAAAATATGACCACATTTCATTAACCTTAGATCCAGTTTTATAACATTTTGAAAGTTTTCCAGGATAAACACACACAAAAATGACCCATTTCGTGTTGAAACTGTAGAAAATACCCTTTAAGTTTCATTGATTTTTTGTTTAAATACTCTTTAAGTTTTCATTAGCATATTTAAAAATTCCCTGATGTTTGCCTAATTTTGAAAACAAAAGAACATTCTCATTAATAAGGTTGGAAAATGAAATGCATAAAATACCTAAACTTCACTTACCTATTTTTCTATTACGAAAGTTATCGGTTATTTGTTTCCGTTCGACTTCATCTTGCAACAGTTGTACCTAGCTGTTTGAGCTTCTACCGAAGCAGTGCTATGATATTGTCACTAAAGATTTTTATTTAAAACATATCCCATGTCTTTTCCTGACCTATGACCTACATTTTATCAATTCACAAGGGGTGAGGATTGAGAAAATGTCTTGTGCTTTGTGCCATAATGGAAAGACGCATCGAACCAAGTGAGTATAGATATCTAATTTGTCGCAGCCATATTATTTATTTAGAAATACCTCCTTTTTTCATTACTTTATGAAGAATGAGCATTCAAATGAATGATTCTTAAAATTAACATTTAACTCTGACATGAATTGAATATTCTGGTCTGTACTTCTTGTGTACACTTGGATGCCTTTATAATGGGCAACACATGGCATCTTCTGGGTATACAGATTTCTGCTACATTGTTTAAGATTAGCTAATACTGCTAATTTCGTGTCTACTTATATTTCAACATAATGTGGACTACGTACAAAACCACTGAATTCGAAGGTACAAAATTCTTAGGATTGTAAACTAAAAAGAACAAATTAACTAAAAGGAATGATTTGTTGGGGAGCTGTTATCATAAGATTCAAACCTTGCTTAGCGATGATATCCGAATAATGGACATGAGCAAGCGTTATTTAGCGCACAAGGGCAGCAAACGAAATAGTATGTTGAACGAAAGGCAAGCGTATTTCTTCCGAGTGAGTTGTCATAAAGTAGTGATTCAGCAATTAGACCGCCTTGCAAATGCTGCTTTGTCGTGCTATTCAAACTTCGTCGCTGCCTCCTGGCGAACTATGTTCCACGTATTAATCCACCCTATAAATAAGTTCTTTATTTCTAGAAATTTCTTAAAACCCATGCAATTTCCCAAACCAAGTTCTCTTGAACTTTCGTGATTTTTTTGCTTGACGACATTTTTTTTAATATGAGTGTGCAGAACTTCTACAATATTCGGAATGTGTTCCTAATTGGATATTAAAGTATTTGAACGTAGAGTTCTTTACTATGCATATACTAACCGCTTCAGTAAAGGGAAGCACGAGGTGTATGTAATATTAGTAGCAGGGTTTATTTCCATACGAATTTCGCTTTTGAAACAGCAGATTTGGAAAAAACGTGCAAGTTGATATTATTTCGCACACAACAAATTTTTAAGGCAGATATGGTTTGTTGTTTTAGATTTTTGTAGAGTGAGTGTCAAAATATGAATGATGTACTCAAAGTTAACAAGATGCATGACGCTTTCAGAATGCGACTGTGTGATTACGTGGGTTATAATACTGTAGTTCTTTATGTCAAACGAGAAAAAGCGTAACTTTCGAGAAAAGTCCGTAGAATCCCAAATACATTGTCTTATGTTACATAAGACATTACTTCTTAAGAGAAATCTGATTTATGGCGAATTCTGCGATCCAAGTATACTTTCCGGAGTAAAATCAAGACTTTTTATAAAGTGTTCAGCAAATGTTATTTCATATATATTGCCGTATTCAAAACTTTTTGTAATCAGAAAGTTTTGCCTATTCATTGGCTGAATGATAAGTCACCTGGCTGCGATTAATGACATAATCGTGTATAGTATGATGATTTCTTTAAATTCTGAAGCCGCAGGGGAAATTATTACTTTCAATAACGCAGTATTTTAATTCCGAAGCCATGCAGCCGCCTCAGTAGTGAAATGGTCTAAGCGCTGGTGTTTGACCATTTGTCCGATAGTGTCCGGGTTCGAACCTCGGGTGGCACGGATATGGCGTTTCCTTACGACACTGATTTTCTCCTTTTCCTTGAACCAGTGACTATAAATTAGTGACGGACGACTTTTTTATACACCAGTGTGTTGCTTACGGTTACAGTTAGACCTCGAAAAACAAAATAACAGGGCAAACAAAGATGAAACACGATACTTTTGAAAACCAGAGACATTTAAAAAAACTAAATTTTCAAACGTATGATAGCGTATGTTAACAAAGAATCATTTTAGTTAGCTAGTGTCACATATTTTCATGAATTACATTTCATTTTGCCCTACTTTCTTGACAATATAAATTTGATATATTGATTTATTGACATAAAATTGCAGGCGCTGGAATAATCGGTTTTAATTGTAGAAAAGAAAGATAAGCATGAAAGTGCGAAAATGGATATAATGCTAAGGGAAGTGTGTAAGAGAATAAAAGCTTTTATGAAAGATGATGTGTGAATGTGTAAATCACAGTTGTACCCACAATGGTAGTTCCATCTGTTGAATGGCTGAGACCGTTTAACGTTGTTTCTGTGTATAAATCTCTGTGTCCTCTTTGCCTTCGGAGGGGAAAGTGACGCGGGGGACTTCAGAGATCCCCACGGAGACATACTTTGTTGTATGTTTCACCGGGTGCCTTAATCTTTGAAGACAAGGAGTTTTTCTCCGTATTTGAAATGTGACATCCTAATTTTATCCATTACATCGACGTCACCAGTGGATGAACGGATAAAGACAGCATTGTAGAACCATCAAATACGGGATATCTGCTTCTTCGGGCAATCACGGGAGACAATAAATTATATTCATCCAGATTCGCTAAATATCAATCCGTTTGCTTCGACTGGCGATTCCTGTGATGCGTTAAAAGCAAATTACTCCGTCACTTGAAATTTAGTAGAACTAGGTGGTGTAGGTGTTAGCATACTCGGGCCCAAACCTGGAAAAGCGGGTTCGATTGTCGCTCATTGACGATAAAATTTTCAAGTTTTGGGATATTATTTGGCGTACCATTCTCGTTAAAATTTACACCAATACATGGAATTACAACTTCAAATTAATACAACATCTTAAGATGTGCTGGTGAAAAACTTCAAGTCAAGTACACCAACATACTTTACAATGGAGTATGGCAAAGGTAATGGTGTGATCGTCGATTATTTAATCCCAGTCACTAAAGAGTGGTGTATTTTCAAAAAGCGACGTGTGGCATTTGGAATATTTGATCATTAGTTTGACAAGCTGCTGTATCTCAGTCAATTTCAAATGATGTTTTGATGGCTTTCACTGCTTCGTGGATAAGGTTTGGGCTGGGACAAGTTTTATGCTTTGCGTTAGATATGTAATCATAACAGTTTTCTTTTCACAGAATTTGCTAGAGAAATACAAATTTTATTGTGCTGAGATGTTAAAATCCTGAATCCCATCAGTCCTCCTTTGAAGAAAAATGTGTTTTACTTTTCCTGATATACTCGCTGGTTGGACACACGCAGCTGTATCTATAATTATGAAGACTAACTTTGTTTCTAGGTTCGTGATTTCACATCTTCTGCTTACGCTAACCTTAGGCCTCATTGCTTTTATTGCAGTATTGTCCATCTTTGGCTTTTGAACACGACCTTGAACAGAACGACGCTGTTGTATCTTCGCTTTTGAGAAAAAAAAATATTTAATTTATTTTTTCTTTAATTTTGATACACCCTCAAAGAAAGTAATTGCTACAAAACTGGCTATAAATCGGATTAATTTGCAGTGCACTTTGTTTAAAACTTTCGCAACCACAGCGTCAAACGCGTCTTTACACGCAGTGATCAAAAAGCACCCGAGTAGCTGGGATAGCATGTGTAAGATTCCTTACCCCCAATATTCTTTGAATTTGAACGACGTCCGAGGGATTAGCAAAAGTCACACCCAGTCGACATTGTTGTTGCTAAACACAAAAATGAACCAGAAGTTGGTTTCTCCCGGTGCTTATATCATTCAGCTTTCTGATATTGCACAGTTGAGCTCTTGATTTGGTGATACGTATTTCGTGTGTCTAACATATTTTGTATTCCCCCAAAAGCAGTTTTCGTGGAGGAATTTGTTGTAAAATTATTTCATTTTTCTCCATACAAAAAAAACTGATTGAAAGCGCATTTTTTACACGAAAAACAAGAAAAGGATACAGTAAATAAGATTTTCCAGCCGTTACAAGTCGGTTTTATTTCCCTAAGGCTCTTACTAGGAGAATGCGCTGACTGCCCTAGGGAAACGTCAGAAGGTCAGTATGCGCGAAGACTAGAGATATCGGGAGTACTGAGGAGAAAACCGGCACTAAACCTGTTTTTACTGTTGAAGAGAGGGGAATGATATTTGGAAAGGAGCAGCACACATTTTCGGATGTTTTGGTATTCTGAGCAACAAAACATTTTACGATCGTGTTTGTTCAATAGTTAAATGCGGAAGCTTTACAACGTGTTTTTTACGAACAGAATTGCTAAGATAATTATATACTATATTAGAACAATTTGAATTACTTCTCATACGATGTGTACTGTAGTGAAAGCAGACTGTTTTGGGAGAGCGCAATGTTTAGGCGTTTAACGGCCGTGTAGACACGCTCTCTCTCTCTCACTTTATACGTTTGTGTTCTTTTATTTGCACATAAATGAAAAAAATATATTACAGTAAATAATAATTAATCCTTAATATATTTATAATTCATCTAATAATGCCTTTATCACAAAGAACAAGTTACGCGTCAGCTGAAGAGGTTCCGTTGTTCTTAACGGGGCAGCTGAAAAATAGGGAAATCATTTGGAATTCAATAAATCCTTTCCTACCTAACTAAAATTAACGTAATAAGTGTGCATATCCTGTTCCTCAAATATACTCACTTGTTAAGATAATTGCAGTTAAGCGGGAAGACAGTTGTAAAACTACACTCGCCGGTAATTTGAACTAAGAGAGGAACACCTCAGAGTGTGTTCATTTCTTAAGTTACCAAAGAAACCCCTCTGGTCTGATACCCCACTTTAAGCAAATAGAGCATGCCGTCTCTTCCTGTAGCCAGTATGGTCTTCGTCAACTGCTATGTACCGAATTCATACCCCGAAATAATTTGATTCTCGTAATTTAAAGACAAGGTTAGTATATTCCATTAGCCGTGATCTAAATGAAGGCTGCAACATTGTCACTAATTCAACATTCCGACCTGATGGATTGGGTAATGAATGTGACGAAAGCGTAATAGTTGAAGGCGAACATGCCCTCTGGCTACGTGCCTAAATTTTAGCTAAGAGTCCTACATAAACATTTTTTGGATCGGGTCAAAACCTCTGGAAACTGCAAAATCAAAAACAAAATTTTAAAACGTTAAAACCTTACCAAAATTACAAAAAGTATTCATAGATGTAAATAAACTGCCAGCCAAAACTTTTTTATCATATTTCTGCGATACACATTTTTTTCAATTATGGTGTACTTTTGTTTACCAGTGCTATAGAATTTTTCTTCCTCTTATCAATTTCTCTAGTATACGCAGTTCCCCCACCCTTCCCGCGCAATTTTGCCACTGATATCAACATGAATTTAAAAATAGATGTTATTGAATACTTGTTAAGCCCCTTTTCTCATCGTAGAACCAAAATTTGAAGTGACGGAATCGTACCACGGTTTACTATATTTTATGCTGCTGCTCCTTTGTATTTGTAGACTATAATTAACAGTACTTAAATGAATTTAAAAATAAACTTTCATAGATCTGTTGCTAGCATTTAATCTCTCTTGCATGCTTTTCCAAATAGTTTGGTCAAGAATTTGCATTTTCCATATTTTTTAATATTATGCAGTAATATACTTTAATCTTGATGTATTAAAATAAATAATGCCGGATTTCATTTTATCTATTTACTGTGATTTTCAAATCTATCATGGTGGTGTTTAATCCGAAAATACCGCATCACTGTACAAAAACTTTCACACTCAGAGCAAGAAACGAAAGCTTCGTTTGTAACGTCGCAAGTAGTACACTCCTGATGAGCTCCAAATCAAAACTAAGAAGTTTGAGTGTGTTTTTCAAATTTGTCTGTCGAGCTTCATCGCATTCAAACCCGTTAAGTAGGAAACTAATTTCCTACACGGTTGGTCGGCAGCAAGATCATTGATATATTGATTTATTGACATAAATTGCAGGCGCTGGAATAATTGGTTTTAATTGTAGAAAAGAAAGAACTTTTCTTAAGCATGAAAGTGCGAAAATGGATAGAATGCTAAGGGAAGTGTGTAAGAGAATAAAAGGTTTTATGAAAGATGATGTGTGAATGTGTAAAACACAGTTTCACCCACAATGGTAGTTCCATCTGTTGAATGGCTGAGACCATTTAACGTAGTTTCTTTGTATTAATCTCTGTGTACCCTTTGCCTTCGGAGGGAAAAGTGACGCGGGGGACTTCAGAGATTCCCACTGAGACATACTTTGTTTTATGTTTCACCGGGTGCCTTAATCTTTGAAGACAAGGAGTTTTTCTCCGTATTTGAAATGTGACATTCTAATTTTATCCATTACATCGTCGTCACCAGTGGATGAATTGATAAAGACAGCATTGCAGAACCATCAAATACGGGATATCTGCTTCTTCGGGCAATCACGGGAGACAATAAATTATATTCATCCAGATTCGCTAAATATCAATCCGTTTGCTTCGACTGGCGATTCCTGTGATGCGTTAAAAGCAAATTACTCCGAAACTTAAAACTTAGTAGAACTGGGTGGTGTAGGTGTTAGCATACTCGGGCCCAAACCTGGAAAAGCGAGTTCGATTGTCGCTCATTGACGATAAAATTTTCAAGTTTTGGGATATTATTTGGGGTACCATTCTCGTTAAAATTTACACCAAAACATGGAATCACAACTTCAAATTAACACAACTTCTTAAGATGTGCTGGTGAAAAGTTTCAAGTTAAGTACACCAACATACTTTACAATGGAGTATGGCAAAAGTAATTATGTGATCGTCGATTATTTAATCCCAGTCACTAAAGAGTGGTGTATTTTCAAAATGGGACGTGTGGCATTTGGAATATGTGATCATTAGTTGGACAAGCTGCTGTATCTCAGTCAATTTCAAATAATGTTTTGATGGCTTTCACTGCTTCGTGGATAAGTTTCGGGCTGGGACAAGTTTCATACTTTACGTGAGATATGTAATCATTACAGTTTCCTTTTCACAGAATTTGCTAGAGAAATACAAATTTATTGTGCTGAGATGTTAAAATCCTGAACCCCATTAGTGCTCCTTTGAAGACAAATGTGTTTTACTTTTCCTGATATACTCGCTGGTTGGACACATGCAGCTGTATCTATAAGTATAAAGACTACCTTTGCTTCTAGGTTCGTGATTTCACATCTTCTGCTTACGCTAACCTTAGGCCACATTGCATTTATTGCAGTATTGTCCATCTTTGGCTTTTGAACACGACCTTGAACAGAACGACGCTGTTGTGTCTTCGCTTTTGAGAAAAGAAATTATTTAATTTTTTTTTTTAATTTTGATACACCCTCAAAGAAAGTAATTGCTACAAAACTGGCTATACATCGGATTAATTTGCAGTGCACATTGTTTAAAACTTTCGTAACCACAGCGTTAAATGCGTCCTTACAAGCAGTGATCAAAAAGCACCCGAGTAGCTGGGATAGCATGTGTAAGATTCCTTATCCCCAATATTCTTTGAATTTGCACGACGTCCGATTGATCAGCAAAAGTCACAACCAGTCGACATTGTTGTTGCTAAACACAAAAGTGAACCAGAAGTTGGTTTCTCCCTGAGCTTATATCATTCAGCTTTCTGATATTGCACAGTTGAGCTCTTGATTTGTTGATACGTATTTCGTGTGTCTATCATATTTTGTATTGCCCCAAAAGCAGAGTTTACGTGGAGGAATTTGTTGCAAAATTATTTCATTTTGCTCCATACAAAAAAAAACTGATTGCGAGCACATTTTTTACACGAAAAACAAGAAAAAGATACAGTAAATAAGATTTTCCAGACGTTACACGTCGCTTTTATTTCCTTAAGGCTCTTACTAGGAGAATGCGCTGACTGTCCCAGGGAAACGTCAGAACGTCAGTAAGTGCGAAGACTAGAGATATCGGGAGTACTGAGGAGTGAACCGGCACTAATCCTGTTTTTACTGCTGAAGAGAGGGGAATGAAATTTGGAAAGGAGCAGCACACATTTTCGGATGTTTTGGTATTCTGAGCAACAAAATATTTTACGATCGTGTTTGTTAAAACATTAAATGCGGAAGCTTTACAACGTGCTTTTTACGAACAGGATTGCTAAGATAATGATATATTAGCACAATTTGAATTATTTTTCATACGATCTGTACAGTAGTGAAATACTAAAATAATAATATATAACAGTAGTAGATAATAATACTGTACAGAAGTGAAATTGCTAAGATAATAATATATTAGCACAATTTGAATTATTTTTCATACGATCTGTACAGTAGTGAAAGCAGACTGTTTTGGGAGAGCGCTATGTTTAGCCGTTTAATGGCCGTGTAGACACGCTCTCTCTCCACTTTATACGTTTGTGTTCTTGTATTTGCACATAAATGAAAAAAAAACATATTACGGTAAATAATAATTAATCCTTAATATATTTATGATTCATCTAATAATGCCTTTATCACAAAGAACAAGTTACGCGTCAGCTGAAGAGGTTCCGTTGTTCTTAACGGGGCAGCTGAAAAATAGTGAAATCATTTGGAATTCAATAAATCCTTTCCTACCTAACTAAAATTAACGTAATAAGTGTGCATATCCTCTTCCTCAAATATACTCACTTGTTAAGATAATTGCAGTTAAGTGGGAAGACAGTTGTAAAACTACACTCGCCGGTAATTTGAACTAAGAGAGGAACACCTCAGAGTGTGTTCATTTCTTAAGTTACCAAAGAAACCCCCTGGTCTGATACCCCACTTTAAGCAAATAGAGCATGCCGTCTCTTCCTGTAGCCAGTATGGTCTTCGTCAACGGCTATGTACCGAATTGATACCCCGAAATAATGTGATTCTCGTAATTTAAAGACAAGGTTAGTATATTCCACTAGCAGTGATCTAAATGAAGGCTGCAACATTGTCACTAATACAAAATTCCGCCCTGATGGATGAGGTAATGAATGATACGAAAGCGTAACAGTTGAAGGCGAACATGCCCTCTTGCTACGTGCCTAAATTTTAGCTAAGAGTCCTACAAAAATATTTTTTTGCTCGGGTCAAAAGCTCTGGAAACTGCAAAATCAAAAACAAATTTTTCAAACGTAAAAACCTTACAAAAATTACAAAAAGTATTCATAGATGTAAATAAACTGCCAGCCAAAACTTTTGCGTCATACTTCTGCGATACACATTTTTTTCAAATCATCGTCAGCATCATTGTCAACCATTATCAATCCACTGCTGGACGAAGGTCTGAACAAGTTTCCTCCACAACGGTCTTTCTTGTGCCAGTCTCCTCCACGTCACTCCCGCATACTTTCGAATCCTATCCACCTATCTCCCATGTGGTCTTTTTCTGGGTCTTTTCCTGTCCCTTGGAATCCAATCTAAAATTTCGGTTGTCCATTGATGGTCTGTCCTTCTGGCAGTATGCCCAGCTCATTGCCATTTCAGGGATTTAACTCTGATTATGATGTCTTCCACTCTTGTCATTTTTCGGATCCACGAGTTCCTCTTCTTATTTCCCCTGGTTACCCCAAGCATAAACCTATCCATGCTTCTTTGAGTTGTCTGCAGCCTTTGTATGTCTCGTTTAGTTAAGGTCCACGTCTCTGCACCATACGTAAGCACTGGAAGGATGCATTGATCAAACACGTTTCTTTTAAGACATAATGGCATATTGCTCTTGAAAATTATGCTGTTTCTTCCAAAAGCTCTCCAGGCTAGTTTTGTACGCCGATTAATTTCTTCATCAATGTGACCCTCACTTGATATCTGCTGTTCAAGATAAACGTACGTGTCTGTTATCTCCAGCTTTTCTCCATCAATCGATAAATCTTCATTTCTTGTAAAAGCATTGTACATCACTTTTGTCTTCTGAAAGTTCATTTTTAATCCCACTTCTTTGCTCTTATGAGCAAGTTCCTGGATCATACTCTGCAGCTCTGATGGGGCAGTTGCAAAAATGACTACGTCACCAGCAAAACGAAGGTAGGTTAGATAATCTCCATTAATCTTTATCCCTTTGTTTTCCCAGTTCAGTGATTGAAAGACATTTTCCAATGTGGCATTAAAGAGCTTGGGAGATATGGTGTCACCTTGTCTCACTCCCTTTCCAATTTTTATGTGTGTTGTATTTTCAAACAGCCGAATCTTTGCACTTGCATTTTCATAGATGTTATTAATAATATTAATTTATGCATCTTCAATACCGCAGGATTTCAGAGCCATGGTAACTGCTGATGGTTTCACCGAATCAAAGGCTTTTTCATAATCGATAAAAGCCATGCACAATGGAAGTTCATATTCCCTTGCTCTTTCAATTAGTTCTCTCAGTACGTGGATATGATCTATAGTGCAGTAGCCACTCGTGAATCCAGCTTGTTCTTTTGGTTGAGCCATGTCCAGTGTTACCTTCAAACGGTGTGAAAGAACTTTAGTAAAGATTTTATAAACCATTGAGAGGAGGCTGATAGGTCTGTAGTTCTTGAGATCCTCAATGTCACCTTTTTTATGTAGCAGGATCATTGTAGCGTTGTTCCAATCTTCAGGAATCTTCCCTTCATTAAGGCATCGAGTGAAAATTTGGGCGAGTACTGTTTCTATTTCTCCATTTGCATCTTGTGTAATGTCTACAGTAATTCCATCTTCTCCTGGAGCTTTTCCCAGCTTCATGTTCTTGATTGCATGTGCATCTTCTTCTAGAAGGACCGGAAGAACTCTGGTATTGGTACCTTTCACAACGTCTCGAGTACATGCATCATCCGTTTCATATAATTTGGAATAGAAATCTTTCACTCTTGTCAAAATTTCGCCTCTATTTCTTGTTACAGAACCATCTTCTTTTCTCAGTGCCATAATCTGTTTTCTTCCCTTGCTGAGATGTTCATTTGCTATCTTTAGGCTTTGGTTGCTTTCAATTGCTTTCCTCACTAGTTCACAGTTGGATTTCCTTACGTCTTCAGTGATACTTTTCCGTACTGTCTTGCATAGCTTTATGTAATCTACTTTGGAAGTCACATCTCCTTTAGTTGTCCTCATCTCTCTTCTTTTTTGCATCAACATTTTGGTTTTTCCTGATATTTTGTTCACATGCAACTTGTTCTTAGACCCAGCTAATTTTGTTGCTGTTTCCATAAGAGCTTTGGTTACTTTTCTGTTAACTTCAGAAATATCCACTTCTTCCTATGTTAGGCCTTCGAAAGCAGAGAATCTGTTCTTCAGTTCCAACTTTTTTTTTTTTTTTTGGTTGGAGGTTTAACGACCGCCGGGAGCAACTCAATGGGCTATAAGCAGTCGCCCGTCCCCAATTTAGGGTCACTGGTTCCAGGGAAGGGAGAGAGCCAGTGCCGTAAGACAAACAAAACATCCATGCCTGACCGGGATTCGAACCCGGGCCCCTTACGGACGAATGATCAGAGGCCAACACCTTAGACCACTGCGCCACCGGGGCGGCAGTTCCAACTTGAAGGTATTGGGGTGTTTTTTAAGGTTGGTTATGTCAATATGTTTTTTTTGTCTTATGAGCTTGCCACGTTCGAGTTTAGTGTTGAGGTGCATCTTACATCTCACCAATCTATGGTCACTACCTGTGTTTAACTTGTTTAACACACTGCAGTCTTCTTTGACGAACTTTTTGTTACACATAAGAAAATCGATATCACTTGTCGTCCCATTTGGATGTCTCCATGTCCATTTCCTGTGTGGCTTTTTCTTGAAAAACGAGTTCATGATGAAAATCCCTTCTGCCTCTGCAAACTCTACGAGCATATTTCCACGCTTGTTTCTATAGCCGTGACCAAATTTACCTACTGAAGTTTCATTCTGTTGCTGTTGCCCTATTTTTGCATTGAAATCTCCCATAATTATCTTCAAGTGCTGCTTACCTTTATTATTTAGACGACGAATTTCCTCATAAAATTCATCAATTTCTTCTTCAGGATGACTTGTGGTGGGTGCATAAGTTTGAATTTTCTGAGCCTGTTATCTTCTCGAGAGTTGGATAACGAGTCGTGCAGCTCTGTCAGAGGAACTTTCAACTTCTACAACTTCATCGTTCAGTTTCTTGTTTATTATAAATCCAACACCTCTAGTTCTGCCAGTATCTGTCCCACGATAGTAGAAGAGATGTCCAGTTTTCAGTTCAATGAGATTTTCTCCTTTTCTCCTTACCTCACTTAGCCCGACGATGTCCCACTTGATCTTTTGTAGTTCCTCTTCCAATTCAAGAAGCCTTGAATCAGAAGATAGGGAGCGTCCATTATACGTAGCCAAGGTCAGCATCAGATGGCAGCCTAGTCCGGTCCTCCGGGGATTCTTAGTACCTTCTGCCTTCATGTCGCACTGGCCGCTGCCTTGGCCAGGTGCATTCCAGCTTTTGGAGACTGAGGGACAAGATTTAAGTTGTGGAGTCATTTTTGAGGGGTTTGGCCATAACTCACCACGCTGGCCAAGCGGGTTGGTGAGTGTAGGATAGCATTTCCTCTAATCCCGATGGTATAGTTATACCGCTAAAGGCGGTCGTCTGAGCCCCTTTAGGGGGAACAGGATGCTCCACGAGAAGGCGGGGTTGACATTTGTCAAGGAGAGGCTGTGATGTAACGCATCACCTGACCTTACATCCCTTTTTTTAAATATGGTGTACTTTTGTTCACCAGTGCTACAGAATTTTTCTTCCTCTTATCAATTTCTCTAGTATACGCAGTTCCCCCACCCTTCCCGCGCAATTTTGCCACTGATATCAAGATGAATTTAAAGATGGAGGTTATTGAATACTTGTTAAGCTCCTTTTCTCATCGTAGAACCAAAATTTGAAGTGACTGAATCGTACCACGGTTTACTATATTCTATGCTGCTGCTCCTTTGTATTTGTAGACTATAATTAACAGTACGGAAATGAATTTAAAAATAAATATTTATAGATCTGTTGCTAGCATTTAATCTCTCTTGCATGCTTTTCCAAATAGTTTGGTCAAGAATTTGCATTTTCCATATTTTTTAATATTGTCCAGTAATATACTTTAATATTGATGTATTAAAATAAATAATCCCGAATTTCATTTTATTTATTTACTGCGATTTTGAAATCTATCATGGTGGTTTTTGACCCGAAAACACCGTATCACTGTATAAAAACTTTCACACTCAGAGCAAGAAACGAAAGCTTCGTTTGTGACGTCGCAAGTAGTAGACTCCTGGGGAGCTCCAAATCAAAACTAAGAAGTTTGAGTGTGTTTTTCAAATTTGTCTGTCGAGCTTCATCGCATTCAAACCCGTGAAGTAGGAAACTAATTTCCTACACGGTTGGTCGGCAGCAAGATCTTCTATCACACTTAAAAATTGAAATACATTAAAACAAGTAGGAAGGTGCTTGACATTTCAATCGCCTTCCGCCTTAGGACAGCCCCAGCCAAAATCGTGTGTAGCCAGAGTTGGGATCACTTAACTAATCCCAGGCTACATTGAGATCACGAGACAAATGCAAGGCTAAATAGCAACAGAGAAAGCAATTGGTAAGAGGGGACCGAAAGGAAAGAGGTAATCCGGCCCCATTTTCTGTACAGAAAGGTATACCTGAATCGTTGACGTTAAGGTACGGCAAGATTTAAATTTGCCCGCGAAGATGGGGACTCCTACTCACTAGCCGCTCTTAGTCCAGCAAGAGAGTAAAACTGTTGGAAGAAATAAAGGTACTACGAAATAGATAGCCACGTAGTGGTAGATTTATACAAGAACATGACAAGGAATGTCCAAAAATTGGTCCCGCAACATAGCGCTCGTTGCGAGCAGGAAGCTATCTCTTCAAAAGTGGAGCGAATCCTTTTACTAGGCCGGAGATTATCTGGCCGGCCGGAAAAGAGGGTCTTCCAGCAAAATTCAACGACACCACCCTCTGCACCGAAAGAGAAACCCTTGATCCTACGGGACTGTCCGGTGGAGCACAGCTGAGCGGAGATCGCAGCTGGTAAGCCGACTCTGTTGTCTGGTGTGCGCGCGCGCGGGTGTGTGTGTGTTTCGTGCCTCCTGTGATGCTACAGGGGGGGGCAAATAAAATAAAATGCCTTACTTACAACGGCTGTCGGATATGTGACACACTAAGAAACTACTTTGTCTTTATTAGCTTGAAGATCCACATGTTTTGCGGTGAACCTCAAAGCTGCTGCCCGAGTTATGAATGTCTAAACTTTCCCTTACTTGTGAACAGAGTTGTGACAGTAGAACTTTACCAGTTCAGGTGCAATTGGACAAGGATACCTTACTGGTCATAGCAATGTTCCGATCTGGAAACTAAACTGCAGGACGAAGATTTGATCATAGACCCCCCACCCCCCCCACCCACCCCCTCTTGTCTTTTAAGTGTCGTTTACGAGCCTAGTGTTCCTCCGGTTTTAGGTTAAATAAATGTTTTTATGCATACTAAGAACCTGAATGCTCCCTGTTCTTTGGCATTGGACTGAATTCCTTTTTTCAAGCTTATCAGTACTCATTTTAGCCTAGTTCACTGATAGTTCAGGAGAGCTATTTGCAAAAAACACCGATTGTACAATCTAATTTAGGATGTTTTTTGTTAGTCGGCCAATATTGGTGTATGGTAAATCTTTCTTCGCTGAGGAAAGATGATCCAAATGTTTTGCATTGGAATTATAGGGAGCAAAATCACTATACGAACACCTGAATCTATAATATTTAAAACCCATAATTTCGAAAATGCCGCGCTTCCTGGCCCCCTAATTCCCTAGACTTGAACAGAATTGAGCATCTCTGGGACCATCTCGATCGTTTTGTTCGCTCTACGGATATTGCACCACGCACCCTTGAGCTGTTGTCATATGTACTGCAGTCAGCATGGTTCCACATACCTATACACACCTTTCCTCACCTTACTGAGTCATTCCTAGCCCGTCTAGCTGATGTTCTCGCTGCCCACGGCGGCTAATCCGGATATTAGCTGGTGGTCACAATAATGTGACTCGACCGTGTATGCATAATCTAACAGTACATCCAGCGATTGCTAATGTAAGGTACTTTCTGTGATCATAGAGCCATATATACTGCTGTTAAACTGAATGTCTCTCATTGACAATTTCTTTTGTCTGTGTCTTTGTTTACGAGACTGTAGAGAATCTCTGCATTTCACCTTTTCGCAAAATCACACAGTTGTTTCAAAAGAAAGACGAGAAATGTTTTAAAACATTCTAATAGTGCATATGAAAATCCCAAAGCTGTTCTTCCTTGTGGACTGGAATTTAAAATTTTCAGCATTTTTTAAATTTGTCGAAATTGCAGAAAAAAACTAATGATTCACATTCTAACTAAAATAATTCACTTGCTATAATGTAAATGCTTATTCTTAAAATTAAAACTACACTTTTTTAAAATATTGTAAAGCTATATGTTTTGTTGAGTTTTTTAATTCAATAGCTTTCAATGTCTCGAATTAGTTAGGCAAATGTTTTAATCTTTTTATCTTGATTTCGAAACCCTATGATATTCAAAAATTTAAAGAAATGTATGGAGGACACTGATAATTGTTTAAGTTGCTCCTACCATACATCTGAAAGATGGGAAAAATATTTATTTAAATAAATTACACATTTTTATGCGTACTTTATAGCCGATTATTTTAACGGATTTTTCAATTTCGATTGTCCAAAAATAGAACAATTAGTATCATATTACAAAAGAAATTTATATATAAATTTAACATTAGAATGATTTTCACACTGTTTATGGCAACCAGCATATTTCAAGTGGTGTATACTGCTGCTTTCAAGCAAATTTTTATTACTTGGTGTGCAGAAAAATGTGTTTGTCGAATCATTTATATTTTTCTTTTAGAATAATTATAAAAAATATTAATGCAATTTAAAATTTTGAATTATACATTTAAATTTATATTTGTAATTCTAGAAATTTTGTGAAAATGTTACAGACAGTGTTGATAAATCTTGCGAATAAATTCGAAAAAAAAAGAAAAAGAGTATCCCTAAGTAACGTTTCTTAAACCCTCATTTCAAGGTTCCTTGTAGGTAGTCATGAACCACAAAATGCTCGAAGAACCAAGAATGGTGGCTTTGCCCGGATATGCACAACTTAGTAAGTAAAGAATACTGACTTCCTCTCAGAGTACAGATTGAAGCTGTGGTACTCAAAAGGCAAAACGTGAGATCCATAGTTCTGTGACAGAAATCCTCATGATAATTGCCTATCTATAGGGGCTGATGACGTTGAAAAGCAAACTCTGAAGGCTCACAATGATACAATAGAGACGTTTGTTATTTCACACTACATACAGAATCTCGATTACTATAACTACTTAGAAATTGAAACTCTCTTTGAATCTGAACAACTTGAAGCTGTTATGGGCAAACTATAGCAATTGCAACCGGTTTCGGTTCGGGTAAGTATTGCAGACTTTAAGAACAGATTTGTTTATTCACAATGCGAAACTACTGATATGACAGTTCTTAACTGAAACATAAGCGAGGAGGACTTTGTAAAACTGAAATAAAAAAGAAAAACAAATTTTATTGAATTTGGACACCTAATGATTATTAATGGTTTAAAACTGGTATTTCAGTGGTGAAAGCGAAACTTTAAAGCTGCAGACCATATGGGAGATAACAATTCCCTGTAGTTAGTTGAAACACAATTTGGTTGAGTGAATATTTTTGTTAACTTTTAAGTGTTGTTGGCGATAGCTGAATCGAATTTTTTTTTGTTGAAGGTTTAACGACTACCGTGAGCAACTTAATGGGCTATAAGCAGTCGCCCGTCCCTAATTTAGGATCACTGGTTCCAGGGAAGGGAGAGAGCCAGTGCCCTAAGACAAACACAAAATCCATGCCTCACCGGGATTCGAACCCGGACCCCGTTCGGACGAGTGATCAGAGTCCATCGCTTAGACCACTGCGCCACCGGGGCGGCGAATCGAAATTTCAGCTGCCGAAGTCTATTTTTTAAACAAGACTTGCCACTACAGAGCAAAACTGAATCTGTGGGGCAAAATATTGTTAGTGAATTAAAATTGCTGTTTTGTCTGAGAACCTTGAAACGTGGATTACCAAGACTAAAATTAAATTGTTTCTAACTCTGAAAGCTGAATCTTTTATTCTACGAATTGGAAACTTTGTCTGAGAGCTGAATTCCTCGTCGGCGTTACTAGCTCATTTGTTTTTTAAAGGCATTATCACAGATGTGGAGCTTTTGTGGATGTACCTGTCAATATGACCACAATTGTATTCAACAATTAAATTATTTAATCTTAGTCTATGAGTAGAGTTCAGTATGATTTGATACACGTCTTTCTAATTTATTTAATACACGTTTCGAGCTAAATGCGTTTGAACTTGGGAAAAGGAAGTGAAACTAAGAATGTTATTGAAAACGGAAAGTTTTGTAAGTGGACTGCGTCGATGTTCATTGATGAAAAGTGTGATCCATTTCGTAAAGGATATAACAGCTGTAAAATGACGTCAACATTGAGTGTGATGGCAAATTGCTTCAAATGCTTCAGAATTCAAATTTTGGTGATTCCCTTGTTTTCCAGCGATCAGTTGCTACTCGTTTCGAAAATTAATACTTCGTTTTAAAATAAATTTAATAATTGAACGGATTGTGAATGAACTAATCTACGCTTATTGTTGTTGTAGAAGTTCACAAGAAAATGTAGCTGTAAAAATATGGACCAAACAATCGTGTAAGAATAAGATAGTAGCTGTTTTAAACTAAAAACAGGCATTGTAAAGTATCCCGTTAGTAATACAAGGGTTGCTTTCAGAATTAAGGAACCCAACGCAAAATTACTTGGTCTGAATTCCATCCTGTTCCGGTATTCAGTCAGCAGACCTTAGCTTTGTTTTCTTCATTAAGGGCTGCTACTTCGCGCAAGATACTCAAGTAAAAGTAATTTTTCTTCTAGCCTGTAAATGCCAGGGATATTCTTCGTGACTCAATTTAACTGATTTACTTCATCAGTCCTCTGAATACTAGAGTGCTGGTTGTTTCTGTGGGCTACCTTGAGCGTAAGAAACTGTTCTCATTCTGCTATTAAAATTGAAATGAGATTTGATTTTAAATAAATAAAAGTTTACTTGGTTCCTAAGACAATAAAAGAGAGAGGCCTTTTGGGAAAGGCTTATTTTTCACTGCAAAGGGAATGCACACACAGAGATGGAACACAATTATATTTAAATCTCAATAAAATTCAACAAAAAAAAATTTAAGGGGCTTTCTACATAGAAAACAAATTATTTAGTTCTGCTTTCCTTCTGGTACACTGAATATGTTCAAAATAATATTTTTCTTAGTGAAACAAAGTACCTTTTCAAGAAAGAGATTAACATTGGCTCAAAGCTGGCAACCAAAATAAAAAAAAAATGGCGCTTTTAAAGACATTTTTTTCTTTATTCTAACTGCAACTTACAAGTAAAAATTATTGGATTATTCATAGGGCAAAGTCCGTTTAATTAACGTTTGCAATTAGTTAAATAGTGCTAGTTAATAAATTACTAAAGTTAATCAACCCAGATAGATTCTATCCTGGATATTAAAACCTTAATCAGAAGTAAAAAACGATCCTTTTACGGCCATTTTATACAAAAAAAAATATTAATTCTATCTCATCTTATTTATATAAATACATCAATATTTGATTTAGTACTTGGCGCTTTAAAGTTCATTAATATTTTATGAAAAAGTAGAATAGCCGCAAAATGTGATAGCAAAAATCTTAAAGCTAAAGATGTAATCGTGTTACACCAGTTAAAATCTTGATGAAAGAGTAAGACATATGTATGAATTTTAATGAACTCTAGATCCAATGAATTAAACTTTTTTTATCAAGATTCCTCCCACCGTAAAATAAAATTGAATAATTAAAATTAAACTTTGTGCACGTAATTAACCAATCAGTCATATAAACAAGAAGTTTAAAAGAAATCCAGGACAGATATTTCAAAGACAACTTACTTCACATTTAGCCAAAGACAATGCATATATTTTATAACTCTGATTCATTTCATCCCTTTATCATTATTTGATCAATTTCTCATTCCTCCCTTCAGAGGCCTTTGGAACGACGGCTTCAGGCCCTTCCCGTCAGACAAGCCTGGATTGTAGAAAGCTTTCAGGCGACTAAACTTTTAGGGATATCGTTAGTTTTGTAGACAAGCCTGGATTGTAGAAAGCTTTCAGGCGACTAAACTTTTATGGTTATCGTTAGTTTTGTAAACAAGCCTGGATTGTAGAAAGCTTTCATGCGACTAAACTTTTAGGGATATCGTTAGTTTGTAGTATTTTATTGCACTTAAATTATGTCAAAAATATAAACTAAAGGTAATTCCACACATGAAAATCAGTAGCTTATTATATGAAATAAGAAAATTTTGGAATCTCCAGTCCAGCATTCCAACTTTTAAAAATAGCTGTTAATAATTTTAGTAAATTCAGATGTGTCCTTTGTTGTGAGTTTTATAGTTTTCGATTCCCACAAACACTCGTTTTTTTTAAGATTTTAAGTGGTAACAGCAACAGCAGTACAAATAAAGAAAGTATCAAATATTACACAATACAGATGGAACCAGAATCTTTACAATTTCAAAGAGTCAACAGAAATGTGACATGATTATGATCACCTCATGAAATGTTGTAAATAATAAATTTCAGATCATTATTTAGAATTTACTCTGCGTTTCTATTTCCATTTATCGGCAAGCAGTGCTTTGCAACCGTTCGTGGAGAATAGTATTATGAAATGAGTGTTTCGGTGTCCCCTTTTCTACGACAGTTTTCTTACCTTCCATATCACACAGTTTACCAGTGACAATATTACGAAAAATAATTGATATAATCATGCCCAAAGTTGTAAGTTCTTCTTACAAAAAAAAATTGAAAAATGCTCAAGTATGAAACGCACTTCTCTTTGTGAGGGTGAAGCTTTAAGATAACAAGGTAACCCTTCCAATACATCGTATGGGTGCGACAGCAGGAAACCATGGTTTTACGCTTTCATGGAGGCAATGATCTTTGTTTTTTATCAGGAACACGCATTCACTCAAAATGGATGAAGTGTACTAATTTATCTGATATTCTAATTACATTTTATATCGCCTGTTCTATAACGTTTAATACAAATTTACGCCGTGCTATTTATTGTGGTCAGAAATTCCGATTAAGTTGAGCTGCTTTCTAGCACATCAATTTATGTATGTACATTATATAACCAAAACTGTTCGAACACCAAAATGTTTTGGGACAAATTTTTGTATTATCGCAATTAATGTTTAGTTGGTCCACGTTTTGCTTGTATGACAGCGGCAACACGTCGAATGATACTATCAACCAAGTTCTGGTAGCTCTGGATAGGAATGTCTCGCCATTCATCGTGCAAATCTGCTACCAAAGTGGAGATCGAAGTAGATCCTTGTGGTTGATTTTATGTGCAAATCTCCAGTTCATCCTACAGGTGTTCTATGGGGTAGAGATCAGGACTCTGATCAGGAAAGTCTACCTCCATCTGATTTTCAAGTAAACGCCGTGCAGTTTGGCAGTAGTTCGACGGTATTGAAAGAATAACGGTCATTTCCACAATTCTTCCACATTGTTTGTAGAGTAGAATTATCCAGAATATCGAGGTACCTTTCACAGTTAATTGTTTTGTGACAAACGGACCAAGTCGCACCCACAATAAACAACTCCATAAAGTGATGGAATCTCCGAGGAACATAACAGCTGGAAGAACACAGTCAGACCAAAATCATTCGACGGGCTGTCGCCAAATACAAACATTTCCATCACAGTGGAAGAATGAAAAGCGTGAGTCCTCACTCCAAAGAACAACTTTTGCGTCACCACAGCACAGAAACAGAGGGCGACTCGATCAAGTTTAGTCCAAATGCAGAAAAGGAAAATTCTGTTTATTGCAATTAACTTGTCCTAGCAAACACAAGAAATATTCAGAACTTTACTGCCTAAATGTTAGGAGGAATTGCAACATTTTATTGCCGTCATAGTACAGTCGAGGCAGAGTTGTTCTGTAAAGGTCTATGTCAATCATGATAATTTAATTGAAACTCATTATATATTTTGTGTGGATTTTTTGAAAGGCAAACATAGGTATGTCCGTAAGCACATAAAAGTAATATTGTGGTTGAATATCGGAATACTGGGGAAACTTTGAACGCCTAAAATACGCTACAAAATAAAATCAAAATAACCTCACTTTTGCGACAGCAAGATAGATGCCTCTATTTTACTGTTGCCAAAAAATATGAAGCTTATGTATGCGACAAACTCATGGATGCGTTTCAACTTATGTCCGATAGTGGAACGATTTTTTTCTAGAACAGATACGTCTGCATAGCTTTATGTGTATACTTCTCAATTTTTAACGAAACCTGATTGTGGTTATTGCGTTTGCAAAACATCTGTACAATCAGAATTTATTTCGTAAGGATTGATTTTAAAATTGGTAGGAATTTAAGCGAAGTGAAAATGATCTGAAACATTAAAATACTGATTGAAAAAATAGGCATTATTATGTTTAAAAAAGTGTTTAGAAATACTTCTAAAGGAAGGATTTTAGTTGCAGAAATAAACTGCTGCCCAAAATTAAAGTAACAAATACGAGACGACAGATTTTGAAGATTTTTCAGAGTCATATGCAGGGTAAAACTCTAAGCCGGCGTATGGAAGCAGTATTGTGCTAGCTTTTATGAAGATAGAGAAATAAAGACTTTACATCATGGTGGTGCTTGGCACGCGAAATTGAAAAATTTCGTTCTAAGAGCGGCAGAGGAGATTAAAATTTCTGATCAACTGTTATTGGAAAAATGGCTCCGCATCATCGTTGTAGAGAAATGAGAGACTGGAAGCAAAGCAATTTCAAGCAAAGTTAATCCACCACAAAGACCGCCAGGAGCCATGATATGTCAAGATCACCAGTATTTGTGTCTAAATGTTCGTCACCATAAATACTCGACAGCCAAGTAACACTCGAAGGATCTCACCTCTACTACGGAAACCACGATGTTGATACAAACAGTTTATAGGAGACTCCAACACCTATATGCGCAAGAAGCACAACAGACCGTGTGAATTGTGGACGACATCAACCCTTGATATCAAATCAATGGGCTTGTGCTCCCTTCAGTGAGGAGTTGCGGTATACCCTGAACGCAGACTCTTGACGAGTGTACATACGGAGAGAGGCAGAAGTCGAAATCTTCCTTCCAACATTAGGGGAAATGAGCACTGCGGTGGTGGAGGACGACTGATTTCGATTGGCATCATGTTGGATGGACGCACGCAGCTGCTGGTTTGTCCAGCAGTTACACTTACTGCTGCCCAATATAGAGATGTAATTTAAGAGACCTAAGTTAAGCTTTCTTTGTATTTTGTTAGTCCCCATTTCTTTTTTATGAATGAGAATGCTTGTCCAAATTGGTCTCGACACTTCGATTGACACTATGTTAGAAAGGGTATTAACAGGATATACACAGTGTGGCAAAGAATCTTTAAGACTGGGTCTGTAAAATGAAATAGAAACAAGAAATTATAATTTGTTTTGGTTAGTTATTCAAAATAAGTCCCTCCGGCTTAAATACACTTGTTATAGCGATTTAATAGTGATTCGAATGCCTGTCCTAGTTCACTTTTCGGAATTGCCTCCAAAGCACGCGTCGAAGCTGTTTGTATGGTCGAAATATCATCAAAATAACACCCTTTTAACGTCAGTTTAAGTTTTGGGAATAAAGAAAAGTCGCAGGGTGCTACATCAGGAGAATACGGTGGATGATTCAACACACAGACGTTATTTTTCGCCAAAAATCTACGAACAAGAAGTGAGGTGTGACTGGGTGCATTATCGTGCAACAAACACCAACTGTTTTCATCCCGATATTCTGGACGAATGAGACGAATTCTGTCAATAAAACGCCTCTAAACATTTAAATAAAACTCACCAGAAATTGTTTGTCCACTTGGAACAAATTCTTTGTGGATACCCTTACTATCAAAGAATGTAATGAGCATTGTTTTGATTTTCGATGGAACTTTTCTTGTTTTTTTAGCTTGTGGTGAGTTTTTTGACTTCCATTCCGCACTTTGTCGCTTTGTTTTAGCATCATATTGAAAACACCATGTTTCATCAACTGTAACAATCTATTTTAAGAAGTTTGGATCATTTTCAGCGGCTGAAATGATGTCTCTGCAATGTGCACTTCTCCTTGATTTTTGTTCATTGGTTAACGTGTGTGGAACAAATTTAGCACAGACTTTTGTTTTGCCCAAATCTTTATCCAGGATGGTTCGAATCATTTCTTTGCTGATGTTTAAAGACTTTTCCATCATTCTTAGTGACGCACATCGATTGTTTGCCACGAAATCACGCACTTTTCGAATACTCTCAGGTGTCCTAGATGAACTTGGTCTTCCGGTATGCTTATCATCTTCTAGCGTATCTCTTCCGTCCACAAAACGTTTGTGCCACAGTAAAACATTTGATCTACTTAAACCAAACTCACCGTAAACTTGTTTTATCATTAGGTATGTTTCCGAGGCACTTTTACCAAGTTTTGCATTAAATGTAATAACAGCTATTTGTTCCATCTTAATAATTCAATATGAAAAAAAATGTACTTCTCTAATGAACCGCCGTTTCGTTTGAGTTACTTTAACAACTGCGCAGTACTTTTGGCAGAAAGCAAGCAGATGGTCACGGTTTATAACGCATTCGCGATTACACCGGTGGCACCACCGTAGGCTGAACTCTAGCGCCAGTCTTTAAAATTCTTTGACGCACTGTGTAGTGGCCAAAGAGGTCTTCTGATATGAAACTAATACAGCAGGTCTGGGAATCCCTGGAAAGGGCAATTGCAATCCGGCATCACCTCCCAGAAGTCTTCCCGAACTCCTGGGCCTCTTGGGAACAGAAATGGGTATTTACCTCCATAATATGATCCAGAGACTTGTTAACAACATGAGGGTTCGTTGTGCAAACTGAATCAATATTAGGGGAATTACTCTTCATATTGTCCCCTCGAAATCAACTCCAATGGCGGTATCACTTTTGTACTGACATGCTGTCATGTGCTGGCTTCCTCCCCATTTGGTCATGCCATTCCTATTCTATTGTGTATTGTTACGTTATGGATATATGTATGATCGTACGAACTCTAATTAAACTCTGTTGTGTAGATATTGCGCTATTCACAGTATTTTGGGTTGTCATGTTAATTTAAAACAACAGTTATTTTCATTGAATAGCTTCCCTTATCATGATTCTTTAACTAATTCATGAGGAAAACACTTCGTTCGATATACGTCAGTCTTTCAGAAAGTATAAAAGCGTTTGTGCATGGTATCCGCGCAGTTTAATGACCGGCACTCGTGCGCTATTGACTATCTCATAGCACCATTGTCGAACGTGCATTATCAGTTTGTGGCTAGTTACGATCTTTTGAAATGAACAAGCGCATTGAAAATCCCGCCAAATGCGAAGTTAAATGTGTTTTATGTTTTCTGATTACTGAAAACACCAAGCTATTGATTTTCATCGGAGACTTGTTGAAGCGTATGGAGACGGTGTAATGAATGTATCCATTCGCAGGAAGTGTTGCGTAATGTTTAAAAACGGAAGAACAAATGTTTTTCTCAAGGAGTGGTGAGGGTGTTCCTCTCTCTATATACAACGGACGAACACAAACAAAAGTTTCATGACATCACTAAAGAAAATGGACAATTTACGTATAGCGATGTGCACAAAAATGCCCTAAAGTCGTTCGTACCCGTGTTTATAATGTTGCGACTTAGCATCTGAAAGTTAACCAAATATGTGCAAGATGCGTCTCACGGATGCTCACAGATAAACACTGACCTCGGCGACTGGAATCTGCATTGAGTTGTTGGAGCGTTATATACACAGAACTAGACGTCTGGAAGCTGTATTGACATTCTTGGGGCGTTAAAAACACAGACCTAAGCAACTCAAAGCTGCACTGATGTTCTCGGAACGTTATAAACACAGACATCGGCGAATGAAAGCTGCATTGACGTTCTCTTAGCGTTATAAATACAATCCTCGGCGACTGGAATCTGCATTGATGTCCTTGGAGTGTTATGAAAACAGACCTCGGCGACTGGAATCTGCATTGAGTCTTTTGGAGCGTTATAAACATAGAACTGGGCGACTGGAAGCTGTATCGACGTTCTTGGAGCGTTAAAAACACAGATCTTGGTGAGTGGAAGCTGCATTGACGTTTTCGGAGCATTATAAACACAGACCTCGGCGAGTTGAAGATGCATTTACGTTCATGGAACGTTATATACACACATCTTGGGCTGCATTGACGTTCTTAGAGCGTTATAAATTCAAACCTCGACGACGGAAAGCTGCATGGACGTTCTTGGAGTGTTACCACCAAGATGCAACGAGTTTATCTACCAAACTGTTACAGGCGACGAAACTTTGATTTCGCACAACTGCCCAAGAAGATAAGTATTCAGTGGCATCAACCTCAATCACTAAAATAGCAGCAAAATACGAAACGAAATGTTTGGCAAAGAAAATCATGGCGAGTATCTTCTTAGGCCTAACTCGTCGTTTTCATGGAAAAGGTGGAACAATAAGTGATGTTCTGCTCTGAAACATCTACGGTAAGCTATTCAAAGCAGTCGCAGGTTCATGCTCTCACGAGGATACTGTTTCTTAGAGGAAAACCCCTGCGCACACACAGCAATGAAGACAAAGGGTCTACATGATGAGTCTCACGGGAAATGTTTTGAGCACCTATCTTACAAACCAGACATGGCATTGAAAAATTAGCGCTTCTTCTCCATTTTAAAGCAGATCCTTGGTGGACAACGGTTTAATGACAACAATGATAATGCGCTAAAAAAGGCTGTCATGGAATGGCTGATGTTGCAGGCGGCAGAGTTCGATGAGGAGGGATTCGTAAACTTATCATAAGGTATGACAAGTACCTCAGAGTCCAGAGCGTTAATCTAGAAAAATAGTTTAAGGTATAAGTTAGAAATGGTAAAAACAAATTGAAAATTTTAAGAGAATGCTGCATTCACAACCAAGTCTTGAAGGTATTTGTTATCAGTTTAGATTACTTTGAAATCTGCATGTCAGGAATTCACAGTAAAAAACAAAAATGTTGTATCGTGTTACATTTTTGATTACATGGCCTACTTGTTAAAGGACAAATGCAATCCTGTCAAATGCAAAAACATTCGGAAATTAGGCCGATAATCTGTTTTTCACGTGCATATTCTTCTTGAAATCATATTTGCATTTTGTTGAATTACTATGCAGTTAAAAACCCAAAAAAGAATCTATATAAAGTTATTTAAATAGAGCACAATCTCTTTAGATGATATCCTATTATGTTGGGCACGTGAGCGTGACTCACTTGTTGAACGATTCATACAAACCAAAACGTGTTGCTTTTATTGCGAGAACATCTGCTTTTAAACACGTTTGCCATTGTCCTATGCCAAGAAAGACTTCATTATTTGTACTGGGTGAGCAGTAAATATGAAATCACAGTCGGTAGTGGGAAACTTACAAATTACGTTTTTTTACTTTCCCGTTTATTCTTATTTGCTCGGTTTGAATGGATTATCTAGCGAAACAAAACAGTAAGATGTCTGAGATGGAACATTCCGAAAATCATAGTATCTTCAGTATTTTGCAATGACATTGTTAATAAAATAAGTTACTCAAATTTTTCAAAAGAAACTAAAATATAAAAACCAAGGTAGTAAAATCATGCAATGCATTGATAATGATACGCTTTCCAAGATACCAGAAATCATTACTTACGTTATTACTCAAGTTATGAGGATAATGGCTGTAAAACTACTTTCGCTCCTATGTCCTTTCACCCCATTTCGATGATATTCAACAGAACCGGTAAAGTATAGTTCCGGAACAACATGAAAAAGTTTTGTCTCAATCGAAGCATTTTTACGTAAGTTATGACGCAAAAGGGCGATGGAATGGATCCCGCTCCTATGTCCTGATCTTTGACCCCATTTCGTCCGTTCTCCATAGGGTTCGTCCCCAGGTGGTCCCCTAGCACCTACTAATATTTCGTTGAAATCAAACAATATTAACGCAAGTTATGACGCATAAGGGCAAGGAATGCATCCCGCTCCTATGTCTTGACCTGTGACCCCATTTCGTCCATTTTTAATAGGGTTCGTCACCAGTGGTCTCTTACCACATACTAAAATTTAATCGAAATCGACCCAATTTTACGCTAGTTATCGTGCGGACAGCCGGACATTGCTGGAGCCTATACGCTTCTTCAACCGACGGTTGGAAAGCGTAAACAAGTTAGTAAAATCGCGCAATGTATTGATTATGATACGCTTTCTAACATACCAGAAATCATTACTCAAGTTATGAGGATAATGGCTGTGGAATAAATCTCGGTCCTGTGCCCTCCCCTTTGATCTCATTTCAAAAAATTTTTTCGATGATTGCCAGATGGAAAATTCGTTTTTTCGTTACACAATAAGTATTCTTCGTTAATAATGTCTCTACAGATAAAGAACATTACCTGGATTAAGAATTATTTAAAGTTTAACTTAACAGAGGTAGAATTAACAGCAATTAGCTAGAGTTTGATCATGTCGTTTAGAGCTCCTCTGAAATGTATTTTACAGTAATATACTTAAAAAAGAAAATATATGTAAGTTTTTGTTCTTTGGCTTGCAGGATAAAGAATTCTTTGATCGACTTCAAACGAGCTGTGTTGAGTGTTGACTTTACGCCCCAATATATTAACGAAGGTTAAAGAATAACTATAGACAGCCCCGACGATGCAGCGGCATGAAATGGGCCTGGGTTCGATTCCCGGTGAGTCATGGATGTTGTGTTCGCTTTAAGGCACTGGTTCTCTCCTTATCTTAGAATCAGTAAAATACATTAGGTACACCATACTGCGCACGGGTTAAAAAAACTAAAACAACTATGTTGGAACTTTTAATTTAGCACAAGAATGATGAATAGCACATCACCAGGACATGAAATATTGGATTCATGTAAAACATAGGTGGCCAAAATTCGGAATGCGTGCTACTGGTGCTACACATATGATTACCTTATATTTGATAATAATAAAAAACGCTGCATTCACAAACAGGCAAACATCCGTAACGGCTGCATGACAGAAAATTAAGTTGGCTTTGCTTGTGAATGTTTTTGCGCTACTCGAGTTGCCATTCCCGCTACCATTGGATACATTGCATTACCTAAGTGCCGTATAGCAAATTTCTGCAACGGAGAATAATGCATACCTGGTTATGGTGCGAAAAATGAGCGATTCTAATAAGAATCACGCATGACATTCGAAAATGTTTCGCTACAATATTCACTTCTTTGTTCTGTAGCATATCCTATGCTCATCATCAGTTAATTTTTATTTTGAAATATGAAGCACACTCTATTTCCTTTTTTTTATTCAGAATATCTGTTCATGCGACGTATCACAAGAATTTTCTGAGTTTAATTCTTTTAAAGGAAAAAAATACAATTCCAGATATAATTGAAACTTTTTTCTTTGAGAAACTTTTGAATTCTATTCTAGCGCCACATAAAAATCAGGTGTAAATTCTTTTTTTCTCTTTTATAGTTAAAGATTTGAACTAATTTTTGAAAGTTACCCGTCATCTAGTTTCATTGAACAACTGAATAGCTGTACCATAAGCATTTGTGCTCTGTACCAATACCCAGTCATATGCATGTTTTTGTCTACATTCTACGCCGCATAAAAATTTGGTGTAATTTCTTTCTTTCTCTCTTATAGTTAAAGATTTGATCTAATTTGTGAATGTTACCGGGCTTCTAGCTTCATTCAACAACTAAATAGCTGTACCATAAGCATCTGTGCCCTGTACCAATAGCCAAGCCTACTCATGTTTTTGGCTACAGATTTTCTCACTCTCGTTTTAACTTTTTCCTACGGATTTTCACAAAACTTCTATTCTACTTTTCTTTTTTCTTTTTTTTTTTTTTTGGTTGGAGGTTTAACGACCACCGTGAGCAACTCAATGGGCTATAAGCAGTCGTCCGCTCCTAATTTAGGGTCACTGGTTCCAGGGAAGGGATAGAGCCAGTGCCGTAATACAAACACAACATCCATGCCTCACCGGGATTCGAACCCGGATCCCTTCTGGACGAATGATCAGAGGTCATCGCTTAGACCACTGCGCCACCGGGGCGCCCTATTCTTCTTCTCTTGGTACTCTACTTCTCTGACAGAAACATATCAGAACATAAATAAAAGACTCCTTGGCCTTCTTTATGCACCTTGCTTAAGTTATTTCAAAAGTTTGAGCCGTTCCCAATGGAAAGGGAGGTGTGCAAATGTATGAAAAACAACTTTTCGATTAGAAAGCTATTTTTCATACACTACAATTAATTTATAAATATTCAAATAAAAATACGGCACTATAAATGTGGAATGTTCTCTTGAACACTACTGTAAGCAATAGCAAAATGATTATTTCCCCTCTCTCCTCTAAGCAGTACAGACTCTACGGGTGTTACCTGGATAAGATATCGCTTGCAGTCCTTTACGCTATTCTTCATGACCCAAGTATGATGGGGAACTGCTAAACCCCCTAACACGACAATCCTCTCACTGTGAGGAAACAAGATATTCAAACACTTTATCTCTCTTTACTGTGGTTCGTATCCCTTTTATATTCGTTTTATCAGGTAATCCATTAGAAATCTTTAGTGTCGATCTTCTTTATAAATGATCACTTGAAAAACAAAGCTAAGAGGGAGAAAAACACTTTTTTACCTTCAACTTCACTCCTACCAGCCATATTCGGCCCACTTCTTAGACAGCAAATATATTCGTTTCAGCTGAGATACCTAATTTTGTAGACTGCGAAAGAGCGGGGTCATGTTACGTTCAAAGATTTACAAAGGGAAGACAAAGGTTAGAGGAATTTTTGATTGCTGGTCTAACACCCTTTATTTTAAAAAACAAATCATCGCTGTGTGGTAATGAGTAGTATGATTGAGGAAAATTTCCGTTATTAAAATGGTCTATTTGTTTCTGCATGCATAACAAGGACGCAAATAAAGAGTTCGTCAAATGGATATTCCATTCGAAGTGGAGGTTTTAGTATGCATGCCTAATAGTATAGTACTTTTCCAAGTCCGATTATTGTCAGCATAATTTCAATAAGTTGCCGCATGATTTCGAAAATATTGCGGCATAATTTACAGGGCCTTATTAATAAGATTACACAGTAAAAAACGACTTAGATGTTATCAGATATGCCGCATTGACGTTTATGTAACCAACACAAATGCGAATAATATTGATTATAACG
Source organism: Macrothele yani (assembly GCA_039090855.1). NCBI lineage: Eukaryota > Metazoa > Arthropoda > Arachnida > Araneae > Macrothelidae > Macrothele > Macrothele yani. The sequence continues at coordinate 56,563,136 of CM077021.1, forward strand.
AATGTTTTGAATGGATCACAATGTTCGGTCTTTTAAATTTCATTTTGCCATAGATTTCTCGGAAATGTTAATATTCTGTGAATTAACCAGTGCATTATGTGGGGAAAATAGTAGTAGCTACGTGCTTCAATAAAAAAAGGTGTCATTGCTTATTTGATTGTAAAATTCGATGAATAGTTGTCCGGATTATAAGCTTGCAAATAAACCTATTTAGACAATGGAGCTTTCAACTGTTTTTCACCATCAATGGACAGGGTTGAAATAACAATTTAAAAATTCATAATATTTTGCATTAAAATCCAGTGCGAAAAACCAAATTTGATCGGAGTCTGAAAATGTTTTCATTTTAAGTCCGGAAGGCAATAGCAGACAAATCATCCAAAGCGGTGACATGACAACTAAACGCATGACAGTCTCACGCCTAGGTCACCTGAGACTTGAATATCGGTGATACAGTAGCTTTGAGGTTATGGTTTCATGATTAACCGCAGGACGTCCTAGTTCTTATAGAGCTCAGCAATTTTGTTCGTAACTCACCGCTGCCACTGCGATTACGCGATCAAGGCAAGCGATATATCAAATGAATAATGCAATTGACATTTATGCCAGGACACTCATGCTTTGTGTCCCTTTAACCGCATCTCACATCAGAGCTGGTGAATGCAACATCGTTAGTGGAGAACAGACGAGTGAGCATGTGTTGTTTTTTGTAGATGAATCGATACTTTGCCCGCAAATTCTTGTCAGCTTTCCTTGAAGAAAGAACATGAAACCTGTATGATCCTGCAAATTTTTTTGCGAATGAGAACACTCAGGCAGTTAGTTCGCAGGAGACAATATGAACGCTGAGTGCCTTATGAACAAGATATTAAATGACTATGCCACATTTTTTTGGGGAGTTGTTAGCATTGACTTCGGTTTAATGGATGATAGCGGTCGCCGATAGAGTGAAACATTTGTCAATGATTTCTTGTAGACCGGGGACATAGTACGTATAGAATGGCCTGTACGGTCTCTCGAGCTTAATTCCACGGAGCATGCTTGCGATACGGGGACGTAATGCAGCAACTCGTCAGTCCTGTCTATTACGTACCACTCTTATCAGGGGATCGAATTATTTGACTGTAGGATGCAGATACAACCTTGTTATGAGTATGCATCGTCGATGTTAGAGTTATCTGCCCACACGATGTGATCACATTCTTTATTAAATGATTTTAGGTTATATTCACGGATCTTACCTTGGTGACATTGCAGATATAACACTCTACCCGAAAAATGTGTACATATTTATGTGCTGTTATAAAAGGTCTATTTCCTAATTATTTTGTCTGTTTACAACTCTACATACTGATAAAGGTTTTCCTCTTTATCCCTGCCAGTGCCTTTCCGACTTAAATTTGGAAACCTGTGTATATGATACTTTGCAGGATAATACAGGCTTAAAATATCTGATGTGAAATCGGGAATATTCCTTTCCGAAATGTATATTCAGAGATGAACTACCATAGGATCGCTTATTGTATCATAGAAGCGTGTATCTGATTTGAAATTCCCTAATGTTTTCCAGTCGCGTTTGTTAATATAACTGTGTGGAAGAAAGCTCTGTGATTAACAGACAGTAAATACATTATCTCATGCCTTTAAAATGACATGCAGATATATTTCAGAAACATGGTAGGAGAAACTGCACTGCGCAGACAGTTAAATCATAATTAACAGCAACTATTGTAAGGATGAACGATGTCAAGATCTTCTGAACACTCAATCTGGAATGCGATACTGACTAGCGACAGCGTTTTAATGAAAATATAAACGCTTAACAAATTTCGTTTTTGACAACTTACTTTTGGGAAATTAATTTAGTCTAAGTGTATTTCAGAAGAATTTTTTTTTAGATAAAGTAGTTAATACAGAATACAATTAAGGGAATTCAAAGTTTAATTTCCATATTGTTAAGACAGAATGAGATTTTTTCTTACGGCACATTATTTGGAAAATGCACAATATGAATATTTAAGAAAAGTTCTTAACAAACGATTCAAATTAATACAAAAATTCCATAACGGACAAATCAGCTGATTTTCTCTGTATGATGTTTGATATTCTCTTGTTTTTTTGCGTTAGCGAGTTTGAACAAATTTTTAAACCTAGTTGCAAAAGCATTGTATTCTTGGTAGACACAAATGCAACTTTACTTAGCCCACAACAGAACCCATGGCTACCTCCGTAGGTAGTTCATGGCATTACCAAATAAGATTCAGAGCTCCAATTATTGCCAAGCGAAAAAATTACATCAGTGACATATAGATGAGAACCGAATCTACAGTTTGCAGTGGTCTAAGGCGTTGGCCTCTGATCATTCGTCCGTAAGCGTCCGGGTTCGAATCCCGGTCAGGCATGGATGTTGTGTTTGTATTACGGCACTGGCTCTCTCCCTTCCCTGGAACCAGTGACCCTAAATTAGGGACGGGCGACTGCTTATAGCCCATTTGAGTTGCTCACGGTGGTCGTTAAACCTCCAATCAAAAAAAAAAAAAAAAAAAAAAAGAATCTACAGTTTAATCCTCCAAAGATTTGGAAATCAGAATTCGAAGAGCGGAACTCTAATTGGAAATAAATGCTTTCTTCAGTATCAAAAGAAGTTCAATTTCGCATAACAGTTATATTTTAACTCTGAACTTTTCAATTTGTCAGTTTGTATTTACATATGGATATTACAGAATTATTTTAGGACACAAATGCCAAATTCAATTTAAGCATACATTAAAAAGATTTTTAGAGTAAATTAATACATGACAATAACTGTTCTGTTTCAAATACGCTTTACTGCAGATCCTTGGCAGTTCTTGATTTCATGAAAAATCCGGCTTGTTAACGCACAGAAGCATGCAAGAATATGAGGTTTCTTGAACGCGGGCCTTAAATCAAAGGAACATATGCTGATGCAGAGCATAGTAATAATCAGATCTGTATTGCTGTATGACTTCTAAAGCAAGCTATTTGTCATATGAAATGCACTTGTATAAAAAAGGTACAATTCCGTTGGTGTTTCGAAGCAGAGAAATTGTTGAAAATAAGAGTAAAACCTAAGATCTTTGGCGGGAAACGGGAACTCGATGGTAAAATTTTCATGAAAAATGCTATTAAAAGGGAATTTAATCGGCACCGATAAGACTTTCCGGGAGTAGTTAAAGAACGGAAATGTGGGTTTTACAAGAAAAGCAAGTGCTCCCACTAATAGAAATTGGTTTTTATTAAAAAAAAGAAAATGCAAGAAAATTTTTCTGATACAGAATACGACTGACTATGAAAGCTGCCATGCGATTCACTATTGTTTCACTGTTATATAAATGGAGTTGTCTTCAGGTTCAGGTATGTTTCTCAACTTATTTAGAAATTCACCAATGCGGAAGGGCCAGGAAGATGTACAAGGGAGTGTCAAATAAAAATTTTAAATACTTTTTTTCACAATTTATTGAACAGAAGTGGTACACACTTGTATCATTTTGTCAATGTAATCTCCATTCTGTGCAATACAAGTCCTCCATCGCGTACAAAGTGCATAGATTCCTGTAGAAAAAAATATTTCGGTAGCGTGTGCAGCCACTTATGCACCACCTACTGAATCTCTTCATCGATCCTGAAAGTCCTTCCTCGCATTGCATCTTTGAGTGGTCCAAAGAAGCGGTAATCACTTGGGGAAAGGTATGGTGAATGCGGCGGATGTGGTAGACACTCGAAGTACAGGTCTTGTATGGTTGCAATCGTTGAACGGACAATATGCGGCCGAGCGTTTTCATGCTGCAACAAGACATGAAATTGCTAATGTCTTGTTGCAACATGAAAACGCTCGGCCCCATACTCAGGCGTCCACGTCATTTGGTTTGGATGACAGGTCGATTGTGATTCGTGAAAAGATCTGCATACGTGCCACTGGATACAGTTTTCCCCTGGGCATCTAGTGCTCGAAATTACGCCTCGTTCATCCCATAATAGAATCGGCATAAACTTCCCTGCAGTTGGCTGCGGTTTTGGTAAGGAGGGATGGCACCATTCCTTGCTCGCTCTGTTGGTTTCTGGCTGCTGATTTTTAACCCAGATTTCATCTTCAGTAAAAATAATCTGTAGGAAGATATCGACTTCTGCTTCAAAGCGCTGCAAATGTTCCTAACAGGCATCAACACGTCGTTTTTTTTAATTCTGGGGTCAGCTGTCATTTCATCTACCTTGCATACACTTCGTTGAACTAGAGCACATCATGGATGATGTATTGCGCTGAACCATGACGGATGTTGAAACGTGCGGCTATTTCGTCCACCGTCAGTCGACGATTTCCCATCACATAGTCTTCAACTGCTGTAATGGACTCTCGTGTCACTATTCTGTGTGCCTGACCCGGTCGATGAGCATCTGTTAGAACTCACACCGTTTCGGAACTTCCTAGTCCGTTCTTGCTGGAGTGAGAGACATGCATCACCATACTGTAACTTCATTCGACGACGAATTTGAATAGGTTTCAGGCCTTCATTCCACAAAAAACGGATGACAGGAAGTTGCTCCTCTTTGTTGCGTGTTTGAAGCGGGGCACACTGCTACTGTGTCGTCACTAAGCTTGTGTTCACCGTGGTAGCACCTATAAGTATATTTTTTTGTCACTAGTAACAATATTGCTAAGTTACAAACAGTGACTTTGTATTTTGAATTTTTTTTCGCACTTTTAAGGTTTTCATTTGATTCATGTGATATAAGCATATCAGTAAGAAAGGTTTATTCCAACAGAGAGCAGGACACTATTACGGATTAGCAAATAACATTTAGGACGTCTCTTACAGACAACAGAGCAACTAAAACGAATTACGGATTACATATAGGTATCATTGAGGTGTTTCATACTTTCAGAGGTTAGGTCTTCAAAGAAAGTCCACCTGCCAGATTAACCTTTAACTGATGGAAATAGATTTTTCTTACTGTTGATTACAGCTTAGCGTGCAGGCGTAATAACACAAGTCATCATTTAATTCCGATTTCATACTATGTGAGAGCTTTACGTAACACTTTCATAGCGATGAAGCTTTATGTTGCATTTCCTTACTACACATTGCGAATTAATATTTAGTACAAGCATTTCTTGTGACTGCGATTATTTCGGTCGTCGGGTACTCAAATTTATTGAGTGGCTCAAAGAACTTCTTTAAAACATATTTTACTAAATGGATGTCATCACAGTGTGAATATCTGAGTTAAATATATTTCCGCAAAGTATAGTTTCCTGTGGAGCTGTTAGCACAGTATGTATTTCTGAGAAAAAAAAACATCTTGCAAGGTATATTTTCGTGAGTCGCTGTTAGCGTAATATATATTTCTGTGTTCAAAAGTTTTATCCAACACATTTTCTTGATTACACTAAAACTTCTTTTGTATGTTGCTTATTTCTTTTAATGTAGTATCTGACTTGGTAAACGGAAATCTATTTTTTTATTGAAGGTTTAGCGACCACGATGATCAACTCAGTGGGCTATAAGCAGTCGCCCGTCCCTAATTTATGGCCACTGGTTCCAGTGAAGGTAGAGAGCAAAGGCCGTAAGACAAATACAATATCCAAGCCCCAATGGACGCGATCCCGGACAATCTTGAAAGAATGATCAGACACCATCGCTTAGACCACTGCGCCACCGGAAAAGCACAAAAATATTGAAACTTGACTCGAACCTTAATTAAGTGAACCTGTCATCATCGTAATTACGTGATTCTAAGGATTTAAACTTTGGAGATTGTTTTCCTCGGATTAGAATATTGCGGCGCCAGGATATTCCATTTTTGGAATTATCTCGCAGGGGTGTTTTTTGATTACGGGCACACTTGTTCTTCATGTAGTAGTAGCTGAATGATTCTCCTTTTGACTTAGAGTTCTACAGTATAATACTGTTGCTCCCATTTTTCAATTATTCAAACATTATTTAAAAAAAGTACTTACGGATATCTAAATATGTGCTGCCATCTGGTGTTTAACTGGAATTCTACAGATTAATATATATATATATAACGGTTCAATTGACAAGTAAAAATAAGTCTACTAAGAAACTCTGAATAAATTGGAATATAATAACCCTTCAAATGGAATTGCTAAAAAAGTTGATATAAAACTTATTTTGAAATCTTTACTGGTTATTAATGAAAAAATACAAGTGGCAAACCTTGAAGTCAAAAATGATCTCAGATAATCATTAGACCTCTTTAACAAAAAATTAGATCCATTTTGGAATTACAAATGGATCTTGTGGAATGCAAAACAGTCATACAGTATGTGTCAGCAAAATATGATATTATTTCGGATCAATTTGACTTTTAAAGAAAGAAAATATTGAATTAAAAAAACAAATCCAGACATTCTCTTGCATCAATTCGATCTTAAGCAGGCGAAGCTTAGTAAAGTAAAATGTGAATTGAATGAATTTTTCCAATAATCAAGAAATAGAAATCTCGAAATACATGAACTAGATCTTACATTGGCCCAGAATGAACAGGAACTTAGAAGATATATGGCTATACTAGCAAAAAGGCTTGATGTGTGTGACTACCAACCAAAAGATATTGGTGGCATTCATCCCTTAAAATATCCCCCATTTCAAAAGCCAAATGCCACTGTGTTGGTTCAATTCCAATCCAGGACTTCTAGAGACAGTTGGTTTATAAAAAAAGATCCCTTTCGTATAACAGTGACTTAGATAGTTCATTGCCCAAAACAAGAATATCCTTTAATGAAAACTTAATTCCATCGTATGAAGAGTTGCTCTGTTGTACCAAAAAATATTGCCTCAAGGAATGGCTATATTTTTTGGGTGCGTAATGGTACTACTTTTGTTAAAAAATATAATACTGGATCTAAAAAAAGATCCTTTCCCTTCAAGACCTTAGTGAATTTGGTTTGTCGTCCACTGCAACTGCTTTCACTAAGTGATGATCTAAGGGAATCGTAGATATACCGTATATACTTTTTATTTGATGAATTTACTAACTATGGGGTTTGAGGGATTTCGATTTGATTCTAGTTGTATCACTATTCCTAAGTTCTTCTTGGTGTGATGTTTTGAACAACCTTGCTTGCTCCAACTTTAATTTCTGAATACTTATATGTAATTCCTTGTAAAGTGTGATGATTTTGTAAATATGCGGACACTTATGAGATATGTTACTATCATTATTGTAGATTTTTAATCTCAAGTTTGATTGATGTACCCTCATAATATATTTATTTATGATTGGGTTGAGATCTTCAATATAGGGCACCATTTTATATGTTGCGTTAATTTGTTGTATAGAGGTAATGCATAATGTTGTGTAATAACTAATGATTGTAAACACAAATGGGCTCTTTGTGATAATTTACATCGGTAATGCTTTTAAGACCTGAGTGTCAATAAGGTTATTTCTGCAAGGTTCCTTACCACTTCCGTTGTTGGTATCGAAACGATTGTAAGTGGTGCTCTGTTTGTTTAGCACACCCCGAGAGATAAGCCACAATGTTTGAAACCACACGGAAATGAAAATGTGACCTGCAGCACCCTCTAAAGAGCGCTTGTACCACAGTTCATTTAAAACAGTCCTCGGTCCTGTCGGGTATAGCAAACCTGACGATTTTAGCACAGATGTGATATTATGCTTAATGAACGAACCTTCTGCCCTTAATGAAAACATTGTGTGGAGGAAATAATTTTAGCCACCGCTCGAAGCCTTAGGACAAATTCTGGTGAGTTTTATTAGTTATAAATTCTCAAATGTAATGTCAATGATATAGGTTAAATAAATTATGACGACTCTGTGTGTGGGCGCCAAACACCTCGACAACCTTGAATATTCGCCACGGCAAAATACATCTAATTTCCCAAAAAGAAACGCTTTGTCTTATGCTAAATTGAACTCATGTGATGCCTCACGGCATTGTCTATAAACATTTCCGATTTTGTACATGTGCTCAGCGATGGTAGAATTTAAAGCTCACAGTTCCTCTGACAACTTTGAATGCTTGTTCGTGTTATGTCTTCCACAGCTGCTTGCAAACCTGTCGGTCATAACTCCATGGGCTTTCTCATACATCGTGTCTAGGCCCTTGGGGTTCAGCAGATTTCTGAAGTGCTTGGACACACCATAGTGTTATAGAAATTTAATTTATAAAAGTGGCCTGGGAAAGGGATTTTGTTAGGCACTCCCCTAAATCTTTATTTAACTCCCGTCCTCCGGAGCCTCAAAATGCTCGTCATCAGGAATATCAAAGGAGACCGAGTAAGCGACCTCCTTCTCATCCTTCATACGCAGAATAAGACCCGGGAACGATATGGAAGCTCAGAAGGGTTCTGAATTTCTTGGACACTGCATGGTCTTTTATAAATTTATGAAAATGGCCTGGAAAAGGGGTTTTACTAGGCGCTCCTTTAAATCTTTGTACAACTCCTGTCCTCCGAAACCTCAAACTTCTCGCCCTGACGAGAAACAGCAAACCCGATGATTTTAGCACAAATGACATATTTTGCTTAATGAACGAGCCTTCTGCTTTTAATGGAAATACTGTGTTGTGGAATTAATTTTAGACACCGCCCGTTAACTGGGGTGCACAAGAGTATATGTGCACGGCTACTGGCGAAGATCCGTGATATGGGTGTAATCAAGAATTGCAGGCTGGGTAAATGTGGCCGAAAAATGAAAACAACTCCTAGAAGTAACAAGGCGTTGAAACAGTTATGTCTACGAAACAGGTTCGTCTCGTCAACAGTTCTTGCCAAAGAGTTGCGGAAGAGCTGTGTCACTGTTGTTTGTGTTCGAACAGTGAGGAACAGGTTACGTTCTATGGGTCTGATGTCTCATAGGGTGGTAAAGAAGCCATTCCTAACCAATGTACAATGCAAGACTTGTTTAGAATGGCAAAGGAACTTAAGGAGAGGAACACTGATAGTTGGAGTCAAATGTTATTTAGTGATGAGACAAAGTTGAACATCGACGATGACGACACGAGGTGCAGAGTGTTTCGACGAAATAGACAAGAAAGCATCCATGCAGTGTTGTGATTTGGGGATCTTTTACTGCTGCTGGAGTGGACAGAATCTATGTGTGTGGGAGCACCGTTAATGCACAGGTGTACAAAAGTATCCCCCAGGACAAGATAGTACCTTCAAGACGCGATTTAATCCATGGTCAGACATACATCTTCAAGGACGATTAGGCCCCACGGCACCGTGCAAAAATCATTAAAGCTTATGTGACATCTTTTGGCAATATTGTGCTTTTGCCGTGGCCTGGTAATTCACCTGACTTGAACCCGATTGAGAATTTGTGGCGCATTCCTAAAAGAAAAGTGCACGAACGTCACCCCAGAGATAAAGTGGAACTGATTAATGCAATTACTGAAGTTTGACACAACTGTATTTCATCCGATATGTTACGTATGTTGGTTGACTCCATGCCCAACAGTTGTGCAACCGTTGTTTAATCAAAAGTACACCCAACGAAATATAAGGTACGTAATTGTGCTTGAATTTGAATATGTTACTTGGCCATGATATCTATTTCGCAGGCCCTTTCTGTTCAAAACTTGAGTTTCGTTAAAGATATTCCCATTCTGTAAACTGATTTGGCTAATGCATGAAGTGTGCTTTAAAATTATATATATATATTATGAGTATTATCTGCATATTTACTTTTGTAGCCACACTGAAAACCTAAAAACCTCAGAAATTTCCAGGGTTGCTATTAATATTTCCGTTATTATTTCTTCTGCGTAGAGGGTTCATAATTCGGTATTCTTAATACAGTTTAGAGAGATGAGGTCTACCAGTGGTCTCAGAAATTTCTTCACAAGAACTAAAGATAACGACAAAACGATTGACGTTCCTTTTATTTATGTTGCGATGTTTCCACCCAACCTGAAATTGTTATAATTAGATCCCAGATTTAAATGCTACTGATGTTTTTAGTTTGGTTCCGCGTAAACACATTCGAAGATCACATTATTCCTTTTAGGTTTCGTACCGCCTCCGTTGTTGGTATCCAAAGGATTGCAAGTAGTGCTCAATTTGGTTATCACACCCTGACAGAGCAGCTATAAGGTTTGAATCCACAGGGAAATAAATAAGTGACCTGCAGCGCGATCTAGGCAGCGCTTGTACCGCAGTTCCTTGAATACCCTCGTATGTCCTGTCGGGAAACAGCAAACTCGACGATTTACCACAAATGTGATATTATGCTTAATGTATGAACATTCTGCTCTCAATGAAAACACTGTGTATGGGAGTTAATTTTAGCCACCACTCGAAGCCTTAGGACAAACTCTGGAGAGTTTTATTAGAAACAAATCCTAAAATGTAATGTCGATAGTATAGGTTAAAAAAATTGTGACGAAACTGTTGGTGTGCGCCGGGTACTTAGCACACACCTGGAAAATACATATAACTGCACAAAAAGGAACTTTTGTCTTACGTTAAATTTAACTCATGAGGTACTTCATGGCATTGTCCATGAAACTTTCGAATTAGTGCATGTGCTCAGCAATGGTAGAATTTAAAGCTCACAGTTTGTCTGACAAATTTGAATGCTTGTTAACGAAATGTCTTCCACAGTTGATTGCAAACTTGCCGGTCATAATCCCACTGGCATTTCCATACATCCTGTCTAGGTCCCTGGGGTTCTATAGATTTCTGAATTAGTGGATATTGCATGGTTTTTTAGAAATTTATGAAAGTGGTGTGGGAAAGGTGTTTTCTTAAGTCCTCCTCTAAATCTTTACTTAAAACCCGTTCTCGGGAACTTCAAACTTCTCGTCACAGGAATCTCAAACGTTCTCTCGGTTCCGTCTAGCAGTCAGACCCATATGTCAACAATATGCAACAGTTGTGGTTCTTGAATGGGCTTGTCCTGTTCTCCGATGAAATTTTCCTTTCTTTTGAAACTGTATCTAAAGTACTGGAATGATATTTTGTGGAATATTTGAGGCTCTGGAAAATGCCGTGTGAGGCTGATGTTTTTAGATCATATCAATCGCTCACAATCACTGAATATCATTCGTAACTCTTCTTGACGTAACTAGGTCGACATACCATGAACTGAAAGCGCATTTTTTCTAGAAGAGATTCAACATCTGAGTAGACACGTGCGTGTTTTGATGCAGTCCTAATTTGCATAGCATACAGCAGAAAAACGAAATGGGTGATAGTCTTTGGCATAGAGAAATTTAAAGGTTCGCCTATTATTAGTGCATTATTTTACTTGCATCAGCAGCTAAAAACACCTTTCTGTAGAACACATGACATGGGACACGAGTGGACATGTACTTTTACTATAAAGACTGCCATATTCTTCAATGGAGGATGACTAGAGAACCAAACTTCACTGACCAGTGAAATTAACCATGACTACAGAAAGCAAAATTAATTTATCAGTGGAATTCACCACTTTAAACCAAACTACCAAATGATGTTGAACAAAATCTGCTTGTAAATCATTTTGTATACTTTTTTATCGATAATAAACTACAGGAAATTACGAAGGAAAAATCTTCAGAACATTGTTAAACAAATATATGGTAAATATATTAGCTATTCTCTAGAGTTGGTTGGCTGGTGGATTTTTATAGCGCAAGGGCCATGTTTGTCCAAAGAGCTCCTCTCTGGAGTTAAAATCAAGGCTTATTTTCTGACAAAAAGTGCATGAGCCGTAAGAACGGGATGAGGCAAATGTATAGTACTACGGCAGTGAAATTTCAATAATTGAAATCGGCAAAGTTGGCCCATCACTATTTCTTCTAAAGGAAAGAATTAGTGACAGAAATTAAGCGTTCAAAGACTTTAAAGAAAAGATGTTGAAGTTTGACCGGGAGATCTCTGTCCTGCGTTCCAGCGTGCAAACGAAACGTGTATTTCTGATCTCCGGCTGGCTCCTATCAATGTGTAGATATTCGCCAAAATTGAAGAAGTACTGGAGCAGAGTTTCGGTAAACTCCGCCCAAATTAAACTATGGTTTACATGAAGTTTCAGCTGCGATACGAACGAACTCCTTAATGAAAAGAAACTTAAACCAGTTTTGATGCGTTTCTTAATTCTCAGTGTCACATTTCCTGGAAAGATTGCGTATGTATGTAACTGTGGGTTGGTCGCAAATTAGAAGTAGCCGTTAGAATAAAAAAATTGTCAGGAAAAAATATAACATGCATTGTGCGTACGAGATTATGTTTCAGCAAAAAGCGTCGTAACTAATGGTAATGGCACTGATGCTTTGAGACTGGGATAATTTACAGAAGATGGAGCAAAACTATATTAGGGTGCTATTCGAGATATCCGAATCGCAGAGTTTTCTGATGTCTTTATTGCACGTATGCATTGTCTGGAACTGAGCGCAGTTCATCTGGCGAAGTAAATATTGTTGCACCACGTTATTTTTCTTTCGATTCTTCTGCAACCTCATGTAAGGACACCGAGGCATGGCGACACATATGTGAGAAAGGTACTTTGTCCCGATCCAAGTCTTTGAAATCTGGAATGCGGAAGTATCTGAATGACTAGTTACCATGTGAACACAGCCGAATCTTCAGTCGTGAGGTTAAATTGTCTTCCAAGGGAAAATATTATTTTATGTTGTGGAATGTTTCAGAGAACGTCCTTAAAATAAAATAAGTGAAATTGAATGTTTTATGCAATACATTATTGCTTTCATTAACATGGGGACCTGTATCTTACACCTCCCAAAGGGAGACATCAAAAAGATATTTTACTAAGCGTATTCCATAAGGTACTTTACAAAGTCTCAAGTATTATATGACAGGATTGGAAAAGGTTACCCTGGTTCATTTTGCGAAAATATGGCTATTTCTATCTAAGACAGAATCCGAATGAAACATGGACGGCAGTTTGTGAGCAGCGGAAATCGAGTAAAATATCTCAACTCGTATAACTATTTTAAAACAGCAGCTACAGCTGAAGTTCAGTTTTAATGCCCAACTGAAATCAATGAAATATTCTTAGATAGTATTAATTATCACAAGAAGAGTTTTTCACGCGGTGAATTCATTCATCAGCAATTATGGTTTTCAGACTATTTCCGAATATGTGAAGCACAGGGAAAACCCATTTTGTTGTTTCAGAACCTTTCACTTTTGTACGCGAGGAAGAGGTTTTTTAAAATCTAATGGTAAAAACTTATCAAAATCAAAATAATTTAAACCATCTTTAAATTAATATTTTACAATTTGTTACTAAAAGCTATTTTTAATTTAGTTTAAATTTTGCAATTCATTAAAGAAATTTGTGCAGATTTTAAATTTCGATTTTGATTGAATAGTTAAATATTATTTTGTGCTCTTGAGAAGAAGCGCATTACCCGAAACCTTTAAATTGATTTAAAGAAAAAATTGAATGTCTTTTCCTCTAATAACGATTCCGATTCATATTAAGGAATTTTATACAAAGACAATTCACCTTTAAAACTAACCACATGGTTACCTGATCAAATTTAATTTTACATGATAAATATGCAAAATGCAATTTTTTCATTAAAATGGCCCTGCGTATGCTACATTCATTGTTAATTATCTTCATTGCCGTCTCTAGAAATATTGATACAAATCTTGCAAAGAGGATGAAAATCTTTTCCCTAACCGTTTTGGGAAAACCTTTTAAACAACAGGTGGTTAGAATCAACGCAAGCAAGCAAAAAATTTGGACCGCCACGTTGGCGCAGTGGTCTACGCGTTAGCTTCTGACCATTCGTCCGAAGTGGGACCTGCTTCGATACCCGTGCTGTTGTGCTTGACCTACGGCCTTTGCTGTCCATCGAGTAGCACAGGATGTTTCTTAAATCCCAAACGAAAAATAAATTGGTGTTGCATCTAGCACGCAGTAAAAATAGCACAAAGTAAAGGAAATTATAGTAGCGGAAAATATTGGATTTCTGAATTGCGCTTTGTAACGCATTTAGCAAGATCTGCATACATGGAGAGCACAAGTCGTTTGAATTCTCCAAAGAATTCTATTAAACGGCCTTTTGGCTGATTGATTGCCAAATTGCTTCATTTTTTCACAAATTAAGAAAAACAAAACATATACTCATATCTTTTATGCGCAATCAGGCTGCTTCTATTTATTTCAGATACAGTCCTTATTATACCCATGTGAGATGAAAAACTTTAGAACCTTAAACGAGCATATTTTCATGGATATCCCTGCTCCTGTATAGATTCTTCACGCATCAAGATTGCGCAACTTAGGATGATTAGTAGGCTCTTGAATTGCCCAAGTATTTCGCGCACAAGTGTTGCACGGTTTTCACTATTTGTAATCTTACGACCAAATCATGTTAGAATTTTCCAAGTCTAAATGGGCAAACATAGATTAACGTGATTGAATATCAGTGACCGCTTAACCCCGGAAAAAATGCAGGAGGTAATTCTGGGTATTTTCGTTGTAATATTTTATAGATGTGGTGGCAAATAGCGTCAGTGGTTGTCTGCTACACTTCATCGCTGTATTTGTAAATAATATGTTAAACAGAAGGATTTATTTGTGGTCAATCTGCTTGAAATCAATTCCTAACCGATTACCTAAACCCTATCGTCTCATGAAGCAAAAGTTGATCACCTTTTTTCGGTATCTGTGTACACTAGGTGGAAATAATTCTATGGAGCTATACGTATTCAATCTTTATCAAAAAAATAATTAAAATAATTTTTCCGTGATGCACGGTAGTTTCCCTATGAATGATACAAAGAAAAGTTTGTCTTTCTGTTATTAAAAGCAATTTTTCAGACAGAAAGTATTTCAGAAATACCTGATGTTACAGTAGGAAATGACGGAACAAGATAAAAGTTTACGTTCTAGAGCAAATGATTAGTACTTAATTGATAGCGTCCGGTTTTACCTCCTGTACTCCAATTTGAGCAAGATTTGGTTTTATTACATGATGCAGAAGAACCATTCGCAAAAGACGATATTTACAAAACTGTTTGAATAGTTGGCTTAGAACTTCCGAATAAAAATTTACGGTATGTAATGTACTCATAATTATTTAGGCACCTATCGGAAGTGGTTTGCGTTGACATTTTTGTGACTTAGGATTCTAAATCAACAAATTTGCAGAGATCGTATATTTTTTGATCAACGGATTCTTGAAGTGTACTCTAGAAATGCCTTTCCCGTCTTCATTTTTAATCATGCAACTCTAACACGATAAGTAATCTATTCATCTGAAGTTGTATGATCATGAGCGCATGCATACCAGGAATTCTAATTCACAATCTCTGTATTTTGCGCTTAATACTATTAAATATTTTCATTAATGATAAATGTTGGCTCCTTTGAATGGTATTGCACTAGGAAGAGTAGTTTGTTTCCTCACAAATGGGAATTTATACTTCAGTGCATGGATTTTGTGCCAAAATTTCAGACAACAGCTTCTGATGGGATTCCTCGCGTCAATGCAGTTGTATTTTACATTCTTTAAAAAATGTTGTCCCATTCTTCAGCTAATTTCAAATTTCAGTTCATCTGGGTTACGTTCATCACAAAGTTCGCTTCTATTACGACTTCCATCTAAGCTTTGAACTTCGTGACATCTTTTTCGTTTATTAACTCGACACCTAATTTTTTCAGATGCTGAGTCTGTTCGGTTTAAATAAAGTACATACATGTCAATTGAAGTATTTGTAATTCAGATTTCGACTTTTGGTGGAAAAAAAGGCAGTTTGATAAAATTGCTTCTTTTTGTCAGGGTCCAAAGCATCGTTTTTGAAATTAGTAAATTTAATAGCGTGTTTTCTTGTCTGTTTTTTATGCTTTTCCAAAGAAATGTCAGACTTTCACCACAGCATATTTCTGCATCTGAAGTGAATGTTAAAGCTAATGGGAAACAATGTTGAATAAATTAAGTACTCGCAAGAAAACATTTCCTGTTATTTTTTCAGATGGCGCTCTAGTTCGCACATTAGATTTTTAGGAACACCTCAGCTTTTCAATTTTTTATTTCCCTGTAAAACGTAAGACGATAGCTATTAAAGAGTCTTCTAACGACCAGAACCGATCGTCACGAACATTGAAGCGATAGACGATCAAACCAGACTACGATTACTCTACAAGTGATACCTCATATTACCATTAAAAAAAAGATTGTATTGCACTGTCAAACACTATACCTGTACAATATGAAACCAATCTGAACGTATTTTGGCTTCTGAGCCATACTTAACACGCAGGAAAATATTTGTTTATTGCTCTGAAATAAATTCCCCATGTCAGCATGAAAAGACTAAAATAGTGGTTTAGGAAAAGTGTAGATGCTTGCATTTCTTACGTTGATATGCGCGATCGATCGTCGCCAGCTGCAAAACAATGTATTTTCCAAAACAAATCATAGCCTAGTACCAAAAGAAGGAGGATACTGCGATATACAAAGCAAGCTGCGTGATGTACGCAAAAAAATGATGCAGTATAATGAATGTCGGGTTTGAAGTCTACATTTTTTAAGCTTTGAATAGTGAAGAGTACTTTTTCACTGAAAAGGGTACAGAACGGTTTTTTTAATATTCAAGATTCTAAAGTCATCAACAAGGAAGACCACACAAAGAACAAATGCGAGAAAGAACGCAGAATGTGCAAGAATAAGTGAGCACACCCGGTAGAAATAATATTTTCATAACACAATAACGAAAGCTCAGGATACGAGAGTCATACATCAGTATGTTTGCTGCCAAAATGTTTTATTCGAAGCCATCATAACGCTAAATATCCTACGTCTTCTGTAAATCTGACTGCTAGGGAGAAAAAGTGAGGGATTTAAGAACAGCTGCTTATAATACAGCGAAATTCATGTGTGAGATTTAACAACTACAAGAATGAGTTTTCGACTAGCCCAAGAAATAGCATATTTCAATCTCCTTTTCGTCGGCGCTGAATTTCGAATGAAATATTAAGAAACGATTTCTCTAAAAAATGTGTCCCAGATGAAAACAATATTTTGGAGTAAAATTTTCAGGAATTTAAGTTCTGGAAAAATTGTGATGTACCGAAAACCTTTCTGAAAAATTGAAAACTGTTCCCAGTTTGAGATGAGACCTCTAAAAGTAGAAGTATTTCCCTGTGGCATTTGCAAAAAGCTAGAGCAATGGTAATTTCAAAATCGCAAAAAATATCTTGCGTATGCGTTAATTACACGCGAATGTCACGGGGAAATTACTAATAAAGGACTAACTGAAATATATCTTAATCCAGAGCTAACCGTAGAGAATATCATATATGGAAGGCTACCTGCTATTCACTGAACTTTGTTTTGAGGTTTACTCAAAAAAGTGTGCAAAAAGGGGAAATTTTGTACTTCCGACTCGAGAACAAACATAGCACGAAAGAATGTCGCATTTGAATCTTGGAATTTTCGTGGTACCGAAAACATGCTGGTGCAGTGTGGATAACTGCTGATATCTTAAATACGTTTGCGGTACTATCGAAATATTTTGCAACACATTCGTGTGCGTATTCAATGGAAGCGACTGTCATATCTTACATTATAATTTTTCATGCTGGGGTTATTTGAAAGGTTGGTTCATTGCTAATAACTGCGGATAACTTTAAAGGGAGGAAAACCGTAACAGTTAAAACGGAGATGGTACTGCGGAAGAAACTTTTGGCGCATTCCGTGCACAAATGCAACAAAAAACGGATGTTTGTTTGGAATTTGAAATATCCGGCGTGGCCGCATGAAAAGTTTTGTTGCAGAACGGATAAGTTTAAAACGGATAAAGTACAAACAACATTTTTTAGGAAAAATTCATTCACAAATGTATTACAAACGAACGTTATGTTTAAAATAAGGAGTTTCCGAGTTGGAAGCAGGTGAAATGCTGGCTCCCTCCGGATAACTTAAAAACAGTTGTGGCACAAATAAAGTTTATTAAAGTCCATGTGGGCGCAAAATAATTTTTATGGTACACTGGAGCACAAATGGATGAAAGCACAAAGGAACACAAATATGATTGAAATTTCGTATGTGTGGAAATGCAGTTTTTGCAGCGCTTCACTTTAATTCTCGAGCAACACAAAAATAGTTAAAGTATAAGTGAAATGTCTGCGGAACATCTGACGTGAGTACAAGCGAATAACTCGTTTAAATTTTAAAATTTGTGAGTGGGTTAGAAGAACCCCGCTTGCTGGGAAATATTATCCGATGTATTGAAGTCGTCTATTCTTCTGTTTAGCGTGTGAGTAATCACGCGCTCGCGTTAAATAATTTATGAAGAAAATCTAAGGTATCCGAAATGTATTTTTAGGAAATCTATATATATATATTTCTTTTCACATTTACTACTGCAAATAATCAGCTGTCGTGGTTTACATTATTAAGTATTTTAAGTGAAACAAAAACACTCCTTATATGCATTATTTCTTAGGAACTCATACGAATCGAGGGAAAGATAACTTTAGAACAAAAGCAGCTAATCCAACGTAAAAGTTTTAGCGTTCATACATGCAATTTTCCTTCACAGTTGATACAGATGTTTGTTTGTCCTTTTGAAGGTGTCGATAAAAATTTCGATCATGTCTTGTAGAAAAGAAATGCTACTTGCAAAATCACTTAACATGTACGTTATCTTAAAGTCGACGATGAATGTTAGTAATTTTACGAAAATTCAAGAAAGCTCGGATCATTAAATAAACACAATTTATTTATACATAGCAATTTGACATAACTCTACGGGGCTTTTCAAAATATCTAACATTCCACTAATTTAGGGACTCTTAACACAGCAATCTTTAATTGCCTAGTTTATCCTTCAGCATGTTAAATCTGATCAAAAAAGTTGAAAATTGCTCTGCTCTGAAGCGGTAATTGAGCCCACATCTTTCCATTTTTGTTGGAACATGCTACGTTAGAAAAGAGCCGTGATAGTACGACTCGGATTCAAATTGAGTAATTTTTCATCTGATTTTTTTAAGACATTTTAAATTCGCATGCTCAGTTTTTTTTCCTATCATCTATTTAAACCTGATAAACGCCGTATGAAGTGCTAATAAAAAAAATTACAATTGAAATTTCCTGTTGTATATTTTCTCAAAACGCGATGTAAATGTGTTCGATGTAATTCGCTACGTCCTTTAAAATACTATTTTTGAGTTGCCCATTATTAAAACTGGATCGCAACGATCTCATTAATGGTAAATTTAAAGTACTACATTTTTCGGCATATAAGACGAGACGGTTTTCTTCAGAAGTCATGGCCTCGACTTATGGGCCACATCGATTCATGCATTGAAATTTCTCAGTGCGAAAAAATATTGTGCCTTAAATTCGTTCGTGATCTAAGCACCCTGAAAGGCAATGTTACCAACCATTCAGAAAGCGCAGAAAATGTAATATTCCGCTCAAGAAGAACTTGATTAAAAGATTCTGAAACGGATATTTCCGTTCGACTGAAGCATTTAAATCGCCGTGATTTATTTGGAGTAGGACTTGTCGTATGTTAATTACATAAACCTCGCGATCCCTCCAGGACTCCGTAGGTAGCATTCATCTCCGGTTTTCTAAACCTGCCAGAACTACAACGGAAATTTATCTTGAAATGAATAAATCTCTGATATACGCAGCAGCTACGCAGTTTATTGGCTGGTGATAATTCAATCGACGGAGGCAGAGCCGAATGTGCTGTAAGAATAGCAATGACCTCTTGCAAGCAAGGTTAGTCTTTTTTTACTCAGACAACCTCTTAATTGTATCTCTCAAATGAATTACAGACTAGACCGTTCCCTCTATTTATCATGCTTATGTTAATTTATTTGATGTTTTCAAATGAAATCAAAAGCGTTGTTGGTTTCTGACTTCAATCGGACTGTTGAAGGAAGCTTTTGACCGTAACTCATGCTGCAGGCGTCACTATGATTTGGAACTTATGTGTGATCTTGTGTTTTTTGTTTTTTCTTTCACATGAGAGCAGCTGCTAATCGTAATGTTCTATCGGTGGAAAGGGATTCAGAAAAAATAACTTATTAAATTCTATTTTTTTTCTGAAAAAAAAAGTTATTTAGAAGTTACCTTGCTTTCTCTGCCTTTAATCTTAACTGAAACATTAAAAATATAATTACAGAATTTCGGAACGTTAACCCTTTTTGTTCTAGCTTGGTCTTCTACTCGATACGGTTATCTATGAATGAAGATACGAAAGTTATAATAATACACACGTGCAACTTATACTCCATATCGCCTAATAAGCAGAGAAATGCAGTAAATTTATTTTCAATTTGGAAATGTCAGTAGTTTCTACGTAAGATCTATTTTTCATTACAGTGAAGAAACCAAGGGCACTCAGCATCACTAAAAACGGTCTTCTGAGCCAGTCGCGGTGACCATATGTGACGTGATTGCCCCGCAGGGCGCACACGACATAAAGGCAGATAGCAGCGTGGACGAACGTCTGGGTAGCTCAGTTGGTAGAGCGACTTGTTCCGGAATAAGAGGACTCGGGTTTGATCCCCGGCGTGGACCAAAAAGGACGGAGAAATTTACTTCGTTATAATGGCGCCCGAACTTCCCTGATAACCCGGCTGTTAAAGATCTCGCCATGGTGTGATGTTCTTTCCAGACCGCGAGATAGGAGAAAATAAGAAAATCCCTTCTTCAGCGCTTCGAAAAATAAATGTGTGTGACGTTGCATTCCACACATCAGATTGACTGGGAGTTCTCAAGTGCACGTTCTACAGCGGATGGCTGCCTACAACGATTCATGGTCACGGCTGACCCATGGACCATGCCTCCGGCCCTCTTTGGGGGGGGGGGGAGTTGTGACGTGCCTGCCCCGCAAGACGCACACGACATAAAGGCAGATAGCAGCGAGACGAACGTCTGCGTAGCTCAGTTGGCAGAGCGACTTGTACCGGAATAAGAGGACTCGGGCTCGATACCCGGCGTGGACAAAAATGACGGTAGAATTTACTTCGTTGTACATAGGAGAAAGCAAATCTCCTCGAATCTTACCCTTCAAGGAAACACTCTATTTCTGAGAAAAATCTCTGTCCTCGGTGATTTTACCTAAGAAATTCCGGCGGAAAAGCATTGGATCACTCTGACAATTTACCTCACCTACTGATGCAAAACGAGAGTCAGCAAGAAATAGGCTTTCTCGAAATATTTATTTCCTCACGACCTCAAAAGGGGAAAGCATCACATGATGAGAAATCCAAAGTGCGTCTGCGATGTTTTGGCATTCACGTAAGCTCTTCAGACTCCATTACTTTCCTCTCTGTGTGTGCCATTTACTAAATTTGATATATGATAATTTATCCTATGTCAGGAGCTGAACACAAATTGTCCTTATAAACTCCATAAATGATGATTAAATCTGTCAGGAACTGAACGCATTTTTTTAATAAACCGCAAATTAATAATTTTAGTTGTGCTCTCGGTTTCAGTTTTTTGCCCTCCCTTTTCATTTCGTAAAAGATTTACCCCTCTTCCTTCATCTTAAGGCCTGGTCATTTCACTACCTCCTTTCGCAACATTGTATAGAAAAAACAGTGCGAAAGGTTACTTCTTTTCTTGAAGACAACTTAAATCTGAAAACCTCATGTTGCATTTCTGTAACTTATGTCAGAAGACAGCGTAGTTTCAGAATAAAGGTAAATCTTTTACGAAATGAAGAGGGAGGGCTTACTGACAGAGAAACGAAAAAAGGTGAATGTTTCTATTTTTAGTTTTAATTCCTGGAACGTTTCATGGGACACTGCCATATCCTTGCTTTTTTTTAACAATTCAAGTTACTTAAAAAAGCTGAATACTCAATTAACTGCACATACGAACCACTCGTTTAAACGTTAGGCTTATGTGATAGCATTCGTATAGCTTTTCAAAAAATGATAGCAGCGTGAAGTGCGATAAATTTCCGTACTCTAATGAGAATTGGATAAAACATATACATTTAAGTGAAGCTAATAAAGCTGAAAACCATTCAAAACCAGATTCTCTCAGATTATTTCTTCCAAAGATTTGCCTTTCATCGTAACAGACCAGGCGAAAGCTTTTCAGAAATGCTCAAATTTTATTTGTTACTGAGAACTAAAACTTTCATTTCATATAAAATATATTTTTTGATTTAATTACTGAAAACTACAAACGTACCTAGATTAAGCTGTGTATCATTACACGTCTCAAATTATTTTGAATCACGGATTTAAGATTGTTTGATTTAAGAGCCCTTTGATGTATAGTACCAAAATAAGTATATGACATACTAAATATTATTACAGCGAGAGCATATATTTCTGGATGTGTTCATACGCTGTGGGGCTGTGGGTTTGCATTTGATCCAAATTTTATATGTTTTTACAGGACTATGAACATCCCTCCTTGTACTTGTTTACCGACGTAGGTTTTTCTGGGGCACACGGCTCCTCACTATGCCCTGTTGCTTCAAAATGGAACTTTTTTCTCGTAAATCGCTAGCATATATTCGCGAGTTTTCCTATCATGCTAAATTGGGATTCCTCCAATAGATATTTGGCCTTGGGGGTCTGTTTGCCTCTTTTTTAGTTAAGATTACCGGGCCTTTAAGATCAGACTAAGTGGTAAATCAAAGTTTTTAAGAGCCACGAAGCTATCTCAGAATGTCACTTACTTCAGCTGCAAAGTAAGTTCATCTAATATTTAAAATGTAATGAGGAAAAAGTATTAAAACAAAATACCTAAATCTGTAAAATATTAATCTCTGTGGGTGTGGTACTTTTGCTTCACACATTTCGCTTGAAATTACCATTTTGGAAACTGCAATTTTTTTCTTAATTTGAATAAGTCGATTACTTCATGCTTTGTGGGGAAATCCGGCGGATAACAAAAAACAGATGCAACGAAAAAGTGGCATTTGCTAACGACCGGAGCGTTTCTCCTTTGTCATGATTACGAAATTTAACAAATTTTCTATTAATTTCTATGGACCGACGGGTTCCTATGTTCCAATCACGAAGTTTCTATTCTGAGTTAAATAGCAAGTCGATCTGCTTTTCGAACAGATGGCTAGCAAGCTTTTTTTTTAAACTGCGAGAGCCATTTGTACGAGAAAGCAGAATTTACGCACTTTTTAATTTTAAATTCTCTATTTCGAGTCGCTTAATAATTTGCAATTCCACAATGTTATTCTTTGAACATTTCGTAGGCTTCAGTGTGCCTGGCTATTTCGCATTTATCATAAGGTGGAATTACATGTTGACTAAATTTTTAACAATCATTTTGTAGGACTTTGTGCCTACCTTCAATAATCATCTGGTAGACAGGTAGAAGTTGAAGACCGAGTTAATTGTAAGATGTAGGCAACAGATCAGATCAGATCATATGTAGAGGATTTTAGGAAGGGAGTGTCTGACCCCAGGTCTTAAACAACCCTTAGAAATAGGAAGCTAGGAGATTTTGGCTACAGTGCCCGATAGGAAAGTGACACAGAAGCGAGGTAGAAAGGGGGAGGAAGACTCCCTTATTTATTACCGGGGATCCAGTGCCCATCCAACGCATTACGGATATTTAGTGGATCGAGCGTTCGTACCTGCCAGGGATCGAGCCTGAAGTCCCTTCCGCTGCAGTCACGAACGTTGCCCACTAGGCCACCCGCTGCCCAGATGTAGACAACAGCTTTCAACAGCTTTCTAGTATGAATTTAAAAAAATAAGCTTATGATAAAATCACTGAGAACAATATATCCAAATCTGTATCAGGCTTTGTTCTTTGTAACTATTCAACGTATATACACTGCTGGCCACCCAAAATGCAACAATAAGAAGGACACGAGATAGCAAAGCCAGATATACTGGACACATAACAACAGATACAAAGATGAAACGATTGAGCTTACAGACCCGTGCGACTTGCGGAACACGCAGACATCATAAAAACCAGTAGCAGGATGTACCCTGATCAGAAGTTTAGGTCTACGTACGCTGTGTGAGAATCGCGATCTTGGATTTCTGGGGTTACGTAAAAAATCAGGTGTATGCAACAGCGCCTACAAGTCTGCTGGATCTATGTCGTAGTGTTACAGATGCTTGCAGTAGTGTGACACCTTCCATGCTAAGGAATGTGCATGCAGAGTTACTTTCACTAATACAAATGTGTATTGTGGGCAATGGCGAACTCTTCGAACATATTCGACGTTTACTTTTTGTCTCTGTGCGCCAGTTTGCCTTTTTTGTTTTTGTTTTGTCTGACGTCATCAAACTGTATTGACATAAGTATGAATTTATGCAATAAATTGTGTGTATTTGCTCATACCTATGCCTATTTCTTTCAAACGTTCACACAAAAGGTTGCGCATCGATTTAGGACATTTTCGGGTATTCAGGCAACAACTTATCTTATCCGTGTGAAATAAATGTCGTTATGTACTAATTCATTGACGTTCTACAATTTTGTAATTGGAAATTTGCTCTATCACTTTTCATTTTCGATTTGCAATGGATAACGTCCGCATTTCGGTACTAGGGGTGCTACTATCTGTTGCATTCTGTCAGGCGTAGTCGCTTTACTATACCGTTATCTCACTTGCATTACTGTACCTCTCTCCTTTCGCAAGGTATTGCAGGCTAGAGGGACTTTCCTTGCACCATGTATACGTATATCGTGCAATACAGATATGCTCAACTGAGGATTCCTTGCAGAAAGAGTTTGATTTTCTTAAACGAATAGTAGTACGCAGAGGATATAGTCCTTCCGTTACAGACAAAGTTGCCCCAAAATTTAGGAAACCTAAGACTCTCTGCTCGCTCACGCCAGTAGACCTCGTAATGCGAAAGAAGTAGGCGGTTATTCCATTTGCTCCTCAGATTTGTTTCAGAATTTCAAAAATTCTCAAAAGTTTTAATTTCAAAATTATTTTTAAGCCAAAAAACAACATGAAGTTTCACTGATCAAAAGACTACGACGAAGACAGATTCCTAGGCATCTATCAGATACCTTGGGACTTTCATATATAGGACAGACTCGTAGGGCTTTAAATTTTTGAGGGACGGAACACAAGATTTACGTACGGAAATATGAACTGAAGAAGTCGTCTGCAGCCCAACATTGTTATGAGAATAAGCATACATTTTTGTTTGGAAATGCCAAGCTTATTGCTAAACCTGATTCGACTATCAAGCTTAATATATTAGAAGCTTTCCACAAATACTGGAACTCTTCACGCCTTCTCAACGACACGACGTCGACTCCATTTCTTTCAAGCGCGTGGAAAACACACAACAACATCCGTGACCGTTGGAACTCTGATGATGTCACAATGATTTAAATGTTTACGCTCCTTTCTTCCTGACGAAGCTGAGGTAGACGCTCTGCGAAACTATAGTCGATATAAAATAAACATTTCATTGTGAGAAACGTTGATATTTTTATTTTGTATTAACACCACAAGTTTAGTTGTCGTACATTTTAGATACTGATTTTGTTTAATTGAAAATCCAAACAGTTACTCACCATGTCTCTGCATTGTACACCATTGTATCTTTGTCGATTTGCGTTTAGGAAATTCGTAGCTATAAATTGCTTCTTGAAACTTACTTATATTGCTTTAATTAATAAAGCGTAGATTCATGAGTAGGATCCAATAAAACTATAAAGTATAAAAGTGCATTTATTGCCGTAAATACAAGAAACACAAAATTCAAACTTTCGCCACTAGATGGGCGGCTTCGTGAGGAAGATGTTCACGATAAAGTAAACAGAGCATTTCTAAATAATTTAAAATCTAAACAATACGATATGTTAGCCGCGCAGTTTTAAAACACATGTAGCCAAAACATTAAAATATGATCAAGCTCGTGGAACACTGAGAAGTGCACGCTAAACTATCGGAATATCAGTGGAATTGTCCACATTGCTGTATTTTGGATTGGTGAGGATTTATACTGATTATCTAAATGCGGTGGTTCGTGTATTGTCGTATGGGGCGATTTGGGAAGTGCTGGTTCCGCGGGGGTAAAAAAGCCCAGGCGGTCCCCAGACAGATCCAGTCCGGGTAGAAAACCAGTCGGATCCTGGCAGGACTGCTCGCGCATCGTCGTCATGTAAACAATTTGAGAGAGAGAGAGAGTTCTTTCCTGGAACCTTCGGCGTTTCGACGGAGCAGGTAAAGTCATCAGATGGATATTGTTTTCCAAATTTTGCATTTCATCTTTTCTCAGCTGACCTTTGAAATTGCTGCAATTGGCTTGCTTGGTATTATAAGTATAAGGCCTTTCTATGTTGTATTCTTTCACAACGGAAATAATTTCAAAGAAAACCAAACAGTTTTACTTCTGCAAAGAACCATCAGCACACTTTTCTTGAAATACACAACACTCGCTGTCCATTTGCGTTTTCTTCAATGATGTCATCTTTAAAATTTTAAAAGTCGACACCATTATAACAAACTGAAACGAATATGAAAAACTGCAATGTCACTACAAGGAATCAATATAGTTAAATATAATAAACTAGCATGCTACAACGTCATGCGATGCTCAATTCAATATTGAGAGTTGTGGGCGATGGTATGGCTTGGGTGAACAGCACGAACTGCAACGACACAATGGCGTCTTTCGTTCGTTCTCTTCAGTCGGTTTGCTGTAGAGAATCCTCCCGCTTTCAACTTTCTCTTTTTCCCGTCATCAAACAGAATTGCAGTTATCGACAGGTTCTGCCATCCATTGGAGTTACAGGCATCCCTTCCACATGCTTCTATTCCCCTCACTAAATTGGAGAATCTGCTATCGACTTGCTGCCAAAGATCGGAAAGATTTTTTTACTGGCCGACATTTAAAGTTCATCGTCATTTTGGTACAGAAAAACTTCACTATCCGAAGATGCCTGACGGTTCATATTTAGAGAAATTCGGAAACATCCTTGCCGGACGGATATAATTAGGGTGAAAACCAGATGCTCCCCGGGGGTCGAACGTTGCGCATAACTACTTTAGTCTATATACGGTATTGGGTGAACGGTATTTTTGGTCATTTATTTTTCACGTTCCTTTATGCTTTATATTGATAATTTACGCTGAATTCTGATTTTGACTCTTCATATCAATAAAATATTTATAAAGAAATCTTGAGCTCTAAGTTTTTTTTTAATTATTCTCTTATAAAAAGTAATATCAGAGAATGACACTTGTTTCAATGTCATTATACAACGCATTCATTTACTCGCAGCCAGCGCGGTGTCAATCTTTGGTACTGTATTCTCTATATACTGAATTTCATAATCAGGGATGTCCGTATTTACCTATGCTGTGTTTTCTACATAATTATGCCGTTATTATACGAAACAGTGCGATATCGATGACATATTCTAAAAATCATATTTTATAGAGATAACTTAGTATTCGATTCTCCAATTATTCAGTATTATTTTCCTTCTGAACATAATAACCTCACAGTGTTCAGTTTCCTTCCTGTAAAAATATTTATATAATGCATTTCTGTGTTGTGCAATTACATTCTCTTATTTAAATTTAGTTTTGTACCGTCACCTTTGATTAGGTCCTAATACACAAAATATTGTCATTCAGGTACAATTACTTTTATATGGTATTTAAAAAGCAAAGCACCCTCACCATGTGTATTTATAGTTGAAATTGTATGTACGTATGTTAAGAGCATTCACAAGAAGGTAATTTGATATGCAGTATAAAACTCTGAGCAGCGTCCACTTAAAATGTGGGTAAATGTGTACTTTAGCGTCATAAATTATTTCGTCGGAAAAATTTACCTGTTAGTACGATGGTTTGCAGAAGTTCGTGCGGGAGGGTGAAGTGATGCTGACGGACACGACGTCAAGGTTCCGTTCGTCGGAAGGGAGTAAGAGTTGGTAGTGAATGCGAGGAAGAATACAAGAGTGGCGGGTATTTTTCGGAGGAGTGTGATGCGTCGTGTAGTCGTGTGCAAGTAGTAGTTCAAATGTTTTATTAATTTTTGAGAAAGTAATCTGCGAAATGTCATTATTAGTTTCACAATGATCCGAATGCAAAGAAATGAAGGAATGTAAATGTTTTTATGTACCACAGAAGTGTTAAGTAAAAACTTTAGGTTCCGGTTGAATGGCAAGTTTTGATTATGGTTTCAAAGATTTATAGGGAAATAGATTTGTTCAACCAATTCATTTTTATTTGTGCTTTTATTCCGTACATCGTAGCTCAAATTTTTTCCTTCTGAAAAATATATTTTTGAAACTGAAGAAGTTTCTTCAATTCAAAAATCGTAGTATGGCAGGGAGCCCAGGAGCTTGTTGTCATATTGTGCCGGAAAATGAAATTTTAAGCCCTAACGAAATCCGAAATGAAGTATGGAGACTCAGGACTTTAGAAAGAGCCACTAACGCTGTTGAAAAAGCTGCTAACACCACTTACAATACTGCGTAAAGCGGTCCTCTTTCCTTCAGTGTGTTCCTACAAGACGCTTGTATAACTACATACTGCTCAATCACTTCCTGTTGGAATTTTCCGCCCGTAACTTGCCCTTCTCAACGAAGCTTCCATTCACCGGCCTACACCTTGACGCCGTCGCCGCTCTGTCATCCTAGGCCTACCGGACGTACATATCCAAACCATCCCACTCCCAGGTAAATACATGGTTAAAATTATTTCCTGTTCTCTACAAACACTACATTTTTGCGCCTTTCTCCATTATGTTGCATACTTAAAAATTTGTACGTCGCACTTTTCCCACACAGTTAAATTTTTCCGACGAAATAATTTAGGACGCTTAAGTACACATTTACCAGAATTTGTCATATTCCGAACATTTACGTCAAAAGAGAGGGAAAAAGGTGTGAACAACTAAAGTTCAAGGTCACCAAGTTCTGAGCTTGGATGATATTTAAATTGAGTTCAGTATTTTTACGTTCTTTTAGCATTTAAAGTTTCTTTTTGGCCTAATGATCACCTTGAATTAGTTGAAACATTTTTAAATTCTGATACATTTAATGGTAGAACAGCAAAGACATTTTTTAGTAGACTTCAATACTTGTGTCTCTTGTGACTTCGGTCTCTGGGAGACGCAAACTTCTAACTGAAAAACAATTATTTTCAGTGAGAAGTTTGAGCCATTTCGGAGAAGAACTTCTATTATATGTCAGTGCGGAATCAAGAGAGCCCAAGGAACATCCATGGCCTTTACGGGTTCTCTGTTTCACAAGAAACGCAAACAACGGAAGTGGTTCAGAGCGCTTTGAAATACTCGAGGTCTGAAGATGAAAAAATGCATAATTATAATGAATCTCATATTTCTTGTATAATGAAATAGTGAACAATTATCAAATACAAAAAATTAAATGAACATAATGTTATTGAGAAAATCATGCTCCTTTGCGTTACATAAGCGTTTACTGCTAAACTTGATGGTAACAGAAAATTATATGTTCAAATATTAAGACCCAAAAGGGATGTAGAATAGGAATATAGTTGTTTTCAAAATTGAAAAATATGTATTTTTTGAATTTCATGCAGTACCAGTTGACTTCAAATCAGAAAATTAATCAGAGAAATTTCAAAAATAAGTAACTTCTACTTTAGTAAACTTCATTCACTTAGTTGAAGTAAATACCTGCAATTGCTATTTTTTTTGGTCTGCATCTAGTCATGGGAAATAAAGAATTCATGAAACTCCATTTTTAAAATTCTAGTAACAAAATTTAATTCCAGTGACACCTAGTTTTATTTTATTTTTTTAAATGACCCGATTTGGTTACAGAGCAACAATTTAAATAAACTAAAGTAAAAACTTATGTCACGCTAATGAAAAGGCAGATACGATTTAGGTAGGAGAATCAACAAGAAAGATGAGACCGACTTTTCATTTGTAACGAACACGTGTTTTGAAATCTTTCTGACGCCAATAAAACTTTTCAAAGTTATTCGAGGTCAATATAACCGGTTAGAAAGAAAAAACACACCAGAATTTTAAAATCGACAAAACATTTGGAACAAAAAAGAGCTACTTATACAACAGGCTAAAAACTGTGTTAAGAAAATAAACATATGCGCACAAAAAATTCTCATAGAACAAAGAGATTTTAAACAGAGTAGTCAAAAGATGAAACATAGAACGAGACATGATGTGATTCTAAGGAAAGAGAAATTTTCAAATACGTCCTTTTGGAGTAGAGGAAGAAAAAATTGAATTTACGCCCCTAGCGGAAAAACTGTGCATTATTTAAAAATGAGAATGTTCCCCATTTTTATTGTAGCAAAGTCAAAAGAAATTTCTGAGTAGGGTTTTTAGAAACGGTGATGCAGGTGCAAACATAAGTACAAAAACACCTAAAGGCAGATCTGTGAACTACAAAACTTCTCATATACAAACCTAAGCATTACACAAGATACATGGTATCCGCTGTTAAATACTTTTTTTTATATCGCACATTTAAATGCAGATACACTGATAAAAAAATATATATTCGCTTCTTATCGGGGAAAATTCACATTACTTTTGAAAAAAAATATACACAAAGCGTTTTCATAGTTAGTATTAGTATCTGACAGAAAGAGAATTTAAGAAATCAGGTCTTTATGTCTCGTAGATATTGCCATTAACGGAAATGTGACCTTATAACCCCAAGAAGCATACTTGCCGGTTAAGAAAACTTTTAAATTATATACAAACAAAGAAAGAATTTTCCTATCGAGCTGCTCAGAAAAAGGGATAATGCAAAAATAAGATATATATCTGAGCCCCCTGATGGAAAAATTGTGCACTATTTTAAGCAGAAGGTATTCTCAAAAGGTTTTACGGGTGAGCATTATCGGCAGACAAAAGAATTTTCCCAAACGAGTTTAGGTAAGCCCAGATTTTGTTACAAATACATCAGAAGTAGGAATGAATACTCATGACCCTGGTAATCCAACGATTCTTTACCAAAAAATGGAAATCATTTGCATAGCATTTCCCATCAGGAGCTATATCAGATGCAGAAAGAATTTTTCAAATCGAACATTTAGAAGCGCAAAGGTATCGCTAAAAAATAATTTATCTATACGCCCCTAGCGGATAATCTATGTATTACATGGAAAAGGAGATGTACCTAAAATAGGCGTCGATATAAATGTCCTCTAAACGGAATATATTTTTCCAATCATATATGTAGATGCAAATACATGGAATGAATTGTGCTCTGAATTCGATATCATCCTTTCCCTGGAGCCAGTAGCACAAAATTACTGACGGGCGACGGCTTATAGCCCAACGAGTTGCTCACTGTGATCTTTATACTTCGAAACAAACAAAATGCCGTTCAAGATTTTCTTCTAAACCAATTCCGATATTGCAAGATAATCAACCAACAATACGATTATCGCAAGCAGAAAAACAACATGCCAGAATAAAACACATAGATACAAAGAAATATTACATGAAGAACCAACAAAATGAAGGAATAATCAAAATACGCTATATTGTTCGTCACAAGGTATGCTAGCACACATTCTTACGAAACCATTGTTAAAAACAAGGTTCGGATATCTGCGAAACAATCTCCAGTGCCCAGTGGATTATTTCAGCTCCTGCTATGTGTGACTGATTCCAGAAGTACGCAGAGGTGTCCGGCAGAACAATAAGGGTATAATATCTTTATAACTAGGTTAAGAGAAGCTTCAAGTAGTACGTCTTGTTACGTGTCTTTGGTTAGTTCAACTGAACATTAAACAATGTTGCTACATGCAAGCAGCATTAGACTGCTAGTTCAAAGTACTAAAACGACTTTAAATTATTTATGATTTATATTTAGGCTAAATGTACCGGAAAGTGTACTAAAGCTTCCCAAACTGAAGAAACGTTCGATTTCGTGATCTGTAAAAATGTAAACATACAAACAGTTGCGAAAAAAATCCCTGTTTTTATATATTATAGGCCATTTTTCCTCTTTACAGCGGATACATATCTGAAAACTTTTTACAGCAAGGGCACATGGTTTAATGCCACTTTTGTGAGAAATAGTGCGATAATGTTAGAAGAAATGAGCTGAAATGTAGATATAGCATATTACCAGTTCTCATATACCACAGGGTCTCACATACGGCAACAAAAAGCCAAACTGGCCCACATTTGAAATACTAACCCTCCCTTTGAAATTCGTTAAAAAATCTTCAAGAAAAAATAGCTTAATGACTGCTCTTTTCAATTTGGCTCATCGTAAATCAAAGAACTGAACATTTTTAGGAGCGAAAGAAAAACAGCTCGATAACATATGTGTGTTGTAAATAATTACTCATATACTATTGGGTAAAAATTGTGACAGATTAGGCTTACACCCCGACTAGCACTGACGTTTAACAATTTTTGAAATATGGAAAATTATATATATATAATATTTACGGAGAGAGTTCCGCTGCCATAAATAACAAGTTAGTAAAATCATGCAATGCA
Organism: Macrothele yani; assembly: GCA_039090855.1. NCBI lineage: Eukaryota > Metazoa > Arthropoda > Arachnida > Araneae > Macrothelidae > Macrothele > Macrothele yani. The sequence continues at coordinate 56,595,524 of CM077021.1, forward strand.
TTGATTATGATACGCTTTCCAACATACCAGAAATAATTACTCAAGTTATGAGGATAACGGTTGTGGAATAAGTCTCGGTCCTTTGCCCTGAACTTTAATCCCATTTCGATGATATTCTACAGAACAGGTTCAGTATACCTCCGAAATAACATGATAAAGTTTTGTCGGAATGGAAGCATTTTCACGTAAGTCATGATGCATAAGGGCTGTGGAATATATTCCGGTCCTGTATCCTAACCTTTGAACCCATTTCACCCATTTTCAATGGGATTCTTTGACCCCCATTTCTCCCATTTAATAGGCAGGCCCCTACAACATACTAACATTCCATCCAGATTGAAGAATGTTTACGTACGTTATGACGCATAATGGCTATGGAAGTGATTCCGCTCCTATGTCCTAAGCTTTGACCCCATTTCGCCCATTTTCAATAAGGTTTGTCTCCAGGTGGTCCCCTACCATATACTAAAATTCAATTGAAATAGAACCTTTTTTACGTTAGTTATGACGCATAAGAACGGTGGAATGGATCCCGCTCCTATGTGCTAACTTTGACCCATTCCGTGCACGTTCAATAGGGTTCCTTCCCATGTGATCCCCTTCCACATACAAAACATTCATCGAAATTGAACGATTTTTACGCGAGTTATCGTGCGGACGAGCATATGACACAAAGCGTGACGTAATGAGCCAGATGGGAATCGCGGCCATCTGGTCGCAAGAGTGTGACGTCATAAAACTTTAATAGGATCCACACAAAACACGTGAGGTAATGAAACATATAGCGTTACCGCGCGCCAACATATCAAGCGCGAGATTGTGACGTGATACGTTTGTCCCCAGGTGGTCCCCTAACACATAATAAAATTTCATCGAAAGCGAGCCATTTTTACGCACGATAAGCCGCATAAATGCAATGGAATGGATCCCGCTCCTATGTCCTGACCTTTGACTCCACTTCACCCATTTTCAATAGCGTTTATTCCCAGGTGGTCCCCTACAATATACTGAAATTTCATCGACATCGAACCATATTTACGAAAGTTATGACGCATAAGGGCAATGGAATGGATCCCGCTCCCATGTCCTGACCTTTGACTCCACTTCACCCATTTTCAATAGGGGTCATTCCCAGAGGTTCCTGAAAATATGCTGAAATTTCATCGACATCGAACTATATTTACACAAGTTATGACGCATAAGGGCAATGGAATGGATCTCGCTCCTATGCCGTGACCTTTGACCCCATTTCGTCCATTTTCAATAGGGTTCGTCCATTTTCAATAGGGTTCGTCCCCTACCACATACTGAAGTTTCATCGAAATCGAACTATTTTTACGCGAGTTATCGTGCCGACAGAAGGACGGACAAAGCTGGAGCATATACACATCTTCAACCTACGGTTGGAAAGCGTAAAAAAACAGATAAATGCGGGATACGTAGCACAAAATTTTAGCCTTGCTGCTAGTATTATTAAATTAGAAAGAACCAATAATGATACCAATATAAGTCTCTAATTTTGTCGTAAGTTATGCAGAGGACCAGGAGAAGCATTAAAAATATTTCGACTAAACTGCCATTTCTAAACAGAAGGAATTCAAGATGTTCTATCGATGAATTAGATTTACCTGAGACTACCATTTTGGTGGAATACTATTTGGATACTTAAGTTATCGTCCCAGGTGGAAATCAAATATTAGCCCGTGAGGTTAAATAAACGCACGCTGTGTAGCGATCGAAATATGTGTAACGTACCAGGAGATATGACGTACCTGCCAGAAGGACGCACACGACATAAAGGCAAATAGGAATCAGAATAAAATGTCCGCGTAGCTCAACTGGTAGAGTGACTTATTCCGGAATGAGGGGATCCGGGTTCGAATCCTGGCGTGGACAGAAATGACGGAGAAATTTACTTCGTTATAATGGCGCCCGAACTATCCGGATGACCCGACCGTTCACAATGTCGCAATGGTGTGATGTTATTTCCACACCGTGAGATAGGAAAAATAAGAGCAGCACTTCGAAAAAAAAAAAAAAAAAAAGAAGGGGGAGATGATGTAACGTACCAGGAGATATGACGTACCTGCCAGAAGGACGCACACGACATAAAGGCAAATAGGAAGCAGAATAAAATGTCCGCGTAGCTCAACTGGTAGAGTGACTTATTCCGGAATGAGGGGATCCGGGTTCGAATCCTGGCGTGGACAGAAATGACGGAGAAATTTACTTCGTTATATATGAGAAAGAAATTTCGCAGTACGGAAAATTTTTGCACAGAGAACAGCTATTTGCTCCATCTACCGTCCATTACTAAACGTTTCTTGGCTTTGGTCTTGGCAATCGAATTAAAGTATCAAAATTGTTTCTAATTTAAGTGTTTCAGTAAAATTTGTTTGAACAGTCAGAAGAATATAAATATGTATTAAGATGTATTTTTGCGAGCACAGGTCCGATCAAGATTCGGTAAACTGCGATGGGTTTAGAATCACTGTTAATTGTCCACAATGCTTAATAACTTATGAAGATGTAAAGTTACACTAAGAGTAATAAGGAAATTTTGAACAATTTGCTGATTGGCAATAAATATGAAATCAAATTTTATGTCTTTCTGTGTCTACAGATAAGTCACGATGTTACAATAACCTGTAGAAGAAACTGAAAGAATCATTATTCGGAAAAGAAGCAAACACCTTTCTCGTTTGGAAAATAGGGCACTATTACACGCTAGGAAAATTCTGAGTTATAATGACCGCAATATACAGATAGTGAAACTCTTTTTGACTGCGGAAATAAAAATATCACTACAGAGGAAATAAAACGAAATTCTTTAAGTACATGGACAGAGTACGTTGACACAGGCGATATCTTGAAAGAAATTGAGTTACCTACTTGCAAATTTTTCAACTGCGAACAAAAATTTCTCCTTTTGTGAACAAGCTTACTGAAATTCCGGTATGATATAATTTGGCGATATCCACCCCTTTGTTATAAATAAGTGTCACATTAGCGGTCTCACATGTTTATTAGGAAGCGTATGTGAAAGCAATTTGTCACACACATCGTGTTAAAGTTATTCATACACGTAGAATCCATCAATTTTAGGAGCGAAATCATCAACAATGAGGATGATTAATAAGCCATGAGTTAGTGAGGCAACAATAATAGGCAGCGAGGTCTAAACAATTGCACTCCTCTTTTTTCTTTTTTTTTTTTCGTTCAGTTGTTTCTTTGAAAGTAGTATGAGCTGCTACAGCTTCCAGTAACGGAAACAACCATTACTGATAATCCAATTCTGAGTGACCATTTACACATTAATATAAAACCTATTTAAAGTCTCACACGTAAGAACGACGAATTAAGAACTATTATTAACCCAAATCTGAGTAACAATTGCACAAAACAATATTCAACCTATTTAAAGACTTACGTGAATAAAATATCACTCTTTCAAACATCAGAAAACTTCTTTTATCGACACGAAAGTATAACACATTTTACCCACAATAAACTTAAAATAACACTACCTTAAACATAAATATTTTTCAGTATAAACTGTTCTTATTCCTTTATGTTTTTACGTAAGCTAATTTATGTCATAAATGTATTTTAGAAAAACTATTTTGGAAAACATCATCCTGAAGACGTTTCCCTATATCTTCAATATTCACATTGCTTTCCGGTATTTTAAATGAATTTGGCACTGCATCATTTTAAAGGTCCTCATCATACACTGACGGAAAAAAATCCCAACACCAAGAAGGGGTTGTGTAAATAAACGACAGTTGGTAGTCGGTGAGAGTACATCTGTAAGATGACGTCTATGCAAATTTCGCGCTCGGCGCATACGTGTGGCGCTAGTAGCGCCCCTCGGAACATGCAAAGCAGGTTTGCTGTAAATACGCGCTGTAACGTTCGTGAGCGTTAGTTATAGTTGAGATTCGTTGTAGTGTGTTGATGTTAGTCAAGAATGCCTTTAAGAAGACGAAGAAGCCATTATCAACAGCTCACGGAGTTTGAACGAGGTCGTGTAATAGGGCTACGAGAAGGTGGATTTTCTTTCCGCAATATTGCAGAACGACTTGGCAGGAATGTAGCCACTGTGCATGATTGTTGGCAGTGGTGGTCAAGGGAAGGTACTGCCTCAAGAAGACCGGGTTACGGCCGGCCACGTGGCACTACTGAGAGGGAAGACCGCCGTGAACGGCGTATGGCCGTGGCGCATCGTACTGCGTCTGCGGCAGCAATTCGAGCTGCAGTTGCCACCACAGTGACACAACGAACTGTTACAAATCGGTTACCCGAAGAACAGCACCAAGCCAGACTCCCTGTAGCGTGCATTGAACTTACTCCAAACCACTGCCGTTTGCGACGTCAGTGGTGTCAAGCTAGAGCTCATTGGAGGACGGAGTGGAGACCTGTTGTGTTTTCTGATGAAAGCCGGTTCTGCTTGGATGCTAATGATGGCCGTGTTTTGGTTAGAAGGAGGCCAGGTGAGCGCCTGCAACCAACCTGTCTGCGGCCGAGACACACTGGACCTACACCTGGAGTTATGGTCTGGGGAGCAATTTCCTATGACAGCAGGAGCACTCTCGTGGTTATCCCACGCACCCTGACGGCACAGTTGTACGTCGGTCTGGTGATTCAACCTGTTGTGCTGCCATTCATGAACAGCATTCAAGGGGGTGTTTTGCAACAGGATAACGCTCGCCCTCATACCACTGTTGTACCCCAACATGGTCTACAGAGTGTCGACATGTTGCCGTGGCCTGCTAGATCACCAGATCTTTCTCCAATCGAGCACGTATGGGACATCATTGGACGACAACTCCAGCGTCACCCCAACCAGCATTAACCGTCCTTGTTTTAACCGACCAAGTGCAACAGGCATGGAACTCCATCCCACAAACTGACATCCAGCAGCTGTACGACACAATGCATGAACGTTTGCGTGCTTGCATTCAACATTCTGGCGGTTACACCGGTTATTAATGTACCAGGATTTCACATTTAAAATAGCTCTTTTCGCGCTTGCATTAAGCTGTGATCTTGAAACCTTAATCGATTAAATATGTTACCTATACAAATGTATTGCCGCCATTTCATTCCCCTACAACTATTTTTTCGTGGTGTTGGGATTTTTTTCCGTCAGTTTATATGTATTCTGTATGTTAGAATATCTATCATTTAGAGAAAAAGTATATCCCCTAATGATAAATAAATTTCCAACACTGTCTGTGTTATTCCTACAATCATTGTGTAAATTATTCCTTGAACGTATCCCGTGTTTACGCCTACAATGGGTATTGGCAAGCTACCCAAAAGAGCGCGAGATTAATTGGAACCAATTCAACCTTCACGAATTAATCTCTTCTCATCGCGAACACAATATTCAAATGAAGCGCATTCAAGTTTCATTGCAATTCTTAAATTTCAACTATTTCCCAACTGCCTTTACAAAAAATGTGCTCGATGTTAGAGGTGAGCGAAAGTAATCCCATATGGCATAAATCAAGAGAAGATATACTGTGGTGAAAATCGCTGCCAATTTAAATGAGGGTGACGGAAGTAATGTGTCACAACACATGGTACATAAGATCTTTCTTAAAATGGGGTTGTCTAACATCAAGTCGCTCCGAGTGCCGGTGCAAACCTCGGCACACAGACGAAAGAGCGTAGAATGGACACGCGATCATAAAACCTATACCTTGAATGATTGGAAGATCGTTTGTTCTGATAAATCCAGTTTCCTGTTGTCCAATGTGGACTGCCGAGAACGCTTTCATTGTTATCTGGCAAAGTGTTTGCACCAGAATGCACCATAGGACGAAAACGATCCGTTTTAGGAGGTGTAATGTTTTGGGAAATTTTCTGCCAGAAAACCCTTTGTCCAGTCATTCGTGTGCAGGAAATTTTGTTGTCTACCACCAACCTAAACATCATTGCAGACAACGTACAGCACTTCATTCCAACGGTGTTCCCCTTTAGTGGTGCCTTCTTACAGAATGGTAATGTGCTATGTCCCACTGCGCTATTCTTTCGAGAATGTTTCGCCGAGCAGTAGGAAGTTTTTCTAGTACAAGATAAGTAACTTAATAGAATTAAAAGATCTGATGGTAACATATTGGTACAAGATACAACAAGACACAATTAGAAATCTTGTGGCGTCCTGCACTCGCCAGGTGAGAGCTGTATTGGCGACACGTGGAGGACCAACATCACGTTAATCAGATTGTCATAAAGTTTTAGCTCTTCAGTGTATTTAGTTGTATTTCAAATTAGCATCATATTTTTTCTGAAACTGAAAGAAAATATATTTGGCAGAAATTTTAAATGGAATACCCCACTTAAATTTCAGAAGAAATTCTTCTTGAGAATCCTGTTTCCGTCCATATTATTCTTCCAGCTATTTAAAGTGGAGTCATATGGAATCTTAGTCTGTGTTGATTGGTTAGAAAATAAAAATACATATATTTAAACTAATTCTTCTCTACTCACAACGATAAGCATATATCGAAGTTCATTCGAAATAACGAACTAGTGGCAGCACTCAAAGTGCTTCTAATGTGCAATGGACCACAACATGTCGACCGAAAATATGGAAATTGTTATTCGAACACCGAGCGTGAAAGCCTTATGTAAAGCTTAAGGCAATATACAAAGAATCTCATAAAGAAGTACCATTGTTTAAGCAGAGGGTAAATAAAATAAGATATACATGTCTTAAATTGCAAACTTTGTACAATTTCTTTATTTTGAATTGTGGTTTAAAACTTTGAGTATATATGTCATACCTTAATGTATTTCAAAATATTTCAGGTACCACTGTTAAATATCATATATTAACAGTGCATAGGATACCATGCTTCTAGAATTATTTAAGTTTCGCAGTAGCGACATCCATGGAGTACAAAATTTCCCATTTTCTCCAAATGAGTAATAAGGTTAAGTTGGTGAACATGTTATGAATACAACAAAGTAGAATTACTGGAATCTCTGACACAATCATACGAATTTAGAAAAATATCAGAATAAAGGTTCACCTCGTAGAAAACTATTACCAATATTCAGATCATGAGAAATTTGCCAAAGTAACTGCTAAAGTAGCTCTTTCCACTTCTATGGCTACACAGCTCCAAGCATGGAACAAAAAAAAACATGAGAGAGAAGAAACTTTCTGTCGGTCTCATCAAATGAGTGATGAAATTATAATGCGAAAAGAATAGGAAATTAGCTCGGGGGTGTGAGATATCTCATGTACTAAATTATATACCATATGGAAGTCATCTGGAACAATGATTGTTTTCCCTGATATCGTTAATTACAATATGTGATAATGTTCATTACAATGAAGTCATGTAAACCAGTTAGTGTTTGGTTTATTATCACAAAACAAATGTATATATATTTTCTTAAAATTATTTCTGTAGCATCTTTATGGACGCATATATCTGTATTGTCGCCTTTGAATAGGTATCAACCCTGAAGATTAAAAAAACGGTTGTCATTTAAATAATCCATACTTTTTTTGGAGAATTTAAAGAGTTGCTCCCACACGCGTATACATATCTCTAGATACAATTATGTGACTATCCGTCAGTCAATGAATAAAATTGGAAAAAGGAACACATACACAACACAAAAGTACTGTCGTTAAACCATAACACCAAAGATAAAAGGACTGATTATCACACTTAAACCAGAAGTACATTTCGACTAGTTTTGACCATTTTTTTTTTTTTTTTTTTTTTTTGATTGGAGGTTTAACGACCACCGTGAGCAACTCAATGGGCTATAAGCAGTCGCCCGTCCCTAATTTAGGGCCACTGGTTCCAGGGAAGGGAGAGAGCCAGTGCCGTAAGACAAACACAAAATCCATGCCTCACCGGGATTCGAACCCGGACCCCGTTCGGACGAATGATCAGAGGCCATCGCTTAGACCACTGCGCCACCGGGGCAGCGTTTTGACCATGTTAAGTTGCCTGTAATGAGAGAAATCGGAAGTTTTCATGCACTGCTAATGCTATTACATTTGACAATGAGTGTAGTGAAAGATTAAATGTACTATAACTGCTGACATTGCTCCGATAATCTTTACCCTAAAATAACTGAGGGCGTTTTTACTTCAGAGTCTAAAACTCTCTCAGAAATTTTGTCCAGCATTCATTGAACTATGGAACTGGACATTTTTTCACATTTTCATGAGTTTTTTTTTTTTTTTTTTTTGATTGGAGGTTTAACGACCACCGTGAGCAACTCAATGGGCTATAAGCAGTCGCCCGTCCCTAATTTAGGGTCACTGGTTCCAGGGAAGGGAGAGAGCCAGTGCCGTAAGACAAACACAACATCCATGCCTCACCGGGATTCGAACCCGGACCCCGTTCGAACGAATGATCAGAGGCCATCGCTTAGACCACTGCGCCACCGGGGCGGCTTTCATGAGTTGTCCCTAGTGCTGTATGATTTTAGGGGACACAAAGTAATAATATTCACAAATCACGCTTTGAATTATAAACTCAAACTTTTTTTTTTTTTTTTTTTTTTTTTGATTGGAGGTTTAACGACCACCGTGAGCAACTCAATGGGCTATAAGCAGTCGCCCGTCCCTAATTTAGTGTCACTGGTTCCAGGGAAGGGAGAGAGCCAGTGCCGTAAGACAAACACAACATCCATGCCTCACCGGGATTCGAACCCGGACCCCTTTCGGACGAATGATCAGAGGCCATCGCTTAGACCACTGCGCCACCGGGGTGGCCTCACATTTTTCAGATGTTCGTATTAGGAAAGTGTAGGATAACCGTGATTTCAAAAGCGTTATTCAGTTATGTACACCACACTCACTCCGAAATGCATCATTACTGCATTGTACAAATCAAAAGAAATTGATCACATGAATCTGTAATATTTTTTTTTTAATTTTTAATCTTAACAACTTTAGATTTCGAAAACATTTCGTTCAGACTGAAAGCGAATTTGCACGTTGAGAGAAACAATTTCTCGAAGTCTTGATCGTTATCACTATTGTTATATTTGTCCTGAACATATGATCAGAATAAAGAGATATAACAGAAACAAAATAAATAATACACAAAGAAGAAAACGTTGTGTCTATCTATTTAGAAGTAATCTAGAAAATACTTATTTGGAAATCCGAGCGAAAGCTGACACCTCACATCAGCCGAAATTTTACCCAGAAATCTACATTTTGTTGAATATGGTTATACCTTACTGAAGTTTAAGAATTTTTGTTAAGCAGATACTTAGTACTACAGGCATATTTCGAAAGAGACCAAATCGAAAATGCACAGAGTAAATCTTTAATGTAAGGAAAAATCCAAATACATTTTTTTATCTTCTCAAAATAGCGTGCCTATTATAGGCACCGAAAAACAGCACCTGACCAATGTGCAAATGCTGCACCAGTGAAGCAGTGGTCTAAGTGTGTCTTATGATGTCATATGTCCGTGAATGGTCCTGGTTCAAATCCTTGTGAGGCATGGATGTTGTATTCGTCTTACGGCACTAGCTCTCTCCCTTCCCTGGACCAGTTACACTAAATTAAGGATGTGCGTCTGCTTATAGACCATTGAGTTGCTCACGGTGGTCGCGAAACTTTCAATAAAAAATGGGCAAACAATTTATTTTAGATTTCATCTATAATAACCGCTATTCTAGATACAAATAACCAATTTGGTGGGGGTTTTCTTATTTAAATCACAAAATAAGTTCAAATGCGGTCGTAGTTTGAATTAAGTGTAGCCATTTTAAAAGTGAATTTATACCATGCAATCTATTGCATTTTTTAATACAGTCCAAATGTATTCTGTTGCTGCTAGATACACAACATTCCTTTGTTGGTAGCGAAGTGATTAGAGGAATGGCTCACATACATTTTCGAGGTTTCGTAAAAAGCCACGTTCTTGCAAATTACCAAACAGTTTGCACTGAATTATTAAACGTTATCTCGTATTGTGGCTAATTTATGCGCGATGGCGAATTAATTACATATTTGTGTTACTTGTGCTTAAACTTCTAAACTGTACTTCAATTTTTGCATAGCAAATGCTCTTTCTTAATCGATCTAAAGTCATGGGCTCTAACCATCAATTTTTGGACAATCTCGAAAGGATTACTTCTTACAACAATAATGCGACACTTTACACCAAAAAAATATACGTACACCGTACTACCCCTAAATATCTAAGGTTATGCTTTCCTTTTTGTGTGCTACATAAGAGCGTCTGAAATGATGAACGAAATGAAGATGATTAACATAAGATGCCAAATTCCTCACTTGTGTCTATTAACACGGAATATACACATCATTTTAATAGAAAAACTATTCCCTTAGCGTTTTCATAACTGTGCAAATATCATAAGTATTTAATAGTAATCTAGGAAACACAGCCAGGACTGGACCTAGTTTTCTCTTTTAAACATATCACATAGTGGTGTAATAATGTACTACTGAAGGAATCGTGTAACATCCAATGCACGCATGCTGATTATCAAAACCTTAAGTTGAAAAGTAGCTTTATTTCCTGTAGTCGCCTCACTATTTAATCTGGTATCAGGGAAAAAGCATTTAATAAAACTATTAATATTAGTCCTGGGTACACTCCAACAAGATTTTCCAGATAGCACTTTTCCAAAGCTTTAAAACCGATGGTATTATGATTCTGCATTTCTATTAGTTCCGAAGGTGGCCCTTTAGCTTTATTTTATCTAGTTGCCTCACTGATTTACCTGCTGCCAGAGAAATAACGTTTAATAAAAAATTTTGGTATTAGCCCAGGGTACACTCCGACAGTGCAATTCACGTAGTACTTGTCCTAAGCTTTAAAGCAAAAGGTATTGCATTTCTATGTCTCCATTAGTTCTGGAGATAGCCCTTTGTGCCACCCATTTGTAAGCGGTGACTACTAAGTTTTCTCTTTTGGACTTTCACTAGTTTTCCTGCTGCAAGCATGTTATCCATTATTCTGAATTGCATAAACAAACGGATATGTGCACTTTTAAAGCTTACAAGCTCAATTTGAAGACTGGCCCCTTAGGAATCCCAGAGAAGGAAGCTGCTGTCTTCGCTGCGAAGTATCTACGCAGCGAGATTTTGCTGCATATTCCGTCGGATTTGCAAGTTTACTCTATAAGGACATTGCGCTTTCAGTATTTTACAACAGCTGGTTTTTAAGTCAGTAGGAATATACAAAATCCTGTTTTATGGAAAGGATAGGCATCAGATTGAATGATATATTCTTAACCCTAAAATCTAACTCTGACACCACAGCTCATTAAAGAAGTATTGTTTTGTACATGTGTGAGATTATTCCGACAATTTTGAAGTATAAAACTGATTGGTGCCTGTACAAAGACATAGCTCCTTTTTCATTTCGAGGTAGTTTCTAAAAGAAAATATAAAAGGATTTTCACTTAACTTTTGAGGGTAAGCATTTTTACTGTGGGTCTGTGATCTGTAACAACTGCAATACACAAAAATGCTGTTGTACATTAATAGGTTAGAGTTAGGGGTACAAGCCACATAGCATGTTGAGACGAACTGTTTAGTAAAAGTGGTTGATATTTCAAAAAATTAATAGTCATCATATTCCTCTGTCAACACCTTTAATATCTATATATATCTTTTATTTTCAGTAAAAAAAACTGACAGGTGTTGAGTCATTCTATTGTTTTAGTGAATAAATTTAGCTTCCATTTTATAAAATACTGAAGAATTAATAACAGTGATGATCATATATATTATCATTTGGTAGTGCTACTAGAATTATTAAAGTGTGAGTTGATTAAATAATTACAACATATATTTTTGGGAATATGTTTAAGTGTTTATTGCCCTGCTCTTAAATTACTGAACTCAGAGAGAACGTAGTTTCTGTAGTTATAGTTAATGTAAGGTGAATACCATCTATGTTGCATAGGCGCTACTAATTACATTCTCAAATATACGTACTTTTTCCGAAGATATGAGCTACTAAAAACTGCTCTCCACTACATAGGAATTATTTAATATCTTCCTATATTTTTAGAAACACAAAATTGTGTTCCGCAAATACCGTTTTGTGGCATCATGTTATTATAAGGAGAATCTAAAGATCCACGTGTGTCAACACTCCGCAATCAAATAAAAGTCGTTTTAGTAGTGGTATATGCTGACGCGGAGAGGCGAACGTAAGGCCCGAATTTTGGAAACTGCTTCAATTGCATATCTATGGGATCTTACAAAGTCAACTTACAGTTGTATTTCTCTCTCATTAAAATATTTCTGTATTGATAAAATATCTCAGTAGAACCACAAAAGTTTTGTTTCTGGTCCTCGTTGATAACTCACACCGAAAGTTCATAGTAACAATTACATATCCACTAATAGATCAAATACTATTACGAGCCTCTAATCCTTAGTGTATATGATGCACATTTTTGGTGAGGTCATACAATTCATGTTAATGGTGTATATAGAAAATATTTAATCATGTCAAGCTTTCGCCATCCCGCGGAAGGTTTTATCAAGAGCTTACAACCGAACAACGATTTGTTTGGTGTATGAAATCAGATAATAGCACGCGTATTAAACGTAAATATAACGCATTACCAACACGTGAATTATTAACAATTGCATGTGTCCAACGTTAACGTATATAATCATGCAAGGTATGAAGTCCTATTTTATATTATTCTTAAACTCAGAGGCTGTGTAAAATGTAGGTCCGCGGAGACGGCATTTGAAACGACACCCTTTCATTGCAGACATCGCTTCTTGCGGTAATCTCAAAAGTCTCCCTGACCATAGTTCCTTTATAAGTAGTGAAAGGAGCCTTCAGTTTCTTTTCATTCCATATGGGAATTCCAGCGTTGTAAATTACCTCCTTTGCTTAAGCAGTTGCTTCTGTTCTTCCTCTTATGTCTCTCATAGGCTCTTTATCTGCACACATAAAGATTATTTCGTCATTCCGATGTCGAACTTCATAAAAGAGGCCTGATACATTATAGGAATGACGTATACCCGGCAGTATAATCCACGTCTGTTTTCATTTTATTTGCTGTTAAACTCTTACCAATAGTTTTTGGAGGCTTGAACGCTGCTAAAGCACCATATTTCCTTATGAGCATGAGAACCGTGCTGGGTCATCGGCTACGCAATCCATGCGCATAAGGCGGCGATGAACTGTGTGCTGTGACACATTGCCCTGATCACCACTTTTGTTGCTGCTAGTCACAGCGGTTGAAAGTATCTTCTGTCGCCTTTCTCAGGAACGCCGCTATTATTATATAGTTTTCAGCAGGTAATCAGCCAGAGAGGATTAGTGCTAAGCATCCACGTAAATGACCACTTTGAATTAAGAAAAAAACTAAGAGTGAAAACCAGGGTTTCCTGATGTTCTGGTCTTTCTGTTCATTCGTCTAGCTGTGTTGGGAGTGTTAAGTGATTAAAGGGGTATATATTAAAGTCCCAATAAAGTATTTAATAAGAAATTTCTTTCTCTGGAAAATACACTTCAAAGGAACTTATTAAAAGATATTGTTTACAAAAATATTAATTTCATTAGAAATATATTTAAGATCAGTATTTTGCTAACACTTTTCACCATTGTTTCGGCAATTAAAGCATTCCAAACTAAACCTGGATTTGCCCTGAGACCTATAGCAGCAAAAAAGAAGTCTCCTATGTACATATTAGAAAAATTCCGAGCTGAATTCTTCTCTGAACGTTTAAAAAACTCCAATTACGTAATGAAGTCAACAAAATAATTTGTGGAACGCGCAAGAAGATTGTTCACAATATTTGGTAGGGCTTTTTTTTTTTTTTTGAGGTTTAACGACCACCGTGAGCAACTCAATGGGCTATAAGCAGTCGCCCGTCCCTAATTTAGAGTCACTGGTTCCGGGGAAGGGAGAGAGCCAGTGCCGTAAGACAAACACAACATCCATGCCTCACCGGGATTCGAACCCGGACCCCTTCCGACGAATGATCAGAGGCCAACGCCTTAGACCACTGCGCCACCGGGGCGGCTATTTGGTAGGGCTATAGTTTATACCAATACCGCAGGCTGTTGAAAACCTTGAAGATATAGTCGTCACTTCCCGTGAATTCACACCGATCCAAACTAAACAAATCATCAGCACCTTAAATCCAGTTACTAATCACAACTATTTCAAGTTGGATAGAAGCATCTACAGACGAACAAAAGAAGCACCAATGGGTCAAACCTATCTTCAGTCCTTGAGGAAGCACTTCGTAGATCGCTAGAAGATCTCATCTTTCTAAATTGTATGTAAAATCCCCGTGTATGGATCCATTACCAGACGATATATTCTTCATATGGGAACAGGGAATAGACGAATTAAACAATATTATGCATAAGATAAACGACCTGCACAATACAATAAAATTCACCATGGAGCTTGAAGTGAATGGGACGGTGCATTTCCTTGCCTCGCGCTCAAAAGAAATGGAATATCCAGCTTCGGTTTTTACGTTTATTATAAACCATCTGCAGTACCGAACCTTGTCCCTCCTGATTCACACTGCCCAAAATGGTCTAACTTTTGTGCGTTTAGAGCATGTTTCTATAGAGCGTGTGACGTATGCAACCCACCTACCTACAAAATAAAAAACTTGATAATATTTATAGCAGGGTCTAAAGGCTGGATATAAGAAGGATGATATAGACAGAATACATAGAACTGTAAGAAGTCGTGTGATGTCTATGATGACAAAATCAACCTGTAAAACAATGAGATACGCAGGATCCATCACATATGTCCCAGGATTTTCATATTGGTTGAGCAATTTATTGCGTAAGCTCAACATCTCAATATCAATCAAATCACCAACCCCGTTATCACATATAATATCAATCTACAAAGAGAGAATATGTGAGAAAGAAAAGAAGGGTGTGTACGCTATACGGTTGTTTTATCCTGACAACACGGCATAGATATGTTTCGGAATCACAAAGCGATCCTTGGAACTAGATGTAAAGAACACGTCCGAAGTGTCAGCCAGGACATTCAGAATACAGCCGTTGCCAGAGAAGTTATGAATTGCTTGGCAGCTAATGTATGGAATATTATTACAAGTAGAAGAATGGTCCCTTACGCAAACTTTAAAAAACTGCCGAAAGGGAAACATTCGAAATCCTTCCGAGCAAACTGGCATGCAATGACATGATCTCTATGGAACTGCCAATGGTTTGGCATGCGTTGTAAAAAGATAGAAACACATCGTGGCACATCGTATCATTGCATGATAAAAACTGACGTAATGCTGCTCGTGATGTCACCCACGTTATTTAAAAAAATCATTAGTTTATACGTGTTCTAATTTCTTGCATGTTTTGTCTACATTGCCTTGAGAAAACCTCCCAGTGAATACTGAAAGCTTGGCGAAACTTTATTCCAATTTACACCAAGAAAATAAACGGATTCTCTATGTTGTAAGCGTTTCTTGCGTATTCGCAACCTGGTGCATTTAAAAATAAGATCTACAATATGGTTTTATATCAAACATTTAAAATGAAAAGTACAATATTCAATACTATGAAATACCGTATGCTGCGTATTTAATAATTGAAGAAAACAAACTACCTAATAAAAGGCTACATATATTTCTTCATACAAAATTATATAATTATACAAGCATTTACAGTATTAATAGCTTTTATTGGAAACAAAAAACTGTAATGTTTGAAAAAATGTGTATGGGTTAATCAATATATAGATATTTTTTTATAGAATTTACTAATTAAACATGATGCACAAAACACCTTACTCATATATAGTCACTGTAGAAATACTATGTAACGAATTCTAGTGTAAATACAAGTACATGAATCAAATCACGCAATTTTAAAGTCCAAAGACTTAATAAAATTTAAGGATTTGCGACTAGTGTTTTATAGGTGATTTTCCGAATATATGACGAACTTTCGCATGCATAACGGGGAAAAAACTATGTTTTTGCATTTTCCCTTTTAATTTTACTGATTAGGAAGTTGTAAACTCAGCCCAAATAATTTTAATAATTGTACAACTGTATTATTTTATTTCTGAATTTTACGATCACTAATTCGCTAGTTGTTCAATAAGATATTGCTTTTTTAGAATTTTTTACGTTCAGTATTTTTCTGATTTCCGGTACTATTTAATCCCGGAACAAATGATAGCAATTAGAGTTTAATGGTGCTTCAAAAAAAAAAAAAAAAAAGACTATTCGAACTTTCAGATCATAATATTAAATAAAGTGTAAATATTGTTGCCAAACTCTTCCCTAAAGTGGGGCAGAGTTGGTTAACATGATGTGTATACGCAGCTGTCCTTAACAGAACAACTGAAAATGAAACCAATAAACTCAAAGGTGAAATGAAACTAATGAATTTAAAAGTGAAAATGAAACCAATGAACTAAAATGTGGAAACCGACAACATTTTGCCAATGTCCCATAGGAATATTTAGTCATTTGTTTCAAATGGAGAAAAATGTTATATAAATATTGTTGCTACGCCCCGTGAAGCCAGATTATCGAATAAAAGAAAGCTTCAAGAATTTAGATGTCAGGATGTCAGTCAATGGCTGACGACCCGGAGGTAGATATCAGAATTTAAAATAAATATTTGTGAGCTCTTTTTATCACCGAAACCTTATGTACAAGTGAAAAGCATTTAGCCTACAATTTCGCCAATCAAATCTAAGAAATTCTGACACTCATTAATTATGCATGCAACTTCAGGACTGCCACGAGACAACAGACATTTAATCAATTTAAAATAAAACAATGAAGGTAATGATGAAGGCGTCTATATACAGAGAATGGTGAAGGATGTGCGTCAAATAAACTCGCCCCTTTCGGAATAGCTCTGAGGCTGAATTTATCATTAAAGTTCAATGAATACTCATTGGCTTATACAGTCCGGCTTAAAAAGCAGTTCTCAGCCGAAGAAAGTCCATTGGCTGACCGGAGCCAATTCATCTACAACTGGCATGCATACATAAAATCAGTTTTTTTTTTTTTTTTTTTGATTGGAGGTTGAACGACCGCCGTGAGCAACTCAATGGGCTATAAGCAGTCGCCCGTCCCTAATTTAGGGTCACTGGTTCCAGGGAAGGGAGAGAGCCAGTGGCGTAAGACAAACACAACATACATGCCTCACCGGGATTCGCACCCGGACCCCGTTCGGACGAATGATCAGAGGCCACCGCTTAGACCACTGCGCCACCGGGGGCGGCCATAAATTCAGTACTTACAGATATGCAGTTTTTCCTCGGATATCCATATATGGTGCATGATTAAATATTTGATGAGTTTTGGCTTTTTAAGCGCATCTGTGTGACAACACGCCCATTTCAGAGCGCGAACTATAATCAATGGAGAAGGGAGTCGAACCTCATCTCCCACTTTCTCTTGTGCACGTCATTCACCTGCATGAAATCAGGGACGCATTTATGCTCACCAATTTCGTGGTGGAATGAAGCCGCTGACGTGACAGAAGGTTCCGTTCTTCTTTTTCGTCCCAGCTGATCCGTCCATCTCTCCAAAGATGATTCGCATACAATGCCGGTCATGCACCTCAGTCACTCGGGTCTGTAATTCCATCACTTCGTGTAACCTCCAATATGCTGCTGTATTTCTCTGTAGAAACTTACATCCAGTACTTCGTGCAATCTAGCACCAGGAAAAGAGGCATCCTCTTCCCTCCTATTTTCCTCGCGGTAACGTCAACCGCCGGCATCTTCGTGCAGAATCTTTTCTATCCCCGCAAAAGTACCGTGCCGCAGGATCTCCTGTGGTTCTGCTGTATCGGAGTCCAGTCCTTTTCCCTTCACGGCTTTCAACCAGACTACACTTTTTCGCTTCTTCACATCGTCAACAAATATCTTGCTCTCTCGTTAGGGGTCTGTTTTAACTCTCTTGTCTTGCCGTATGTGTATCATAGTGCAAATTTAAGTCATGACTAACCATATGTGGTTCAATTGTGTAACGTTGATGAACTTCCTTTTGCAACCTGCTTTCCGCTAGAGTGTGGGGTGAATACTCTTTAAAAATCGGTCCTACGCCATGAAAGCTCTTGGGCCTTGTATATATATAGAGAGAGAACACTGGCACACACTATTGTAGTCTGAAGATGGGACATAGTGCTCCCGAAAGATCTCACTTTTAATCTGTAAATATTTTAACTTTTAGTAAAGTTTTACCTGACTTGTAAAGGGTTTTCCCCTTTCATAAGTTTTTATCGTGTATTGACGGTGTTGTCTTTAACTTTTGAATCGTAACTGCACGAATATTTCCGCTTTAAGTCTGATTGTTTCTTAAAAGCATTCGTCACGGTGAAGTGGTAAGAAATGCACGTCTCTGCACTCGGAATATGTGGGCAAACACATAACTTAACAAACGCTTCATTGTCCTGCCAAGTTTAGGATTAGCAAACGCCATACGTTTTCCGATCTGTTGACACTCTAATGGCTTCTTCAAACATCCTACCATCTCACAAGTACATGTCCACCCAAACGGACCGACATGCACTTAGTGGGCGACGCATCGCTGTCCCGACATTAGGATAAGATGTCTCCCTTCCAAGAAAAGGAACCCTTATCTCTTCTCTCTTTTACAATGCGGGAAACCACTAGCTGTTAATTTTCATCCAATAATTAACGATGTTCCCGCCTCTTGCAAAACCTGCTAATCGAATTCATTACCGTACCCCACAGTCGTAACAATATGTAACTCGAACATGAAACACAGGTATGTGAACATTTATATTAAGAAATCCATTTCCCTGTAGTGGCTGTACAACGAAATCCTGAAGTAATGTACAACTACAGAACAATATGTTCAATTCCCCAACTAACGACTGGAGCAAGGGATGGATCCTTCTAATTCGTTATCTTACTAATTCGCGCTGGTCTAGCGCGGACGAATCAGGCAGTAGATTGGCGTGTCTTGGGAAGAAATAAACCTACTTGATGCAAGGACACTAAACCGAAGAAAGAAGAAAAGTTCGTTGTTTAAAAGGTAGAACCAATGTATAGTGGGCACAAGATTTTCTGCGTAAAATGTTTCAGGTCATTGCGCATGCGTGAAATTATCAAGGTCTTTGCGCATGCATCAGGGAAACGAATCCGATTCCTGAGTAAATTACTCTGCAGCCAGTTTCATTCGACGACCAAGATGGTACTTAAGTAAAATCTGTCGACGCAGAAGAAAAGCGTCCAATTGCTATATACTGAAAAAATGTATAAAGACACATAGAAACGTTAAGAGCAAAACTGTTACTCCCCAGAAAAAAATGAAAAAAAAATGTACGCATTTGGAAAAAGATATTTAGTGTGTCACAAAATTCGTTTCTAAAATAATGGGCATATACACAGGACACAAGCATTGAAATAACATTTTTGATACTCGCATTAAAAATGATTTTTAATTGATCATATTTGTTTAGAAGTTTGATAGAATACTTCACTTAAACTTGCCACCATTTTATAGATGCCATCTAAGAAGACAAAGTTTGAATAAGGAACGTATGATCTGCAACAAAGGCAACAAATGAAAAAGAGAAAGCTATTTTTTTATTATATTTTTATTTTTTTTTCTTCTTCATATAGCGTCATGAGTAGAGGAAAAGGGAGACTTCTAGCGCAGGGGCAGCCCTTCTATAGACTTAACATTGGCTGCCCACGAGGCTGTCGCCGAGGCTGTCCCAGCTGTTCACTTGTCAGAATTTTTGTCACGTGATCGTCCCCATGATGTGCTGCCCCCTAGTGGTGCTTCTTGGAACTTTCGATGGATCTTTGTTTTTGAGAGATGGCAACGACAGAGTGTGTAAAGGGGTGGACATAGGGGGATGTCAACTCGATGTGCTGCCCCTAGCGGTGCTTCTTGGAACTTTCGATGGATCTTTGATTTTGAGGGATGGCAACAACCGAGTGGGAAAGGGGGTGGATATAGGGGGATGCCAACTTGATGTGCTGCCCCTAGCGGTGCTTCTTGGAACTTTATGTTTTTCTCGGGAGATTTATTGGACTTTGTCAAATTTTTGGAGGAAGTTTTTTTTTGTCCTTTTCAATATTTTTTGTTTCCTCGAATTTGTTTTATTAAACTTATATTTTTAGAGCTTCAGTGGGGTGTTAGGATTTTTTATAAACGTTGTATTATAATTATTATTTTTTTTAATTTAGACGACGAAATGCCTCGATGGAAAAGATTCCGTTCCTATTGATTCATGTTCAGCTTCAGGAATGGTTCTCGTCAAATGATTGGTTCTCTTCCCAGGTCACATGATCGTTATGGTCCATTCCTAACAAGGTGGTTGATTGACGTAGGAGTTTAGGATTCTCTCAGTTGAACTCGATCGGTCGAGGAGAGTGGTCGCCTTTTGTGTTTCTTGAAAAATTTATAATGGAATCGTCCATAGCATTATACGATGAAAATCGCATCATCTTTAGGAAGAATGAAATGCCTGAAAATTGCTTTCCTTTAGGAGACAATCGATTCATTCGGATATTTTGTTTTGATGGAGAATTACCGATTCATGTCCGAAAATATATTTGCATCGGTGACTTATACGTTCCTACAGCTATGGCAATCGCTTCGAAGGGTGTTGAATGGTTTGAACTTCTAGACAGCTTTGTCTTTCTGCGTGATGTTGTTAAAAGTCGCGAGCCTGCAAAATATGATTACGTTTTCAGTGGAAATATTACAGTGGCTCATCGTTTAGAACCGTTGACTCCTTTTATGAGAATGAATCCCCACTATGTGGAATGCACAAGTCGAGATTTTCACCACGTATTGGATTTCACTCAGGAAAAAGTGGGTCAGGATGGTGAAACTTTGAAAACTGAAATTTCTCTGTGCGGAGAACATCGGACTAAAGTGACTGACAAGAAATCTACTATGTTAAGAGTCATACAACAGACGTTTCTTCGTTCCATTTCGTTTTCAGCTTTAATTAAGAAAGCATGGGAAACAAATAATTTGACTTTGGAAGCATTACAGTCCTCAAAAGAAGGATTTCGGCAGTATGAAGATGGTTCTTTTCTGCTTGAAGAAACTCTCGTGGACACAATGTATGACACAGCGGATATGAACGGAATGGAATTCTCCTACGACAACGACAATCAAATAAACATGACCAAAATTATTTTACAACTGAATTTTGAGGAAATAGCTGAACAGTATCTGAAAGACCTCCAGCGGAAGCGAAATACTAAAGTAGACGAAGCATTTCTGGATTCAGTTGACCTAAGTCATTACGTTGGAGAAATTTTACGAGATTTAGACGAATTTTATTATTGGTAAAAAAAAAATCTTAACGGTCCTTTTCAGGACCACCCAGTTTTTTCAAAAAGGAATTATTGAAATCGTACGCTGTGTTTTCTTTATGCGAAGAACAAAGTATTTCATAGTTCACTCGTTTTTTTTCAAAAGCGGTTTTAATTCTGAGATGAATTCTTTCAAGGTGTCTGATTAAATTCTTTCGCTTTCCGTATTCCTCTCTCATTTTAGTGGAAAATCAGTCTTGAAGAATTTCTGTATGCTTATTATGTGCTCTATATGCATTTTAGTTTTATTTTCTCAAGATATGAAAATTAATAATAATGAAATCCTTCCGTTTTTCTCTAAGAACTTTTCTTAAGATAATCCCTCAGCTGAAGTTCGCTTTGTTAGTCAATAGCATGTTCGTTGAGAGATGAACAGATAAGGAAACAGTCCCCAGTGTTTTGAAACGTCCCAAGTACTGACGCATGATGATTCATCAGCATCGTGTCCGTTGCTAGATGACCAGATAATGAAGTAGTCACCATGAGACACGTCGTGGTGATAAAAGTCGTGTGTTGTTTCTTTGTGAACAGCAGAATTTCGGAAACTGATTAAACTTGAAACCTTCGAAATGCTTAGAAAACGCATGGGAATGTATTTCAATTTCCTCCTCCTTGCGATGACAGCTCGATTCGCTCACGTTTGCCATGTGTGAATTCCGGAATTTTTGTAGTTGAGATGTCCGTTTGAAATGCCCTCGTGACGTTTCCGAAACTGCTTGGGGTCAAAGTGCATTCTGCTTCCTTTAAAACGTTTGCCATTTCTACCCCATCACTTGTTTTTTCTAGTTCAGTTGTCGACACGTGTGCTGTTGTACCTCTCTTGCTCTCTGGATTTGGGAAAACGTCTGCTGGATTTTCAACCGTTTCTGCAATGGAAGAGGTAAGTTCGCATTTCCTCGCATGCAATTATTTATTGTTAGGTGCCCCAAGTTGTTTGAATTAGGAGGTTGTTAGAATTTCATGTTAGTGGAATCGTTTATTCTCTTGACGGAAAAACATGATTCTTTTTTAGAAAGCTTTTAGAAATACATTCCTTTACGATAGCTCCCCTTTCGAATAAAAATTTAAGAAGTTTATTCTCAACGTAGGAATTTCCCATTTTAATGTTTATTCCATGAAAATGCGTTGATGGGGGTTTAAAACATGTTTACGTATTAGAAACAGCATTTGAGTTCTTTTGCATACGATTAAAGTTAGATTTTGAAGAAGAAAAATTCATGTTAATGGCATCGTTTATTCTTTTTAAAACATTTTATTTTTCATACTTTTACGATAGCTCCCCTTTCCAATAAAAATTTAAGAAGTTTATTCTCAATGTTTATTTCATGAAAATGTGTTGTTAGAGGAGAGGGGTTAATTATTTTTTTTATTCCTTCCCAGACTCAGTGGTGGTTAGAGGAAGAACAATTATTTTTGCAGAATTCCGATGTGTTCGATGCCTTAGAGAAAATTCCCTTGAATAAAGACATAACCTCTGATTTTACGCCCGACATCCCAGTCAATATTCCTTCCAACACATGCTTGGTCTGCTCCAAGACCTTTGCCAAAAAATTCAACCTGAAAAATCATATGATGAGTCATACAAGTGAAAAACCATTCGCGTGTACCCAATGCCCAGCAAAATTCAGCCGTAAACCTCATCTTAAGCGTCGCGAGCAACGAGTTCATCGACAAGGCGGTGGTTTGGATCCTGCAGTTGCAGGGCCAAGTCATGCTCCCCAAACTTTGATGTTCCTATAGCTGCACCAAACCATGCCCCAGTCGTTATAAATGCAACGATAGCTGTGCCCATCCAGGCACCCCTTGAAAATATTGGAGGATTCATTGAAGTCGAATCTGCCGCGAGGCAGCGACTCACCACCTATAAGACCGTGCCCGATGAGGGGTCAGCATCATGTCTCCGCTCCTTTTTAGAATCTAGTAAAGCTCCATGTATAAGAATCCTGCAACATTCATTAGCTGCTTACCCCTCGATCAAAGTCAGCGTTTTCATGAAGGCAGTTTTTAAAAAACAGAAAAAAGATGTTCCAGACGAGTACGAATTTTGTGACCACAACCTAAAGACCCTCAACAAACCTCTATTCAGAGCTAGTGATGTTGGGGAATTTTATGATTCAATGGCTGCTAAAATCGAGAACGAAAAGTCGAAGGCAGAATTGAAAGGGTCCGGCTGGGTATTTCCCCATGTCTCATGGTTCAAACTTAGAATCAAAGGTTTCAGACCCTTGAGGGGTGAGTCATTCATCGCCCTTCCAACCAATATTCAAAGGCAGTAGTGAATGTCTTGAATAATGACATCTACTGCTTGAAATATGCAGTCTGGACTCCTCGCCTTGCCAACCAGATGAAGGATAGGTAGAGAGTTAATTCCTATCGCAACGATAAGCAGTTTCCCACAGGATATATCTGGGACTGTGTTGAGTACCCGGTAAAAATTTCTGATATTAGAAAGTTCGAGAAGGCAAATACCATGTCCATCAATGTCTTCGGTATCGACGAGAGAGAAAAAATATTTCCCATTAAGGTATGCGATGAGGAATTACAAGACCATAGAGATCTCCTCTATTTAGAAGATGGATGTCGCTCCCACTAGGCATTCATCACTAACTTCGAGCGGTTGATTTCCAAACAAATCACCAAGCATCGTGGAAAAGCCGTCATATGCAAAAAATGTTTTACAACCTACGATGCCCGTTATGATGGAGAAAACAAATAAAAAAATCACAAACTTCTCTGCATGAAAAACAAACCCGTTGCCATTCAGATGCTAGAGAATAATATCCTTCAATTCAAAGATTTTCAGCATGCCTTGAGGGTTCCCTTTGTCATCTACGCAGACTTTGAGTGCGTTCTCAAACCCATTCAAGGTCCCCCTCAAAATCCCGAAATTTCATACACCATGAAAACATAAACCCACGAGCTCATGTCGTATGCATACTTCAAAAAAGATGAATTAGATGAATTTTCCGTATTTCGGAGTCATAGGTCTGAAGACGGCGTCATTCGTCATTTCCTTCACTCCTTGAAAGAAGATGTATTGAAAATCCAGGAGGAGTATCAAAAAATGTCCCCATGTGTCCATTAAGTACTGAAGAAAAAGCATCTTTTCAATCTGCATCAATCTGTTATCTCTGTGAAAAAGCATTCTCAAATTCAAAAGGCAAATTCAAAGTCGCTGACCATGACCACCGAACAGGCGCATTCAGGGGCCCAGCACATGCATCCTGTAATATCAATTTCCGAAACCCAAAATTTGTGCCAGTCTTCTTCCACAACTCATCTGGTTATGATTCACACTTTATCATTCAAGAGCTTGGTTTTTCCGAAGGAAGCATTAAAGTCATTCCAGAATCCACCGAAAAATTCATTTCCTTCTCAAAATTTATTGGTGGGATGGAAATTCGATTTTTAGACAGCTTGAGATTCATGCCGACTGGGTTGTCAAGCCTTGCAAATAATCTATCACCCGAAAGCACTACCCCCAAGATGACGAGTTTTATTTGTTGAAAAAGAAGGGTGTTTTTCGTAATCAATATGTAACATCATACAACAAATTAGAAGATTCATGCCTCCCACCAAAATCAAGTTTTTATAGTAGCATTTCCGAGTCACACATAAGTAACGAAGATTATAATCATGCTCAACAAGTATATGAATAAATGAATATCAGAGATTTAGGAGAATACTCAGATCTGTATTTAAAGACTGATGCTCTCATCCTGGCCGATATCTTTGAAAATTTTCGGGATATCTGTCAGGAAACATATTCACTGGATCCTGTGTGGTTCTTCAGTGCTCCATCCTTAGCATTCGCTGACATGCTTAAGAGCACGAAAATGTCTTTGGAATTACTTAGAGATTATGAAATGCTATTATTTGTTGTGGCGGCAAAACGAGGGGGTGTATGCCAATGCATCCAGCGTCATGTCCTGGCAAACAACAAGTACATGAAAAAATTTAATCCAGCAAAAGAAATCGGCTATATTTCTTATCTCAACTGCAATAATTTATATGGATTTTCTTTAAGCGAATTGATTCCACATGCTCACTTTAATTGGATGCATTCTGATGAGTTGGAGCAGCTGAATATTGGCTCTATTCCTGATGACGGTCCCTTTGGATGCTTTTTGGAAGTCGACATCGAGTACCCGGACTCTCTGCATGATTTTCACGCCGATCTTCCCTTCTGTCCTGAGGTTGGGGTTGTTCCTGGTATCCGACAAACCAAACTTCTGACAACACTAAACCCCAAAAGCAGATATATAGCCCACTACCGCTTACTTAAACAAGCAGTTACAGCTGCTCTTGTAATTAAAAAAATTCATCGAGTCATATCATTTTCGCAATCTAAGTGGCTGCAGGTATATATAAATCTAAATATTGAGAAACAAAAATTGGCAAAAAATGAATTCGAAAAAATTTCTACAAGCTCATGAATAAGAGCGTCTTTGGGAAGACTATGGAAGACATCAGGAAAAGAACATCCATAGAACTGGTTCATGATGAGAAACGCTTGGAAAAAGTGTTGGCTAAACACAATTTCAAAGACCGAAAAATTCTGAAAAATGAGTCCGATGAGGAGTTTATGATTTTATGCCATCTAAATGTCACCAAACTAGTTTTCAATAAACCCATATATATAGGAATCGCCGTTTTGGATATGTCTAAAACCTTAATGTACTCGTTCCATTACGACGTCATAAAACCCATGTACGGAGAAAGAGTGAAGGTTCTGTGCATGGACACAGACAGTTTCTTTTATGAAACGAAGACAGAAGATCTTTATAATGATATGGCGAAAATACTGCCTTTACTAGATACGAGCGACTATTCAATAGACCATCCTCTCTACAGTTCAGCTAATAAAAAAGTTTTCGGAAAATTTAAAGATAAAATGAACGGGCAAATAATAAAAGAATTCGTTGGGCTGAGGGCAAAAATGTATGCTTTTTCTTCCGATGATGTAGAAATAAAGAAACTAAAGGAGTAAGTAAGCCAGTTGTTCTAAATCAACTCCAACTTCAAAATTACCGATATTCCTTATTCAATAAACAGGAGACGAGAAATGTTTGTCACTCGTTTCGTATATGAAACATGCAGTCTTCAGCATTAAAACAAATAAGAAATCTCTAAGCCCTCATGACAATAAACGCATCATTATGGAAGACTTTATTCATACCCTTCCCTATGGGCATTTCTCATTCAATTCATTAGAACCTCCTCCTAGATGACAATGCCACCTGTCATGTTCATCCGCTGACGTCATCTGTTTTATCTCGTAGCTAATCTATCCTTTGTCTTCCTCATTCTTACTTCGTTGATCGTTGGGAGCCTACTTCAATTGCGCCTACTCGTCTAAAGAAATGCATTCATCATATCACAAGGACGGTCTCCATTTTCCGTATTCCAAGTTGTTTTCTAAATCAGAGGCTGATTATTTTCTTCGGTGTTTGGAGGCAGAAGTGAAATATCTTAGTGGTGAATTCTCAAAGATTAAAGTATATGGGAAATCGTATTCCATTCCTCGACAGCATGTTGCCTTTGGTGATGCTGACCTCCATTACTTATTCAGCGGATTGACCATAAAAGCAAAACCGTGGATTCCTGTACTTCGAGAAATCAAACGTGAGGTAGATAACGCGTGTTGTGACACCTTTAAATTTGTATTGATTAATAGGTATCAAAATGGAAATCACTGCATCGGATTCCACAAGGACGATGAAAGTGAAATCGTGAAAAATTCTTGGATTGCTTCAATTTCTCTAGGTCAAACAAGGGACTTTGTTTTTAAAAGAGAATGTTTTCAACCAGTTGTCTTAAGATTAGAAAGTGGTTCGCTTCTCCAGATGCTACCCCCAACATATGATTCATGGGCACATGGTCTACCACGTTGCGGAAATGCCCCAGATGTTCGAATAAATTTGACCTTTAGAAAGATGATAACACAGACGCCATTGTCTTGTGACTCATTCACGCTTTCAAGCAGTAAACAGGATGCTTGCCTCTGCCATAATCTGTTATCAGTTTTATTTGAACGCACAGCAACTCACTCATTCGGTTCTCTACCTTCGAACTCTGAACACGTTCAGTTGCCTGCCCCTACAAACACTTTGCCGGCCATCAGCATGAAGCGGACTGCCAACCAAACCAAATCGGATGCTGTAAAGAAATTTCATCGTGGTGATGACTTGTTGCGTTACGACACACCTGTCACAACTGTACATGCTAGTACTGGGTCTGCATCAACAATGCCTGCTGCAAACAAGTCTGCTTCGTCGGGAATTTCACTAGAAAATCTGCCACCTCAACAAGATCGCGAAAGTGACTGATTTTACAGGAACTGTAAGAGTTCATGTCAGGAGCTATGAGTTCGATGGCGAGCTCTTACACTTCACTAAATTCGGTGTTACGATGTCGGCATACACATTCTGCGTTTTCATGGAGTCTAGATTCATGTTTTGGAACATGAACGATATTAAAGTAGTGGGAAAGAAACTGCTTCTTTGTGCAACTCCTTCAAGTTCGGGGACCGTTTACCAGTTTCAATCACTGAATACCGGGGGCAATGGCACCCTTCAACTATCGCCTACTGCAACATCTCTTACTAGGTCACAATTCAGTGAGCTCGTTGAAGAATGTCCTAAAATTTGGGAGAGTGTTTGCCAAGTTTTATGTGGAACTGTTTTTAAGAACTTTATCTTAATAAACCAAAGTGCTGAAAATTCCCCAGCGAGCGATGAGGAACTGCATTTCATTCTGGCTGATGTACTCAAGTCCGGCATTGAGCAAAATACATGGACAGTGTTTGATTGTGCTACGTGTCGTTTGCTTCTTGAAGAACAACCCAACAACCAGGTAGGACATGAGTGTGCTCAGTTTACCAACGATAAAAAATGGAATATGGGTTTTAATAAAGCACTTTCTTTACTAGAACCCCAAAGTGTTGCGGAATCTTTTTTGAAAGAAGTTGGTAGCTTGCTCATCACAGAAGCATTTGTGAACAATATCAATGCAGCTTCTTTGTTAGAGACGGTGAAGAGACTTCGTAACAGCAACTCCTGCTAGTTAAAAAAGTCATTTTAGGACTCTTAAAAATTTGGGTAAGGGAAGGGTGAGGGAGTGAGGGAGGTAAATTACTAAAAAAAGTGAGGAATTAAGTTTTAAAAAATGCATTTTTTTTAATGTTTTAAGTCATTTCTAATTCTAGACCCTAAATTTAAAGTGTAATTATTATTATTTTTTTTAATTCTAAACATAAATTTTTTGTGAAATTATTTTTTATAGTGACATAAACTAAGTGAAATTTTTTTTCTTAAGAGTAAATATTAAGCTTTCAAGAATTTTAAAAGTAAAATTTCTTTTTAGAAATGTTTAAAAGAGTAACAGAATGAATGCAATTGTTTTAATGGTGAACTAGTGCTTTTTTGGATGACTTTTCTTATGGATATTTGGGTATTTATTAAGGGAACTGGGCCTGATGTTTTTCATTAGGCGGCCAATCGGGGAGATTTCTGACTGGTTTGAGAGCAATGCTTTACAGTATTGAGCCGAAACCAGAGTACACAGCTTAGTTTCGGGGAGTTTGAAATGTTTCAAACTGACTCGCTTCATTCTTTGGGTTGAAAAAGAAGCGCTCTCACTGAATAGCCCGCTAGTCTGGGAAAACTAAAACAGTCTGTGTTTTATAACAATTTCTTTCCTTAGACATTTTTCCAAATTTCAACCTCATCTGTTTTCGACTTTCAGGAACTTGCTGTGACTATTTTTACCGCATTCTGTTTTCTACCTGAATCGTTTTCAACTGAATCAAAAATAAACCTTTTAAAATATTTTCCTTGAACGAAAACGTGCTTCTTAAATTTCATAGTTCCCCATGTTATTCAATGGGAATTTCACTGTTTTTACTGAAACGTGTTTCATCAAAACCGCTCCTAAGAAAATATGAAGTGTTCCATTCTTAACCCTATAAGAGAATGTGTACTTTTCCGAAACGAACATTAACTGTTTTAAACTTTTCCGAAACGAACCTTATCTGTTTTCAACTTTTCCTAAAACGATCTTTGCAAACATCTTTCAATCAAAATTTAAACCATTCTCAATATGAACTTAGGAATGCATTTTAAAAAAAAGAGAGAAAAAAAAAGAATGACACTTTTTTTTAACTAAATTTTTAATAAGGAATCCAACGAACATTTTTACATAAATTTGTCTTTTTCCGTTTAGAAGTTACAACCGAATTTCCTTCTTGTACAGGAACTTGCAACATTTGTTTATTTTTAATGAACTTTTTGGGTAAATTAATGTCTTTTAATGCTTTTACAAATTTAGGAAGTATGTGCAGCTTAGATCCTTTGCTTCGAAACATAGAGTCTATGAGGTCAATAATATTCGTGTTTTTCACAATACGACCTCGGACCTGCAATTCGGCCTTAGGGCTCCAGCCAATAATATCAGAGTTCGTTTTAAAGACGTCCAGCACATTTCTTGCATTTCGCTTCAAGTTAGTAGGAACGGACTGAATGATAAGGTCTCCCACAACATCTTTTACTTTCTCGTCTTTGATATGTTCTTCTTTCACTGGTTCTTCAGTTCTCGATGGTGTTTCCTGAAATGAAACTGGGGATTAAAACTCGATACCTGAATACGTTTATTCAAGACTTGATTATATAATTTCACGTTCACTTCGTCAGACTCTTTGCTTAGTAGAATTTTTTTTCATTTCTTTGTCTAAGTCCGTTAACGTTTCCTATGTTGGCATATGACGTGAAATCCGTTCTTCGGGAATCAGAACCATTTTCTTGGCAAATTCCATTATTTCGTAAGCAGAGTCGTTAATACACTGAGAGCAGCAGGAATCAACACACCTAAAAATCCCCCTTTTTGAATAAGGAGTTTCCTCTTTTTATATAGAGGCGTCTTTTTTCGAGAGAGGGCTCGCAAGGTGTGCTAATGCCGTTAAAGTGAATGTTTCTGGGCTGGAGTAAGCGGAACATTTCCTTCTAACGTATTCATACAAACTTCGCATAGTGCTTTAATTCCATTTTTTCTACATTTCAATATTAGGTCTTTTAATACTTTTCTTGGACAGTGTTGAATTATGCATAAAAGTTGGACCTGCTGCTTAGACAACGTCATGATGAAAACTGAGACATATTTCATTTCACCGAGGTTGATATATTACTTGAATGTCTCCTGAAAGAATCTGAGAGCGTAATCTTAATTCTTCCTTGGTCTCTGGTTTTAGATCAATCAATAAATAGCTGTAAGGGGATTTTGTGGAATCCAAATACACTTCTTGAAAAAATTTAAGTTTGCTAGGGTACAACTGCCTCCCTAAAGGAGTGATTTGATTCACATCTCTTCGTGATTTAAACAGAAACAAGTAATGGGCATTCAGGGAAATTTCTCGCATTTCTTTGCCTTTATGAAAAATATTTTGAGTAATGAATATCACAGATACATTGAAATGATGACTCCGTCTAGTGAACAAGTGAGTTAATTTTTTATCGCTTCCGCATTCAGTCATGAGATCGTCAATAACAAACAGCATTCTTCCTTTCACATAGTCACGGAAATTAGAGGGAAGGTCTTCCACAAATGTCACGTTTTCTATTTCATCGTACAATGTTTGGTGAACCCCGTAGAACCATATCACATGTTCGGGATGGGGAGATATGACTTCCGCTTGATGTTGAAACAAGCGTTTTACAAACTGAGTCTTCCCACTGCCAGTAGGACCCGCTATCAGAGCAGTGAAAAGATGTTGTAGTCGGGGCACTTCCATGTTGTCAACTGAAGTCATTAAAAAAGATACAAAATAATTTAAAGACACATAAAATAGATTTCAATCAATTTTTATTTGAATTCTAAAGTTTGATACAATTCGAAATTTATTTCGAACGAAATGATAGGCCCGCACGTCGTTTGTTTCAGATTTCCATCGAAAATTTCTTACAATGGAGTACAAGCTTTTTCCGCGACATCTAGAATACAAGAAGAAAATACAATATTGTCCACATACGGCTGTAAACGAACTTTTAAGAGGTACATCATTAAAATTTACAGTATCAAACTTGGCGACAAATTGAGCAATAGGTCCTTGAAAATATTCTGGAGAATGTCCGAAAGAATAAAAATATTCCATTGTTTTGGGGTTTGACATATACATAGCCAACCAGTGTTTTCCAGAATTTCCATGTCGGTCCGTATTCACAACAAGGCATGCTAGGAACTTGGCAATTCTCTTGGGAAGTCTGTCACTGGCAAACTCTCCTAGGAATGATCGTCTTGTTACGTGATCTTGCTTTAGGGTCTTTGCAATTTGAACACCGTTCATTTCTTCAATTGGAGAAATCACAAAGAATGTTCCTGGACTTTGAAATTTCAATAATGTTTTGGAACTCTGCGTGGATTAGCACAGAAATGGTTTTTGCTAAAGCTTTTCCGAATTTGATTTCCACTCTTAAATTTCCTTGTTGAATCAGGTTCATATGCCCTCCATCACACAGGTCGAGACTGAGATTGAATGCATAAAGAGTGTATCCCTTGGAAAATTCCTCTCGATCGATATATATTCCACAATCTTGGCCAAGTTTCTCGGTTCCTTGAAATAGACTATGGAAAGAACGAATTGTGTTTCCCTTTTCAAAATTGGGTTCTAGAGGTTTATGAGGAACTGGCTGTCCGTCAACGTACACGGCTATAAAGTTGACATCATAATGCTTAAATTCAAAGTGGTTGGATTTATATGTACCATTAAAAGCATCGTTATCGACACATCCAATAATCAGTCTTTTGGGCATTTGTCCAAGGAATACGTTGTCTTGCACGAATGACATACTTCCTTGAGAGACGGAATACACTTTGCATAAAACACGGTCAATAGGATACTTGGCTGGAGATTTTTCTAAAGCTTTTGTAAGGCCGATCGCAACTCCCGGGTTGACTTTCACTTTTCTCACAAAAATGGTGGCGTGTTCGATGAGAACTCTGTAATTGGGAGCCTCTGAGGAGGAAACGAGGCAGAAATCAGATTTACTTCGAACCAGTTTAAAAATTGAAACACGTCCACTAAATTGAGAAGCAGTCTGTTTTGAAAAAATAAATCACAGTGCAAGTTTCCAATCATGTCCAACGTTTTGCTGTGTTTCACGAGTTCATAGCGTTGATGCAATCCTTTGTTTGTTGCTGCGTTCGTGGGATTAATTTCCTTCAGATGTCCGGCTGTATCCTTGTAAAACCCTTTACATGCTAAATAGGATTTCCTTGCGTCTTCTCCATAATTTAATAGAGTTTCAATATATGCCCTGTGAGGATACGTGTTGCTCGAGGACGAAATCACTCTTTCGTTTAAACTAACATCAACTTGGGAAAACAGAGAATGAAGAAAGCAGTTAATGGGCCCCACGGGCTCTTTGTCAGCTATGACAGAATTGTCAGCTTTCTCAATTTTAACTTTTACGTAGAGTTGACTGGAAGACAAATCCATGTATTCTTCTCCACTCCCAGAAGTATTAAATTCCAGAGGTCCTCCATCTCGAATGTTGGCCAAGGGGTGATATTCGATCCATTGTCCTTTTTCTATGCTCGTTTGGGTGGGCGGTAAAGCAAATAAATCAAGCTCTGACTTGAAACATACGAAAGAATGACTGTGAATCAAAGCCATGGTTTATTAATCAAAAATATCGTGTGCTCTCCTCTTGACTTTCTTTGAACGAATGATGCATTTCTTCGTATTTCTCTTCCTTTTAACGCTTCCTCCAAACATTTTCTTTACTTTATTAGCTGCTTTGTCAGTGAGAATTTGTCCTGCTTCGTTAGCTCGTTGTTTGGCTGCTGTTTTTGCATCCTTTCCTTGCATTAAATCATTTGCAAGGTCGACCCCCGTTCGCAAGACTTGTTTTCCAAGCGTTTTTGCACCTTGTTTGAATAATGGTACCGCCGCCCTAATTAATGAGCGAAAAAGTCCTCCAAGTCCATACCCTTTTTGAAGAGGTGCCCCTTGATAGTAGACTAAACCTTTTCCAGCTTGATTGACGTAATAATCCTCGAAGGATTTTGTACAACAGCGGTATGGTTCATACATGACTACAGAGCCTTGAGACGAAAATGAAGTTCCACGATCGCTCACCAACGTTCAAATGGTACTAATTGTCCCGAGTGATTCCTTATAACGATTTCTACGGTTTGGAAATGTTTTCGTGCGATAGGCAAATAATGAGGGCATTCGTATAAGGCGCTCACCACATCTCCGTCTTCTCCGCTCACTTTCACGATGCGAAGGAGAGGAGCAACAATGTCTCCCACAGGCTGAGGATCCACAATATCGCTGTACACGTACAATAAGGAAAGCGACGTGTTCAGATCGGCAACGAAATTTCCATGAATTGTGACATCACTCCCTTCTGATGCTGAATACACTCCAGGTTGAAAACCTAGAATTTCAGCTATTCCAGGAAATAACTGCAGTTGAGAATCATGAGTTAAAGCTGCTTTGACACGTCTCGTGTTTTTATTAAAAAACATCGTAATTTTTTTCGACCAGTGTTGTGACATGGCTTTTACCACATCTCCGACAGAATCATAATATCCAGCAGGGATTTTTGCTGCTTTCAGTTGACTTGGGCCAACACCGTAAGCAAAGGAATTTGAATTTACATTCACATTAAACCAGGAATGAGGGTAGATGAGTTCGACGAGTCCCACTTCCCAGTCACCATTGAGTTCGATCGGAGAAGGAAGACGCGTGATGAAATGAGAAATTTTATTGTCTGCAAAGTAGCGGAGAGAGCTGTCGCTAGGTAACGCTAGATAGAAACTCATGTTGACGAATGATGTTTCATCTAAAAAAAAATCGATTTTATTGAGAGGCCAAGTCTTCCGCGGGGATCCAAGCATTAAATTTATCAAGATACCCTTTAAATTTAACAAAACATTCCATTTTCCCTTTTCTTTTGCGTTTCTTCAGAACACGTTCCACAGGAAAGGACTCTGAGAGAGTCACTTTTTGAAGCTCTTCTGCGTAAAATGTCCCCTCCAGCTCTTCATTCAATAAGTCTTTTACTTTGTACACAGGAGGGGATCTTGGAACAAGGTCACTCACCACAAACACTTCTTCCGTCCAATTTGATTCGTATCCTTTTTCAAACTTTAATTTGGTTTTAGAAATCCTCACGTAATTACCGACTTGAAATTTATAGGTGGGTTTTTCCCTCTTGAGGTTACCATACAGATTGTCAAACACTTGCTTTTCATTGTTTTCGTTCACTTCTACAGGCTTCATTTTTATACTTCGATGGGTAGAACTATTGTAACTGTGGACTAAATCGCTGAGCACGTCGATGAATCTGAACGTATTTTGACTTCAAAAGAATCGCCACATTCTAGTTTTCAACGTGCGATTGAATCTTTCCACAACACTTGCTTTCGTTTCGTTGTTCGTCGTAAAGAAATGCACCTCGTGTTGTTTTAAAAACTTTTGGAATTCTTTGTTCTTAAATTCAGTTCTTTTATCAGTTTGCAGTTTTAATGGTTTTCTCTGTTCGAAAATCTTGGAAAACGCTTGAACGATATGGGACCCCGACTTTTGTTTTAAGGGAATCACCCACGCGTATTTGGAAAATATATCAATACACGTCAACAAGTAACGAAATCCATCATTATGTTGACTCAAACTGGGAAGGTCAACCAAGTCTGCTTGAAACTGTTGATCTATTTTATTCACCAACACTCGCTTTCTCGGAAAATGACGTCGCGTCGGTTTGTGGAGGGTGTACGTTTTCTCCCCCTTCAGCCATTTTTCGACGTCTTTTTTCTTAATTCCTTCTTTCTTGACAGCACGGAATAAAGAATTCACACCACCGAAGCTTCCTTCTTTTACGGCTGTAAGATAAGTCTGTTTCATTACATCCTCCATTTCAACAATTCAACGAGAGATGTTCCACCGTAACAGAAAAATTCATGTTCACACCAACTCGTTCACAACTCAAATAACGTCCACTCCCCCTCACACTCCATTTTTAAATGAAATTCCAAGAAAAGTCCCCAAAAACATTTTAACACCGTTAACAAGCATCTTCCTCTCTCAAACATAATTTTCCAATGGTCTGATGGTCTAGGGGAAGAATGCACGCTTTCTGAATGAAGGAATGTGAGTTCGAATCTCACCGAGATCATTAGATCATTTTTATGTACTCTGAAATAAAAATAAAATAAAAAAATAATGCAATGTCTATAAAAAATTCTAACACCCCGCGGAAGCTCTAAAAATATAAGTTTAATAAAACAAACTCGAGGAAACAAAAAATATTGAAAAGGACAAAAAAAAAAAACTTCCTCCAAAAATTTGACAAAGTCCAATAAATCTCCCGAGAAAAACAAAGTTCCAAGAAGCACCGCTAGGGGGCAGCACATCGAGTTGACATCCCCCTATATCCACCCCCTTTCCCACTCGGTCGTTGCCATCCCTCAAAATCAAAGATCCATCGAAAGTTCCAAGAAGCACGGCTAGGGGGCAGCACATCATGGGGACGATCACGTGACAAAAATTCTGACAAGTGAACAGCTGGGACAGCCTCGTTGGCAGCCACGGGGCGAAGCCTCGTGGGCAGCCAATGTTAAGTCTATGGGAGGGCTGCCCCTGCGCTAGAAGTCTCCCTTTTCCTCTACTGTCATGTACGGTTACCTCAATTCTTAAACAAACGGTAAAAGACGTTCCGTCAATGCAAAACATTCGTGATAAACAAGTTCCATATTAAAAATAAAACACCTATTCCATAATATAGATTAGTTTAGAAGCTCACCAGGGAGGAGGAGAACTTTACAAATCGTTGCTGTGCATCCACGTAGTTGAAGAATCTATGAAAAATAAAAAGTTGCAGCACCCATTGTTGTTGACAAAGTCATTTTTCCTTTGGATTCATTTTTTGTAAAGAGTATACATCTAATCAGTAAAAGTAAATATAAATGCAAAGAGTATGTGTAAATTTAGTAATATTATAGAACAGAACTTTTCTGCTTGTAGGAATATTATCTCGTTTCGTGGTAAAGTTCTTAAAAAATTTGTCGATAATATACAAAATGTTTTAGATATTTTACCCAATTGCGTTGTGTTTTTTGTTTCTTTGGCTTCTGTCATCTGCGTAACTTAATGTTGTAATGTATCTTTTCGGCGAAGTATCTGTGAATTGAAGTAATTGTGAAAAGAACCAAACCGTACATTTTTCTGTTTTTGTAAGCATAATACGTAATACACTGGCGTGCAAAAATTAAGGACGAGACGGTTTTTCGAATGTAAGGTCGTGCAGAAGTGCTCCACATCGACTCAAATCATACCATAAGATCCCCAAGATGTAATAATATGGGACAAGTGAGCAAAACCGTCCAAAAAAGGAATCCAAAAGATACAAAGACACTTCATTGAAAAGGTAGCTACGAGCACAGCTGGACAGAAGACAGAAACGTCCATGTGACAGGCGGCTGCCAAGAAACATCCAGTCTTTAGAAAGGGATATGGTCACCCCTGACTACGGTGCAGGATTTACAACGTCTGTCCATGCGGAGGACGAGGTTGTCAAGAAGCTGTTGAGGCATCGCGGCCCATTCCTCTGGTAGCGCCAATCGCAGCTGCGGAACCGTTGCTGGCGGCTGGTGAGGTGCTGCCAAGCGTTTCCCGAGAAGGTCCCACCCGTGTTCCATTGGATTTAGGTCCAAAGACCTGGCGGGCCAATCCATGCGTTGAATATCTTCACTCTCCAACGCCACTATAGGATGGGGTGTAGCGTTGTCGTCCATGAAGAGGAACTCAGGACCCACAGCACCTCTAAACAGACGCACGTGAGGCAGGAGAAGCTCGGTATAATAGCGGACACCAGTGACTGAACCTCCTTGGAGGATGTGGAGGTCATTATGGCTACCAAGCATGATACTTCCCTAAACGAGAACTCCGCCACCTCCAAAGCGGTCCCTTTCGATGATGTTGGAGGTGTGATTGCGTGTTCCTTGCTCTCTCCAGATGTGTATACGTCCAGAATTGCTCGTCAGACTAAATCGGCTCTCATCCGTAAAGATAACTCGACCCCGTTGCTGATGTGCCCAGTTCTTTTGTTCTTGGCACCACAGAAACCGCCATCTCCGATGAGCAGGCGTTAATAGCATACACCGTACTGGTTGTCGTGCAAATAGACCACCTTTGTGCAGCCTCCTGGGCACTGTAAAACGCGATAACGGACGTCCAGTTGTCGGTTGCATGTGCCTTGCGATTTCTCCCGCTGTCTGCCGTCTGTCTCTTCTCGCCTGTAGGGCAATATTCCGGTCGTCCGCCGCGTGGTAGCTCGTAGACGACCACTGCTAAACTCTCGGACAGCTGTTCCTCTCGTTTGAAATACTCTTCAAGCTCGTGAAACGATGATGTGAGCGATCCCGGACTCCTCGGCCACACTAGTCACACTTCGACCTTCTTCCAACTTCCCAATGACGTGAACTCGGGTAAAGTCATCCAGATGTCGTCTATTAGATTGCGTGTTGGCCATATCACACGGTAGCAGCAACTCGACGTCGTTCAAACCGATGTACACCGTGCAATAGCTTTCACCGACTTGCTGAGCGTACACCGCCCGTGTGCTTTATACCCTCCCGCCACCCCCCCTACGTCATGCTGCATATATGCGCATGCCCTACCGTACCGGACACTAATCGATCTCCTGAGTGGTATTTTGGTCCGTTCTGCCTGCTCGTTCCGCTGTTATGCTAATTTCTCCTATTCGTCCCTAATTTTTGCACACCAGTGTATAACAAAATCTAAGTTAGATCCGCTGTAGCCAAACCGCAGTCTTTCCTTGTCATTACATTTTTATAGACGCTACAGTATGTATCTTAGACGTGATCTTTAAGTCAAAAAGTCATACAGAAGCTGATGATAAAGAAAAAACATGAATAAATGCGTACAGAGGGTTGCTTGATGTAACCTGGGAAAATAAGTAGAGAAAGTAGAGGATCACGAATATGTCAGGACTGGAAGACCTATTGATAAAAATAAAACATCTGAAATGTAAATAGGCTGGACATATTTCTTGAAAAACTCAACACCGATGAACTACTGAAATATTAGTCTGTATGCAGTAGACAGAAAGAAATCCACAAGGCCATGTAAAAAGTAAGACGAGGAGGGACGACATGGAGAAGACTATATCAAGAATGATAGTTGTGGAGAAAATTTGTGGAAACTCTTATCCAGCAGTATATTAAAAAGGCTGAGCGATGATTATAATACATATACATCACGAACATAATATTATAATATTCTGTGCAAGATAGAATATTTAGAACCGTTCAACTTTTTATTTGAAGAGGATGCTTCATGTAATTGATCAGTACGTTTTCCTCATTGGGTGCTGTCAAATACTTTGATATTTCCTTTTCGTCTTTACGTAATCGTACTTGTCAGAAAGAAACACATTATAAGCAAGATTTAAAGTGAGTTGGGAAGGGTGAACCCTAACCTATATCGTACGATAACTGGAATACTTTTGCTCTTCTAAATGGTACATGCACGAAGGTTTCATCATATATTTTTAGGCCAGCAGAAGATCTAAAATTTCCCTGATCAAAAAAGACGGTAAAAAGAAAGAGAGTAATTTTGTGTAGGGCACACACACACATACACTATAAATTTGCAGCGCTACCATTTAATATCCTTACAAGTTTGTTTTTAATTTTCTATGTAAAAAGTGTTCTAAATTTTGAAACCAATATCTGTGTACTCCTGAAAAAATCAGCACTGTTTGTATGGATTTCAGTTGTTCGCTTTTCGAAGAAACCAACTTGATGCTTTTTATGTTTAACGACTGGATAAAATCTTTCGAAATTAAGTTTGGTTCTCTCTTCTAAAATGGGTTAATGTAATAGAAAAATTTCCAGATTCGAAATTTGTTACTGATTTTCTTTTATTTTCCAATCGAGGAACGCAATTCGCTCTGTCTCCCAGAATATCTCATACACTCTCCAAAGTCTAACCCACACGGTGACTTTTGTTACTTCCAGTGATTACTGATGCCAAATAATGCTAATAAAAACACAACAAAGGTCACCCATTGATTTTCATGATCAATTAAAGCTCCTTTCACTTCCGCTCTCACCTTTTTCTGTTTCAGATCACCTAGCCTGTTTTTTTATTTGGAAGCTAGAGCGGAAATTTTTATCTCGAAAGTTACAACAAACATTAGTTGCTACGAAAACTTTTTCTAGAACTTGTTGATCAATTGCTATACTTTAACAGAAAATAGAAAATCAGATACATTAAATTTTTAGATATTTTCCCTTTAAAAACGGTAAGTTGGCTTTTGGTTTGGAGAGCGATCGCCCCAGTTACAGCTTTATGCACTGCGTTGTTAATATGAAGCTTTCGTCTTTTTTGAGAAAGCTTTAGTCATTGATGGAGGCATTACGTTCGTCAGAACAGAATACGCGAGTTTTTTGGGTAAAATTTCCAGTTTTCGATTTGACAAAACATGAGTTGTAATTTTTAAGCAGGGATACTTATCTCATGGTTCGTGTACTTCTCACCTGGTTTTCTTAAGAACTCGGCATGAAATCAGTATGTAATTTAAATATGTCAGTTACTTTGTGTGTTTTATCTGTGGACACTAATTTTAATCTTACCTGCGATTTTCTTTTCAGCTTTCTTTACTTGTTCTGTGGATTTCTCTCTACAAGATAGTTTTAGGATTTCTAAAATTTGTGGTTTCCAAAACGAGGGAAATCTTACAGATTTGTTTATCTTTCTGCTTTCATTCACTTTATCACTTTCGTCTGCAACAATTGCAGAACTCAATTTTCTTATATTCATTGTAAGTTTTGTTTCGGGCAAAAATATCACAGTGATTTCTGCAGAAAAAAGACATAATACGTATAAAAATAGTATGAGTGGGTTGTCTCATCAAAAATCATGTACCATATGTTAAAAAGGAACACAAATGTTTCCATAGAAGTGAAAAATTCTTCATATGGTACTTCCTAGATATCTCATGCGATTGCATTTAAAATACACGCAAAAGTTTCCGATTCCGTTGGCTGACAAAGAACATATCATTTAACTAAATTTCGGGTTGATTACGTCAAAGCATCAGTATGCAAAAGAAATAAAATATCCGTTTATTGACGTATAAGTATTATGAATAAAGCGTAAGCTTTCAACACCAACGGGCGCCTTTTTCAGACTTGTTCGTGGTTAGGCAAGACAAGAGGAATAAAGAATAGAATTTTTTTAAATAAACATGAACAGAATTTGAGAACGTAATTTGTTGCGTTGGGAACATGCGACAACGAGATATGTCAACAGAAACGTGCTAAGCATGAAGAAATGTGCACCATATTTGGGGAAGCTTAAGTGAGACGTCATCGTTGCAAACCACTGGGTTACTCAAATCTCCATGGTTTCCCTTACGGCAATGCCCCTGGCGGTATTATAAGGAGCAATTCGCTTTATCTGGTCCCATTTCGGGATGGCGGAATGGGTAACCACTTCCCTGGATAAGGCGGTTGTCACTCTTCCGTGCGAGACGTCCCGCTTGTGTTCGATTAGTCGAAGAGCGAAAGAGCGTTTTGTCATTCCAATGTAATGCTTGGTGGTACCATCCATGTATTTCAATGGTATGGAATACACTCCCGCATCAGTCAGAGATGTATGGGTGTTCCGGGATGATAGCAGGTGGCGTGATATCGATTATAATATTTATACGTCAATAAACGGATATTTTATTTCCTTAACATATCATTTAATATATATTCTTTGGAACAAGATTGTGTGATGTATGCTTATCAGAATGATATTGCATTAAGTATTTCTTAGTATCCCTGTGTAACAATGGAAACAAGAAATGGAGAGCAACTTCTGCCACTTGATACCACCTGCAAAGAATATATGCAGTGCACTATCGAAAAGAAAGTCAAAGGGGCGATAGAAAACGGTACGTTATACCAAATTGTTTTTTTAACGATCAAATTAAAAATAACATTTCTCATGTACATAAATTATAACTTAATAAGGTAGTTCAAAATATCAAAAAACAAAAAAGCTTTTTACAAGTTTGCTTGCTTTAGCTTATAAACATTGTAATGAACAGCGGCACAATGATTACTTGCATTTTTTATAGTAGACTGCTTCA
The DNA here is from genome assembly GCA_039090855.1 of Macrothele yani. Lineage (NCBI taxonomy): Eukaryota > Metazoa > Arthropoda > Arachnida > Araneae > Macrothelidae > Macrothele > Macrothele yani. Next base: position 56,637,016 of record CM077021.1, read on the forward strand.
AACAACAATTTTTAAAACTTTATTTGGCAGAAACCACGCTAAACATTCCTACGTATTTCGTTCGCCTTTTAGGAAATCAAGAATTACTTGAAGTGTTCCCGATGCTTGTTTAAACATGAGTTGGGGATGTTTTCAAAGGACCATCCGAATGCTGTTCCGTTTTTGTATGCATAATGTCCGATTTTTAGCTCCTCTTCGTTTAGCCAATCTGAGGAATTCACGTTCCAATGAACACTGTCGTACTCTTTACAATTATAGTCTAGTAGTAAAGATACCTTTACGTAAGCACATGCATAAATTCATAATTTTCGCTTCCATATTCAGTATATAAGTGACCAACATTCTCCTTCATCACATGAGCGCCAGAACCATTCGAGAACAAATGCCTTTCTTCTTCCTTTGTCAATTCTGAGTGATGAAAACAATTTCCAATCGCTTCCTATCATAAAGCTCACCGGGATGCATGTGCCAAATAAATCTACGAAAAAATATCTATCACATGAGTTTGTTATTTTACATGACCATGATGATGCGTTTTATTAGCATGTTTAGTTAGTATTTCTTGAACCTGTAAATGCCGCCTTCAACGAAAGGCTCAATCACTGATGCGATTTTACGGGAGGGAGATTTCATTTCAATTGCTTTTAAGTTTCTATTGGGTTGTCGGAAAAGTCATGACGTACTTTAGCCATGTTTTGCAAAGGTCATTTATTGATCAAATAAATGATATAATGCCCGTTTTGTTCGATAACCTTTTACAATCTTTCAGTGAGCTGCAGAATGCCTCGTTCATAGAAGGACCTGTCCTTCGTGGCGAAATATTGTACAAGGTGCTGATTTACAGCCTCATTTGAATTGAACGGTATACCACGCAAGGACTGTTGAAGAGACCGAAACAAGTGGAAGTCTGACGGCGCAAGGTCAGACGAGTATGCTGGGTGTGGCAACACATCCTACCCAAGCTCCAATAATTTTTGGCGGGTGACCAAACTTGTGTGTGGTCTCGCGTTGTCGTGATGGAACACAAAGCCTTTACGATGAACGAGCTCTGGACGTTTCTGGATGATGGAGTCGTTCAAAATGTCCAATTGCCGACAGCACACATTCGAATTGATTGTTTGGTTCCGTGATAGGAGCTCGAAAAACACGACACCTTTAAAATCCACCACACTGAGACCAGAACCTTCCGCTGATGAATGTCTGCTTTGGATGTCATTTGAGGCGAAGCAGCACGTCGGGACCAAGACCGTTTGCGCAGCACATTTTTGTACACAATCTACTTTTCGTCACCAGTTATCAGCCGCTTCAAAAAAGTATCGTTTTCCTTACGTTTTATAAGCATATCGCAGATGTTTATACGCGCCGTCAATTGAGCTTCTTTGAATTCATGAGGAACCCACACATCGAGCTTGCTTATGTAACCCAGCTTTTTCAGGTGGTCGCGAACGTTTGAATGATGAATGTGCAATGTGTCTGTAATCTCTCATGTCGTTTAACGTGTGTTTGACTCGATCAATGCCTTGAATTCCTTGACATCAACCTCGGTGAGCCTCCAGGAACGAGGAGCATCGTTGAGGTCAAAACCACCAGCACGTAATTTTGCGAACCACCACTGGCCCTGACGTTCTTGTAGAGCATTATCACCGTACACTTTACGCCACTTTTCACAAGCTTGACGCGCGTTCTTCCCTTTACGGAAGTAAAACAGTAAAAAATGGCGAAAATGCGCAGTTTGGTCTTCCATCTTCAACTTGATGTGAAATCTCCTTAAATCAAGCATGTCGCTAACTATTCCGTTTAGAGTGCAGCTAGGGCTAGCACCTCTCAAATGCCACAGCGATAACATAGCTGCTCATGCCTCTAATGCTTCCAAAACTGCCCAACCGACATCGGGTGCCAAAATACATCATCACCTTTCCGACTACCCAATAGTAGGCTCTAAATTGTAAAAATTGAATAGGTAAACTTTGTATTCTGAAAAACTCTAAAACGTTGTTGTGCAATGCTTGTAGTTCAAATATTTGAATGTATAGGAACCTGTTTTCTTTTTAAACAAAATTGTGGGCATGCTCAGTGCTTTGAGCTTGAAGGTCAAGAATAAAAGAACGGCATTCAAGAGTTCACAAAAATAGATATGTGAATTTCTTGACACTTTCTTTTGATTTTTTCTCGTCTCCTCCGATCATCGGATATCTTGAAGGAAATTCTCAACATGATGGTTAGATTTCATTTTGGGATATCAGGAAATCTCCTATTTCGCTGGCAGCTGGCTTATCTCAAATCTCTAAAAATAAATTTTCATGCTTTGTATAGGTGATATACACTTTCTACCAACAAGTAATTGGACACACCTGCAATCGACGATATCAGCTGTCCTGATTCACGTCACGGCTGCAGCTGTTAAATATCGTGTGGGAAACAACAACGCAAACAGTTGCATGCAAGATGCCACGCAGTTCGGAGATCTCTGATTTCGAGAAAGCTGTAATCGTCGGGTATCGCAGAAATGGCTGATCCATACGTGACATATCCAGCGAGTTGAAGTACCCAAAATCAAAGGTGGCCTACGTGATTGGCAAGTGGAAGATGAGAGGTGACTCTCGGAATGTGCCCCGACCCGACAGACCCACAAAACTGGAAGTTAGAGACCGACGGGTGCTGGTCACAGAAATTCGGAAGAACCGAACCAAATTGATAGGCCACATCCACGAGGTGTTTCAACAGGCATCCGGGTGTGTTCTTTTGATGAATACCATCCGTAAGGAAGCCCATCTTCTCGGTTATCATGAACGTGCTGCCGTCCACAAGCCTTTGATCACCAAGTCCAATAGCGCTGCTCGGCTAACGTGGTGCAAAGAACGTCGACAGTGGACCGTTGAACAGTAGAAACAGGTTTTCTGGATCGACGAATCAAGGATCACCCTCTACCGTTCGGATGGCAGGGTCTGAGTTTGGCGTCTGTCTGGAGAACGCATCCTGCCGGAATGTATTGTGCTAACTGTGCAGTACGGCGGCGGTGGAATTATGCTTTGGGGGTGTTTCTCCTCGTATGGCACGGGTCCCTTGGTCGCAATTCCTGGTAGACTCAACGCCGAGACCTACTGCACCGTTTTGGATGATCATGCGCTTCCTACGTTGTGGTAGTTTTACGGGGTGGACCCATGTTACTTTCAGGATGAAATGCCACCTGTCATGTTGCGAGGTCCACCATTACTTGGTATGGTGACAATGGGGTTAATCGAATTGAGTACCTCCGGGACGTGTTCGAGCGTCGAATTAAGGGATGCCCCCACCGTCCGAAATCGGTAAAGGAACTGACGTGACTTCTCCAAACCGAGTGGAAGAAAATACCGTTAGCCGTCGTACAACGCCTGGTTGAGAGTATGCCCCGGAAGGTAGCAGCTGTAATCGCCCCTCGTGGAGGCTCCACCAACTATTGAAGGTGAATAAACTTCGTTTTCCTTTGCTATCACAGGTGTCCAATTACTTGTTGGTAGATAGTGTAGCTTGTTTTTCGGCTAACATTTCCGAATACAGAGAAGTTTCGACTTATCTCAGGTGCCGATAGACGGTGCTGCACCTGATCTGTAAAGAACGAAGAGGTATTTCATGCTACAGTAGAGTTTCGGGCACCAAGTTAGATGGATCTAAAGCAACTTCCGCAGTAACGTTTCAATTGACGTGTGTGGAAGAAATACACTGCCGGAAAGTGAAAAAAGGACACTATTAAAACTTGCAACAGTATCTATTAGATTTATGTCGTAGCAACAGGTTTTTAAGAAAGAAAAGTAATCGCACGTGCGAATTGGTTCAATGTATATTTTTATTCTGAGATAATTCCGCATATCCTTGCGAAATCCGCATTTGGACGCTGCAGTTAAAGTCATCAACCTAGTTACATTTTAATTCGTATTACAGTGTATAGGACGCACATTTTACTAAGGCATTGCACCTCCTCCTGCAGCAATACAAGGCTCTAATCTGGCATGCAATCGGTACTACAAATGCTGGATATCATGCTGGTAGATAGCATTACATGCGCGTTCAACCTGGACGCGTAATTCAGCAATGGTCTTTGCCTCAATGAATGCCAGACATGCTCCATTGGAGACAAGTCCGGAGACCGTATTGACCAAGGGTGTTGATGCACAATCTGAAAAGCATGTTGAGTTGCCGACGCGGAGTGTGGGCGTGCATTTTCCTGTTGGAATATCAAATCGGGGATCGAACTCAAAAGTGGCAGGAAGGCCGGCTGCACGATGTCGTTGACGTACGTACTGCTATTCAATTTTCCCGTACAAACACCAGACCCGTACGAGAGTGATAGCTAATCGCTCCTTACACCATGATGTCCGAAGTGGGGCCTGTGTGTCGTTGGCGGAACCACGATTGCATCAGCAGCTCACCTTTTCGCTTTCGGAAGCGCACACGACAGTCAGACTTTACCAAGCAGAATTGGCTTTCATTACCGAAGACCACTGACCGCCATTGTTACATCCAATGAACTCGTTCTTGACATCACAGCAAACGCGCTCGACGGTGACCAGGGGTCAGTGGTACCCGTACCATCGGCACGCGTGCCCGTTGTCCTCCTTCCAAAAAACTGTTTCCGTGTCGTTCTGGTTGTCACCCTTGATATAACACATGATCGAATTTGTGACGCAGTTGCTGTCCGATCTGCCAACGCCGCGCTCCTGATACGCCGATACTGTCGTGCGTCCGTAAATCTGTTTTTCCCGGAACCGCGTGTGCGAGTGCTCCTCTGACGACCGACGCCACCATATTACCACGGCCGATACCTCTCGTCCCACTCAGTCCGCAATTTGACAGAAGGACCAACCTCCTTCCCTCAAACCCACTAAACAGCTGCGCTCCATCAGGATAACTGCACAAATGGTGCGCGCTTGCGTCATCAAGGAATGATAGTTTCTTCAACGAGAACGCAAGAACACGACGCCAGACGAATGACTTCGTTCTGCACGTCCTAGTCCTTAAATACTCGCTGCGTATATTTGCATGTTGTCGACCGCAGTGATGTCATTATTTCATTAAATGACATTCTAATTTGGATCACAGTTTCTGCTGCTTTTAACAATTAACATATTATAATATGACGTTCCTACCGGCATTCCTTCTGGGTGTTCCTTTTTCACTTTCCAGCAGTGTAGATTCTCCTGCTGACGAATTTTCGTTCCCATCACAACTATATAACAGTACGTAGAAGAAGGCGACTCATAACATTTAATGTTATCATCAGATACTCATAGCCGTTCATATATGTTTTACTGCCGACAGAGACAGCATAATTTCCGATATTCTAAATTGTTTCTTCGAAATGCCTGCTGGTATGATGATAAGTATCTGTTATTATTTTATTAATTTCCTATGGTTCCTAAACAAATACATGTTCGCGAGTACAGTAGTGTTGCCCAAATTCCAGAGACACGGGAGAGAGGACTTTTAAGGAGGTTAATGACGAAAAGCTCCTTTTTCTTCGAATTAAATACAATACCTCGTAAGTATAATGGTGCACTTAATTAATGAAACGCTTATGCTAGCTTTATTATTATTCTAGAAGTTAAAAGTTGATATTAAAGGAACATTAAATGAAATCACTGTGAAGCAAAATAGTACATTAAAAATTGTTGCATGTCCGCTCCCATGTTTGTGGTTGACAATTGTTGTAACAGTTTAAGAGCAGACCCATTCATACTGTTCCTGTTTCTTGATATTATGCACTTCTTGTCAGGGCATGAACTTTCACATAATAAATATCCTTTAAAAAAATAAGCCCAAACATCTCATATTTTGGTATTTTTCTGTGACAAAACACTAAACAATTCTGCCTCACGAGCTCTAATAAATTCATCCGCTTGAGTTTACGTAATTCCCCTTTTTAAATGAGACTTCCAGGTCCACCATTCACTTGATTACTGAATAGACTTTTGCTTGTCGGAGTACATGAAATTACTCATACCTTTTATCCAAATTCTTAACGAGTGTGTTAAGCTGAGGAACAAATATTTTGAAATCCATAACGTCCCCAAGTATTACCCAGATGTCTGTGTTTTAAGCAATTTCATAAGGAACAATATTTTGTGTTCGCCCAACATTTTTGCTGTATTTCTGCTTTAATTTCAAAATATTAAATAATTTAATAATCCTTTGTTATACTACACACGAATTTATATTTATTTTGTATTTCTGATGAGCTAAGAGTTTTCTGGTTACTGCAAATTCCCGATTTCTTTAACAGCTTACACGTGGACTGGGTATGGTCTGCTTCTGCTGCTGCTTCCCTTGTTCGAAACAAGGTTTCAGTTTCTGTATTCATAGGGGGAGATGCTATTTCTCTCCACAGGACGACGCTCAAGGTTCTTCAGATGTATTCTTTTATACAGGATGGGTCAAACGTCGCAGGACACCCTTGTAATAAATCGACGAGAAGGCCTATCTTTTAGGCTATTTCCGGAACATGACCGCCAACTTGAAATCGGCCATATTGGGTTAAGGTCAAATTTTTCAAATGGTAGGGGTGGCATATTAAACAAGACCTTAATTTTTTCAGAAACTGATTTCCCTAATCACATTTGAAATACGTGTTGCGTTTCACAAGTTATAAACAGAGAAATTCGACATAACAGCCTGTAATGTACTCTATGATGCACAGCTATTTGATGTGTTCAATGTGTTGTTCTGTTGCTGAACACAGAGCTGACAGCGCTTGATCCATCTCACGAACATATCAGCAGAAATGCGGTTATAGGCCACCATAATGCTTTGCTGCAAGTGGTGTTTCTTGTGGATTTTATCAGTAAACACCAGGTGCTTTAGAAGATTGCACAGATAAACCTGGAGTGTAGTTATGTCAGGGAATTGTTCAATTCCCTGGTCATTGGATTTGTCGGCGTGGTCTTGCGGAATGGCCACCCAGATTCCAAAGACAGCACTTCACTCTCCTTTTATCTGTAGGGTCATACGAAACACCTGGTGTATGCTTAGAAAATCCGCGACAAACATCATGTTCAGCAAAGCATTCTGATGGTTTGTAACCACATTTCCCCTGATATTTTCGTGCGGCTGCAAATCGATGAATCAAGAGCTTTCAGCTCTGTGTTCAGCAACAGGGGCTACACATTGAACACATGAAATATACTATCTACCAACAAGCAATTGGACACCCCTGCAATCGACGATATCTGCGGTCCTGATACACGTCACGGCCGCCGCCGTTAAATATCGTGTGGGAAACAACAACTCAACCAGTCGCATGCAATATGCAACGCAGTTCGGAGCTCTCTGATTTCGAAAAAGGTGTTATCGTCGGGTATCACAGAAATGGCCGATCCATACGTGACATATCCAGCGAGTTGAAGTACTCAAAATCGATAATGGCCTACGTGATTGGAAAGTGGAAGATGAGAGGTGACTGTCGGAATGTGCCCCAACCCGGCAGACCCACAAAACTGGGAGTTACAGACCGACGGGTGCTGGCCAGAGAAATTCGGAAGAAGCGCACCAAATCGACGGGCCACATCCGAGAGGAGTTTCAACAGCCGTCCGAGAGTGTTCTTTCAATGAATACAATGCGTTAGGAAGCCGATCTGCTCGGTTATCATGGACGTGCTGCCGCCCACAAGCCTTTGATCACCAAGTCCAATAGCGCTGCTCGGCTAATGTGGTGCAAAGAACATCGACAGTGGACCGTTGAACAGTGGAAAAAGGTTCTCTGGAGCGACGAATCAAGGTTCACCCTCTACCGTTTGGATGGCAGGGTCTGGGTTTGGCGTCTGCCTGGAAAAGGCCTCCTGCCGGAATGTCTTGTGCCAACTGTGAAGTTCGGCGGCGGTCGAATTATGTTATGGGGGTGTTTCTCCTGGTATGGCAGGGACCCTTTGGTCGCAATTCCTGGTAGACTCAACGCCGAGACCTACTACACCATTTTGGATGACCATGAGCTCCCTACGTTGTGGCAGTTTTACGGGGTGGACCCATGTTACTTTCAGGATGACAATGCCACCTGTCATGTTGCGAGGTCCACCATGGCTTGGTATGGTTACAATGGGGTTAATCGAATGGACTGGCCTGCGCAGAGCGCTGACCTTAACCCTATCGAGCACCTCTGGGACTAGTTGGAGCGTCGACTTAAGGGGTGCCCCCACCGTCCGAAATCGGTGAAGGAACCGACCTGTCTTCTCCCAGCCGAGTGGAAGAAAATACCGCTAGCCATCGTACAACGCCTGGGTGACAGAATGCCCCGGAGGGTCGCAGCGGTAATCGCCGCTGGTGGAGACTCCACCAACTATTGAAGGTGAATAAACTTCGTTTTCCTTTGCTATTACAGGTGTTCAATTACTTGTTAGTAGATAGTGTAGATGCGAATCACAGGGTACTTTAGGGGTTGTGATTTCAACATTCTGTGTTGATAACTTGTAAACCACAACACATATGTCAAATCTGATTACAACAATCAAATTTTGAGAAAATTCTGTTCATATTTAATGCGCAACACGATAAATTTGATTTTGATCAAATATGGCGGATTTCAAGATGGCAGCCATGTTCAGGAAATAGCCTAAAAAATAGGCCCCATCACCGAATCTTTGCTGTGGTATTCACACATTTAATTTTACCTCCCGTTTCTGAAATACAAGGTTGTCCTGAGACTTTTGACTCACCCTGTATAATTTATAAATTCTGTTACATATCTTTGATTTTTGTCTTCGGTATACCTACGGTACATATTACATTCATGAAAACTCTAAAAAACGATTGCGTTTGTGATGCATGCAGTTTCCTTTGTTTGTTTGCTTCTGTTTGTTTCTTTATTTAACTCTGCTCCTCTAAACGTACGCGTATACGTAATTTTTATGGTTTAGGGTTTAAGGACTATCGTGTGTAACTAAGAAGTTGTAAGCAGTCGCCCGTCTCTAATTTACGGCCACTGGTTCCAGGGAAGAGGAAGCGACAGTGTCTAGAGACAAACACAACGTACGTGCCCCACCGGAATTCGAATACCGACTCACTAGGACGAAAAGTCATTCGCCACCACTTCGACCATGACGCAAACACGTCGAAGTATGCCTAATTAGAGCTTTTATGAATTTCATCAGAATGCGGATTCCGTCCATATTTACATAAAATACGTCAGACGGATAATCTGTATGCTAATTAAGACAGATAATTCAAAACGCTATCCGACCGTGTGGCATACACGAAGAGACTGGTCCGGGTGATGATTTTCTGGAAAGCTTTGGGTGATGATTTTTGGAAAGTTAACGGTTCTCTAGGAGAAGTGTATGATAATCTGTATTCCACCATGTGTAGTTTACCGTTGGATTCATTATTTCATTAATGCTGACAGTATTTCTAGAGCGCAGTTGGATTTTTCAAGAAAATGACGTGCGTGTCATAAGGACCGTGTCGTCCAAAACTGAACTGAGGAACACCTGAACGTGTTCTTCCACAGAGGACAACATGACTAGTTATGAAAAAACTGAGCATATTTGGGACCACATTGATCTGCAGTTGGGGGCATCAACATTCCCTTAGACTTATTTCTGTACACTCGGCAATCCGTACATGGATAGACAAGGTCATAACGGTTAATACCTTACCGGATCCATGCAGACTGTGTGTTCGACATCACATCACAACGGTGGAGCGCTTTTCACGGAAGGTCCAGTAAATACAAAGTCGGTTGTTATAATTCTCAATAAACAGTTCCGAATACCGTGAAACATTCTCAATAAACAATTCCGAATTTAGCGAAACATTCTCAATAAACAGTCCCGAATACTACATATTCGTGCATTTTTTATCCTTTTTTTATTTCATTTTGTATTTCCTACAAAATCTTTGTTTTCTCTCTGTCGTTTTAAAGATTCCTTGAACGTTTCCAGATGTTTTTGGTATTAGTGTAGATAACTTACAACAACAACTGGATCATTTTACAATTCATTTTGTAATTCATTCTACCTCAAGAAAGAAACAATAAAAATCAAAATGAGTGTTTTGGTAAAGAAACCTTTTTTCGAACAAGTGACATGTAAATGTTCAGCAAATCTCTGACGATAAAGAAACATATCGACACGGGCAGTGGATGTATATTTAAAGTACAGTTGCTTTCATTTTTGGTCAGTGGTGCTCAACATGAACCGTTTTGAACTCTGTCGAAAGATGCACGTATCCATCCGCGATGATTAGTGCTTAATATCCAAAGCTTCGCACTAAATCAGGTAACATAAATCTTCCAGATTCAGGTCTGTAGGAAGCATTTGAGATATTGGTATTTTTCAGATTAAATCACACGTAGCTGAAATATCACCAGAAGGCAATAAATGCTTGTTTCCATTTTGGACAGCATGATCATATTTACAATTCCCGTGATTTCACGAGGCACACACTTTACCTGAAAAAGACGTCATTAGGAATATTGAACCCGATTATTTAGGTATTTTTAAAGAAAAATAATCTACGCATATTGTTAAAAACACATACACTTTTGAAAAGCACAGAGGAAAGGGAAAAATATTTCCGCAACATTTTGTGAGAAAAAATGGGACTCCTGAAAAGCTTTTTAAAAATGAATGAAGTGTAACATCTGAAGCAGTGCGGATTCTAATATACTGTTTAATATCAACATAGAATACTGTTTCAACTACACATACCTCAGAAAATTTGAAAATTGCATCATCCTGGAACCTGAATCGAACGCATATCTTCCGATTTACGTTGGACGACGTTACGATTATACAACTAAGAACTAGGAATTTCTAAGCAACTGAGATGTGTTTGGGACTCAGACATATCCTCAGTTGCTTGTAGGTTCCAAACCTAATTTTCCGTAAGTAAATCAGGACAATGCAATTTTCAAGTTTTTTTTATTTTTTTTTATTGTAGGTTTAACGACCACCGTGAGCAACTCAATGGGCCATAAGCAGTCGCCCGTCCCTAATTTAGGGTCACTGGTTCCAGGGAAGGGAGAGAGCCAGTGCCGTAAGACAAACACAACATCCATGCCTCACCGGGATTCAAACCCTGACCCCTTACGGACGAATGATCAGAGGCCAGCGCCTTAGACCACTGCGCCACCGGGTCGGCCCAAGTTTTCTGAAGCATGTATACTTTCATAGTTAATTTGGCATCAATCTTCCCGTAACATCCATTTGACTATCATTGGAACAGTTGTCTCAGGTTAAGGGGAAATATGGAAATCGGTAATTGTATTAACTTGGAAAAGATGCCAAGAAAGTATTGTGCAAGGAAACGTAAGTTTGCAATGAAAATACATTCATTAAAAATTTCGAAAAATTAATTATATTAATATAAACATTGCCATTGTGTTGCTAAATTTTAAATTACTTACTAAATATTTCTGGTTTACCGATTATTAGTGCAGGTCGGAGTCTAAATCAAAAATATTGCTGTTCAAGTCACAGTGCCTGGTCGTTCCGCATTTTTTTTATATGCGTTAATTAAAGAGACAAGTTTCCTTCGCGTTGAGCTCCGGATCGCAGTAAAGACATTTTGGTCCAAGAATTTCTCCCGTTAGGAAAAAACATTTTTGATAAAGTGGCAATCGTGTCGTGCTTACTACCTTCCAGGCTGCTTAGTTATAAACATCGCGGCTGAAATATGTCAATCTTGTATTTTGAATCCTCTTGGCAATGTTTTTCTGGCTAACGGCTTGCCAGGTTACATAGTTAAATCTGTCGCGGCTATAATATGTCAATCCTGCATTACGAAACCAGTTCGCAATGGGTTCCTGGTTAACTGCTTACCAGGCTACTTAGCTAAATATAATGCGGCCGAAATATGTCAGTCCTGCATTATGGAACAAACTGGCAATAGTTTGCTGGCTTACTGCCGCCAGGCTGCATGGCTAAGTGCATCGTGGTGAAATGTGTGCGTCCAAAACTCATAAGCGTAAAATCTCAACTTGTTGTAAAATTAGGTGTGTTAACTTTTTGTACGTAACCCAGTGCAGATTAGCAACCAGTGTAAATTTATTTTCTCTTTGTAAACCCAATCATGCAAAAATCAATAGTTTGATTTTTGGTTTTGAGTTGACCCAGTCTAATGTGTTATGCTTTTTGTTGTTGGCAGTAGATGAATGTTGTTGCTGTTTCCCACTATTTCTTTTTTGTTTTACATTTCTCACAACGTACAAAGTAGAACTGATACTTGTTGATAACCTGCATTTCACATGCTAAGCATATGCAAATGATAAATTACTATTAATCCATATGCTGGGCACTTTTATTTATTGGCAAGAACGTTATACAGTGGTGCCGCATTTTGCACGGATTTATTTTACGCTGATTTATTTTACGTGAGTCCAATTATACGCGGTCAGCCCCACTGCGAGATTCATATCTCTCTGGAAATAGAGCTACGAAAGTAATTTAGAGCTTGTAAAACGGCGTAAGAAATATATAGGAAATGTAAACTCCACTGAATTAATCTAAGGCGCTGACAATGGAGAAGACGGTTCGGTTTTCGCACATAAATTAGGAGAGCAACAGTACGTATGTGTGTACTAACAACAAACCTTCACCCGTGTTTTCAGGATGGACGGCGCCTACCGTTGCCGTTGGCGACCCGACTTCTCCCCTTCTTCTTCCAGTCAGTGGCTGCCAGTTACAGAATGCGCGCACAATCTCGCCTCTTTGTGGCAATGAGCATTGTACCTCTGCACCTAAATTATGGCCAATGACTTTCAGAAAAAAGAACATGGCCCCGAAGCTTAAGACAGCTGCTTTACCTGCTGCTGTACAAAAGAAAGAGACATGTGTTAACAGTGCATGAAAAGGTAGATATTTTAAATTTGTTGCGAAAAGGTATGTCTCTGGCAAATGTGGCCCGCATATACGGTCACAACGAGTCAACCATCCGCGCCATTAAGGTTCAGGAGAAATTTATTCAAGAAAACATCGAATCCAGCTTTCCCATAACGTGCGAGATAAAATTTTAGTCAAGACTGAATCGACGTTGAACTTGTGGCTTGAAGATATTAAAAAAAACATATGCCGTTCAATGGAAGTGTGCTGAGAGAAACAATTATGAGCCTCTATGCTCATTTTATGCTTCCTTATGAAGAGACAGAAACTTCTGCTTCTAAATAAATGGGCTTTAAAGCCAGCAGAGGTTGGTCTGACAGCTTTGAAAGACAGTTTAACCTCAAACACGTGCAAATGACGGGTGAAGCTGCGTCTGCTGACTAAAAAGCAGCAAAAGTTTTCGTGAAGGCCTTCAAGAAGATTGTCAAACAAGGCAACTATCTTCCAGAAAAAGGCTTCAATGCAGACGAGATTGCATTATTTTGGAAAAAGAAATGTCCAACCGCACATACATTTCGAAAACAGAAAAACAGGCGCCTGGCTTTAAGTCATCAGAAGGCAGGGTTTCAGATACGCTCTGCGCAAATGCATCTGGACACTTAATTAAGCTGGGTATGGTACACACAAATCACGTAGGCCACGTGCTTTAAAAGGTAAAAACAGAAATAATCTTTCCATGTTTTGGCAGTCCAATAATCTTCACGTCCAACAATCTTCCCATGTTTTTGGTAGTCCTGCAGCGTTATTTCTAGAATGGTTTCATAACTGTTTCATTCCAGAAGTAGCCAGTTAACTGAAGGAAAAATAATTCGTTTCAAAGTTTTTCTTACACTAGATAAAGAACCTGGTCGTCCTGTAAAACTTAAAGTTGCACATCCAAACGTTGAGGTCATCACCCTACCTTGCAATACCAACGCCGTTCTTCAACCTCTTGAGCGAAGCGTTATTCTTTCGCTGAAAGCAACGTACGCACGACTTATATTCTTTCGAATACGTAGCGATGTGAATGAGGATCTTAATGTAGATGTGATAGCGTGCTGGAAATCTTTTCGCATGGTGGATTGTATCGTTTACGTTAAAGAAACAGTGGATGCAATCAAGCCAGAATCAATCAATGCGTGCTGGCAACCCCTGTTGTGTGACTGTGTCAATAATTTTAAAGGTTTTCCTACTATCAACGAGGAAGCAAAACATATTACTCAGTTAGCCAAGCAGATTAGGGGTGAAGGCTTGCTCGATATTCTGGTGGAAGAAATAATACACTGGCGTGCCAAAAGTAAGGACCAGACGGCTTTTCGAATGTAACATGGTGCAGAAGTGCTCCACATAGACTCAAATCATACCATAAGATCCCCAAGATGTAAAATATGGGACAAGTGAGTAAAACCGTCCAAACAAGGAATCCAAGGGATATTAAGGAACTTTATTGAAAAGGTAGCTTCGAGCACAACTGGACAGAAGACAGAAACATCCAAGTTACAGGCGGCTGCCAAGAAAAATCCAGTCTTTAGTAGAGGATATGATCACCCCTGACTGCGCTGCAGGATTTACAACGTCTGTTCATGCTGGGGACAAGGTAGTCAAGAAGCTGTTGAGGCATCGCGCCCCATTCCCCTTGCAGCGCCATTCGCAGCTGCGGAATCGTTGCTGGCGGCTGGTGACGTGCTGCCAAGCATCTCCCGAGAAGATCTCACCCATGTTCGATTGGATTTAGGTCCGGGGACCTTGCGGGCCAATCCATGCGTTGAATATCTTCACCCTCCAACAGCTCTGCGACAGCCACTGTAAGATGAGGTGTAGCGTTGTCGTCCATGAAGAGGAACTCAGGGCCCACAACACCTCTAAACCGACGTGCGTGAGGCAGGAGAACCTCAGTACTATAGCGGACACTGGTGACTGAACCTCCGTGGAAGATGTGGAGGTCAGTACGGCTACCAAGCATGATACTGCCCCAAACGAGAACTCCGCGACCTCCAAACCGGTCCCTTTCGATGATGTTGGATGTGTGATTGCGTGTTCCGTGCTCTCTCCAGATGTGTATACGTCCAGAATCGCTCGTCAGACTAAATCGGTTCTCATCCATAAAGAGAACTTGACCCCATTGCTGATGTGTCCAGTTCTTGTGTTCATGGGACCATAGAAACTGCCGTCTCCTATGAGCAGGTGTTAATGGCACACACCGTAGTGGTCGTCGTGCAAATAAACCACCTATGTGCAGCCTCCTAGCCACGGTAAAACGCGATAACGGACGCCCAGTTGCCTGTTGCATGTGCCTTGCGATTTCTCCCGCTGTTTGCCGCCTGTAGGACAATACACCGGTCGTCCGCCGTTGTGGTTGATCGTGGACGACCACTGCTAAACTCTCGGACAGCTGTTAATGTCGTTTGAAATGCTCTCCAAACTCGTGAAACGATGCTGTGAGTGATCCCGAACTCCTCGGCCTAAGTAGTCATATTTCGACCTTCTTCCAACTTCCCAATGACGCGACGTCGGGTAAAATCATCAAAATGTCGTCTACTGGATTGCCTGTTGGCCATATCACAAGATGGTAGCAACTCGACGTCGTTCAAACCGATGTACACCGTGCAATAGCTTTCACCGAATTGCTGAGCGTACACCGCCAGTGTGCTTTATACCATTCCGACACCCCCCCGTCATGATGCATATATGCGTATGCCCTATCGTACAGGACTCTAGTCTATCTCCTGAGAGGTATTTCGGTCCGTTCTGCCTCATCGTCCTGCTGCTATGCTATTTTCTCCTCTTCGTCCTTAATTTTTGCACACCAGTGTAGATTTGATTGATGAAATTTAAGAGCCGTTGACCAATGAAGAGCTGGAAGAACTTGTGAAAACTTCCTCGGACGAAGATGTTGATGACGACGCCGACGAACACGATGAAACTGCCAGGGGTAATCTGCACAAGCTTTCCGAAATTATCCAAGGAGAAGAGCACTTGAAAGATTTAATTTCTAACTATGATCCCTCTGTGGAACGTAGCCTTAAAATAAACCGAAGTATTGCGGACATTTTAATGCCGCATAAAGAGATTTTTCAGCAGCTAAAAATGCAGCGGCAACAATTTATAATAACGACCGTTTTTCAGAAAAAACGCCTTCTACTGGCCCACCATTGCCTCGCCCAGTGTCCCCAACTACTGCACTTAATGCATCGGCTTCGGAACTCAGCGTTGACGACCCGCAGTGGTGTTACGTAGTGAAGACAACTATTAGGTTGGTATGCATAAAATTTTGTATCATGCTATCTCATATTTTAACTGCAACCGTTACAGAAGAACGTATACATTGTTCTTTATAAAGTAATCATTATACTGTAATAAATATATGTAAGCGAATAATACTGCGCATATACGTAAAACAAAAAAAGAGCTTGGAACCTGATTTATTTTATGTAGTTTTATTATTGGCTTTGAATAAACAGAGATTCGGCTTTACGCGGTCTCGTCCGATCATAGCCCCCGCTTAAAATACGGAACTAATGTAATGAGCAGAAAAATTCAAATGTTTTTATGTATGAGCAGGATTTTAACTTTCTTCAGTTAAACTACAGAATTTGATTTATTATTCATAAAATTCATTACATATATATATATATTGCATCTATATAAAGTATAAAATTTAGTCCCCGGTAAACGTCCATCTGTATGTTCGGGCTAATCTCTAGAATCGCTGGGCGCATTTTGACGCGGTTTTCACCATTCCATAGAGAATTTGGCGAAGAAGGTTTAGGTGTATGAAACATCAATCTATGACAACAGTGAGCCCAGCAGTAATGATTTTAGTGACAAGTCAAAGAAAAAACCGCCGTTCGCATTCTTTCGTGGCTTCCACGGCCTAAACAACGATGCGCGGCGACCGGTTTACGAAACGTTTTTGGTCATTTGAAAAAAACGCGAGACGCATACGCGGCGGCCGGTCTGACAGCACGTAAGTCCACAGAATAAAGGCGTTGTTACATTGGACGCTGAAAGAATTTGTTTATCGGCGCTCGCACAGACTAAATAGTTGTTTTCGTACACACGTATGTATCTCTTTGTGTAGCTCTTTAATTAAAATTTAAATGTGGTATTACCATTATGCCGAGACGAAATCGAATATAGGTCATAGTACATCGGGTGCTATAAGAAATTGTTTATCCCGTCATAATGAAACTTTCCAAGAAACAGAATCTCGAATGCCAAATGACAGACAAAGAATGGCTTTACAAATATAAAGACAGTCCCCCCTGTTGAACGTAATAATCGTCACTCTTTAGATTCGCCGTAAATTCTAAATTGCTACCGTGCGAAGTCGGGCCGGGTCGCTAGTGTTCAAATATAATTAATTTGCTCTGTATTGGATGATACCAAAGTTCTTTAGCTAGGCTTTAGACTGCATTTCGTTTAGTCAGAAGAAGCACAAAAGCAGCACGACCGTCTCTATGAGACTTCGATTCCTCCAATTCGTCATCTCATTGGTCTGCTCGTGTGGCTCGGACGTATCAACGGATTCACGTGTACCGGAAAGTAATCAATACATTTGATTTATTCTGCTAGACCTGCAAGATTTGATTGATGAGGACTGTAAACATTTTTTTTTTTTGGAATACATAATTCAGAAGATCCTTTCAAGGGATAGCCTTTTGTAGCAACTTAGCAACGTCTTTGAGATCGATACCCATTTCATGTTTTTCATCTCACATAGCGGCCTATAGATGACAGCACGTCAGTACGCATTCCGGCGTAGCGGGAAGTGCTGGCATATTTTGGGAAACTCCTTCTCATTTAAAACTAATCTTAAGATCACGCATTTTCCTTTGAAAGCTTAACATCCGTAGAGTTGTTCAACTTTTAGCTTGGTTAGATTAGGATTATTTCAATATGGAATGATATAGTAGTTTTCACGTGCTCTGTTCAACATGCAATCTACAATATACCCTCATCAATTGTGTCTGAAGATTGTTAGAGAAAAGTGTATCTGTACGTAAAAGTACTTTAATTTTTAGCACTTCATATGTATTGCTTGTATGTTACCTCGTGTCTAGCATTCAACTGATAGTACTAGAGAAAACGTATAGGGGGAGGGGAGCAGTATGTATCTAAAACAAGAAAATCGTGGGAGCCCTTGCATTTCGGCGTATTAGCTACCGTGAACAGAAAACAAAGTTTGAGCACTGTGCTCTGTTAACGTCTGCACGTTACTGAAAATGTTCCATTGCTAACATTTGCAGTGTACATGAAGTGAATATTTTTCGTGGGTAAGGTGTTCCCAGAGTAACGGAATGGCGGGGGATGCATGCATAACACAGTCATTCACTGAAGTTAAAATCAGGATATACAGGTTGCATCTTACATAATAAACCCCTTAGATGTAAAGATTTTCAGGACAAAGAATAACATGTAATACATTTACTGTGCTTCAATACAAATATTATTATATAATAAATGAGCTATCTAGAAGAGATACTCGTGTGTTTTGTGATTCTAACAGTAAAAAAAATGGTTGTGAAACACCGCTAGATTCATGCATCTTGGAATTCATATATGCGAACTGCTATCACTGTTTTCTTGTCACACTTCCACATCACACGTTAGACATATATTTTAAAGAATATGCCACCTTGTTATCTAATTGATTCGCGCCACTCTAGAGCTGCCCAATGTGATAACGAATATAGGGATCCCAAACTTGACTTGAGACGCTGGCCTATTCCTGTGTCCCTGACATCCCTTGGTTAGCCGTTCATCGCACTGCCTTAGAGCTCAGAACTATGCAATAGGGTAAATGCCCTTCGTGGAGTGCGACTTCACCTTTTTATTTTGCAATCGGCAACCACTCAGGCGTAAGAACCCTAGTCAACGCATTTGATTAACTTACCTCTGAATTCTAGAGGGAGCATGGTATTCAATAACTGTGTACTTTATAGCTGCATTCTAAGTACTCTGAATAACAGAATACAACAGAGTTTTTTTAAGCTCTGAATGTCAAGAGTTAGAACAATGTTTCGCAAATATGTATTAGAGAGTAAACAAATCATAATTGATGTGTACACAAATTATAACATAATTGGGGTGCAATGAAATGTACGCATCTCTGTGTAGCTTTCATTGCACCACCAATTATGTTCTATTTCATGCATTGCACAGTGCTGCTTATGTGAATAACAATCCCAAGGTAATAGCATATTCTAAGCATATTTATATCGTCTTTTAATTCGCCCTATAAAAATAATTTAAATACTAATTCGGTTACCACAACTTAATGCTAGAACAGATACGAATAGTGCAATATGTGTACCAAAAACGAAGTATAAATAATTGCAGTTTTACGATAGTCTTTCTGTTTTAAGATAGTGAATTAATATGAAGTATAAATAATTGCTTGGCCATTAAAGGAATGGTAATTAAATATATATTTTAAATTAACAACTTTCTTTAAATAACAGATCAAAATGTTTAAAATATTCAAAAGTTTTAAATTTCAAAGTTATTTTCAATTATAAACAAGGTGGATTTGCACGAATCGAAATACAATATCGAAGACATAAATTCTCAGGTAATTTATCAGTTCCCTTGAGAATGTGGACTTTCATATAAAGGACAGACTCCGAGGGCCCTAATGTTTCATGTAAAGGAACGCCGGACCTAAGTACGGAACTGTGAACTGAAGAAGGCGTTTATTGCCCGACATTTTGAAGAAACTAACTATAAATTTGTGTTCTGAAACGATAAGCTTATTCATGAACCTGATTCGACTATCAAGCAATATATATATTCGAACCTATCCAGATATACCGCATCACTTCGCGGATTCTCAACGACATAACATCTACCTCATTTTTTTTCAATCGCGTGGAAACCACTATCCAATATCCGTGACCGTTTTGAACTCTGGTGATACCACAATGTATTACACATTTTGGCTCCATTTATCTTGATGAATCCAAGCCAAACTTTCTGCGAACTATAATTAACATTTAACTGTGAATACGTGTTTATGTTTTGTTCTATCTCAACATCAGTTGTGTTGTCGTAAAATATGTTGCTTTACTCATTATTGAACCAATTCTGTTTACAAAATATTATTCTTTAGGTAATGCATCTGGAAAAAAAATTTTGTTTTTAAATAAAAAATAACAGTTTTTCGCGTAACATTGAAAATACGTTTTTTTCTGTTCCGTGATCTTCTGCTCACCCAGTTAATAAAATCATAACAATGAATGCACTTACCAACGGATAACTATAATTTTAAGTGTGTTTCAAACCACATCCCTGCTGCGACATGTTTCTCTTTCTATCTTTTTGCTTTGGGGATGAACCTAACGGCAGCACATTACATTTCCAATTGTTGCAAATGTACTTCTGAAATCAGTTAATAAAAGTAGAAAGACAACAAGGCCCAAATGATTTAACAATATCAAAACCACTTAATCACTTTTTTCTTTTTCTATCTCTTTACTTTGAGTTGAGCCTCACGGCAGCACATTACATTTAAAATTGTTGCGAATGTACTTCTGAAATCAGTTAATAAAAGTAGAAAGGGAACAAGCCTCGAAAGGTTATCTGCCAGCCTGAAAGAATATTTCTACGGAGAACAATTGCATCCGGGCAGCAAAAAAATGAGGTTATTTCCTTTTTCTTTTTCATTTCGGATACCTGTACACATTTATACTTCATCATTTCCCTGGGTTCAGAGTACGAGGTCACGGCCTCATCTATATACATGTCTTGAGTGATGATCTGTGCAGGTTTGATGTCAAATATATTCCAGATAGATATGTTGTCCTCCTTGCTGCTACATAGATGTGGTAGCATGTTTTCGTGTGTTTTTTCTTTTAATCCTCGGTGGCGCGGATTCTAATTTTCCTGTAATGCACTTTGGGACAAAGTCCTACGCAATCTCTCATCCTTTCTTTCATCGTACCAAAATCTTTCTTCAGTAACCTTCAATTTTTATGGCGTCATTAAAATATTTAATAGATTTCTTATATCAGTATAAGTTTTTGGTGGAAAGTTTGCTTTAATTATTTAATTTAACTGAAATAATTTTACCGTTATTTTTATGATGCAAATTTGTAAATTAACTTTGCTATTAACATTGTAATTTTTGACCGTTAAGCAATATATCCTATTATATGTTTATTGAATTTATTATGCTCTTTACTTTCGTTAATTTTCGTCATTCAAAACGTATTTTCTCCGAAATTGAAAACAATTTCGTTGAGTGAAACTAGTGCTCTCTCTTCTCAGAGAGAGCACTAATTCCACTCACGATCAGTGTTTGGAACTAGTGCTCTGGCTAAGAAAAAAAATTAGGAAGTATATTTTACTGCAGTGTGCGACGCAGGAATTGATTTTCATTACTTTATTCTCAACTGATGTTTTTTTTACTTCTTTCGCTCAATAATGAGGTTCTGAAAAGGCAACGTTTGAGATCTTTTTCCAATATATTGTGAAATTTGCTTACAATAGGAATATCAGCAATCTTAATTCCTTTATCAAATGTAGCTTTAAATTCACCATAATGAAAGCAGCTGCACAAAGAGCGACTACAGTAAAAATCAATGTCTGGAATCCGACATTTTCCAAAAGTTAATTCACAACTAAACCTGAAATTAAATTTTTTTAAAGCAAGCATGGCTTAGGCACTCAAGAAATTCATGCCATGATCACACAATGTTCAGTAAGCAGTGCAACATTAATTCAGCAGAAGTCAATCTGAATTTCTCCTTCCAACTGGGGTAGGTGCCCTGACGCGTTCAGACATATTCACTAAATCAGCAAAAGATAAGTGAAGAACTGAATATGGTGAACAATAAAAACACAGCTAGCGATGTAG
Source organism: Macrothele yani (assembly GCA_039090855.1). Classification (NCBI taxonomy): domain Eukaryota; kingdom Metazoa; phylum Arthropoda; class Arachnida; order Araneae; family Macrothelidae; genus Macrothele; species Macrothele yani. The sequence continues at coordinate 56,658,694 of CM077021.1, forward strand.
TTAACGGATCTCCAAAATTTATGACAGTTGATCCGTCTTGTTTTAGTGATCTCCAAGTGTTACATCAGTTAATGATTTCGCGTGTATAGATCCGTCTTGTTTAAGTATTGCCTGCTCGTGCACAGGATGAAAAGGCACTTCACAAAGAAATTATGCGAAGCGTATCAATTGTAAAAACTACAATTTATACATTCCTATAGCAAAGATTTTGGCTATCCTTTACATCAGTGGTTCTCAAACTTTCCTTTACCACGGACAACAACTAGAATTAGACTGTCAACCTAACACGAGCCACCTAACTCGGCACCTCTTCCATTCAAGTACCAAAATTTAGGAATAATGATTTGACAAGTCACTTAAATGCATTATCATCATGAAAACTTGATATTAAAGAAATTTCATTGTAGAAAAGTTAAAAATAAATTAATAAAAAAATACTGTTTTTTTATTATATTTTAAAACATAAAACAAGGGAGGCCAATCCCTCAACACAGCATTACACAGAAAAGAACAAAACTCATTATTAAGATTTAGGACTACGCATCTCAAATCAATTAAAATACTTGATGGCACAAAAGTCTGTTCAAAATGTAATGCAAAAGAATAGACACTAAACCACATCTTTTAATATATAGACGTCGATAAGAAAGTATTTCAAGATGATGAAGAAAAATTAATAAGTGAATTAAAAAAAATATAACCTAATGAAAGGTTTTAAGACCAAAGGATAAGAAACAATGACAGCATAATTATTTTCATAATTAAAATGTTATTAGCACATTTCAAGGAAATAAATGAAGAAAAATACTTTTCCTCTCCATTTCATTATGAAAGATTTTGTTGCTGGACATCTTCAACCAGTTTGGTTACATCAGGTTCAATGGAAGATAGTGTCAGCCTTAAGTCAGGCTCAACATCCTGTTCCTTTTCATAATTTTGAGTCCAACCATGGCAGAAAATCCTATTTTACAATTTTACGTTGTGGGAAACGGTAGCAGGTGCTTGATGGCACTGTTGGTGAGTTCAGCGTACTTTGATTTCACATGTATTCAGAAGTCTGTTAGGGATTTCTCACTAAACGTAAGTTTTAGTGCTCCCTCAGACGCCAATTCAATAAACTGGTCACACATACGACCTGATAAGCCGAAAGCCTCAATCACAGATGTAGAACTGAAAGGATTCCTAATCCATTCCTTACTTTCATCAGGCTCTTGAAAATAATTATTTTATGTTATCTTGCAGAATTGTTATATGGTTCTGAAATAATTACACGAATTCACCATCGATTAGTTCTCCTGAAGACTTCAAAAATCATCAAGGGCAGAAAATGTATCATAATCCCCACGACCAAGTCGTTTACTCCAAATTTCATATTTCAGCAGAATTGCTTTTATTTTATTTTGCACTTTAAAAATGGTTTCATCGCGTCCCTGAAGTGACAGATTTAGCCTGTTCAGTATGCGGAAAATATCTATGAGACATGACACCTACGCTAGCCATTTAAAGTCGTGGAAAAGATATTTACTTACTTCATCAGTGCCATGAAGGAAGTTCTTGATCTCATCCCTCAGCTGGAGAACTCTTGAAAGCACTTTCCCTCTTAACAACCACCGTATTTCAGTGTGGAAAAGTAAATTTTTGTGCACGCTTCCCATGCTTCGCACAATACACTAAAAAGGCGAGAGTTCAGTGACAGTGAATTAATTAAATTAACCACTCTAACTACTTGTTTAAATATAAGATTCACTTCAGAAGGCATTCCTTTCCCCGCTAACTGTTCTCTGTGGATAAAGCAGTGAGTTGAACTAAATACAGGCACTAACTCTTTAACCTTTTGCTGTGAAACCCTTTCTTTTTCCACACAAAACTGGCGCACCGTCAGTACCGACTCCGACGCATTTTTTCCAATCCAAATAGTATGTTAGGAAATAATCATTAACCATGCCAGTAATATCAACTCCTGCGCTGTGAAGTTTTAACGATGAACAAAACAAAACGTCAATATGCATGTGCTAAAAGTTGACAAAGTTTTCTACGTCCGTGCTGACGTCCAATTGTAAAGCAAAATAGCAAAATATCACTTCCTCACGCGTAGCAACAGAAGTCATTGATTTCTGTGATGACATCATCCCTTTACGTTTGTTTTGAAAATATTGAACAGCTTTATGGGCTAAATCTGCATGTTCTCTTTGAAAATGCCGTGAAAGATTTGAAGGTTTCAGCGCGTCGTTAGACAAAGTGTCATAGCACACAACACAAAGAGGGTTGTGTGCAAGTTGGTCACCGGTCCAATAAAATCCCATTCTCAGATAGTCTTCATCCTATTTCCTGTTTACACATTTTTTTTTTTTTGCGATAACAGGGCAAATGGTTTGGAAACGATTGCCAATGATTTTAGTTTTAGCAGGCCCATGTGGAGTCGTATGGATTTCACTTATATTCCGTTTCTTTTGGCGATAACAGGGCAAATGGTTTGGAAACGATTGTCAATGATTTCAGTTTTAGCAGGCCCATGTGTTGTCGTATCGATTTCACTTATATTCTGTTTAAATCAACCACTGTTAAGCCACCGATCCATTCTGAATATCAATTATCAATAACACAATAACAATATCAATGGTATACACTGTTTAGGTAAACCCCACACATACAGAGTACATAGGAATAACTAACTGCCGAACGCAAAGGTCTACTCAGTACTACAGATGGGTCAGGAATCACGTCTCTGATATTTTGACACTGATACGAGTGTCACCGTCACCGGCTGGTACTTTTCCCCTGAAATATCAGTGACAGAATCACTGTCGGCGCCACCTGTCCCTGTCATCGGTCAAAACCTCGAGCTCTGCAATTCCTGCTGTTTGGAGGCGAGTTTAGCGCCACTGCTCTGTGACAGTGACTTCCCTGGAGGATACTTGTTTGCGTCACCGAAACTTCGTTCTGCAGTTACTGGGAATACAACATTACTGTAAGATAGCGACGTTGACAGCGCATTTGACCTTAATGACCCCAGCCGCATGACGGTGATTACGTGCAATCCCATCTTAGTGCGATAGATCACTGCTCACGGCGCTATCTTAAAGTTGAATTACTTGCGTGTTACAAGTACATATTTTTCATAGAAATGTTCGCGGACCACAGTAAGAACCACTGTTCTATGCTGCTATTTGAGTTCATTAAAATAATTGATTAGATCCGAAGATGTACGAGAAATATATTTGTTACAATGCGTTTTATCAGGGAAGGAACGTGTAAATAATCTCGCCTGCGTACACGTGGAAATCCGTTTTCATGTACTCTTTACGTTGGCCTGTTTAAAGCCTACAATTATACTGATTTTAGTTAGAACAAAGAAGTTTCATATCCTAAAATAATTAAAATAAAATATTTTAAGAACGTCATAATACATACTTTTTCCAAGTTTTTTCTAAAAGATAATGTCAGAGAAACATAACACGTTAAGAATAATTACTTCATAATTGGTAGAAACAATAATAATATAAAATGGTAAATCCCGAAAATAAAATAATATATGAATATTTTTCACAGTGTAGGACTTGAAATGAAATCAGAGATTTTATGGGTAATTTGATTTACATCCCATAACTGCTGTCATTTCTCAATATATTTGGTATTTGAAAAGAAGGTATGGAAATCTTAATTTCAATCTGAAATTCTAAATCTGTGAGCGTACTCCAATGGATCAAATGTCAAAATGTTGCTCCGATCTAATCATTTTAAAGGCTAATAATTTTAGTATTTTTCAACTTTAATTGTATTTTGTTTTAACGCTCCTTTACCAGTATTCCATACACAGTGAATGTTGAAAGGTTTGAAATCTTCCAATAATGTAAATTACGCTCATACCAGATAATTCTTTATTTGACCTATCCCTTCCTTCTGGAGATAAAATCTAAATTAGATGAACCCAAAAAGAGGAAACAGATTTTTATATGTCATTTACTCAACAACATTTTGCAGCCGCCCCGATGGCGCAGTGGTCTAAGCGATGGCTTCTGATCATTTGTCCAAAAAGGTTCCGGGTTGGAATTTCGGTGAGGCGTGAATGTTGTGTTCGTCTTACGGGTTTGTCTCTCCCTTCCATGGAACTAGTGGCCCTAAATTAAGGACGGGCGACTGCTTACAGCGTATTGAGTTGCTCGTGGTGGTCGTTAAACCTCCAATGAAAAGAAAAATCATTTTGGAAAAAAAATGATTGGAAATAATGTAACCCCACTCCTTTACCAGTGCTAAGTTCGGGTTCAATTTTAAGAGCCTGAGCCCGTCCGAATCCAAAGTAAGTCAGGCCGGACTTGGATTTTATGCTGCCAGATAAAGCGAAGGCCCGAACGAACCCGAAAACTATGACTAACCTATTTGGACATTAATAAAAAATATCTTCTTGCAAGCTTCCATTCTCTCCTCCCTTTCCCTTTTAATAAATCAATCTCTTTCTCAACAGGAAAGAGGGGTAGATATGTCTATGTGGTTCCACAGTACAGCCTTAAGAGTTTCTTTCACTATTCGTTTCCATCTAAAATGCTTTCTGCGGCCGGGCGTCTGACAAAATCGGTTTGCGCTGAAATCGAAATAAGCAGGGATAATAAAATTAACATGGGGTTGCTGTGCGGAGGCACGTGCGAATTTAAAGGCGTGGTATCTACCATTGACATATTTTGAAGAACATTTGCTTTCGCCGCAGAAGTCTGCTAATCCGTGGCTTACGGCATTTACTCCCTAAACCCAAAACAAATAGCTCTTCCCAGTCTACACTCGGCTTCCAGAACCAGTAGTCGAAGAATTCAATTTACCCACTCGAACGTGCAATAAAAACAGCGTACGCTAAATGCTAGATCATATTAGAATCACAGTTAAGAAAATAAAAAAATAAAAATTCAGAGCCCGACCGAGTCCGCCTTTCCAGGATTGTAACAATTATTTTGGGGCCCGAGCCCGGTCCGGGTCCCCGCTCATCTTAGGGCTTTCGGGCTCGGGCTCCGCCCTGCTCACCTCTGCCTCGTAGTAGGAAGAGTTTCACAGAAAATATATTAGAAACAAACGGGTTCTTTCGTTTAGAATTAAATGAAGAAAAACCTTTTTTTATCCAGTTATGAATACCGATCTGTCCATTCAATTTCATCTAGTAGATGTTAGTGCAAATCCTAGCAATGTTTGTGGAGCATCGTCGAAAATCAGTCAACATCATATTTTTTGAAACCAAGAAAAAGAATGAACCAAAATTTATTGTAGAGTTACATCAGAAAGACATATTTATGTCATCTACAATATATAATTCACTTCATCTAAAAAGTAACTGGCGTATAATAATAAATTTTCTAAGAGTTTAAAAAATGTCTATTTAGCGAACCGATACCCGTACATTACGAAATCATAAAATTCACTCCACTTTATGTGAAAATTAGTGAATTACTATCAAGCTCTATTATAAACGTACAAAGCGTGTTATAAATTTCTTGACTGTATTTTTATACGGTAATAGATTAAATACGCTACGAAAACACCTCAAAAGTGTTATGTTAGAAACAGGTAGAAATTAAAAAACAAGAGTCCCATTTATGCCTATCTATGTTAAACATCAAAGCCAAACAATTAAGACCTAGATATCCAGCTGCTAATTGGCTGACCTAGTCCACGTTTCGGGCCAGAATGACCCATGGGGAAAATATTTTATTCGCCACTTGTTCCCTTCTTTCCCTGGGACTACGCGGCAATTTTGCACGACGATGAAATTTTCTAGCTTTTGTGACCTATGCAAGTCGTTCTGCATAGAAAATGTAGTAAAGTCTAAACCGAAAAAAAAAAAGACGGCAATTACAGGTAGTCGCCGTAGTTACGAAAGTCTGATTTACGTTCAATGCATTTAGGAACCAATCCCATGAAGCTTAGTTTATTAAAAATCAAGTTACATACAATGAATCCGTAATAACAAACTGACGCTACTTTGCGACGTGCAACAAAATATTGCTCGTCTATAGCGGTTAGTCCGCTAGCAGGCGCATGACCCGAGGTCAGAAAAAGACTTGGTCCTTTTCAGTTGGACTACTTTGCTGATATTAGGGAATCGTGTGTTTTAGTGTATTTGGCTTCGGCTTTTGTTTTTACCTTCATGACTATGGTACCAAAACGTAAATGTTATTGATGTGATGGTGATGCATCAAAGAAAGGAAAGAGATCACGATTGTAACAAAATTGAAAATAACAAAACGGTCGGAAAAATGTGAAACGCAACAAACATTACTATTATTATGAAGATTATTCCACCTCTTTCTTCCGGCACGGGTAAGATGTACCAAGTCTGCGAAGTGGTATTCCTTTTCTTTTAATTGCCCAGTAACTTCCTTATTACACTAAAAGTATTTAGGATAGCTGCCTTCCGTAGTTTCATGTAGGTGTCAGGTTGAAGGTCTAGTGTCTGTTTTGAGCTGTGAATGGTCTTAGTTACAATTCCCGTGACTGATATTACTATGGGGACGGTGGTGGCGTTCTCCATAAGCCACATTTCCTTGACTTCGTATCGGAGGTCGTTATTCTTTGACACTTCTCTCCTTGCGTCTTCTGGATGTTGCACGTGCTGGGCACGTCTATGTCAATGAGATATGTTGACTTCTCCTTGTCGACTAAAACGATATCGGGCCGATTATGTTGGGGGGGTCTTATCTGTTCTGATCGATCTGTCCCAGTACATATTGTGGCTGTTGTTCTCTACAAGAGTTGTTGGCTCATACTTGTAGTCCAGGGGACCAGCTAAGTTGTAATGAGGTGGTGCTTTCTTGCCATCTTCTGATGGAGGATCTTGGCGACTTGATTGTGCCTGTTCGTGTACTCTGTTTGTGTGAGGACTATGCACCCTACTGTGATATGTTGGATAGTTTCTGGCGATTGATGACATTGCCTACATGTGTCGCTTTCCACTAACGTGTCCTTCACGATATCCTTCCGATCTTGTACAGCAATCCGGAACCATTCGGTCTCGGGTAAGAGTGATCCGTTTGTTAGTCATTCATTGGAGGCAGTCTTATCCACATGGTCGAATTGCAGATCGTTGTAGTGGCTTCCGTGTAGGACTTTCTTGCCCCAAGTTTCTTCTTTTAGCCCACTCGTTCTGATCTCGATGTTCTGAGTATAGGGCTCTAAGGCTGTGTACGTTTTGTCATTCTGGTTTATCGCTTGGAGAAGGAGCCACTTGCTCTGATGGAAGCATTTTCTGAGGCTGCTGATTTCTTCTTCGTGGTGTTTCAGGAGATCAATCATTCCCCGTCCCCCTTCTGCCGTTTAATGCTCAGCCTTTCTACTGCTGTCTTCGGGTGCTGCTTGCGATGTTTATTTACTGTTGTCCTGGTATTGCACATTATTTCCTCAAACTCTGTAGTGGTCAACCTGACGCGTTGTGCATGAAGCGTTCCAAGGTACTTATAGGCTTCTCCTTCCTCCATAGCTGCGATCTTCGATTGGTAGCTGCGGGCATCATGCATGCTTTGGTTCATAGTTTGTGTCTTGCATTTGTCTAGGCCGAATTCCATCCCAATGTCATAGCTGAAGCACTCGGTGATCCGGATTAGCTGCTGGAGTTGGTTCTGTACGATGAGTACAGCTTGATGTCATCCATCTACTTATTATTATTATTATTATGTTAAGGATATTTTGGCGTATCTGAAAGTGTTTATTTAGTGTCTTTTATGCATCAAAATGTTTACTATAAAAGAACATTTGACTAACACAAGTGTACAAAAGTCAGGAAAATTACATACGGTTCGTACGTTAGATACGAACCGTACGCAATTGTTCCGACTTGTGTACAAATTCGACTTCAAGACAGATTTAGGAACGGAACTGGTCTGTAATACGGAGACTGCCTCTATATCGTTATGAAAATACCTTACCTCATGCGATATCATACACAGTCAAGTCACATTATTGTGATCAGCTCCTACTCTTGACGTGAACAGCGCGTAGCTAATGAAAGACGGAACGTTTCGTGAGCTGACTTGGAGGGTATATAAGGTGTGCTGTAGGCATTCTCAAAACATTTCACTCGCTGTTGTAATGGATAAAAGGAGCGATTTATCAGATTTGCAAATAGGGATGATCATCGACTTTGAGGGCAAAGGTGGCAGTATTTCCGAAACAGCGCAATTTGGGAACCGTTCGCATGCTCTTTTAGTTAAAGTGTATCGTGATTGGACAAATGGTACCATTGCAAATAAGCGACGAGGAAACTGCGGAGCATTACGTGTCTCTGATGTGAGAGGTGAACGTTTCCTTCGAAGGTGTGTGAGAGCCGATAGACACTCTACGGTGAAGGAACTCACTGGCCGAATGAAACACGGGCTGCCGTAAGTGTGTCTAAAACGACAGTACAGAGAACCCTACTGCGTATGGGGCTCCGATGCAGACGAATGCTCACTGCACCCATGCGAACGAAAGTGCATAGGCAGAACAGGCTTACAGTTGCACGGCAGTATCGGAATCGGACCTCCGCTGATTGGCAACGGATTGCCTTCTCCGATGAGTCACGCTTCCTGGTTCGTCGAACGGATCGACGTTGGAATATAAAGCGAGAAATATCGGAGAACAAACACTTTTCAACCAACGCTGGAAGAACACAAGCTGGCCTTATGGATTAGGATATGTTTTCGTGTCATTCTCTGGGTCCACCCATACCTGTGGAAGGCACTATGGACCGACGTCGTTATGAATTCATCCTTCCAAACCACGTACACTCGTACATTCTAATCGTCTTGCCTGGGGCGAATGGGATCTTCCAGCACGACAACGCGACGTGTCACTGAGCTAGAAAGGTCCGAGAGTGTTGAAAGAGCACGATGAAGACTTCAAAGTACTTCGCTATTCCTCTAATTTACCAGACTTAAACTCAATTGCTCATCTGTAGGACCACCTCGATCGTGTTGTTCGCTCTACGGATTGTCCACCATACACCCTCCAGCAGTTGTCAGATAACCTATAGTCATCATGGCTCTACATACCTGTAAACGGTTTCCAGCACCATATTATGTCACTTCCAGCCCATGAAACTGCTGTCCGCCCTTCCCACGGCGGTTACTCTGGATACCAGCCGGTGGTCGCAATAATGCGACTGCACCGTGTATATCTGAAGCAAAATGGCAATTGAAAGTACGTAATAAGAAATTATTAAAAACTTTTTTTTTCCTTTTTAGTGTTTTTATCTGTATAGTGCTTTTAGTTGTAAATAAATTTCTCATTTTAACTATCGCACTTCATGGTAGTTTAAGGGTTTTTTGATATCGTGCTAAGACGGCGTATATATTACTAGTTTTACCATTTGGAGCAAGACGTGTCTCTTTGCTGCTAATAAACTAATTATAAAAATATACAGACAAAGCTGTCCTATGGGCTCGATTTAATAGATTAATGTCCTCATGCTCATTTTTGTAAAGTTCTGTTTCAAACTGTTCAGTTTCTTTTCGTAATATTGAGAATGTAGAAATGGAAAACGAAGGAATGTGTTAACTTTTCTTATTAGTATGTAAAATTGCATTCATAATTTTAAGGAGATTTTTTACAAGGGAGCTGGACTGTTAAATCTCTACACTTCAACGGAACCTTGTAAATCGAAATAAACCAAACTAGACGAAACCCGGCGGAATCTACGGTTAGTTTTTAGTATTTTTATTTTTCAAATTATTAACTCATATGAAACAACAAATGTGAACTTTATTTGATTGACAAATTCATTCAACCACTTCAGTAAAGACAATAATCCCGGTTCGTGATTTTTTTCTTTTTGTGACTGATGGTTCAACGCCCACCGTGAGCAGCTCAATGGGCTATAAGCAGTCGCCCGTACGAAATTTACGGTTGTTGGCTCCAGGGAAGGGAGAGAGTCAGTGCCGTAAGACAAACACATCATCCATACCACACAGAGGTTCGAACTCGGACCCTTCACGAACGAATCATTATAAGCCAGAGCTTAGAACCCTACGTCACCTGGGAGGCCAGGTGCGTGATGAGCATCACGACTGCACCCTTTTTCAGTCGTAAAATATGAGGCCAAAGTCCATTCATCTCGATCGTGTGCAAAAATTCAACTGGCTAGCGCACTCTTTCACTCTCATCTTCAGTCAAATTTGTGTTTGTAAATGTTGTTGGCATTAGATTGGCGTTGCGAATACTCTTCACCCGTTGGAATCGACGGTTAGGTTTTTCTTTTCTTTTTTTTTTTCTCTGAAAAGAATAAACTCATATGAAACACCAAATGTAAACTTTATTTGATTGACAAAATCATTCAACCGCTTCAATAAATACAATAGTCCAGTTTCATGATTTTTTTGACTGAAGATTTAACAACAAACGTGAGCAACTCGGTGGGCTATAAGCAGTCGTCCGTAATATTTTCACAAACAATGGCTAAAGTAACGTTTACTTGTATCTTTACATAATGGGAAACATCTTACTTTCGTGAATAAACTGGATGGAATGAATATTAAATAGTATAAATACATCACACAATCCAACGGCGTAACCCAATAAGGTCTTCTATAGAGTTCGCTGTTCCGATGAGAACTTTGATACGAATGCCTGCTATCGTTGCTTTGCGCAACGGTGCGCTCATAAAAGATAACACTTCGGACTTTGGACTATCTCAGTCCCTACATGCTACTGCTTTCAACAGCGCGTGAGTCAACCGCACGCTTCTCCCATAGACTTTACATGGGGATTTTTCCGCCTCACAACGGCCGAACCGTTGCTCCAATCTCAATTTTATCTTCGATTGACACATCTAGAAGGTAAGACCTTTATTTTGATACATCAACCATATATTTACGCTCAGCCGTTCTCTCAAAATAGGACGCACAGTAAAAAACTTTATAGAATTAATATGTAGATATCACGCATGATTGATTGTGCAATTGATATGTAAGACACTCTTGATATGCATACCCCTGATATGTAAGATTGTATGTTATTACATACAAATGCTCAGCTACTTGTGTTAATTAGGTAGATCCATCCAATTTAGATTGGAAATATCACTGAGTGTTATGTTGAAGCAACTTCTTAATGAATACATAGTACGCAACTCTATTCGAGTTTTAATCTTTTTACTACTAATTTTGATGCTTTAATAAATGTACAATGTTATCCTGTTTTCGCTTTGAAAAAGCACATATTTCCTCATATTATGTTGACTAAAAAATAATTTTTACCAAGGGTGGAACTAGATGTTTAGATACTCGTGTCCCATTGTCATTTTAAAGGGCACCTCTGTGATTATTAATACTTCTAATTTCCACATCTGTATGATATTACGCCAATTTCATTTATTTACTTATGTTTTTCATGAGAACAGACATGTTTATTTTTCGTCGGAACGCCTTAACCGAACTTCTTTTATAAACCTTTACATTATTCTGTATGTTTCTTTTCTGTATAGTGCATTTGACCTTGGCAAAGGGAGGGGAGACATATTATACACTTTGTCATGCCTTACTGTCAACGAAAAATATAATGCATGGGTCACTTACTGATTTTCATTAATTAAATTTTAATTCTTATCAGTAGAAGGCATTTACCACTTAATTATTCCATATTATAACCGCAACTTTTGCTTTACTTACAAAACTACACTTCGCCAATGCAAATATGCATTTTCAATATTCGGAAACAACGTTGAGCCAATTGTTCAGACAATAATCTTGAATATTTTATGCACATTTGCTGGACGAAACTGTTCAAAAAAGGAAAAAAATGACGTGCAAGAGGTACCGTGAAGAGAAGCATTAGATAAGGAAATTTGGATATTGACAAAATTGAATAAGGTTCGGAAAACGTTTTAAATCATCTGATCACTTGCTTTGCAGGTTTTACCACAGGACTTTAAGAATATATCGAGAAAAAAGGCATAGTCCTAAGCACAAAACCTTTGATCAACAGAGAAAAAATATGGTTCAAATGAAACAAAATTTCAGAAGTTGGCTGCCTTATACTTTTAACTTTCTTCTTGTGTAAATATTACCCTGTGTGAGCTGTGGTAAGAGTTTGACACCCCAATTAGTCTATCTTAGAAACTTATTTACTTTATGCTTTCAATGTCATTTTTTTAAAGATATGATTTGAAATTAATACATCTTCATTGACGTGTTTCTAAGAAAGCAATGCAACAAATTTGGTAGTTCACGTTCTCTTTCTTGTTTTTAAAAAGTATTTTAAATAAATGTAAAACCATTACAATTAGAGTAGAAGTTATTCTACTTCAGTTCGCTTTCGTTAGGTTTTGATATAATCGTTACCATTGCAGGTATGATAACGTGCGCATGTTATAATGCATTCCTGGCTTTTATGACTGCAATTGTAATTTAGGACTCGAAAATCACAGAACAAGAGGACAACAACAGTCCTATACCACGGTTTCATGTTTCAAACTGAGACAGACGGTCATTTAAACATATAAACAATTCCTGTGTCATCAACGAAATGATAAGCGAAATTTTACATCTTACGTTTTTCTTTCATTGCAGAGTGCAGAGAATCCTGTTTTTAAGAAAGAAAAGAAATAATATTATGCCCATCAGAAGTAATATTACACTTCAGAACAGCTGATCCACTCAATAAAAAAATTGTTTCCTCAATCTGTTCATAATAATACTGTTAATAAAGTGCTTCCGCACTGTTAATTTGCAATGGACTTTTCCGCATACAGTGAGAAGATCGTGGGCGTTATTAATTCTTCGCACGAAATAAAAAATAAAATGAACAGCAATGCAGAAATTTTGGACACAGTGCACAAAAGCTGTTATACTTAGAGTTGCAGGCACTATCGATGACACTATCGATAGTATCGATAGTTTTGTCTAAATCAATACATCGATATTTTATCGATAGTTTTACGTCTTCCAATGCTGTAAGTGTAAATCACGATGGCGTAAACTATTCAGCTTTCACTGATGCCTTTGATGACTGGAACACTCATTTTCACCTCATTTATACTGATGTCGAAATCATTGAGCCCAGCCATATTGATTCATGATGACAATGCGAAACTAAAGATAATTGTAATCAAAAGAGTAAACGGTGAAGAACTGCGGTTTTTGCACTCTGTTGCTCTTCACGTTAAGTCAAGCTCAAAGCGAAAGTGTACGTTTCAGTCAGATAAAGAGGAAGTCAAAGCGTTGTTCTTGTTGTTTGAACTTGAACTTTAAAGGTACGACAGGTGCTGAAACAGTTATTTATGGAGAGTAACTAATCAGTAATAATGGGTAAACGTAAAATATCTTTTGTGCAACTTTATTTTTCTTTTGGTAAGGATAACGTTTACGCAACATATAGCCTTTTCGGAAAGAACTACAAATCGCCGGGCAATAACGTCAAATGTCAAATGGATAATTTAAAACGACAGCATCCAGCTGTTGTCGTTTTAAAGGATCGCAGAAAAAAACAATTGAGGAACAGCCTACTCATACCTTTATTTACTAAATATCTCACGAATTATGACCACGATTTTGCTAAACATTATAAAAGTAACTAATTTTCAATACAGAACTGCAGAATTTTCTTCTTTAGCTTTTGTGAACAGAAACATAAAAAAAACATACAGTACCAGCAGAAAAAGGGAATTTAAGAGCAAAGAATTAGCTCGTTCTTCAGGCAAAACATTTTTTTCGTGACTTTTGCTCACTCACTTAGGGAGAATTTCGTCAAAACGGAAATTCCCCTTCACGGTTATGCAGTGGTCTAAGCCCTCTTTCAGAATCCGGGCCAATCTCGTTCATCCGAGATGGGCCCGGATACAAATCCCGAGAGGAATAGATGTCGTGGTTGTGTTTGTCTTACTGTAGTGGACCTCTTCCTTCCCTTGAGTCACTGGCGGGTCATTCCATGTCAGATCACCGAGGCAATATCACCCACCGACTCGGACTTTAATGAAACTTGGCAGGTAGATACACCCGATAAAGATATGAGAAAATCCTAAGTTTCAGTTTTGAAACCTCGTAGTTTTTAAAATTCAGTGCTCCAAAATTTAGCCGAACACCCACTTTTGCAGCCGTGCAGTAGCAATCCACTTTTTACATAACATGCTGTAGTTTGTGTGCTACGGAATTTCGGAGAATGAAGCTTTGGAATCATATGGAAAAAGGACCCTACATATTGAAAACACTTTTCATTTTACCCGAAACACCAGTTAAGTGATTGCCACCTAGTGGTGAAGTGAAAAATTACAGCAAATTTAGACACTTTATGGGAGGCTATGTAAAGAATTGCCCTGGCATGAGGGAGATATTTTTTTTATATTGATATTTAACACATCCTATAACATACTTGCAAAAAAATGTTGGTTTTCACCATATTTTCTCAGATGGTTAAAATTATCTGAATTTCATGGAGGTCTCACCTTCGACAGTTCAGCCATTTCGTTCTACAAACCGGACCCACCGTTTTGGATTTTGCTGAAAATTAGCATGTAGGTTTACCTAACAAAGCTGCAAAACACTGCAAATTTTTTGTCTGCCACATTCCATAGTTTCCGAGATACAGCACTCGAAAGTTAAGCCTAACCACTCGTTCAACAGCAATCTGATCTTGTTAAAAATGATGAAACATATCATGTGGCAGCTTTTCAACTTAAATCTTTGTACGTGTGTGTGCACATCTGCGTGCATGTGTGTGTTCACAAGATATAGTTACTCTCACATGCTGAGGGATGAGAACCTCTGCAAAAATGAAAAGAAATAGTTTGTTCATTTTTTACATACAATTTCAACTTTCAAATTTCCTACCCTGTAGCATCCATTGAGAATAATCAAACATGTAATTTTGTTAATAAATTGCTAGGTAGCAACAAGATAAAAAAAAAGTAATTTCTTGTATACCATGATTACAAGGATTTTTCCAGTTTTGGTAAATTTCCAAATCAAATTTAGAGGCTAACTATTTTTAAATGTATTCCTTATACATTTAAAAATAGTTACTTGAAAAAATAATACTTGAAAAAATAAGTTCCTGAAAAAATAATATCTTTATACTTGAAAAAATAATATCCTTATACTTGAAAAAAATAAGTTCCTGTATCCTAAATAACTAATAATTGTGACTCAATCTGCAGTTTTTTTGCTCCATTTTTTACAATTGACAAAGTGAAACAAAATAAAATATAAATTTTTAAGCACTGGCTAATTTTTAACTACTTTGAAACATTATGTGAAATAAATATTACAGGGTATCAGTGCACAAAGCATCTACAGGAGTAACCATTTTTAGCATTGCATATAACACATTTCAATATATCAGAAGTTTGCTTTATCAGCTGATTTAATCATCACAAAGGGATGTATGTAGAGAAAATGTTGAAAGATAAGAACTTTCTGAAATATGTTTCAGGCAATAAAGTTTTATTTTGGGTTTTAAACTTCCAGTCAGTGAGTGACAGTAGGGTTTTAAACTGACAGGCAATGTGTATTTTTGGTTTGGTTTTCAACTGCCAATCAATGTTAAGTTTTGGTTTGGTTTCCAATCTGCTAGTAAATGTTTAGTTTTAGTTCGGTTTCTAACTGCTAATAAAAGTTTAGTTTTAGTTTAGTTTCTAACTGCTAATAAAAGTTTAGTTTTGGTTAGGTCTTTCCAACTGCCAATTAAAGTTTAGTTTTTGGTTTCAGCTAACAAGCCAATGAGAGTTTAGGTTGATCTTCTGTTTTGGTTTGTTTCACTAGTACCCTGGTCATGACCAACCCCTTTGAGGGAATATCATTATGCGTAAAGCTCTCTCTCCCGACAAAGCATAATATTGCATCTAGAGCGTAAGTATTTAACACATTTTCCAGACATATAAGCTCCGAATTTTGCAATTAAAAAATTCTTGTTGCGTTGGAGAGAAATTCAGTTGAGTAGAATATTTTGCAACGAAATCGAAATTATACGGAACGTGAAATTTTAAAATGAAGGGAGTCAAATCCTAATTTAATAATCGATAGATTTAAAGCAGTGCCTTCTCCTCTGAGAACTACAGGGTGTCCACAATGTCTCTTTACAAATTTGCACATTTATTACGGATACACTGTATGATATGGACAAATATGGTTGAGCACATAAGTAAGAGCAAAGACTAAAGTTTTTTCTACCTCATTCCAAAAGCTCAATATGCACACCATTTCTTACGCGTAACCAAAACTCCAGTTCCAACCGTGTTTGCTGCAGAATGTCCTCAGTGATGGTCAGAATGGCATTGTTGATCATCGATTTCAGGTCATCGAGTCCTGCATCTTTGTCCGATACACGATATCCTCCACATATCCCCATACAAAAATGTCCAGAGATGTGATGTCGGGGGAACGGGTGTCCTTGCAATTGGACCATCCTGTCCAATCTACCTTCCAGGGAATGTTGTCTTCAAAAATCCCGAACGTGCCGTTCCCAATGTGGTGGCGCACTGTCCTGTTGGAATATAACGCTTGGTTGAAGCTACTCCAACTGTGGCACAACATACTCACGCTAAACATCCAGGTAAACATCTGCTGTTACTGTTTTCTCACTGAAGAAAATTGGTACAAGGACTCGGTTATGCATAACACCGCACCACACATTCACTTTAGGACTGTCTCTCGCAAGTTCCATAAAATCATGAGCATTTTCAGACCCCCAAAATCCGGCATTGTGTCTGTTTAACTGCACAGCGACATGAAAAGTTGCCTCATCCGTAAAACGAATATGTGTGAGAAACTAGGTATCTTCACTCAGTCTATCCAGCATTGTTACTGCGAATTATTTTCCTCGTGGTCTATCGTTAGCCTCAAGTGCTTGAAACAGTTGGACTTTGTATGCTTATAAGCGTAGATATCTATGTAGCACCCTGTGTAACGTGGACCGGGGCATTTGCAGTTCTCTGACAGGGGAACGAATGAAACTTGTTCGGGCTTCGTGAGAATGAATCACGAATTATTCATTCGATGACTTCATCCAATTGTTCGCGGGTGGCCACTCCGATCTTGAACCATCACGTACCCACTCTTCGTGAATTTCTTGGACCATTGGCGGATATTAAGACGAGATGGCGTGGTTTTCTTATACGTAGTCCAGAAATGCCGTTACGTTTGTGTATCAGATTTTGTTTTAATGAACCAAGGGAACCATTGCGCGCCGCCCCGGTGGCGCAGTGGTCTAAGGCGTTGGCCTCTGATCATTCGTCGGAAGGGGTCCGGGTTCGAATCCCGGTGAGGCATGGATGTTGTGTTTGTCTTACGGCACTGGCTCTCTCCCTTCCCTGGAACCAGTGACTCCAAATTAGGGACGGGCGACTGCTTATAGCCCATTGAGTTGCTCACGGTGGTCGTTAAATCTCAAAAAAAAAAAAAAAAAAAAAAAAAAAAAAGAACCATTGCGCTCTCTCTTGTGGACAGTACATTTTCATAGTACAGCACCTGCTACGTCAGTGTGGGAACTATAAAAAACAATAATGTCAATTAAAACTTTGATATATACAGTACATTATACAACAAATACCATGAACCTACATAGAGACAGGGTGTCCGTAATAAATGTGCAAATTTGTAAAGATACTTTGTGGACCCCTGTATATTTAACACAATCGTTGCAGTGAAATACTGCACACCACGGAAAAATATTTCCAGCTCATAATAATACAAAGTTATTTTGCAGAGGGGCCCAACGCATTTAAGGTATGTCTCCTTATCGGGCATCCCATCAGTCCGATTTGAAAAGCTTTCATTCAGTCAGATATAATGCGTAAGGGCTCATTTTACATATAACCTAATTTTAACTCACACTTTCATCACTATACCAGGTAAAAATGCCTTTCTGTTTCAAAAACATCCGCAGTCATTTCTGCTCTACTAAATACCCATAAGAAAACAGTATTTTTTGGGCTAATACCGGTCACTAAAAACCTTTTAGTATGCTAAAAGTTTCAAAAATTTGTCGTTCGCGGATCAACAATGATTTTTTTGTTTTCGATATCTGTGCCTCTAAGAGTGCGATTTGAAAATAAAATTGGACACCAGACACCATTTTCTTTTATTTTTCTCAAGGGACGGTAGTGCGGTTATGTTCCTTTTGTTTATATTTGTTACTGCTTTTCAGATCCTTAAGATCGAATTAAGCTAATTTTGAAGTCTATGCAATTCGAGATATTTTATTTAGCGAGCACTACATTTTTTAAATAATAGAAAATTTCCATCTTGGAGGAATGTGGTGAAAATGATATTCTTGCTATCTGAACAATTTGTATTTTGATCGCATTTCGCATTTATATTTTACTGAACTCTAAGAAATTGTGTTTTTTTTTCTGAATTTGCTTAGAGGATCTGAAGTAGTCTCTTCAGTGAATGTTTTCTCTTTTAAATAGTGTTGGTGCTTTTTTAAGCAAACATGGCTGTGATTCAAACGTAGTGTTCGATTTTCTAATGCTGCGCTCAGTGGATATTGAAATTTCGTAAGCGCATAGAAGTGCTGATCATCCTCACCACTCTTTACATACTTTTAATAGAGGATGGAAAAATGTGCTCTTTTCATCGGGAGTGCCTGAGAAAAAGAAGAAATATGTGATTATTTATCAAAAATAAGAATTGTATGAGTGGTTTACCGATATTGAGGAAGTTGCTTAATGATGAAAGAATGGTGGGCCGCCCTGGTGGCGAAGTGGTCTAAGCGATGGCCTCTGACCATTCGTCCGAAAGGGGTCCGGGTTCGAATCCCGGTCAGGCATGGATGTTGTGTTTGTCTTACAGCACTGACACTCTCCCTTCCCTGGAACCAGTAACCCTAAATTAGGGACGGGCGACTGCTTATAGCCCATTGAGTTGCTCACGGTGGTCGTTAAACCTCCAAACAAAAAAAGAAAGAATGGTGGTTTAGATGATTCAGTTGGTTTTATACAATTCAGTACTTTCAAGAAACATCGTTTTTAAATAAAAATGACTATAAGGTTACATATTGGACTTTATTGTTTATGTTGGTTCGGCTACTTAGGTTTTAAATTACTATACCGTGCAAATTAATTGGGACAAGCTATTTTATTCTCATAATTATAATGTGATCGCCAATTGATAACGGAAACCCACGTAAACCGGTTTTATCATATGTGAGGTGGTATGACTGTTAGACCTTGATAGTAAGAATGTGGTTTGATCGGTTTTGAACAGGAAATAGGCACTTCAGCTTCAGTTGTGAACTTTCGTGTGTGACAGGTGGATGTTAGTTTTTGCTCTCTGTGAGTACGTGTTGCTTTTGTGTATTGAAAAATGAATATTCCCCAAGGAAGCGTGCAAAAATAATTGCTCTGAAACATCACACTCCTATGAGAGTGAGATATATTGTTTCTGCAGTTGGTGTAGGCAAATCAAGTATATCAAGACTGCTTACGCGATACAATGCATCTGGATCATCGTCTCCAAAAAAGAGAGTTAAATGTGGAAGAAAACGAAAAGCAACTCCACGAACCGATAAATATCTAATCAGAAAGAGTAAAATGAATCCAAAAAAACAAGCACCGACCTTCAAAGAGATTTATTGGCTAGTGGTTGTGATGTTCGTAATTCAACTGTATGCCGTAGGCTTCTGGAAGTTGGCCGGAAAGCAAGAAGACCAACGAAAAAACAATATTTGAATGCGAAAATGAAGATAAAACGTTTAGCATGGGCCAAAAAAATAAATCATGGACAGCTAACGATTGGAAAAAGGTGATTTTCAGTGATGAAACTCATTTATTTGTGCAGGGTTACCAAGCAAATGTTCTTAGACGAAGCAACTGTGAACCCTTAAGACCTGAGCATGTCAAACAAACTGTAAAACACCCTCTGAAACAGAAGTTTTGGGCTTTTTTCACATCAAATGGCACTGGAAGCTTAGTTCCTGTTCAAGGTATGATGAATTCAGCCAAGTACGTAGAAATATTACAACGTAGGATTGTTCCATTCTTGCAAACTTTTGACGGGACATTTCAACATGATTTGGCCCCATGTCACAATTCGAAATTGGTCAAGAATTTCATGCTGGAAAATCAAATTCATTTGCTTGATTAGCCTGGAAATTCACCAGACTTAAATCCCATAGAAAACTTGTGGAATATTTTGAAGAGACGTTTAGGTAAAATGGATTGTACAACCGAAGAATGCATAATAACGCATGCTGTAAAAGTGTGGTTCCAAGATTATGAAGTCAAAAACATGTGCACTCAATTAGTGGAGTCAATGCCAAAACGAATTCAAGAAGTCATTTCAGCTAAAGGAGGACATACTTCATACTGATACAGGTATTTATCAGTGTATATCAAGGCATAGAATGATATAAAGGCATACTTGTGGAAAAAAGAGTGATTTTTTACTTTGTCCCAATTAATTTGCGCGTATGGCCACTGGGAAGTCATTTTTTCAAAAGATGAGGTTTTGAGTAAATAATTACCACATTATCGCCTTCAAAACAAACTCAGCGCAGCTGATTTGCAAGCTGTGTGATAGTTTATGCATTAGCACTTCATTTGATATTTGCAGAGCAATATTTTGACATCTGGATGACTGTAAATTGAAATATGTTTGTTTCGGGTTTATAAATCGTAGAGTTGTATTCGGAATTTCTCTCCAGTCTCCCTTAAAAATAAAATATAACAAATACATAAAAATAATAGCAAATTTAAAAATAATATTTATGATTCAAATATATACAAATGTCCAAATTTTTGACTTACTGCTGAAATTTAAAACGATACCGCAAATGTATCCTAATATATAATTTGCTAAAGTCCTCCGCCGCCCCGGTGGCGCAGTGGTCTAAGCGATGGCCTCTGATCATTTGTCTGGAAGGAGTCCGGGTTCGAATCCCGGCGAGGCATGGATGTTGTGTTTGTCTTACGGCACTGGCTCTTTCCCTTCCCTGGAACCAGTGACCCTAAATTAGGGACGGGCGACTGCTTATAGCCCATTGAGTTGCTCACGGTGGTCGTTAAACCTCCAATAATAAAAAAAAGAAAGTCCTCCATCATCCCTGCCACTTTTAGGGTCGTCATAGCAACAGCAGAGAAGCAAATGTTTGTGACGTCACGTATAGCTTTTCGTGTAGGTGACGTCATCACCTACACGCGCACAGTCTACTCGTACGAACTTTGTTTTGTTGTCATAGCAAGAAATAATACAGCTGCTGCTGTGACGTCATCTAATCCAAATCAACATCCATGACGTAAGGGATGCGTTACGTCACACGGTCAACTCTTTAGAGATTCGAAACTTTTCGTCAGGAATTTTGGTTCTACTTCATATGCCTTATTACGCTGTTTAACAGAAAAAGACGAAAATTTATATTCGGGTATTCACACTGTGTTATCCGTAACCGTTCCTGTTTAATATTTTGTTTCCATCTTTTTTTTTTCTTTCGTTCGAGTTAGTGTTTTTGTTTTTTTCGAGTGTGTGCGATTCGAAGGCATTTAATTCATATTATGGTTCATTTGTCTCAAAACATCGACTTTGTTTTGCGTGAGTTTCAACAACAACACTTTCCTAAACGGAAAAAAATCTGCTGAGGAATTAGTTTTCCAGAAGGAAGCAGCAAAAAGACGAAAGGCGGAGCAAGAAAGGGCCCGTCGGGAAAGTATGTCTGCTGCGTAAAGAGAATGCGATCAGAATCGTCATCGCGTAGCAAATATAACTCCTCAGCAAACTGAACGAAGTCGGAAACGACACCGATTTGCAAACATGATGTCAGAACGAATTGCACAAGGTCGCGAACGACATCAGATTGCAAAAGTGTCACAATCACAAATATTACGCCAGAGACGTGGTGTTACAATCAGCCGACAAAATCCACGAACTAGAAACCAAGCTGTTCTTGACGTAGTTAACGCTGTAGAACCAAATGTAGACGCTCATAACTGTGGTTCCATGGACAGTGTTTACGAATTTTGTCACGCAAAGCATTTTGCAATAGAACAGCCATCTGACAAGTTTTTACGCAATGCTGTCATAAAGGCAAAGTAAAATTGGATGCTATAAGACCAGCCCCTGTTATCCAGCAGTTATTGAAAGGACAGTATCAACATTCGAAACATTTCATGGACAACATGAGATCAATAAATAGCGCTTTGGCGTTTGCGATCATGTGAACTAACATTGTTCCGCCTCCTGGATACGGTCCCTATTGTTTCCGAATTAACGGACAATTTTTACCATCGAGCAGGAGCTTTGCATCCAGCAAATGAGGACTAGAGAAAGTTTGCTGAACTGTATATATTGGTCCCGGAAGAGGCTGGTGATCGAAGATTGAGGATTAGCGAAAACGCCCAGTGCAATCCAAGTGTGATGCAAGAGTTAAGCACCGTCATGTCTCAAAATAATCCTTTTGCTGACGCAAAGAAAATGCTTTTTGAAGTTGAACAAGAAATCATTAATGATGCCGCTCTGCATGACGTTGAGCTGGCAAAAATAGTTCACCGAAAAGAACAGGTAAAATTGATACAGGGTTCACAGTCAGTGTATACGAAAAATGTTGTGTACAAAGATGTTTTGACGAAATAAGGAATAAAAGTTTTACAAAACACATAACAAACAGACGACCCGTCGTATCAAATTCCATAACCGACTGTTTGCGAAATTTTCAGAAAGCTGTGAGCCAACGTCGCCATCTATTGACGTGGAACTCAAAAACTCAATAAATAAATGTCAATAATTTCTGTACCATCAATTTTATTTTCCCCGTTATTATTGACTGGCTTTCTTCTAGTATGATATAAAGTTCACCAATTCACCATCACACTGCAAAACACGTGATTTACCACACTCTCAAATAAATGGCTTTCATATTTGAATCATCAGGCCTAACCAAAGGCGACAATTTTTTTCGTGATTCAGAATTATACTTAAATAAAGTTCTATCATAAAGTTTAGTATATATATTATTTGTCTTACATATATAACTGCCGCTCTTGACGACATTTAGTTTCGAAGATAGATATGGGTGAACAACAGAGGGAATTCATAGCAAAATATTTGTATTTTAATTTTTGTATCCGAAATATGTCAGAGATACGCGATTTTCATACATCATGAGAATAATTTTGTACCATGCGGAGTGTACGTAAATAACGAATATCTCTACATTTCTAAATAAAATTTAAACAGAAGACTGAAAAGGACGGTTAGTGTTGTCCTAAGCACATGCATTTGTTGCTGAGAACAATAAATGGAAAGGTAACGGTCGAAGATATACCGCTTTCTTTCCATTAGTCCCCCTCCACTCTCGTCCACCCATGGCGGGTTGAGTTCCGCAACAACGACTATGAGCCCCTTGTGAAATACTGGCAAATGAATTCAGCCGGCTTTCTATTCCTCTGCTGCAGCACGGGTAAATGACAAATTGCGTAATAGGTCCGGCCGACTTCACTGGGAACCATCTATACGCATTCGCGTCCTGAAGATCAGGGAGTCTACGGAAAATCTGCCGATTAGATGGCCGACAGGACCGGGATTCGAACACCGGTCAGAAACATTTGCCTCCCACACGGCACATAGCGACTTAACCAACTGCGTTATCTAAAGGTCTATCAGTTAATATTACGGAAACACGTTTTCGTATTTCAGTTTTTCAGAAATATGTGTGCATTTGCATTAGATCTTCTTTAGGAATGTAGAACGAAGCAGTTAAAATACCGTTATTAACGGGTTTTCCTCTGCTTTGATGTGCGTGTGTTTCACCTGGAAAGTTCTATCATGAAAATTTTACATACTACATGTGTGAAATAAAAAAGGGCGATATTTCTGCATGTCACAAAAGGTTTAACAAATTAGATGTAATTTTATCCCGTGAGTATTTTTCATTTTGCACATACATGATAGTCACAATTAAAAAGGAGGTGTATCAGAGCTCTCTGTAGAAAGAAATATTGAACGAATCGGATTCAAATTTGGTGCACATACTTTTCTGAGTATGGTTTTGATTTTCGAAAAAAAACCCCATCAAAATTTCGCTCCTAGGGTAAAATTTTGTTCTGCTCTCACCTTAATATGCATATTACGTAGATTATCTAATGAATTTGAAGATAAAATCACAGATACGGTTCAATGTGTCTTCCATTTCCATGCTGTAAAAACTGGATTCGCTGAACAACACTTTCGAGGGCGGAAGACGACTGACTTGGGTGGAGTTGTCTTAGATGTGAAATTCCGCATTTTAAGACAGGTAATAATGTGAATACTGCCTTTGAAAGCGAGGATTTTTGAGTATACTCACAACTAAAGTAACATGGTTTCAGATCTGGTCATCGTTCCGGTCATGGCACTGGAAATGATCTTTTAATCACTCTCTCGTTCGAAATCTTCTGCTGCAGTAAGGCTTTCCTATTTAATCTGATATGAGGAGGTGCACCAGCGTGCATAAAAATTATGGTGTTCTAACAGTTTCTTTGTTGAAGTGTTGAAATGACGCGATCAAGTAAAGTAAGCACCGTGATTATTCGCCTTTCAGATATTTTTAAAAAACGTTTTGCCGCTTCTGAATATACCGGAAATTCTTTAACCTAGGTAATATGCAAATTAAGGGGACATCAGCGCCAATTTTCACCATGATGACTGATTTTTTTAAAAGTGAAACTTCACAGGAAAACATGTATAACAAATTTGGTTGACATTTGACCGATAGTCCTTTCTACAGAAGTTCAGAACACCTCCTTTTTAATTCTGATCACCCTGAACATTTTTCATGCCAGACTATAACATTCTGCTTATAGAAGGGTTTTGAGTATAACCAATGTCATAATTTTAACGTTTTTGAGATGATGGTCAAATTGCTTTCCCACGCGCTATACACAGAAATGCTAGTTAATTAGGTACAACTGACAAGTGTCACCGGACAACCCTTCAAAAGCAAATGAACGGATGCTCTACGTTGTTAAGATGCGTATAGATATTAGAGCGATTCCATCATCTTACGGGCTGCGCCTGCGCTGTGTGCAAAACTTTAGAAATGACCTGGGTAATACTTCTGGATAAATATTAGGCACTGTTTTAAAGCAGAAGTCTTATACAAAAGAAAAATTTAATGAACTGTCTATTGCTCCTAATGTTCTGAATGCATCTGTCACCAGTGTGCAGGGCTCGTGTGTTGTCGCGAAAGTACGAGGGGGTTAGTTTATTCCAGATGAAGTCATTTACCAAAATAGAGATTGTCATGTGGCTTCAAAAACTGCGACAGGATCGGTGAAGTCGAAACAAAGGATGTAAATTATTTCATTTTGGGGCATTCAGCTTCTATACCGATTCAATTACAAATTGAACTGTAAATTTGGAACACATTCGGAGAATTCTTCGCAGAGAAAACCGCAGTATCTTTAATTTTGCTGACTAATTTCTACATTTTATTCTGCTCAGTATTGTTCTCAATAAATTTCGTTACCGTCCGAAGAATAGGTATTAAAGCAATCGACATTTGTGCTTTCTGTAGGGTAGTAGCAAACCTATTTCTAAGACGCTTATGAGCCCACAAAAAGGCTTAACTAACAGTGGATGACGATGAATGTGCAAATTAAGATTTTGGTATTCTTTACATGTAATATTTTTTTAGGATATAAAACTGAAATAAAATTTTGTTTGCAGGATGTTCATATAAAAAAAACTGATCTGCTGAAGTAATGTATTTTACAACATACTCAGTACTCCATGTTGTGTCGCGAATAACATTTTCAAATTGTTTTCCAATAATTTATTTGCCATAATGTTCCAGAATTTTCAGGTACTGCGTTTGGTAAATCGAAAATGTCATTTTACGCGGTCGAGTTACATTATTGTAACCACTAGCTAATATCCAGAGTAACGGCAGTGTGCAGGTCGGACAGCAGCTTGATGGGACGGGAGTGACACCAAAAGGTGCTGGAAGGTGTTCACAGGTATGTGGAGCCATGCTGACTGCAGTGCATCTGATACCTGCTGGTGGATGCGTGGTGGAGGATCCATAGAGCAAACAACACGATTGAGGTGGTACCACAGATGCTCATTTGGGTTTAAATCTGTGGAATTAGGGGGCCAGGGAAGTACTTTGAAGTCTTCATCGTGCTCTTCCAACCACTCTCTACCATTTCTAGCTGTGTGACATTTCGCACTATCGTGCTGGAAGATCCCATCAGTCCCAGGGAAAACAATAAGTATGTTCGGGTGTAGGTGGTCTTCAAGGATGGATTCATAACGAATTCGATCTATGGTGCCTTCGACAGGTATGAGGGTACCCAGTGAATGCCACGAACTCATTTACCCGACTATGACGCTGCCTCCACCAGCTTGTGTTCTTCCAGCAATGGATGAAGATTGTTTGTTTTCTGATGTTTCTCGCCGTATAAGCCAAAGTTTATCCGTTCGATGAAGCATAAAACATGACCCGTCGGAAAAGGCAATCCTTTGCCAATCAGCGGAGGTCAAATTCCGATACTGCCATGTAAATGTATGCATTTTCTGCCGGTGCATTTTCGTTAGCATATTTGCAGCGACCATCTGCCGGCATCAAATCTCCATACGAAACAGGGTTCGCTGAATTGTCGTTGTAGACACACTTTCGGTAGCCCCCTGCTTCATTCGGCTGGTGAGTTGCTCCACTGTAGCTAGATCAGCCCTAACGCCCCTTCGAAGCCGATGTTCACCTCTCACATCAATGGCACGTGGTGCCCCGCAGCTACCACACCGCTTATTCGCAATGGTGCCATTTCTCCAATCACGATGCATTTTAACCACAGCATCAAGCGAACAGTTTACAATCTGCGTTGTTTAAAAATACTGCCACCCTTGGCCCGAAAGCCCAAAATCATCAGCTACTGCAAATTCAATATATCGCCCCGTTTTTGCAGGACAGCAATGAGTGATATGCTTTCAGATGCCTACATCACACCTTATATACACCCCAAGTCAAATCACAACACGTGCCTTCTTTCATAAGCTACGCGCTGTTGACATCAAAAGTAGGAGGTGGTCACAATGATGTGACGACTGTGTATATTATCGCTAAAACGATGCATTCCCTAATATACTCTTTAACCACCACATAACTCGGGGAATAATATATAGTACTTTTATTTAAACAACTGTGATTTGGAACTCCATAAATGCTTTTTGAGGCGAACATGAAAATTTCGTGTTACTAATGTGAAATATGTGAAAAAAAATCCTATTACTAACAGGTAACCCTAGATTTTGTGGTTTGAGAAATCAATGCGGAAAGATAGGTACTTCAAAGAGAATCTATTTTTATTTTTCGAAAAAATTGTTATTTTCGAACGAAATCCTCTAACCGAACAGTTGTTGATATTAATAAAAAGGAACGCAACAAGCTTAACCTTCTGCTGGTACACAATGGAAATTTGTTTTACTCAGTATTTGAATTTTTGCAAAGCTAAGATTTTTGCACATTGCAGTTTGTTTGTCAGAGATCGTTATAGTTATGCCATCTTAAAAGGTCTTGGAATATCTAAATATTAAAGAGTCATAATTCACTCCTCCATTCATAAACGTGTTGGAAAATACGGAAAAGTTTAAGTACTACAAATATGATTTGCGTAAACTGCACACGCAGAATTCTCTACAATTGAAACAATGTATTGATTTAAAGAGAGTTCGTTAAAAATTATTTTTTCAAGATGCATAGCATCAGAAAGGAGCACAAAACATAAGATACTCGTATAGAATGATATGTAATAACCTATTTGTGCATACATTGTTTGTGAACTTAATATTTTTGTTTGATGCAAAAAGAATAAATACGGTTTAGGAGATTCATTCATACATGAATGTGAGAAATATTTGAAAATAAATGCCCTAGAAAGTTCACAAGTGCCTATTGTAAAATATTAGTACAACTTCATGCAATATGTTTCTGCAAATGCTTTAACAACTTAAAGAACAATTACATTTACAAAAGCTATAAAGTTTTGAGTAGAACAACGAAATTCTTAATGTCCAGTATCGTCTACCATAACCAAAACCAAAAATAAGTTCACTTCATGTTTGGAAATTTTTTTTCACAAATATTTTAATATAGTTTATCGAAGGACTGACTACAACTCAGAAGATATTTTAGGCTTAAGCTGATTACAGGCACTGATGAATATAATTCTTATACACAGTGCGTCAAAGAATTTTGAAGACTGGCGCTAGATTTCAGCCTACGTGGCGCCATCAGTCAGTGTAATCGTGAATGCGTTATAAACCGTGACCATGTGCTTGCTTTCTGCCAAAAGTACTGCGCAGTTGTTAAAGTAACTCAAACGAAACGGCCGTTCATTAGAGAAGTAAAATTTTTTTCATGTTGAATTATTAAGATGGAAAAAAGGTCTGTTATTAAATTTAACGCAAAACTTGGTAAAAGTGCCTCGAAAACGTACCAAATGATGAAAAAAGTTTACGGTGAGTTTTGTTTAAGTAGATCAAATGTTTTCCTGTGGCACAAATGTTTTTTTGGAGGAAGAGATACGCTAGAAGGTAATAAGCATACCGGAAGACCAAGTTCATCTAGGACACCTGAGATTATTGAAAAAGTGCGTGATTTCGTGGCAAACAATCGATGTGCGTCACTAAGAATGATGGAAGAGTCTTTAAACATCAACAAAGAAACGATTCGAACCGTCCTGCATGAAGATTTGGGCAAAACAAAAGTATGTGCTAAATTTGTTCCACACACGTTAACCAATGAACAAAAATCATGGAGAAGTGCACATTGCAGAGACATCAGTTCAGACGCTGAAAATGATCCAAACGTCTTAAAATTGATTGTTACAGGTGATGAAACTTGGTGTTTTCAATGTGATCCAAAAACAAAGCGACAAAGTGCGGAATGGAAGTAAAAAAACTCACCACAAGCCAAAAAAACAAGAAAAGTTCCATCGAAAATCAAAACAATGCTCATTACTTTCTTCGATAGTAAGGGAAAGAATCGACAAAGAATTTGTTCTAAGTTGACAAACAATTACTGGTGAGTTTTATTTAAATGTTTTGAGGCGTTTGATGGGCAGAATTCGTCGCATTCGTCCAGAATATCGGAATGAAAACAGTTGGGGTTTGTTGCACGATAATACACCCAGTCACACCTCACTTCTTGTTCGTAGATTTTTAGCAAAAAATAACGTCTGTGTGTTGAATCATCCACCGTATTCGCCTGATTTAGCACCCTGCTACTTTTCTTTGTTCCCAAAACTTAAAATGTCGTTAAAGGGTGTTATTTTGATGATATTTCGACCATACAAAAACAGCTTCAACGCGTGCTTTGAAGGCAAATCCGCAAAGTGAACTGGAACAGGCATTCGAATCATTATTAAATCGCTATAACAAGTGTATTGAAGTCGGAGGGACTTATTTTGAATAACAAACCAAACCAAATTATAATTTTTGTTTCTATTTCATTTTACTGACCCAGTCTTAAAAATTCTTTGCCATATTGTGTATGTATAAAATTTTGTGCTGCTGAATGATGTATATGCCTAATTTTGTAGATCACTTCATTTAAGAACAAAGTCAGATGTTGTCTTTCGTTCCTAAATTTAGTTGTTTCGCGAGCTCTGTGACAAATGTATTTGCTTATGAAAACATTTAGCGTACAACAAACTTAATTTAGTAATTTGAGTCACAAAACCAAATCACAGAGTTACCCTTAGATTTGGTTGACTGATTGACCATTATGAGACAATGTAGGAAAAAACGACCATCCAAACTTTAAATGATTTTTAAAATACCAACTTTACAGTATAAAAAGAGCTTTAGCAGAAAAGCATCTTGAACATTATGCCCCTTCTGACTTAAACAAATGTTCTCATGTTGACAGCAGGACAGGTTGCAGAACAGTATTTTTGAGAATATCCTTGTTGTTGGAAATTATCTAGATAACTTGGCCTAGAATTTAAACTTTATTTTAAATTGTAGACCCCGAATGTTGTGAGAATTAGGTAAAATGGAGAAACAAATGTAAGACAAATATCGGTAATGTATTCATATATTCAGAAAAATGTAATTTGTATTTGGTATCCTTAATTGACTTCTCGTGCTGTAAATACTTCTCGATCGGACTAAATTTTACGTCTTCGTTTACATTGTAGTCTTTACGTTCTCAGTTCTGGCACTATTTCTCCATTTTGATAAGGATGATAGAAATAGATTGATTTTATTAGACATTGTTCAATTTAATTGCTTCAGCCACAACCAGAAGGCCGAGATGAAATTAGGTTGAGAGCTTTCCGAAGGGGACTACATTTTCCTCTTGGTGAGTTCCCTCCCAAAGAACTCATGTATAACATTAGCACGCCTTTGTGTCAACGAGCGTTACATTCCGACGAGACCGCGTAAAGCAGAAACCCTGTGTATTTAAAACCAGATATAAAACTACATACAATAAATCCCTTCACACGCTTTTTTTCGTTATATATGTAAGGTATTATTCGCTTACATATAACTATTACAGTATAATGTGCATTTTACAAAGAACAATGTATACGTAATTCTGTAACGGTTACAGTTAAAATAGGAGATAGCATGATGCAAATCCTTATACCTACCTACCTAATCGTTGCCTTCACTACGTGACACCACTTTTGTTTTTTTAGAAATTTAACGAACACTGTGAGCAACTCAATGGGCTATAAGCAGTCGCACGTCCCTAATTTAGGGTCACTGGTTTCAGGGAGAGACACTGCCAGTGCCGTTAGAAAAGCGCAACATCCATACCTCAACGGAATTCGAACTCGGACCCCTTCGGACCACTCACCACCGTGGCGGTACTACGTAACACCACTGCGGAGGCGTCAACGTTGAGGTGTAAAGCTGATGATGCATTAGGTGCAGGTGTTTGGGTCTCAGGACGGGGCAATGGGGAACCAATAAAAGGAGGTTTTTTCTGGAAAAACATCATCATCGACAATTGTTGCCGCTTAGTCTTCAGCTGCTGAAAAATCTCATAATACGGCATGAAAGAGTCCGCAATACTTCGGTTCATTTTAAGGCTATGTTCCATAGAGGCATCACAGTAAGAAATTAAATCTTTCAAGTTCTTTCCTGCTTGGGAATTATCGGCAAACTTGTGCAGATTACAGCTGGCAGTTTCATTTTGTTCTTCGGCGTTGTGATCATCATCTTCGTCCGATGAATTTTTCACAAGTTCTCCTAACTCTTCATTTGCCAACGGTACTTGATGTCCATCAAACAAATCTGTTATTTCTTTTTCCAGAATATCGACGAAATCTTCACCCTCCAATTTGGTTGGCCATCTGAGTAATATGTTTTGCTTCTTCGTTGATGGTAGGAAAACCTTTAAAATCATTGACATAATCACGCCACAGGGGCAGCCAGCACGCATTGATTGATTCTTTCGTAGCTTCATTTCCCGTGTGATATGAATCTAGCAGTGGGGCTGACAGCGTACAATTGATTCCTCGTAAAATAAATCCGCGTAAAAAGCGGCACCACTGTATTACAGCGGATATATCAAGTATCAGAGCTGGTATCACACCACGTCGTGCTGGTAAGTTGGTTTAATAAACTGGAAAGTGTAAAATTTACAAGCTTTTCTGGATGATATTTAAAACAAACGTTACACGTTCAATAATACTGTCATTACCTGCAAATAATGGCAGTATTATTGAACATTATTACTTATAAGGAATGACAATATTATTGAGTATTATTTGTATCATAATAATTACAGTATTATTAAATTATCTAGGGATGAAATGACAGCAAGTACTGCTCGATTAATGATGCAGATCCGGATATTCTTATAGCGAAACAACAGTATTGGCGTTTCGAGGGGATACTGTCATTAATGCTAATCGTGCGAGAGCACGCAGGTCAATAGTTCAGCATTACTCAGCACGAATTGCGAATATTCAAGCATTGTTGGACAAGCGACTCTGTTACTGAGAGGTTTTCCTCCTTGTCTTCAATTTAATTTAGACTTTAATGTTTATTATATGTCTGAAACTGACCGTTTATCACTTGCGTACTCTGTATTTGGTTAGCTCCTTCGTATAAAGGACCTCCTTTTAGAAGTTCAGTGGAATATTGCAGCGCTTTTTATAAAAACCAGCAACTTTGAGTGGATCTGCAAACAGCGTTTTACATAAGTGGTCTACCCGAAGTAATGATATTGTTAGGTTAAATAATAACATTATTACATCAGATATTAGCTACGCAAAATTAATATTCCAATAAACTCCCTGAGATGTTTGCTCCGCTTCTGAATCCAAAGACTGAAATCCTGTTTCGAAATATTAAAGAAATAATTGTCTGATCCATCTCTGAAGCTTTGGTTTATTTTGAGTTGCGGAATGGTTAGTTTCGAGTTTTCATGTGGTACGACGAATTGATATCCTGGATTATCTCACATGTGAATACAGGCACTGCCTTTTCTGATTTCTTAACACATTTTTAAAGAAAACCAGGAACACATGGATCAGGAAAATGACAATAGCTGATGGCAACACCATTAAACTAAAGACATTAAAATTACAATAGGTTGGACAGATTGCTAGAACTGACCAACACTGGATAACTGAAATAAAAGCTTGGACACCTAAGAACAGAAAACACACAGAAGGGGACCATGTTGCAGATTGTTGCATTAAGTTCGAAAGCATGCCTGAGTGACACATGGGAGATAATTCCTCCAGGCACAGTTGTTCAAGGGACTTGGGTAGGTTTTCATCCAGGTATGCCCAAGTCTCTAGGAGACTTATCACGTTTTTTTAGCTATTCCTTCATCCAACACCGGCGCTCAACATGACGTTTTGTTCTTAAAGCTAAAACCATACGTATACACGCTTTCCTTTGCACATCCATTCTCGGATTCAGACAAAATCTGGGTACTCTCCTTGACTACACGATTGGTACTCAAGCAAAGTACATAATGACGCTTAGTAATGAGTTCGTAAGTTGTGAAACTAATGACGGTGTAGTGATGGTGTAATAACGGCGCCGTAATGAAGAGTATTAATGACATATTTATTGAACATGTAAATTCCCTCCAATTCACCTAAAAATTTATACGAAGAGACGTACACCAAATTAAATATTTTGACAAATAAGGGTCAGGCATGTTAGCAAATTTAAATAGGTTTTTTATTAATATTTATTTTTTTCAACAAAATAACGGTGATAATTAACTTTCATGTTAAAATATTGATTCGCATAATGCATCATAAATTGTGAAGCTGCATGCAAATTTGAAGTCGTTTTGCATGCTTACTGGCGTTAATTTAAAGTGAAGCAATAGATAATTGCAGTAGAAAAAATCTTTAAAAATTTTAACCCGTTTATTTTACATTTTTAATCTACATCTGCTACATGATATCAACAAACAGTTCTGCGCTTTTCTTTTTATATTTGGATCTGTATACCGTTCTAAGGAATTCAAAATGTACCTGTTTTAAAGGTAACTTCAGATGAGACAATATTCCTTAATGGTTTCCGAGCAATGACAGCGTTATGTTATTTAACTTTTTCTACCCTTTTGATGACAGAAATCTTTTTGAAAATTCTAGTTCAGGAATTCCGATCAACTCATATTCCAGAGGCTAAACAGTTATAATCACGAATTCTAAGCTGACATCAAACTATATCCGGTACAGCTGTGCACATCTCAACAAAGATTCTGCTACACAGACTAAAAGTCTTATTAGTCTGGAATTCACCTTATCGTCTGCAGATCATTAGATGGAGTAAATCAGCGTGTCAGCATGAAATTTGGTGATGATCATAAAATAAATTATGACATTTTTTTAAGTTACTATTTCTTGGAGTTAAAGTAGTTCATTTTTCTTTAGTTTTGAACGTTTTGTGATAAATCTTTGATCAATTTATAGTCGTGTATAAGACGCTTAGAGACTCTGAGGTTCAGGAAGGAAAAGCTTAGCAAAAGGATGCTTTGTAATAACTATGCATGAAACAATGCGGAGAACTGAATATCATTTTCAAGCATATTAATTAATACCTTAACAGCATCATGTTGCTGAAGGGCTAGTATTAAAATGCTAGTTCATGAATTTATCGATTTTTTAGGATTTCCCTGCAGAACGAATATCCGATTTCTAGTGTAAAGGGAACAGAAACTCCTTCGTCAAGAGGGCGGCGCTCAACAGAGTGTCACTGGGAGCAGTATCTGTTAAGAACGGCAAGGTTTTTTAAGGGAGTAAAAGACACGAAGAAATTAAGGAAAATGAAAGATGAGAGAAAACTGTTCCCTGTTTGCCAACGTTATTTGTATGAAAAAATAAGCCGCGGACGACCCGCTACAGTATTCTCAGAAGAAACGGTTTTCAGTGGAACTTCATGTTGAGCAGGATGGAAATTAAATATAAACTTAATGACTTTACAAATTTCTCACATTTAGCATTCTTTACACTTTTTTAATTTTTTATATGAAATAATGTTTAACAAATGCAAATAGAATCAACAATAACGTGAAGAGATCCATGACGGATATGTACTTAGTACTGTGAAGATATCATATGTGATACGTACCTAGTATCGTGTAGGCCATCCTCTAGCACGTCGAAGTTCAGCAACTCGACGTAGCATCAATTCCATAACTGGCCGAAAGATTTCTGGAAGGATGTTAAGCCATGCTGTCTGAACAGACGCCCAAAGTTTCCTGACATTTGTATGTGCAGGATCATGGGTGTGAAAATACCTTTCCACTAAGTGCTTTCTTAGGTTCATGTCGGGCGAACGTGGTGACCACACCTTACGTCGGAACTGTCCAGAATGCTTCTCGAATGAATTTTGGACAACTTTGGCCCGATGACGTGGTGCATTGTTCTCCTGGAAAGTCCATCGTTGTTGAGGTACATGAAGTCCATGAAGGCCTGCAAATGGTCTCTCAGCAGATAAGCAAAACGTTTACCAGTTAATAGTATGTTTACGAGAACGAGAGGACCGAAACCTTATACCTAAAGGCACCCGACACTTGTACGGAAACGCCACGAGCTTGCACAGTGCCTTGTGGAGAGCTTGGGTCCATAGCCTCATGAGGTCTACGCCACACTTGAACCCTAGTATCAGTTCGGAACCACAGACAGCGTGACTCATTGGACCGCGCCTCAGGTTGCCAGTCTTCCAAGATCCAATTACCGTGTCCACGAGCCCAGGTGAGGCGCTATGTCTGAAGTCATGTTGTTAACAAAGGCAGTCTGGTGAATCTTCTGTCCCCATACCCCACGGACGCTACATTACGCTGCCCTGACCTGATGGGTATACCACTGGTACCTCCTGCATTGAATGTGGATTTTATTTCAGTCACGGTCACTAGTCTGTTAGCATGGGGGATCATAGGGAAACGCGATTGGGCACGATCATTCAGCACCTATGGTCGGCCACTGCGCTTTGCACGGTGAGTGGTAATGCCTTCCGTGATGTGTTTTCGGTGCACACGTGACACCGTTAATCGAAGAATGCTGAATATTCGCACAAATTTGGAAATTGAATGTCCATTCTTCTGTCTCCCACAACCATGCCTCGTTAAAATTCCGATAATTCACGTCGGCTTGGCATGATCCTGCTGGTGGTAATTCAACCTGACTCACGAGATTACATAAGGCAACTGTTAACAGTCGTGGCGTGTGTCGAAAATTTTATACGACGACAGCGCCAGTTAAAAATTTACCTACTGCTATCCCATGACTTTTGGCACTTCATTATATATTTATTAGACAAGGAAGTGAGGTAAGATATTCGTGCTTAAAATTACTTTAGCCGATAGAGGTTAAGATAGAATAAGAGTCCTAAACTAACTTCCTTGGTGTTTGCTGATGCCCTTTCTTGAAAAAGTTTGCGTAAATGTTGCGTACAAAAACAACTGTCAAAAGAAACTTCCAGATGATTGGGAGAAAACGATAAAGTCATTGTCATCATTTCTTCGTAAAGCGAAAAGATATATGGATTACTACTCTCTGAAATGTGTAATATGGATGACGTGTCTATGAAAATTCACAACCGAAATTCGATTACGGCAGATGAAGTTCTTGTTAAATGTGTCCCTGCCGTGTGCCTTGAAAGGGAAAATAATTACCTTATATTTGTGTTATGCAGCATTTTTATTCATATTGCCAAAAACAGACATTGGGTGATGACTTGGTAGATTTTGCAAAAAAAAATTTGCAATAAAATCTTCTTACTAAATACAGAAATTTGACTGTACAGGACGCAAGATTTGAATTACACTATGAAGTGAACGAAGAATGAAAAAATTGCAAAAAAAAACGAGAAAAAAGTTTGCATCATTAAGCAAAAAAGTTTACATTTTATTTTCTGGGTGCTCGTCCTTTGTGGTAATGACGATTGTGGCTTTTAAGTGACTGAAATGACTTAAACTACTGCAAACACTAAGCATTTATTTTTATGCAACGGACTAGGAACAACACTTTTATTAAGGAGGTACCTCATTACACACCTAATGGGATACAGTTACCAAACATTAAATCACGCCTAAAAATAGGCTCACAAAATAAAAAGATATAAAAAACTATTAGCCACTAAATAGCCGTGTTTATGTTAGAGAATTTAATATCTCCCTCAGCCCACATCCATAGAGACAATCATATACTCTAGGGTCCGAAGCTTAATGTATAGTTACAAATAAGACTAATTAATAAAAAAGAACTGTGCACCAATTACCTTTAAAATAGTATAACTATATTAGTAATCCGAATTTCTTGGCCTAGAGGGTAAATCAAAGTTTCCAAGCTTTCATACATCAACTAGATGACTTTTTCAAGGAAGGTAGACAGCAAACTGCTACCTTCTTAGAAAAAGCCATCTGGTTTACGTACTAAAGCTTGGGGAATTTGATTTATAATCTACGCAAAGAAATTCGATTACTAACATAGTTATACTATTTTAAGTTCAAAAAGACATTTTATTACAAACAAAAGGGGAAGAAGGGTAGTAACGTAAAGTACATAGGACATGGGAATGCAAATCTGTATATCATAACGCAAAGTTATGTGACGAACGACAGTAGGAATAAAATTAATGGCGAAGTAGCACATTTCTCGAATTGAGAAAGAGCTTTAAAAATGTGTAGGTGGCGTTTTTCTTCTTCATGGCTCTCTGCAGTTTCTAGAATTACATTTTATTTAATAAGTATGTTAAAATATACAAGTGGATATGCTTACATATGGTCGGATTAGAGGAATGCTGGAATCAGACAAAACACGTAGTAATATTGCCAGTGCTACTGGAGTCCATCCGTCCAGTGGGACCAGGACAAAGGCAATTCTAATCGTCAATCTATTGTAAATTCTTCATGGACTACGAAAACTCGAGATGTTAGATATGTGGTATTAACGGTGAGGCGTAACATGGTGGATGTCAGCGAGTGAGCTTGTTTTAGAGCTTCCTGCAGAAAGTGGATCAGGATTTTCAAGGCAAGCAGTATACAGACGGCTAAAAGAACAAGGACCATGCGCAAGAAGATATGAAGGTTGCATCCCACTCACTCTATCTACAATTAATGTCAGGGTAACGTGGTGCAGACAACGTCGAGACTGGGATGAAAAACAATGGGCGAATGTAAACTTATCCGACGAATCCTGGTTCAATCTTGGAAGTGAGTCGTCTTGTTTCCATTTGGAGTGAACATGGAACCCGTTATTCCTCCACAAATATTCGAGAAATGCGCCATTTCACAGGTAGTAGTGTACTTGTCTTCAGCGGCATTATGTTCAATTAGACCCCGGGCTTTATTTCTATTCTGGTGAACTTTTAATATGTCGGAAGTACAGAAAT
Organism: Macrothele yani; assembly: GCA_039090855.1. NCBI lineage: Eukaryota > Metazoa > Arthropoda > Arachnida > Araneae > Macrothelidae > Macrothele > Macrothele yani. Next base: position 56,696,424 of record CM077021.1, read on the forward strand.
GAAATGCTTGATACATACGCCAGACTTTTTCGGGGTGCTGTTGGACCAGATTTCTTGCTCATGGACGATAGCACGAGACATCATGGAGCTGCCATTTTCTATGGCTGTCTGGAAAGTGGAGATGCCAACCGTATGCCATTGGAGCACATTCCCCAGACCACATCCTAACTCAGCATGTGTGGGATACATTGGGAGACGAATTTCAGGTACCCAATTTCCTGACAGAACTCTCGAGAAACTCCGATCTGATCTTAATCAGTAAGGGACCTTGCATCAACAGACTCTTCTTGTTTCTTTTGAGCAGGACTTAAGCGAGACACTTTTGCCGCTGTAAGAGGTCTGCAAACACTTTACTAGACCGTTGTACAAAATCACAAACTCGTAAGATACTTTCTTCCGTTTTCACTATTTTCGACTCGTTTATACGTTTTTCGGGTTTATCATATTTTTATTTCATTTGTACTTTACTAAAACACCTATGCATAGTAAACAGGTCTCTGATTGTGCCATTGTTTTGTAATTCAACGTTTTTCGTTGGTTATGCTTAACCTTTGTTCACCAGTGTACGTATATGAATATCTGTGTCAGTAAAAAAATTATAAGCAACATATATATACATTACCCGTTGTTAAGCAATAAAGCAAATGATAAAACGACCTCTCATTACGTTTAAACTAGAATTACATTTCGGTTTCATACGTTGGCGTTAATATGGCAAAACTGGATATTTTCATATAGCGCAGATATTATTATATTTTACCATCTGTGAATCCAAAGAGAAAATATATCATAAGTTTTGATATCTTTCGTCTACTTGTTACTTTTAAATTGATTGAGATATTACTTCTAATAAACTTTTAGCAAAGTCGCTGAAAGCATTTTTCGAGCATGCATTACACAACGAAATTCCAAAGTTTCAAATGTTGATAATTTCCCCCAGTTTGCTGTATGAGTTTCCCAGACTCTACGTAACACTTCTCAAGTGACGCTTAAAACAATTACCTGATATTGTTTGGAACGTCGTATCCGGATGATGTGGGACAATCCTGAATCTTTTACGTATATTATACGCTTTCCGAAATATGTCATTGGTACATTTCAGTTGTCGCTTTTTCACAACGATCATTGTCAAAAAGGAAACAACGTCTTCCGGTAAATCGCCACAATTACTGAACATTTGGAAACAAAATAAATCTTCATTGTACAGATACAAAAATATCATTTGAAAATTTATTTTCCTTTTCATTAGAAAAAAAAGAAGACTTTTACGAAACTTCCATTGTGAGGACTTTTCCCCGTTGGCTACGGTTCAACGTAAAGCACTTATAAAACCGAGGCTTAATTTTTCCTAAATTCCCATATTTAGCAATGCGCTATTGATAAACAATTGTAAATATATATAAACTGTAGAAAAGAAAAAGAAAGATTACAGTCTCCTGTACTTTTTGTGTTTGTTATCTTGAGAATTCCGTAATATTCTAAATTTTGTGCCTGCATTCTGCAAATGCATCATGGAAACAAAATTAGAAAATTCTGGTACTCTCGGAATGTAAGAGAATAAAAGGAATCCACTATTTTAAACTACGATAAAAAGCAATTTGGTAGTTCGGGAGTAACTGTTAGAATGGGTTGCTAAGAAGTAATGTATTACGTTTCGTGAGCATATGATTTTTTGAATTTCAATCCATAAACAAGGATTTCGGTTTTAGTCATCTTTCTCTGTGAAGCGGAGACCTGTGTTTAAAAAGGTCCACAGAGGATTTGAGACTAGGATTGTGATGTTAAAACAAACAGTGAACATACACTTTTTTCCAACAGACTTCACAAGATACCGCATAATGGAAATTATTGCATTTGGGTTTTTATTCAAAACAGCAGAAACATTGCTTCTTTTAAAGCAACATGAACATAATGAAATTGCTCATATTTGTAAAACTTTTACGCAGTTTGATATCTGAAAAAAAATTTCCTTAGATAATTAATCATATTTCGTTTTAGCTTTTATGTTCTAATTGCTATGTAAGAGAGATGTTTGTGATGTATTGAAAATCCATAACCTCTGCACAAATTTCGAGCCGAATATATTCATGAAAATGAATTCGAACACTATAACAACTCGAATTTTTTACCCGAAAAGTTGCAAAATCTTTTATGCGGAGGAAAAATTCATTTATAATAAAATATAAGGTAAACGGGTTTTTTCATCGGGCTGCTTCTTCGGATTTGCTGTGAAACTGCAGCAACCCGTTGTTACAAAATCACCCACATGCAGACAATGCATCGCATTTAGAACTGGTACTTCAGCAAATAGAGCACATTCTAGATAATTAAAATTGAATATGAAGTGTCCTTGCACATCTTTCTAATAAAACTATACCTTTGTCTAGACGGCTAGCAAGCATGTTTAATGGTTAGATTTCTGGAAAATGTTTATCTTTACGAAGAAGATAAAAGGCTGAACAAACTATGGGATATAAATAAATCATTTATTGGATACTGAATTAATTCCTTCATAATTCACCGGATGTCGATGGTAAATGATTTCCTAATCTGACTTTCAGAAATTCATTAGGTTTTCCAGAATATCGTGTGGTGAAACTTCGAAGCCGTCCCCAGTGGTCTAAGCGACGGCTTATGACCATTCGTCCGAGAAGGGTCCGGGTTCGAATCTCGGTGATGAAGGGATGTTGCGTTTGTCTTACTGGACTGGTTCACTCTCTTCCCCGGAACCAGTGACCCTTAATTATGGACGGACGACTGCTTATAGCCCATTGAGTTGCTCACGGTTGTCGTTAAACTTTCAATAAAAAAAAGTTCCAAAGGTATTATTTGATTTTTTGGGATAAATCCACTATTTTACGAATATTCGCCTTTCCAAATTCAGTGCATGATTTCCGTACTTATTTCTCAGTAAATATCCATGTAATGTAACTTCGGAAGGCGGAAAGAATATTTTTAACAGCGCTTGTACTTTATGATTAAATCCTCTGTTCTGATGAAGCTAGGCTTCATTTTCATAAAACCCTCAATTTGGGTCACTTTTTCTGTATCGAAAACAAAATTGACATATGGGCGGTAATCGTATTACTTTCCTTTGGAAGGTTTTCCGCGTTAGGTCAGTGCATACACTAAAGACAATGAAACACTGTAATGATTTTTAGTTCTTTTAAAAAAATGTCGAATCCTTTATAGATGCACTCTTTCCTTACTCCTTTTAGCCTAAAGAAAAGATCTCTTGCATGTGATATATTTTTCACTCCATACAATTTGGGACAACTTCTTCTACAAAGGAAAATGACTATGCCTAGCACCATAAGGAAAAAACATTCCTGAATAAATGACAAAGGCGTTCATAGCTCATCCATTTATTGTACAAGTGATACAATTGAACTACGTCCCATAAAAGAACAAGAGCGTTATTCTTATGAGCACAACGCATCATGAAAACGCAGTTAGTAGCAGACCTGAAAAAACCCCACTAAAGATATTAGATTAAAATGCAAGTAAAAAGGTTGTGGATACTCTTGATCAAGTTTTGAATACGTACACCTGCAAAGGAAAACCAAACCGCTGGCTGATGATAGTTTTCTATAACATTCTTGATAGGTCTGCTTAAAACGCATTTGTTCTATAGACTTCAATAAACACCAAAGGGAGTGAAAACAAACTCGCCAAAAGAAGTTGATTGTAGGAGGAATTGGGAAAACTACTTATTAATCCACACACAGAATCGAAGCAACAATTTCGAAGTATTGAGGAGTCGCTTAACGTAGTGTTAATAATACCGAGTACATAAAAGTCAAAACGCAACTCCTGGATCTGATATGGATTCTTCAGTGAGCATCACAAGTACAGAGTGCATATTCTGTTCTTCAGGTAATGGCAATAAAAGAAGAATATTGGGCTCTAAATTGTAAACAACACATTTGTAATTCACATTTTTGTTATTATCAGGGCTAGGATTTTAATGATTTTGCATTTTCTTTATTTTTGAGAATACTAAAACGTTTTTCAAGTGCGTACAAGTATGTTTCATACTTTTGAATGAAAAAAGCTGATTTAAGTACCTCTGTTAAGGGCATTTTTTGTATTTTTCTTTGTGGTTCTGACGCGATATGGCATTTTTTCAGGTTTTTCGGTCATTTTAAGTAATTTGTTTGCATTTTTCAGTAATATTTTTCATATTTGGGCATTATTGTTTAATGAAATTTTGCATGAATTTCCCTGAAACCAAATATTTCCCCCTGAAAACCTGGAGCAAGACAGAAAATTAGAGAGGGAAGTGGGGTTGCTCGTGTTCGAAAAATCGTTTACATGCGTCGTAGCAAACGGCGGCGCCACGACGACGGTAAAGGAAGTTACCCCTCTCATGTGTCTCTTCTTCAAGCTGGTGGTGAGCTATTCTAGCATTTGGAGTACGCCATTGCCATTATGTCGTGAAACGAGGTTCGGTGAGGGAGAGAGTGTGTAAGGAGCACTAGGCTACATGCTCTTGAGTTTGGGCAGAGAGAGTCAAACCGGTGATAAAGGTTTCACTGTATAACCCTGCCTTTTTCTTTCCCTCTCACCTGTAGTGTAGCGTGGTTGTAAATGAACTCGTCCACACCAGTCGGCGCGAGTTTTACAGATAACAGGGTCTCAATTTATCTCGACATTTTTCGAAAGCTGCAAGTGTTGTTTATTAGCTGTGAATAACTTTTGCGTAGTAATTGTGAATTTCAAAATCCAACATGCCTATAGTGAAAGAAAGTGTCTGACAGATATTAAAACACTTCACCGTGAGAGTTTCACGTGAGAGTTTCCGCGGAAAAGAAATGAACTGTTCAGCAGCATGTCAACAGCGGAAAACGCAAACACGGTCTGCAGCAACTCCAGGACGATAAGCGTTTCCAACAAATGCTGCTTGACCAAACCAGTACGTCTTTAAAATATTCTGCATTTTATTTGCGAAGCCTTCATTTGGGCCGATATACCCTTGAGCAAAGTTAACAATCCGAAATTGCGTTGCTTTTTGAAAACACACACTGCGAAGTCTTTGCCAGACACCTCCACATTAAGAAACATTATGTCAGCCGCTGCTATAAAAACACCATGCAAGAGATAAATTGGTGTCAATGGATGAGACAACTGACTCTCTTGGACGATATGTAGCTACCGTAGTGGTAGGTAAGATGGAAGAAGATGGCCCTATTGAACATTTTTTCATGAATTGTGAACATCTAGAGAAAGTGAATTTTGCTGCAATAAGCAAACTCTTTGGTAGGTCCTTGAGTGATAAATAAACAGTTTACGTGGACCATGAACATCAACAAAAAACGTGGAAATAGCGATGACTTCTATTTGAGGACCTTGAGTTTAATATGCCAAATGGTATCCAACACGACATTATCCTGCTCTTCGTGACGGATGCTGCACCTTACGTGATAAAGGCTGCTAATGCTCTGAATGCCCTGTACTCAAAAATGGTGCACCTGACATGAAAAAAGCTACGTTCGTAGCCATCATTTTGCTGGTTGTAATCATCGATTCGAAACAGCATGCTATTTTCATACGACAGGGTCAGCGTGAACGCTAACCCCACTACCAAAAATTACACGTCCCACCGCTCAACTTTGCGAACGTGGCAGGTTTCAGACCCTCAAAGTGCAATGAGAGGCCGTTACCTGGAGGATCAGCCTTCTTGATCGAAGAATCCTGGACGCAAAGTAAGTTTTAAAAATCAACCTTTAATTTCTAGTTATTATCATATTTCTAACAAAAAAGTATTTACAACGCATAATTAAGTACACTTCAAGTTTAAAAGCCTTTTACCGCTTCGTAGAACTATAATTTTTCTTTACATTTGTCATTTCGTGAATTTATTAAAATCTACTTTTTTCAATGCGAAGTAAATTAAGTGCAGAAAAGAAACACACAACGTATTCGACGTGTAATACAGTTGCTCTGAACTCCATTGTTTCGACTTCAAAGATTGGGATCAAATTAAATTTAAATATTTTCCTGAAATCATGGTTTTGAGCCATACAGAAGACATTTATGTGGCAGTATTAGCATTAATGACTATTTTTTTGTCATTGTTGTCTAAACTTCCGTACTTGGCACACAAGTAATTCCAGCTCTTTCGAAGTGGGACGTGTGTCCTTCCGCGGGATTTTCTAACGCGTTTGTTTATGCTTGAGACTGGCTTTTGCGATTTAAACCATGAACCATTATAATGCCTAACAATTTTGAGATGATTTATATCCTCAACACTGTCGCACAGCTGAGGATATAATACGGGAGCCGTCAAAATAAATACTTGCTAAATAACATCATCCCATTCTCTTAAACGAAAAAAAAACTTGTGTAGCAAAAGTACCCATTCTGATCTAACGAAAGCCACCCAATCGAACAAAAACTGTATTGGCTAATATTATGTCAACCCAAAGTTTAAAGCGAAAAACGAATTCAGAAAATCAAACCGAAAACATTGACGGCTTCCGTGCTTTTGACTTTATTATTTGACCTTATAATGCCTAACATTAATTGTTTTTAACGATCGTTTTACATTTTGGATGGATTTTTGCAAGAATCCGCAAAGACTTCCAGATTTCCTTTTATTAAAGAACTGTCATTTTGTTTTTTATTTTTTCAATAAGTTCTTTAGATTTCCTTAAAAACTATCTCCTCTGGAATAATATGTACACTCCTTTGTCCCAGTGTATTATGGACATGTGGTTTTTTAATCATTTCATTCCCTATAAATACCCCAGGTGCACTGGTTTCCCTATTGCAAAACTAAGAATGGAAGACTCTTCAAGTTCCCCCTCGAGTGACTCCCGTCTGTTATCACTGACGACGAATGCAAGATCTCTCAAGTCTCTTTGTGTTCCTTGCATTAAGGCATTCAGGATGCGTGATCCAGTGAGCCTTAGTCTTACGGGTTTTTTTATGTTGTATTGTACTATGCCTACAAGTTTACAAATTTTTAATGTCCTCGGTAATAACGTGGTATTCAAAAATTTGTAAAAGCGATCTGGGAGGCCAATTTTTCTAGAGCACCCAGAAGAGTTCCAACACCCAAGATGAAACCAAGTATCCTTAGAGCTCCCACAAAAGAAGTGTCTTAAAGAAGGAGAAGGAGATCGTCTTCATCATCATCTTCAGAGGAGGATGAACTGGAGACTGCGCTCCGAAGATTAAAAAAGATATTCCACAGAAGTAAGCGTAGACTTTAGTTTTCTTACTTAATTTTCACAGAATGTACGGATATATTTTTTCGGGTTTTTTTCTTGCCTGCGACTTGACTAAAGACGTGACTAGTCTTTAGTGATGGGAACCATTGCACACATTTTGACATTTTTCTCATATACCACTCCTAATTTGGCAGGGAAAAATCGTTAGGTGTGTTAGTTTTCAAGTAATTTTGTTTGCCGTTTCTGTTTGTCTATCCCATTGTTATTTATTTGAGACTTGTAAGCCCACCATCTAATTTTTCCGATTCGTTGCAGAGAGCGTTTCGCTAGCTCCAACCCTTGAACCCTCTAATTTAACTGTATTTACTTAGTTTCCTTGTTTGGGAATTTGATAAGTTTTTTTATGAGGGGGAGGGAAAATATAGCTTTTTTAAATTTTTTCTATGATTTAAGAAAGTCCGACATCATTTAGTCATTCATTCTTTCTTTCTTTCTTGCAAAATTTGTTACATCAAAAATTGTCTCGGATTTCCACTTTTGGGGGATCAGAATTGATCAACAATTCCGTGTATATTTGAATATAGATCTAATCTACGTGTCATCTTCAGCGTGAATATACAAGCCATTTCTTTTGTAAAAAATGTAACTATACACGACACATTTTTTTAGTCACTGAAGTTTTTACCCAATCTTTCATTTTAGTCACCGAAGTTTTTTCCCAATCTTGGATTTTCTCGACTATCGGTTCGTTCCCGCTTACGTTTACCTCCTTCATAATGACATTTCTCTTTTGTTTTTTTATTTATATTTTATAACATTGCACCATGTTCGGTTGCTCATGTCTCCGCGCTATTTCTGTACAGTCACTGATGACCCCTGCTCCTGGTGTTTAGGGGATGGTTCTTTTTTTAATATATATCTCCGCAAATTTGAAAATGTCAAAATGTTTTTTCTAGTTATTTTGTTTGTGTGTTTTTAGACTCTCACTTTTATTATTTGGAGATTTCTCTGTTCACAATGTAATTGTTCCCTGGCGCAAAGATCGAATTCTTTAGTACAAACCTCATAAGCCCCCTTTGTTTAAATTTATTTATTTAAATAATTTTTAGGGATTTTGCTAGAAATTTGTTTTCGGTCGGTTAGGGAATTGTTCAATTTATTTAAATTTTCTCCTGTTTTATAAAGTCCATTTTCATTTATTCTTTCACTTACGGCTTTCCTCTACAAATCACTCCAACTGGACAACACACCAGAGCTAACAAGTATTGCGCTTGATGAGAGTAGAAAAAGAACGAAATCAGGGTAGAGGAATGTTCGCTGATGTGTAGTCACCAATCGTCCGCTTTGGAGATACCTGTGGGTCCGAATACGGAAGGAGAACCAGTTCATCTTAAGGTAAAATATTGTACGACTTGCGAAATTAACAATGTGAGATACCTCTGAGGAGAAACCAGGTGCGTATTTAGTGGGAGAAGGCAAAGGGTCCTTGGCCCTCTGAAAGTGTATCTTTTTCAACGTTTCTGGTTGAAACGTGACTAACGTTAGAAAAAAATACTTTAGTATATTAATAATGCACCAACTTACATTAGAAAACAATGTTTAATTTTTTCTTCTAAATTTCATTTATTTATTTTGTTCTGGTAGATTTCGAAAAGACACACATTTTTTTGTAAGCCATCCCCAGAAAAAATATATATATATATGCGTAAATGGAATTCTTATTCCTTGAATAAAAGCAATTACTTATTTGTACATATCGAGCAAAGGTCGTGCTAAAAAATTAGAAAATTTCTCACAAATTGGAAATACAACGAAATCTAAGAATTTACATTCCTTTTATCGGATAATTTCTATTGCAACAATATATCACTACATTTACACATTTACAGAGAACAATCCCCTCATAGGAAAAGAACTCGGAGGATCGATAAATATATTACCATTTGCAGAATAGTGCAATTGATCAGTCAAAATCGAATATGTTTCTAATTCACGAATTTTAAACTTAGTACTACTTTAATCAGCATGTCAAAAATATCATTCTAATGGATAAAAACATTCATGTTAACCAAATATTTAACACCAGAAACAAAATTTTGGAGGTTATGGTAAATATGTAATCCAAACGGAACTACAGAGTATTAAAGCTTATCTGACTAACCTGCAGAAAAAGCTGACCCAAACACAATTTTAACATTACATCACATTTGTCCCGAGGTATCTCACGGAGACATCCTCGTTAAGTCCCAGGAATGAAAGCTTCTGCTCGTTTATCTTACTGGAAACAGTACATCCTGTACACACAGACACTGTCAAGAAAGAAAATCAATTACCTTTGAAGGAAATATTTTAAGCGAACGGTAAAAGTAGTGATCCTGATTAAGTCTCGACCCAAAAAGATAGAACATGAAGTATGCTGTGTGATGATAAAAACAACGGATACACACACCTTTTATTACACACTGATATACGTTATCCGTCAAGGAGAAAAACTTTGGGTTAATGTGTAATTTAGCGTCCTCATTAATTTGCTGAAAATTTCGAGAAGTTATACACATACACTACTGCTTGTGAAAATTGTATCACCAAGAAGGAACCATGCGATTCGAACGAAATTTATACCATGCATAGCCGATACGTCTGTAAATAAGTATTTAATTTTCAAATTAATACAATAATTTTTACATGCAAAATTCAGTATCTTGCGAAGCCTCAGCGAGCTGTAATAAGAGCTTCCAGTCGGCGTTGCATGGTGCCCTGAGTAATTGCTTGCCAGGAGGCATGTATGCGAGTCCACAGATAAATGGTACTGACCACTGGAGAATTTCGATGGGTCAGTTTCCGAGTCACCATATCCCAGACATGTCCAATAGGCGATATGTCTAGCGAATCCGCATGCCAGGGAAGAAGCGGTATCTGCTGTACTGCGAAGAGGATCTGAGCATTACTGGTAACATGCGATCGAACATTTTTCTGCTGGTATACAGCGCCAGGAATGTTCTGAAGGAAGTGCTTGACTTCTGCTTGTGTAACTTCCCTGCTGCAGCGGTCGCTGGTGAGATTGCCCTCAAATCGTAGCTGCCGAGATCGCGAATGATATTTAATGGCGCCCCACACCATAACACTTTGCGATCGACCCGTATGACGCTCACCACAATACCGTCTAATGCGTATGCGGTCATCAAGGTAGTCAAAGTTGAACCGCGACTCGTCCAAAAACACGACATGTTGCCCATCAGCATGCCATTGTCAGTATTGAAAATGCCATTCCAACCTAAGGCGTCCATGGTTCAGTGTTAAAGTAATCCGCCGCAAAGGGATGCCTGCAGCCAGCCCTCTGTTCATCAGACGACGCCGAAATGTGGAGGCAGACAAGGCAACACCTATTGTAGTGCTACACTGTTGTGTTAACACCTGCAAAAATGCCGAACGGTTCGTCATTGCCATGCGAACGTGGTGTCGGTTATTCCTTGGTGTAGTCACATTTCTTTGCCCACTGCAGGATTATCGATGTAACTGGTTCTCCTCGCGCCGCTGCAGCCACACGCGCATCATCGTCGTTGCGTTATGTCCCGTCCGAGATGCAATGTCGCGGAACGAAAGTGCATCTTCAGGCAGAACAACAATTCACTTCTTTCAAACTCTGTCGTATGGTGATATTGCGCCCTTCCTCGTCGCCGATGAGTTACTGAATCCTTCAGACACTTTCACAACTCGCTGGCCGCGTTGCTCTACTGGTGTGTATCCTAAACAGAACTATCTTTATACCCCTTACTCCACGGTCGATAGGGTGCTGTCAGACCCAAGACATGCGTAATGATTCTGCACTTGTAATCATTCGCTTGTACTTCCCTGCTCTGCATATCCTGTATGTTTCACGTGTTTACCATCATTCCTTCATGGTGTTGCAATTTTAACGAACGGCCGTTTATTTTAAAGTATGTAATCTGACATGAAGTGGTAAAAAGAAACCAGCTTTTCAACGGATTTTAAAGAGTTTTGCCGTAACATTTACCTGCGTGTAGGGCGACGGAAGCACACGCTGCAGTGAGCTTACACACATCACCGCCGCAATGTCTTCTGAGGCTTCCGCGAAACGATGAACTTCGTGTCGTGCTCAGGCGGTTATTTTCTCATTTTTTGAATCTCCGAAACAAAGGCCACTGGCGCATTATCCTAAATCCACTTGAAAACGGAGTCGTAACGCCCATTCTACAGCCAATTTTGATAAATTTAGAACTCTTTTCTAGAAGAAAACAGATTGCTGTAAGACGGAAGCTATGTCTCGTTGTTTTACCTCCAATATTTACCGCCTCCGCACGAGCGCAAGGTCGTTTTGACGATGCGGCGCTTCTGCGGGTAAGTTCGTCGCACCGTGTGTTTACATTTCTGTACTTACACCCCACTGAAATTGCTATAAATCGTCATGTTTTATCTGCCCATCATTCACGGTGTCCGTTATGGGTAACAAAGGAAACTGAGTATAGTAACCAATGACATAACATGAGACGAAACCAAGTCCGCAAGCAAAGGTATTACATGAACCTTTGCAGTCGCCAGGCAACTGGACTAAAACAGATCTCAAGACGAGCTCAAAGAAGGTACTCTAAGGTCAATGTCAAGCAGAATAATGGTCTGCACGGACCGCACAGCTGCATTTATCATTCTCCCCTTCACAGTTTGAGCCGTAACAAGGAAGTCCTTAATCGTCGTTGCCTCCGTTTCAATGCTTTCTCTATTTCCTTGTGGCTATGCAATTTTATGACGTGATTAGCCGATAGATGCAATCTGATGTACAGCTGATCACATTGGTTGCCCTTCAGCTATTTGATTTTCCTTTCCTTTTCGCAATAAATTATGTCAATGAAGCCCAAATATTCCTGCATCCTGAAGCATCCTGAACCAATGAGCTTCACGAAAGCATACGTGCCTTCCTCAAACGTGTCCTTCTGGTGACATTATTGCAAACAAGGTCTACGAAGCATCTTCGTTTCTTGACTATATTATAGGAGTCCTCATTATTGGAGTTATTTTTCTATAATATATTTTTCCTGCAGGATCTTGGATCACGAAAACCGGAATTTGTATCACGGGCAACGGATCCTGGATCACGTACAACGAAACATCGGACATATCTCACAAAAATATTGCACACTCGAAAGATTTGCGTATACCAAATGTTCCCACACAGCTACCAAACGGTATGGAAAATAACCCGATTCCTGGATTCTGGTGGGGAACTTTTATTAACAAGCACTGAATGCCTCAATAGGAAAGGGAAATGAATTAGTCCTGCTTTTCGTTAAGCATAAAAAAGTGCCTTGTATCCTCCTGGTGAACATTTAACGTACGTACCAGTTTCATATGAAATCCACCGATAAAACGGCCCAACGTCTGGTGAGCATAATTAAAATCTTATTCTGCAAATAATTCGGTAGAAAGTTATATTCGAATATGTTTTAAAAAACATTCTGATATGATCTGTTTTAAAAGTACATAACTAAATGGTGAAAATTATGTAATGCTAAGAAAAAAGAGAGAAGAACATCCGAAACTTGGAGGAAGGACAGATTCCGAATTTCTATAATTGCAGAAAACGCACTGATGGCGATTGATGAATATGACTACTCGAAATTAAAATACTTAATCCATAGGACCGACAGTTTCCCCTATTTCATGAGCACAGACAAATTCATAACGTACATGGTACTGAAATGCAAACTAAGAAATTCAAGAATTTGCTCTAAACATTTTATTGTAGATAGTTATATTCGTGACTCAAAATCTTATTTAAATGGGTTACCAGACAAAAACAAACTGAAAGCAGGTGCTATACCTTCAGTCAACCTTGTTGGTCGAACTGGCAGTAAAAGTATTACAACTGCTAATCCTCATGAATCGTCATCATTCATTTCTCGTGATAATTAGGAAGGGATAACAAATTAATATCGATGTGTTTGTCAGGACATCAAACATTCGGTACATTTTGTGGGAATAAAATTTGTGAATAACATTGTTTTGATTCCTTTCACAACTGGTTTCTGTTGTATAGCACAAAAACGCTGTTGTTGGAGGTTTTCTCATTTGCAATTCTATGTAATTCGTTTAGAGTTTGTTGTTTCATTGGGTGCTCATTTTCATTTAATTGTTTGTTTGTTCTTTTCAAATTTACGGAAATAGTTTGAAGTTATTTTTGACTTTTTTGAAAAAGACCAAAACAAGTTTAAACTATTTTTACTTTGGCAGTGGCGTCTGCTCTACCCTTGCGACAAATTGTTTAAAAAATATTCTTACAAAATAAGTTTTCGGTTAGTTTTTGACACTGTAATAACAGTTTGTGCTTTCTGATGGTTGTTTTTCTTCTCGGTACTTCGGTGTTTGTAAAGGAATCAGCTCTTTCAATCCCCTTTATAGTGGGACAAGTGTTGCATTTCATCGTTTGCGGTGATTAATCTAATTCTGTACGCGAGCTGGTTTTGTGAGCTTGTCTCGAATTTTCGATTTTTAATTTCTTTTGAACCGGACGTGCAGTACAGTGCACGTTGATATCTTCATGAATGTCAGGGCGTGTTTGCTGGGGGCTGGAGGAGAGAAGATTGGGTTTTTGAAGTGTAAATTTTTACTGCTATCATTTGGAGTGTCTTGCTCTGCCCTGTGGTAAGACAATAGATGTGATCTGAATTTCGGAAGGCCGCCCCGGTGGCGCAGTGGTCTAAGGATTGGCCTCTGATCATTCGTCCGAAAGGGGTCCTGGTTCGAATCCCGGTGAGGCATGGATGTTGTGTTTGTCTTAGGGCACTGGCTCTTTCCCTTCCCTGGAACCAGTGACCCTAAATTAGGGACGGGCGACTGCTTATAGCCCGTTGAGTTGCTCACGGTGGTCGTTAAACCTCCAATCAAAAAAAAAGATTCGGAAGGAAAGACGTACCGCAGAGGTGTTAATAAATTAAGGCAGGTGACAAACTGGTGGATCGCCGCCCCGGTAGCGCAGTGGTCTAAGGCGCAAGCCTCTGATCATTCGTCCGTAAGAGGTCCGGGTTCGAATCCCGGTCAGGCATGGATGTTGTGTTTGTCTTACGGCACTGACTCTCTCCCTTCCCTGGAACCAGTGACCCTAAATTAGGGACGGGCGACTGCTTATAGCCCATTGAGTTGCTCACGGTGGTCGTTAAACCTCATCAAAAAAAAAAAACTGGTGGATCATCGTAAGTATCTAGAGGTTACCTGAAAACTAAAACAATTCCATATAAATAAATGAAGGAGTTTCTTGCTGAAATTTTGGTGTGTTTCCATTTTTTCTCCAACGGGATGATGTTTGTTCTGTATGTCCGACATCGACTGAAAATTGAATTAAGTTCAATTACACGATAATTTCTTTAATTTTGTTTTTTACTTTGCCCCGAAAATTGTGCATTCCTAAAGTTTACATTTTCGGAAATTCCGGTACACTGCGGGTTTTATCTTTTCTTCCTTTTTTTCTCGGAAAAATAATACAATAATTCAAGTCACAAGTCTACCGCTGTTGATTTTCAGTTTCCTATAGTCTGAGAAACGCTCCTAAAAATTCATGAAAACTGCATTTTGGAACACTAAGTGTCTAAATTCATATATGCGCAAGAAGTCAATATAACAAATGACGAGAAAGATCAAGATGTGTATGTACCGAGTAAAAAATTTTGAAACGCAGGGCGTTATTACTGACCCGAAAATTAGGAGTTAGATCTTACTGCCGTTTTGGGCTGGCAACAAAGAGATACCCGATGCCCCATACCATTCTGTTTCTAAACAGCGGATTATGTTTGTTTAGTTGAATTTCTAATTTGGCTGGGTTATGCAGTTTAACGGGTTTAACCGTGTCTCAAATAAAGTAAGTACCAAGGACAATATTCCAATAACTTCAAATTATCGTCACATTTCCATTTTTCTTATCTATTGTAGTACTCCACTCTTACTTCAAGATTTATTTCATTTCATCTCCACCCAGCTCCATCGTTTTGTAGTTATCGATCAGAATTTACTCTCTGCTAGTAACAATTTATAATAATAATAGAAAAATATATTTTTTTTAAAATCTGGTTGAGGTACTTGGTTTTTGATACATAGTTATTGGCGATCGATTATTTTCCCGTTTCTTTTCCGGTACCGTCGTTAAGGTTCGTTTTTTGCTTTCTCCTTGTTCAGAGAACACTAAGTTCCAAAGTTGATAAAGACAAAGCAAGGTTGGTGTGTTAGGAAATTTAATAACATCTTTCTTTACGGAGACCGTGTGTTCTGCAACTGAATATTTCTCATGCTTTCATTTTTTCTTTCATAGCAGGTCATATTGTTTCTGCTTCTTAATTTTTTGATGCCCTCACAAAATGCCCATTGTGTTGCTGGAACATAAGAACCAACCCTTATTATTTTCGCATTTATCCCCAGTATACAGTTTGAAAAAGTTATATTATTTTTATAATTCATTACATTTCTTTAATTTTTGCCTACCCCTTTCAAGCTGAAATGTTTAACTCGCTGCTTACTCTTTTGGTGAGCAGTGGAAATGGTAGATCAATGGATTATGCAGCAACCTCGGATTATTGATTGCGTAAGGCTTGTGAATTACAGCCCATGACCGTCTTCTTATAGGCAGCTCATTGTGGTGTTTGATACCCGGTTGACAAGAGCTAGCAGCGATGTGAATCAAAGCTGGTGGCGTGATCGAGTTTCCTGTTGGACCAGCGTGTAACCGGGTTTGAGTCCGGATAAATGTGTGTGTGTATTGTGGCGTGCTTGGGCATAGAAATGCTCAATGGTAGGGGACATCAAGGTTAACTAGCGTTCAAAAGAACTATTACAACGTCATTTACTTAGGAAAATTTCAGTCCTTCTGGATTTTGCTTTCTGTTAATTTGGTAGTACTTCAAGGTATATCAGAGATGAAAACTCCCATTACTTTCAAGGTCGTTTACCTAGTGTAATTTCGAAAACGTTCCAGAGTATGAGTTGCGCTAACATAGTACCTAGAATCTACAGTGCGTTTTTAATTGATATACTCATATTTAAAAATTAAATGTTAATAATTCTTTTGCTTTCGATATCCATAGCATGCAATTCAGTGGCAATTTAAATGCCTAAATTACTTTTTGTTTATGCCCCGACTTTTGTGTTCCTGTCAATTTGCAGCCGGTCCCTAGAAATATGTGTATCTCACAGAATACCGATGTATCGATGAAAGGCGACAATAACAGTCCTACCCAAATTCAAAGGTAGCAAGAAAGATATGAAATCCCAATCTCCATTGGCTAAAGGAAATATGAGTTTTGCTGGGAAGCCTTGGGATAAAAACAGCGGCATCGCACAACTCTAATTTCGTAAAGCGCAGAATAACAGTAATCTAAAGGATTGCTTGTATGTCCCCTGCAGCAAACTGACAGCAACACAAATGTCGGGATATAAACAAAGCGGTAGCCATTTAATTCCTATGTATTCTCAATTTCCCTGCAAGGATGTTTTGAAGTGAATACAATATTATTCGTCAAAATGAAAATGTAAATCTTTTTAATAACGAGGAACTGTGCACCAACTATGCAGAAAAATAATGTAGCTATAATAGTTATCCGAATATATTGGCGTAGAACAAAAAACTAATTTTCCAAATTTTCGCACATCAATCAGATGGCGTTTTAAAGGAAAGTACATTGAAACTGCTTTCTTTCTTGAAAAGGCCATCCGGTTGATGAGAGAAAGCTTAGAAAACTGATTTTTGTTGTACGCGATTAAATTCGAACTACTAATATAGTATATTATTTTTCTAATTTGAATCTAATTTACTAAATGACTGTTTGCACAGAGTAACGTATAACAAATTTGAATTAATAATTTATCTGAAGAAGAAAGTACTTTTCCAAGCAGGAATAATATTGGAAGTACTTCACAATTGCTTTGTGTAGCTCCCCACGACATATGCCGACGTGTTTGTTTAGGTATGAGATCCTGGCTTTGCGACTTAGAGCACGAATGATTAATCATGAGATGAGTTATATGTATAGCTGTGCCTCCCACACAACTTCCAGGGGACAACATAATTGGTAAAATAACCATGGAGCCAGCAATATAAGAATACTTGAGAAATAAAATTATTCAATGCATTACAAGGAAAAAAATTCAATAAAGCCTCCAATCCAACAAAAAACCTTATTGGTTAACGCTCTGTCTCCTTCACAACCCAAGCAAGTATCGAAAATCCAACTGCGTATTAACGAAACAAACACAGTTTCACTTTTCAAATGCCTGCTATAGGTTTTGAAAATATTCATACGGTGTAGAGTCACAAGCAGTGTCACAATGGAAAACTTAAACAAGTCCGCCATTACGTAGCGCCTCGGAAGTTGAGCTCCAGTATTGAATTTGTTTCCCACGAAATGTCTTAATATCAAAATGTGTTAGAAAATCTGTGATGATTTGTGTTTGGCAGGTGTTGGAGGTAAATATTTTATTGATTTTCATATGACTCAATATAACAGAGCACCATGGAATGAACATGCAACAAGTAATTTTAATTTCATGAGCAACATTTTTCTTTTCAATTACGCTTTCACATATTCCCTTTTAGTAGCACTGTTGCCGACGTAATTGAAGGATGCCTGTCGTTTTCCCAAATTTCCGTTGTTCAAGCGTGTGACAAAACTCCGCGGAAACGGGCGCAAGATGGCAATGCGGATCCGTACTTCTATAATCGAAGGTCGTAGCGGAGAACGGCAGGCTTTCAGGTTACGTTACTGAAAACGTAGTCTATGTTTAAAATATTCAAAAAGAAAAAAAGATCTCATGCACATTTTCTTGGGGTGTCGATCGACAAACAAAACTAAAAGAGTTGATTTTCGAAATAAAAATGAAATTGACTGCAAGTTGAGATACGATCATCATTAAAAATTTAATTTCGTAACACGACTGGGGTGGGACATCGCAGGCGATTGATTTAAACCCGTTAAGTGGACTTGCTTTAAGTGTTTTTATTGATGTTTAACTGAAACGGAATGAATATATATATAACATCCAGTTGCCACTGAAAATTTTTTTATTTTATTATTATTTTTATTAAAATGCAGGGGGATTTAGGGGATTCTTTCTTTTACTTTTAAGTTATTTATCATTGTTATTTTTATTTGGGGTGCCTTTGAAAGAAAATTACAGCTTCCCATAGCATTAAGAAACCAAAATAAATAAAAACCAATTTCGAAAAGTCTCGACAAAAAATGGTTCGAAATAAAAATAACAGCAAAGAAGTATTTTTCAAGAAAATTCAGAATTTGTCATTTTTTGTATTGATTTTTTTAGGGGGTGGGTAGTAGGTTATGGATATTTGCAGTACACATAGTAGGGGAAATTTACTCTGCAAATAGGATTACAAAAATATTTATTTTACATTAGTTACATTTAAATAAATAAATCCATCGCTCTTTTCACGTTAAGCAATGCTCGGCAACAGAAAAATTGTTATTCGACCACCGTCGGGGAATCGAATCCCGAATCTCTCGATATCCAGCCGAGCGCGTTAACCTCACACCACAGCGGCCAACAATTCACGGTGCTATGTGTGTTTTTATTTTTCAGTCAGCATCTGACATCATAAATCTAACGCCACGTATCTAGATGATTTTCACCTTGGATCTCGCCCTTTAGATTATTGCTATAATTATATATAGCTAGTGCCGTTAATGCCCACCAGATGGAGACGTCTCAGTAGCTGAGCCCATGTTACGGATTTATGATGTCAGATGCTGACTGAAAAATAAAAACACACATAGCACCGTGAATTGTTGGCCGCTGTGGTGTAAGGCTAACGCGCTCGGCTGGATATCGAGATATTCGGTATTCAATTCCTCGACGGCGGCCGAATAACAATTTTTCGGTTGCTGCGCGTTGCTTAACGTGGAATATGTGATGGATTTATTTATTCAACTGACGCCACTATTTAGAGGATTTTAATCTTACTTACATTTATTTGAAAAATATTTCTAAATGTGAAAATATTTTAAATGATATTTTATTGCTTAATATGAAAAGATTGTGGTGAACTCTTGATATTTACTACATTGGATTTTGCATTAGAAAGGACGTAGTAGCCTTTGTCAGTCGACGGTTCACGAGAGATGCCTTGAAGCGTGGCTTACGTAATAGAAGGATGGTTGCCGTTTTTCTAAAAACTTGTCAGACCGCAAGGTTTCTGATTTTCTCACCACGTCATGTAAGGTGGTTGACGAACAGGAGGGTACACAACACAACACCATAGCGTAGCTCAGCCTACGAACGCAGCTACTGACAGTCAAACAAATGGGGAAGGTCAAGCACTTAATTGAAGTAAAATACAAGCAGAAATAATTTGAAACTCGTGAGCTTAATCGAAGTACAACAATGCATGGCAAACCACGTGAAGCAACGGCGTGAAAAGACTTGCGAATCGATTGCACGTAGGCTACTGTTTGTACGTATCGCTGGCGCCGCTCGTGGCCAAAATCAGAAACTTTGCTGTCAGGCAATTTTATCGAAAAACGACAGGTATCCTTCTATTAGGTAGGCAACGGTTTGTCTTACGGCACTGTCTCTCTCTCTTCCCTGGAGTCAGTGGTACTAAATTAGGTATGAGCGAATGCTTATAGCCCATTGAGTTGCTCACGGTGGTCGTTAAAGCCTCAATAAAAAAAAGATCCATTCTTACTGGGCAAACATTCATATATTATATTGAGAAAGTATCACTGAATGAGCATGTTTTTAGCAACTACTAGGTAGGAATAATAGCTGTCTAACTATATGGGATCATGCATAATCTTAGAAAAATCAGGATTATAATGAAGCACAAGTGCTTCGAAATGTTCTGTCTTCCAAATGGCACAATGACAGAAATAAAAAAAAAATGTTACTCTCAGCAATCGCGTAAGATTCATTTTCTGCAAGTATTTAAATTACATTGAAGCAATTTATAGCGAGGAACGGTACACAATATGTACATAAAATAGTGAAATGATATTAGAAATCCGATATATTGGCGTAGAAGTATGTACGAAATTAAATTTAATTACTAATATAATTTAATTTTACTCAATTATATAATAAAACATTTCATTTTCTCAGTTGTGGAACTCAGCAGTTCTTATGTTTGTGTTGCAACAGTATTAGCTGTATGAACACAGAACAAAGCAATTCATGTTACTTTTCGTTTATTCTTTCAAAGCTACTAAAAAAGTTTTTTTCCAGTATTCAAACAATTGGGAAATATTCTACTAAACTATATATTCTATTAGCGTATTGCCGGATACTTAGCTATGAATTACAATTTAATAATCAAGCAAATACTTTATTTTTTATTTCTGGGTTAAATATGTTGTTCGAAAGAGAGAAGGTACCATAAAATTGAACAACATTATGATATTGTGATTATAATTGCACAAAGAATATAATTGCAATTCTTTAAAAAAACAAGCGGAAAGTTAAAAAAAAAAGAGACACAAATTTTGGTTAATATCAAAACAAATAGATATCCAGATAAATTTTTAAACGAGACTCCTCACCGTTCTAAGAGTTTGCCTAGTGTTAATGTGAATTTCAGTATCTTGGCGAATATTGTATAATGGCAAAAGCAACGATATTGTTTTTCTAAACTGCAAATATTTTCCCATTATGAATGGAAATGATCTGTTCTGAAACAAAATTCTGAAAACGGTTCCTTCCTAAATAGACGATGTCATCGCTATGTCCACGTTATTTTATAAACAACGCATAGCAACTGAAAAATTGTTGTCCCCACACCGATGAGATCGAATTCCAAATCACTTGATAAGTAGCCGAGTGCATTCGCTACACGCGACCGTGCTGTTAATACCACCAGATGGCGACATATCTGTTGCTGAGCCCATCGATATGGGTTTGTGAAGTCAGATGATGACTGTTAAACCACACTTAACGCTGTGAATTGTTGGCATCATAGATAAAGCGAACGCACTTGGCCCATTATCGAGAGATTTCGAGTTTGATCTTGGCAGTATCAGAACAACAATTTTTCAGTTGCTATACGTTGTTTATAAAATAACGTGAACTGAGCGATGACATCTTCTATTTACATTATTTCCACGTATTTGTACATTATTCACCGTTTCTGCTCCTTCCTTTTCCAACAATGTAAAGAATGCATTGCATGTGGAAAACTTGCAGTCAATCGATTTGCAAGAAGAGAAGCATTAAATTACCGAACCGTCTCACTTTCTGTAACTCATGTTTCATGAAGGAGTTTTCCTTCAACTCTTGAAATGGATTTCCAAATCTTCTGATGATCGTAACAGTTTGCATGAAAAAATATTTATATACATATATATAATCTTTCCAATAACTTATTTAAAGTTTCCATCATATTTTAATCCTTAAATCGTTCATCAGGCTGAAATTTTCGTCACCTCTGAGCCTTCCATTTTTTGCGAAACTGTGGAATCGCTACTTCAATCATGTTGATACACCAAATTTAATCTTTTTTTTTCATATTTAGCAATTTTTCAGGTTTTTGTAATCCGGTAAAAAATAAATCTATAAGACATTATTCGTCTAGAATTCAGGATCACTGCTTTTAAAAAAGGGATAGAATCAGTATAGTGTTAAAAAACACACTTCCTGAATTTCTTGCAAGCCTCACACCATCAAACATTCCGAGTGTTTACGAAGACTACCACGAAACTTAAGCAACCGCGGTAGCGCTGCTGTTCATCTAAGGTCATTTCGAAAGCTGCGAAATGGTGCGACAAATTTGATTATCTGATTGACTTAGGACGTATCTCAATCAAGCATTTTTCAAAGCAAATATACAGATAAATTCCGATATAAAGGATATATTCGATTGCTTAGGTTTTCTTCGGAATAAATATGAGAGGAGTAGACAAATTTAAACGGGATTAAAAAATATCATTAGAAAAATTCGTAAACAGTTAAAATTAAGTGCTGAAAGTAATATACTTTCTGCAAACATTTGGATACTGTTGTCTTGTCTTTTATGAGGATGCTCTCAGTATATACTCATAAAGAAGAAATGAACCACCGAAGTGAATGTTCCGATATAATCCTCAGCAAATTGTGAAAGCATGTACGAAAGTATCTCTTCGCCAGACATCGAATCTCTAAATTTTCACCGCCAATGAATATCAATGTCGGATCCCGAATGATTTCCAGTCGTGCACAGAGAGAGCGGTTTAGATAATAATAGTTGTCAGACGGTCGTTGTGAATATTTTTGTTGTGTTATCGGTTGCATTCGATTAATCTCCAGCATATCTCTTACAGAAAGAAAGAAATCGTCTGGCCTACAAGACCCTACGAACTACTGAGCGCATTTGAAAGTAGTTGCATCAGGAAAATATGGGAAGCATGCATATTTTCTCGACGAATCGACCACTACTTGATTTGAAGCTGTGCAACAATAAGAGTCTTTAGGGAGCAGTCGTATGATCAAGATCATGCTTAAACACGGAGAAGGATGTAGTCATACCAAGTGGTAAACTGAGGGAGATGATGATCCCATAGTGCTACAACCCCGAACAGCTCCGTTAGCTTATCTTCCTATCGTCGACGGAAATGGGCAGCATTTTAAATGTGTAATATTTGCAATCTGCACAGTAGCAAATCGCACGCGATGAAGCATTACTTCTAATTGTAATCACAGAAGAGCCGATACCAAAGCAAATATAAATACGTAGGAACGTAAATTACCTAGCAACAGAACTGGGCTTAACAAAGGATTGGGTTGAAGAGACAGGAATACCAACACAGTCATTTGCACACGACGCAAAAACATTTCGTTACGTTAGAACAGGAGGTAAGCAGATAAAACAAGAAAGATGCCACCGAATTTTTAGGTGTAATAAGCACGTCTTTTGAATCGTTCTGACGCAAATTAAATTTATCAAAGCTATTCAAAGTCAATGGAACCGGTATGGAAAACAATAGATCTGACCAAAGGAAGAAGATTTACAATCGGGTTTTCAATTCCTCAGATATTGCTGTAAACGGAATCGTGAGCTTACGAACTCTTAGAAACAGAGTTATCGACAAAAATAAGATGTGACTTTACGTCCCTTGGTGGAAAAACCATGCATTATTTTAGGAAGAAATTATTCTCAAACTGTGTATCCATATAAGCGGTATCGGTCGAAGAAAAAAAAATTAGTCGAGTTTTCAGGAGCTCAGATTTTGCATCAAATACTTCAGAAGCAGAAATTAACACTTATGACCCCTGATGGCTAAACTATTCTTTACCAAACATTAGAAATTATGTGAAAACTATTTTCCATCAGGTCTTGTACGCGATACAGGAAGAATTTTTCATATCAGAGATTTAGGAGCAGAAATAACGCAGAAAACGCAATTTACCTTTGTGCGCCCTAGCGGAAAGTCTATGATTTACTTGAAAATTTTGAATTTATAGTAAAAACATTTCGCATCGGAAACACTATCCAACAAAGAAGGAATTTTTCAAATCGTACTCTTAGAAGTAGAGATATTGACAAAAATAAGATATACATCTACGTCCCCTGGCGTAGAAATCATGCATTTTTTCCAGAAGAAAATTTTCCTAAGAGGTTTGCCGACATGAAGAGTAGTATCGGTCAACAAACGACTTTTTTTCAATCGAGATTTTAGAAGCTCATATTTTGCTGCAAATACAACAGAAGCGGAAATTATGACTTACGCCACCTGGTGGCCAAACCATTTCTTACAAAAATTCGCAAATATGTGCAAACGATTTCCCATCAGAAGCTGTATGCGGTGCAGAAAAACATTTTTCAAATCGGAGATTTAGAAGCAGAGATATATTGGGAAACGCAATTTACCTTTACGTTCCCTGGTGTAGAAACCATGCACTATTTTAAGAAGAAAATGTTTCTAAAAGGTTTGTCGACATGAGTAGTATCGGTCAACAAACGACGTTTTTTTCAATCAAGAATTTAGAACATCATATTTTGCTGCAAATACAACAAAAGCGGAAATTAAGATTCACGCCCCCTGGTGGCCAAACTATTGTTTTTACAAAAATTAGAAATTATGTGCAAAGGTTTTCCCATCAGGAGCTGTATCCGGTGCAGAAAGAATTTTTCAGATCGGAGATTTAGAAGCAGAGATATAGGGGAAACGCAATTTACCGCTACGCCCCCTAGCGGGAAGTCTATGAATTACTTGAAAATTTTGAAATTACATGAACAATATGTCACACAGAAAACACTATCCAACAAAGTAGGATTTTTCTAATCGGACTCCTAGAAGTAGAGATATTGACAAAAATAAGATATACATCTACGACCCCTGGCGGAGAAACTGTGTAATATTTTAAGAGGAAAATATTCGAAAAAGATTTATCGATATGAGTGGCATCAGTCAACGAAATAATCTTTTCAATCGATATTTTAGAAGCTCTGATTTTATGGCAAATACATCAGAAGCAAAAATTAACACTTACGCCCCCTGGTGGCCAAAGTATTCTTTACCAAAAATTTGAAATTATATGCAAGAGATTTTCCATTAGGAGATGTATCCGCTGAAGAAAAAAAATCAAATCGGAGTTTTAGAAGAAGAGTTATCGAGGAAAAGGTAATTTACTTTTACGCCCCCTGGCGGAAAATCTATGCGTAATTTGTAAAAGTAACTATATCTAAAATACTCTTCGATATAAATGGAATTGAAAGATATTTTTTTTTCAATCGGATGTTTAGAAGCAAATATGTGGAATAAAACGTATTTTTGAATCCTACATCATCTGCATTTACGCCCTCTACCGGCGAAATTGTACATCGTAAAAAACGAAATGAAGGATCATCATTTGCATATTTCAAGCTTCCCAATGCAAAAAAAAATTTTAAATCGGGCTAATAGTTTCAGGGATATCGTGGGTACAGACGAACGGACAAACCGATAACAGAAGCACGATTATTTTTTACAAAAGACGTGCTAAAAAATTGATGCATTTTCGTAGCACTAAAGAGGAAAATATGAATTTTGTCGATGACAGAATAAAATATTTGTCATCGTGATCAGTTCCTCACTAAGAATATTAGTTCTCTGATGCGTTTCTAGAGTCCTATACACCGCGTCAAATTTGGTGTAAGCAAAAATATGCGGCTATTATTCGAGTGCTGAATCTGTAGGTTACGAAATGCTAGAAATTATATGTCAGCAATTTCTCCCATTGAATCTTTGACTCCATGAAATTATGTGTAAATGGAGAAAAAAATGAATTCTTCAGGATGGCAAAGTGAATATAATACTTTTTCGAAACATAGTCTTTTGAAATTCACTAGTTTTTATAATGTTCAAAAAAGAACAATGTGCAATGGCATTTTTGAGATTCTGGAGGGTTGCTTCTGTACTTCTCTTTTTAGGGTTGGAGCTGCTATAAAGCGAACATCAACAGATTCGAATACAAAAAAAGACTGGAAGTTATTGAACTTATTGTGTATAAAAAAAATGTTTCGAGTTAAATATTGCAAACTTTTGGATTATTAAAAATGTCTTTTCAAAATGAAGAAAATACCCAAATGGAAGGATGGCAAAGTATTTCAAACTTATAATTAAAACGGTAGTTATAGATAGTGTTTCAATCAGTTTACATTTCGACTTTTACGCTCTAGTAAGTAGTTCGCGGAATTTCATTTTTTTACGTCATGATGAAGGTCACGGGTGAGGCAGCAAGTACAGATACAGAGGCTGCAAGTGACGTTCCGGAACGCGCTAGTTAGTAGTTCTCAGAATTTTCACTTAGAAGCAGCAATTATTAGGTAACTGCGAATTTACGTAGGGGTGTTACTGTATAACACAGAGATCAAAGATGGAATCGAAATGCGAACAGAGTGCACTTCAACAGTGCACCAATTGAAAAGAATGCTATGGACGAAACGGTTTCTCGAATACATTAGGCGTGTAAGCTGAATTCGTGAACGTCAGTTCTTTCTCGTAGTTTTCCAACAAAAATAGGTCAATTCGAGATTGAACTTTTTAGCTTCAATTTCAGTTATGTAAATATAAGTATAGTTACATGAAATGCAGCAAAATAATATCTAAAATCCTAACGGCGAAACATGATGTCGGACATAAAATTAAAGAATCTTATTTAATGCGATGACAAATATTGTAATACGCTTTTGTGAAAAAATATGTTTTTTTTTCTGCAACATAAACCAGTACAAGAAATAGATACATAGTTATTTAAAGAAATATTGAATGAAGCAGATGTATCAATCAGTACGTTGCATTTTATTTGAAGATTTTTTTCGTGAATAATGTTGAAAATATAAAATTATTAACGAGTAAATTTACGCCTCCATTTCAATTCTTGCGATATGTGTTAATTAAAAAGATTTGAAGAGTATTTTAAATACGCACATTTATTTATATACATATCTTATAATACTATGGAAACTATTATTATATTCTTTTTTATGAAAATGAAAGCATAGCAAGCTTTCCAGGCCAGAAAATATGATATCACAAAACGACGAAGAGTATGAACACTAGGGTGGGTCGAAAAAACCCGAAATTCTCTGATTGAAACTCCCTAGTGCGGGAACGTTGTGAGAGGGCACCACCAAGAATTGTCTGAAATAGTTTTCGAATCGGTTAATATCTTTGGCTCTTACCAGAGGCCCAAAGTTTTGAAATTTCACCAATACATGAAATTTTCGAGTGTCCGTCGAAAATACCAGAATTACTCCGATAGAAATTCCCTAGTGGGGAAACGTTGTTAGTGAGAACGAATTGTGTGAAATAGTTTTCGAATTGGTTGTTATCTTTGTCTCTGACCAGAGGATCAAAGTTTTGAAATTTCACAAAAAACATGAAATTTTCGAGTGCCCGTCGAAAATACCAGATTTGCTCAGATCGAAATACCCTAGTGCAAAATACGGTTTTAATAACCATCAACAACAAATGTGTAAAGTATAATTCCAATCAGTTAATTTATTCGGCTCTGACCAAATGCTCGTAATTTCGAAATTTTACATAAAAAACGTGAAATGTATTGCAATAGTACACTCGCGTTCACGCTCCCTTTCAGCCAATTCAGCCATCCTGTCTTAATCTACCCACCTCAGAATGAACTTAGCTGCCGTTGCTCTTATCAACGTGGAGTGGGATGGTTGGGGGAGGGGATCGGAGGCCACCACCGGCACCGCGCCATTTCCGCTGGTTTGATTGTAATGACACGTTGCAGTATAACTTCGCTTGCCTAACGGCGAATGCGATCACAATTCCAAAGTCTTCAAATTCAAAGCTTCCTCTAAGACAAACATTTTTTGGTCCTATTTTTGGAATTCCGAAAAATTTGTTTGACAGCCCGCTTCCGACATATAAAGATGTCTTAAGGTGTTGTTTCAACGAGAGACGTAAAATTTTTTTGGATACTGACAGCAAACAAAGACCTAGTTTCTCATGTATTGCAGATACTGTGGCTGGAAAAACTGAAAGTTGTTTCAAAGTGCGTCGTATCCAATAGTTTATCAGCAGCTTGTATGTGCTATGTTGCTCTCATATCACAAGAAGTACGTTAACATGAAGAGTTCTAGTAGACGTGTTGCTAAAACTCGAACAGTGAAAGATATGGTTGAAAATTTAGGCATGAAGCAAATGAAACACTTTTTGATATAGCTGCTTGCAAGTGCTCAGATAAAATTAAATGAACTTGCCCTTCAGTAAAGAATGATTGTTACATCTGGATTAGAGATCAACCACGAAATGTTACTTCAGTTCCGTTGATCTCATAGAAAGACAGAAGCTCTAAAATAAATCAAGAGAAAATTACAAGATTCTGCTCTGCCCAGAAAATAGGAGACTGCGTGCGTTTCCGGTGCGACTCACGACGAAGATCCAACTGAAACAGAAACCGAATTAGTTTCTGAGGAAGTAACAAATGATTTGTACCGCCCCAGTAGAAGTGAGCCAACGCAAGTTCCTTCTCTAATGCGAGAACCACTTTTAACAACTGTACTTAGTAGTCAGGGATTTGGCGTGTCTGACAGAGCAACTGCTGCAATAGCATTTAGTGTACTTCTAGATATGGGCCTCATATCGAAATCAGACACTTCACTTGTAACAGACAAAAGCAAAATTCAAAGGGAAAAGCGAAAATGTTGTAAGCAGCTTCAAACAAAAACTCCGTTCGATACCAACTTGAGAGGTTTATATTTTGATGGCTGTAAGGATCACACATTAGCTAAAGTAAAAATCGGTGCAAAATTTTACCGGAGAACCATCACAGAGGAACACATCTCGCTGGTGAAGGAGCCGTCGTCGCAGTATGATGGACATGTGACCCCCAAATCTGGCACAGAACTTCAAATAGCCGACAGCATATATGAGTACGTGGTCGCAAAAGTTTGTGACTTCAGTGAACTTCAAGTAATCGGTTGTAATGGAACCGTAGTAAATACCGAGTACAAATCTGGTGTAATTCGTCGTCTGGAACTAAAATTAGGCAAACCTTCCCAATGTGTAATTTGCCTCCTCCATTTGAATGGGCTACCACTCAGACACCTGTTGAAACATATCGATGGCCCAACAAGTGGTCCCAAGTCGTACGGTGGTTTTATAGGTAAACAACTTCCTGGATGCGAAGAGCTACTTGTAGTCAAATATGAACACCTGGATTGTGATTTACTTTCAATTACAGCTTCAGATTTGAGTACAGACTAAATATATTTGCTGGAAATATCACATACAGTTCAATCAGGCACCTGCTCATCTGATCTCAATAAACGTAATCAGGGGCAGTTCTCACACTCCCGTTGGCTGACAATTGCAAACACATTATTGCAAATCCTTCTTCAGGGTTCAGGCAGATTGTGGAATACGCCATGGAAGTTTACACACCTGCATGGTTTACTATCAAAACTAAACACGCCACCGACGATGGTGCAAAGCGTTTATGGCCGCCCCGGTGGAGCAGTGGTCTAAGCGATGGCCTCTGTTCATTCGTCCGAACGGGGTCCAGGTTCGAATCCCAGTGAGGCATGGATGTTGTGTTTGTCTTACGGCACTGGCTCTATCCCTTCCCTGGAACCAGTGACCCTTAATTAGGGACGGGCAAATGCTTATAGCCCATTGAGTTGCTCATGGTGGTCGTTAAACCTTCAATAAAAAAAAGCGTTTATGGAAACTCGTTAGCAGATCCAGATGCTTGCCAGAGAACCTTCTGAAAGTTATTGATTCAGTCATTGCTAGAAATGCGTTCTTCGCTTCCCCTGAAAATCTGGTGTTGGCTATACTTACAGGTGATAGAGCCGAAATTAGACAGCTCGCAGTCCGGAGAATAATCAAGGCAAAGGGGACTGTTAGTGAATATGTCCGCAGCTTTGCTGTGCCTAAGCTTAACTTTGAAGCCAAGCACTACGTAGACATTATCGACTAGTTTCACTGTGAAGTTACACCACCGCCAGCCTTGAGCCGAGTGAGTTCAGAGGAGCTGATGAGTCTCTACGAAAAGGCCAAAGGCAGGGATTTCTACCAATTTGCAAGTCACACGCTAGCTGTTGAGAGGATAGTGAAACTGGTGACTGAGGCATTCGCTCACGTGTGTGGGCACGACAATAGGGATGGATACACACGATCCACCCTACTGTCTAGAAAGATCATGCCACAGTTTGATTTCAAATCTGACTTCAACAAATCAACCTCAAAACGTTGTAAAACTGAATTATTATGAGACAATGATGAAACGTCGGGGACGAGTTTTAATCTATAAACAATCGTATACATCTCGCGTTTTTATGTACAATTTCAAAATTTCGAGCCTTTGGTCAGCGCCGAATAAATTAACTGACTGAAATTATACTTAATACATTTGTTGTTGATGGTTATTAAAACCTTTTCTGCACTGGGGCATTTCGACCCGCGTAATTCTGGTATTTTCGAAGAACCCTCGAAGATTTCATATTTTCAGTAAAATTTCCAAACTTTAAGCCTCTGGTCAGAGCCAAAGATATTAACCGATTCGAAAAATATTTCACACATTTCTTATTTGTGCTCACTCACAGCTTTTCCGCACTAGGGTGTTTTGATCAGAGAATTTCGCGTTTTTTCGACCCACCCTACTGCTTAAGTCTTGCTACACCTGCCTCGGCATGGTTGTCAGCTCCTTTAATAGCAGTAAAACATATAAGAAAAGAGGTACTGTCATATATTTTTTATATACCAAATGAAACAAAAATTCGTGTAGATTTCAAATCTGACCTGACATTTAAGCATATTACAGCATTATAAAAATTATGAGATAAAAATCCAGGGCATGAGTCATATATCCGTTTAACGTTTCTTAAGTAAAAGGCTAATAAATCAGCTGTTTACTGATGCATTTGAAATTACACAAAAAGGCAGCTGAAAACGAATACAGTGGACTTTTGCATACATTTACTGAAACACAAGACATGTCACTATTTGATGGCATATCGCTTAATCTGAAGCACCATAGCACACCTCTTGGGCATCGTACGGATAAGTTTTTTCAATAACTCAACAGAAATTACACGTTGCCATCTGTGATTTGTTCTTTCAGTTAACTCTTGTTTATTTCTTGGCTGCTTCTTCTATATTTCCACACTCAATTTCCTCCACAAGTTCTCGATTGGGTTTAAGTCAGGACATTGTGTACGCCAGTTAAGACGAAGAACACTGCTGGCTGTGTACCAGTTTTACAGTCTTCCCTGGATGGTAAGGGACATTGTCGTACTGGGACACGAAGTCATTATTATATTGAATAAGTCAGCAACACTAGGATGCATTTCGTCGGTTAATACACCAATCTACGTTTTTGTATTCGTCATTTAGTCGACAATGCACAGTCACCCAACTCCAGATGCTGGCATACAAGACCAAATCATTACAGATGTTGGGTACTTAAGGGTTCGCTTAGTGCACTCTGACTTGATTTCATCGCCTGGATACCTTCTTACATATAAGGTACCATTACTTGCAGCAATAGAAAATGTGGATTCATCACTAATTAACATTTTTTCCCAGTCAACCGTCGACCAATGTCAGTATTGCTTAGACGAGACTAGCCGAGCTTTTCGCTGGTGTTCTGACATCAGTGCTTTCTTCTTTGCTTTACGGCTAACAGTCCCAAGAATAGTAGTCGACGTGGACTGTGAGACTGTTCATACAGCTGAGTTCTTGATCCTGTCAAAGAAGAACAGTAACTGATGTACTCTCGGACCACCGCCCTGGTGGCGCAGTGGGCTGAGCGATGGCTTCTCATCATTCGTCCGTGATAGGTCCAGGTTCGAATCCCGGTGAGGTGTGGATGTTGCGTTTGTATTACGGCATTGACTCTCTCCCTTTCCTGGAACTAGTGACCCTAAGTTATGGACGAGAGACTGCTTATTGCCCACTGAGTTGCAAACGGTAGCCGTTAAACCTAAAATCAAAAATTAAAAAAGAAACAAAAAAATAAGAAACCTCTCTAAACATTCTCTAGCCAGCTCTAATGATGTCAGTATCCGATTTGCGGGACAAATTCTGTTAAACACCTAACTATCTGTTTTCGACGAACATGGTGTCTGTCCACTGCGGTAATGATGAGTGACGAATAATGATGAGTGACACTGCGGTAATGATTAGTAACGGATGATGAGTCCTGAACACTGCATGATTCGGACAACTAATTTTTAAGTAATTCGGCGGAGAAAGACATTCCCGATGAAATATTATGATAGCGTAACTGTCATCAGCACACAAAGTCTTTTGCGTCTTCATAAAAGGAGTGTGAATATCGTTTGTGCCTTTATATAGCCGCATAGAGGATTAGAAATTAACCAATAACAGTTCAGAACCATTCACCTGCGATTGCTGATGACGTTTCGGCCTCTGATTGATTAATACAGCTGAGTTCTTGAATCGTTCTTTATTTCAACCCGAAGTGGTGTGGTTGGGTGGTACCATAAAACTCATTGGGGAATCCCGAATAAACATAGAGTAATATTGAGGATCTCATTTTTTGATTTGAAATCTACATGCATTTTCCTCTCATTTGGTGTATAATATAGGTTAATATTCCTTTTTTTTTATGTTTTATGGCTATTCAAATATGTTGGCAACCATGTCGAAGCAGGTGTTTCAAGGCTTGTGCACACCTCTGTACATATACGTACATATATTTACTTTGTTAAAAACTACCATGCACATTAACAATATGGGGTTGTGAATAACATGGACACTGCTGTTAGAACAACGGTCCTTCTTTAGCCTATCTGGCGGAATACAATGCAGGAAGGAGATATAGAGTAATCTATTATTTTGTAAGCCATCCAAAGATAGGTCTTAAAATATTTGTTAAACTATCATTTCATCACTTCCGTCCACGGTAATCTTTAGTTAAAAACGAAAGATTAGCACGTCAGTTGAAGGGGAGCCTGAGCTTGCAAACACACTTTTATACAAAATAACTGTGAAGTTATCCCTAACAATTACTGAAAAAAGGTTTTCAGTGTAAGAAAGAAATTGTTTAATACATATTTAAATATTGTGTAACATGTGCGATAACATATTCGAAGTGCCATGGAAAAGAAGGCCTTTAAAATAACATTCAAATATCAGCAAGGGCGAAAAATTATAACCACTGTCTTTGTGTTTTCTGGATATTCCATGAGAAGCACACCACAGGGGTGATGTGACGTGGTACACACAGTCTGCTTGTCTCCGGAAAGGTGTTCACCCTTATGACGTTTACTATCCATGTAAGGACATCCGAAGGTCCATAAACATCTCTAAGGGAAAGTTGCTACGCCCCAACTGCAGATCAATGGGGTCTGAAATATGTTCAGTTCTTTTTCATAACTAGCTATACTGTCAACTATGGAAGAACTCATTCAAATGTTTCTCAAACTAGATCTGGACGACACGGTCACTATTACACGACACATTATCTTCTTGAAACATCCGATTGAGGTTTAGAAATAATGTCAGCATTAATGAAACATTGCATCCAACGGTGAACAAGTACATGGCGGCTTCCAGAATGTCATAATCCCCTACTAGGGAATGATGAGCTTTCAAGAAAAACATCTCCCAGAGCATTACACCAGCACCAGTCTCAACGTGTATCTCACACGAGCGTCTAGCGTTATGAATTATCTATATTATTGAGAGTACAGGTTATCTGTGTGAGGTAACTTATGCAAATAAAGACGAAATCCGGGATTCTGAAAAAAATCATAGAAGGCCTAATTACGTATACGCCGAAACGTAGCGATGTGGTCCAAGCACTTGCTCATGACCGTTTGCCCTAATGGGTCCGTATTCGAATCCCGGTGTATCATGTATGTTGTGTTTGTCATACTGCGCTGTCTCTCTCTCATACCTGCATAGAAACAACGGCCTTAAAATTAGGGACTGGCAACCACTTATTGTCCACTGAGTTGCTCACGGTAGTCTTTAATCCCTAAACAAAAAACATAACGTGTACGCATACGTTCAGAAAGACAGAGGTAAAAAAAAAAACAATGGAAATTACTTGCATCGCAAAATCAGTCATTTTGAAGATTTTTTATGGATGAAAGACACCCAGATATACCGTAGCCAAACACCAAAATATGACAAGGGATACATTTGAAGAACCTTGGACATCGTCCTGTGTAGAGGAATACGGGGGAAAACAGATCTCCCGATGAAAACAAAGACTGGCCCCCGATTTCGAACAAGAGCAGAAACAGAACCTTTCCACCCTGTAGATGCGTAATCTGCTAAACATATTCAGAATTTTCAGTACTTATCCAGTTCGAAAAACACTTAGCTCATCAAAAAGACAAAATAAATACGAATCTGCTTATAATATAGCAAAGAGTTAATAAGTTAATTAACATTGTGAAATTAAAGCAGAAATATTTTTAAAATGCAGTGCGAACCCAAAATTTTGTTCCATATGCAATTACTTAAGACACATACATCTGGGTAATACTTAGAGGCATGATAAATTTTAAAATATTTGTCCCTGAGCTTCACACATTCGTTAAAGTTTTGGATGGGATATATGAATAAATGCATGTACTCCGACCAAACAAACATTTGTCCATTGAATAGTAACACTGGAAAACTCATTTAACAAAGGGGATTTCATGAACTCAAGCAGATGAAGTTTTCAACTTTCAATAAAAAACAACAGCAGAATTGTATAAGTTTTTTTCACCGAAAAACACCCAAATATAAGAATTTTTATAATCTGAAGGACATACCATGACATGAAGTGCACAATGTCACACCACAGGAACAGTAATGATAACTTACTCTAGAACAGTTACAACGATTTTCAACCACAACCATCGATGGGGACATAAAACAATTTTTATTTCAGTATATGTTTATCAGTGATCACATTCAGTGTATTTTTAATATCAAAGTTGAAATGCTAGAATATTAATTAAAATAGCTTAAGCGTTTAGTAAATTATGTGCACCATTATACTTTCATGGTCTTCAACGTAATTCAAAGAAACAGGATTTTCCCGCCATTAACCTTTTTAACCATCCTTTGCCATCGCCTATGAGAAAGTGTGGCAGCACTAGTGTACTCATCGACATGTATTTATACCGAACAAACTTGAAAGCATAGAATATAAAAATAACAGGAGTTACATGTAATTCGCTGCGCAAACACTCAAAACAAGGAATTAAGAATATCGAAAACTATGTTGGCTCTGTTGGTAGTGAAAATATGTACCGTAAAATAACCTGATTAGAACATTGAAAGGTATAAGTCATCTTCTGCGCACTGTTATAGATTTGAAATAGGAAAAAGTACTTCCACACGTAAAAACTGCACACTTAGCCGGCCGCTTACATGGTGCAACAGGAAGAGATATTTATCGACCAACACGACCTTCTAAAAATTCAAAGTCCCGTTTTGAGTTTCGCTCGCACATTGTAAGCGCTTTCGATGGTGAACCGAGATTATAATGGGCACTGTGAATTGCTAGCTGCTGTGCAGCGCCATTTTTAGCAAGTTTCGATGTGTTGTGTATTGTAGCCGATAAGTGTTGTCGACAGGATTCAAAGCGGCGAGTTGCGAAACTTTATTGGGTTTGTTGGATCCTACTATTAAGT
Source organism: Macrothele yani (assembly GCA_039090855.1). Classification (NCBI taxonomy): domain Eukaryota; kingdom Metazoa; phylum Arthropoda; class Arachnida; order Araneae; family Macrothelidae; genus Macrothele; species Macrothele yani. Next base: position 56,731,689 of record CM077021.1, read on the forward strand.
GATAGTCTTCGCTCACTCCAACATCGAAGAGCCATTGTCGGCTAGAAATTTCCTTGCGCTGCAGCTAGTTAGTTTCTCTCCTCGGAGCAGTTTTTGAAAAATACCAATCACGGTTGATCGTAAGAATGCAACAAGCCTTGCCTTCTGGAAAATGCTTTGAACTTTGCTCGCAATAGATGTTGCCACCTCTGGAAATTGCGTGACGCTGAGTTCTCTTTTATTGCAAAAGTCTTAATGGCATTTAAATTTTGCAAAACTTCGTATGCTTCTTGTATACATTTTTAATTTTTATTTTTTACCTAATTGAGTTCATCATATTTTTAAACTACAGAAATCTCGTCGTTTATAAATGTTAACACAAACGCCTTTTCAAAGGCGAACTAAAGAGCTGTCCCGGAAATAGTGTGGTCTACACTTAATTGCAGTGGCATTTTAAAATAAATTTATTTTTAAGGATAATAAAATTAGTCCTTTTGATGTTTATCTCAGTGAAAAATATTATTTTGATAGGCAAGTTGTTTACTTCACAACCCAGGTGCATTAGGCCTGCACTTCAACTTCAAGGATATCTACCTTTATCTTAAATACTTGCACCATTCCATTTCAAATAAGGTAGTTCGAAATTTCCTTTTGATAGGATTTTCTGTTAACAAAGTACACTCCCAGAAGTATAAATAATATATTTCTGACAGACCATTAGGCATTAGTTTCGAAAATTTATTTTTGCCTAAAAAATTATCTTCCCCGCTTTAAATAACACATATGCAAAACAAACCCACAAATATTGTGTATTCTTTTATTATTAATCAATTACTGCAAGCCCGAAACCTGTTTTTTTTCATTTTCTGTGTTACATGTAATGTGAACATTTTTCAAAATTTAAAAGAACTAATTTTGTGCAATCCCTCAATCACGAACCGGTATTTATTAGAGCATATTGTTGAATTAGCAAATAAGAATTAAAAACCTTGATAATTATTCAGTGTACAAGAAAAAAAAATGTATTAGGCCTAGAGACTGCGTTGACACTTAAAGGCAGGTGATTGAACACACTAATCTGCAAATAAAATGGAAACACACTGAAACGTATTGCACCATTCCATTTCAAATAAGGTACAGTTCTAGAGGTACCTGATTTCCGAGCGCCGATCATTTTGCATTGCGTTTAAAATACAAATGATGATATGTTTAGTGTCATTTCTCGTCAAATATGTGTCAATATCATCGGCAATGACTCAGACGAATAAATTCCGAAAAATAAGATGTTCGGATTTCGCCTAATAGGGAAAGAAGGAGGAATTGCAAAAATCTTCAGAATAATAGAAAACCTCAGTAAATGCGATTCATACACATTGTCGACCTTGTGTTGATATTTACATGTGTCAGATTTTTGGGTAGAAGTCAGGCGAAGATTAATTTTAAATTTCATGGGTTTGCATTTTTGTGTGCTCACTGACTGATCGTATTTTTTCCGTTTTTCTTTTTCTTAAAGAATTCTCAGCCTCATGAGTAAAAATAGAGGATTTTTTTTATTTTAAATAAATTTAATTATCCACCAAATCATTTATAATTAATACACACAATTGACGTGGATCAGGAACATCAAACAGAAGTATTCGCTCTTTCCACGTTTACAAGTGAGTCACGGAAAAATAATCTGCCGCCGCCACCGGGAATCGAACCCAGGTCGTCCACTTGCGCACCGGACCTGCTACCACTGCACCACAGCGGCCTCGAGTTCTCCAGACTCACATACGACTAACTGCCAAACCACTTGGCAGGTTGGTTCTTGGAGCCCCGCACAATGCTGGGGATTCACCAAAGATGATAGACAGCAAATGAACTATTTGTTCATTTGGAAACGAATGAATAATTAATACAGAAAATTGACGAGGATTAGGGACATCAAACAGAAATCATCCCTCTTTCCACGTTTACAAGTGAGTCACGGAAAAATTCTCATCGGTCGCTACCGGGTTTGATTCCCGGTGGTGGCCTATGAGAGTTTTTCCGTGGCTCACTTATAAACGTGGAAAGAGCGATGTCTTCTGTTCGAAATCATTTATAGTTTGATTCAAACATCAGCTATTATTGCAGTAATAGGCAGGCGATAGTATCTTTATTTTAAACAGTTTTTTCTGGGGTTACGTTGAATGACATTTGCATGTACCTCTCTTCCGAGAAAATTTGCTTTTCAAATATATGAAATATAGCTCTTACGCAATGTTTGTTAATTGGATATTATTTCTTCGTGGAGGAACTGCCGCTAATACGTTCACCGGTTTAAATAATATTGCGTTAACTCTGCTCAAAACTGTTAAACCAAACGCAAATTGGACATTTATATGCGTATTTAAGAATCGCCGCTTATCACCATCGATTCAGCTGAATATAGTGTTGAACAAACAGATTTCTCGGAGTTGGTCTTTAAAATTTCACCCACTTAGCGACATTTGGCTAAACTGATATCAGAACGTTTAGTGATTTTTTCCAGAAATGTTCGGGTTCTTAATGCGTTTCAGCATCAAACATTTTCTTGACGCAAAAATCAGTTTTATGATTAGGCTCGTCCTTGTGACACATTTGTTTACCTTATTTCGTGATTTCTAAAACTTAAAGAAAGTGACTGTCAATTAAATCAAACTCCCAAAATTGGGTGGGGGCATCAACACAGCGGCTGAGAGGATTTGGTGGGGTGGATTTAAGTGTAAAATTCGTAACAAATTCTTTTTTCACTGATTTTCTGTAAGCGGAAAGTCTCATGACTTCCAAGGGCGTTTCAGATTTCAAACATACGGGCATAAAGGATTAAATGGTACTGCCGTTCTAAATACGATACATGATTTTTTTTTCTGTGTTGACTAAAAGAAGGTAAGCATGAAATACCATTAAACATAATTTTAAAATTTATTTCAAATTAAGACCAAAATTTATTTTAATCTTTTGAAGTAAAACCGGTCTAAGGCACTGGCCTCTGATCATTCGCCCGTAAGGGGTCCGGGTTCGAATCCCGGTGAGGCATTAATGTTGTGTTTGTCTTACGGCACTGGCTCTCTCCCTTCCCTGAAACCAGTGACCCTAAATTAGGGACGGGCGACTGCTTATAGCCCATTGAGTTGCTCACGGTGGTCGTTAAACCTCCAATACAAAAAAAAAAAAAAAAAGTAATACCAAAGATCAAAACTGTTCTTGAAAAATAAACAAAATGTGTATTTCCCCAGATCTAAGTATGAGGTCGAATTTCTTGTGGACACAAACTCTAAACTGAAAAACAATTAAAATGTTATAATCTAAATGAGAAAAATTAAATTAACCAACATTAAAATGATTTTAAAAACATACACACCACATTTTCGAATTTACAAAACAAAATTACTTATGTAAGTATTCTCTTTCCAAATATGATAACTCACACTTTGATTTCAAATCAAATAATTTGGTGCAAATCGGTAAGTATACGGAAAGCAATGAAACCTATTGTACATATCATCATCATTGTCAACAATTATCAATTCACTACTGGACAAAGTTCTCTCCAAGCCTCTTCCACAACAGTCTGTCTTGTGCCAGTCTACTCCATATTAGTCCCGCATACTTTCGAATTTCATCCACCCATCTCCCACGTGGTCTTCTTCTGAGTCTTTTCCTGTCCCTTGGAATCCAATCTCAAATTGCGGCTGCCCGTCGATGGTCTGTCCTTCTGGCAGTATGTCCAGCCTATTGCCATTTCAGGGATTTCACTCTGATCACGATGTCTTCTATCCTTGTCATTTTTCGGATCAACGAGTTCCTCTTCTTATCTCTCCTGGTTACATAAAGCATGCACCTCTCCATGCTACTTTGAGTTGTCTGCAGCCTTTGTATGACTCTTTTAGTTTTTTAGGTAAGGTCCACGTCTCTGCACCATACGTAAGCACTGCAAGGATGCATTTATCAAACACTTTTCTTTTGAAACATAATGGCATATTGCTCTTGAATATCATGCAGTTCCTTCCAAAAGCTCTCCAGGCAAGTTTTATACGCAGATTCATTTCTTCATCAATGTGACCCTCACTTGATATCTGCTGTCCAAGATAAATGTAGGTATTGGTTATCTCCAGCTTTTCCCATCAATCGATAAATCTTCATTACTTGTAAAAGCTTTGTACATCACTTTTGTCTTCTGAAAGTTCATTTTTAATCCCACTTCTTTACTCTTGTCAGCAAATTCCTGGATTATAATCTGAAGCTTTGATGGAGTAGTTGCAAAAATGACTACGTCATCAGCAACACGAAGGTGAGCTAGATAATCTGTATTAAAGCTGTTGGGCATGTATAATAAAAATAATAAAATGTTTAAAAACACCGCTGTTATTCTGAATGTCGACAGCTAATCAAGTTTTTAAAGATATTGGTTTTAGTACTGATTCATAATTTGCTGAACTTAGGTTAATATGTGTCAAATAGAGCATGAATGTTAGATTTCTTTTAATGTGGAAATATTCCTTTTATTTTGTATTTGCAATTGTAATATTAAAGGGTATTAGTTATTTACTACAAACATTATGTATATTAAAATATATTTAATGTGGATACACTTTTTAACGTGAATAAAGTTCCGGTTAATTTGGCATTTTGCTAAATAACGTCGTTTAAAAGTACATGAAGATTGGTATTTTACAAGCAAGGAAGTTAACCAAACATCGTTTCAGGTGTTGTAAGTATTTACAATACATCTGTAATATTGATCATCTGGAATTTATTGCCATATTTTATTTCCGCTTTCAAGTATAGGAAAAGTGTTAAATCTAAGAAATGCCAAATATATGTATCTGATGACTCACATCATATGGATATGAAACATGTCCACTTGTTCTGAATGCCATGGCAGTAGTAGGAAATAGCGGGTCCGGCGTCCAGGAGCAGCTCCTTCTACAGAAGGAGCAAGGAGCGTGGCCTGACGGCAAAGGATGGGGGCGTGGCTTGCGGCAGAAGGATGGGGCGTGGCGTGTCCCCGAAGGATGTGGGGGCGTGGCAGATGACGCTAGTGTGTTGGATCGATGTGCTGCCCCCTAGCGGTGCTTTTTGGAACTTTTAATGGACCTTTGAGAGATGGCAACGACCGAGTCGGGGAAAGGAGATGTGCTGCCCCCTAGCGGTGCTTCTTGGAACTTTTAATGGACCTTTGAGAGATGGCAACGACCGAGTGGCGGAAAGGGGATGTGTACGTTGCCCCCCTAGCGGTGCTTTTTCGAACTTTTCTCGGGAGATTTATTGGACGTTGACAAATTTTTGGGAAGTCTTTCCAATATTTATTTTTTTAATTTTCTCGGGAGATTTACTGGACTTTGTCAAATTTTTGAAGGAAGTTTTTTTGTCGTTTCCAATTTTTTTTACTCGTATTTTTTTTTTGTCCTATTTTTTCTCTCTAATTTATTTTATTAAATTTATATTTTCAGGAATTCCCTGAGGTATTATAATTTTTATAGACGTTGCATTATTTTTTTAATTTTCTCAGGAGATTTATTAGACTTTGTCAAATTTTTGAAGGAAGTTTTTCCAATATGTTTTTTATTAAATTTATATTTTCAGGAATTCCCTGCGGTGTTATAATTTTTATAGACGTTGCATTATTGTTTTAATTCTTATATTTGTCCTCCCTCCAATTTTAATTTAGGCGAGGAAAGGCTTTGTTCGAAAAGATTTTGTTCCCGTTGATTCATGTTCCGCCATTTTAGTTTCACCACGTTGTCATTTTGTGAGCCATGTGTTTTGGGATGAGTCACAATTTTCTCTTTGACTCAGAAAATTTTGTATGACACGTGTTTTGGGATGAGTCATTATGATGAGTGACGCATTCGTGATAGCAGACATGACATCAGCCAACGTCGTTTTCTCCTCAGCGGGGTCGGCTTTATTTATTTTTTTTTTTTATTTTCTCGGGAGATTTACTGGACTTTGTCAAATTTTTGAAGGAAGTTTTTTCAATCGAAGCATTTCCTCAAATTTGTTTTATTAAATTTATATTTTTAGAACTCCGTGAGGTGTTATAATTTTTATAGACGTTGCATTATTTTTTAATTCTTATATTTGTCCTCCCTCCAATTTTAATTTAGGCGAGGAAAGGCTTTGTTTGAAAAGATTTCGTTCCTGTTGATTCATGTTCCGCTATCTTTTGTGAGCCATGTGTTTTGGGATGAGTCATTATCTTCTCTTTGACTCAGAAAACTTTTTATGACACGTGTTTTGGGATGAGTGACTATGCCGGGTGACGCATGTCGTGATAGCAGATATGACATCAGCCAACGCCATTTCCTCCGCGGGGTCGGCGGTTGACGTCATTTGAGATTCTGTAGCCACATTAAGTTCCAAGGCTGTTTTTTTTTCAATAACTTGATCATTTTGCAACGAATTTATTCCTTATTTTTTCCTCATAATTTCCCATTTTATATTCATAATTTTTCGACGTAACGATTTTTTTATTTTCTTTGAGGAGACTTCACGCATTTTCAACGGACGTTCCAACATAAAGACGTTTTCCAAAGTTTTGTGCTGCAGACATAATCTTAAAACACGATTGTTTATTAACGTATTTACGTGTTCATGACATTTTCTGTTACGTTTTTTAACTAGGAATTTTTATAGACGTTGGGTTATTTTTTTAATTCATATATTTTTCTTTCCTCCAATTTTAATTTAGACGAGAAAAGGCTTTGTTTGAAAAAATTACGTTCCTGTTTATTCATGTTCCGCTATCTTTTGTCCGACATGTGTTTTGGGATGACTCACCATTTTCTCTTTGACTCAGAAATCTTTGTATGACACGTGTTTTGGGACGAGTGACTATGATGTGTGACGCATGTCGTGATAGCAGATATGACATCAGCCAACGCCATTTCCACCGCGGGGTCGGCGGTTGACGTCATTTGAGATTCTGTAGACACATTAAGTTCCAAGACTGACTTTTTTCAATAACTTGATCATTTTGCAACGAATTTATTCCTTATTTTTTCCAATAATTTCCCATTTTATAATCATAATTCTTCAACGTAACGATTTTTTCATTTTCTTTGAGGAGACTTCACGCATTTTCAACGGACGTTCCAACATAAAGACGTTTTCCAAAGTTTTGTGCTGCAGACATAATCTTAAAACACGATTGTTTATTAACGTATTTACGTGTTCATGACATTTTCTGTTACATTTTTTAACATGTACCGTTTTCCGCCATACAAAGCCGCAATGTTTTATACATAGTTAAAATATTTTTTATCTTTCCGTATTTTCTTTTATGATTAATCAGTGAAATGTACCTTTTAATCCATTATCTTAATCTACTTTTTTTCTAAATGCTTGCATACTCGTTAAACTTCTCGATGTACCATCATTATTTTATTTTCTTACTTTTCAATCTGACAACTACTTTTATCGAGGCTTTATTTTTTCTGATTTAAACAAGCCAACGTTTCTTCATTATTATTTCTTTTTCCTACGCAAAGAACTTTTCTTACTTGTTTTTAATGTATGACTTAATCTGGTTTTTTATATAGATGTTTCATGTTTGCGCAAGAAATATACAGATCTATAGCAGATATACATAAAATTCGTTCCTAACAGTATCCTTTTTTTAGATTTAACCCAACATACGTTTCTTAACGACTTGATATCTGTTCCACAAGGTGTTACAAAATTTCAGATTTTTAATTTTTTCCCTCTGAAACTGTTTGTTTTTCTTACTTGCTTTTAATGTATGGTTTAATCTATTTTTCTATCTTATTACTTTTCTATATGTGTACAAGAAATATACGAATCTATAGTAGTTAAAATTCGATTGAAACAATATTTCTTCATTCTTACTATATTATTCCATTTCTTTCATCTATAGTAGTTAAAATTCGACTGAAACAATATTTTCTCCATTCTTACAGTATTTTTACATTTCTTTCCAACAGACGTTTTTTCTTCTCAATTCCCGCTATCTAACTTAATCTATGTTTTGAATATCATTCTATGTTCGCGTATTCGTCCATTATTTTATTTCAAACTTTGCTAACTACCTCATACTTATATTCAGACTTTATATTTTTCATTTCAACCAACGTTTCTTAACGACTTGAATTTCCGGATCTGACAAGACTTCAGATTTATTTTTCTCCTCTTAAACTATTTTTTTCTTACTTGCTTTAAATGTGACTTAATTTATTTTTTACATCGCTGTTTCATGTATGTACAAGAAATATACAGATCTATAGCAGTTAAAAATTCGATTGAAACAGTATTTTCTTTATTTTTACATTTCTTTCTGACAAAAAATTTTTTTTTCGCATTTTCCCCTATTTAACTTAATTTTGTGTTTTGAATATCATTATATGTTCACGATTCAGACTTTATTTTTTCATTTCATTTCAACCATCGTTTCTTAACGACTTGATATCACAAGATGTAGCAAAACTTCAGATATTTTGTTTGTTTCTTTATGTAACGTAATATTTTTTTCAAAATTCACTTTTAAGTATTCCTAAAAGCTTACATTTATGAGAAATATACAGATCTGTAGTGGTAAAAATTGGACTGCAACAGTATTTTCTTTATTCCAACTTTACTTTTCTATTTCTTTTCAACAGGCGTTTCTTCATTATTATTTCTTTTTCATATGTAAGCAACTTTTCTTTCTTTCTTTTAATGTATAACTTAATAAATTTTTCTATCTTACCTATTCGTGGGTATACGAGAAATATACAGATCTATGACAGTTAAAATTCGATTGTATTAGTATTTTCTTTACTATGACTTTATTTTTTCATTTCATTTGAGTAAACGTTTCTTAACAAATTGATATCACAAGATGTACCAAACACTTCAGAATTTTTGTTTCCCTCACTTTCCAACTCACTTAAGTATTCCTAAAAACCTGCATGTATGTGAAATATTCATATTTTTTCATTCTATCCTAATTTGCTATACTTTTCTTTAACTGACCCAACAGGAAAAGCATTCATTGTCAAGACATTCATTCTAAAGCATTATTTCTTACGATAAAATTTATATCCTTTGCAATATATTTTCAGTATATTTTTTCTAAATCAACAGAAAAAACATTCATTCTGGAGACGACATAGCGACCAAGTCCGTACTTCCACTAAACATCGTATTCTTAGCAAACATTTTTCCCCTACATAGCAATTTCCTAACTCACCAGAAAAGCAGCTATTCTCAACATGTATCTAAAATATCGAATTTCTCCAAACAAATGTAATAATTTTTTTTAAGAAAGACTTAGTTCTTTTCTCTGTATAACGACTTAATCTATTTTTCGAAAAACTGTTCTACGTTTACGTATTTTGTTTAACTTTGCTTTACACTGTACTTCGATTTTTTTTCTTTGTAGTACTTTTTTCCTGTTTCATTCCAACAAACTTGTTTCTTTTCGACTCGATCACTCTCACATTTCCATACAAACTTTCCTAATATCAGAAATGTAACAAAAACTTCAGATATATTTTTTAACTTTAGAATAAGTCTCACCGACATTTATTATCATGACATAAACTAAAATTTCATACTTTTCCCAAAAATAGTTTTCTTAATGAGTTGTTTTACACTTTTTTCATAATTGGCAAAGACTATTTTTTTTTTATATATATAAGGTTAGTTTCGAGAACGTTAAATTTCGTCTAGTGTTAATCGAACAGAAGAAATATACATCAAGGAAAGAAAACTGAAATTATACATATGCAAAGAATTTGCTACGGCTGAAGGTCCCCCGAGTGATTTATTCAACCAATGCTCGTATTACCCATTCAAAGATGGAGGTATCAGGATGACCAAATTCCTCGTTGTTGCCTTCTTGTAGCAAAAGAGGTGGTGAACTTCACCAAACATGGTTCCATAATATTGGAGAAACACATTAAGGTGTACGGAGCAATTAAGCCCACGCCAGTGACTTTCTTCGTTCACATACACTCACATTCAAACAGAAAAAAATATAAATGAATGACAAAAAATAATGAAATAAAAGTAGTCCTGAAAAGGACTGTTTTGTAGTCCTGAAAAGGACTGTTTTGTAGTCCTAAAAGGACTTGGTTTTCTTTAAACCTCGAAATCATCATCACACTTCATATTTTGAACAGTCTTGAGAATTTCGCAAACATCAAGATCTTCAAGAATAAATCTGGGAACTGAAACTTTTGCAACTGAACAGGCATTGGCGTAAGCAATCCCAAGTACTTTGGGTTCGATAAGTGCAAATTCCTTATCGAAGCATCTATGCCACCGATCGCTTGCTGTGGAATTCATACAGTCATGACCTAGCTGATTATTTGGCATAAGAAGCACTGGAAGATGACACTCCCTACAGTAGAAAACTTTTTCTACATTTTCCTTAATGGTAGCTCTTACCACTTCCACGAGAACGTCTTTCAGTTTTTGAATGCCTACGGAAAAAGTAGTCAAAGTTCCTTGTTGTTGTAACACGGCATTTTGGAAGGTGGATCCAAACTGTAATTTTTTTACGCTGATCCAAAGCTTTTTGCATGCATCTTTCAGAGTTTCAAATTGGTCGCATGTTAATGACACTGATGCTCGATTCAACATAAACGAATCATCAGTCAGAACGTGAAGTTGTTGAAAACGGTAAGCAATTTCACGACGGGAAGGGAAACAGTTCATCATCAATTCCTTGTTGAAAACCACGATTTCATTACTTCCATCATACATATAGCAGTTTTCCATAAATTCCTTAAATGTTTTAGCTGACATGGTGACTCCGTACTTGGAAGGAAACAGTTTTTCCTTTTTCACAACATAACTTCGAATGTGTACTCTCACAGTGCCTGTGAAATCAGACACTTTTGCTAACTTATTTCCACCGAACGAAACATGATGTGGAGGAAGGCTTTCTAATGAGATGCCTGATTCAGCATGAGACTCAGGCTTTGTAGGAACACACACCTTCTTTGTAGCAGTAGCAGAGGAAACTTCGGCAGATCGCTTCATGTTCAAGGTAGTTCGATGAGTAACACAGTTCACGGTAGGTTGTAGCGATGATAATCCGTACGATAACACAACGTGTGAGCAGTTCGATGATTGAGAACAGAATAGTGAGCTGATTTGTCCTCAGGCAAAACTAATAAGAGATTTGCGCATGTGCGTCTGCTTGATGACGTCAGTCCTCCACGTGGAAAAATCATGACGTCAGATACACCCAACGTCTCCCTGACCGACGCCATCTTGAATCACCACGTGCTCCAGCACAGCAGAATGACGGGGAAAAGCTGATTTGTCCTTAGGCGATAAGAGACTTGAGCATGTGTGTCTGCTTGATGACGTCAGTCCTCCACGTGGAAAATTCATGACGTCAGATACACCCAACGTCTCCCTGACCGACACCATCTTGGATCGCCAAGTGCTCCAACATATATCAGCTCTCGCAAAACGCTTGGGGTGACGTCACGGAATATCTAAAGGTTAGGTTTAGACGAATATTGGGAGCATTCTTGCAGTGTGGTGATCCACTAAATGAGTAACGGACATGATTATCACCGTAGGCCACATGTTGTCTAGGAATTTTATATGTTTTTCCATAAATCTTAATTTTGCTGAGATCATCACCAAAATATTCAACTTCATTTTCAAGGCGGTTAAGATAATCTGTAGCTTCAGAATCAGAAAATAATTTCTCATATGAAAAATGGAGGCCATCCTTATGACATATCTTAGAAGAATGCATTTCTTCAGACGAAAGAAAATGTAGCAGTAATTGAAAAAAGCAGTATCTTCACACCCAGCAACGAAGCGAGAATGAAACAGACAGACTTGAGATAAGACGTACGACTAACGAATGCGCGATTCATCGATGATGCAAGCAGGAGCACATTACGGACAGGTGCAAATGATCAAGAATTAAGCACGTCGCTTTAAAACCAGTGTCAAATAAATATTCAAAAAGTACAATTTCCCGAAGGGGAGAAAATGAAATTGACTACGTGTGTGAGAAAAAAATGGCGGTGATCGTGAAATGTCGAGCCCCTCCCCCACAAAAAATAAAATGGCCGCGACCGCTGGCAGGATGGCAACATGGTGACTCACCCACACACGTGGCGCACAAATCACATCTCAAAGACCAATCGCGTTGCCTTTCCAGGCAGTAGTTCACCAAATTTAATGTACGTGACCTATTAATAAAGAATATGCTGCCAAGGAAAAGGCGCCGCCCCGGTGGCGCAGTGGTCTAAGGCGTTGGCCTCTGACCATTCGTCCGTAAGGGGTCCGGGTTCGAATCCCGGTCAGGCATGGATGTTGTGTTTGTCTTACGGCACTGGCTCTTTCCCTTCCCTGGAGCCAGTGACCCTAAATTAGGGACGGGCGACTACTTATAGCCCATTGAGTTGCTCACGGTGGTCGTTAAACCTCCAATAATAATAATAATAATAAGGAAAAGGCGACGCGATTGGTCTTTGAGATGTGATTTGTGCGACACGTGTGTGGGTGAGTCACCATGTTGCCCTCCTGCTAGCGGTCGCCGCCATTTTATTTTTTGTGGGGGAGGGGCTCGACATTTCACGATCACTGCCATTTTTTTCTCACAAACGTAGTCAATTTCATTTTCTCCCCTTCGGGAAATTGTACTTTTTGAATGCTTATTTGACACTGGTTTTAAAGCGACGTGCTTAATTCTCGATCATTTGCACCTGTCCGTAATGTGCTCCTGCTTGCATCATCGATGACTCGCGCATTCGTTAGTCGTACGTCTTATCTCAAGTCTGTCTGTTTCATTCTCGCTTCGTTGCTGGGTGTGAAGATACTGCTTTTTTCAATTACTGCTACATTTTCTTTCGTCTGAAGAAATGCATTCTTCTAAGATATGTCATAAGGATGGCCTCCATTTTTCATATGAGAAATTATTTTCTGATTCTGAAGCTACAGATTATCTTAACCGCCTTGAAAATGAAGTTGAATATTTTGGTGATGATCTCAGCAAAATTAAGATTTATGGAAAAACATATAAAATTCCTAGACAACATGCGGCCTACGGTGATAATCATGTCCGTTACTCATTTAGTGGATCACCACACTGCAAGAATGCTCCCAATATTCGTCTAAACCTAACCTTTAGATATTCCGTGACGTCACCCCAAGCGTTTTGCGAGAGCTGATATATGTTGGAGCACGTGGGGATCCAAGATGGTGTCGGTCAGGGAGACGTTGGGTGTATCTGACGTCATGAATTTTCCACGTGGAGGACTGACGTCATCAAGCAGACACACATGCTCAAGTCTCTTATCGCCTAAGGACAAATCAGCTTTTCCCCGTCATTCTGCTGTGCTGGAGCACGTGGTGATTCAAGATGGCGTCGGTCAGGGAGACGTTGGGTGTATCTGACGTCATGATTTTTCCACGTGGAGGACTGACGTCATCAAGCAGACGCACATGCGCAAATCTCTTATTAGTTTTGCCTGAGGACAAATCAGCTCACTATTCTGTTCTCAATCATCGAACTGCTCACACGTTGTGTTATCGTACGGATTATCATCGCTACAACCTACCGTGAACTGTGTTACTGATCGAACTGCCTTGAACATGAAGCGATCTGCCGAAGTTTCCTCTGCTACTGCTACAAAGAAGGTGTGTGTTCCTACAAAGCCTGAGTCTCATGCTGAATCAGGCATCTCATTAGAAAGCCTTCCTCCACATCATGTTTCGTTCGGTGGAAATAAGTTAGCAAAAGTGTCTGATTTCACAGGCACTGTGAGAGTACACATTCGAAGTTATGTTGTGAAAAAGGAAAAACTGTTTCCTTCCAAGTACGGAGTCACCATGTCAGCTAAAACATTTAAGGAATTTATGGAAAACTGCTATATGTATGATGGAAGTAATGAAATCGTGGTTTTCAACAAGGAATTGATGATGAACTGTTTCCCTTCCCGTCGTGAAATTGCTTACCGTTTTCAACAACTTCACGTTCTGACTGATGATTCGTTTATGTTGAATCGAGCATCAGTGTCATTAACATGCGACCAATTTGAAACTCTGAAAGATGCATGCAAAAAGCTTTGGATCAGTGTAAAAAAATTACAGTTTGGATCCACCTTCCAAAATGCCGTGTTACAACAACAAGGAACTTTGACTACTTTTTCCGTAGACATTCAAAAACTGAAAGACGTTCTCGTGGAAGTGGTAAGAGCTACCATTAAGGAAAATGTAGAAAAAGTTTTCTACTGTAGGGAGTGTCATCTTCCAGTGTTTCTTATGCCAAATAATCAGCTAGGTCATGACTGTATGAATTCCACAGCAAGCGATAGGCGGCATAGATGCTTTGATAAGGCATTTGCACTTATCGAACCCAAAGTACTTGGGATTGCTTACGCCAATGCCTGCTCAGTTGCAAAAGTTTCAGTTCCCAGATTTATTCTTGAAGATCTTGATGTTTGCGAAATTCTCAAGACTGTTCAAAATATGGAGTGTGATGATGATTTCGAGGTTTAAAGAAAACCAAGTCCTTTTTAGGACTACAAAACAGTCCTTTTCAGGACTACTTTTATTTCATTATTTTTTGTCATTCATTTATATTTTTTTCTGTTTGAATGTGAGTGTATGTGAACGAAGAAGGTCACTGGCGTGGGCTTAATTGCTCCGTACACCTTAATGTGTTTCTCCAATATTATGGAACCATGTTTGGTGAAGTTCACCACCTCTTTTGCTACAAGAAGGCAACAACGAGGAATTTGGTCATCCTGATACCTCCATCTTTGAATGGGTAATACGAGCATTGGTTGAATAAATCACTCGGGACCTTCAGCCGTAGCAAATTCTTTGCATATGTATAATTTCAGTTTTCTTTCCTTGATGTATATTTCTTCTGTTCGATTAACACTAGACGAAATTTAACGTTCTCGAAACTAACCTTATATATATAAAAAAATAGTCTTTGCCAATTATGAAAAAAGTGTAAAACAACTCATTAAGAAAACTATTTTTGAGAAAAGTATGAAATTTTAGTTTATGTCATGATAATAAATGTCGGTGAGACTTATTCTAAAGTTAAAAAATATATCTGAAGTTTTTGTTACATTTCTGATATTAGGAAAGTTTGTATGGAAATGTGAGAGTGATCGAGTCGAAAAGAAACAAGTTTGTTGGAATGAAACAGGAAAAAAGTACTACAAAGAAAAAATCGAAGTACAGTGTAAAGCAAAGTTAAACAAAATACGTAAACGTAGAACAGTTTTTCGAAAAATAGATTAAGTCGTTATACAGAGAAAAGAACTAAGTCTTTCTTAAAAAAAATTATTACATTTGTTTGGAGAAATTCGATATTTTAGATACATGTTGAGAATAGCTGCTTTTCTGGTGAGTTAGGAAATGGCTATGTAGGGGAAAAAATGTTTGCTAAGAATACGATGTTTAGTGGAAGTACGGACTTGGTCGCTATGTCGTCTCCAGAATGAATGTTTTTTCTGTTGATTTAGAAAAAATATACTGAAAATATATTGCAAAGGATATAAATTTTATCGTAAGAAATAATGCTTTAGAATGAATGTCTTGACAATGAATGCTTTTCCTGTTGGGTCAGTTGAAGAAAAGTATAGCAAATTAGGATAGAATGAAAAAATATGAATATTTCACATACATGCAGGTTTTTAGGAATACTTAAGTGAGTTGGAAAGTGAGGGAAACAAAAATTCGGAAGTGTTTGGTACATCTTGTGATATCAATTTGTTAAGAAAAGTTTACTCAAATGAAATGAAAAAATAAAGTCATAGTAAAGAAAATACTAATACAATCGAATTTTAACTGTCATAGATCTGTATATTTCTCGTATACCCACGAAAAGGTAAGATAGAAAAATTTATTAAGTTATACATTAAAAGAAAGAAAGAAAAGTTGCTTACATATGAAAAAGAAATAATAATGAAGAAACGCCTGTTGAAAAGAAATAAAAAAGTAAAGTTGGAATAAAGAAAATACTGTTGCAGTCCAATTTTTACCACTACAGATCTGTATATTTCTCATAAATGTAAGCTTTTAGGAATACTTAAAAGTGAATTTTGAAAAATATTACGTTACATGAAGAAACAAAACAAAATATCTGAAGTTTTGCTACATCTTGTGATATCAAGTCGTTAAGAAACGTTGGTTGAAATGAAATGAAAAAATAAAGTCTGAATCGTGAACATATAATGATATTCAAAACACAAAATTAAGTTAAATAGGGGAAAATGCGAAAAAAAATGTTTGTCAGAAAGAAATGTAAAAATAAAGAAAATACTGTTTCAATCGAATTTTTAACTGCTATATATCTGTATATTTCTTGTACATACATGAAACAGCGATGTAAAAAATAAATTAAGTCACATTTAAAGCAAGTAAAAAAATAGTTTAAGAGGAGAAAAAATAAATCTGAAGTTTTGTCACATCCGGAAATTCAAGAAGTTAAGAAACGTTGGTTGAAATGAAAAAAAATAAAGTCAGAATATAAATATGAGGCAGTTTGCAAAGTTTGAAATAAAATAGTGGACGAATGCGCGAACATAGAATGATATTCAAAACATAGATTAAGTTAGATTGCGGGAATTGAGAAGAAAAAACGTATGTTAGAAAGAAATGTATAAATACAGTAAAAATGCAGAAAATATTGTTTCAATCGAATTTTAACTACTGTAAATGTGAGAATTGGAAAAATACAGTACGAATGAAGAAATCAATTGAATTTTAACTACTATAGATCCGTGTATTTCTTGTACACACATAGAAAAGTGAGATAGAAAAATAGATTAAACCATACATTAAAAGCAAGTAAGAAAAAAATCGGTTTCAGAGGGAAAAAATTAAGAATCTGAAGTTTCGTCACATCTTGTAGAACAGATATCAAGTCGTTAAGAAACGTTGGTTGAAATGAAATGGAAAAATACAGTAAGAATGAAGTGTAAAGTTAGAAAAAAAGACAATGGACGAATACGTGAACATAGAATGATATTCAAAAACACAAAATTAAGTTAAATATGTGGAAAATGTGAAAAAAAAATGGTTGTCAGAAAGAAATGTAAAAATAAAGTAAAAATAAAGAAAATACTGTTTCAGTCTAATTTTTAACTGCTATAGATCTGTATATTTCTCTTACATACACGAAACAGCGATGTAAAAAATAAATTAAGTCACATTTAAAGCAAGTAAGAAAAAATAGTTTAAGAGGAAAAAAATAAATCTGAAGTTTTGTCACATCCGGAAATTCAAGTCGTTAAGAAACGTTGGTTGAAATGAAAAATATAAAGTCAGAATATAAGTATGAGGTAGTTAGCAAAGTTTGAAATAAAATAATGGACGAATACTCGAACATAGAATGATATTCAAAACATAGATTAAGTTAGATAGCGGGAATTGAGAAGAAAAAATGTCTGTTGGAAAGAAATGTAAAAATACAGTAAGAATGGAGAAAATATTGTTTCAGTCGAATTTTAACTACTATAGATGAAAGAAATGGAATAATACAGTAAGAATGAAGAAATATTGTTTCAATCGAATTTTAACTACTATAGATTCGTATATCTTTTGTACACATATAGAAAAGTAATAAGATAGAAAAATAGATTAAACCATACATTAAGAAAAAAAAAACAGTTTCAGAGGGACAAAATTAAAAATCTCAAGTTTTGTAACACCTTGTGGAACAGATATCAAGTCGTTAAGAAACGTATGTTGGGTTAAATCTAAAAAAAAAAAAGATACTGTTAGGAACGAATTTTATGTATATCTGCTATAGATCTGTATATTTCTTGCGCAAACATGAAACATCTATATAAAAAACCAGATTAAGTCATACATTAAAAACAAGTAAGAAAAGTTCTTTGCGTAGGAAAAAGAAATAATAATGAAGAAACGTTGGCTTGTTTAAATCAGAAAAAATAAAGCCTCGATAAAAGTAGTTGTTAGATTGAAAAATAAGAAAATAAAATAATGATGGTACATCGAGAAGTTTAACGAGTATGCAAGCATTTAGAAAAAAAAAGTAGATTAAGATAATGGATTAAAAGGTACATTTCACTGATTAATCATAAAAAAAAATACGGAAAGATAAAAAAAATATTTTAACTATGTATAAAACATTGCGGCTTTGTATGGCGGAAAAAGGTACATGTTAAAAAATGTAACAGAAAATGTCATGAACACGTTAATACGTTAATAAACAATCGTGTTTTAAGATTATGTCTGCAGCACAAAACTTTGGAAAACGTCTTTATGTTGGAACGTCCGTTCAAAATGCGTGAAGTCTCCTGAAAGAAAATAAAAAAATCGTTACGTTGAAGAATTATGAATATAAAATGGGAAACTAGGGGAAAAAATAAGGAATAAATTCGTTGCAAAATGATCAAGTTATTGAAAAAAGTCAGTCTTGGAACTTAATGTGTCTACAGAATCTCAAATGACGTCAACCGCCGACCCCGCGGTGGAAATGGCGTTGGCTGATGTCATATCTGCTATCACGACATGCGTCACACAGCATAGTCACTCGTCCCAAAACACGTGTCATACAAAGTTTTCTGAGTCAAAGAAAAAATGGTGAGTCATCCCAAAACACATGTCATACAAAAGAGTACCGGAACATGAATAATCAGGAACGAAATTTTTTCAAACAAAGCCTTTTCTCGTCTAAATTAAAATTGGAGGAAAGAAAAATATAAGAATTAAAAAAATAACGCAACGTCTATAAAAATTCCTAGTTAAAAAAACGTAACAGAAAATGTCATGAACACGTAAATACGTTAATAAACAATCGTGTTTTAAGATTATGTCTGCAGCACAAAACTTTGGAAAACGTCTTTATGTTGGAACGTCCGTTGAAAATGCGTGAAGTCTCCTCAAAGAAAATAAAAAAATCGTTACGTTGAAAAATTATGAATATAAAATGGGAAATTATGAGGAAAAAATAAGGAATAAATTCGTTGCAAAATGATCAAGTTATTGAAAAAAAAAACAGTCTTGGAACTTAATGTGGCTACAGAATCTCAAATGACGTCAACCGCCGACCCCGCGGAGGTAATGGCGTTGGCTGATGTCATATCTGCTATCACGACATGCGTCACCCGGCATAGTCACTCATCCCAAAACACGTGTCATAAAAAGTTTTCTGAGTCAAAGAGAAAATGATGACTCATCCCAAAACACATGGCTCACAAAAGATAGCGGAACATGAATCAACAGGAACGAAATCTTTTCAAACAAAGCCTTTCCTCGCCTAAATTAAAATTGGAGGGAGGACAAATATAAGAATTAAAAAAATAATGCAACGTCTATAAAAATTATAACACCTCACGGAGTTCTAAAAATATAAATTTAATAAAACAAATTTGAGGAAATGCTTCGATTGAAAAAACTTCCTTCAGAAATTTGACAAAGTCCAGTAAATCTCCCGAGAAAATAAAAAAAATAAATAAAGCCGACCCCGCTGAGGAGAAAACGACGTTGGCTGATGTCATGTCTGCTATCACGAATGCGTCACTCATCATAATGACTCATCCCAAAACACGTGTAATACAAAATTTTCTGAGTCAAAGAGAAAATTGTGACTCATCCCAAAACACATGGCTCACAAAATGACAACGTGGTGAAACTAAAATGGCGGAACATGAATCAACGGGAACGAAATCTTTTCGAACAAAGCCTTTCCTCGCCTGAATTAAAATTGGAGGGAGGACAAATATAAGAATTAAAACAATAATGCAACGTCTATAAAAATTATAACACCTCAGGGAATTCCTGAAAATATAAATTTAATAAAAAAAAACATATTGGAAAGACTTCCTTCAAAAATTTGACAAAGTCTAATAAATCTCCTGAGAAAATTAAAAAAATAATGCAACGTCTATAAAAATTATAATACCTCAGGGAATTCCTGAAAATATAAATTTAATAAAATAAATTAGAGAGAAAAAATAGGACAAAAAAAATACGAGTAAAAAAAAATTGGAAACGACAAAAAAACTTCCTTCAAAAATTTGACAAAGTCCAGTAAATCTCCCGAGAAAATTAAAAAAATAAATATTGGAAAGACTTCCCAAAAATTTGTCAACGTCCAATAAATCTCCCGAGAAAAGTTCGAAAAAGCACAGCTAGGGGGCAACGTACACATCCCCTTTCCACCACTCGGTCGTTGCCATCTCTCAAAGGTCCATTAAAAGTTCCAAGAAGCACCGCTAGGGGGCAGCACATCTCCTTTCTCCGACTCGGTCGTTGCCATCTCTCAAAGGTCCATTAAAAGTTCCAAAAAGCACCGCTAGGGGGCAGCACATCGATCCAACACACTAGCGTCATCTGCCACGCCCCACATCCTTCGGGCACACGCCACGCCCCATCCTTCTGCCGCAAGCCACGCCCCCATCCTTTGGCGTCAGGCCACGCCCCTTGCTCCTTCTGCAGAAGGAGCTGCTTCTTGACGCCGGACCCGCCATTTCCTACTACTCATGGCGATGCTCGCACAGTAAAATATCTTTCCACATTGACGCATCATTTGCCACTGTTCGATGCAAGCATATCAGTTTCTCTGACGTAAGCATTAGGGACACTTTCGGAACCGTGAGCTCAAATGCCATGAGAAAAAGTCCAGTAGCATAATCAGAAACAACACCAGTATTGGTTGTCAGGAAACTTTACGATAGCCCATGCCTGTCAAACACATCTACACCCAAGAAAACTCCTCTGCGTGTGTAGCGCTCTGCTGATATCCCTGTGCATCATGAAATTTTATCACGTGGAAAATTCAGCACACCTGAACTGTACCTGTGCAACTACAATGGTTTCGGGATTTCTTTATTTTCTAGCGTATTGTGCAGGTTGGTCGGAAATATGTGCTGTTCCTTCCGGACAAGGGTAGACCCTCCTATCGAATAGGGCACCGGAAAGTACCAAGTTTCTCAGAAGGGAAACGTGTCACACAGCATATTCCCCACACATCTACTTTTCTGATTTGACCTTTTTCCATAAATTAGATGATCTCTTCCAATAATAGGAGTTCCCAAACGAAAAACCAATCGAAGTGGTCTAATTATTTTGTGGAACAAAATGTGCAGCATCTCGTCATTGAGGAATCCGCATGATAGCATCCCCTTGGTAATGATTTGTGGTCGCACATGCTTTTAAAGCATTCTCTGTTATCTACATGTTTTCTATTGAGATACGAACATTTTGTGATCCCAATAATTCGTCATTTGTTTCAGTCATATTCTGGCTTGCCTCTGAAATTGTTTTTTTTAGGTATCTAGCAGTTCTTTTAATGTATTTCTGAACATGGAATGTCACCAATAAAATTCACATAACAAAGTGGATGGAATCTTAATTAACATGAATTGCTGCTTTGTGAATTGAAATGCTTAATATGAATCTCATATGACGATGAAAATTTTCAAGTTTTCAAATATTATCTGACTTACCATCCTTGTCACATTTACGCCAAAAATCGGATTGTCATCTTCAAAATTTGTATTATATGGCGTAATCCCGTATTTCTTTCATGACTCATATGTACAACTTAATATTCTTTAAGTTTCTTTGTTATCGATGCTTTTCCTAAGAGATTTGTGCGTACGGCTGTCAAAGCAAAGCAAATTTTTCTTTGTATTATGTATATAATTTTAAGTCTTGGGTGCGCGGTTTCGTAGTTTTGTTTACTTTCAAAAATTAAATTTGTGAAAACGAATACACTGATCTGAACATATAGTTTTCTAATTATTCGTTTCGCCACATAAAAGAAGGGCATGTAACGGGTCACGATTGAAATCACATGGTATAAGTTTTTTGTGAGTTAGTGAGCCACTGCTTTGTAAAATACTGCTCACTCATGGCAATTCCAGTTTATTTACTATTAAATAAATTGTTATTACCCTATAAATCAAATTTTAGATATGCTTACACTATTATGTATTTTCCGAGCTTCGCTACTTTCGAAGTACCACGGCAAAGCACTGTCACTTTATTATTTGAATTTAAAAATATATATTAACGAAACCCTTAATTGAAAGTTAATTTAATTCGTTTCTTTTATCTTGCAAATTAAATTCTTCTGAGCAGAAAAGACGATTTTCTGCATAATTTTTGCCATGCAATTTATTAAGAAAGTGGTTTTACTGCTACATGCACTCAGAGGTTAAAGTTAAGTTACAAAAAGGTTTTTCATCGTAGTAAGAAAAGGAATGTAACATATGGTCAGAGACTTTTAGAAGATATATAATGGAATATAACGGACATGTAACACATGACCGCGTGATGATACGTGAATGACGTTCCAGCGGGCGTGAACATAGATTTGAGCAGCGAGTAATCTTGAAGCGCAGACAGGAAAAGGTGTATAAAAGATCTGGATTGTTGTCTAACTGTAAGTAAAGTACAACGTGTCTTTTACATGTCACACAGACTTAAGTGCGATTACATGCGATTGAGAGATTTGAGGCCGGACATTCATACACAGGGGTGAAAAGTTGGATTCTTGTGTCTTGATGATTGTCAACGGGCTTTGGAGACAGTTCAAAAATACAGGAAGTTTTCGTACACGACCTGTATAGGTCCTCCAACGCAAACGTCCGGGGCTCACACCCATTTTCTTGCCTTTATTTCAAAATACAACAGAATATTTTGTATTTCCGACAACAGAAGATTATCATCTCGTTTATTTCAAATACAACAGAAGATTATGTATTTTAATACAACAGAAGATTATCATCTCGTTAGCTGTCTTCAGACTTGCCTGCAGCAACTCCACGATCAGTGTCCCAGTGGAGCCTGATCAGAAGTCTTCAGAAAAGCGGCCTTTATGCCAATGCCAGTGCTGACGATCTCGAGTCAAACGAGTCTTGCCTTTATCCCGTGGCCAGTGCAGATATTTTCTTGTCAAGCCTAATCGTTTTCTCTTACAGGATAGAACGATTGCGTTTGATTCGCAAACTTCTATACAGAGCACGTGAGCAGTAATCTAACTTTCGCTTCACAGATGAGTTCCATTTCTCACTCTACATGGATTCCGGACATGTATTCATCTGGAGAAAAAGCGGCATGTGTTACCATCCATTAAGCACAAACATCCAAGGGAGGGATACATCTTGAGGCGGTGGTGGTATGGTGCGCGCAAGCAGAATGTGCAACGAACGAACCGACCTGCACCTGTTTTCTAGGTGTTCCATCAATGTTATCCTCTATTGATATATCACCGTAGTACCTAATGTAAGCTTGTACGCAGCTATGGTCGGGTCAGAATTTGTTTTAATGCATGACAATGCCCGAAATCATACGGCACGTCCTCTTCTGCAATACATTGAAATTGAAGATGTTACGGTAATGGAGGGTCAAGCATGGTGTGCGAATCTTTATTTTGTCGAGCACCTGTGAGACGCTTTAGGGAGACGAGTCGCTAGACTGAGATCCACTCCGAGAAACGTACAAGAGCTGCGAAGTGCTCTTGTATAGCAGTACGACAGACTGCCCTGAGAACCTATTGACTCCATTTGGAACAGCATACATCGATTCTGTCATCCATATGTCACAATGACAGGAGATCACACACAATTAAAGGCCAATGAGTTACCCTCTGGTATGTTATTTATTTTGTATATTTGTGGACTTTTATAAATTGTATATTTCCTTGCCTAAATATTTCCACAAAAAAAATTAAGTAAAATGAAACAAATTGAAATTAACTGATGAAGTTATGAAACACTTGGGCAATTGAAGCACATTAACAAACTGCAATTTCAGAAAAGAAATGTCTGACAGTTTCAAAGACCAGCTTCAATTAATTCCAACACGAATGATGCTGTACTACCAAACCAAACTGAACGGTAACGTGAGACACTGTATGTATGAAAACGTTAACAAAGGGAAAGCCAAATTCTTACTCAACTTCAACCATCGCTTCAACAATTCGTTCTTCCCATCAACCATCCCTTACATAGAATGTTTCTGGAAAGCACAGGCCTTAAGGTCAGCACACCTGATTAAAATTATGTTTTCATTCTTTCTGGCAGTTGGGTAAAAATAACGAAATATAACGTGCCAAAACGTTGCATTACTGAAAAAAAAAAAAAAAGCAGAAATTCACGATTTTAAGTACTTTACCAGTGCATCAGAAGATACAAAAATTGTGGAATATCGTACAATATTTTTGCAAGCGTTGTAGCTTGTGATATAATGGTCAAACTGCTCAAGAAATTTAAGTATGACATACAGCAATGGTCTCAAACTCAGACCCATGTAAGGGCCACTTTCCAGTTTTGAACGAACTTAGGGGGCCGCATGAATATTATTGTTTTTTATGAATGGATATCAACCTTACAAAACTACTACACCAATGGCTGGGCACTAGAGTGGAATATTATTTTTATTTGCAGAAAATAGTACAAACAAATACTTCATCAATCACGAAAAATAATCACTTTTATGCGACAATTTTTTAACTTAAATCTTAAAACAATCACAATTTACCGATTGAACACGGTACAGGAAATATTACATATTCTGACCAGAAACGTGGGCTCGCTTTTATGTCACTAACTTATCGGTATTTGGGATAATGTTCTTCGAACATGCTACTTTTGAAAGTGAGCATAAGTGATTGTCATTTAACCTGTTCTTTTCAAGACATTTTACTTGGTTCATTCTTGAAAACAATTGTTCACATGAGTATGTTGTAATGAACTTAGCCAGAACACGTGCAGGTAAGTTATGAATGTTTACGTACTTGTTCTTTGAAACTAACTGGAAAAAATCTGTTAGATTGCAGCTGTTGAGTTTTTCTTTTAGGAAAGAATCACACGGAAACTATTAATTCAAGCTGAAGTTTTTCAGGTGCGTTGTTAACATTAGAGGAAAATAGAGACTTGAATGTACCGAAAATAATTTACTTAATACAGTTATATTCTTCGTACATAAACTTGTTATGAAAAGGATGGCTTTGCAAAGCATTACTGTGTTTATATTATATTTAATATATGATAATATACTTGAACAAAGGGTGATTCATTTTTATATTGTAATCAGTCATGAGGCCGTAAAACATTTGACATAATGCCGAATGCGGCACTTGTGCTACGAGTTTGAGACCCCTGATATACAGTATGTTTGGTGTTGAGTATTTGGGTTGGGTTATCACCCGTTTTACTAAATCATAAATGAGCAAGAATCAGAAACAAGAATGAATGTTGATTTCTTTGTATAAATTGAAAAGTTTTCCAATACAATATTGTCAGTAGGCTCCAAAGAATTTTTCTTGAAACAAATTCCCAAAGTTTCAAAATGGGCATACACATGGTTTTGTTGAAGAGTAAAGTGTTTATCAAACATCATGGACAAAATAGAGGACATTTCTAAAAAAGCATTGTATGTCACTTTTTTCATCTGAAAGTTTATTTTTAACCCCACTTGTTTACTTTTGTCAGCAAGTTCCTGTATCATGTTCTGCAGTTCTCAAGGGGCCATTGCAAAAATGGCTACGTTATCAGCAAAACGAAGATGACATAAATAATCTCCATTAATTTTGATCCCTTTGTTTTCACTGTTCAGCGATTGAAAGACATTTTGCTATGTAACATTATACAGCTTGGGATATATGGTGTCAGCTTGTCTCACTCACTTTCCAATTTTTATTGGTGTTGCATCCTCAAACAACCGAACTTTTACATGTTGCTGCGCATACATGTACTTAATGACATGTGGCTCCACCTTTTGCCCACACGACAGCAACCAGACATCTTGTCATGAAGTCAAATATTGAAAACACGGAGGTGGAATTGTTTGTCATAAAACGTGAACATCTACTGTCGAAGATTATCCACAGTTGTCGGAAGAGTTAGGAGGGATTCAACATATTTTTATAATACGTCGCAAAAATTAATTAACAATGGGGTTTGAGAGCTGGCGATGGATGAGGCTATTCTTCTGGGGTATTCTCGTTTGATTGTTCATGGAACGAATTTCTAGCCACTCTGGAAATACGGCGAGTGATCTTTTCCGACTGAAAGATGACGGGAAAGGGAATCCTTCCGAACGGGTGTCGATGATCGGTCAAAATGTCCATATATCTAGTGCTAGAAGCGGTGGTCCCGAATTGCACCTATAGTCCTGAAGGGTACAAGGTCTCCAATGGAAGCCCATGTAAACGACCCACCTCCACATCCGTGTATGACCCAATTTCCGAAGTTGCGTTCATCGCTTCCCGTAATGTTTATCGCACGCGCACACTCCTATCTGCATGATAGACTTGAAGCAGTGATTCAGCAGATCCACCACTTCTTGTCAATCATTCATACTCTAGTTTCAGTTGGTTTTTCCAAACTGAAGCCTGATCTTTCTTTGCCTTTCAGTCAACAAAGGGACATGATATGGCGTTCACTGTGATAGACTACCATTTCCATGGTACAAGTCATAGCCTTTGTGCATATGTTCTGGGTTGTCCGAACACCTGCACAAATCCCTGTATAAAGGCCAACTAGTCTTTCGTGCGTGATCGCAGCGTCAGATTTCACTGCGTCATAACTATAGTGGTGACACCTACGCTTTTTGTTGACGCTGCCGCGGCAAACCCATTCATTTTGAAATATCCTTAGACTCGTTTTCCGTCGAAAGACCCTTTTGTCGTGACCGCATGAAGTTCGAACGTTAACTACTCCGCGGCAGCGTTCCGATTCATTATATTTATGCGAAACAGACTGAGCTCACCTTGATAGTTACTTGATCATTTTCGGCGACATTTTCATTTTTGGTTGGAAAGTTTGCTCGATTTGACGTAGTATACACGTGCGACGGTTGCACGTGGATGTCTCAGCATTTCAACAGTTGTGATGATTGAACAACCGGCTTCATCGCAAAAAAATGTATATCCAATGTTAACATACCTAGGTCTCAGTCATGATATAACTGGTTTCCACTTCGTGCAAACATCATCCTTTATATTCTTTGCCTGTTTCATGATTCCAGATAAGTGAACGCTATCTATTTGTTCTGTATATTCTTATATAATAATTTGTTCATTCAGTGAAGATTTTTCTTTAACAGGTCTCCATTAATATTTCTACTTACTTTCGCTGTACAAGAGAGAACAGGAAGCATTCATTCATTTCTTCCGATACCTTAATCCTTCTGTTAAGTGGGGTTTGACTGATTTCAAAGACGATTCACCCCACCTACAACATCACGATTTGAGGATCGTATCAGGTTGAAGAGACACGCTACACTAATTCCGATTTCTTCTGTATGCACTGCAGTGTTCTATCTGTTACTGACATATACAGAGAGGACATGTATATATATTACACTTCTCAAGTGTGTTTGAGTGATTCTAGAGATGAAAGTTTTGCGGTTATTGTTGTGTTTTTGAATTTGTAATCATGAATACTTATTTAAACATCTGTGTTGTACCTTATCTTCATTAGCGCAAAATCTATGCAGTCACTCTTGAGAATACATGCTAATATTCTAGTCTAAGATGAACTTGAAAACATGGAGCCGTGATCGAGTGCATTTGTAAAATACAATTTTCCCATATTTCATATATTGGGTTACAAAAGTTTGCTGTATAATATCTAAGAAATTAATTATTTAATCATAGCCATGCAAAGGTCTTTTATCCTTGACCTCGAGCGACATCATTTACTTTACTGAAGGTCGGATTTCATCCAAACATTTGTAGTAGGACTAGAAATTCAGTTGATTGTCTTTTCAGTTATAGTTAATGAGATAGAAAGAAAAACGGTACAGAAAACCTGTGCAACTGGAAGAGATTATCATTCGTCCAAAACATATGAACTACAGTATCTTCTACCAGAAAGTATTTCAACTTCTAAATGCAAGCAATACAATCTGCATCTTTTACTGTTTTAAATTTCCGAATAGAGTACAATGAACGTTTCTAACTGTATATGTAATAGTAATACTTCCCCATTTTCTGTTCCATTGCGCTTAGTAAATAATTGCGACTATCGTAGAGAAAGTCGATGCTTAAATGGAATAAAAGCAAGTGGTAATATCACTTAGCTTTTCACAAAACAAAGTTCAGCGTAAAGAAAATAAGTGTTTCGTGTGAAATACCATAAGGCAACAATTTTGCTACACTGGTCATGTTACGTTCAGAATATACATACCAAAAAGCTAAAACATTATAATCACAGGACTAATATAAAGTTGCTCCTCAGCGTGCCGCCAGAACAACTCTCAACCGAACACAGATAGTCGCCACAACACTTCAAAGGCTGTCTTTGATATCTGGCAGTAGCACGTTACCAACAGATCTTTAGTTCATGTACATTACGTCTTTGAGTTCCCGTTGGTCAGATTCGAAGTTCACACGAAACCCACAGGTGTTCGATTGTTCTGATGTCTGGCAAAATTGGAGACCAATGCAACACCGAGATGTCTTTCTCATGTTCCTTCACCAGATCTGTTGCTAACAACAAATTATGATTTCCAAAAAGCTTTCGACACGGTAAATCAAGACATTCTGTTACATAAATTACCCAAATACGGTTTTCGTGGCAAAATTCTTTCCCTCTTAATGAGCAACCTCTCTCATCGCAAACAGTATGTCACTGCAAATAAAATAAACTCCGATCTACTTAATATTTCATGTGGAGTGCCTCAAGGTTCGGTATTGGGACCGTTACTGTTCCTGTTATATATTAATGACCTTTCTATGTGCCTGCAATCAACTTATGCTTTGCTGTACGCTGATGACACTGTCATTTTTCAAAAATATCATGATTTGCATAAGTTACAGATAATGATCAATAATTATTTATCACATTTATCTCATTGGTTATGCTCTAACAAATTATCACTTAATATTCTAAAAACCAACGCCGTATATTTCCGAAATGTTCATAAAAGAGAGGACATCAATAAATTTCCAGTCAGGATTAATGATCTCCCCTTAAAATTGTGGACAAAGTTCAGTATCTTGGTGTTTGGTTTGATTAATTCTTTAACTGGAATACGTATGTGCAGTTTGTTTTAAAAAAAGTTTCCTTACAGAAAGCAAACAAGCAGGCTTTTTTAAAGCCTGCTTGGTAAAATTATGCATTTCTTCCCTATCAATGTCCTAAAAACGTTTTACTATGCCCATCTCTCCTATTGTATATTTATACCCATCTCTCCTATTGTATATTTATACCCATCTCTCCTATTGTCTGGAATCTTGGTATTCAAATATAAGTGCAAACAATAAGTTATGCTTGCTCAAATTACAGAAGAAATCTGTTCGCTATATGCTGAACACAGATTACATGTCTCGGTCAAAACCGTTATTTCTAAAACTAAATATTCTTAAAATTCATGACATTTTTACCTTGAAACTAGGTATCATGTTTTTTAAAGTAATGCATCATATACTGCCTATTTTTCAATCTGACATCAAATATCTGGATTATTCTATCTTCACCAGATCCGTTGCTAACAACAAATTATGTCAGCCGTGTGTTAGACTTAATTATGGTTTAAATAGCGTACTGTATAAAGCCATTATAATATGGAATAATCTCCCAGAGAGCATCAGATCCCGGGAAAATATCAAAAAGTTTTCCTTGACTTTGCGAAATTACATTGTAAATCACCCTGATCTCCATAACGAATCTCAACCCTATCATTAAATTGCAGTTCCAAGCATGCTGCTAACAGTTATACTTCTGTTATAACCATCTTACTTGCTTTCATATATGCCATATGTTTTATTCTTTTTCTTGCATCTGATAGGAGGAATCGCCTTACAACCAATGTGTTCAGATTCCTCCTGGTTTTGTTGCATTTTCATATAACTGTAAGTTTTAAATGTGTGCAATAAAGCATTTGTATTGTATTGTATTATTCTAGAAGAATCCGGGCAGTGGGTCATGGCACATTACCCTTTTGAAATAAAAGGCATTACTACAGGGAAATATCTTCGTCAAGAATGGATGCACGTAATATTCAATCACGCTGAGGTAGATGGTGAACGTCACAATTTCCAGCATAAGAACGACTGGATGCAGGATTCCCAGCAGAACACTGCACAAAGCATTATACTTCTTACACAGGCTTGTTTTCGTCACATCGTTCATACTTTTTGCAACGTTTTCTCAGTGAAACATCGCACCCGTACCCAGCCGTGCAAACGGCACAACAGGAAAGGAAATGCATATTACATATAAGACGATGAATATCAACCTGTGGACCCACAACGAACCAGCTGAAATAGCCTCATATCATAACACCACCGCCTCCGTGTTTAAACGTCGGCACTGTACACTCCGGAAACCGACATTATCCGGGTAACCGCCAAACCCAGACACGTCCGTCGAATCGCGAAAATGCAAAGCCGGATTGGTCGCTCGGTAACACAAACTGCCATTGCTTCAATGTTCAATTTCTGAGCTGTCCACACCATCTTTGTTACGTGGCATACTCCTCACCTTGATGCGAGATACCTGGGCTTCTGCTCGACCATGATGTCCGAGTGCATGGCACTCTCTTCGAAGTTTCTTAGTGAAGACCACAAAATATGTAGACATCTGGAACTCATGTGCTATGGCTTGCATTTGTCGGTACCTGAATTTCCGGATATGTCCCTGAAGCACCCGTAGATACCTGGGTAGCAGTTTCGTGGGTCTTCCAGGAAGAGGTGTGTTCCTGAAATGTCCAATTTCCTTCCACTTGTTAATGACAAACACCACAGTCGATTAAGCGACCTGTCTGGCATCAGCTATCTTTCTTATGCTAATACCGACAAATGAGCAGACAAATATAACGTTCTTTCGGAAATAGGAGAGCTCTCTCCCGTTAGCCATTTTATCAGCGATTCATCGGAGAGTACTCCCGTTGCCGGATTTATAACTTACGGACTACGTGTATACGGCGATAGCACACCATTTCGCCTGAATTGGGGTGTCCAATCGCATTTCTCTACATAGCGTATTTCTAAAATTTTTTAATAACATGAAAACGTTACATTCCTGATAACTGTTATAATGTGTGTGCTTTAATGTATGTCAATTTTTAGCAGGAATACTGCAGAGCTTCGAAGTACCAGCTCTTTCAACTTTTAAATGCAATATTTTCAATTAAAAGAATTCTCATTACCGTAATAGGAAAATTTGTTGAGGTTTATTTTTGTTTCATTACTTTCGAGTACAAAGCGTACCGTTAACCATTCTAAGAGCCATAAGCTCTCTTCCGTTCCGCATTAAGGGTCACTGGTCTAGCTCGGATTGTAACAGCAGATAGACGGGCAACAGTGCAAGAAATCTTTCGGCAATTTAACGCTGGTGCACAAAAGCGTGTAAGCAGCCACACCATCCAGAACCATCTCCTTGCTATGGGGTACACAAGCCATCGTCCCAGGAGGGTACCGCAGCTGACCGCACATCACAGGATGCAAAGATTAGCATGGGCGCAGGAACATCGCCACTGGACCCTAGACATGTGGGAAACTGTTGCCTGGACTGATCAGTCTAGATTCACGTTGGTACATGCGGATAGCAGGATACGAGTACGGCGCAAACCACATGAAGCGATGGATCATTCTTGCCAGCAGGGTACCCTTCAAGCTGGTGGGGTTGTCATTCTCGTCTGGGGGCTGTTTACGTTGACTGAAATGGGACCCCTGGTACGTGTGACATCGTACCTCACTGGTCAGCGTTACCGGGATATCCTGGGCGACCATTTGATCCCGTTTGTGGGTCTTCAAAATCCCACTGGGGATCTTATCCTGCAACAAGACAATGCACCGTGCCACCGCTCCCGAGTTGTATACGAATGGTTGGATGAACACTCCACCAACGTGACCTCGCTTCCTTGGCCAGCTAAATCACCTGACCTAAATCCCATGGAGCACATCTGCGATGCCATCGAGAGAGATATTAGAGGCTCTGATTCCCCTCCGTCAAATCTTCGTGAACTGTGGGAGCTTGTTCAGGGGTCGTTAATCCGTATGGCTTCCCAACGCTTCCGGTGTCTTGTCAAATCCAAGCCGAGCAGAATCGCGGCCATCATCAGGCCAAAAAGTGGTGCTACATGTTACTAGACAGGTATTTTTAATTCAATTGATCTTCAGTGTATAGCTTTATGTTAAGAAGAGGATATGCAGCATTAATGCAAATGCGGAAATTATTGATGGCTGTTTTCAGTAATTTGTTACAACTTTATGAATTATATAGTGCTCAGAAAATAATTTTTTGATTTCTCCTAGTATTTATCACAAGTTTATTAGAGCGGGTTTTCACTCGATAACCAAAGCTTTCTGCTTAGGGTGGAATTAAATTTGCGATTTGGAAAACAGCTTCAGAATTTTTATATATTCCTTAACAAAAAATATGACATTTTAAAATGGTTTTCTTTATTATAAAATTTATAAAACAGGAAAACTATTTTTTCTAGGTTGCATTATGTTCGAAAATAATCTATTTTCAGAAAAATCGTGATTTATTATTTAGTGGTCAGCATTTCGTGACCGTTTTGATGCCAGGCCCCTAGGAACTTTGGAACCGGTAAATATCCACCTTGCGTCGGTTAGGCATGTTAAACCCTTAGGGGCTAGGTAGTGGGCCCCGGTTAAATATAAGGGTGTCTCCTCCTTCCCTCACACGTTTCTTTCTTCCTGATTACTAGTGTGTACTTCGACGTTGTGTGATAATCGTTGAATCGGAGCACACTAGAGGCTGTATCTACTGACTTCTCTTTGTGTGTGCTAATTTTCCTTTTGCGAGCAATAAGGTTTCATCACATTATTTTTCGCATACTGGTGGCTATGTCTACAGACTGTTCTCTGTGTGTCCACTTTCCTTTCGAGAGCATCTAGCTTCCATCAAATATTTTTGCGCACACTAGTGGCTGTATCTACTGCCTGCTGTTTCTTTGTATTAACTTTCCTTTCATGAGCATATAGCTTCCACCAAATGTTCTTCCCTTTCCTCAGTTGGTTCAAAACCTCTAAGAGTCGTAGTTAATCGAGCCAAAACTTACCTGTGGATGGAAGCGCTTCAAGCTGATTTTTGAATTATGGCTGATTGTGGTCCTAATGGGTATCTATAGCCGGTCTTAGATCTGATCATTCACCTTAAGTTGAAATATGTTTTCCATTCGTGTGCTATTTCGAATAATTGTTTACCACTTAAGATATGCTTCCATAGCTTTTTCTTTAAAACAAATATATTCCTTTTGAAGCATTTCTGTTTGTTTTTCTCTCATTCTACTCGATATTCTCATTTCTTTTCTTCACGGAATAAACACACGTTGAAACTTTATTTTATTGACATTTCACCTTTGAATGTGTTGCAACGTGACAACTGAGACTTTCTTGAAATTATGTCAAACACAGCTGAAACTGAAGTTTCAGTCAGATGCTAAAAAATATTTCATAAATGCAGGTATTAATGTTGTGTGTTGCTTTTATAATTTAAGAAGAAGGTGGATCAAAATTACTTTTAATTCGTAGAGAATGACGTGAAAAAAAGGCAGATTCATGTAAAGATATTCTATTATGAACACACCGTAGATTTCGATATCTCCCATAAAAGTTTGTAGGAATTTTTTTATTAATGCTGAGAGAAAGAGTAATTAAAATTATGTATAACCAGTCGCAAAACTGAAACCAAAATCGAGTTTACAAAGCAGAAATGTTTACTATGATTTTGCCTCGTGTTCCACATGAGAGATTAAATTTACAGAATGATATAAAGTTCTATGGTTCTCGAATGAAAGTTAAATTAATTATGACTTAGGCATGAAGTCCAACATTACACTTGGTATATAGGTATTGCTGAGATAAACAAGTTAGTAAAATCATTCAATGCATTGATACGCTTTCCATCATACCAGAAATCATTACTCAAGTTATCACTCAAGTTATGAGGATAATGGCTGTGGAATAAATCTCGGTCCTGTGCCCTGAACTTCGATCCCATTTCAATGATATTAAACAGAACCGGTTCAGTATACCTCCAAAATAACATGATAACGTTTTGTTGCAATCGAAGCATTTTTACGCAAGTTATGATTCATGAGGGCTATGGAATAGATACCGCTCCTGTGCCCTAACCGTTGACCCAATTTCGGCCATTTGCAACAGGATTCGTCCCCATACAGGCCCCTACAATATACTAACATTTCATCCAAATCGAAGAATTTTTACGTACGTTATGACGCATAGACGCATAATGGCGATGGGAGTGATTCCGCTCCTATGTCCTGACCTTTGACCCCATTTCGCCCATTTTCAATAGGGTTTGTCCCCAGGTGGTGCCCTACCAGACACTAAATTTTAATCGAAATCGAAACTTTTTGCGTTAGTTATGACGCATAAGAACAGTGGAATGGATCCCTATCCTATGTCCTGACCGTTGACCCTATTTCGTTCACTTTCAATAGGGTTCCTCCCCAGGTTTTCCCCTTCCACGTACTAAAATTTAATCGAAATCGAACAATTTTTAAACGAGTTATCAAGCCGACGGGCATACGCACACAACGCGTGACGTAATGAGGCCGATGGGAATCGCGACCATCTGCTCACAAGAGTGTGACGTCATTAAACTTTAATAAGATCCACACACAACGCGGGACGTAATGAGACAGATGGCGTGACCGCGCGCCAACATATCAATCGCGATATTGTGACGTTATAAGATTTCTAAGCATGAAAAACATCAATGGGAAGACACCATGACACTAAAAACGTGTTAATTCGGGGTGGTTATTTAACGCACTAAACGAGTTTTCCTAAAGTCGAAATCAAGCTTAATCGATTTCTAGTACCAGAAAACGGTAGGTTAGCGACTTTCATCAAAATCCTTAGAGCCGTTTTCAAAATAAATTTGCATACGTACAAGATATGCTCCTTTAAGGTGGACGTCAAGTAATTTTGCTTCCTATACTTCCAATGGAAAAACGTCTCTACACATTTTCTTCACATTTAATGCGTTTCCTAGGACGAAAATTTGAACATAGATTAAAATAGCTTCATTTCATAACTTGGAATACTTAATATTTTCTAAAACGTAGCCATAATTATGCAATCCAACATTTGTTTGTCTACTGACGTCATCAAAGTACACGTCGCGCCATTTTTTTTTCTGGTTCAAACACCACCAAATGAAAAGTTATGGATTTTTTTACATAATTATGGTTCTGTTTAAGGAAATATTAAGTATTCCAAGTTATAATATAAAGTTATTTTAATCGATGTTCAAATTTTCATCCTTGGGTACGCAATAATTGTGAAGGAAATGTGTACAAGTTTTTCCATTGGAAGTATAGGAAGCAAAATTACTTGACGTCCACCTTAATAGTATGGGATAAGGGCGATGGAATGGATCCTCATCCTATGTCCTGACCTTTGACCCCCTTCACCTATTTTCAATAGGGTTCATTCCCAGGTGGTCCCATACAATCATCATCATCATCATTGTCAACCATTATCAATCCACTGCTGGACGAAGGTCTCCCCAAGTTTCCTCCACAACGGTCTGTCTTGTGCCAGTCTCCTCCATGTCACCCCTGCATACTTTCGAATTTCATCCACCCATCTCCTATGTGGTCTTCTTCTGGGTCTTTTCCTGTCCCTTGGAATCCAATCTAAAATTTCGGCTGTCCATCGATGATCTGTCCTTCTGGCAGTATGTCCAGCCCATTGCCATTTCAGGGATTTAACTCTGATCATGATGTCTTCCACTCTTGTCATTTTTCGGATCCACGAGTTCCTCTTCTTATCTCTCCTGGTTACACCAAGTATGCACCTCTCCATGCTTTTTTGAGTTGTCTGCAGCCTTTGTATGTCTCTTTTAGTTAAGGTCCACGTCTCTGCACCATACGTAAGCACTGGAAGGATGCATTGATCAAACACTTTTCTTTTAAGACATAATGGCATATTGCTCTTGAAAATTATGCTGTTTCTTCCAAAAGCTCTCCAGGCAAGTTTTGTACGCCGATTAATTTCTTCATCAATGTGACCCTCACTTGATATCTGCTGTCCAAGATAAACGTACGTGTCTGTTATCTCCAGCTTTTCTCCATCAATCGATAAATCTTCATTTCTTGTAAAAGCATTGAACATCACTTTTGTCTTCTGAAAGTTCATTTTTAATCCCACTTCTTTACTCTTGTCAGCAAGTTCCTGGATCATACTCTGCAGCTCTGATGGGGTAGTTGCAAAAATGACTACGTCATCAGCAAAACGAAGGTGGGTTAGATAATCTCCATTAATCTTTATCCCCTTGTTTTCCCAGCTCAGCGACTGAAAAACACCCTCCAATGTGGCATTAAAGAGCTTCGGAGATATGGTGTCACCTTGTCTCACTCCCTTTCCAATTTTTACGTGTGTTGTATTTTCAAACAGCCTAATCTTTGCACTTGCATTTTCATAGATGTTATTAATAATATTAATGTATGCATCTTCAATACCGCAGGTTTTCAGAGCCATTGTAACTGCTGATGGTTTCACCGAATCAAAGGCTTTTTTCATAATCGATAAAAGCCATGCACAATGGAAGTTCATATTCCCTCGCTCTTTCAATTAGTTCTCTCAGCACGTGGATATGATCTATAAACTACTGATAGGAGGCTGATAGGTCTGTAGTTTCCGAGATCCTCAATGTCACCTTTCTTATGTAGCAGGATCATGAAAATTATCCCATAGAATATACTAAAATTAATCGACAGCGAACCATATTTACGCAAGTTATGACGCATAAAGGCAATGGAATGGACCCCGCTCCTATGCCGTGACCTTAGACCCCATTTAGTCCATTTTGAATAGGATTCGTTCCCAGATGGTCCCCTACCACATGATAAAGTTTCATCGAAATGGAACCATTTTTACGCGAGTTATCGTGTCGACAGACGGACGGACAAAGCTGGAGCTTATACGCCTCTTCAAACTACGGTTGGAAAGGGTAAAAAAATGATCGAGAACTTTTGTTTTACAGAAGGGGTTAAAGCACCTATGTGTTGTGGCGAATCCATCAGCGAATGCTCTATTGCACATGTAGATTTAAGACAACGGTTAGTAGTAAGACACATTTTCGAAGTGGAAAAATAACATTTCCGTTGCATTTACAGTCTTTCATTTACAGAAAAAAAACGTACCTATTGTCCACTTGCATTTACAGAAAAAAAAATGCAGTAGAACCTCCATAATCCGAACGAATTGGAACCGGGTGTGGTTCCGAGCATCGATTTGTTCGTATTATTGAACTTCTATTCTATGGTTTCAAAAATTGTAAAAATGTTAACAACAGTACTTAAAGGGTTTAAGAAATAAAAATTACAAAATACATAGCACTAAAACGAACAGTTTGCTTTAATTATCCAAGTAAAAAACCCATTTCAGTACATAGACTCAAGTTATAATAACGATGCTTACCCTATGTTAAATTCAAAAGGCTATTTACAATAACTACATAGTATTATTTAAGTAAGAGAAGTACAGTGTCAAAAATTCCATAATTACAGTATGCAGTATTTCACATAAATTAGTTTAAAGAAAAAGTCACCAATCTTATTTTGCACCATTGTTGAATAACGTTTTTTTTTGCTGATAAGTCTTCAGTCTTTTCAACAATAAATGTTGAGATGCACCGCACTCGCTTTTTTCGGTACCATGACACTGCAGTATCAAAAGCATGAAAAGTATCTGTATGGGATGGTCCAGGGTATTCATCGTTGTTGTCATTGTCACTACTGTTTTCGCTGTCGTCATCGGCCTCGGTAACGTTGTGTGTGATCTGGTCGTCATTATAAATTTGGTAGTCTAGTTCATTAACATCGCTGTCTAGTTTTCGTTAGCATCTTCTACATTGCAGTACGCAAAGCCAGGGATAGAGCTGCAACTTCTTTAGCAACATTCTCAATTTCTCTAGTGTTGGCACCATTTTCATTGTCGTCTTCAGAAACTTCCTCACGCCTTAGGTTGTTCCATCTTTTTTTAAATTGTTCTAGGTAAGATTTTCCCATGAATCTACCAGCAGGTAGCAACAGTCTTTCACAATTTTTTTTAAAAATGCAATGACACTATCCTCGTTCCGTTCACCTAGAAGAAAACGTCGAAGCACCTGCTTTCTGTATACACGTTTACATTTTCCGATAATGCCCTGGTCCATTGGAGGAAAAAGTGCCGTTACATTTGGGGGCAGAAACAATAACCGTGAATTTACCGTCAAATTTATTTAACTGATCAATTGTAGGGTGTGTAATTGCATTATCAATAATCAGTAAGACATTACCAACTTTTCCCCCTTTTTTACGGTACTCTTATACATTCCGAATAAAAACGTTTGAGTATCAGTCGAAAAAAGTATCCAACGTAATCCACGCATTCTTCTTCCCTTTGTAGGTGACGGAAAATAATTTCTTATTTTTGAAACACCGGGGTTTCTTGCTTTTACCAATCACTAATATTAGAAGACGGTCTTTTCCACTTGCATTGCAACAAACCCTAGCTGTTACTCTGTCTTTGCTGACTTTGTTGCCATGGGCTTTATTTTCGCGGCGAGATGCAAGACACTTTCTGGGGAGCGAACGCCTATTTATATCAGCCTCATCAGCATTGTACACATCGTCTCTAGAATACCCCTGAGTATTAAAGTATTCAGCAAACTTTACTTTGAATTCCTTTGATGCAATAACATCGCAGGATAAACTCTCGCCTTTTATTTGATATTATCTAAAGCCATGACGCAGTTTGTAGTTTTGCAGCTAACCACTGCTAGCTTTGAAGTTAAAAGGGGCATTTTAATTTTTGTTTAAGTATAGAGCTTTTTCACAAATCAATGGGCCCGATATTGGTTCTCCCAAGTTTCGTCTTTGTGTTAACCGCAAATATACGGCGTCTTCAAGTGCTGTATTTTTAGCTGCTTTTAACGTTTTCCTCATTTTTGGCCCTTTATTAGAATCCAGTTTAGAAGCATACTGCAATATAGTTTCCCTTCTGTTTTTCAAGTCACTTATTGTGGCTTTTCCTAAGCCATATATTCTGGCTAGAGAAGTTCCACTTTCCCCCTTCAAGTCGATTTAAAATCTCTATTTTAGTCCGTATATTTAATGTTGTATGTTTCCTTTGAGA
Source organism: Macrothele yani (assembly GCA_039090855.1). Classification (NCBI taxonomy): domain Eukaryota; kingdom Metazoa; phylum Arthropoda; class Arachnida; order Araneae; family Macrothelidae; genus Macrothele; species Macrothele yani. Next base: position 56,770,720 of record CM077021.1, read on the forward strand.
TGTTGATGTTGTCATAGTTTACTTGCACACTGTTAAAGTACATTATAAAAACACCGAAAACACACACAGAAGCAGAATGCCGTACAGAAGCACACTTAGAGCAGGCAACGAAGCAACGTTCACCGTGGCAGACAAAGCCTGGCTGAGCTCTGGGGAGAGAAATACCGTAGTCAGAACTTGTGAGTCAGACGGCGAGTTTTCCTCCTCCTCTCCTTGGGAAAGTAGCTGCGTAACCGGTTATTCAATTTGTTCCTGCTCTGTAATTTATAGCGTGGCAGCGGTGATTCTTTTAACTCGCTGCAATGTAACGTCAGTAGGGGGATTTGGGAGAGCAAAATCCTCCGATCCGGCGGACTAGGCGGCGTACGGGAGGGGGGACGACGAGGTGGGGGGACTCCCAAAGAGGGGGTGTCAGCGGAGCACAGAGGGGTCAATGAGTGGATGGGGGTCGGTAGTCAGGGAGTTGCTTGGTGAAAAAAAAAACCGCCGGCCAGCGGACTAGACGAGGTGGGGGGGATCCGCAGAGAGGGGTCAATGCTGAGGAGTGGATGGGGGTCGGTAGCCAGAGAGTTGCTTGGTGAATGAAACCAAAAGAGTGACATCTTGATTACATGGTTGTATCTGCTACTGCTTGGGAGTGTGGCAGCTTTAAACTAGAATCTACAACTTCGTAATAATAGTTTTTGTTATTTAACTACGAGAACGATTTTTTCAAATTTCAGTTTCACAAAAACTACGAAACTTCCATAGAATAACATGGGAAATGTAAATCTACTAAGACGAATTTCTGAAATGGAAGTTTTTACCACATATCCTTATTTTGAAACTTCATCTTCGCCGTCTCGGTGGCGCAGTGGTCGTTGAACAGACAAGTCGCATATTTTTTCGGCTCCTGCGTAGAAGTCAACGTTCGTTAGTTTACTTGTTCTTTTTGTGGTATTTCGTCGTTTTGTGTTTTGGTTACAGTGTTTCGTACCCTCGCTTCACGAGCAGTGAGGCTGAGTGCCAAGTGGGTGCTCATTTTTTTTTCATTTTCGTGTGTCGTCAGTTACGACGCATGAGTTTTGGTGGGCCAGTGGTCGAGAATGTCCACTACCACTGTGAATAAGTCACCGTCGTCTACAGCTGCTTCGTCGATTGCTGATATGTCTTCGCTTCTTAGTTCTGTTCCTTCTTCGGGGAATGTTGCGTCGACTAGTGCTGCTGGACTTCCAAAAACTGTGCTTCTGGCCACCCGTGTGCCGGCTGCGTCTAATATTCCTGGTTCTGCTAGTTATACTTCAACGTCGTTCGCACAAGCTGTGGGAAGTACCTCATATATTTCTAGTGATTCTGCACCACATTTCAAACGTGTAGCTTCGGCGTTGAAAATTATTCTTCCAAGTGATTCGCCGCCAGGTAAGCAGTTGTCGTCTGCCTTATTATTAAGTGTTTTCATTCCTGCTTTGCGTGACACCCCCTCCCCCAGTATCTGCATGCTGTGTCGAAGGTCGTTCCAGCCGAAAGCATTGTGTCCATTATTCGCTTGGGTGGAGGGGTGGTTGTTCACTTCACCCACCAGCAAGCAGTAGATTTAATTATATTTCATGGGGTTGATATTGGGTCCTTTAATCTACAACCTGTCGCTGCAGCCCAAAGACCAGTTACGGTGACCCTCTCTCCTGTACCAACGGCTGCTCCTGATTCTCTGTTGATTGATGCCCTCAACACGATGGGTCGTGTTGTGGGAGTGACCAAGATTCTTCCAGCTACAGCCCGTGATTCCCCCCTGAAACATGTGCAGGGTTGACGCCGCCAGTACCGGGTTATTTTTCCAACTTCTCAGTCAATTGAGGAACGCCCTGCAACTCTGGAATTAGTCACTGATACCCGGACGTACATTTTTAATCTTTTTGCAGGGGTTCAGTGCTTCAGCTGTAAAGGGGAAGGTCATCTCGCTTCTGCTTGTCCTCATGCTACTCCTGGTGCTAGATCTGATTCTTCATTAGCTACTACAGTTCAGGTGGCCGCTGCCCCTGCGGATGTTGTGCAGGCCGCTGAGGCACCTGCTCACATTCTACCTTCATCAATTTTGCCTGCTGTTTCTCCAGTCGTTCCTTCCCTCCCGGTTCCTGTCGTCGTACTGGATGATTTGGAGCCCTCCAATGAGGATTTTCCATCGCTGGAAGTGTCTGCACCTAAATCACAACGTAAACGCCCCAGCTCACCTGGTGTTTCTACTCGCTCTTCTCGTTCGTCTCAACGTCTTCGGTCCAAGAAACCAGCCCATTCTACCTCGGGTTCACCTAGCCATCATGAGCCAAATTCTGATTTACTAGTTTCGAACCGATTCGCATGTCTCCAGGATGATGATGTTATGGACACGATTGCCCTTGATCCTGATGGCACTGCAATGGTTGACTCTGACGATGATTCTCCTTCTCCTACACTTCTTGACATTTCTACTATGTTTGAAGAACTTGCGGTGCCTTTGCACCCTCTTACCTTATCTGATCTGTATGCATTGACCACTCGCCCGCGTAAGGCGAAGCTGATCACACTACCTTGCATTAAGAGTAAGCTTCACTTGCTGCCTGAAATGATTGCACAGCTAAACCAGTTCCATGCATTTATAACTAATGTTACTTTGCCTGGCGGGACTGAGCAATATGCTCGCCGTCTGATATACTTACTCAAGATTTTGAGGGCTGAACTGGAAGGCTGGATGCAACCTACCAGTGATGTCCTTATTAACACTACTTAGCTTTAATTGTAGAGGGCTTGCGTCTTCTGCGGCGAATGCTTTGGTTTACGAGGACGTTCGTTACCTGGGGGCTAATATCCTCCTTCTCCAGGAGACTAACTGTTCCTTGGATGCCGGGTGTTCCCGCTGGAGACGCTGGCCGTACATTTTTTATCATAATTACCGGACCCATCTCAGGTCTGGTACCGCTATAGCGTTTCATGTGCGTTTTCATTCCTCCCTTTCTGATCTTGTTGAGTCACAGAGTCTGCTGGGTTCTTTTTAACATATTTCTTTTTGTTTTTGTTCTAAACGTATTCATGTTTTCAATATCCATATTCCGCAATCTGCTACGGATGCAGAAACTCTCCTCCAACATCTTTCTTCTATACTTTCGACCCTCCATCCAAATGATACAGTCATTGTTGCAGGCGATTTCAATTGCACTTTGCAGCCCGGTTTTGACCGAGATGGTTCAACCGAAAGCCGTTCCGACCTTGTTTCCAATCTCACTCAACTTGTTGTTAATTTTGATTTGATTTATGCATTCCGTTCCCTCCATCCCCAGTCCAAGGAATTTTCCTGGTTCCCCCTGGCTGCTTCACGCTGTGTCGCAGCACGCCTAGATAGATTCTATGTTTCCAGTTTTCTCCATTCCTCTCTAGTTGAAATTACTCATCATCCTTCCGTTTCGTCAGATCATCGCCCCGTTCTTTTAAAACGTTTTTTGCATTCTTCCTCTGTTCCCCCTTCCCCAGTCTGGTCGCTCGACGATTCAGTTTTAACTGATCCTCTTTTCTGTGCTGAAATTCGCTCTTTGATCTCGTCGTCTGTGCAACAACTTTCTTCGTCTGACGACCCAGTGGCTCTGTGGCTTTCCACGAAAATTTCGATTATTTCTTTCGCACGTCAGTTTTCTTTCTCTTCCCGTACTTCTCGCTTTCAAGATATTGATGTTCTCCGTCGTAAATTGCAGACTATTTCTCCTTCTGATCCTTCTTTTCTCGTGTTTCAAGCTCAACTTCGTCGTATTCTGTTTACTTTTGCTTCAACAGCCATTACTCGTCTGAAATTCACTCACTTGCGGTTTCACGACGACCCCTTTTCTAGTTTGAAGTCCCTGGAGGAGTATCATGTTAAAAGCAGCACAATTTCCTTTCTTTCACTACCTGACGGATCTACAGTTACCGACCCTTATCGTATCTGTGAACTTACTTTTTCCCATTATTCGGATCGTTTTCAACACCGACTCCTTTCTCCTGCAGATACCTCCCCTCTTCTTCATGTCCTCCCTCAGGTTCCACATTGTTTTTTTGATTCTCTTGTTTCTCCTATCTCTCCTTCTGAAGTCCGCTCTGCAATTTCCAGTCTGAATGACCGTTCTTCCCCTGGCGCGGACGGTCTTCCGCTCTCATTTTATAAGAAGTTTCTTCCTTCTCTCCTCCCGCTTCTGGTTGCTTGTTTTAATGCTGTTTTTACTTCTTCAAATTTTCAGTCTTCTGATTTCACTTTTGCTCTTCTCCGTCTCATCCCCAAAGCCGGAAACCTTGGTCTTTTTTCTAACTGGCGTCCTATCTCTATTTTTAATACTGACTACAAAACCTTTGCTAAAATTCTCGCTTTTCGCCTCAATCCCGTCTTGCAGCATTTAATCCACCCCGATCAAACTTACACTATTCCCTCCCGTTCGATTACTACCAACATTTCCACCATTCGCAACTTATATTTTCTTGCTTCCCAACGTTCCGAACCTCTCGCAATTTTTAATATTGATCAGAAATAAGCTTTTGACTCCATTAATCACTCTTATCTCTTTGCTGTTCTTCGTCATTTTGGCTTTCCTACTCTTTTCTGTCAAGCTCTTATTAATCTTTACTCTCACTCTTCTTTCCGTATTCGCACTTCCACATTCATGACAGCTACCATCCCCTTTGACAACGGGATCCGGCAGGGTTGTCCGCTTTCGGGTCAACTTTTTTCGCTTGCATTTGAACCTCTCTTAATTTGTCTGCGTTCTCGTTTGTTTTCTGTGATTCCTCGCAGTATTGCTCCTACTCGTCACCACCGCATAGTGTTGTCTGCATATGCTGATGACCTCACTCTCTTTCTTCGCACTGAACGTTCTTTCGGTGTTGTCCTTTCTGCTTATCGTGAGTATGCTTCAATTTCCGGTTCCGAACTTAATATGTCTAAATCTGTCGGTCTGTGGGCCGGATCGTGGGTGGCACATGGTGATCGCCCTTGGGGTGCCCGTTGGTCATCCTCGGTCATTAAACTTCTTGGTGTGTACGTTGGAAATCCCGTGGCTGTTGCTGATGCCACATGGATTCCTTTGGTTCAGCAGCTCAATCGCCGTCTTGCTCCTTTTTGCCGGTTCAAACCTTTTTGGTCCTTTTTTAGCAGAGCACATCTGGTTTCTTCCTTTCTTCTTCCCATTTTGACACATTCGTGGTTTGCTTATTTTCCCTCGCCCATTTTTCTCCAATCCGCTCAACGTTTGATTACTGATTTCATCTGGAATAAAGTTCACTGGGTTCATCGTTCTACTCTCGTCCTTCCTCTGTCCGTTGGAGGTCTTGCCCTCCCAGATCTTTTTCAAAAATCTAATGCTATTCATCTTCAGACCTTTCTCCGTTCTTTTTCTTATCCTCAGATTTCATCGCTTACTATTGTTGATACTTTATTTTTCTCTCGCAGTCCGTTTCTCACTCTCGCTACTTTCCTCCGTATGGATCTGTTCCCCCTCATTCCAGATCACTTTCCCGATACTTATCGCACCGTTTTTTCCCTCTGGCATTCCTTATGTCCCGTCCGTCTCCCACCTACCTCAACTAATGATCTGCTTGCGGAACCTCTCTTTTACTCTTCTGCACTCCGTTCTCCCTCTTCACCGTACTTGTGCTTCTCCACCTGGTTCGCCAGTGGCGTGGTACAGGTATCCCAACTTGTACATGCTTCTCTCCGCTGGAAGTCTCTTTCCCAAATCGACCCCCCTCTTGCTGACACTCCCTTACATCGCGCCCAACTCCGGTTGCTTCATTTTCAGCTTCAACGCCTTTACCCGTCCCTCGTGAATTCTTTTGGGTTAATTGTTTCTTCTTCGGCGTCCCCTTGCCTTCCTTTTCTGGTTTATTTGAATGATGTTCCCTTTCTGGTGCATCAAGTTACTGCAAAACTCTTGTACCGCCACTTTCTTACTTATTTTCGAGCACCTCTCGCTATTCCTTTTGTGCCTCCTGATGAAACCTCTCAGACATGGGTCGATTCACACATTTCTCTATCTTCCCCAAAAGCAACAGATATTCATTGGCTACATCTTCATCGCCGCTTGCTCACACCACGAACTCTTCAACGTTTTGGTCGCCTGTCTTCTCCCTTGTGTTTTTTCTGTTCAACGCTCGGTGATGTTCATCACGCATATGACTCCTGCTTAGTTTTACAGCCTCTTTTTTCATTGACGTTTGCTCTTCTCTCCAATGTCTGTCCTTCCTTTCACTTTGTTTCACATTACTATTTTCTTCGCCGTCATCATCCTTCCGCTGCTGTTCACAATCCTGTTTGCGCGTTTTTAATTTTGCAGGCCAAACTGACTATTTATTTATACTATCATACCAGTGTTGATCGGCCTGCTCTTCGTCGATATCATCCTGCGAGAGTTTTTCTGTGCCGTAGGTTTCGTTCCTCGATCAAGTCCGTCATCCAACTTGAGTACGAGGTAGCTCTGGCCCGGCAGGCAGTTCCTGCTTTCTTCTCGATCTGGTCCCCCCACCTCCCCTGGTTTCGGGTTGAGCATGGGTTGATTCAATTCGTTTGATCAGTTGTTTTTTCTTGTTTTTGTTATGGTGTACTGGTTTCTTCACTTTGTTTGTTTTTGCTTTTCCGGGTTGTTGTCTTGTTCTGTTTTTGATTGAGCTGCAGGTTTTTTTTTTGCCTTGTATTCATTCTTTTCTTCTAATCCTGTTGTTTTTTCTTTTTTTTTACCGTTTTCCTTTTCTTGTTTTTATGATGGTCATTTGGTAATGTTGTACTGTTTTGCTTCCTTGAGATTCCGGTCTTTTTGTTGTTTTTTCCTCTGTGCTTTGTTAGCTCATTCTACTGGTCGGTATATTCTTTCTTGGATAGTGCTTTTCTATACTTTTCCTCTTACTAGCGGCCTCGGCCTCTTTGTCTGAATTTTCTTGTCGTTTTGCGCTGTGATTGGATGTTTTACAGCTAGTTGTTTTGACTTTTTTCTGTCCGGAGTCCGTGGGCATTTGTGTTCCTGTGTTCTGTGTGTATTTTTTTTTCTGGTTCTTGGTGGTGCTGTGCAATCGGTTATTGTATTTTGTGTCGGTATTTTTGTTCAGTTGTTTGTCTCTGTAATATTGTGTGCTTGCTTTCTATGTTTTCGTCGGCCACAGTTGTTGGTCGACGCATTTCTTGTTGTGGTGTTTTGTTGTACTGGTTGGCCACCAATTGTTTGTGATCACTGTTATTGTTTGGTATTAGTGTGATGCTTGTTGGGTGTTGTTGTTTTCCGTTGGGCTACTCTGTGTTGCCTAGTTTTGCAAAAATTTTTTGGCGTGTTGTGTTTCTTTCGTGCTTGTTTGTTTGTTGTTGTTCCTGATCTTCTTTTTTGTACTGTGTTTCCTTAATGTGGTATTACCGTGTTTTTGTAATTGCTCTTGCTTTTTGCACGTGTTGTGTTTAGTTGTTCGGATGGCGGCTGTCATACTCGCTCTACTCCTGTGTGAGTTTTTTAATACTGTGATTGTATTTTACCTATACTGCTAATGTGTTAATCTTGTTTTTTACTTGTTTGTGTATGTTCTACTTTCGTGTTTCAGTTGGCTCCGCAGTTTAGGGATCCTTTTTTTCTCATGCCTTGTGTTTCATGTTCACTTGTTTGTCTATTGGGTTACGTTGACCCAAGGAGTTGGTCAACGCTCTATTTGCCTTGTACTTTTTTTTTACTGTGCCTCTTGTGTTTTTTTCTAGACTGTTTGTGACTACATGTGTAGTGAAGTAGTCAGTTGAGGCAGTTTTGTCTTTGATTATGTTTTAAGTGCACTTTTTGTGTTTTCGTTTTTGTGTTTCTTTGCACTCAAGCTAGAGTTCTACGTCTTGCTTCGTGCTTCTCCTGTCCGGGTTTTTCCTGTAATATTGTATTTTTCTCGGCACAGCCTTCTGTTGCCGTGCACGACTGGACGTACTTTGTGTTGTTTTCAATGTGTTATGATGCTATGCGATCTTGTTTCCGCGTGATTCTCTCTATAGCGCCACGTCGGCTTCTGGGGTTTGTCAACGCGCGTCTTCTTGTTTTGAGTATGAAATTTGAATTGAGTGCGATTTTTTTTTTTTTTTTGTGAACCTCGTGTGCCTGTTTGGCTACATTTATTTTGTGTGATGCAGCGGTTTTTCCCCTTATTATCATGTATTCTTCTGTACAGTGTTCCTAATGACTTACAGGCGTCACTTCGTATTTCGTTTTTAGTTAGCGGTTGGTTAACACCCCTCTTTATGTGCACGGGTTTTTTTGTTTTTTATGTTCTTCTTGTACTAATGTTTTGGCCGCTGCTGCATGTTTTCAGAAGTACAGTTTTGTTTCTCCTGTCTCTGTCTTGCAATGTCAGTCAATTTGTGTTGTGTTGTATTGCTGGTGTGTTTTTTACCTGTCACCTTTGTGTTACGCGCTGCTATGTACTAGTTTTTGGAATGTGTTTTTCTTCCCTCACTCTGGGGTTTGGGTCTTGTAATATGTGTGTTTTTCGTTTTTGTTTTCTGTGTTCCTTTTTTATCTATTTTAATTTTGTTCTGATGTTACCAGTTTTCCTTCCTCCTTTCTTTTGTGTTGAGACTTCTTGGCCTCGTCTCTTTTAATACAGTCTCATGTGACTGAAGCGTATCACATGTACCTTGCTTTTAGACTAATAAAGGTTTATTTTGAAGGCAGTGGTCTAAGGCGCTGGCCTCTGATCATTCGTCCGTAAGGGGTCCGGGTTCGAATCCCGGTCAGTCATGGATGTTGTGTTGTCTTACGGCACTGGCTCTCTCCCTTCCCTGGAACCAGTGACCCTAAATTAGGGACGGGCGACTGCTTATAGCCCATTTAGGTGCTCACGGTGGTCGTTAAACCTCCAATCAAAAAAAAAGTTACTTCAGCATCTGTAAAAGGTAAAATCTGACTACTCTGAATTTTCGCATGCAAATTTTGTATCCATCCACAAAAGTACTTCATTTTAACAGAATTTGTAATACGAGTACAAATCAAAGATCCTCACGAAACAAAATATACAGTGTGTCTCATGAAAATTTCAGAAGTCTATGTATACCCCTTACCCGAAGGCGAGAGGAAGCACAGATATTAATACTCAGAACACAAGTAAACTTTCTCAACCACTCAACAATTGGAATAGTCTCGACAGCCTAACTCTGGAAAAAAACTCACACATTTCCGCTTTTACGCACGTCTCATTCACGCAACTCTCCTAAAATCTGCACAAATATTCGTTAATCTTTTTGAATCCAGAACGGCACACACAGAAGCACTTCGCACCGGAAACGAAACACAGCTCCGAAGTGAGTGAAAAAACGTACATAATTCAGAAAGGGCAAAAAGCACTTTCCCCTACATAGGAAAATAGAAACATTAGGGGACACCCTCCGGATAGCACCACTTATAAATTACAGTGCTTACACAAAGCACTTCCTAGTTAACACTTATATTTTAATCTTAGTTAAACTTAAAAACTAGAAAATAAAGCCTTCAAGAGCACAATACTCTTTGTTAATGTTAAACAATTTCAAAAGAAAAAGACTACGAAATGAACAAAGGTTCATGCAAACAAACTAAATTGTTAATCATCATCATCATCATCATTGTCAACCATTATCAATCCACTGCTGGACGAAGGTCTCCCCAAGTTTCCTCCACAACGGTCTGTCTTGTGCCAGTCTCCTCCATGTCACCCCTGCATACTTTCGAATTTCATCCACCCATCTCCCATGTGGTCTTCTTCTGGGTCTTTTCCTGTTCCTTGGAATCCAATCTAAAATTTCGGCTGTCCATCGATGATCTGTCCTTCTGGCAGTATGTCCAGCCCATTGCCATTTCAGGGATTTAACTCTGATCATGATGTCTTCCACTCTTGTCATTTTTCGGATCCACGAGTTCCTCTTCTTATCTCTCCTGGTTACACCAAGCATGCACCTCTCCATGCTTCTTTGAGTTGTCTGCAGCCTTTGTATGTCTCTTTTAGTTAAGGTCCACGTCTCTGCACCATACGTAAGCACTGGAAGGATGCATTGATCAAACACTTTTCTTTTAAGACATAATGGCATATTGCTCTTGAAAATTATGCTGTTTCTTCCAAAAGCTCTCCAGGCAAGTTTTGTACGCCGATTAATTTCTTCATCAATGTGACCCTCACTTGATATCTGCTGTCCAAGATAAACGTACGTGTCTGTTATCTCCAGCTTTTCTCCATCAATCGATAAATCTTCATTTCTTGTAAAAGCATTGAACATCACTTTTGTCTTCTGAAAGTTCATTTTTAATCCCACTTCTTTACTCTTGTCAGCAAGTTCCTGGATCATACTCTGCAGCTCTGATGGGGTAGTTGCAAAAATGACTATGTCATCAGCAAAACGAAGGTGGGTTAGATAATCTCCATTAATCTTTATCCCCTTGTTTTCCCAGCTCAGCGACTGAAAAACACCCTCCAATGTGGCATTAAAGAGCTTCGGAGATATGGTGTCACCTTGTCTCACTCCCTTTCCAATTTTTACGTATGTTGTATTTTCAAACAGCCTAATCTTTGCACTTGCATTTTCATAGATGTTATTAATAATATTAATGTATGCATCTTCAATACAGCAGGTTTTCAGAGCCATTGTAACTGCTGATGGTTTCACCGAATCAAAGGCTTTTTCATAATCGATAAAAGCCATGCACAATGGAAGTTCATATTCCCTCGCTCTTTCAATTAGTTCTCTCAGCACGTGGATATGATCTATTGTGCTGTAGCCACTCCTGAATCCAGCTTGTTCTCTCGGTTGAGCCATGTCCAGTGTTACCTTCAAGCGGTGTGAAAGAACTTTAGTGAAGATTTTATAAACTACTGATAGGAGGCTGATAGGTCTGTAGTTTCCGAGATCCTCAATATCACCTTTCTTATGTAGCAGGATCATTGTAGCGGTGTTCCAATCCTCAGGAATCTTTCCTTCATTAAGGCATCGAGTGACAATTTGGGCGAGTACTGTTTCGATTTCTCCACTTGCTTCTTGTATGATGTCTACAGTAATTCCATCTTCTCCTGGAGCTTTTCCTCGCTTCATGTTCTTGATTGCATGTGCAACTTCTGCTGGAAGGACTGGAGGAACTCTGGTACTGGTATCTTTCATGATGTCTGGAGTGCATATATCATCCCTTTCATATAATTTGGAGTAGAAATCTTTCACTCTTGTCAAAATTTCGCCTCTATTTCTTGTTACAGAACCATCTTCTTTTCTCAGTGCCATAATCTGTTTTCTTCCCTTACTGAGATGTCCCTTTGCTATCTTTAGGCTTTGGTTGTTTCCAATTGCTTTCTTCACTAGTTCACAGTTGAAATTCCTTACGTCTTCAGTGATACTTTTTCTTACTGTCTTGAATAGCTCTATATATTCCACTTTGGAAGTCACATCTTCTTTAGTTGTCCTCATCTCTCTTCTTTTTTGCATCAACATTTTGGTTTTTCCTGATAATTTGTTCACATGCAACTTGTTCTTAGACCCAGCTAATTTTGTTGCTGTTTCCATAAGAGCTTTGGTTACTTTTCTGTTAACTTCAGAGATGTCCACTTCTTCCGATGTTAGGATTTCCAAAGCAGAGAACCTGTTCTTCAGTTCTAACTTGAAGGTATTATGGTGTTTTTTAAGGTTGGTTATGTCAATAGATTTTGTTTGTCTTATGAGCTTGCCACGTTCAAGTTTAGTGTTGAGGTGCATCTTACATCTCACCAATCTATGGTCACTACCTGTGTTGAACTTGTTTAGCACACTGCAGTCTTCTATGACGAATTTTTTGTTACACATAATAAAATCAATTTCACTTGTCGTCCCATTTGGATGTCTCCATGTCCATTTCCTGTGTGGCTTTTTCTTGAAGAAGGAGTTCAAGATGAAAAACCCTTCTGCCTCTGCAAACTCAACGAGAGTATTTCCACGCTGGTTTCTGTTGCCATGACCGAATTTACCTACTGAAGTTTCATTCTGTTGCCGTTGCCCTATTTTTGCATTGAAATCTCCCATAATTATTTTCAAGTGCTGCTTACCTTTATTATTTAGATGACAAATTTCCTCATAAAATTCTTCAATTTCTTCTTCAGGATGACTTGTGGTGGGTGCATAAGTTTGAATAATCTGAGCCTGGTGTCTTCTTGAGAGTTGGATAACGAGTCGTGCAGCTCTGTCAGAGGAACTTTCAACTTCTACAACTTTATCCTTCAGTTTCTTGTTTATTATAAATCCAACACCACTAGTTCTGCCAGTATCTGTCCCACGATAGTAGAAGAGATGTCCACTTTTCAGTTCAATGAGATCTTCTCCTTTTCTCCTTACCTCACTTAGCCCCACGATGTCCCACTTGATCCTTTGTAGTTCCTCTTCCAATTCAAGAAGCCTTGAATCAGAAGATAGGGAGCGTCCATTGTAAGTAGCCAAGGTCAGCATCAGATGGCAGCCTAGTCCGGTCCTCCGGGGATTCTTAGCACCCTCTGCCTTCATGTCGCACTGGCCGCTGCCTTGGCCAGGTACATTCCAGCTGCCGGAGACTGAGGGCCAAGATTTAAGTTGTGGAATCATTTTGGAGGGGTTTGGCCATAACTCACCACGCTGGCCAAGCGGGTTGGTGAGTGTGGGATAGAATTTCCTCTAATCCCGATGGTATAGTTATACCGCTATGGGCGGTCGTCAGAGCCCCTTTAGTGGGAACAGGATGCACCACGAGAAGGCGGGGTTGACATTTGTCAAGGAGAGGCTGTGATGTTACGCATCACCTGACCTTACATCCCAAATTGTTAATACTGACAACTTAAAACTATAAAAAGGAACAAATGCTTAAACAATCAAAAACTCTTAACACACATTTCGTAGTTACTTTGAGCGAAGCGAAAATTAATTTTTCATCATTGCCATAAAACGTGATTTGTGTAAGCGAAAATTCGCCTGCCTTGAATACGTGACTTATGGCTTTCAAACAAATTCCTGACAAACTTTTTACAGAAATTCATAGTAACATTTTCCGAATATTATACTGTATCTTCATTATAACCTTTTGCTTTGAACATAAAAAGTTGTGCATTAATTTAGACTAAAAAGATGTAATACACAAAATATGGTTAGTAGAAAGGGTTTTCAACCCTACGACATAACTGAGAAGAACTCATGATACTATTTTCTAATATAATTTGATAATGAATAATTACATTAATCTTATTCACATTAACAATGAGTCGTGATACGGCTAACTTGTGATACTGCCAAATGTACAATTCTGCTATTATGAAAATGGAAACAGCGGTACTAACATGTTTTTGAAAATAAAAGTGCTGAAATTCCATTTTGTTCACGGAAGTGGATATTTTTCGTACAATCGCATTTTACAATATGTACACCTTATTGACTCCTCAACGATTTGTAAAGACAAAAATGTAGTTTTCAAGTGCTAATGCACAAACCTAATCTTATAAATATTTTTTGTCTGTACTTTTACATTTGCTGAAGCAAAAACTAAAGGAACTATCAAGGATTTCTAAAGAGCAAGTGCGACTTACAATAGTTAAAGCATCTGCTTAATTGAGCTAAAAGTATATCTATTACTTTTTTATAAGTATAAATATTATTCTAAATTTATACCAATCATAAGTGAGGAGAATATACTACCGTTTTGTGAAATAGATGTTTGCTAACGCTTCATGAAATATTAGTGTAACTCATGTAAACTTGCCTTTGTTGAATATGTTGGGCATTTGAAAACATACGGAAACATGTCTGAAAGAGGAACATGTTGGAAAAAATTTTGAAGGTGTTATTCTAATGCAGAGGAAGAAAGTTACCATTTTCTTATAATTGTTTGCAACTAACTGTGGTAATTGAAAACTATACTCATAAATTAATGTATTGGACGCATTTGTCATATTTTTACTGCACAGGTATAAAAAACACATCAATTAATGGAATACATAGAACAAAAATGGAGTAGCAAAAAGCATTTATGCAGAGAGGTTTTGCCAAATGCTATTTTGAACTTTTTATTTCATGTTCCTGTTTTTAAAATAAAATGGACCTCTATTTCAAGTAAAGTAGAAATGTGGCAGAATTTTTTAAAAATATGAGCACAGTAACGTGCACACTATAATTCTTCAGCATTGCTAACAGGGTACTTCGGTGTTTTCAGTTTTCTAGGCTACGTATTTGTTTGCCTTTATTGGAAATTAGTTAAAAAATACAGATCAGCGACATTGAAACAGCTTCATTCAAAGCACATTTAGAATATTAGAATGCGCTGTAAAAGTTTTTTTCACGGCACTGAACGTTTTTGAATTTGAAACAAACATAATTGAAACTCAAAGATTGTACATACTCAAGAGATACATATAGCATACTAAATTCGTTATTTTTTATGTAGTATGCCCAAATATTCGCCAAGCTTTCGCACTCCACTAGAAGGCTTCTTGAAAGCAATGGTAGACATACAAATGCAGAAAATTGGATCACCTAAGAAGCAGAAATGATTTTTGAAAAGAACATGGGTAACATCCCGAGCACATTACACGAATTTTTATCATACAATTATTCGGTGCTTTGCGATGTGTTTCCCTCTTTTAATAATGCATGCCAAATCCTTGGTAGTTCGATAGAAACTATGTCATTGCACGCTAGTTTGCTAGATAGGATTTCGATTGTTGATATAGTTTCAACCGAACCACCAAGGGTTTGGCATGCGTTGTTAAAAGATAGAAGCTCATCGCACCGCACGGTGTAATTGCGTGATAAAAATTCGGATAATATACTCCTGAGGTCACCCACATGATTTTCAAAAAATCACCTTTGTTCCTCACGTGTTCCAATTCCCCGCATTTTTATGTCAACCATTGCCTTGAAAACGCCACCCAGTGGAGTGCAAAAGCTTGATGAATCTTGGTGTTTACTACACCATAAAAATAAACCGATTTAATGCGCTATATGCGTCTGTTGAGCATACAGAGTGTGGTGTATTTATAATTACGTTTTCAACGCTGACGTATCTGCAGCTGAACAAAATTATACGAAAAGAAAATAATTTTTTCTAAGATTGAAGTAATTACTTTCGTATAAAGCATTACTTCAACAGTCCAAAGATGCATGACTGGTGTATATGCACCATCTGTCACTAATGATGGTAAGCTAAATAGAGGCTTCCCCTGGTGATCAACAGAAACACGGATCAAATTTACGTGGGGAAGTACATGAACCAGCCAGAAACACTTTGATGCTTTCACTTAGTTAAGTATTTGAAGCTAGAGGCCAACATGTGATGCGAAAAGGAAATATTGTGAAAGTACTCTACACTAAGAGGCAAATATTCGTAAAGGTGTGTTTTGGTACAATGTTCAGTCAGGTACCACATGTTGGCCGCATATGGCTATTTGGCAATTACAGTCCATCAGGGTCTACGGGCCTTCACCAACTTTCAGCCACAGATGGAATGCCGTTAAGATACCAGGCGGCTGGCTTGGATGCAAATAACTGAGTGATGCCATCTTCTACAGATTCCAAGGAATGGTGCTGTTTGTCGGCTAAGAATTGCGCCAAGGAACGGAAGAGGTGAAATCCAAAGGGAGCAAGTTCCGGGCTATAGGCTGTGTGTGGTAGGATTTCGACGGCATCAAAATCCTGAATTTTCTGGCGGACAGTCCGTGACTTATGACATGGGTGGTTGTCGAATTGCAGGAGGATTTGATCTTGGTTCACAATTGCGGGGTACTGCTGGCGTAGAACGTTGTATACGTGTTGCTGCAGCTGGTCTGCATACAGATTCCCATTGACGGCCCGACCATGTGGCACAAGCTCTCAATGGACAATACCCTCCAAATTCCACCATACACACAACTTTTTCTTCACTTCAAAATGCCGTCTTTGAACCACTGCTTGAGCAAAAATCCCTGGCCTCAGCCATTTGTTTCCGGTATCAGGATAACGTAGGAACTCCGACTTCTCATCATTTGTTATGATTCTCAACCAAAACCGGTCGTCACATGGATTTTGCAGCAATTATCGACACAGAATGACACGCTCGTCAGCTTACTTTGGGCTCAACTCATGGGGAACCATTCGCTGACGTCTGAAGTGAAACCCGAGCTGGTGTAGATTGCGAACGATGGTGGTCTGTGATGCATGAACCTAATCTGCTAATCCTCGAGGGCTGTTCAACAGCTAGACTCTGGTATTCGGTGTTGGTGGTGGTCTCCACACCTGCATTTGTCAACGGGCTCTGTGTGTTCGGATCGGAAGCGATGAAACCAATTTCTTGCTGTTGTAGGCTGCAGTGTTCCCTCGCCTTGTACACTACACATTTCTTTCGCGGCGGCAGCTGTCGCGGTCAACTTTTTTCCACGAGGCAATTAATGCATGCCAATAGATAAAGCTTCGTTTACTTGCTTTTACAGCAGCATTTGTGTCATACAGCTTTGTTTACATGCACTTACAGCAGCATTTGTGAAGAAATTTATTCTCCGCATGCCATGGCACTTGCTTGTCAAAAAACGTGCGAAAGAATTTCGCTAAATAAAAATCTTCCTAGATGAAATAGACGCAAGGTTAACTAATTGATTACTATTATAAAGAAAGTTTTCCTAAAATTTAGTAAAATCAAAAATTGTGAGTAAATTCAAATATATTGAATATTTCGAAATATATTCATGTTGTGACTATTAAAAACAAGAAAGATGACACCGAAATTTCAGGTGTAATAAGCATGTCTTTTGAATCCGTTCTGATGCAAATTAAATTTGTAAAAGCTATTCAAAATCAATGGAACCGGTATGGAAAACAATAGTATCTGACGGAAGAAAGAAGTTTTTCAATCGGGTCTTTAATCCCTCAGATATTGCTGTACCGTGAATCCTGATCTTACGCCCTCTGGTTGCAGACTTATGCGTTAAGAACAACACGAATTTATATGAGAAACATTTCTCATCGGAAAGGCTCTCCAACACAGAAGTAATTTTTGAAATTGGACTCTTAGTAACAGATATATCGACAAAAATAAGATGTGACTTTACGTCCCGTGGTGGGAATACCATGCATTATTTTATAAAGAAAGTATTCTCAAAATGCTTTTCCATATGAGGGGTATCGGCCCAAAAAAAAAAATTAGTCGAGTTTTTAGTAGCCAAGATTTTGCTACAAATACATCAGAAAAAGAATTAGCACTTATGCCCCGTGGTGACCAAACGCAATTTACCATTGTGCGCGCTAGCAGAAAGTCTATGATTTACTTGAAAATTTTGAATTTATAGGAAAAACATTTCGCATCGGGAACACTGTCCAACAAAGAAGGAATTTTTCAAATCTGACTTTTAGAAGTAGAGATATTGACAAAAATAAGATATTCGTCTACGCCCAGTGGCGTACAAACCATGCATTATTTTAAGAAGAAAATGTTTCTAAAATGTTTGTCGACATGAGTAGTATCGGTCAACAAACGACTTTTTTCTTAATCGGGATTTTAGAAGCTTAAATTTTGCTGCAAATATATCAGAAGCCGAAGTTAAGACTTACACCACATGGTGGCCATACCATTTTTTACAAAAATTTGAAATTATGTGCAAAGGATTTCCGATCAGGAGCTGTATTCGGTGCAGAGATAATTTTTCAAATCGGAGATTCCGAAGCAGAGATATAGGAAGAAACGCAATTTACCTTTACGCCGAAAGTCTATGAAATACTAGAAAATTTTGAAATTATATGAAACATGTCACACTGGAGACACAATTCAACAAAGAAGGAATTTTTCGAATCGGACTCTTGGAAGTAGAGATATTGACGAAAATAAGATATACATCAAGGCCCCCTGGCGTAGAAACCATGCATTATTTTAAGAAGAAAATGTTTCTAAGAGGTTTGTCGACATTAGTACTATCGGTCTAAAAGCGACGTTTCTTTCAATCGTGAATTTAGAACCTCATACACTGACGGAAAAAAAATCCCAACACCGAGAAGGGGTTGTGTTAGATAAACGACAGTTCGTAGGCGGTGAGAGTACATCTGTAAGATGACGTCTATGCAAATTTCACGCTCGGCGCATACGTGCGGCGCTAGTAGCGGCCTTCGGAACATGCAAAGCAGGTTTGCTCTAAATACGCGCTGTAACGTTCGTGAGCGTTAGTTATCGTTTAGATTCAACGTAGTGTGTTCATGTTAGACATGAATGCCTATAAGAAGACGAAGAAGTCATTATCGACAGCTCACGGAGTTTGAACAACTTCGTGTAATAGGGCTACGAGAAGGTGGATTTTCTTTCCGCAATATTACAGAACGAGTTGGCAGGAATGTAGCCACTGCGCATGATTGTTGGCAGCGGTAGTCAAGGGAAGGTACTGCCTCAAGAAGACCGGGTTCCGGCCGGCCACGTGGCACTACTGGGAGGGAAGACCGCCGTGTACGGCGTATGGCCGTGGCGCATCGTACTGCGTCTGCGGTAGTAATTCGAGCTGCAGTTGCCACCACAGTGACACAACAAACTGTTACAAATCGGTTACTTGAAGGACAGCTCCGAGCCAGACGCCCTGTAGCGTGCATTCCACTTACTCCAAACCACTGCCGTTTGCGACGTCAGTGGTGTCAAGCTAGAGCTCATTGGAGGACGGAGTGGAGATCTGTTGTGTTTTCTGATGAAAGCCGGTTTTGCCTGGGTGCCAGTGATGGCCGTGTGTTGGTTAGAAGGAGCCCAGGTGAGCGCCTGCAACCAACCTGTCTGCGGCCGAGACACACTGGACCTACACCTGGATGTATGGTCTGGGGATCAATTTCCTATGACAGCAGGAGCACTCTCGTGGTTATCCCACGCACCCTGACGACACAGTTGTACTTCGGTCTGGTGATTCAACCTGTTGTGCTGCCATTCATGAACAGCATTCCAGGGTGTGCTTTCTAACAGGACAACGCTCGCCCGCATGCCGCTGTTGTAACCCAACACGCTCTACAGAGTGTCGACATGTTGCCGTGGCCTGCGAGATCACCAGATCTTTCTCCAATCGAGCACGTACGGGACATCATTGGACGACAACTCCAGCGTCAACCCCAACCAGCATTAACCGTCCCTGTATTGACGACCAAGTGCAACAGGCATGGAACTCCATCAAACAAACTGACATCCAGCACCTGTATGACACAATGCATGAACGTTTGCCTGCTTGCATTCAACATTCTGGCGGTTACACCGGTTATTAATGTACTAGCATTTCACATTTAAAATGTCTCTTCTCGCGCTTACATTAAGCTGTGATCTTGAAACTTTAATGGATTAAATGTGTTACCTATACAAATGCATTGCCGCCATTTCATTCCTCTACAACTATTTTTTCGTGGTGTTGGGATTTTTTTTCCGTCAGTGTATTTTGTTGCGAATCATCAGAAGCAGAAATTAAGATTTACGCCCCCTGGTGGCCAAACCATTTCTTTACAGAAATTAGAAATTGTGTGCATACAATTTCCCATCAGGAGCGTATCCGGTGCAGCAATAATTTTTCAAATCGGAGATTTAGACGCAGAGATATAGGGGGAAACGCAATTTACTTCTACACCCCTTAGCGGAAAATTTTGAAATTGTATGAAAAACATATCACACTGGAAACACTATCCAACAAAGAAGAAATTTTTCAAATCGGACTCCTAGGAGTAGAGATATTGAGGAAAATAAGATATACTTCTACGCCGCCTGGCGGAGAAACTGTGGAATATTTTAAGAAGAAAATATTCCAAAAAGGTTAATCTATGTGAGTGGCATCAGTCCACGAAATAATTTTTTCAATCGATATTTTAGAAGATCAGATTTTATGGCAAATACATCAAAAGCAGAAAATTAGCACTTACGCCCACTGGTGGCCAAAGTATATTTTGCCAAAAATTAGAAATTATATGCAAAAGATTTTCCATCAGGAGGTGAATCTGTTTTAGAAAACATTTTTCAAATCCGAGTTTTAGGAGAAGAATTATCGGGAAAAATGGAATCGAAAGATAAAATAATTTTTTGAATCGGATGTTTAGAAGCAAATATGTGGAATTAAACGTATTTTTGCATTGGACATCATCTGCATTTACGCCCTCTAGCGGCGAAACTAAACGTCGTAAGAAAAATGAAACGAAGGATCATCATTCGCATATTTTAAGCTTCCAAATGCAAAAAGAAGTTTTCCAATCGGACTAATAGCTACAGAGATATCGGGTTCTACGTCAATTCGTCGCGTGCGTCAATTCGTCGACTGCGTCAATTCGTCGCTACGTCAATTCGTCGCGCGTCAATTCGGCCTACGTCAATTCGTCGCGCGTCAATTCGTCGCCTACGTCAATTCGTCGCGCGTCAATTCGTCGCGCGTCAATTCGTCGACCACGACGATTCGTCGCGCGTCAATTCGTCGCGGACAAATTCGTCGACTAGGTCAATTCGTCGCGTTTACAGATTTTGGTTACATACCAAAAGAATGCAGGAAAACGTACGATTTCGAACGTCTTGCTACCTGATCAAATTTATAAAGTATGGACACGCAGACAGGATAGGAATATTACGTTTTTCTGTGGCACTAAAAATATTAGACGGTAGACGGTTTTTGGAACGGGTCAGGGTCCCGGTTGGTCAGAGCCCCCATACACAAAATATTCGTAAGATCTACAGTTTTCAATTCAGAACCACCAAATCAGGTATCCTATCTCATAGTACTCTAACTTAGACGGTTGTCGGTTTTTGGAACGGGTCAAGGCCCGGGGAGTCAGAGCACCCCCCCCTCCCCCACATACAAAATGTTCGTAAAATCTAGTTTTCATTTCAGAACCACCAAATTTGGTATACTATCTCATGGTACTCTAACTTAGACGCTAGACGGTTTTTAAACGGGGTTGGAGCCCGCGGGGTCGGAACCCCCCTCATAAAAAATTTCGTAAAATCTACAGTTTTCATCTTAGAACCACCAAATTTGGTGTACTACCTTATGGTACTCTAACTCAGACGGCAGACCGTTTTTGGAACGGGTCAAGGCCCGGGGGTCAGAGACCCCCACATACAAAATTTTCTTAAAAACTACAGTTTTCAATTCAGAACCACCTAATCTGGTATACTATCTCATGGTACTCTAACTTAGACGCTAGACGGTTTTTGGAAGGGCTTGGAGCCCGGGGGTCAGACCCCCCCCCTTCGAATAAACACTTTTTCGTAAAATCTACAGTTTTCAATTTAGAACCACCAAATTTGGTATACTATCTCATGGTACTCTAACTTAGACGCTAGACGGTTTTTGGAAGGGGTTGGAGCCCGCGGGGTCTGAGCCCCCACCCCCTCATAAAAAAATTCGCAAAATCTACAGTTTTCATCTTAGAACCACCACATTTGGTATACTATCTTATGGTACTCTAACTTAGACGGCAGACCGTTTTTGGAACGGGTCAAGGCCCGGGGGTCAGAGCCCCCCACATACAAAATTTTCTTAAAAACTACAGTTTTCAATTCAGAACCACCTAATCTGGTATACTATCTCATGGTACTCTAACTTAGACGCTAGACGGTTTTTGGAAGGGGTTGGAGCCCGCGGGGTCGGAGCCCCCCTCATAAAAAATTTCGTAAAATCTACAGTTTTCATCTTAGAACCACCAAATTTGGTATACTATCTTATGGTACTCTAACTTAGACGGCAGACCGTTTTTGGAACGGGTCAAAGCCCGGGGGTCAGAGACCCCCACATACAAAATTCTCTTAAAAACTACATTTCAAAATTGCCTTTATTCTTCAGTAAAATAACATTTACAGTTTTCAATTCAGAACCACCAAATCTGGTATACTATCTGATGGTACTCTAACTTAGACGCTAGACGGGTTTTGGAAGGGGTTGGAGCCCGGGGGTCAGACCCCCCCCCGAAAAACTTTTTCGTAAAATCTACAGTTTTCAATTTAGAACCACCAAATTTGGTATACTATCTCATGGTACTCTAACTTAGACGACAGACCGTTTTTGGAACGGTTTTTGGCCCGTGGGGTCAGAGCCCCCACATAGAAAATTCTCTTAAAAACTACAGTTTTCAATTCAGAACCACCAAATCTGGCATACTATCTCATGGTACTTTAACTTAGACGGTCGACATTTTGGGACGGGTCAAGGCCCTGGGGGTCGGAGCCTTCCCCCGCCCCGCGCGCACGCACACACAGACATACAACATTTTCTTAAAAACTACAGTTTTCAATTCAGAACCACTAAATTTGGTATCATGAAACTCTAACTTAGACGCTAGACGGTTTTTGGAAGGGGTTGGTACCCCGCGGTAAGAGCCCCTCCCCCTCCTCATAAAAATTTCGTAAAATCTACAGTTTTCAATTTAGGACAACCAGATTTGGTATACTACTTATGGTTATCTAACTTAGACGGTAGACGTTTTTGGAAGGGGTCGGGGCCCGGGTCAAGGTAGCCCCATGCAAAATTTTCGTAAAAAGTTCCGTTTTTTACTCTTAAGAATATCCTATCTACGTTCTAAGGCGCTCTTTGGCCCTTTGAGGGCCTTGCACCATAAACCATCAACCAACCAACTAACCAACCTACTGTCTAAGTTAGGGACTGTAGATAATAATAAAGTGCAAAAATATGCGTTTAATGGTGTATTAAAAACACAAATCTATATAGTTTAGCTTTCACTACCAACGAGCGGCTTATCAGAAAGAAATATAATGTAATGTAAACAGAGAGTTCCAGATATTCAAAATTCAAAACGGAAAGAAAAAGATGATCAATGCCAATGTGAAGTCGTATGCATGCGACATCACATAGGTACATTGCATTTCTGTGTCGCGGGATTCACAGAGGCTCACGCCAGATGTACGGCAGTTCTATAGATGTCTCCTAGAAGGTAGGTATTCCCATTCCTTTTTCTTTCTTTTTTTGTTTCGCAAAATTAAATTAACTAAATCAAAAAATTTAAAATAAGTTTACTGGAAAATTGCAGGAATATCTTTTTCATTCACTAACTTTCACCCGCTGAACTTGGTGATTCCACAAATAGTAATATGTACCTGGCCAATAACTGGTATCCCTGCTAGTACAAATTGTATTAATGATTTATTTGCGTCCAGTTCAATCTAGTATGTCCATAAGAGCGTTTGGGGCCGTATGAAAAATACATTTCAACGTGTGCCGCTAAGGCGGCGAAGTGATCTAGGCGCTGGCTTCTGACCACTTGTCGAGAAGGATCCTAGTTCAAATCCCGGTGAATCATGGACGTTGTGCTTGACTTCTGGCACTGGCTGTCCCCCTTCCCAGGAACCGGTGGCCCAAAATTGGGAACGTCCGACTGCTTATAGCCTACTGAATTGATCACGGTGGACGTTAACCCCCCCCCCCCCCAAAAAAAGATTGCGACGTGTCCATTGCTATTTGTTGTGGACCGTACAAAAAGTATGTTTTTGATATCAACGTGTCCACTTCCATGTAGGCTGGCCATAAAATGTTAGGGGACCGTACAAAATTGCACTTTTGTTTTCACCTTGTCAGCGCTTCGGTATATGGTTGAAGTATACGTATATATAGTTGGGCCATTTCAGCACGTAGTTTGGTTTATATAGAAAATCAAGATAATGTTACATTTTTACTCAGCTACAACACATTAATCCCAAAGGCTATTTGTTGAAATCTTTAATCCGACGTGCTCATATTCACAACGTTAACATAACATGTCAAGTTATTAATGTTGCAGTTTTACCCTGTCACAAAACTTTAGTTACAAGACCTTAGGCGTAAACTTTTTTAGGAATTTTTAGTCCGACGTATTCATAAGGTTTCGATAACATGCCAAGGTTATGGTACTGCGTTTTGACTGAGGCACCAAAATTAATAAACAGGCCTTAAGCCTTTTTATCAGTTTTCAATCAACCGTGCTCATATACATAAAATTTTCAGAGAAAGTCAAGTTTACTGTATTGCGCATTTACTCGAGTACAAAACTATAAACAGCCATTAACTTTCACCCGCTGAACTTGGTGATTCCTCAATTCATCCATTAACAAGTCTTTTAAGTGATTGTATGCTATGGTCATATTGATAATGTTTGATGACAAGTCAGGTTA
This sequence comes from Macrothele yani, assembly GCA_039090855.1. Taxonomy (NCBI): domain Eukaryota; kingdom Metazoa; phylum Arthropoda; class Arachnida; order Araneae; family Macrothelidae; genus Macrothele; species Macrothele yani. The sequence goes on from CM077021.1 coordinate 56,794,761, forward strand.
ATGATTTTGCACTTATTAAAGACTTAAAAAGGTGTAGAGGCTAGTAATTATTATTTGAAGTCTAAGTAAAAGCTGATTTTTAACTTGACTCGTCATGAAATCATTATGAATATGGCATTTATTTTATTTTGTAAATTTTACAAAGCGTATGCATTTTTTTGGCATTTGTTTTATTTTGTGTTGTACTTGTTACATAGCGTTTCGCATTTTTGTAATGCTTGTGACTTGTGATTGCATTTTGAATTTTTATTTGTTTCACATTTTGGATTACTTTTTGACATTTTATGTTTTTGACATGCTATTTTGAAAATTTTGTCTTTTTTAATTTTGCGTTGTGTTTAACATTCTTGCATCTTCGGCGGAATTACATTCTTGAAAAATTCAAATACAAGTTAGTAAAAGGTATAATTCAATTAGTGAGAAATACCAGCACATTTTAGTAAAGGGTAGAATTATATGAAATTCCTCTTAAAAAGTCCAGCATGTTAACATTTTCTCTGTGCACCAAGGAAGTTCGAATTCCTTTTTATCTTGCCAGCGTTTCTCTTCTGGGTGGATTTCTTGGAATCTGTGCTATCACTCTTTCGATTTTAGCCATAGTTGTTCTCTGCTCTTTTGCAATTTCACTGATTATTTCGTACGGTCACAGTTTTCTCTCTCCCAGAATTGTATTCCAGCGTCTGTCTAATCTTTCAAGTTCGTTTTGTGTTCTGGGAAAGCCAAATAAATTGTTTCACTTACTGACCAAATTGTTGGCGGGAACAGCGGAGGGCTTCTGCTCGGATTGTTTATTCTGCTTCCACGAAATTTTCCAAGAACATAATTTTCCTCAAACCACTGAACTACAGAATCTGCATATTCTAGTAAAATTGATTTCACTTCTTCAAAAGCAGCTGGAATTTCATCAGATGAAAAAAATGCGAGTGCTTGCAAATGTCTGACTTTGAGAGCAAACTCACTGTTTTCCCTATATTTCAAGGCTATGCCAGAGGATGGATATTCCTCAGCACATTTTTTTCCGAGATGAAACCAACAACATTTGTGTGTGCTGCTTCCAAATTCCTTTTTAGCAGCATTATAACGATAGCTATTTCAAAATCTATTATTATGCGTATATTGTGGTGCAAGCTGAATATCATAGTCTGATGCATAGTCTTGTAAATCCTACAAAAATACTTTATAATAGTATTATATTCTTTATACTTGCTGGAAAGTAACCCATAAACTAGTGGGACAAGTCTGTGCATCTCTGGATTCGTTTCAACCATAGCATGAATGGAACGTAATTGCCTAAAAAGGGTTGGACAAGTTTCAAATGTCCCATCCATAATCCAGAGGGGTGCTTCTTTAAGCTTTCGTAAATTATTCTCTGTTAAAAATAAAATAATTCTTTGATGTCCAAATGCGCTATCTCTGCCAAGAAATTTTGCACCATCTTCTCCTGTAAATTTATTAGGGCATCGATCCGTTCTGAAGTCGTAGGCTCCGCAGGCATGTCTTGGCATGTCTTCTCTTTTTTACAACTTGCCTTAGTGCATCCATATTAGGCATGTAAGCTGCATTTACTGTAGCCATTGACGTTGTCACGGTTTGAATAATTTGTGCAGGGGCTTCGTCCGTATTTCTCGCTCGTTCTTTTATTTGTGCTCTTGCAACAGCAACATCACTTTTCTCCGGTCTTGGAGCATGATTATGTGGTTTCTCATTGCGCATCCTGTTTTCATATCCAATAAGAATAGTACTAGCAAAGCCAGTACAATTTCCATAATTTCTTTCAATACAGTGACAATACCGTAAATCACCTCGCACTCTGTTATGGCAAAATAAATACCCTTTCCATTTCAGCAAATTATTTTCTTTTTGTGAGTTAACTATTTATTTTGCATTCTTCATCTGCATAGTGCCTTCGGAAAACAATGCACTTTCTCTTTCCAAAATATTTAGAATGATATATTTCCACTATTATCACTTGACAACGCACAACAAAGGTTTCAACAAGCACGTTCTCTGTTCTCCAGTCAACTACGAACTAATGAGCAACCATTCAATAAAACACTCAGAATACAGACAATCACGTGAAGCTTTTTCCTCCAGTTAGGGTTTAAGCGAAGTTCAAGATTTTCGTACCTGCGGTCACAAGAAGTGGTTAATTTTAAAGCATCTTATCTTTTGTTTTTCCAAAACGCAGAGGTACATGTATTTTACAGCTGGGACGCTCCAGGCGGGGGATCAACAGGTGCGAAGAACCCGGGAGCCAGGTTCCGGAGGCGGCAGCAGGCGCGGACTGGGCAGCTGTACTCTGGGCAGGTAGGCGTCATGCTAATTCTCTAAAATAAATTCAAATTTTTTGTGTTGCACCATGCGTATGAAAGAAAATTGTTATACTGAAAAGACAATTTGTTTACCCCGTAACATATTAAACGAAACCTACGTCCCTACGTGCCAAATGATCTGTATGCCAAACACAGTTTTTCATGCAACACCTTCCCCCGACTTTCTAAGTTCAGATCTGTCTCGTTCGGCTTATTTCCTGTACCGCCCCTCTCTTTCGCTAATTGCAGTTAATTGCCGTGAAATTGGTGTTTTACGTTGGGGTGTATTGCCGTCTGTCCTGAAGACTATAGTGAAAGCGGTGAACCCCAGGGGAAAAGTATTCCATCAAAAGCAACAGAAATCCAATGCGAGAGCAAAACTTTGTTCGTTGGCATTACATCCAAGCAATTTAGGCAAAGTAGGAAGTGTGTTTTTCTACTACGACACCAGAAGATTGTCGCGAATGCTCAGGCAATTACGGTACAGATGTGTCCTTAAGACTTCTCTTTCAAGACTTCCAAAGGCCGGCACTAGGGGATGGGGAGGGATACAGTGCGGATGTTCTTTCTTGTTGCAGTTAGAAATTCTTAAGCTCATTCTTCCCTAAAACTTTGCCTGGTTACCAGTAAGTACTGTCTCATGCCTCAACCATTGCACAGATTTGTTGTTTTTGTTTTCATTCTTTGAGTTAACAGCGGGAAAATATCTGAACTGCGTTGTTTCAGTTGGAAATATTTTTTTTTACTTCAGCAACAGGGCTTCTCGTATAATTGCAAAATACTTCGATAGAATAAACATACCCTACATAAAGAGTTTGCATGAGGAAATAGATTAATAATAAGGAAAGTATTCTAAAACCAAAAAAGAAATTGCGGAGCCGAAAAAGCTAGGTAGAGGAAACAAAAGGCTCTAAGAAAAAGTTTATATTTAAAGAAACCACTAGTCGCTTAATGAGTAAGTGGTATAACTCAATACAAAATCATGTGCTGTATTTGAAAAAAAAATTATAAGCAAGTAGGCATCGTGACAGTCCACAGTTTCCCCTTTTCATCCTGTCGACATTACAACCACCACAGAAAAGAAAGTAACAAAACCATAACAAAAACACCCATACAAAGTAAAATGCCCGAAACATAAAAAGAAGTAACCACACAAAATGAAATGCCCAAAACATTATAAAAACTGCAACCACACGAAACAAAATACCCAAAACATGGTAAGAAATTTTGTTGAAAGCACAATGTAGGTATACGATAGGAGAAATATATGTTTTTAAAACTTAATACAAGTGTCAAAACTGAAATAAAAAGAAAGAAAAAAGAAATATTCCAAATTTCATTGTTACTTTAGATATTTTGATCTGTTGACATTTCGTAAATTGTACTTGCACTCGGTCAAAAAATATTACTTACAAGGACTCTTTAGTAACTTTTAATCGCTGTGGTAGTGTTTATAAGGTTTGCATAACAAATCAAGTTAATAATGTTGCGCTTTCACTTAGGCACCAAATGCTAATTATTGGCCGCTAGGCCTAGGCCTTTTAAATAATGTTTGATAAGCGTAACACTCTTAAATTGATTTGTCATGCAAACCTCATATAATCACAGCATTATAAAAATTACTATAAATGCATATGCCTAGGTCTCGGGCGTATCTATTAATGCTTTGTGCTCGAGTAACATTTAAACAGAATTCATTTTATTTTCTATGAAAACTGCATAAATATCAGCTCGGAGGACTGAAAACTATCAAAAATCTCTAGGCCCAGGGTCTGCTTAATAGTTCCAACCTCAGAAAAGCGCATTGCTGAAATCTTGGACTTCTATGAAAACATTATAAAAATTAGTACGGCACACTGAAAATTGCTAAACAGGCCCAGTCCTAGGGCTTTCTAATTATTGTTTTGTACCTGACTAAAAGTGTAACACTACCTTTAGTTCTTACTAGCAGGGGTACCCGGTATTTATCAGGTAAATATTACTATTTCTAAAATCACCAATTTCAGCGGGTGAAAGTTAATGAATGAAAAAACTATTTCCGTAAATTTCCAGGAAACTTATTTTAAATCTTTTGATTTAGTTAATTTAATTATACGAAGCAAAAAAGAGTTTACATTATTTACATTACATTGTATTTCTGCCTGATAAGGCAACCGTTGGTGGTGAAAGCTAACGTTTATTAATTTGTGTTTTTAATACACCATGAACCGGATATTTTTTCACTTTATTGTTATCTACGGCCTCTAATTTAGACCGTAGGTGGGGTAATGGAGTGCTGTATTGGGATGTAGTTCTTAAGAGTAAAAATTGTAATTTTTACGAAAATTTTGAATGGGCCCCCTTCACACCGGGCACCGACCCTTTCCGTCTGCGGTCTAAGTTACAATACAATGAGGTAGTGTACTAAATTTGGTCGTTCTAAATTCGAAACTGTAGGTTTTACAAAAATTGGCATGAAGGGGGGCTCTGAACCCCTGTCTCCAACCGTTTCCAAAAACCGCCTGCATTCTCAGTTAGAGTACCATGACATAGTATACCAAATTTGGTGGTTTTAAATTGAAAACTGTAGATTTTACGAAAATATTTTATGGGGAGGGCTCTGACCCCGTGCCTGACCCGTTCCCAAAACCGTCTACCATCTAAGTTAGAGTACCATGAGATAGTACACCAAATTTGGTTGTTCCAAATTGAAAACTGTAGATTTTACGAAAATTTTGTATGGGGGAAGAAGGATCTAACCCCGGGCCCCGACCCGTTCCGAAAATCGTCTACGGTCTAAGTTAGAGTACCATGATATGGTATACCAAATTTGGTGGTTCTAAATTGAAAACTGTAGATTTCAAGAAATTCTTATGGGGAGGGGGGCTCAAAACCCTGGGTTCCGACCCTTTACAAAAAACCATCTACCGTCTAAGTTAGAGTACCATGAGATAGTATACCAAATTTGGTGGTTCTAAATTGAAAACTCTAGTTTTTACGAAAAAATTTTATGGGATGGGGGGCTCTTAAACCGTGCCCGATCCGTTCCAAAAACCGTCTACCGTCTAAGTTAGAGTACCATAAGATAGTATACTAAATTTGGTGGTTCTAAATTGAACACTGTAGATTTTACGAAAATGTTTTTATTCGGGGGGGGTCTGAACCCCCGGGCTCCAACACCTTCCAAAACACATCTAATGTCTAAGTTAGAGTACCATGAGATAATATACCAGATTTGGCGGTTCTGAATTGAAAACTGTAGTTTTTAAGAAAATTTTGTTTGTTGGGGGCTCTGACTCCCCGGGCCTTTACCCGTTCCAAAAACGGTCTGTCGTCTAAGTTAGAGTACCATGAGATAGTATACCAAATTTGGTGGTTCTAAATTGAAAACTGTAGATTTTGCGAATTTTTATATAAGGGGGGCTTACCCCCCGGGCTGCAACCCCTTCAAAAAATCGTCTAGCGTCTAAGTTAGAGTACCATGAGATAGTATACCACATTTGGTGGTTTTAAATTGAAAACTGTAGATTTTACGAAAAAGTTTTTATTCGGGGGGTCTGACCCCCCGCGCTCCAACCCTTCCAAAAACCGTCTAGCGTCTAAGTTAGAGTACCATGAGATAGTATACCAGATTAAGTGGTTATGAATTGAAAACTGTAGCTTTTAAGAAAATTTTGTATGTGGGGGCTCTGACCCCCGGGCCTTGACCCCTTCCAAAAACGGTCTGCCAACTAAGTTAGAGTACCATGCGATAGTATACCAAATTTGGTGGTTCTAAATTGAAAACTGTAGATTTTGCGAATTTTTTTATGAGGGGGGGGCTTACCCCCTCCCACCGGGCTGCAACCCCTTCAAAAAATCGTCTAGCGTCTAAGTTAGAGTACCATGCGATAGTATACCACATTTGGTGGTTCTGAATTGAAAACTGTAGTTTTTAGGAAAATTATGTATGTGGGGGGCTCTGACCCCCGGGCCTTGACCCGTTCCAAAAACGGTCTGTCGTCTAAGTTAGAGTACCATGAGATAGTATACCAAATTTGGTGGTTCTAAATTGAAAACTGTAGATTTTGCGAATTTTTATATGAGGGGGGGGCTTACCCCCCGGACTGCAACCCCTTCAAAAAATCGTCTAGCGTCTAAGTTAGAGTACCATGAGGTAGTATACCAAATTTGGTGGTTTTAAATTGAAAACTGTAGATTTTACGAAAAAGTTTTTATTCGGGGGGGGCTGATCCCCCGGGCTCCAACCCCTTCCAAAACCCGTCTAGCGTCTAAGTTAGAGTACCATGAGATAGTATACCAGATTAGGTGGTTCTGAATTGAAAACTGTAGTTTTTAAGAAAATTTTGTATGTGGGGGGCTCTGACCCCCGGGCCTTGACCCCTTCTAAAACCGGTCTGCCGACTAAGTTAGAGTACCATAAGATAGTATACCAAATTTGGTGGTTCTAAGATGAAAACTGTAGGTTTTACGAAATTTTTTATGGGGGGGGGCTCCGACCCCGCGGGCTCCAACCCCTACCAAAAACCGTCTGGCGTCTAAGTTAGAGTTTCATGATACCAAATTTGATGGTTCCGAAATGAAAACTAGATTTTACGAACATTTTGTATGTGGGGGGGGTGCTCTGACTCCCCGGGCCTTGACCCGTTCCAAAAACCGACAACCGTCTTAGTTAGAGTACTATGAGATAGGATACCTGATTTGGTGGTTCTGAATTGAAAACTGTAGATCTTACGAATATTTTGTGTATGGGGGGCTCTGACCAACTGGGCCCATGACCCGTTCCAAAAACCGTCTACCGTCTAAGTTAGAGTACCATGAGATAATATACCAAATTTGGTAGTTCTAAATTAAAAACTATATTTTACGGCAATTCTGTAGGGGGGGGGGCTCTAAACCCCCCCCCCTCCTCTCCAACCGCTTCCCAAAACCGTCTACAGTCTAAGTTAGAATACCACGAGAGAGTATACCAGGTTTGGTGGTTCTGAATTGAAAACTGTAGATTTTACGAAAATTTTGTATATGGGGGGCTCTGACCAGCCGGGCCTTGCCCCGTTCCAAAAACCGTCTACCGTCTAATATTTTTAGTGCCAAAGAAAAACGTAATATTCCTATCCTGTCTGCATGTCCAAACTTTATAAATTTGATCAGGGAGCAAGACGTTCGAAATCGTACGTTTTCCTGCATTCGTTTTGTATGTAACCAAAATCTGTAAACGCGACGAATTGACGTAGTCGACGAATTTGTCCGCGACGAATTGACGCGCGACGAATCGTCGTGGTCGACGAATTGACGTAGTCGACGAATTTGTCCGCGACGAATTGACGCGCGACGAATCGTCGTGGTCGACGAATTGACGCGCGACGAATTGACGCATGCGACGAATTGACGCATGCGACGAATTGACGCATGCGACGAATTGACGCGCGACGAATTGACGCATGCGACGAATTGAAGCGCGACGAATTGTCGTAGTCGACGAATTGACGCGCGACGAATTGACGTAGTCGACGAATTGACGCACGCGACGAATTGACGTGACACCAGATATCGTTGGTACAGACGGACAAACCTGTAACATAAGCACAATCTTTTTTTAGAAAATACGTGCTAAAAACAGCGCTTCCATGATTAATTTTTATTTATCACGTTCCTTTCCTTTACTTAAAGAGAACAATTTTTCACATTAAATTTGCGAACGGTTAAAAGTTAAAATCAGTAGGCGGTGTAATAAATTTATTTCGGCTTTTATGATGTGAAATCCATTAAATAGTTAAAAAATGATTTAAAAACCCTTGCTTATACGTAGATTTGATTTTCTTGCGCATTTTAAAAAGTATATACTCATAACTGTTATTTATTGTTTATTAATATTAATTTTTGTTTATAAATATTATTTGTTTATGAGTATTATTCCTAAACAACTGGCCTAATAAAAAAAACAACCACAAATTAAAAGTACAAACAAATCCGAGCAAAGTGCTACACTTATATGATACGCTATTTATATTGATATAATATATGCAACCACGTTTTGCTCTTTTGTTGTTCGATATTCTATGGAGTCCGTTTAAAATTTCAGACTACCGTTTTCTTTTATACAGTATCGCGTTGTTTGTATTCTATTTTTCCACAGAAAAATTTGATAAATAACAGTATAATATTTTAATTAGCAAAATAACTTTAGTGTGATAGCGTTTTCAAACTAATTTTTGGTTAAAAGTAAAAACAAAATAACAGTTAGGAAACAATTTCTGGAGTTAGCAGAAGAATTTGAATGGAATGGTCCTCTCATGTTTTCAGCAACTGGTTTGGCACGTAATACTTATGAACTATGTTTTCTTAATTTAAAATATGTGCTGGATTTTCCATTTCGATTCGCATTCCTTCAAAACCGGAATGCAAATATTACCTCACATAATTGAAAAACACTGCATTTTAGGAAATCCCAGATCAGGCGAATTTAGAGGCAGAAATTACAACTGGCAAAATATTTTTTTCTCGCAAAATATTAGAAATTCTTGTGGTTTTTATGGGTATATCAGCTAACTTATGAAATTTTTTTTCAGATTTGTACTTAATATGTAAAACACATTGAAACTTTGAAACAGAAAGTAATCACCGAAGAGAAAACGAATTAGTCTTGGAAACTATCCACAAGGAATGGGCGCAACAAACACATTGAAACTTTGAAGCAGAAAATAATCACCGAAGAGAAAACGAATTAGTCTTGGAAACTATCCACAAGGAATGGGCGCAACAAATTCGAGAGATAAAGATTAACTACAGACAATTTTACTTCAGCAGGCATTGAAGTCTGAGAAATGTAAAGAAAGAATATTAATATGGGCAAGAGAAGAGTCCACCGTTTCTACAGCAGTGCTAACTGGCAACAAGGAAAGTTTTATGAACATAATAACTTCCTTGAACCTCAACAAGCACTAATGATTCAAAAGAGCAGAAATGGAGCTCCCCCAAACCCAATCCACGTTTGTACGTTTTTTAAGATTCTACGTATTTGTTGCAGTGAGTTCGACCCGAAACTTCTTCCTAAGAAATACAAAAAAAAAAAAAAAAAAAAAAACACTGAACTATTTACTTATCATCACCCATTTGTAAGACATAAACAACAGTGCACATTATTACTGAATAATAGTTTAGACCTTTGTATCTAAAACAAAGAAATTATGACAATGATTTAAAATAAAAGTATAAGACAGACAGGAAAGTTCTATATGTCTGAATGAGAGATAGTTAAACCGATCAGACATTTTTAAGTGAGAAGTATTCTGAGTGTTACCTTCATATCATATTGCAGGAACGATTCTTCGCTTCCCAGATCTTGTTCAATTTGAAAACTTTTATTCATTCTGCACTTCGAATGTACTTTTCTGTGGTGAATAACACTTGAGCATCTCTGCATGCAAAATAGCTTCAATAAATGAAACGTACAGAGAAACGTATTCTACATGCGGATGTCATGCTTACGTATACACTAAAAACGAGTGATCCTACTTATTACACTGACGAGAAATAAAACAAGAAGGTTGACACCGATTTTCGGGTGTAATAAGCACGTCTTTTAAATCCGTTCTGACGCAAATTAAATTTATCAAAGTTATTCAAAGGCAATGGAACCGGTATGAAAAACAATAGTATCTGACGGAAGAATGAAGTTTTTCAATCGGGTCTTTAATCCCTCAGATATTGGTGTAAACGGAATCTTGAGCTTACGAACTTTTAGAAACAGAGTTATCGACAAAAATAAGATGTGACTTTACGTCCCCTGGTGGGAAAACCATGCATTATTTTAGGAAGAAAGTATTCTTGAAAGGTTTATTCATATAAGCGGTATCGGTCCACGAAAAAAAAATGTAGTCGAGTTTTCAGGACAACAGATTTTGCAACAAATTCTTAAGAAGCAGTAATTAACACTTATGACCCCTGGTGGCCAAACCATTCTTTACCATTAGAAATTAACATTAGAAATTATGTGAAAAATATTTTCCATCAGGTCTTGTATGCGATACAGGAAGAATTTTTCAAATCGGAGTTTTAGGAGCAGAAAACGCAATTTACCTTTATGCGCCCTGGCGGAAAGTCTTAAATGATTTACGTGAAAATTTTGAATTAATAGGAAAAACTTTCGCATCGGAAACACTATCCAACAACAAAGGAATTTTTCAAATTGGACTTTTAGAAGTAGAGATATTGACAAAAATAAGATACACATCTACACCCCTGGCGTTGAAACCATGTATTATTTCAAGAAGAAAGTGTTCCTAAAAGGTTTGTCGACATGAGTAGCATCGGTCAACCAAAGACTTTTTTCAATCGAGATTTTAGAAGCTCATATTTTGCTACAAATACATCAGAAGCGGAAATCAAGACTTACGCCACCTGGTGGCCATACCATTTTTTTTACAAAAAATAGAAATTATGGGCAAACGATTTCCCATCAGGAGCTGTATCCGGTGAAGAAAGAATTTTTCAAATCGGAGGTTTAGGAGCAGAGAAATAGGGGGAAACGCAATTTACCTTTACGCCCCCTAGCGGAAAGTCTATTACTTACTTGAAAATTTTGAATTTATAGAAAAAACATCTCACACCAGAAACACTATCCAACAAAGAAGGAATTGTTTAAATCAGACTCCTAGAAGTCGAGATATTGACAAAAATAAGATATACGTCTACGCCCCCTGGCGCAGAAACCATGCACTATTTTAAGAAAATGTTTCTAAAAGGTTTGTCCACACGAGTAGTATCCGTCTACAAACGACGTTTTTTTCAATCGAGAATTTAGAAGCTCATATTTTGCTGCAAATACATCAGAAGCGGAAATTAAGATATACGCCCCCTGGTGGCCAAACCATTTTTTTTTTACAAAAATTAGAAATTATGTGCAAATGATTTCCCATCAGGAGCTGTATCGGGTGCAGAAAGAATTTTTCAAATCGGAGATTTAGAAGCAGAGATATAGGGAGAAACGCAATTTAGCTGTACGCCCCCTATCGGAAAGTCTATGAAATACTTGAAAATTTTGAAATTATATTGAAATCGTGTCACACGAAAAACACTATCCAACAAAGAAATAATTTTTCAAATCGGACTCCTAGAAGTAGAGATATTGACAAAAATAAGATATACATCTACGCCCCATGGCGTAGAAACCATGCACTATTTTAAGAAGAAAATGTTCCTAAAAGGTTTGTCGACATGAGTAGTATCGGTCTGCAAACGACGTTTTTTTAATCTAGAATTTAGGAGCTCATATTTTGCTGCAAATACAACAGAAGAGGAAATTGAGTTTTTTTTTTTTTTTTTTTTTTTTTTGGTTGGAGGTTTAACGACCACCGTGAGCAACTCAATGGGCTATAAGCAGTCGCCCGTCCCTGCAGTCGCCCGTCCCTAATTTAGGGTCACTGGTTCCAGGGAAGGGAGAGAGCCAGTGCCGTAAGACAAACACAACATCCATGCCTCACCGGGATTCGAACCCGGGCCCCGTTCGGACGAATGATCAGAGGCCATCGCTTAGACCACTGCGCCACCGGGGCGGCGAAATTGAGTTTACGCCCCCTGGTGGCCAAATCATTTTTTTACAAAAACTAGAAATTATGTGCAAACGATTTCCCATCAGAAGCTGTATCCGGTGCAGAAAGAATTTTTTAAATCGGAGATTTTGAAGCAGAGATATAGGGCGAAACGCAATTTACCCCTTCGCCCCCTAGCGGAAAGTCTATGAATTACTTGAAAATTTTGAAATTATATGAAAAACATATCACACGGAAAACACTATCCAACAAAGAAGGGATTTTTCAAATCGGAGATATTGACAAAAATAAGATATACATCTACGCCCCCTGGCGGAGAAACTGTAGGATATTTTAGGAAGAAAATATTCCGAAAAGGTTCATCGATGTGAGTGGCATCAGTCCACAAAAGAATTTTTTCAATCGATATTTTAGAAGCTCAGATTTTATGGCAACTACATCAGAAGCAAAAATTAACACTTACGCCCCCTGGTGGCCAAAGTATTCTTTACCAAAACTTCGAAATTATATGCAAAACATTTTCCATCAGGAGATGTATCCGCTGAAAAAAAGATTTTTCAAATCGGAGTTTTAGGAGAAGATTTATCGGAAAAAATGTAATTTACTTTTATGCCCCCTAGCGGAAAAACTATGCGTAATTTGAAAAGGAAACTATATCTAAAACACTCTTCGACATAAATGGAATCGAACGATAAAAGAATTTTTTCAATCGGATGGTTACAAGCAAATATGTGGATTAAAACGTAATTTTGAATTCGACATCATCTGCATTTACGCCCCCTAGCGGCAAAATTGTACATCGTAAAAAACAAAATAATGGATCATCATTCGCATATTTCAAGCTTCCAAATGCAAAAAAAAAATTCGAATCGAACTAATAGTTGCAGAGATACCGAGGGTACAGGCGGACGGACGGACGGACAGACAAACCGATAACAGAAGCACGATCTTTTTTTTACAAAAGACGTGCTAAAAAAAGTTTTAACCATTTAAATGATCATTTCTGGGAACCAGTAAATTCGAGTACATAAAAAAAAGCAACTAGTATTTGTATTTTCATTCACGATGACTAAAATTTTCCTCATTTATTTAAGTAAGTATGAGGCACGAGCACTGCGGGCAATTTTTCGGGCTGTTTTTTTTTCTTCTGATTCGAGATAAAGTCAAGAGAGGTGCAACGGTTGCTCTGCTTTCAAATATAAAGACCGGTGACTCCGTGGAGTTTTACATTTGCACACCGAAGTCGCTGAACTTCAAAATAGAACGGAAAAAGCAATCACAAAACCCTAAACCGGGAAATGCGAACACAGATGAAATGTGATTAAAGCGGGAAATGAACACCGATTAAATCTACATTTTTCTCTTACAAAAACATGGAAACAGCAAAACAGAGAAAAAATAAGTAAAGAATAGTTATATAAAAAATATAACTGTTATATAAAAATATAACTTAAAAGAGTTCTCAGAGAACAGCTTAGTGAGTTATATGATATATATTAAAAATGACAGCAACAAGACACGTACTTTAGCAAAAATTTGAAAATTAAAGCATTTTGCACATTATGTACGAAAACTTATGTTCACTTTTTGTGTGGAGTAAAACGATGTTCTTTTTTGATTGTATATTCAGTTTGCTTTGTCTGTCCTAAGACGAAATTTGGATTTCGATTTTATATATTACAAAAGAATAGAAAAGGCGTTTTTGGACGAAACTTGAGATACTGAAAAAAAAGGAAATATTTCTCATAATCATCTAATATTTTTCCTCAAATAAGTGAGCATAAAACAAACAAACGCTGTTAATAGTCATGAAATAATGTGAATGTTGCCGACTACAAAAAAAGTGACCGCTGAAGTACGGAGAAATCAGTTTCAGACATAGAACGAGCATTTTGGATTTTGAGAAGTAAAAATTGTGTCCTATATCATATTTGGCTGAACTTTGTTAATTTTTTCACTATTAAAGAATTGATCAACAGATGTAGTTTTTTTTCTTTTCTTTTTTTCTTTTTGAATACATGCACGTTTTTTAAAAGGAATATGATACAATTTTCAAAGGAAATTACCAATCCAAAGAATAAAACACTATACAATTTGGTTAAAAACATCCAGTTATGGAGAACAGAATAAGGTTAGTTTTTCAGTTATTACTTGATTGAAATAAATTACCAATCCAAAGAATTGGGGCAAATGCTTTTTTATCATGCCTTCGCAACGTCTTCCAGAGTACTTTGTGACACAGGCGGAATTTATTAAATTATAAAAACAGTATTTAAAAAAACATAGTATTTACTGTATGCAGCTCAAATATGTATGTACATCCACTTGATAAATATAAATGCTATGTGTTAAATGCAGTTTTTTTAACAAAACAAGGATACGTCCTGGAAAATTAATTTCCGAAAAAATGCAACATTTAATATGAATTTTCAAGGAAAGCAGAAGCAGTGTTAATGAATTTCTTTACATAACGCCATTTATACTGAAATTTTACTTATGGGGAAATTGACTACCACCTTCAAAAAGAGGTGGAAAGAATAAAACAAAGTAACTTCTATTGAAGAAAGAATATGCAGAGATGAAATTATTGGTTTGAGAGCAGTACAATTTGAGAAAATAATATCTTTCTTTAGTAAATTTCTTGCTCTGTTTTGTACTTAAACGGTTGAACATCTTCTATCCTGGGGTTTTACTAAGAGGATTTACATTGTTTTTAAGAACAAGAAGTTATACTCGTTCTCCGAACGGTGAATCTATAATTTTTGAACATAAAATTAAAGAAAAGAAAAGTAATTAAGTGCAAAAAAGTAATTCAAGGTACGCAACTGTTTCACGATTTAGAACAAAGTCGTGACGTCAATGCATACTGTTTGACGTAATATGGATCAGGCGTTAGCGTCTCTTAATGTTAAATCAAAATTTCATGAAAGTATTACGGCATTTTAACGTTTCTGGCATAATATCTTTAAACCTATAAGCATTTTGAACAGTAAAGCTAATCCTCCCTTTTGAACTGTTTGGTTTTTAGACTTTTTAGGCATCCGAACTTTAAGGACTGTCAGCATGCCAATTTTCAGATCTCAAGTTTATTGAGAAGTGGTAGAACAATTCGCGAAAAATTCAAGCAGAGAACAACGTTCCAAAGCGGCCGTTTTGATTTTTTTTTTTTTTTTTTGGACTCTTCTAGGTATTCTGACCTTAAGACCCATTAACATGACAATTTTCAACCTTCAAGGTCATGCAGAAGCGATCGAACAATGCGGAAAAATTTCCAGCAGATAAATGTTTCATAGCGATTTATTTTATTTTATTTTATTTTATGCCGGCGGAAAACGCCGAAATTTAAAAGCGTCGTCACGTCATTAAGCATTAGGTCACTACCAGTTTGATAGTAGCCTGTCCTTTCACCCAATGAGAAGAGAGTGCTAAAAATAGCTGCGTTACCATGGCAGCAGGTCCCTGTCAGCATGCAAATTTTCAGATATCGAGTTTATTGAGAAGTGGTAGTACAATTCGCAAAAAATTCAACGAGAGAGCAACTTTCCACAGCCACCAATTTTATTTGTTTTTGTTTTCGGACTCTTCTATGCATTCGGACCTTAAGACAGATTAATATGACAAATTTCAAACCTCCAGGTCATACAGAAGTGCTCGAACAATTCGCGAATATTTCAAGCAGAGAAATGTTCCATAGCGACCATTTTCACGTTTGTTTTATTTCATTTTATTTCATTTAATTTTACTTTATGCCGCCGGAAAACGCCGAATTTTAAAATCGTCGCTTCGTCATTAAGCAATGGGTCTCTACCAGTTTGATAGTAGCCTATCCTTTCACCCAATGAGAATAGATTGCTAAAAATACCTGCTTTATCATGGCAACAGGTCACGGGACTAGACCTTTCCTGTGTGGTTGCCTTTGAAGACAGAAGAAGCCGTTCGCTCCTTTTCTCTGCGTCTTTAAAAATGCTTAAAAATCAGAAAATGATTTGCTCCTAATTTTTTTAAAGAGGGATGATGGTTGTGCGTTTATGGTGCAAAAATTGCAATGCCTTACGATTTAGAGTTTGCCATATATCCGGTTTTTAAAGTGGATCCCTTCGCGAAAAAGATAATTTTCTGAAATTTAAAAATTTAGTTTCTCGTAAACTTAATCGAAATTCAAAAGAGGGAGACGACGTGCAAAAATTCCGCCATGGCTCTACATTCCCACAAAGTTTCGTGGCTTTGGTACTGTTAGTGTGTCCGGAACAAGAACTGATAGCACTTTTCGCTTACCTTAAATTTGAAACATGATAACTGTTAAAGTGTCACCACAATCGAAAAACGGTTTATTTGGGAGTATTTTTCGAACAATTCTCTACAAACGATGTACATTTAATATTTTTGTGTTCAACACTTTTTGCCCTGCGAGCTAGGAAAACGCGAGTTCTCGAAATTTCTAAAACAGCGGCGGCGGCGGCGGCGGCAGGGGCAGTTCCCTTTTTTTTTTGGAATAGAGTGACATGATGTTCAAATACATGTCTCTCTCATGACAAATGTTATATGTCTTCGTTCAGGTGTTCAGAAGGGAAATTGCTTCACGGAAATAATTGTGATGTCATCACCATAGCACCAACTGGGAAGGAAATATTTGTGAAGTTCTACTTAGATTTTAATGTTTTCGGGCAGATATTCAGTGAACGCGAACTGCGAATTAATTTAGCGTGTGACGTAGCAACTGTATGACGTGTTACTTTGTTTTCTTGTTGTAATGATTATAAAACGTGCTTTCATATTTGGAATCACAAAAAAAATAAAAAAATAAAGCCTGCTCATTAAAAAAAATTACACTTCTTATTTTTTCCCGGTCATTACTGACTGTCTTTCACCTGGTTGAACACAGCTTACATTTGCGGAATACCTCAGCAGGACGTCACAAGTGTTTCTTTCTCCGTTGGTGTCATGGTTATGACGTCACAAGTGTTTCTTTCGCCGTTGGTGTCATGCTTATGACGTCACAAGTGTTTCTTTCTCCGTTGGTGTCATGGTTATGACGTCACATAATTACTCTTATACCCGGGAAACGTCCCAACGATCTGTCCAACGAGTTTTCAACACTTTTCTGTCCGATGGGAAAACGCAACTTTGTTCCATGACTATAATTTGCAATCAGTAAGCTATGTTGTTAATACGTTAGACAGTGGAGACACCGCTGTTAGTTTTCCTGCTAAGGGAACGTTTTCTAATATTTCGCTTTAAAAATTCTACAAATTATCAAGTTGCAATTTAATTGACAATGGACGAGGTTCATGAAACTGGAACTTTGAGGCATTATTTTAAATGATGCAATAAAATCCTTAGTCGGAAATGAACATGCAATTTCCATTGCTCAAGGAGAAAATGAAGAAACATTAAAAGGGACACTCAAAGCTGTTTTAAACAGAAACTCTGATTTTCATGAGTTGAAGATGGTATATGATTGTATCAAAGGAATGATTATGAAATGTCATCACAAGTTCTAGCAATAAAAACAAAATACTATAAATACTGCCAAGTGAAATCCGTAGCTGCAGAAACAACACAAAAGTGGGTCTGGATAGCAAACGACAAAACCTAGGTTTTGAACACTTAGAAAAATATACTGGGGTGTATTAATTATTTCAATAAAATTTGTTGTTTTTGAAAATACATCATTTAAGAAGTTATCATTTATTAATTATATCAGTTATAAATTATGATAAGTTATGTTTAAAAATAGTATATTACTTCGTGTGTTAATCATAACATTCACACTCTAAAAGCAGTTTTTGAATTCGTGGGATTTACTTAAAGATACATGAAGAAATTTTAAAAATACATGCCTTTCTCTTTCAGTTCGTATTTTGTACGTGTTAAGTACAAAATGTTATGTATTCTTTAACCTGTTTAGCGTATGTAATCCTGTGTGTGGTCACAAAGTAAACGAAACTTTCAGTAAAATTGTGGTACAAAAGTTTATATATTATGCTAGAAAGATTAATTTACTTCCTTTGTTTACTTGTTCGAAATATCCAGGCGAGGGAGAACAATTGCTCTCCATACCACTTTAGAAAAAAGCATTCTCCTCTCTAAAGTTTACTTTATCTTAATTTTCCAAGCGAAAGAGAACAATTGCTCCCATGTTAGTGAATTTGCTTTTAAAAGATAAGCGCCATAAAAAAAATTTTGCGCCTTAACATGATATTAAAACCCGTGGCTATTAAGCTAGTTATCCAACTGCTAAACTAGACGTTCGATTCCTACGTAAGAGGCGGTGGGTTGTTTGCGTATCCATTCACTAACGGCATCCTGCACCCCTTCGTGCGACTAAAATCTGTGACCCCGCAGATGCTTCTTCAACTCCACGGAAATGTGAAAGTCACAGTTGGAAAAATCTGGGGTGTATGATGGATTTTTCCCCTGTGACTCCAGCTTGCAAGTTGTGTGGCACCCACTAAATGCTAATCCTCCGGTACTGTTCACGATCCCGGAAAAAATGTGTACACTCCATTCTCTGATTCCAACTTTTTGGCAAGTGTTTCCAACGATAGTCTTCTGTCTTCCCGTGTGAGAATATCCACTTCACCGACGCAAACATCGGTGATTACCGTTGTGCTTTCCATGGACGGGAATCATCAGTGAAGCACAATCACCAATCTCGGAACTGCTTACTCCAGTCTTTAACACGTCGCAAAGATATGCAGTTTTCTTACACGTTACTCATGCAGCAATGATTTCCCTTCTCTACTCCCGACAACTTCTGCGGTTAAAAACCGGTTAACCGCTCACTGTTCAACTTTCGTTACTTCAATCATCACTTGATGGACCGAACACCTGCACTAAGTCCTGTACACAGGCCAACTGCTTCCGTCATCGCTTGATCTCAGCGACAAATTTCACGCATTTTGTGACGACGCTGCCGCGGTAAACCCATTCGGCAGTTTGCTATGTCCATTGGCTCCTATTCATATGAATGAGCATTATGCTAATTCATTTTTAGAAAATGAGACACTTACGGCGTTACGAGATTTTAAATATGAATAAAGATATACGAGGGCAGTTCAAAAACTAATAGCAAATTCAATATTTTGAGATACATGATGCAATTAGAGATACAAATGATATTTCATATTTCTACATAATTACCCATCTTTTCAATACATTTCTCACACTGTTGCACCATCTACTTTTGTCCATCAGAAAACAATGTCTTTGGTTGTACCGTCAGCCAGGAATGCACTACGTTTTTGACCTCTTTATCACTCCCAAATCGTCGTCCTCTGAAAGCGCCCTTCAAGTATCCAAACATATTTTAATCAGAGGGAGGAAGATCAGGGTTCTATGCGGGATGCTGTAAGATCTGAAATCTAAATCTCTGAATGGTGTCAAGAGTTTCAGCGGCCGTGTGAGGACGAGTATTATCATGAAGGAGAAGAACGCCTTTAAACAAAAGTCATCTGCAACGACTTCGAATTGTTCGCTACAGCTCCTCCTCCAACGTTCCGCTGTATCGGACCTATTTATTGTTTCCCTCTTTTTCTCATAGTGCTCCAAAATTGATCCATTCTTATCCCAGAATAGGGTGAACAGGACCTTTCAGCCGGAGGGTTGAGACTTGAAATTCTTCTTGACCGTAGGTGTGTGCCGCCATGATCATAGTGATGCACACAGGTTTCATCCTCTGTGAAGACACGTGCCACGAAGTTGTCTCCTTAGTCGTTTTACCGCGCCAATAAGGTTGTGGAAGTCTGCACACGAGTCATCTTGGGCTCATCAGTCAAAATCCTAGGCACCCACCATGCACATAACTTGCGATACTTGGGAACGTCTGTGACGATGGTGTGAGCAGATCTGATACTAAAATCAAATTTCCTGGCCTGAACTTCTGAAAAAATGAACCTGTTTTCATGAATCATGACGTCAGAGCGACCTACCTTTTCCTCATTGACGGCCATGTTGGAATGACCACAGCTTTGCTCCTCACGAATGAATGTTGGCCTATTTTTAAACACATATACCCACTCTTGCACCCTTATTTCGAAATTGCAGGCATCTCCATACTTTTGCAGCATTCTTCTATGAGTTTAACGAGGTATCACACCTTCCGACCAAAAAACCTTATGATTGCCTTTTGTTCTTATACGGTGCAAACAGCTAATGGCGCCGAAATTTACTTCATGCTGTCCTTCCGCTTAAGCACTCCACGCCATCTATTGAGCGGTGTCAAAACATTCTCTAAGAATGTTTAATCCCTGTGCAGGAGATTGAAATGCCTAATATATTCATTCATGAAATACTGTCAATTTGCTGTTAGCGTTTGAACGACGTACGTAACAAATTTTTGCCACTTTCACATACCCGAGCATTGAAGATTTATTGTTGTTTAAAGTGTCTCAAACGTATGCTGTACTGCACTGCAGCACAGGTACACAACTTGACAAAAACGTTTTGTAAAACGTTCTACGCTGGGAACGCAAATCCAAATTGTCTCAAATCAGACAAACCATAAGCGAGCGTGTTGAAATTCATGCTGGCAGCCGTACTATTCTCCGCAAATTGCCCGACATGTGCTGCGGTCACTTGGACTTTTTATGCCACACCCTTGTTAGCTTGGAGCAAAAGATGTTACCTTGGACCAAAGTGCAACCCAAAATTGTGGTTTTGTTCGACGTATCACGTATACAGTCTAATGGACGTCCCTTAGTACAGTATAACGAATGCTGACTCAAAGATACCTTCAGAACTGCTTTTTCCAGAGAATTCCTTTTTAGTTGATCCAGCGAGATGTCACTTTGCAGATTTTCGTGGTTCCTTTTTGGTCCATTAATCTCTTTGACCAACACCATGAATGCAGATCTCTACCTTGACTTCTTGAACAATATTGCTCTAAAAAGGAGGAGAGGCATCGACGTTTGTAAAAGAAGAAATCTTCCGGTGCAGCCCGAAGATTTCTTCTTTTACAAACGTCGATGCCTCTCCTCTTCACCTACAGGTGGATTTCATAGTTGAGTGTATTCTCCCATACCTTTACCTTTCAAGTACTTAAATAGCTCCTCTGGGGAGGAATAGAAACAACTAGCGTGATTGTAGTAAAGAAAAATGTTCTTAAAAAATAAATTTGTGTTTCTGGCATTTGGACGACCCTCTTAGGTAACATAGCAATGTTATTATTTTATGAACTTTGAAATAAGAATGGGTCAGTACGGTGATTACTGTGCAGGTATTGCGGAAAATAATTCCACTTCTCTGTACTATCACAATTTCATTCAAAGGAAGATATTTTTTGTGGAGAATTCTCTCCACTTACCGATTACAATGCATGACGAGAAGTCCTTCCTCATTTTTGTTAAAGATGTTTACACCTCTTAAATTAGAATATCATGAGGAGATTTTGATCCAAAAAGTTGTTTTTAACGTTTGAAAATATATTATTTTTCAAAGTAATATTTGGTGACTATAGTGTTTGATTGGAGTAAACAGATTTCTTCAGTAAATGGAAGTGGTTGGTTGTTCGACAATAGTATTTATAGAGGAAGGGCGATGTTCGGCCAAACAGCGAAAGGTAAAAGGAAATATTTCTCCAATATACTAATCGGTGGACGAATGTTAAGTATTGCTGTACAAACGAGACATATGCATCTCTACGTCGACTGTTTTGTCCCGATATTCGTATTCATGGAATATCGGTACACATAACCTAATGCATGAGACTAAGATGACGAGGAATCCTCCTGGTGTTTTCGGCCATAGGACGATTCTACTTGAATTTCCTTTGAAACCAGCCTGCAATTCCAGAACACCGAAGGCTTTGCAGAATTTTCCTCCCCGTAATGTAATTTAAGCGAGCAATAATTGCTGTTATCCAAGGAACAGAATAAATTATACTAAAAAAGATAATGGAATACGGTTTAATATATATTATTTAATAAACTCCGCATGATTGTGTTAAAGCTTTTTTTAAGGAGCCGGGAAAGTGGGATTTTCCGCTCGGAATTTGTGACTTTCCTTTTTGGTTTATTTCACCTGTTCGTAAAGACATTTTCCACAAAGCATTGTTCTTTTCCATTTCGGTTTACTTCAGTTCTTGAAACTGGATTCCTTGATTTTAATATCTATAAAACAGAAAAATCAGATCCAAAGAAATAAACATGACTTTTATATTTCCAAATTAAAGGAGAATCAAAAGAAAATAGTATTACAGTTGGGATATGACACGTTCTCTGCTGACTGAATTAGTGCACGTAGACGCTTAACCGTGCTGGTGAAATCCTGGGTAAAACCGTGTGTGTGGCACGAATGGGCACATGCAGTCCGAAAACGCACTCGCTCCAAAGGCTCATAACTTCACCGATTGTTCCTGGAATATTCCATACCATGTTGTAGGATTTTCCGTTTGACACTTGTGAATCGTGATGTTAAAGATACAGACATTATTCACTGCAACAAATGAAAGAAAAAGAAGAGAACTTAAAGAAACGCCTCCCCCCTAAAAAGAGGAATATAATTTTATGGAATTTTCTTGTTAAATCGGAGCCCATATAGCAACATTTCTTGAAATAAACATGATCTCATTGTCTTTAATATGTCTTATTTCATGTTACAAGCATGCACTCGAAAATCAAGACAGGTTTGGCTGTACCATCATGTTTTTTTTTTGACCTACAGTAATATACCGTAGCCAATTAATTTTTCAACAAAACACTCATTCGGAATCCTTTTATGCTTTCAACTATTTGTTGTAGTGGCCTGCGCAATCCAGTTAGAAGCGAACGTGTGCCATTTTTTCGGAGGTGAACTGGAGATAATTTCTATAACATTTGTTTTCATGATGTGAGCATTTAAAGGACCCTTAATATATTTTGTCGTCTAGCTGGATTCCGGAGGGGGTACAGCACTATAGATCATATTTACGTACTGAGAGAACTAATTGAAAGAGCGAGGGAATATGAACTTCCATTATGCATGGCTTTTATCGATTTTGAAAAGACCTTTGATTCGGTGAAACCTTCAACAATTACAATGGCTTGAAATCGTGCGGTATTGACGATGGGTACATTAATATTATTCATAACACCTATGAAAATGCAAGTGCAAAGATTCGGTTTTTGAAAACACAGCACCCATAAAAATTGGAAAGGGAGTGAGACAAGGTGACACTATATCTCCCAAACTCCTTAATGCCACATTAGAAAATGTCTTTCAATCACTAAACTGGGAAAACAAAGGGATAAATATTAATGGAGATTATCTAACTTACCTTCGTTTTGCTGATGACGTAGTCAATTTTGCAACTACCCCATCAGATCTGCAGAGTATGATCCAGCCATTCGCTGACAAGAGTAAAGAAGTTGGAATAAAAATGAACTTTCACAAGACAAAAGTGATGTGCAATGCTTTTACAAGAAATGAAGATTTATCGATTGATGGGGAAAAGCTGGAGATAACCAGTACCTACATTTATCTTAGACAGCAGATATCAAGTGAGGGTCACATTGATGAAGAAATTAATCGGCGTATAAAACTTGCCTGGAGAGCGTTTGGAAGAAACTGTATAATTTTCAAGAGCAATATGCCATTATGTTTTAAAAGAAAAGTGTTTAATCAATGCATTCTTCCAGTGCTTACATATGGTGCAGAGACGTGGACCTTAACTTAAAGAGACATACAAAGACTGCAGACAACTCAAAAAACCATGGAGAGGTGCATGCTTGGTGTAACCAGGAGAGATAAGAAGAGTACATCAAACAAAGATATTCACTCTTTCCACGTTTATAAGTGAGTCACGGAAAATTTCTCATTGGCCGCCACCGGGAGTCAAACCCAGGGTCTTCCAGTTACGCGCCGGATATGTTTCCGCTACACCACAGCGGCCTCGAATTCCTCCAGTCTCACACATGCTAACTGCCAAGCCAAGTTGGCAGGCTGCTTCTTGGAGCCCCGCACAATGCTGGGGATTCACCAAAGATGGTAAGCAGCAACTGAAGAAATAATTAGAAGGCGAATGAATAATTAATGCAGAAATTTAACGTGGACGAGATACACCAAACAAAGATATTCGCTCTTTCCACGTTTATAAGTGAGTCACGGAAAAATTCTCATTGGCCGTCACCAGGAGTCGAATCCAGGGTCTTCCAGTTACGCGCCGGATATGCTTCCGCTACACCACAGCGGCCTTGAAATCCTCCAGACTCACACGTGGCGGCCAAATGAGAATTTTTCCGTGACTCACGTATAAACGTGGAAAGAGCGAATATCTTTTTTTGATGTATCTGGTCCACGTTAAATTTCTGTATTAATTATTAGAAGAGTAACTCGTGGATCAGAAAAATGACAAGAGTGGAAAAATTCATGACCACAGTAAAATGCCAGAAATCGCAATAGGCTGGATATATTGCCAGAAGGACAGACCATCGATGGACAGATGACATTTTAGATTGGATTCCTAGGGACAGGAAAAGACCCAGAAGAAGATCACATGGGAGATGTGCGGATGAAATTCGAAAGTATGCGGGAGTAACATGGAGGAGACTGGCACAAGACAGAGCGTTGTGGAAGAAACTTGGGGAGACCTTCGTCCAGCAGTGGATTGATAATGGTTGACAATGATGATGATATATATATATATATATATATATATATATATATATAACTTTTGGGGTGGTACTGATTGCACTTTTTTCACACGTATCGAAAAATTATTCTAATAACATTCCAGTTAATTATGAATGAAGCTTCAATGCGATTCCTTAAAAAATTTGAAATTCTGGTTAGTTCTATATCAATATCCGGTTAATACGGTTTATTTGAGGCTGTGGAAGAAAATCTGTAAGCTTTGAGATATCTTGTACAGAGCCACAAGGTTACCCGCGGTTTTAATTCTGGCTTCTGACAATTCGACAAAGACGGAGCATGGATCGATTAATTACCGGTGAGGCATGGATATTGTGTTTGTCTTACAGTACTGGGAGTCTCCCTTCCCTGGTAAACCAAGGGCCATAAATTATGGACGAATGACTGCTTGTAACCCACCCAGCTTCTCACGGTGGTGATAAATCTCGAACAAAAAACACTTATAAAAATTTATCCCTCGAAAGAGATGTATTTTTTGTTAAAAAGAAAAATTATCACATTTTATGTTAAGATTTCTAGATTTCATGGACCGAATTTTAATACCTGAAACTATTTCACAATTTATTATACAAGTGCGTATCCTTAGAATGTAATTTAAATTCTCACAGTAATATATTTGATTATTGAATTAAATACGTTATAATTGAAATATTTCGTCTGAACGATTTAGTTCACATTCCCATGACAGAGGAACGTACCTCGCTAAATGAAATGCAATGGTAAACAAAAAGGATCGGCAAATATGGCATAAACAGAATTAAGATACATAGTAGTGATATGGAGTGTGGCATAAGTTCATGCCATTTTATTTCACTAGTGTTTCTCAGGTCAGTAGTGACGATGAGGATGGCTAGTTGTATACCAAAACGTAGCCAGTAATATCGTGAATCTAAATCACATTGCGTCGTGTGATTGTGGCTAATGGTTTTTCGGTTTTCAGTACCGGAAGTATGGAATCTCAAGTCGACAGGAATGAACATTTCCGACATCTTCTCCTCTACGCGTTTAACAAGGGATCTACAGACGTAGAGGATTCTCCACAAATCTGTGCTGTGTATGGGGAGGATGCTATTCCTCCGATGACTGCCGGCAAATCGTTGGAGAGGGTACGAGGTGGCAATGTTGACCACAACGACTCTCCGCGCTCAGGTCGTCCATCTCACTTTGATGAGGATCGTTTGAACCATCTCGTCCATTTGGATCCGAATCAAACCACACGCGAATTGGCTCCAGAGATGGACTGTGATCAGGCCATAGTAGTGCGACCCCTGAAAGGTATGCGAAAGATCCAGAAATTGGGGTCTTGGGTGCCTTTCACTCGCACAGAGGACAACAAGAATCAGCGTGTTGACATATGTGGTTCCTCGCTCGCCCGTTATCGCGAATGTTCTCAGCTACACAAACCTTTCTGTCAAGTATTGTTACTGGAGATAAAAAGTGGTGCCTGTACGTGTAATAGGTATCGGAGGGAATGACTAAACCCACACAAGACGCCCACAACACGTTCAAAATATGGCCTTCATCCTGCGAAGGCCATGTTGTGTGTTTGGTGGGACATGGAAGGCATTATTAACTGGAAAATGCTGCCGGGGAATCCGACCATCAACGCTGCACTCCATTGTGAGAAACTCCGCCATGTGGAGAGAGCAATTCAGCAGAAAATGCCACATCGGTGTCATCGCGTCCTTCTCCAACATGATAACGCACTCCCTCACATTTCACACATGACTAAAATGGCCATTCAGGAGAAGAAATGGGAGATGGTTCTACATCCGGCTTATTCCCTATATGTCGTGCCTTCAAATTATCACCTTTTCCGATCTCTGTCGAATGCACTCCGTGTCAGAACGTTCAACAATAATGTTGATCCCCAGAATATCGTTCATTTCTTCGAAGCAAAACCTGCACGCTTTTTGAAGAATGGCTTTGCAGACCTATCCAGATGTTGGGACACCATTGTAAATAATGGCAGTTGGGGATACATAATTGATTGATTCCGTTTTCGCTTCTGATGTAAAACATTCCTGTAGTGCGGTGAAAAAATGGACATGAACTCATGCACCATACCAATACATGAATTTTTAAAATATTTGAATCAAATAATTTCGTTCTGCGCATTTTCCATGGATTCAGCACATTTTACTTCTAAATATTTAACTTGAATTTTGGAATAAGCTTTTGGAGGAGAGTTGCCGTTATTCCGATAACGGAATTTTTTGCAGCATCATTAGTAAAGCACTTCATGTAACCTAATCTAAACGATCGTACAGTGATAGCATATAGTCATTTGACAGCATTTACAGATCTACGATTCATGACGATCTACCATATTTCAATATTTTTCTGGATGTTTATTGAATTTGATTTAAAAAAAAATTCGTTTAAAAAACAAAACATATTTAATAAATTTGTTAAAATGCTCCAGTACAATCGCTTTCAGTGTAAACACATCACGCACAAATCTTGAAATTCGACAGATTGGAAGAACAGCTATTTTGTATGCGGAATTTCAGTAGGTGTATTATCAAAAGTATTACATTTCGTGCGAATAGTGGAAGAAATCTAAGATCCCTAAAAATACAATACCGATTTCAAACTCAGTTTTGGTTCAGCAGCTATAAAACACCATGTTTTCTTTGCTGTGGATGTCTTCAGCTTTTCTAATTCTTAAGCAATAAAATGCCTTATGTCTTTTAGTACATATGTAAATTTCCATATGACAACGGGAATGTACATTAAAACCCGATCACGTGTGAAACTTTAACTTTTAGTGGCATTCGTGTATCGACACTTTATAACAACTCAGATGGTAGAAATTCAATGTTTGTTTAAAGAATTTTTGAACATTTAAGAAGCTTAACGTTTCTCATGCACTATTAGATAACTCGCACGAGGAAGCGATATTCCGTTTTTAGATATTCCTTTTTCAAATAACCAACAAAACTATGCTATCCAAGCACTTTAATATTTTAGCCACATGACCAGCATTGCTTTGTTTTGAGCGCTTGCTTCCGTTACGGTAATAGTACACTTAAGAACACTAATGGTATTCTTAACCCTAACATACTAGCTTTTCAAAACAGTCTTTGCCAGCATGCTTTTCAAAAGCAAACTCTCTTATAACGAAGTGAATTTCTCCGTCATTTTTATCCGCGCCAGGATTCGAACCCGGGTCCCCTCATTCCGGAATAAGTTGCTCTACCAATTGAGCTACGCAGACGTTTTATTCTGATTCCTATCTGCCTTTATGTCGTGTGCGTCCTTCGGGCAGGTACGTCACATCATCTCCCCTTTATTTATTTTTTTCGAAGTGCTAGAGAAGGGATTCTCTTATGTTTCCTATCTCGCGGTGTGGAAATAACATCACACCAATGCGAGATTTTGAACTGTCGGGTCATCCGGATAGTTCGGGCGCCATTATAACGAATTCGCTTCTTCTAATTTATAATGAATTCAACTTCTTCTACTAATGCTTCTTCTAATGGTTGTTGTGTTATTAATTATATCATGAATAAACTTTCCTGCTAGTAGTGTAGTAACAATAATGAACAAGCTTTTAACTGCTAGTAATGTTGTAGTAGTAATTAAGATGAATAAAGTCTTATGCTGGTTGTTAATAATAACACCTAATGAAATAAACCTAACAGCCAGACAAAGGTCTGACAGTACTATGAACTGAGAAAAAACGTACTTACTAAGACAATCTTTTATTTGGTAAACTTCTATTATTTATCCACACTCACTTCATCGGTCACACAACTACTCGATATCTCTTTACACACCAAACAAAGCTCTCACCATTCAACAACAGCTCTTCCTACGCACATCAACAAAAAGCTCTCATCCACATAAACAAACGCTCTCCCTAGGTATCGTTGAACGCGCCTATTTATACTGGCTACCACCACGTCATGACGTACACTCATTGCCAGATCTCATTCAGCGGGAGAAATAACATCTCGTTCAGTAAGAAGATAATTTACATAGTAAAATAAAATAACCAGAAATAGTAAAATCAAAAGGAAAGTGAATCTAGAGTATACGTTACACTCTTTGTTGTACGTAACTCATTACAGATTTATTGAAATATATTTTCTTTCCATAATAATATACTGCATTATATTACTGAAATTCAGGTCTGGTCTATATCACTGTATTTTGATGGGCGCCTATTTTAATAGTATATTCCTTTTTCACTTTAACATTCCACATGGAAAAAAATACCTTAAATGTCATTTCGTAAACAACATTCGATCTGCTTTGGAGAGCGAATTATCTTGAACGAAAATAATTTGTCATTTTAAGGGATCAATGGAGATTATCACGGACAAAAAAGCACTTCAAATTTCTCACCGAAATGCCGCAACATGAGGGACTGCAGGAACTTAGAGTCATCCTTGAGTGTTTAGGAATTCATATATGTCCTTTTTGTTCCAGGTAAAGCTCGAACACAAGGCAATTCAACCGTCAACCAGTCCCTTTTCTCCTAATAGTAGAAGAAAACATTCAAATAGCCCAATGCAGAATGTAATAGTGCATTTGGTTTTCCTGTATATCGTACTACCTAAATTATTTTAACTTGAGTATTACGTTGTTCACTTTCTTCAAGTACAAAACACGAAATCTGCTTTCAAATGGCTGTACATTTGACGCATAAAATGTACACAAAACGGACATTGGTGCAGTACATCATCGGATGTAGAAATTGCCATTGCTAAAGAACTAAAAGCTTAAACACGAAAGAAAAGCTTTTATGGATTTGAAGATCGATTCAGTCTGTTAGAATTATTGTTTTGTAAGAAAAATCTCCTTCCAAGAATTCATGTTCTAACGAGCTGAACGGTGAACTTTCTTTTAATGTAGTGAGCCTTATACAAATTTTCCTATTTCACACTAAACATTATATGAAAGAGCAATCAATTGAAAACAGAAGGTATTATGGAGACTGGACTAAATCAAAAAGCGTGTCGCAACACACCACAACACTGCTGACACCCAGTTAGGTTTGCGGAATAGAAGTAGGTCATGCATCTATCTGATTGGGATACATTCTGACTGAGCCATGATGATCGTTAAGACATGAATGACGAGAACCAGGGATTTCCAGCAGAACATTGCCCAAAGCATTTCACTTATTCCACCATCTTGGTTTTGTCTAAAGATTCATCCTGGTGGTAACACTTTTCCAAGAAAAAAACATGCTCGTAAAAAGCTTTCCACATGGTGCAACAGGAAACGGGGTTCATCGGACAAAACGCCTTTCATCCAACCATTCGAGGTCCAATATCAAGGCTAGCATGTCCATTGTTGGCGCCTTCGTGGGTGAACCGAGGTGAGCATTGTCATTCTAACCGTCAGCCTCATTTTCAGACGCGTTTGATGCACTGTGCTTCGTGATGCATTACTATCGTCCCAATCATTCAAATTACCTGCAAAATATGGCACAATAAACCATCTGCTGGTTCCTACTATTAGTGTCAGCACTGTCTCACTTTCTATCTTCGAAGAGCTATGGTCAGGACACATCTTGTCGTTGATTCGATGTTTTTCCCTCTATCCGTTTCTTGAAGGTAATAACTACGACTGACTCTCAGCTCCCCACAATTGTTGCCGTCACAAAAAATCCCCTGACCAAATTGTATGGCCATTACTTTGTGGCTATTGTCGCACTCACGTATGTCTACTAGCTTTTCAATCATAAGAAGCAGAAGAATAACATTCTAAGCTCAGTATCAGGTGGCATTTATACCGTTTCATGATTTTCACACGAGCAGTTGTTCACCACCAGTTTGATGGATTTGCTTGAATGCGCGCTGGTCATAAAGTCTTAACTCTACCATGTTCTTTTAATTTGTTTTTCTCCTTCTGGTATAAATACTGTCACACCTAACATCCACAGACCATAAGTACAAAAGGGTTTTCGCTTTGCCCATCTTTTCTTATGGGACGAAATATTTTTTCACGTACTCTTTTTTTTTATTGTATACAATATTAAAACAATGTACAGGAGAAATTTCTTTGCAATATTAGCATTTTGGCTTTTACATTTACATTTTTATATTCTGTTCCATAAATATTAATTAATGTAGCAAATATATGTAAGTAAACAAATTCTACTATCATTAAAAAAGATGCATTTCAATGGTTTTCCAAGATGTGGTGTTAAAGCACAATGCATAATGATGACCGCCAGTTGATGTCGCAGTATTTATGGTTTTTAAGAAGAAATGTTTACTTGTATATTGGATCGGAAAAATTCAAGGTGATATGTAGTATTAACGATGGAGAACGAACTTTTACTTGTCACTTTGCTGTCCCCTTAAGTTAGCTTTATGAATATGTTTAATTTTGCAAATTATGTCTAAAGTGTTTAAGTGCTAAAATATCGTCTGAATCAATTGCGAAACAGCTAAATTTTAATACTTTTTCACACCCGTTAATAATGGGCTAGGCTGACAAAAACTCGGCTGAATCTGTGAAAATATGGATATTTCATTCTAGCTACAAGCTATGTTAACAAAGAAGGAAAGAAAGGAAACCAATTAACCGTTTTTAATATACATTGTAACTTATTTTTATTAACATTTATATTTTTTTGGAACTGATGCTGAAGCATATATACGGGAGACCATGGAATTATTCTTTTAGTAAAAAATTAATTTGTCTTATAATATTGACGAATATGTAAAATAATTTCTTTCAAATGGGGAAATATTGTTTACAAATTGTTGAATTTAACGATAAGTTTTTGAATATAAAATGTCGGACAATTTATGGGAGCTTGAGGTAATTCAATATAAAAAAAAGATGTAAATTAAACATGTTTATATCAAAATAAAATACCGATGAAAGCAACACAGTTTTACCAACGAGATACCATATTCTGCATGCTGTCGTGAACAAAAGTCCAGCTTGAGGATGTGAAAAAATCATTCAATATGGTTTCAAAAAATGTTTGAGTGTTAAACGCTTTCCCCGGTTAAATTATATATAAGGGCTTTAAGAATGATATTCTGATGCAGCAGATAAGGTGAATAAGGTCAGGTTTCGTACCTACATTTCTGTAGCATTCAGATCGTCTTAAATTCAAAATGAGGTCTCCTTATATAATGGGCAGTAATGGAAACATTACGATTGACTGACGCCGGGTGTTGAAGTGCAATCTTTAATACATAATGGCAAGTTTTTGACAATACTTCTCCGCCTAGACGGATCGACCGCTCATGAGACCGGCCATGCTGGTTTGGTCGCATTTTCATGCAAAATAGTTAATAGCTAAAGAAATTGTTTTACCTGATATACATGCCTCGCATAAACCGTTGACTAAAGCATGTTGCGTGTAATATTTATTAGCAACACTTCCAGTTGCTTTGATCCAACAATGCTGAAAGTCAACCAGTGACTACAATAAATGTGTGTAAATATTAATATATATTCTTATTTCAATTTTTAACTGTATCCGATGTTGAGATTCCTTGATGTTATGCATTCTTTAAGAGCTTCGAAATGTACGACTGTCATTGCCAAACGGTGTGGTAAAAATATTAATTTTTTCAATGTCAAAAACTTCCGTTAAAAATATGGAATAACCAATTTTACTAAGGTTTTTAATGAAGCATGTTTTACTTTAACATTCTAAAAACTTTCATTGGAAGATTCCGTGCACTTTTAAATGAGTGGAAAATGTAATGCAAGGGAGAATAATGGAGTTTTCATTTATTACCCCTTCAGATTATTATATTCCCCAGCAGGGTCTATGTGAGAACTAGGGCGTCCCAAAACTCTATATATTTAGAGGTCTTAACTGTTTTTTGCACTTCCTTGCTGAAAAATATTCATTTCTAATAAAGCAGCTGTGGTTTAGCCTCATGTGTTAAAGTTGAAGGTTATCCTAGCGAAATTAAAGTTTAACATGCCTAAATTTTTAAGCTTCGCCTGTAAACATTGACATAAGTAGATATTACATTGCGCAAATAGATACCAATAATCGGTAACTAGATGCCCTTATTTTAAAGATTATTTACCAGTAACCCAAGATTTAGATTACTGCTAACGACCTGTATCCGAGGCCAGAAAATTGTATTCAGAAAATCCCTCAGTTTTAAATTTTGAAAATGAAAAAAATATCTTCAAATTGTAAAACTGAATATCATTAATTTTAAACTGTGGACACTGATATGTATTTTAAGAAATATAGAAAAGTTTTATTTGATATTGATGCATCATATTTTAAAAACACATAATACCAAGTGTTCATATATTGCAGGTTTAATTTCTTTGGGTCCGCTATTATTGTCGTAACAATATAAACAATAATGTTACAAAGAGCTTATGAATATCCTTTGCGGGTTCTTTAGTGATTATAATTTCCAAACAAGCTTATGAATATCCTTTGCGGGTTCTTTAGTGATTATAATTTCCAAACAAGCTTACACCTTCTTGTATTCAGATTTAATTGAACAAGCTTACATCTTCTTGTATTCAGATTTAATTTAACAAGCTTACATCTTCTTGTATTCACATTTAGTTGAACAAGCTTACATCGTCTTGTATTTCACACTTAATTGTGAGCAT
The DNA here is from genome assembly GCA_039090855.1 of Macrothele yani. Taxonomy (NCBI): domain Eukaryota; kingdom Metazoa; phylum Arthropoda; class Arachnida; order Araneae; family Macrothelidae; genus Macrothele; species Macrothele yani. Next base: position 56,827,804 of record CM077021.1, read on the forward strand.
CTCAAAGCAAACATACATCTATGTTTCTTTCAAATTTCATTATGCACAATCTTATCTTTTTCTGTCAGATGTGAGAAAACTATGAGTCATAGTTTGACGTATGAATGCCGGATATATATAAGCTCTCAGTGTGTGCCGATATATATATATGCGTGAAAATATGCATTTAATTATTTTAAATTGATTATTGATTTGTTGGCAATATTTCCAAATTAATTATTCACTTCGCCTAAAACACGATGATGGGATTGACATAATAATTAACAATGGGATTGAAATAATGATCTGTAAAAATAAGTGCACATTTCGCCCATAATAATGAATAATGGGATTGATAATGATCTGTAAAAAAACATGCACACCCGGGAGCGCTATCTATAAAGCCCCCAACATGTGCCGATCTTAATATGCGTGGAAAATATATATCCTTGATTTAAATTTATTAATGGTTTGTCCATATTACTTCCAGGATGCCTTTGTTTTCACAAAACACCTGGGTCATGATGAGATTGAGATAATGGGTAAAAAGAGGTGCACGTTTTGCTCTGTTTCTTCCTGCGCTACACAGTTCTCATCTGACACAAATTCGATTTATTTCTCACTGGAAAAACTACAATCGATATGATAGAGTTTTCTTTGCACGAGCAGAAGAAACTTGTTGCAACTCTCTGTCAGGCGTCAGGTACATTTATTAGACATCTTATTGTGACAATACTGCTGTAGCTGCAGGAGCAGAATAAAAATGACAGTAATCTCCAGTAGAAAATAACAAAATATCTAACATTTTTACAGCCACTAAATGTGCGTAATTTAGTGTTAATTGGCATAATGCCAATTTCTGGAAAGTCATCGTTAAGGTGGTTCCATTTAAAATATCTGCCTTATGTTTCCAATGGTAAAACTTCTTTACATATTTTCTTGACAATTAATGTATACCCCAGGATGGAAATTTGTACATCGGTAAAACTAACTTTAAGTTATAACATGGGATACTTAATACTTGCTAGAACATAACCATAATTATTTTAAAAAACAATCAGTTTTGTTTGAGTAATGTTCAGACCTGTTGATGACGTCAGTACACAAATAAATGTTGGATTGCTTACTTATGGTTATCTTTTAGCAAGTATTAAGAATCCCAGGTTACAACTTAAAATTAGTTTTCTCGATGTGCATATATTCATTATTGGGAACACATTGATTGCGTAGAAAATATGTACAGCAATTTTACCATTGGAAACATAAGGCCGTGATTTCTTTTTTTTTTTTTTTTTATTGGATTTTTAACGACCACCGTGAGCAACTCAATGTGCTATAAGCAGTCGCCCGTCCCTAATTTAGGGTCACTGGTTCCAGGGAAGGGAGAGAGCCAGTGCCGTAAGACAAACACAACATCCATGCATCACCGGGATTCGAACCCGGACCCCTTACGGACGAATGATCAGAGGCCAACGCCTTAGACCACTGCGCCACCGGGGCCGTGATTTCAGGTGGAGGCACCTTAACACCAGGCTGTTGAGCGACGGAAGCCTTTATTTAATTGTTATATTGCATTTTTAAAACGGAATAATGCCAAGTTTAAATAAATGGTTGAATGGAAATTTGAAATTATAAGATTCTCTGAAAATCTACTCTGTGTTTTTGTCATATTTGACTTATACACTGAGTGGGGACTTTATTATGACCACTGGTCAGTTTTAAGCAAATGAACTATGGCTGCAAGCTGTTGCCGCCAGAGGGTGAGGCTAGTATAAAAAGGGAAAGCTTAGTGCTTGCGACAGTAGTACAAGTGATTTTTTGGGTGACGAGATGGGTAAAAAATGCGATTTGACGGACTTTCAAAGTGGGATGATTGTAGGAGCTCGAAGCCATGGAGCGAGTATCACCGAAACCGCCGCATTCGTGAAATGTCCCAGAGCAGCTGTTGCTAAAGTGTTTAAAGACTGGACTGTTAGCCAAAAAACTGAGTCTCTACGTACAACGTGTGATCGTCATTGACTAGTAACTGCTCGTGCGGAACGGAGACTGTCCAGACTGGTAACAGACAACAGAAGAGCAACAGTGCAGCAAATTACAGACCATCTTAATCAAGGATCCCCTCAAATGATCTCTGCACGCACTCTTCGCAGTACACTGCATCGTGTGGGATATGGCAGCCGAAAGCATGTTCGAACACCTTTGCTGTCTGCAGTTAACATAAGAAAACGTCTGCAGTTCGCACAGAAGCACAAGGATTGGACAATCGATAATTGGAAACAAAATATGTTGTCTTATGAATAACTTTTTCAGTTGCGCCATGCCGATGGCCGAGTAAAAATTTGGCGGAAACAGTACGAAAGCATGGACCCGAAATGCATTGCTACGACCCTTCAAGCAGGTGGAGGCAACCTTATGGTTTGAGGAATGCTTTCCTGGCATGCTTTGGGCCCTTTAATTCGTGTTGATCAACGTCTGACTGGCACATCATATCTAAACATCGTTGCGGATCAACTGCACCCTGTCATGTGGATGGTTTATCCCAATGGCGGTTGCTACTTTCAACAAGATAATGCGTCCTGCCATAAAGCTCGTATTGTACAGGATTGGTTTCAGGGACATGCCAGTGAGTTTACGTTGCTTAGGTGGCCCCCACAATCTTCAGATCTCAAACTCATTGGGAATTTGTGGGATGAAGTTGAACGAGCCATCAGACAGCTGGATCCACAACCTTGCAATCTCACACTCCTGGAAAGGGCTATTTATTCATCACGCATGGTCTCAGATTCCACAAACCACCAATCAACATCGCGTGGAGTCTATGCCACGAAGAATCAACGCAGTAATAAAAGGAAAAGGTGGCCCAAGGAAGTACTGAGGGGTGGTCATAATAAAGTGGCCAGTCAGTGTATAAATATTTTTAGAGTATGTGGTTATTTAATCCACAAAAAGTAATGTATAGGAACTTCATTCATTGCTGATATTTCGGGTTACATATGTTGATGTCAATATATGCTTATGATCCATGCATACATAAAACCAAAACTCATTAGCCTTAAAAGCCTAATTTTAGGTGTTATATGTACACCGATGAGCCATTCCACTATGACAACTCCTGGCCAAGAGAAATGAGCACGCCTGGATACCGAACGGTGTTGCACTTGAAGCTCACAGTATATATACAACCCAAGGACTGGCTTTCGGTTAGTAGAGTGTTCGGAGTCAGAATGGGAAAATCTACCGATATATCGGAGTTTGATAAAGGAAAAATTGATATGGTACGGCGCTTCGGAACTAAGATCTCAAAAACGGCGCGGCTTGTGGGTCATTCACGTGCCGCTGCATTCAGTACGGATCAAAAGTGGTGCACATATAATTTATCTTCCTCCAGTAATGTATCTGTGGTACTGATTAATTCCGACTTACATCTGTGAAAACGTTATGAGGAAGCATGAATGTTTCGACTTCCGAAAATCTGAGGATGTTTAGGGTCCTAAACTAAGTTTGCTTAGTCTCAGTTGCTTGCAACTTCACTGCCCTGAGTGTTGTAACGGTTAGAATACTCGAAAGGAAATCGGGAGATACAGGTTCGATTCCCTCTCCAGTGCGATGAAATTTTCAAGTTTCTTGAGAGGTGTTACATGGATGAGCAGTAAGTGTTACAAGGAAATTCAGAATTTATATTCCGTTTGCTTTGAATATTCTCTCGATTTCCCATGTAATATGAGGAATATATCTTCTTTCATTGACTTATCAGCAGCGACCATCTATTATGTAGCAAATACTCCACTTGGGCGACGTTCCGTACATACCAACTGTTTCTGTGTCGCAAATACGCTATTTGGACTCCCCTACAAGACCAAATGTTTCTATGTCGCAAATAGGCAACTTTTGCTCTATTCCGTACGTACCAAATTTTCCTATAAACTCATGAACGCGGTCAAGAGGATAAACGTTGTGCCTGTTAAGGACTCAGGCAACTTTATACACATCGCTTAAGAGGAATTCTGACAATACCCTATGCTCAACGAGATTGAAGCTTATACAATCCCATTAAAATTTCCGGACAGCTGCAATTGTTATTACATCGTAATAACCAAGCGTTCGTTTAGAATCAGGCTTAACGAATATAAAAACGACAGAAAAGATGGTTAAATAACCACTTCCCTATACAAAGGATTCAAGTTCAAATCCGCTGATCCTATGTGTAACGATAGAAACAATTTAGCTCCCTACTCCACGCCTAAAGTTACTGCCTTTGAGGTCATTACTAAGAATGAGGCTTGCAATAATAGCGTCTGTGTGGAATTAAAAAGAGTTCCGAACGAATTCTCCAAAAAATGCGGTATTTTCTCCCACGGTATCACGTGCCTAACCAACAGCACGCTTTGTTTTTTTTAATCAATAATTGCATTCACATTTATTCATTTATTAGCTAGTAAAGTCATTACGTTCAAATTGTTCAAGTTTTGTATTGTTCATTTTGCACTTATCTTTCTACCTTCCTTGAAAAATCTTCTATATCCTTGATGTGCAAAAGCTCGGAAACTCTGGTTTCCATTCTACGCCAATAAATTCTGATTAGTAGAATAGTTATATTATTGCGAGTACAGCGTGTGTACGTTTCGTGTTGTTAATTATATAAAGGAAATAGTTTTATTAATCGAATCATTTCAAGAATAGCTTAATTAATAAATTAAAACCGTGAAACACAACAGGAAATCTTCAAGATATAGTTAATATTGAAAGGAACACGTGATCAAACCTCAGTGTATCACTGAAAGTTTTACATCACGTTTCTTTAGAAAAAACAATCTGTACCGGAGAAAAAAACCCAATAGTACGCAATGTATGCATCAAACGAAATTCTTATTGCTGCAGCAGTTTACAAAGGAATGTGTTCTTCAAATATTACGCAATTCTGAGTTTTGCGATAATGTTTTTGGTAAGGTATGCCGTCATTTTGTAAATCTGATTTCACAAGTATCTAAATATATAAGGTCTAAGTGATATACAGTAAATTACTTATACAAAAACTTTTATTAATAAAGTGTAAAAAAGGGTATTCCTGCTAGTCCTGAATTGATAGTGTTAAATACAGTGTTTCACGCACATTAAATAAAGTCGACATTGTGAGTTGTTGAGGATTATAATATACCTTCCATATATTGTTTTCTTTTAAGCACTGTGAAAGAAACGTTTTTCACATAATCCCTGAAATACAGATAAATTATTAACACAGCAGTAAGATAAACCTGAATTGCATGTTTTTAACTTTTCTCAAGTGACTTCTGATTTGATTAAAGTTACGTGAAAAAGAGAAACAACACGTAATTCAGAACTCTTCGTTTCCTGTGTTAATAGTTTTTTTAACTAACCAGCTACATGTCTTTGAGAAGCTCCAATACTTTGCTATTGGAGATTTGTAGTTTCCATGCAAATTGCTCTAGCATAGCTTAGAAGGTAACACCTTTGGTATCTTCCAACGCTTTCGTGATTATTAGAACTACAATTTTAAAAATTGTATATATATATATATATATATATAATCCCGGGTGAGTTTAAGCCAGTGAGTGTGGTTAGTAACAATTTTGTGGACATAATTCTACTCTGCGAAGTGACATGGGTTCACTTTCGTTATCATCTTATTTGTGCATGTAATTAGTGACTTGTGTGTTTTCTTAAGCTCTTGCTATCCGTTACATCGAATGATACACTTTTACAGACCTCCAGGGCATTCACTTCACCTTTGTACGACGTTCCTAAATATTCCCCTGGGACTCAGGGAAAATGTTCCCTGCGCACAGCGCACCATGTTTGTTGTCCTCGACAGATTCGAACATTCGTAGCGGCAGAGGATGCAACTTTGCATGCGGTAGAGCAGCCGTCTGCCAACACAAGTGCCGTCGCTCAACACGTGGGCACTTCACAGAGCAGTGTGTATTGAGATTTCAATGATAACCATCTGCAGCCGTATCATTCACAGAAAGTGGACGTATTATCGTGAGAGGATTTCCCACGATGGGTGCACTTTGCTAATTAATTTGTAGTATTGTCAAGAGGGGGTTCACTTTTTTTACGGATGTAGCATTGTTTACCACAGATGGCTTCTTTAATTTCCGTAACAGCAATGTTTGGGCGAAACAAAATCCGAATACTCCATTCGTACACCACCAAGAGAAAGGTTTGCAGGGAAAACATTTGCATCTATCATCCGTAATCATTTGACCAGGTGTTACTTCTCGCCACTACGTTAAATTAAAGAAATCTTAAATACGAGGTGTTTCTGAAAGAAATACGGCATTACGCCATATAATACAAATTTTGTAGATGATAATCCGATTTTTGGCGTAAATGTGACAAGGATGGTAAGTCAGATAATATCCGAAAACTTGAAAATTTTCATCGTCCTGGAGCGGGAAACGAACCCACGTCTCCCAGACAGCGCCCGGGTATGCTAACCACTTCACCACCCAGAATGACCAAGTTTCAAGTTTCCGATTCATTTGACTATAACCATCACAGGATTCGCTAGTCGAAGAAACCGGCATTCATGTTTAGCGAAAATGAATACATGAATGAATTCTTGTTTAAAATATCATTAACAATTCTGATTAATAGTAAGGAACTGTACAACAATCATAGCGCGTCTCAATGATTTTAACGAGCGGATTTGAACTCGAATTAAAGCGTTATGCTAAATCAATAATACACCACTTTTGTTCCTAACTTTTTGGTGTTCATATTTTTCGGGCATTTGACTTGAGCTATTATTTTCACGTGAATCATCCCATTCACGTGAAAATAATAGCTCGGTAGGTATACGTGAATCAACCGATTCACGTATACCTACCGAATTATTAACGTTAAAAATAACAGAATCAAAATGTTGAAATTTGTCAAATGATTTCTTAGCAAAGTGCAAAGTTCAAGGCAAATACACTATGGTGTATTAGTGTAACAAATTAGATTTTCAACTTATTTTAAATATACATATATTTAAAATAAAATAGTGCGCGCAGCGTGATTTTCTCAAAGATATTTCAATTAAAATAGTGCACGCAGCATGATTTTCTCAAATATTTTCCAAATAAATTTCCGTCCTACGTTTTTGACCTATTTAATTTGGATACACGCAAGATCTATAAGCAATGGACCAAATATGATTCATATGAATCTTTGTCAATTATATTTGGACGCTTATTTTTTTAAAGGCTTTTCATCATCATCATCATCATTGTCCACCATTATCAATCCACTGCTGGACAAAGGTCTCCCCAAGTTTCCTCCACAACAGTCTGTCTTGTGCCAGTCTCCTACATGTTACTCCCGCATACTTTCGAATTTCATCCACCCATCTCCCATGTGGTCTTCTTCAAGGTCTTTTCCTGTCCCCTGGAATCCAATCTAAAATTTCGGCTGTCCATCGATGGTCTGCCCTTCTGGCAGTATGCAAAGTTCAAGGCAAATTTCAGGGATTTTTCAAAGTTCAAGGCAAATTTCATTGCCATTTCAGGGATTTAACTCTGATCATGATGTCTTCCACTCTTGTCATTTTCCGGATCCACGAGTTCCTCTTCTTATCTCTCCTGGTTACACCAAGCATGCACCTCTCCATGCTTTTTTGAGTTGTCTGCAGCCTTTGTATGTCTCTTTTAGTTAAGGTCCACGTCTCTGCACCATGCGTAAGCACTGGAAGGATGCATTGATCAAACACTTTTCTTTTAAGACATAATGGCATATTGCTCTTGAAAATTATGCTGTTTCTTATTAATGTGACCTTCATTAATGTGACCCTCATTTAATATCTGGTGTTCAAGATAAAGGTACGTGTCTGTTATCTCCAGCTTTTCTCCATCAATCGATAAATTTTCATTTCGTGTAAAAGCATTGAACATCACTTTTGTCTTCTCAAAGTTCATTTTTAATCCCACTTCTTTACTCTTGTCAGCAAGTTCTTGGATCATATTCGCCAGCTCTGATGGGGTAGTGGCAAAAATGACTATGTCATCAGCAAAACGAAGGTGGGTTAGATAATTTCCATTAATCTTTATCCCCTTGTTTTCCCAGTTCAGTGATTGAAAGACATTTTCCAATGTGGCGTTAAAGAGCTTCGGATATGTGGTGTCACCTTGTCTCACTCCCTTTCCAGTTTTTATGTGTGTTGTATTTTCAAACAGCCGAATCTTTGCACTTGCATTTTCATAGATGTTATTAATAATATTAATGTATGCATCTTCAATACCGCAGGATTTCTGAACCATTGTAACTGCTGATGGTTTCACCGAATCAAAGGCTTTTTTCATAATCGATAAAAGCCATGCACAATGGAAGTTCATATTCCCTCGCTCTTTCAATTATTTCTCTCAGTACGTGGATATGATCTATTGTGCTGTAGCCACTCCTGAATCCAGCTTGTTCTCTCGGTTGAGCCATGTCCAGTGTTACCTTCAAACGGTGTGAAAGAACTTTAGTGAAGTATTTATAAACCACTGATAGGAGGCTGATAGGTCTTTAGTTCCTGAGATCCTCAATGTCACCGTTTTTATGTAGCAGGAACATTATAGCGTTGTTCCAATCCTCAGGAGTCTTCCCTTCATTAAGGCATCGAGTGAAAATTTGGGCGAGTACTGTTTTGATTTCTCCACTTGCTTCTTGTGTGATGTCTACAGTAATTCCATCTTCTGGAGCTTTTCCCCGCTTCATGTTCTTGATTGCATGTGCAACTTCTGCTGAGAGGACTGTAAGAACTCTGGTACTGGTACCTTCCATGATGTCTGGAGTACATGCATCATCCCTTTTATATAACTTGGAGTAGAAATCTTTCACTCTTGTCAAAATTTCTCTTCTATTTCTTGTTACAAAACCATCTTCTTTTCTCAGTGCCATAATCTGTTTTCTTCCCTTACTGAGATGTCACTTTGCTATCTTTAGGCTTTGGTTGTTTTCAATTGCTTTCCTCACTAGTTCACAGTTGAATTTCCTTACGTCTTCAGTGATACTTTTTCGTACTGTCTTGTATAGCTCTATGTATTCCACTTTGGAAGTCGCATCTTCTTTAGTTGTCCTCATCTCTCTTCTTTTTTGCATCAACATTTTGGTTTTTCCTGATAATTTGTTCACATGCAACTTGTTCTTAGACCCAGCTAATTTTGTTGCTGTTTCCATAAGAGCTTTGGTTACTTTTCTGTTAACTTCAGAAATATCCACTTCTTCCGATGTTGGGCCTTCTAAAGCAGAGAATATTTTATGCTGAGACAAATGCCTCACGGTAGAAAAGAAATTCGCTTTTGTCAGGAAATTCAAGTATTTTTCACTGAACATATCTTCCAACAAATTTTCAATACACACTCTCTTTTATTGAGCTGAGTTTTTAACTATTTAGTGAAACAAAATTCTCGATCATTCCCGTCCGACAGATATTTCCTCTCAAAAAATCTGAAAAGGCAAAACATCAAATGTCACGCTTACTCATTTCTCCACGATTCGACGCTCTTTTATGGTAACGTGCCTAGTTTTAAGCTTATGCATTCTAATTTTTTTGCTCTAGTAAATGTTGTTAACCTTCTTAATTGTGATTAACCTTGATACCGATTAAAAACAAAACAGGTAAGATTTTATACTTTCACTCAGGTGAAGGATTTCAATATAACTTCAGAAGACTATTTTATTGCTGTGAGCGATCGAACGTGAGCTATATCGTTAGCTCACTAACACGGCTTGGGGCTGCAACATTTTAACCTGTAAATTATTTCCGCAGCCATTGCCTGTACGAGCTTGGATAGTCTACCTCGACCTCAGCCATTAATGACGTGTGGTTCTCAACCTCTTGACCACAATCCTTGAAAGAAAGGAATTTATATTAATTTTAAATGTCGTGCCTTTTAATTGAAAGAAAATCACTTCCTAATCATTCTTATTTAAAAGAAAGGCTCACTTTCAATTTTTATTCCAATCACTCTGTTTATTTTACCTTTGTTTTAAAAGCCATTTCTCCGACTTTCATCGGTCACACTGATATTGTAGTATCATACACTGAAGAGCAAATGAATTAGAGTAAGCTGGCGTTATGCAAATGTGGCGCTGTGGGCGGCCCGGTAAACGGAAACGACATGACGTACGCAGCGATCCGACAATGTAAGGGGTGATACGACGGGAATCAGTAAGAGTCGGACGCAGTATGGTTAATACGAAGGATCTAAGCGCATCTGATCGTGGGCAAATTGTCGGGGCCCGACGAATGGGTCACTCTATCTCGGAAGTCGTGCAGGTATCGGGATTTTTACGAGCCACTGTGTCACGGGTGCACCGTGCGTACATCGAATCCGGTAAAACTATCCCTGCAAGAGCCAACTGCCGTGAACAAGAGCGTGTGGATGAGCAAGGTAATCGTCGGCTAGCTCGCATTGTAACAGCTGATAGACGGGTCACAGTGCAAGAAATCACTCAGTAATTTAACGCTGGTGCACAAAAACGTGTAAGCAGCCACACCATCCAGAACCATTTCCTCGCTATGGGGTACAGAAGTCATCGTTCCACGAGGGTACCGCTGCTGAACGCACAACACAGGGTGCAAAGATTAGCATGGGCGCGGGAACATCGCCACTGATCCTAGACATGTGGAAAATTGTTGCGTGGACTACATCCGGATAGCAGAATACAAGTACGGCGCAAACCACATGAACCGATGGATCCTTCTTGCCAGCAGGGTACTCTTCAAGCTGGTAGGGGTGGCATTCTTGTCTGGGGATTTTTACGTGGACTGAAATGGGAACTCTGGTAAGTGGGACATAGTCCCACGCAGGTCAACGTTACCGGGATACCATGGACGACCATTTGCTTTAGTTTGTGCGTCTTCAACATCCCACTAGAGACCTCATCCTGCCTGAAGACAATGCACCGTGCCATCGCTCCCGAATTGTATCAGAATGGTTGGATGAAAACTCCACCGACGTGACCTCGCTTCCTTGGCCAGCTAGGTCACCTGACCTCAATCCCATCGAGCACATCTGGGATGTAATCAAGAGAGATGTTCGAGGCTCTGACCCCCCCCCCTCTCCATCAAATCTTCGTGAACAGTGGGTGCTTGTGCAGGGGTCGTGAGTAGTATAAGACCGCGCTTGATAACCCTTTTCGGTGGCAACACTTCCGGTCACGTGACGGGTGGGCGGATCGTGCGCGACGTCACTTCCGGTCTCCTCTCGGCGCGAGGGAGAAATACGATGGCAGCGCCCTCTGGTGGTGGTTCGCGAAAATTTGCAGCCCCATCTGTCGGCACTTTTTGAAATTAATTTTCCAAAGGGGTAGTAACCTTTTTCGATGGCAACACTTCCGGTCACGTGTCTGTTTTCGGGTATAAAAGGGGAGACGTTTTTTGCTTTCGGAGTGTATAGCAGCTCGTGCAGGGTTGAGGTGTTGAACTGTAAGATAAAGTATTAAAACCTTCTGTATTGTGAGAAGCAGGTCTGGAAGCGACAAAAAGACGTGTGGTCTGCATTTGGGTGATATACAACATTTGGACAGCATGGAGGCCTCAAGTTCTTCTACCACTGATGATAAGGAGCTATGTGTAACTTCATTTCATTCATTGTTTTTTTTTTTTTTTTTTGAAGTGTTTGTTCATTTTTAGCACGTGCTGTTTTCTTAATGTGAGGGTGCCATGTTAGCAGATTAATGTTCATAAAAGTCAATTACGAAAATGTCTAGTCATGTCTTTATCATTGTGTTAGCTGAAAATTTCCTTCACGTTAACACGTGGCACGTATTTTCATTGTCTGCGGGGATTCCCGTGTATTTTCAGGGATGTGTTAGCTGAAATTAACTTCGTGTAAACACGTGGCACGTATTTTCATTGTCTGCGGGGATTCCCGTGTATTTTCAGGGATGTGTTAGCTGAAATTAGCTTTGCGTGAACACGTGGCACGTATTTTTATTGTTTGTTCATTTTTAGCACGTGCTGTTTTCTTAGTGTGAGGGCACCATGGTAGCAGATTAATGTTCCTAAAAGTCAATTACGAAAATGTCTAGTCATGTCTTTATCATTGTGTTAGCTGAAAATTTACTTCACGTTAACACGTGGCGCGTATTTTCATTGTCTGAGGGGATTCCCATGTATTTTCAGGGACACACATAGTACTTTATTCTTGTGATTTATAAAAAGTGATCTTAGCTTGAAGCTTTAACATGTCTTTATAATTGTGTTAGCTGAAATTAGCTTTGCGTGAACACGTGGCACGTATTTTTATTGTTTGTTCATTTTTAGCACGTGCTGTTTTCTTAGTATGAGGGTACCATGTTAGCAGATTAATGTTTCTAAAAGTCAATTACGAAAATGTCTAGTCATGTCTTTATCATTGTGTTTAGCTGAAATTAACTTCGCGTAAACACGTGACACGTATTGCAATTTTCTACGGGGATTCCCATGTATTTTCAGGGACACATATAGTACTTTATTCTTGTGATTTATAAAAAGTGATCTTAGTTTGAAGTGTATACATGTCTTTAGCTGAAATTAACTTCGCGTAAAACACGTGGCACGTATTGCCATTTTCTATGAGGATTCCCATGTATTTTCAGGGACACATATAGTACTTTATTCATGTGATTTATAAAAAGCGATCTTAGCTTGAAGCTTTAACATGTCTTTATAATTGTGTTAGCTGAAATTAGCTTTGCGTGAACACGTGGCACGTATTTTTATTGTTTGTTCATTTTTAGCACGTGCTGTTTTCTTAGTGTGAGGGCACCATGTTAGCAGATTAATGTTTCTAAAAGTCAATTACGAAAATGTCTAGTCATGTCTTTATCATTGTGTTTAGCTGAAATTAACTTCGCGTAAACACGTGGCACGTATTGCAATTTTCTACGGGGATTCCCATGTATTTTCAGGGACACACGTAGTACTTTATTCTTGTGATTTATAAAAAAATCTTAGTTTGAAGTGTATACATGTCTTTAGCTGAAATTAACTTCGCGTAAAACACGCGGCACGTATTGCAATTTTCTACGGGGATTCCCATGTATTTTCAGGGACACATATAGTACTTTATTCTTGTGATTTATAAAAAGTGATCTTAGTTTGAAGTGTATACATGTCTTTAGCTGAAATTAACTTCGTGTTAACACGTGGCACGTATTGTCATTGTCTATGGGGATTCTAAAGTTTTCGTCCTGAAAATTTAAGTTTGTAATTCTAAGTGGTTTGATGTAGTAGAAAATTTAACAAATGGTATAGAGCAAAATTTAACTAATGGTATAGAGCAAAATTTAACAAATGGTATAGATCAAAATCTGTTTTTTTCGAAGTCATTGACATCATAATTACCATAACTATGTCACGTTTCTGTTTTTGAAAATGTTTTTTGAAAGGAGTTTCATTATTTGTAATGTTACATTCGATGGCAATACTCGGTATATTGTGATTTATAAAAAGTGATCTTAGCTTGAAGCTTTAACAAAGTTTTCAAGTTTATCTTCGAGTTACGCTGGTGGAATGATCTCTAAAGGTTAAAACATTTTTCCATGGGGGGGAGGGTATTAACCGCGTAGCACTTTTCCATACGGGGTTGTCCACGGCTATAAATAACGACGGCTTTCTTTCTCTCTTCGTGTGGCTTTCCTGTCGGGAACTCTATCCCTAATCTTCTTGCTTCCTACTTCTAAGGGTTGTTTAAGACCTGGGGGGGGGGGGGGGTCAGACAGTTCCTTCCTAAAATACTCTACATAAATCTATCATATGGGGTTGTATGAGCGTTTTTTGCTACAAACGTTTTTTCGTTAAACGACAAAGGAAACTCCAGAAATATGCTGAGTCAGCCATCCGTTTTTTTATTTTTTAAAAATAACTCAGGAATTGTTCAAAATTTTTCTAGAATGATGACTCCTGGGGCGATTTGGATGCATTCGCGGAACACGATGCCGTAGCACCAGCGACAGAAGAATTTACCGCCGCATGGGACGACCTTTCCCCACACGCCCTGGATTTCAATAATGAACATAACAAGATGGCAGCTGGGGAGGAAGCACTAATGGTTACAACGAAGTTCCATTAGCACCCCAAAATCATTTGAATCTTCAGCCGGCTGGAGAACCAGGACCCTCGAGGGAGGGCCCGTGATTGTTCCGACGCCCATCGAGGATGAAGCAATTAATCCACCTGTAACGGACCGTGGTCATGCGGGTTATCGTATTCTTCGCAGATTGACCCGACTTAGCAGGAGATACCGTATACAGTTCACTACTTACACTCTCAGAATAGATACCGAACACATAGAAGATCCTGAAGATTTTATGCCTTATCTCCGACAAGTACTCACCGCGGCCTTTGAAGAGTTTACACGAAGTTCTCCATATTCTCATGTTCGACTAGTCATGCGGTCGAGATACCTTGATAATCCCGTGAACTTACCACTCATCGAGGTTAGCCAGTTAACGGTGGAACGATTTTTTCAGGCTCTAGAAAAAGTCATTCAATCAAACACTGAAATTTTGACCGATGGAGAACTCGAATTTGATTTAGTATTTGTGAATATAAACAGAGTTGGAGGAGCAAGAACAGAGGGCCCAAGAAAACGAAAAATTGCTGATTTGAAGTTATATAATAAAACAAAAAAATCTCTTATAACCATTTCAAATCACGATAACCTATGTTTAGCCCGATCGCTTGTTGTGGCCCGTGGACTTGCGCAGAAAAATTATGGGGAAATTTCTGAATCGGAGTTCAAAGCCCTGCAAAATCCTGCGAAAGTTCGCCAACTTAACCTTGCACGGCTGCTACACACTACCGCGGGAGTACCTGAAGGAAGTTGTGGGATCCCCGAACTTCATAAGTTCCAGGAGTACCTCTCCTCAAAATATCAAATTATTGTGTATTCTGTTGAAGATGACTTTTCCATTGTTTTTAAGGGTCCAGATGCTGAAATTAAGTTATTCCTTCTTCTAAACAACGAGCATTTTGACGTAATTTCTAATCCTGTAGGGTATTTTAGTGCCAAATCTCAGTGTACTGATTGTCTAAAATTTATTTATAATTCTAATATTCATGTATGCACAAACATGTGCCTTTCGTGTAAAGGAAAAAAATGCCCCCAGTCAGGTGACTACATCATATGTCCAGATTGTTCGAATTATTTTCGGGGTCAAATATGCTTAGATACACATAAAGCAAACAGTACTTGTAATACACATCATAGATGTATAAAGTGTTTATCACATTTTAATCCATCCAGAGGTTACCACGTATGCCAGCTAAATACTGACCTGTTTGTCGAGGGCCCCAAGAAAGAGAAAAAGGGTGGTATTTCTTACATGTATTTTGATATTGAAACAGTGGAGGGCCCCAATGGTATTTTGACCCCAGTATTACTGATAGCTACTTTTCTCGAAGAAGGCAATTGGAAATTTGTCACCTTTCAAAATGTTGACGCTTTCGTTGATTGGCTGCTAGGTACAGAAGTGTATAACAACGGTGTCCGTTGGCGTCAGAAGTACATCAGACCCCGCTTTCGACACATGACAGTTTTAGCACATAATCTGAAGGGATTCGATGGTATGCCCATCCTTAACGCTCTTTACAAAAAGAGTTTGAAACCAGAGATAGTCTTTCAGGGTGGGAAGGTGATGGGTATTTTTCTTTCGGCTTTAAAAATTAGATTCATTGACACTCTGTCCTTCATCCCTTGTTCTCTGAGGCAGTTTCCTTCAACATTTGGCATTGAAAATGCGAAAAAAGGATTTTTCCCTTATAACTTTGCAACTGCGGAAAATCTCGATTACATCGGCCCCATTCCATCAAAAGAGTTTTTTGTACCTGAAAACCTCACAACAAAAGAGATCAAAGAATTTAACTCATGGTATGATGAAAAAGCAAAAATAAAAGAATATAATTTGTATCAGGAGATGAAAAGCTATTGCACAGATGATGTAAGAGTTCTCCGCATAGGAGCCGAAACGTTTCGTACGGAATTTTTGAACCTCACCGGTATAGACCCCTTTGAGGAAGACCTCACCATTGCAGGCGCTTGTCTCCGTGTCTTTAGATCCAATTTCTTAAAATCGAAAACGATAGGCGTTGTTCCTGCCCTTGCATACTCCTCATGTGACGTATCTAGTAGGAAATGTAGGGCATGGTTGAAGTACATCGAAGAAACCACAGGAGAGAATATACAGTCGGCATCTTCAGCATCTGGAGAACATAAAATTGGATCATACAAATTAGATGGTATTTGTCATGATACCAGTACTATTTATGAGTTTAACGGATGTTTTTTCCATGGATGTTCTACGTGCTACCCCGACGGAAACACTGTACACCCATTTTTTAAAGTCCCGATGAGGCAAGTGAGGTTCCGAGACATTGATAAACAGAGCTATCTGTTAGCTACTATGCCTAGTTTTCAGCTGAAAATCATATGGGAGCACGAATTCGATCGTATGGTTAAAGGTGATATCTTGGTATCATCCATATTAAGCTCATTACCTGAGAGGATCTGTATAGAACCCCGAGAGTTTTTATATGGAGGAAGAACAGAAACCATTACCCTTTACGCTAACGCCGATGGAGGGAAAACTATAAAATATGTGGATTTCTGTAGTCTCTACCCATATGTCTGCAAGTACGGCAGATTTCCTATTGGTCATCCCCGAAGAATCACAGAAAATTTCTGTCACGACCCCGAAGCCTATTTCGGCATCATAAAAGCAACTGTACTGCCACCAAAGAAATTGTTTTTCCCTGTCCTTCCATTAAAAATTCAAGGAAGGCTGATTTTCACTCTATGTCCTCATTGTGCTAAAGATCTTAATCGTGATTTGTGTTGCCATGTTGACAAAGAACGTTTCATCACAGGATCTTGGCCCAGTAACGAGTTTTTCAAGGCTGTGGCCATGGGGTGGGTACAAAATCATTGCATTCCATGATGTCTGGCACTATGAAGAGTCCTCCCAATATGTAAAAGGATCCCATAAAGGAATATTTTCTGAATATATAGACACTTTTTTAGCAGCAAAGCAAAAATATTCAGGATATCCCCAAAAAATTTCTTCTGACGAAGAAAAAAGAAAGTTCTGTGATGATTTTTTTACTGCAGAAGGTGTAAGAATTGCTCCCCATGAAGTTTCGGCTAATTCAGTTAGGAGGCTCACGGCGAAACTTGCTTTAAATTCATTGTGGGGTAAGTTCGCGCAAAATCCCGATAAACCACAGAATGTAATTGTCGATAATATAATGCATTATCTTGAAATATTAAACGACAAAACAAAGGAAGTCACTGACATATGTGAAGTCAGTGAAGAAAACATGATGGTAGTTTTTAAACATATTAAAACGTTTCTTCCTGATAATAAGAAAGGCAATATCGTAATAGCATCCCTTGTCACATCAACTGCTCGCCTTAAATTGTACACTATATTAGAAGCTCTGCAGACACGTGTATTATATATGGACACGGACTCTGTCATCTATATATCAAAGCCTGATGACAAATATCATCCTCCATGTGGAAATTACCTTGGTGAGTTAGTGGACGAAATCTCCAGCAAATACTCGGATGGAATTTCTATAGAAGAATTTGTTTCAACGGGGCCCAAAGTATACAACCTGAGACTTTCAAACGGTGAAACTATTCAGCGTTGCAAGAGAATAACCTTGAACTGGCCCAACAAGAAAAAGTTCACTGTTGGCTTATTAAAAAGCATGATTATGAACAAAGATGGCAAGGAAATTAAATTCCAAAAACCATTTAATATTGTCAGAAACAAGTTTTTAGGAACTTTAACAAATATACCTTCCGAAAAAGGATTTAAAATGGTATTTGAAAAAAGATTATTAAGTGATGATTCATATGTGTCTTTCCCATATGGGTATGAGAAGTAATAAAGTTTCTGTGCCTACCTGTGTTTCTGTGTATTTGTACGATTTTTTTTTCTGTTTTTAAGCATTTGGTTCATTCACATTTGTTTACTGAGTTTCCTGCAGTATTAAATAAAAACTGTACTTCTAGTATTTCTGAAGTACCAGAATTTTGTTTTTAAGCATCGTCCTTGTTTTATTTCTCCCCCCAAGGTTGTTAGGGATATATTTCTAGAAAATCGAAGAACATATGTTCTAAAATGGGTAATGGCGTTGCCAATTACCTCCCAAAACTATGTAAATCCGGCTGAACTAGATGATGGATCATTTCAATCTATCCCCATATGCATTGATCTAACCTGTGAACCCGATGTAATAGATTTCATTTCGAAGCCAGAGACGATAAATCTGACATCTTCCGAACCTGGGACAGTGGATTTAATTTAGGAGTGGGAAATAATGGAACCGGACTCCGACCCCGAGATTATCGACATCGTTTCGGGCTCTGAGGTAGAAAACCAGGGTTCCGAAGCTGGAAGGGATTCTGACTCTCTGCCGTCTACTATTTTGGCGGATATAAATGACCGATTGAATGTCTTACCATCATCAATGATAACCCCTTCGTGGAGTTCAACCCCAACTATCTAATTTTTGTATGCTTCAAAAAAAAAAAAAATGTGGTATAATAAATGTTGTTGTCGTATACTTTAAGTATATTGTATGGCGGTGTAATGCTAAAAATAATTGCAATAAAAAAAGCATGTTCTTTACAAAAATTCTAATGAGTTTTTTAAATTTTATGATTTTTTTTTATAGCCCAAAAGCTGCTGGTACTTGGGCGGTGGTATTTTCATCAGTATTGAAACGATTCATGACGAAGTTCAAGTTAATATATATCGTCGTTTTACTGTGCACGGTGAAAAGTGGCGTCCAGCAGAAGGGGAATTTCTTTATTACAGGAAGAATGGATACGTATGTACAGAATGCTCGATATAATAGAGGAATATTTTCATTCAGATAGCCCACAAATCCGTGTGCTGTATTTTGGCGGGGAGCTAGTGATCACTGTATTTCCCGCTATTCGAAATGTACAACTACAAAAAAAACATCCCACAGCGAAAAGTGGAAAATCTAGCCAATGGTATGTGAAACTCAACTATCAGCAGTGGAAATTTCTGTATCGGATCAAGCACAAAGCTACAAAATGCGTCATATTCAATTTTTTAAAATCATTTCCGCTAAGAGCTATGTTTAACGAAGTAACTGGGGAGGAAATCAAAGAATGTATTACTCCCTGTGATCACAGTGGCTTGAATAATTTATTGTACAATATCCTGAAAACACAATTAGTCCAGAATTTAACAGAAAGTGCTCGTGATGAAGGAAAGGATATGTACGATATAGTGGCGAATGATTTCTATGTGAACTGTGCAATATTAGGCATAGAAATGTATGATATGATAAGTAAATTTTCTGGCAAATGTACATCCGTAGAAAGCAATTTCATACGCTCAATCAACTTGAATTCAATACTATCTCAGATAATTTATGAACTCAGAGAAGTAGATGACTTTGAATGAACAATGTTTTTCTAAATGTGATCGATGTCTTCAAATGATAATTGACTATTTTTTATAATTTTCCCCTATTGGAAATAATTTATAAGATTTAATAAAATCAGTTTTCTTTGAAATACTTGTGTATTTTGTTTATATAGAATTACTGAAACAAACACAAATTTCCAAAAAAAAAGCAATGGATGTTTAATAAGAAATCCAATGATTACATTCTTTTGGTTTTGACAGAGATTTACCAACTTGATATTTTTCGCTTTTGATAAGAAATTGTTTATTTTTTACATATTTTAAAGGTAAGTTAACTTCTTTTATAGCATGCCTAAATTCAAGAGCTGCCGGAATGGGTCTTTGAATTTTTTTATTTCTCAGTAAATTGTCAACCAGATCAACAATATTCGAGTCAGGAAGAACTTTGTCTTTATACACAAATTCTCCATTAGGTGTCCATGAAATAATTTTTGAATTCTTTTTGAAAACGTCTAAAATATTATGTGCATATCTTCTTAAATTTTTAGGTACAGTCTGCAACACCATATCTTCAACATCACTATTTTTTGCTGTTGAAACATCAGTTTTAACTTTTTCAGGGGTTCCCTTATATCAGCCGATACATCTAAGAGTTCTTCAGCTAAATGATCTTTCGTTGAAAAGTTTGACATAGGCGGATTTAAGAGGGGCACTTGAATTCTTTTATTAAGCACTTGGTTATATAATTTAATTTTAACATCAACAGGTTCTTTACTCAGTAAGATTTTCTTCATTTCTTTATCGAGGTCAGATAAAACTTCTTCCGTAGGTACATGTCTTGAAACTCTCTCTTCTGGGACGAGCACCATTTTCCTGGCGTATTCCATCTTATTTGTTTAACAGAGTTGTTAAAACACTCAGAGCCGCAGGTATCAACACACCTAAGAATCCACCTTTCTGAACCAAAATTCTTCTTTTCTTGAACAAGGGGACTTTTTTATCAGCTAACTTCCGTAGTGTGTGTTTATGTCCACGCAATTTTCCCTTCTGCGGAGGTGAAAGGGGAACATTGCCTTTTAAAGTGTTCAAAACACATTCACATATGACTTTTATTCCACTGTTTGGCAGTTTCCTTAAAAAATCTTTCAAGTGTTTTTTAGGACAAATCTTCATCAGACGCAGCTGCTGAATGTGTTGCTCCGATAATGTCATGGCGAAGAATAACGAACTTTATAACACACTTAAGTTTTTAAATACTCCGCGTATGTGACTGCTTTTTGGGGAGCACAATGGTTTTTATCAGTTCGATGATGAACTAGTCACTGCACTTGGACATCAGGGAGGTATTCCACATTAGGACAACACAGAGCATCAAAGTCCTTAAAGATGGTACCTGTTAACTTTTCCACGTACTTGCATTTATTTAGTCCTTTGGCCTCGAAAATATCAGTTTCAGTACAGAAGGAGTGGAATATCTTTAAAAGGACATTCTACTCTTCGTTTCTGCTATCCCATGGAATGTGGTGTATATTTCGGGCCGTCCAAAGGCACTGAGCTTTTTCTCTTCTTGGATGCAGTTCGCAGAAGGGGAACGGTGGCAAAGGGCAAACATCCCCCTCCCCCGTCTGCAAATAACATGCAACGAGATCTTTCACTATGAATTTTCTGTTCTGAAGGAAAAATCCTTCTACGTCGACGACGACCGTTTTCATGGTAAATGGGGAGCTAATGCCGTGGTTGGTAAACATATTGAGTTTCTCCTGGGAGTATATTGGTGCGCAAGCGCATTTCTTCCGGTGTGTTTGGTTTGATGTCTATCATTAAGTAGCTGAACGGAAATTTCGTAGCATCCAGATATACCTCGTGAAAAAATTTCACTTTGTTAGGGTACAACTGTCTCCCCAAATGAGTGACCTGATTCACATCTCTACGTGACTTAAACAAAAACAAATAATGAGCATTAAGGGAAATTTCTCTCATTTCTTTGCCTTTATGGAAAATATTTTGGGTAATAAAAACAACGGATACATTATAATGATGACTACCCCTTGTAAATAAATGGGTTAGTCTTTTATCATTCCCACATTCTACCATCAAATCATCTATAATGAAAAGCGTGTTTCCTTCCAAATAATCCTTGAAATTTGGAGGAATACCGTCGACAAAAGTAACATCAGGTATTTCATCATATAATGGTTGATGAACGCCGTAGAACCAAACCACATGTTGCAGTGATGGGTAGATGATTTCCACCTGATGTTGAAGTAAACGTTTCACAAAGTGAGTTTTACCACAACCCGTAGGACCCGCTATTAGAGCTGTGAAAGGATGATGCAGCTTAGGCACTTCCATATTGACAACTGAATGAAATAACAAGAGTCAGCCCAATTTAAAGACATAACACATAAAATAGTGATAAATCAATTTTTATTATTCACATTCTAAATTTTGATACAATTCCAAATTTTTTTTAACGAAACGAAAAACACGTACATCGTTTGTTTCACTTTTATAATTAAATAGTTTTACAATGGAATATAAGCTTTTTCCGCGACATCTAGAATATAAGTAAAAAATGCAAAATTGGCCACACACGGCCGTAAACGAACTTTGGAGAGACATGTCATTAAAACTCACGTAGGTAAACTTGGAAACAAATCGGAGAATAGGTCCTTCAAAATATTCTGGGGGATGTCCATAGGAATCGAAAAATTCCACAGTTATTGGGTTTGGCATAAACATGGCCAGCCAGTGTTTCCCGGGACTCCCATACTGATCCGTGTTCACAATGAGGCAGGCTGGGAACTTGGAAATTCTCTTAGGAAGTCGGTTGCATGCAAACACACCGAGAAATGAACGATGCGTCACAGGATCTTGCGTTAGAATCCTAGTTATTTGCACACTGTTCATTCCTTTTAATTAGCAAAATCACAAAGAATGCTTCTGGACTTGGAAATTTCGATAATATTCTGGAACTCTGCGTAGATCAACACAGAAATTGTTTTTGACAAAGCTTTTCTAAATTTGATTTCCACTCTCAAATTTCCTTGCTGGACCAAGTTCATATGTCCACCATCACATCAATCGGGACTAAGATCAAAAGCATACAGCGTATAACCCTTGGAAAATTCTTCACGGCCGATGAAAATTCCTATGTCTTGCCCCAATTTCTCGGTTCCTTGAAATAGGCTATGGTAAGAACGAACTGTATTTTCCGTTTCGAAGTTGGGCTCTAGTGGTTTATGGGGAACGGGTTGACCGTCAACGTACACGGCGATAAAGTTGACGTCATAATGTTTGAATTCGAAGGGGTTTGACTTATATGTACCATTAAAGGCATCGTTGTCCACACACCCAATGACCAATCTCTTTGGCATTTGTCCAAGGAATACGTTGTCTTGCACGAAGGACATACTTCCTTGAGAAATGGAATACACTTTACATAAAACACGATCAATGGGATATTTGGCAGGAGATTTTTCTAAAGCCTTTGCATGACCTATGGCAACTCCTGGGTTGACTTTGACTTTTCTCACAAAAATTGATGCATGGTCGATGAGAACTCTGTAATTGGGTGTCCCGAAGGAGGAAACGAGACAGAAATCCGGTTTGCTACGAATCAGTTTGATTTTCACATCCACTAAATTTAGCAACAGTCTATTTTGAAAAAATAAATCACAATGCAAATTTCCAATCATGTCCAACGTCTTGCTATCCTTTACGAGTTCGTAGCGTTGATACAATCCCTTGTTCGTTGTAGCATTCGTGGGGTTAATTTCATGTAGATGTCCGGATGTATCCTTGTAAAAACCTTCACATGCTAAATATGTTTTCTTTGCTTCTTCTCCATAATTCAGCAGAGTTTCAATATAAGCTCTGTATGGATACGTGTTGCTTGACGACGAAATCACTCTTTCGTTTAAACTGATGTCGACTTGCGAAAACAGAGAATGAAGGAAGCAGTTAATGGGACCCACGGGCTCTTTGTCGGGCAGGACCGAATTGTCGGATTTCACGATTTTGACTTTCACGTAAAGTTGACTGGAAGATAAGTCCATGTATTCTTCTCCACTCCCCGAAATATTAAATTCCAAAGGGCCTCCATCTCGAATATTGGCTAAGGGGTGGTATTCAATCCATTGTCCTTTTTCTATGCTTGTTTGTGTGGGCGGTAAAGCAAATAAATCCAGTTCCGACTTGAGGCATACGGAAGAATGACTGTGAATCAGAGCCATGGTTTTACGGATCAAAAATGTCACGTGTTACTCTCTTGGCTTTCTTTGAAGAAATGATATATTTCTTCGTCTTTCTCTTCCTTTTAACACTTCCACCCATCATTTTCTTTACTTTGTTAGCGACTTTGTCGGTGAGCAGTTGTCCTGCTTCTTTAGCTCGTTGTTTGGCTGCTATCTTCACATCTTTTCCTTGAATAACATCCGTGACGAGATCCATCCCCGTTCGTAAGACTTGTTTTCCGAGTGTTTTAGCACCTTGTTTGAATAATGGTACCGCCGTTCTAAATAACGAACGAAAGAGTCCTCCAAGTCCATAACCTTTTTGCAGTGGTACTCCTTGATAATAGAATAATCCTTTTCCAGTTTGGCTGATGTAATAATCCTCAAAGGATTTTGTACAGCAGTGGTAGGGTTCATACATGATTACAGATGTTTGAGACGAAAATGAAGTTTCACGATTGCTCTCCCCCGTTCAAATGGCACTAATTGACCTGTGTGATTCCTTATAACAATTTCGATGGTTTGGAAATTTTTTCTTGCAAGAGGCAAATAATGAGGTCGATCGAACAAAGCGCTGACCATCTCTCCATCCACACCACTCACTTTAACGATGCGAAGGAGAGGAGCAACCATGTCCCCCACCGGTTGCGGTTCCACAATATCGCTGTACACATACAACAGAGAAAACCGACCGTTTAGATCTGCGATAAATTCACCATTTACAGAGAGAGCTCCATTCACAGCCGAAAGTTGCATGGGTTGGTATCCTAAGATTTCTGCAATCCCTGGGGGCAAAACCAAGCGAGTACCTTTAAGAAGAGTTGACTTGACCTTTTGAGTCGCTTTATTATAATTCAAAAAGATTTTATTGGCAAAGTGATTGCTCATGGATTTAACAATGTCCGCTACAGACTCGTAATGGCCTGGAGATATTCTTCCCGTCTTAAACTGACCCGTTCCTAAATCGTATTCGAAATGATTGGAATTTTTCGTGATATTATACCACGAATGGGGGTAGATCAGTTCGACGAGTCCCACTTCCCAGTCTCCATTCAGTTCGATTGAGGAAGGAAGATGCGTTATGAAATGAGATATTTTGTTGTCCAAAAAGTAGCCGAGAGAGCTATCGCTCGGTAACGTCAGATAGAAACTCATTTTTCATACTGAACGTCTCAGGTAAGTACTTAAACTTTTATATGTTCACTAAATCGTTCGATGGTATCCATGAATTAAACTTATCAGGGTAGCCTTTAAATTTAACAAAATATTCATATTTGTCTTTCCGTTTACGTTTCTTCAGAACCATTTCGATTGGGTAGTGGTCATTTTTTTTTACTTTTTGCAGTTCTTCGGCGTAGAAGGTACCACCAATGTCTTCTCCTAGTAAATCTTTAACTTTATACACTGGAGGTGATCTAGCGAAGCGTTGGGAAACATTAAATAACTCCTCTGACCAATTCGTTTCGTACCCCTTTTCGAATTGTAATTTGGTTTTAGATAACCTCACAGTATCACCTATATAGAATTTATAAACTGGATGAGATTCAGATATATCGCCATATAAGTTATTCCACACAACCTCTTGGTTTTCTAGACTGATATTTACTGGTTCCATCTTAATACTTCGATGATGCGTTGCATTGTAACTATGTATCAATTTCTGCAAGATGTTAATATATGTGTATGTGTTTCGACTAGTAAAGTACTTCCACATTTTTGTTTTTAGAGTTCGATTGAACCTTTCTATTACACTCGCTTTTGTCTCATTTCTGGTAGTAAAGAAATGGACGTTGTTTTGTTTCAGGAAATTCTGGAATTCTCGATTTTTAAATTCAGAACCTTGGTCAGTTTGTAGGTTTAACGGTTTGCGTTCTTTAAATATTTTCTGAAACACTTTGATCATGGATGACCCAGTCTTTTGTATCATAGGAACACACCATGCAAATTTTGAAAACACGTCAATGCATGTTAATAAATATTTATATCCGTTATTATGTTGTTTCAGACTGGTCAAGTCAACTAAATCAGCCTGCCACTGTTCATCGATTCCCATCACAATGACTCGATTTCTCTGAAAATGTCTCCTCGCAGGTTTATGAAGGGTGTAAGTTTTCTCCCCCTCAGCCATTCCTCGATTTCCTTTTTCTTTATTTTTCCGTTTACAGCATGGTACAAAGCATTTACTCCACCGAAACTTCCGGGGTGAGCTGGATCTAGATAAGTCTTTTTCAAGAGGTCGTGATTCTCCATTACAACAACTGATTTGAATACTATCAACAGAAACAGTAAAACTCATGCTTACACTAAAACACAGACAACAGAAATGACACAAAAGGGTACTTACATGGGATTTTATTGGTGCATAGGGTCTTCCAAAATGTACAGATTTTTAGCACTTTCTAATACATCGCAAATATTCAAGTGATTAAAAAAATCAAATAAGTGTTTTCCGACATGAAAAATGAGTCGTTCACAAATTCATGGGCGATCAATTTTAGATCCAAATTGGCTACGGCCTTTTTGAACAATGCATGCACTTTACCTTTTCGAGTTGAAAATTCACAGGCATGTCCTAATCCATAGCGATCTTCAATTTTGCACATCAGACAGTCGATCAGTCCATCGATGGCTGAAGTAATGTTCTTTTTTATCACGTGGCAAAATGTCTTTTTTAACGCAAATTCACCATCTATGGAGTCAACACTGCTATGTCCAGTTCTTTCAGCCTCGTCGAGAACGAGCTTCTTAAAGGACGATCCAAACATTGTTTGGTGAATGCTTGCCCTAATATCATCACTACATTCATTAAGTTTTTCCCATTGGTCTTCAGTCAGAGATATCCGGTTACGATATGCTGATAAGAATCCATTGTTCACACCAATGCTTTGAATATGCAGATAATTCCTGTCGTTTTCTTTATGCATTGTCAGAAACAGTTTCCTTGCTATACATTGGGTTAGGTCGGTTAGGGCGGTGTCAAACGGACCCGTGAACATCATAGATTCGAGGAATTCCTCCCATAAAAATGGCGTCATCACTAGCCCGTGATTGGTCGGGTAAAAATGCAAGTCGACGCACTTATACATCCGAAGGTGAACTTTTACACGATCCTTAAAATCGCTGACAACAGCAAACGCATCGCCACCAAGATGAAAATGATGACTTGGTATATTATCCAATGTGAATCCTTTCGAAGTTTTAGTCCGAGAAGTAAAGGGCCTTTCATGATAATCCACTTGTTCACAAATGCCATCGTTACTGCGCTTCATCCTGGAGTCAAAAAACTTACGGATACAACCACACAACCGACACAGTCGACAACACACACAGGAGTGACTCTCTCACCACGCTGTGAAAGCACATAACTTTCGGAATTCAAGCACAAACACGCCCTGTACGGTTTTTTCGACAAGAATATTTCCTAAGATGATGACGTCAACAGACCTCCGTTGCCAATAAGCGAAAAGAAATAGAAAGTTTTCTCCACCACTCCGCCCAACCCCAATCCTACAGAGGGCGATGCCATCGCCTTGCTCCCTCGTGTCGAACGGAACTGAGGTCACACGCCACGCCCACCCATCACGTGACCAGAAGTGTTGCCATCGAAAAAAGGTTACTACCCCTTTGGAAAATTAATTTCAAAAAGTGCCGACAGATGGGGCTGCAAATTTTCGCGAACCACCACCAGAGGGCGCTGCCATCGTATTTCTCCCTCGCGCCGAGAGGAGACCGGAAGTGACGTCGCGCACGATCCGCCCACCCGTCACGTGACCGGAAGTGTTGCCACCGAAAAGGGTTATCAAGCGCGGTCTTATACTACTGTCGTGGATCCTATAGCTTCCGAATGCTTCCGGTGTCTTGTCGAGTTCATGCTGAGACGAATCGCCGCCATCGTCAGGACGTAAGGTGGTGCTACAAGTTACTAGATATTTATTTCTAGTTCAATTGCTCTTCAGTGTATTTTAATACGATTTATAAACAAATCAAATGTTTTACCAAAATCCTTTTTTTCCGGGTACTTTTGAACATAGGCAGCGTTATACGTTTTCTACGATGAACTTACTGTTAAGAAATAATGAAAAACTGAAAAATGTTGTTATCTAAGTATTTCTTACGACAACACCTGTAAGGCAGAAAGTTTGTGAAAAAAGTTGAAAAACTTATTCTTTTTGCAATATGATTGCAATATATTCCATGGAAGACAAGAATATATTGTTTAAATCAGAAGAGGGCTAAGAGTTTCTTTTATAAACTTTGATATATTTAGCTACTAAATGAAACATGTGCAGCTGTGGAGTTATGTTTCTGAAAAATGAATATGCGTTTTTTGTAGGATACGACAGAAGTCGCATTTTAATAAGTCTAGAAAGACTTAGCCAACTATTTCAGCAAATAAGCTGCTGCAAATATATCGCACTTGATGCATTTTCGTTTAGATTACTTTGTTAATTTAAGTAAATAGAAATTTTAATATAATGACAATTCTGGTGGCTAATTAATTAAAACATGGCAGATATATTTGATATTTCGCTTCTGTTCTAAGACTGTCCAACGATTAGTAACATAGAACTGCTGTTTAAAATGCTCTATCATCACGAAATATATTATGATATCTTGACAACCAGAAATGTGCTCAACTACGATTTCAACAGAAACAATACGAGAAAATATTAGTGAACCTTGACATAATCTTTATATTTTACCTTAAAATACTCCTTCTTTATATATTATGTAGTTTTCGTTAACACTGACAGAAATGCTTATATTTCATATGGGTCATTTGAAACCTCATACTAAATAAGGGTTATGTATGAAAACATTTCTACTGCATGTATATTTTACAGATAAGTTATATGGCGCCTTATGTTGTAATACATCCTCTTTTGAAAAATGGATATGGTGTAATCAAGTATTGCAGTCAATTTACTGCGCCCTGTAGAGTGTTAGGAAACCTGGATTTTTGGAGTGATCGCACTTCATACGAAGACAAAAAAACGAATCACGTTAACACAAAACATTATGAGTGCGTAGCTTTTATAACGAAAATACACCGAAACAAACCATCGTAAATAAAAAGGACAAAAAAGTCTTAGGTAAAGAAAGCAAACGTTTAGAGACAAAGAGGAAGGTTTGTAGATAAAAGAGTGAGACGAAATGAAACAGTTTCGACTTGTATGTTTCAAGTAAACCTTCTCGTGAATTGCTTTGCAGCACTTGAAGTAGTTATGCATGCAATTGAAGCCGCCAGCCGCAACTGTGATTTTTGTTCACTGGCATGGCTTTAACAATGGCGACAGTTTTCGTGACATTCCGAACTTACATTCAGGTGTCCATGGACAGATCCATTAAGAGCTAAACGTTTATTGCGCCTTAACCAAACCATTTGCAAAGTGGTTTCGTTACGAAGCTACATAGAATGATAATGTCGTTCATATCAGAACAACGCCGCAAGCCTTGCTAGAATTAGTTACACCGGCTCAGCAGAATACTAGCATAAAAATTGCATGGACCGATATGTAAGCATAACAAGTGTTAAAGGCACTAAACGATTCCTGAAGTATATTGGCTGACACAATATGGTGTCAGCTCTGAAAGTATAGATGTGGCGGCATTTATTGTCAGCTTTACGAAATGCAAATGGGATTAAACAAACTTCACTGAATGCATTGCAAATGCGTGAATAAATTGCAGAGCGCAAATGTAGTTCCATTGTGTACTCTAAGCAAAGGACTCAGAACAGTTCAAGGTACACTTTGCGAGAAAGAAGGAATTTTTATAAAATGATTTCCTACGTTTCTCTTAAGCACATGTATTTTGGTCAAATACGTCTTTCATAAATCAAATCACACTCCAAGGTGCAATGAAATCACAAATTTTGATCAATGTTCTACAAATGGAATGACATTTTCAGTACATAGGTATCAAGTTCCAGCGTGAGCTTTTATATCATACTTTTTCCACTCGTAAGGATATCATAAGTCCGTCGTCTATTCGAGCAGCTAAATTCATTGTTTAAGCATTAAACTTTCGCAAAATTCAGTGACTTATTACGTGGCAAAAAGATTTCCTTCTTAATTTAAGACCTAGGTTTCAGATTCCAATGTGTTTATTAAATCGAATTACAGGGGAAATGAATGCAGTGGAGGAGGTCGACGAAAGAAAGATTAATTCAGAAACAGCAGAAACTGCGCCAAAATACAAATTTTTGCCCTTAATTGTATGCTGGATAATATACATGTAGCTTTTTTGCGGCGATAGGTGACGTACATTGCAGATTTGATTTGGTCATGCCGAAAATAACGATATCCCTTGAACCCTATTAAATCCTCTTACATGCTCCCGATCATGGATGCAAATTTTCCGTTTCTCAAAGTTTTTGAAAAACGGAAGTCGGAGCACTCCACGTAATTCACTACGACGTCGGGCGGCCACAATTTTGCCAGCATGCAATAGAAGAAAGTTTATGTTCTTCTCTTATGTTTATAAATCTCGATATCAATTACATGTGAGGAGTGGCTGGGTGAGCTCTAGAAGTTACTATATGTATTATGCATAAATTCCCTGACAGGCCTTGTACATGAAGATAAATTTAGCATGAAGTGATTTTTATAAACTCTAAGTCAAGAACAAGGGTTCAGACAGCAGACTATTTAGTATCTGTAAAAGCGCAAACAAATGAATATTTAAATATCAAAGAAGTTTATCCTAACTATCGCCGATCAAAAACTACAGGACTATGATTATGGAACAATAATTTTTGGAAGTTAATTACTTTTCGCTTTTGATGTATTTAGCAATATGATAAACAGTTAAAAAACATAAAAAAATAAAAAGGCATACACTGATATTGAGCGTACGAATCATATCACGTTAAAATGCTCTTTATAACATAACTAATAGCCACCGCAATAAATTAAAAAAATGAATTTAATAAAGCAAATGTTCTAGGATGAGATTTTATGGGTATGCTGAAAAGTTTCTATGCAAGGCGATTTTGTCACAGCATTATTTCCAACAAGATTCTTCAACATTACACGTTTGAACTACTTCCATACTGAGATGTTAATACAAAATCATATGAGTGAGCTAGTTTAGTCGAATAATAAGGGAAATACAGTTAAAAAAAGGCCATCGATTTTCTCGGCTCTTACAACCTGATGCTGTCCAAAAATCTTATGAGATTCCTATTAGGGTACGAGCAGCACGTGACCTCGTGACCATCATTAATGCGTTTATACTTTCGTAGTGGTCTCCTTTGAATACAAAATTCGAATGAAGACCTACCCATCGCAGGAATCCCTAAATAAAAGATAGTATTGATATTTAAAACAATATGACTATGCGATTAATCCGAATTTATTGGCGTACAATATAAAAAAGTTTCGGAGCTTTCGCACAACAACCAGATGGGTTTTCAAAGAAGGTACGCAGCAAAAGCACACAGCTTGGAAACTTTAATTTCTTTCTAAGCCAATAAGTTTGGATTACTGGTATATTTATACTATTTTGAGTATAGTTAGTGTACACTTCCTAGATATTAAAGAGTTATGCGTACTTAAAGTTCACCAGAAACGCTGTACGTTTCAAAATGTTATGTTAAATCAATAATGGCAAGTAGAGTGCAAATGATAATTAGAGAGTTAAAAAGGTATTACATCCGATAAAAGATTTTTACGGGACTCAGTTACTGATATTCATTTTTTCCGTAAGGCGTGGTTCATTTACATTGCACTAAATAAACTTTAAGAAGCGAACATTTATGTTTCATTTCGAAACGTTATGCCTATGCAGAGGGACCCCACCAAAATATTTTACTTGCTTACTAACATGTTTAAGGTTCCGTTGCAATATTCGTTTGTTTTTCCTCCGAAGGATTCTTTAATTCAAACAGTTTTAGCTAAGGTCGTTGTCTGTGAACTCTCGGTTTTTAAAAGCAGACCATCTACTGTTTGAAATTAACGAAAATTGTGGATACGAATGTCAGCCCTAAACATCTTACAAACGTGAAAAAGAAGGCACAAAGACATTTTAAAATGAAGCACTGTACTCTCGTACTTGATAAATTACTATATTTAATAGGAAAAACTGCATCAAGTAAAAATAAAACATTTTGTGAATAATAAGCCAATTTCTGAAAGATTTGTTAAGCCAATATTACCTTCTTAAATTAATTCCTTACTTAGATCTGCTTTTCAGAAATACCCTTGAACAAGTCTTGTGGATTTCAATTAGAACATACTATTTAAGCATGGGTTTTTTTTTTTGAGATATTATAACGAGTTAATTTGCAATCATGCAATACTCATCTTTCTGTTTGTTTGTCTACATTGAAAAAGGAAATCAGGGAAAGAACGTTTTTCAGTTTGTCCCACTTATTTTTTAGACATAACTTGCCACCTGAAAATATCAGAATTCCCATGTTCTTATGAAAGGTATATTTATGTGTGATGAGCTCCATATGTGTGGAGGTACACATTGCTTGGAATTCCAAAGACAATCGAACTTAAGTGTTTAGAAGTTAAACATTCCCTTCCCATAACGTTCTAAGAGAAGTACTGATTGTGAACTTTTTTTTAATAGAAATTGGAATTTGTCTTTCTCGTCAGGCATAACTTGGGTTTCGAGTAAATGTATTTTCTTCTGACGTGTGAAGAAATTTTCCGGAACTTTTGCAAGTAGACGGAGCCAATTGCAAACTAATGCCAGATGAATCGGCATGGAGTGTTTTGGTCCCAGAAATCGCCTGATTCCGTTTATTTTGCCTACGGTGGGATGTAGAGAAATATATTACACTGAGTCTCCACAACAGAATGGCCAATCACTAAGTAGTTAACTGAATCCGACACCATTTCAAAATTATTACTTGCCAATAAACTAAATTCCCTTCAAAATCGCTCTCACGTGTCAGTAAGGAGGATTCCTGAATAATATGTTCGCAGTTTTTTTATATAGTTTTGTGTGTGTGCCTGGTGGCTAAGCGACGTCCATCAGCATCTCGATGGGCTGTAAGCAATTGCCCGTTCCTAATAATTTAGGACAATTCCTTCCCATGGAAACGAGAGAGCTAGTGCTTTAAGAGAAGTACAGCATTCATGCCTCACCAGGAGTCGAACCCGGACCCATCGTGAACGAATGGGCAGAAGACAGCGCTTGGATTATTGCGACATAGGGGAGGTATCACACAGTTCCTTTAAACATTTTCAGAGAAATACAGTATTATTTGTTTTAGTGTTAGATTCAAATTCCATTTGCAAATTCCGAAGGAAAAATCAAACATTAACAGCGCATCGTTTTGCCAGAACAAAGCCAGATACCACAAATGCATCATAATTCGGATATTAGTGATTCACAATTCTTCATTTCCCTTCTTTATGTGTGTGTATAAAAAGTTGATGACATTATTATGATTTTATTTGCACTATTGCAACAGAGTACCTTACACGATACATGCCGAATAAATTGCATATTTCCCCATTCAAAGGGCCTTCTGCCCCGAGGGTTAAGCGAAGTGTAAGGTTGATATGACATTGTATATACATAAAGGATGCACTTATCTGAAAACACAGTCACAGGTTTTAGTATTTCAACAAATCAGATAACTATATACATAAGTAAGCACTTCCTACTTTTAAATATTTTACGACTGAATGAAATTGCATGAAAGGAAACTGCGCAATTCCATAAAACTTGCGAAAATCAGAAACTGCAGTGTTCATTTACTAATTGTTCCCAGGTCAGACATAGACAACTTTATGAATAGTTACGGAAGTTTAAGGTGCTACGCGTGATGAGCCAAAAGGAGTTTTTGGAACCGGAATTTACATTCATCTCCGTTTTATTATTAATAAAGTCAAACGGAGCAGGATGCTTGATTTGACCAGTTACCACAAATGTGTTTCTTAGAAAAATATTTCAGAAGAAATGGTTCTCCAAACACGAGAAAGGCAAAGAAAAATATATACATTCTCTACTATCAAAACAAATAATCTTATCCATTAGAAGCTTAGTCTCTACAACTTCCAAAGGGTTCCGCTTATCCAAAATTCAACTACATGTATTTGACATAGAGTCGAGCGTCATCACCAGGCACTTCCTTCATGGTGATAACATTCGAGGTTTTGACAAAAGAAAATAAGGTAGGGGTTTCTTCTCTTATTATTTTGTCGTAATGTGGATGGTTACCTGCAAAATACATATATGGCATTGTTCAGAGAGTAGAAAAGTTCCAGCATAACCTAAAGAAAGTAGCAGCGTAAGCTTACCATGCTTGTTATCTTGTGTATCGGCATGTTACTCAGTTAAACGTCTGTTTGTAGTTATAATGGCTGAGAAATAATATTGAATTGATTAGGTCAACACACTCCGCAAGATTTTATTGGAAACTCATGTGTCACGCGGACAACTGTTTATCTACAACTGTGTAGAATACTTACGTTGTTTTATTATATTAATATTTAGTTCATAAATCTGAAATAAAGTTTCATCTGTAGATCGTTATCTTAAAAATATATGAGGACCGCCGTCAGAGGTCGTTTCGCTAATATGGTATACCTGAAAAAACTACGTCGCAGATTTAAGTCATAATGTAACTGGTTAGTCGGTGTCAATTCCATTCGAAGTTTGACCACAACTACCGCATGAAAACAGAGGACATTGTTAGAATTAAAGCTGTGCTGGATGTAGATAGCAACGCTTTGCCCAGGTATAGTAAATGATTCCGCCAACAATTTCCTTAAGGTAAAGAATATTATTGGCAAATGCAGAGATTTTTCTGACTTTGAAATAGTAGTCAACATTATTGGTATCCTGAGAGGAAAACGTCCCATTTATGAAGTAGTAATAGCCTTTCTCTTATGCTGTAGAAAATATAAGGACAAAAATAAAATGTGCCGGGAATTTACGTCGTGTTTCCATTTCCTAGATAATGAATATTCTGCGCGTCAGTTCAACTGAAAAAAATTGCAACGAACTACAACTCCAGATGACAAAAGAAATTTGAAGAAAGACATCGAACTGTCCAGAGACGAAGTAGGGACTCTAAAGTACAGATTGACAATTTAAAACTGCGGATCACGAAAAGCAGCATCTGAAACGAAATAAGGACAAAAAGACAGGACTTAAGTTAGGCGAAATTGATTTTATGTCCTGACGATCTAAGTTCTCCTTTGTACCGCACTAACTGCATTAATTAATTCAAACAAAAAACAAAAAAACAAAAAAAACTTCGAAGGACTTCACATCATACCATGATGTCAAAAGGTGACTTTTTTTAATCTTTTATTTCAATTCATTTAACCATATTTTGGTTGTCGATAGCGACTGGTAACAGGTAACGTTAAAACTTTATGTCATATCTTGTCCATACGTCGACGATCGCGTATTTGCTTGCCGAGGTTATGGCTTTTTAAAGAATAATCAGATCCTCTGACTTTCATTAATTTTACTATTTCAGTAGTTTGCTACTGCTCATATTTGTACAACAAGATTTTTAGAATTAGATAATATCTGCATGCATACGCTGTATTGGGAAAGCATGCGGCAGAATGAGAAATCTTCTAAAATTTCACAATGAACTGAAATTTGATTTAATGTGTTATATGTCTAAATATTCAACGCTCAAGATGTGCCAATATCTGCACTAGCATGGAACTTCAAAAGTTTATAGAAATGTACTTGAAAAAATAATTTCAAATATAGAATCTAAATTAATCATTTGCGTTAGCATAATGCCATGTTAATTTTGTGAGGTGTGCATAGCCCCATATCAAAACTTTCTGCTAAAATGCCAAACCGAGAAGGAGAATTGTTAATTCAGTTACATCTGCCTTGCTGTAAACATTGTTGGGATATAGAAGTTCCTTTATGTATCATATAATTCTCATCAAAAGAACCACTTGTAATATCGAAGTTACAAGTAAAATTAAGAGCCGAAATTCTGACTTTGGGTTCTTTCTGCATTAATTTGATAATGTAATGTTATGCAACTTGCAAAAAACTAAAATTCTTTCTGCGCATACCGAAACGCTGAAATTCAAAGTCATGAGAAAAGAATTTAGGATATTTAACGCTGTGCTGAAATGAATATAATGTTGAGGTGTATAGCCAATGTATTTCTACAGAAGATCGGTTGGATGAGAAATCTATCATAGCACTAGAATAAATAAATGTTTAAGTAGAACAGGTAAATATTATAACTTAATACCTGTTTCGTGTAAACTAGAGTATTTTCTTTGGTAATACATATTATATTTCATGAAATCGTAAGCAGTTTAAAAACCTCAAAGCATTATTTCAAGTTTCATTTATTAGATCTGTTAATGTATGGATCGAAAAATGGGTTTTCTCGGTGTACGAAAAAGCATGCCGTCAAAGAGCTTCCTTCCATAAAGACAGACGTTCAAAATAAATACTTTCGGTACGGTTAATATATTCTTGGGATAGTATAATAGCGCAAATTGCGTTATACTGAATTTATTTTATTTACAGATTACAACAGGGACACAAAAAATCAAGGAACACAAAATTGCCACTAAATAATCTACAGAATGTTTTGTTTTGACTGTAAATACTCAACATGACGCTTAAATTTTCCGTAAATCATGACGTCTATCCTGCAGCTAATATGACATCGAAAATATTTTTTATGTTTGTTTTTACTATTTCTTTAGCAAAATAGGTTATAAACATTATAATATATATAATGTTGTATTTATTGTACTGTTTTAGACTAATATTCCGTTTTCAGAAAATTTGGCAAACACCTACATGTTGCATGACATTCACCAAGATTTTACCGAAAGTGCGACGCCGGTAGGAAATTTTACACTGTTGAAGTATTACTTTTGTGGATGTATCTACAACTTTACATTTCTAGGCTTAGCAAACATGACAAATTTGTTATTTCGTGGTAATACCTTTGCTAATAACCTGATTCCTTACAGTATTATAAAAAAAATCGCATGTTCAACAAAGTGACGGTTCATCTCGCGGACAAAATTTCAATTCAAGGAGAAAATACACTCATTATGGATGATAATATATACAGGGAGCATAGGAAAGTCCCTTTAGCCTGGAATAAATTGCGAATGGAGAGAGTTACAGTTATGCAAGTGACATAATGGTATAGTAAAGCGAATACGCCCGATCGAATGAAACCGATAGCAGCGCCCCTAGTGGCGAAATGCGGAGGTTTGCCATTGCAAATCGAAAACAAAAAGAGATAGAGTAAAATATCCAAAAACAAAGTTGTAGAGCATCAATTATTTAGTACAAAACGACATTTGTTTCACACGGATAAGTTAAATTGTCGCATGAATACCCTAAAATGTCCGAAATCGATGCGCGACCTTTTGTGTGAACGTTTGAAGGGAACAGGCATAGGTATGAGCAAATACACACAATTTATTGCATAAATGCGTATTTATATCAATACAGTTTGATGACGTCAGACAAAACAAAAACAAAAAAGGTAAACTGGCGCACAGTGATAAGAAGTTAATGTGGAGTATGTTCGAAGCGTTCGCCTTTGCCCACCATACACATTTGTATTCGTGAAAGCAACTCTGCATGCACATTCCTCAGCATGGAAGGTGTCACATTATTGCAAGCATCTGTAATACGACGACGTAAATCCAGCAGACTTGTAGGTGCTGTTGAATACATCTTATTTTTGAGTAGCCTAAGAAATCCAAGTTCGCCATTCTCACCCAGCGGACGTACACCTAAACATCTGATCAGGGTACATCCTGCTACTGGTTTTTGTATCGTAGGCGCGGTTCAACGTCACAATCTGCATTTGCATACGGCTACCTTTGCGAAATGTGACTATGCTGATTCGAATCGTCGGGCATCGATTTCGGACATTGTAGGGTATTCAGGCTCCAATTTATCTTATCCGTGTGAAACAAATGTCGTTTTGTACTATTCAATTGATGCTCTAGAACATTGTAATCGGAAATTTTGCGCTATCTCTTTTCATTTTCAATTTGCAATGGCTAACGTCCGCATTTCGCCACTAGGGGCGCTGCTATCGGTTGCATTCTATCGGGCGTAGTCGCTTTACTACACCGTTATCTCACTTGCATAACTGTATCTCTCTCCGTTCGAAAGTTATTCCAGGCTAAAGGAACTTTCCTATTCACCCTGTATATTTATAAGTACGGAACAAGGAATCGTAGGTGTGTGCCACTATCATTTGATAAGCATTATGGAAAAGGAATACCTGTCAGAACAATTTACGGAGAACCACAGACAACCGAATCCTGGGGAATAGGTTGGAAGAGATTTTGGTAGAAGAAACTTGGAGTCAAGCGAATGGATTAAGTGCATTGTTATAAACATTCGCTTCCGAGGTTAACGCTGTTTTGACACTGATGCTCAAGTTGCTTTAAGCCTCATGAATAAAAGGATGAAACCACCTATCAACAGCTAAGGTGGAATCGGTAAGGGACTAGAATTTTGTTATCTTCAAATGTTCCTTGAATCTGAAGAATAAACCAGTCAGGCGGTGTCATGTCTGGAAAGTAAGAACGATTTCGATTCTTCACAGCCAATCTAAATATTTTATCTAGAAACTCAAACCCATTTTTACAATCTCCTCCGTGTTTCGATTTGATATCGTGTTTCAATTTGCCCAAAAGGCATGCTTAATACGCAGCTCTGGTGTTGCCACTCATTTCCAGAGGGTCAGCAAGCACCACACAACCCTTGTCATAGAACGTAGACGTCCTAACCTTTGCTGCAGACGTGTATGCACCAACTGTTTTGAGGTGAGTAGGTGTTTTGAGTGGAAGGATAATTTTTGGGTGTTTGGACTCTGGATCAAGCAGATATATCTACTTTTAATCCATGCGTTGGAACTGAATTATAAAAACTCTGAAACATCGTCTCTGTTGTTGTAACCATATATGACCCTTCAGACCGCAATCAGTTATTCCCGAAGACACTTGTCCAAGACCATCCACATGCTCAGCATTTCGATAACGATGAGTCCAACATATTCACGGACATCCCCAAAATTTCCTATCTTTATTTTGCATAAATTCTTTGATCGTCACATTTTGTTTTTGTGGACATCTTCCACATATCGTGGGAAGTTGTTCACAGATTGTTATCCTAACAAACTTCATTATGAAAGCTGAAATGTAATATCTTACATTTGGCATCCCAATTGTTGACTGTGGAAAAGGATAGACCCTGTTCTCATAACGTCTCCTACAGTTCATGGTGAACTTCCAATACTTTCTTCCTTTTCAGGAACAGTCACATACTTCTCTTCTGTACTTCTCTTGGAATTCTACTTGAGATGACACCATCTTAATTCCACTCTTGAAAATGAAATGGGTATTTATGCTACATTGGGATCAATACTACTTAAAAATATCACAAAAT
Organism: Macrothele yani; assembly: GCA_039090855.1. Classification (NCBI taxonomy): domain Eukaryota; kingdom Metazoa; phylum Arthropoda; class Arachnida; order Araneae; family Macrothelidae; genus Macrothele; species Macrothele yani. Next base: position 56,866,797 of record CM077021.1, read on the forward strand.
GTTTTCTTCTACATGGCGTATGTTTCATTTTTTTCGGGAAAAAAGGATTCAGTAAAATCCAAATCCTTACCTTCACGTCGGCATTATGAACGCTACACGCTTACAAACGAGATCCAGAAGAAAACGGTGATTTTCAGACCGTACCTCACATTGCATGAGCAATGAAACAGTAAATGAAATACCAGGTTTTTGAGTATTTCAGTGCCATACTTCTAAGAATTCTCCGAGTCGTAATAATGAGGCGTGCATGTAGTTGAGTGGTTTGAAAATTTTCTGTAGTGGTTGTTTTGAATGCTTTACCTACTTGGGGTTCGGAACACAAAAGACGCCGCCCCGTGGCACAGTGGTCTAAGCGATGGCTTCTGATCATTTTTCCGCGATGAGTCAAAGTTCAAATCCCGGTTAAGCATGGATGTCGTATTTTTCTTATGGCACTGGTTCTCTCCCTTTCCTGGAGTCAGTGGTTTGAAATTAAGGACGGGCGACTGCTTATAACCCATTGAGTTGCACACGGTGTTCCTTAAACCCTCAATTAAAAAAAAACTAAGGCAAAAGACGATAAGAACGTGGGAGATTTACAGATGGAAATACAATTTAATTAGCATCATCAGAGAAACGAGAAAATAGTTATTCGAATAATACTTCCTCAGGAAAGCTGGTTGACTTTTCGTAAACTATTCTTAAATTGCCGCTCTGGTTGCCGAATGTGCAAAATATTGACCATCCATTACAATAATAGTGCTGGACAAGTTCTAATCCCATATTAGTCTTTGTTGGAGTTGTTTCCCATAGATATCGCATACCCGCTTTTCATGAGCCAGTTACGAGAAATTATGAATGGAAAATTTAGCGTAGCATTAGATACTCTTTGAAGAATGCGAAAGCCCTGAAACTAAAGAACCTCTACTGAAAACCGAGCTAACCAAAGTTACAAAAATTTAGCAACGCTTTAAAAGAATCACTCCTTATTGCACAACGATTCGGAAAACCTTCAAGGGATAGGTATCTTTATAATAAAAAACAAAGCTGATATTTTTATATGATTTAAAAACAGCTTAAGCATTAAAAATATTTTTTTCGCCTTTTTCTTTGCAATACACACATTGCCCAACATATTTAAAAAATATACCCATATTTCAAAGTGCTCATAAATATGTTAAGCTAAGATTTCTTTTTGAGAATTTGAAAACCTGCGGGAATACATATGGAATTACACGATATCCGTTCATCAAGTGAGGCGTTGGGACACTACTCCGGGGACAAAGACTATGTCGGTACAACCACCTTTAGTTCGACGCGTGACCGAGTTCAGCTATTTGCCAGAAAGCTTCGCCTCTGACCACTGGATCAGTGGGCGTCGGAAATATCTCACACTTCCAATGCTACATTTTTAACACAGTAGTATTACGGCAAATCAGTGTTTTTGCTATAACAACAATTCACAAAATTAGCTTTCTGTTCTTCGTTTGTACGTTCCTGTTGACTGACAAAATAATCAGTTCCAGCGGAATAAAATGTAAAGCAATTTCCGACTACGTGCGGAAAATATTCAATTACCTTTACTCTGCGCGTTCTTGATTGTGTTATTTCTTCAATGTCTTGCCTAAATAATCACAAAATTTCCATCTTCTACTTTCTGATCCGTATGATACGACTTATCGGTTGATAGTTGTGGGCTTCCTGAGATTATGCACTCAGAAGGCCTATGCTGTGGATCTATTCTGTTATTTTTTCTGTGATTCTCCTGTTTATCTCCACGTTACAAATAATCCTCTTGTTTCGTTAAGTATTATGACTGTAAAAATTTTGAAAATGACAAATACTTGATTTAATTACTTCTACTCATTAAATATACCTTTTCGTCTGAAATCAGTGTGTCTTACATTCCAACACAACCTTCCTCTGTGAGAAACACCTTGCCTGAAATCGGAAGCCTTTACGAACATTTACGATGGCGAATATCACAGATCATATTTCTAAGTAATAGAAACAATGCCATACTTGCTGACCCACGACGTATTTAAGAGCCTTTAATAAATCTGAGAGGCCATCCACTATGCGTGTATATATATTATTCTTGCAGAATGACAAAATCTCATGGAATTGTAAGTTACTTTATTCCATTGAGAAATTTAATTGCAGTTTCCTTAATTACAAATCATTTTGCAGTGGAAATTGTGAAAATAATGTCATTACATATGTTTGAAATTCAGAATTTTTATTGTTCGAAAGGGAAAAAAATATCTCTGCTGCGAGCGAGTGTCAAGAGAACAGACCATGCTGGGTAAGAGACATAAGAAACCACTGCAAGCCGTTAGACCAAATCAAAACTATTTCGTCTAACAATATATACAGAAAACACTACAGAAATAAATCAGACGTATAATTGATAGAGGAACTACTGACAAAATTAAAACTGCCGGGCAAAACACTGTGCCCGGTTAAATCTGGAATTAAACAACTAACATTTGATGCAGAAGACACATTTCCGCACATTTCTGCAGGGTGTGATCAGATATTTAACGGCAAGAAATTTAGAACAAACCTAAAGTACTTGAATAGAAATAACTTTATGAAAGATGATAATCAGTTTGAAATGATTTATTATTTATACGGAAACACAGAGTGAAAAAGATACAGTAATATCTTTTTTTGCCCACGACTGACGACTTTCCCGATACGATAGAGTTCCATTTGGATCTTGAAGTGGATCGGATACTTAGTCACCTCGACGTCGAGATCAGAAGTAATGGCCATCCATCCCCGATGTCGATGTATATTATAAACTAACGGCTATCCCTACCTTCTCACTTCTATTCCACTCTGCCGAAATTTTTATTTAGGGTTAACAAGTAGAAGCTTCATTTATCCATAAGATTTGAAAAAAAAATGGTAACTGCTTAACTGCTTAACTGCTTAAAAGAATTGTTCATAATCAATTTTCAGTAATTTAAGGTATTAGTTACACTGGCGGAAAGTGAAAAAAGAACACCAAGAAGGAGACGTCTGATACCAACGAAATTTATACAGCATAATAACGGAATACAGAGTATAACGTGATCAAAGCATTATGGCAAAATACAGCTGTATTTCCTGGTAAACTGAAAAATAACATTTCCATGTAACATGGTTAGTACGAGGTTGAACCGCCATTAACTGCATCACACTGTGCAATTCTGGCATGGAGTCTGTTGGACAGATATTGGATGTAAGTTTGGGGTATTGAGTTCCAAGCATCCTCAACCTGGACGCGTAAATTGGGGATGGCCGTGGCTGGCCGTGGAGACCGGATAAATCGTTGTCCCATAAAATCCCACACGTGTTAAATGGGGAACAAATCCGGTAAACGTGCAGGCCATGGAAGTTGTCTCACACCCTGAAGTGCATGTTGCGTTGCACGTGCCGTGTGTGGGCGTGCGTTATCTTGCTGGAAAACACCACGATGGACCGACCTTACAAATAGCACAACAACGGGCTGAATGATGTTGTTGATGTAGGAGGTGCTGTTTAACGTGCCCGGTACAAACACTAGTTGTGTACGGGATTGATAGCTGATCGCTCTCCACACCAGTAGACCAGGTGTAGGCCCTGTGTGTCGCTAAAGGTTGCAAGAAGGGTGGAGAAGCTCCCCTGTGCGTCTGCGAACACGCATACGGCCATCGTAGGCTCCCAAGCAGAATCTGTTTTCATCGCTGTACACGACAGATCGCCATTGCGTTCTCCAGTGCAGACGTTGGCGACACCACTGCAGCCGTTCCTAACGGTGGGCTGGAGTCAGAGGTACACATGCCAGAGGCACACGTGCACGTAGTACTGCATCCAGTAGACGGTTGCGGATTATTCGCACAGTCACCTTAGGTGCAACGGCAGCTGGATTTTCTGCTTGACAACGCCGCTCTTCTTATGCGTCGATCGGTCCGTTCATCAGTCCGTCTGGGACCCCGGTTCCACGTCTTCTCGTGTGGGAATGTTCCTGAGAGCATCAACGCCACCATCGTACCACCACCGATATTTCCCGTCCAATTCGCTCCGCAATACGACGATACGACCACCCAGCCTCGCTCAAAGTCCGATAACTGCTGAAATCGTACACGTCTTCCATGTCCAGGCATTGCAGCTTCTTCAGGGTCTTCGCACGTGTCCGTACGCCGACGACTGATTACATTTACTTCGCCGTACTCCTTAAATACCACCGACGATAATTTGCATATTATGCAGTGCTGTGGCGTAAGCGCTCACCGGTTGGTCCCGAAATTAACATCACACCTACGTAAACTCGACCCCATTAACATATGTAAATTTCATGATCTGCCGCCAAATCCTTCTTGGTGTTCTTTTTTCACTTTCCGCCAGTGTATTTTGAAAAATGACTGAGCATTTCATGTTACCTTCATTTGATGAAATTCGGTTTAAGAAAGCGACATTTATAGGTTGTGCGTAAACGTGCTGTACCGATACTATTTCTGTTTTCTTCAGTATACACTTCCACGGCCCAGAGCATCGTATACTCTAATATATACATAGGAATTACTGTAAAAAGCTTCGTGTATGTGAATTGAGGTGCTTTGGTTAGGGAAGGGGCGATAATAATTACTATGAGTGCAGAATGCAATAAATGTTTAATGACGTTCTTACATCGATTTGTTTTTTACAGATGCTTTCCTACACGCTTAGAATTTCTGTCCTGTCCGGATTCGTCACACGCTTCTGCGATACAGTTAGCATATTTTTTTGCTTGGCTGTAGAAATAAAATCTGCTTCATGTGTTCTACGAATTCCAGAAAAGTTATTAAAAAAAGCACAGGATATGGCATGAGCTGAACTGTTAGTTACAAAATTGCGCGAATCGGGAATTGCTGAACCGTTAAGAAGCCCTGTAAAACTACCATTTCCCAAAGTGACTGCTTACACATTCACAACGGAAGATCGGTGAGATAATCTTCACACCAAAGATAGATACTGAAGTCTACAGTGCACATGTTAGGGAATAATTTGCATTTACACTTATAGAAATTGGAAATTCAACATATGAAGCTTGATGACAGTGCAATAATAGAAAATGTGTTAATGAGACATTGAACTTCATTGACAAATGCAATGACTTCTTCCTACGTGTGTGGTTTTCAAATGACAATACGAACCACCTTAAGGGTTTAGTAAAGAGACACGATGTTTTCCTTTGTACAAGGGTTGTCAAAAAATGACTGAAAATGTTTTAGTAAAAATATGCGTACCTTAATCATCAAGCGTGTTTTGTCTTCTTCTTTCGAAATATTGTCCATTTGCACCGAATACAGGTGTCCCAAAGCTCCCACTCATTAAATGTCTTCCGGAATTCTGCTTTTCAAATGGTGTTGAAGTACCCATGCGCAGGTGCAATAAATTGTTGATCAGTCTCAAACTGTCATCCGCGTAAAGTCTTTCTTAAAATGAAGAACAACCAGAAAACCCATGATGAGAAGTCTGGACTATATATAGGTTGGATCACCAACTGACTTCATTGACAAACGCAATGACTTCTCAGTACGTGACCTCTCCTCATTTAATCCAAATAAGAAACGACAGAACCGGCATTGTGCGATCTTGCAACAGATTATCCAAATATTAGCACTTTGCCAAAACGAATTGCTGATGCCGCATACTAAAAGAAATGGGGACCTAAGTTGAACAAATTCGTTTCATGCACAAATGAAGTGTTAAAACTTTGTCCTTTTGAAATATTAACTATATATTCGATATCTCTAATTCATAGGTGTATGTCTTCCGGCATAAAAACACCAATTCTACTGATGTTTACCTCTGTAATACTCGTTGAAGGTCTCCCTCAACGAGATAGAAGTACGTAGAGCGCTTACGTCGGAGAACGGGTGAAGCCACCGGAAACAAGTGGCAGCCATGTTTGATGAGGTACAGAACGATTTCCGTTCAGTGTTAAGAAAGGGAGTTTTCGCAATATATGGTTTGATGTTAAATGAGGATATAACTCAGAAATGTTGTTATAAACACATAGGGGGTGAGACTAAAACTTTAACGTATCAAATAACGCTTTTCATTGTTAGTTGGCGGCAATAGTGTTTTAAAGAGAAAATGATATTTTAATGGATGCAGCTTGCTCTCGTTGAATAAAATTTCATGCCGTAATTTTTTGACATTTCACAAATTTTTTGGAAAAAATTTTCAGTGAAATATAAGTCAGCGGTAATAGAGTAAATGAAAAAAAAAGAAAAAAAAAAAAAGAAAAACTACAGTTGCAGTCAATCCGCAATTTCGGTAAAAATCTTAGATATTCGTCGGTCATCACCATGAGAATGCTGAATCATCCCACAGCTTATCACTCTTAATACATAGACGCCAAATATTTTATGAGAGTTTTAAATGAAAAAAAAAGTTCGAAAAAAAACGGAAAACAAACAATGAGTTTACACAGCCAAGAGGTACCAATATTAAACTACTTTTACCAACTGCCCCTATCTTATATAATCAGAAGAAAACTACTACTTACCTGGTTTTTAGTTAAAAAAATTAAAAGTCCTTAGCACTGGGCATGTTTCTAATCTGTTTGTTAGCCTTGACATTCGACAACACAGATCTGTAAGCCTTTTTCGTGGGTAGGCAGGTCAATTGTGGTAACTTGACCATAATAAAGGTATCTCCCAGCACATACACTAAATACTTCACACAATATAATTCTCTCTCTCTCTCTCTCTCTCTCTCTCTCTCTATGTATATATATATATATATATAAGACCCAGAAGAAGACCCCATGGGAGATGAGTGGATGAAATTCGAAATCATGCAGGAGTGATACGGAGGAGACAGGCTCAAGACAGACAACAGTGGAAGAAACTTGGGGAGGCCTTCATCCAGCATTGGATTGATAATTGTTGATGTTATACATATATCAGTAAATAGAAGTAAAGCACACTCATGTAGTAATTAGACCACATCAACACTGCACCTTGCTGCAGGAATCAGACGTAGTAGAAATAAACATAGAATTAACCAGAAGTAACCCACTTTCATGGTTCTAAACAAAAATGACATGGAATAAAACAACTCAGGAACAGCAAACCACTCTTCAGGGAAAGACATCTGGAGCCCCGAATTTAAATCATAGCTTAGGTGTTACCGAAAAAACCCCAGAAGACCCCATGGGAGATGGGTGAATGAAATTTGAAAGCATGTCGGAGTAACATGGAGGAGATAGGCACAAAACATACAATTGCGGAAGAAACTTGGGGAGACCTTCATTCACTAGTGGATAGATAATGGTTGACAATGATGATAATGATATATATATATATATATATATATTTTGATTGGAAATGGGCTGGACATACTGCCAGAAGGACAGACCATAGATGGACAGCCGAAATTTTAGATTGGATTCCAAGGGACAGGAAAAGACCCAGAAGAAGACCACATGGGAGATGGGTGGATGAAATTCGAAAGTATGCAGGGGTGACATGGAGGAGACTGGCACAAGACAGACCGTTGTGGAGGAAACTTGGGGAGACCTTCGTCCAGCAGTGGATTGATAATGGTTGACAATGATGATGATGATGATATTTTGATTATATACAGTATACATATATTGTAATGATAATAGTTGTCAATGATGATATATATATATATATATATATATATATATATATATATCATCATTGTCATATATATATATATATATCATCATCATCATCATTGTCAACCATTATCAATCCACTGCTGGACGAAGGTCTCCCCAAGTTTCCTCCACAACGGTCTGTCTTGTGCCAGTCTCCTCCATGTCACCCCTGCATAATTTCGAATTTCATCCACCCATCTCCCATGTGGTCTTCTTCTGGGTCTTTTCCTGTCCCTTGGAATCCAATCTAAAATTTCAGCTGTCCATCGATGATCAGTCCTTCTGGCAGTATGTCCAGCCCATTGCCATTTCAGGGATTTAACTCTGATCATGATGTCTTCCACTCTTGTCATTTTTCGGATCCACGAGTTCCTCTTCTTATCTCTCCTGGTTACACCAAGCATGCACCTCTCCATGCTTCTTTGAGTTGTCTGCAGCCTTTGTATGTCTCTTTTAGTTAAGGTCCACGTCTCCGCACCATACGTAAGCACTGGAAGGATGCATTGATCAAACACTTTTCTTTTAAGACATAATGGCATATTGCTCTTGAAAATTATGCTGTTTCTTCCAAAAGCTCTCCAGGCAAGTTTTGTACGCCGATTAATTTCTTCATCAATGTGACCCTCACTTGATATCTGCTGTCCAAGATAAACGTACGTGTCTGTTATCTCCAGCTTTTCTCCATCAATCGATAAATCTTCATTTCTTGTAAAAGCATTGAACATCACTTTTGTCTTCTGAAAGTTCATTTTTAATCCCACTTCTTTACTCTTGTCAGCAAGTTCCTGGATCATACTCTGCAGCTCTGATGGGGTAGTTGCAAAAATGACTACGTCATCAGCAAAACGAAGGTGGGTTAGATAATCTCCATTAATCTTTATCCCCTTGTTTTCCCAGCTCAGTGACTGAAAAACACCCTCCAATATAGCATTAAAGAGCTTCGGAGATATGGTGTCACCTTGTCTCACTCCCTTTCCAATTTTTACGTGTGTTGTATTTTCAAACAGCCTAATCTTTGCACTTGCATTTTCATAGATGTTATTAATAATATTAATGTATGCATCTTCAATACCGCAGGTTTTCAGAGCCATTGTAACTGCTGATGGTTTCACCGAATCAAAGGCTTTTTCATAATCGATAAAAGCCATGCACAATGGAAGTTCATATTCCCTCGCTCTTTCAATTAGTTCTCTCAGCACGTGGATATGATCTATTGTGCTGTAGCCACTCCTGAATCCAGCTTGTTCTCTCGGTTGAGCCATGTCCAGTGTTACCTTCAAGCGGTGTGAAAGAACTTTAGTGAAGATTTTATAAACTACTGATAGGAGGCTGATAGGTCTGTAGTTTCCGAGATCCTCAATGTCACCTTTCTTATGTAGCAGGATCATTGTAGCGGTGTTCCAATCCTCAGGAATCTTTCCTTCATTAAGGCATCGAGTGAAAATTTGGGCGAGTACTGTTTCGATTTCTCCACTTGCTTCTTGTATGATGTCTACAGTAATTCCATCTTCTCCTGGAGCTTTTCCTCGCTTCATGTTCTTGATTGCATGTGCAACTTCTGCTGGAAGGACTGGAGGAACTCTGGTACTGGTATCTTTCATGATGTCTGGAGTGCACATATCATCCCTTTCATATAATTTGGAGTAGAAATCTTTCACTCTTGTCAAAATTTCTGCCTCTATTTCTTGTTACAGAACCATCTTCTTTTCTCAGTGCCATAATCTGTTTTCTTCCCTTACTGAGATGTCCCTTTGCTATCTTTAGGCTTTGGTTGTTTTCAATTGCTTTCCTCACTAGTTCACAGTTGAATTTCCTTATGTCTTCAGTGATACTTTTTCTTACTGTCTTGCATAGCTCTATATATTCCACTTTGGAAGTCACATCTTCTTTAGTTGTCCTCATCTCTCTTCTTTTTTGCATCAACATTTTGGTGTTTCCTGATAATTTGTTCACATGCAACTTGTTCTTAGACCCAGCTAATTTTGTTGCTGTTTCCATAAGAGCTTTGGTTACTTTTCTGTTAACTTCAGAGATGTCCACTTCTTCCGATGTTAGGCCTTCTAAAGCAGAGAACCTGTTCTTCAGTTCTAACTTGAAGGTATTATGGTGTTTTTTAAGGTTGGTTATGTTTTTATTATGTGTAACAAAAAATTCGTCATAGAAGACTGCAGTGTGCTAAACAAGTTCAACACAGGTAGTGACCATAGATTGGTGAGATGTAAGATGCACCTCAACACTAAACTTGAACGTGGCAAGCTCATAGGACAAACAAAATATATATATATATATATATATATATATATCATCATTGTCAACAATATATATATAGCATAATCATTGTCAACCATATATATATATATATATATATATAGCATAATCATTGTCAACCATATATATATATCATCATCATCATCATCATTGTCAACCATTATCAATCCACTGCTGGACGAGAAGGTCTCCCAAGTTTCCTCCCACAACGGTCTGTCTTGTGCCAGTCTCCTCCATGTCACTCCCGCATATTTACGAATTTCATCCACCCATCTCCCATGTGGTCTTTTTCTGGGTCTTTTCCTGTCCCTTGGTATCCAATCTAAAATTTCGGCGGTCCATCTATGGTCTGTCCTTCTGGCAGTATGTCCAGCCCATTGCCATTTCAGGGATTTAACTCTGATCATGATGTCTTCCACTCTCGTCATTTTTCGGATCCACGAGTTCCTCTTCTTATCTCTCCTGGTTATACCAAGCATGCACCTCTCCATGCTTCTTTGAGTTGTCTGCAGCCTTTGTATGTCTCTTTTAGTTAAGGTCCACGTCTCTGCACCATACGTAAGCACTGGAAGGATGCATTGATCAAACACTTTTCTTTTAAGACATAATGGCATATTGCTCTTGAAAATTATGCTGTTTCTTCAAAAGCTCTCCAGGCAAGTTTTGTACGCCGATTAATTTCTTCATCAATGTGACCCTCACTTGATATCTGCTGTCCAAGATAAACATACGTATCTGTTATCTCCAGTTTTTCTCCATCAATCGATAAATCTTCATTTCTTTGTAAAAGCATTGAACATCACTTTTGTCTTCTGAAAGTTCATTTTTAATCCCACTTCTTTACTCTTGTCAGCAAGTTCCTGGATCATACTCTGCAGCTCTGATGGGGTAGTTGCAAAAATGACTACGTCATCAGCAAAACGAAGGTGGGTTAGATAATCTCCATTAATCTTTATCCCTTTGTTTTCCCAGTTCAGTGATTGAAAGACATTTTCCAATGTGGCATTAAAGAGCTTCGGAGATATGGTGTCACCTTGTCTCACTCCCTTTCCAATTTTTATGTGTGTTGTATTTTCAAACAGCCGAATCTTTGCACTTGCATTTTCATAGATGTTAATAATATTAATGTATGCATCTTCAATACCGCAGGATTTCAGAGCCGTGGTAACTGCTGATGGTTTCACCGAATCAAAGGCTTTTTCATAATCGATAAAAGCCATGCACAATGGAAGTTCATATTCCCTCGCTCTTTCAATTAGTTCTCTCAGTACGTGGATATGATCTATTGTGCTGTAGCCACTCCTGAATCCAGCTTGTTCTCTCGGTTGAGCCATGTCCAGTGTTACCTTCAAGCGGTGTGAAAGAACTTTAGTGAAGATTTTATAAACCACTGATAGGAGGCTGATAGGTCTGTAGTTCCTGAGATCCTCAATGTCACCTTTTTTATGTAGCAGGATCATTGTAGCATTGTTCCAATCCTCAGGAATCTTCCCTTCATTAAGGCATCGAGTGAAAATTTGGGCGAGTACTGTTTCAATTTCTCCACTTGCTTCTTGTATGATGTCTATAGTAATTCCATCTTCTCCTGGAGCTTTCCCCCGCTTCATGTTCTTGATTGCATGAGCAACTTCTGCTGGGAGGACTGGAAGAACTCTGGTACCTTTCATGATGTCTGGAGTACATGTATCATCCCTTTCATATAATTTGGAGTAGAAATCTTTCACTCTTGTCAAAATTTCGCCTCTATTTCTTGTTATAGAACCATCTTCTTTTCTCAGAGCCATAATCTGTTTTCTTCCCTTACTGAGATGTCCCTTTGCTATCTTTAGGCTTTGGTTGTTTTCAATTGCTTTCCTCACTAGCTCACAGTTGAATTTCCTTACGTCTTCAGTGATACTTTTTCGTGCTGTCTTGCATAGCTCTATATATTCCACTTTGGAAGTCACATCTTCTTTAGTTGTCCTCATCTCTCTTCTTTTTTGCATCAACATTTTGGTTTTCCTGATAATTTGTTTACATGCAACTTGTTCTTAAACCCAGCTAATTTTGTTGCTGTTTCCATAAGAGCTTTGGTTACTTTTCTGTTAACTTCCGAAATATCCACTTCTTCCGATGTTAGGCCTTCTAAAGCAGAGAATCTGTTCTTCAGTTCCAACTTGAAAGTATTATGGTGTTTTTTAAGGTTGGTTATGTCAATACATTTTGTTTGTCTTATGAACTTGCCACGTTCCAGTTTAGTGTTGAGGTGCATCTTACATCTCACCAATCTATGGTCACTACCTGTGTTGAACTTGTTTAGCACACTGCAGTCTTCGATGACGAATTTTTTGTTACACATAATAAAATCAATTTCACTTGTCGTCCCAATTGGATGTCTCCATGTCCATTTCCTGTGTGGCTTTTTTCTTGAAAAAAGGAATTCAAGATGAAAAATCCTTCTGCCTCTGCAAACTCAACGAGAGTATTTCCACGCTGGTTTCTGTTGCCGTGACCGAATTTACCTACTGAAGTTTCATTCTGTTGCCGGTGCCCTATTTTTGCATTGGAATCTCCCATAATTATCTTCAAGTGCTGCTTACCTTTATTATTTAGATGACGAATTTCCTCATAAAATTCTTCAATTTCTTCTTCAGGATGACTTGTGGTGGGTGCATAAGTTTGAATAATCTGAGCCTGGTATCTTCTCGATAGTTGGATAACGAGTCGTGCAGCTCTGTCAGAGGAACTTTCAACTTTTACCACTTTATCCTTCAGTTTCTTGTTTATTATAAATCCAACACCACTAGTTCTGCCAGTATCTGTCCCACGATAATAGAAGAGACCTGTCCAGCAGTGGATTCATAATGGTTGACAATGATGATGATGATGATGATATAGCATAATCATATGTCAACCATATATATATATATATATATATATATATATGGTTTAATGGGAATATATATGGTTGACAATGATATATATATTATTATCAATCCACTGCTGAATGAAGGTCTCCCCAAGTTTCTTCCAGAATTGTCTGTCTTGAGCCTGTCTCCTCCATATTACTCCGGCATGCTTTCGAATTCCATCCACCAATCTCCCATGGGTCTTCTGTCCCTCGAAATCCAGTTCAAAATTTCAGTCGTCCATCGGTGGTCTGTTCTTCTGGCAACATGTCCAGTCCATTGCCATTTCACTCTCTCTCTCTCTCTGTATATATATTCTTTGAGTTGTCTGCATTCTTTGCATGTCTTTTTTTGGTATCAAAAGAAAAATCTTTCTATATATCCTGCTTTTCTTTTTTAGTTAAGGTCATACATACAGTATATATATATATATATACACACCTGGTTATGATGTCGCCCATCCTCTCTTTTTCTCTTTCTCTATATATAAAACATTACGAATAAACATTACTTACCTTTTTCTTGTATTTTTTATTCTGTCAGTTTACTTTTTGATGTATTTTAACAGCAGGAATAGTGACCTTTTTTTGACGAAAATTATTTTATTTATGTATCTACATATGTTTATTTGCTATGTATTATTTAACTATCTTCCAAGGCTTATCCGTAAGAAAAAGAATTGAAAATAATTATTCTTAAGTGCAGTTTAAATAAACTTGGTGACCTAATATATGCTGTAGTCAGAGATATATATGTATATATCACTTCTGTAACTACCCTGCGACTTAGGTATAGACAGACATTGGGGCAATATAATGCTCCAAATGGTATTTACAGTTAGCAACACCAGTACCGAGTTGCTAAAAATAGTTTTATGTACTTTTTCAACCTAAAAATACTTATAATTTTTGGTATCAAAACAAAAATCTTTCTACACATCCTGCTTTTAATATCTGGGCAAGTAAATTTTGTCTGGGCATGTATTATTTTAGATATTTTTCAAGCCCTGGGCTGAGTGACCAAAAAATTCAGATTATGGACTTTATTTTTTTTATGGGACAAAAAATTTTCTTTTTTTGTTTCAGTATTAAGTATTTAATATTTTTTATTTGCACTTTCATATTTTACTTTTTTTTAAGAAGCCTAGTTTTTTGTTGTCCCGAAGCTGAAATTGTGTAGTTTTCACCTGATATTTGTACACATTTTGGCAATTGTTAAGATGTACTGCACATAGTTTTTTTTTTCAATTTTAAGAGCACAGCCTCTTATTAACATGAAGTGTGAAATTAACAACTACTGATTTGCATTCATGGTGTGCAAAAAGTTTGGCTAGCAAATGTTTATGTTCTGTGTTGTTGTTTTGTGGGTTCCTTCAGCAGTCTTGCTGGAATAACAACAAGTGTGTCTGATTTGTATTTTAGAGAAATACAGGCACAACTTGTTCAATTCAAAGAAAGATTGATTTACGTGAGTGATATTTGTTCAATACTAACCTCTCATATATATGGTTGATGCAAAGGGAATAACTGGCAATTTACACATGGACATACTGACTGTACTTTCATCATGAATCAGAGGTCACATTTAAAAAAAACAAAAAAAAAACACCACCTATCACGAAAAAATCAAATGCAAGTAGTTATTACAAAATGTTGCTAGTCCCTTTCTTTTGTATTATTCCATATTTTTTTTCAATTGTCATTTCATAATCGTTTGTGCCAGTTTTCATAAATATTTTATGTTGTTTGCATTTTTGAGGTACCATTGTACTCCCTGTTTCCTATTTTCAGTTTTAAATCAATATTGCCTGTATTTTTGCTACCCAAAAACCACTCACATTGTACTAACACATTCACAAATAAAGAGTATTCTGTTAAGAAATTTTCAGGCTCCCCACTCTCACTTTGTTGAAGTAATACTACAGATTAATCAGTAATCAGAGACAAATGCCTAGAACACAAGCTGGGTGACCCTGTGCTTTCAGATAAAATACTAGATTGTTTACTGACAGGTGTCAGCAAGTAATAAATTTATATTACCAATCACAATTATTATTTCTGCAATTTAAGTGACTATAAATTGACTGCTTTACCAGTATTTGCTATCTAATGGGCATTAGCCATTTGTACATGATCTTTATCACATAAAAAGAAATTGCTGCTTCCTAAGATTTTGAAATATTTGTTGTCTTGTCAGACAAGTTGCATGTACACTGTACAGATTCTAGTATATGCAAATACCATTTGCAAAACATCCTTAGTATATGTACAAAAAAAGACACTTACATAAGTAAAACTTGTTCCCAAAAAGCCTCAAAGTTGGTAACTCACAATTAACCTCATCTTCCCATAAACATGATTCAATGTTCACATTGAGTACGACTGTTTACAAAAGATAAGGAATAAAAAGCCTTAAGATAACACAGATATTGAAATTGTTCATCTGCTGGTTTAATCACCAGCTACACGGATTAGATGTCTTATTTTCTGTGTTTGATTAACTGAGCATTTACAGCTCAACCTTATTTAAAAATGCTTACTTGTAAAATGTAGGGCTAACCTTCCAATAAGTGGAGTAAATGGCATTTTATTGTTGATTTTATTATCCAAAAGGTGCTGATAATTGTGAATATTCACAAAACTGTAGCCTAAAGTTTGTCAGCTGCTTGGCGATCGTGTTGACTCCTTGACACACGTAGAATTTGTACCTCATCAAAGATGGCGGGCTCTCCCCACGTTGGCTTCAGCTGCCTCAGCAGAGAACCAATCACAGAAGCACTCTATGTATTTCTATCTCGTTGGTCTCCCTCCATGCATGATTAAAGCCGCCAAATCACGACCATCTATAAACTGTTTATGCCAACTGTAAATTGCTGATTTTCCTAGACATTCATCTTTATAAGCCTACTGCACAAGACGGAAAGTATTTCCGACAGAATTCTTAACTCGACAGCAAAATTTAGTGGAACCTCTTTGTTCCTCTTTCACATTAACTTTGTCGAAAAATCACAGCGCGAAAATACTTGTCAGGGATCACGAAACAAGGCTTATTATACTGCGCACAAAGGACACGCATGCGTGATAAATAGGGGCGCTTTGGTTACAAAAACGACAACCATTTTTTCGTGACTTATGCAAAGGTCGAACGCAGCCATACATATTTTCTTTAAAAACATTCTCAGTTGTTTCGGACAACCTATGTTGATTTCAAAAGCCACAAGTCGGATGCTGAAACGGACTGGACAGTCCCAACATTAATGCCTGGATGTCGGATAATTATTACCAGCAAATTCAAGCTTTTGTGCTTCGTTGAAAAAATGGTATCTGGAGAAGTATCACTGAGCATGCTTACGATATATATCATCCTCAGTTGCAAGGCGGGCTGTCCGTGGTCCCCTTGCTTGTTCGATATACCTCACGGGGCACATATTGTTATTGAAAATCTGGATACAACAATCCAGTTGGAATAATTGTCAAGGAATGAACAACCTAATGCCCACAGGAACACCTGACTTTTCTTACATTGATTTCTTTCTATAGGGTTTTGTTAAAGATGTGTAATTTGCAACAGATGATCAATATATTAGGACATTGCCATAACGCATTGCTGATGCAAAAGAAACTGCTACCCCCGGTGGCGCAGTAGCTTACACGCTGGCTTTTGACCATTGTTCTGCAACGGGACTTGGTTCCAGGCCTGGTGAGACACGGATTTTTTATCTTACGGCACTGGCTCTCTCCTTTCCAAGCAACCAGTGGCCCCAAATTAAGGGCAGGTAACTGCTTACAGCCCATGGAGTGTGTCACGGTGGGGATTGAACCTCCAAACAAATAAAACAACTACAAAAAATGTTGGAAAATACATATGTAGCCGAATATGAATATCTTTCACACACATTACCGGCCTTGGCGCGCGCGTATGGACATTTTTAAACTCCATTCGCTATATATCAAACTTTTGCCGATCTTTTATCCTTTCCTGTTAAAAAATATGTTAAATTGAAGAGTGTTCATTAAAAAACTGAAACATGAATGAAACCAATTTTCTGAGCTTTCTTTCGATTTTATTTTTCTCCTTATGTGATATGTAAACGTAAAGTGCCTAAAAAACGTGCCTTATCTGTTTTATATCTTTCTGGCATCCACGTAGAAATTGTAAAGGTGACGTTTACCTTATACGAAAAATAATATTTTGAGTGCCACTCACGTTCACTGAAGAAGGAAAGCAACGAAACGAGAATATGCAAGCAGAAACAGATTAAAGTTTCATTAATTCGTTTTCTACGTGGGAAATACTATGTTTTTACAGTAATGGATGAAATAGATGCTTTGAATGTATATTACCTCGATGTGTCCTTTGGATCACGACTTTCTTATTGGAGAATTTTAAATGTAGAATCCATCAGGAAACAATCGATTCTGCAAAAATTAGAATTACAAGATATGGAATTTCATCCAACGGTACGGAAATTCGTCGAAGTGCATAATGAGTAAGGTATTTGAATGTTCGGTAAGCAAGTGACACCCGTTTTGTGTATTAAGTGTTAAAACCTTAAATTCCCTTGAGAAGTTCTTGGAGTGACACGAAATATTACAATTTAGGGCCGTGTATTTCAACAAATATTTAGAAATTTTATCTAAACTCTATGGCTCAAAAAAGAATTTGATTCATTGATCTCTGGGTATATTTATACAGGAACTATGAAGCTCCTTTCAGAGAAATACCGATCCAATATGTTCTGCAAAACTGGAAGATATATTATTCTTTGATTTTCTAAAAATACACTTTGATTTTCCTCGGAGATTTAACTATCGGAATGAACAACCTGCATTGGTATAGGTAATCTCGTGTATAAAACGGTAACGGGCATATGGGTATACTCGAATGTAGGGGTATAAAAATCTCCCTGAACTCACGAGGTCTTGCCAGACTAACACCGTAATACAGTCTGCATGAATGGAGATCAGATCATATCATATGTAGATAATTTTAGGAAGGGAGAGTCTAACCCCAGGTCTTAAACAACCCTTAGAAATAGGAAGCTTGGAGATTTCGGCTAGAGTGCCCGATAGAAACGTGACACGGAAGAGAAGTAGAAAGGGGGAGAAAGACGCCCTTATTTAAGTTACCGAGGGCCAGTACCCGAGTTCCAACAGTTTAACGTGCTCATCCGACGCACAGCGGATATTTAATGGTTCGAGCGTTCGTACCTGCCGGGATTCAACCTGAGGTTCATCCGTGGTAGTCACGAACGTTCACCACTATGCCTGCGTGAATGCAGAGGTGTCGTACTAGTTATATACCTGTCAAACGGTGAGTTCGTCTACTAGCAAGAGAGATGAAAACATCACTTTGCCCATAAACCAGGCAATCGCATGATTTCTTTACTCTGAGTGTGAACTACATCCAATTGGGCATTTAAGTTAAATTTGGCAGACGTTAACTACAACCTCTTTTCTGTTTTTTATATGTGTTTCATAACAAATATGTATTCCCAATATAAAAAAATTGTCTAAGTTTATATTTCTGTTTCCTGGACTATTATTTTTCAAAAACATGTTATTTTTTGATTTCGGAGGTTTCAGTGCACCCCAGTAACTCTTTCCCAAAAAAGCATGATACTAAATTTCCTGAATGTAACCAAAACACAATAATCACCTGACCTCACATTTTTTATTAGATTCCCATCTCTGCAAATCGCGAAATTCTCTCGAAATTCATTTTCGAAAAACGTATTTTGGGACACATTATCTTCGAAAAGGAAAACCTGCCATGCCGTCAAACATGTAGGAATTTGAAAATGTTTTTATACATGAATAAACGTTGAAGCAAAGCAAAGAACAAAAAAAAATGGTGGGCGTTAAAAGAAATATTTTTGGAGATGCCACGGTCAGATTCCATCCAAACATCATGAATACCTATCTCACTACGTTTTGTTGTAATCGCGTGATCTAATTTCGATTACGAAACGTCAGTCGACAATGAAATTTAGTGCACGATAACGACTGGAGAACTGGTAAGAAAAACGTGCTGAAGTCAAACGTAAGGCGTTGACCGCAGCCTAAGAAAAGGAGTTAAACACATCGTACGTACTAGAAAACGAACAATATGAAGATATTTAATGTACCAAAATTTCTAGAAAATATACTGAAAAAAATTACAGCAAATATTTCAAATAAAAAGTTTTCATACACAGTTGCGTACAAATTTAGTAGTTCCTCTTCCATCCAAAAGAGAACTTTAGTTATCGTAGTCTTCGTATGAAAGAAATCAAACTGTTTATTTCGGATGAACAGTGTGCTCCAGTTATTAATTCAGTAAACCTCATACATAGCCGTTGTATTATTAAAAAATTCCATTTTATATACCTTGCGTGAAAAATAACGGTTTTATTTTATACTAAACGCCATTGAAAACCTTTATTATTAAAACGCGTTTTACACCTAAATATTTTTCCTAACCTATTTACTTACATTGATATTTCTTAAGGCAATACGATCTTGCAAAGACGTAAGGTATTTAAGAGTTTTATATGCAGTCATTAATGCGGAAGAAACTATGACGTCTACCATCGACATAAATATCTTTGCGACCAGGTACATTTTTTCATGACAAAGGTGATACCTGCTAGTACAGCGTTCTTTCAGCAGGATAATTCGGCATTCTACACATCCCAGATTTTTCGAGAATGACTTAATGAGAATGTGGAAAGCTGTTAGATTTGGCCTTGACTCCAAATTTCCCAGGCACCAATTGAATCGAACACCTGTGGTTTGTGTTGGAACCTCCAATCCGATCTCAAACGGCTTACAAATGAAACTTACAAGATTTGAAGGATCTGTTGGTAACGCTTTGGTACGAGATGACACAAGACAACCTTAGAAAATTTTCAGCGTTAATGACTTTTCGGGTAAGTGATGTTTTACTGGCACGTTGAGAACTAACGTCATACTAAGTAAGTGGTAATAGTATTTTGACTCTTCGGTGTGTATATAGAAATAAAAAAAAATCCAAAATTCTAACACATGATAAAAATGTTTTGTATTTCATACTTTGGTTCTTACATTAAGTAAATGCGACAGAAAACTTTGGCTTGCAAATTAAAATATGGAAGAAACATTCGTCCTGAGACGCATTTGTTATAATTTCCAAATTCTTACAAGAACCGTATGAATAGTGTGTCATAAATTATATTTTTTTATGTTGAAATCAATTCTGCTATTGTTCGAAAAAGGAAGTGCCAATATTATTTTTGATAATACAAATTTCATTATTTATCTACTGCCAGTTATTAATGAAAATCCTTTTTTCTGTTGCTTTCTGTTTCGACATATATTTATTTTGAGAGTATTTCGGCGTTTAATATAAATATACTTTTATTTGGTGAATGATTCAGTTCATAGATATCAAAAACAAATTGTAGAGCCGTCGTTTATGTAATATATATTTGAGTATCCAAGCTTGTTTGGCGTGTAGGATGAAACAGGTATATTTGAAATTAATGCGTTTGAATGTCCTCGAATTATTCTCTTTGTATACGACAGAGGAATTAAACACAAAATGGAAATTTTTCCTACCCGAATCCTGTTGCCCGCTCTGAAGGCAAAGTGTCCTTTGCGTCGGAAATTCAGAACGCAGATTACAGAACTAAAGCTAAATGCAGAAGATGAAGCCTTTCCGTTTGTGATGCTTGTGTTTCTTATTAGAGATCTGCACGTGTCGTTCATATTTTCTAACCCATCACTTAAGCAAAAATCTCCGTGCTCGGACCGGGCCTGCACTAGAAGATGTACTATTTTTTTACTACACACGCACACACAAACAAAAGAAAGTTTCGCGACACGAAACGCAGAATGACATGTTAAATCATCAGGTGGGAGCGTTCACTGAATAAAATGGCATGATGCGTTGATTAAATACAGGTGAAACCGTGACCTCGGGACGTAAAGTGGAAGTCTGAAATGGGATGCGTTATATCTTTAAAGGGTGAAACACAAAGGGTCATTCGAAAGTTTGGCAATATTTGGATAACTTTATATCTTCATACGTACCTTTGCGACGAAAGATGAATAGCATTCAAAGTATAAGCCATCGTGTTGCACCTTCATTAGTCATCTGTCTGCCAGTTCTTCCATTCTGCGACAGTACCTGTTCTTGTACTTTCGAGAAGAAGAATTCACCCCAGCTGCCACCTCCTCCTAGGTTTTAAAGTGCTACACGCGAAGGAAGTGTGCCATTAACAGGAATAAGTAATAATCTGACGGGGAAGGTCCAGACTATATTCTGAGTGTGGCATCAGTTCGATACCCTCAAATTCCAGGAGTTATGACATCGTCGTTCGCGTGGTGTGAGGCCAAGCGTTGTCCTATAGTAGGAGATCACGCCTTCTGTTCACCAGGGCAGGGTATTTCTCCTCCAAAACGGCATACACGGGCTCAACCACTGCCATTGTGTGTTAGAATTACGGAAATGGACCCGCTTTTCATCGCATGTAACAATTATCTTTTTGAAACGTACATTGTGCTGGTTTACTAGGAGTTTCGTGCACATTTCCACACGGCGGTTTGCTTCAGCTGGGGTCGGTTCGTGAGGCACGATGCGGAGCCTCCGGTAGAACTTGCCGAAATCCTGAATATTACAGACCACTGTGGCTTGTGATATGCTCAGCTCACCTGATAATCCCCGGATGCTGGTTGTCGGAATTGCTTCTACGTCCTGGCACACGGCCTCCAAAGCCACAGTTCGCAAGATACCTAAACTTGCCTGATCCTCTAGATTTCTGTCACATGAGCGAAATTTTTCGAACCATCTGGTTGCAGTTCTGTGGTCAACGAAACCTTCCCTTTTGCATGACAAATGTTTCGTGTTACTTGAGCAGCGTTAGGCTGAGTTCAAACTCGTAAGGCAAAAGTTCCGTAATTAGCCGGCTGTTGCTGTTCATCTTTTAGTCCTCTCAACCACAGACAGAACGACGATATGCAATGCTGTTCATCGCAACGACTTCCACTTTATATCCATTTCGACTGTCTGCAGTGGGCGACTTGAACTAGTATAAATATGTGACTTACCATCCGCAGCACATACGTTCATGCAAATATTGCCAAACTTCCGACTGACCCGCTGTACATTGGAATGAAAAAACTTTCATTTAGCATTAGAATAAACGAACATAGAACGGCATGAAGAACGGAAATATAACCACGGCCTCATCCAGAGAAGCGTTCAAGTCAGCTGGTCCTATGTGTGATTACGTAAAGTATTCAGCTTCCTACTCCAACCCAAAATGTACCACCATTCTCAAAACTTTAGAAATCATTACCAACGGCGGGTATGCAATGATAGCGTCTCCCTGGAGTTACAACTAGTTTTACAAATAGTGAATGCCTTTTGTTTTCCTTCCATGATGCCGCGTGCTAAACGAACATGGCGGCTCATGTCTTTTAATGGATAATTACATTCGCATTTATTCGTTTATCGTCAAGTTAAGTCACCGTGTTCAAATTGTTGCAGTGTTCTGTCCAACTTGCAATCTAACTTCATTGTAAAAGCCATCTGGTTGATGTGCGAAAACATGGAAAGTTTGATTTCTATTGTACACCAAGGAACACTGAAGTGCCAGAAAAACTGGTACACCAGTTTAATACCTGGTAGGTCCCCCACGGGAGCGCAGGACTGCAGAAATACGACTGGGCACGGACTCCACTACCTCCTGCAATAATGCAGAAGGCAATGCACCCCATACTACCTGCAGATCGTTCCACAAATCGGGTCTATTCCGAGGTCTCGGATTCCTGTATTCGATAGCGCGTTGCATGGCAGCCCAAATGTGTTCTATCACGTTCAGATCTCGGGACTTGGGGGGAATGGCCACATCCCAAACTCAGATGAATGCTCCTCTAACCATAATATGGCGTTCCGACACTTGCGTGGAGGTGCATTGTCCTGTTGGAACAGACCCAACCCATCAGCATGAATGCGGGACATGAACGGGTGTACCTCGCCAGATAGGATGCGCACATAGCGTTGGCCAGTCACAGACGTTTGTAGACGTACCAGGATCCCAATGAAATTCAGCTAAACACACCCCATACAATTACGGACACCCCACCAGCCGGTACAGTTCCCTGTTGAAGGCGGGATCCATGGCTTCATTGGGTTTGCGCCACACACGACTCATTCCATCTGCCCGATACACTTGGAAACGCGACTCGTCAGACCAGGCTACTAGTTTCCAGTCATCAAGTGTCCAGTGGCAGTGTTGCCGTGCCCAAGCGAGGCGCATAGCTCTGTGTCGTGCATCCATCAAGGGGACTCGAGTTGGGAGTCGGCTCCCAAAGCCCATATCGTGCAGGGTACGTTACACAGTCCGGACGCTGATGCTTTTTGAGGCTCCAGCATTGAATTCCGATGATACCTGCGAGAGTGTAGCACGTCTATCGCGTGAAACGATTCTTGACAGCCGACGATGGTCATGTTCACCCAATGTCTTTACGGCCACACTGTTATGGTAGGTTGGAGGTTTTGTCGGAATTCTTGTAGCCACGGTACACCCTTGCAATGGTCGTCCGTGAAAATCCGAACTTCGTTCCATCCTCCGAAATACTATGGCACATCTCACGAGCGCCAACTATGACACGGCGTTGAAAATTGTTTAAATCGTTATTACTTGTCATTCTCATGCGGAAAACAGCTCTGACAGCTGGCAAGGATGTCTATCGCTTTGTATACGCACTGGCGAACGCAGCCGAGTACGCGCATAGGTGAAGTTGCTATTTATTTTACATGAGTTCGTCTGTACTAGTTTTTCTGGCACTGCAGTGAACTCGAATTACTGCTGCGCTTATACTATTTTGAAATACATTGTTTCTTTAACTTTGAAATATTTTTAATGTTAATTATTACAACATTATCGCAAATATATTCTGCTGCAAGTGACAGCTCTATTTAAGATTATGATGTGTCCCTCTATTGTATTAATTATGCTTAATAAGCAATAAACGAAACTTTTTAGATTGCAGCAATTTTTTGAAAAAAATAAATTAGATAATAAAATCTGAGCAACTTAAAATTGACTAATTGCATGTGAATCCCTAATTGAAAAGGTGAAGGAAACACCATGACATTTGAGAAACAAGAGAATGATCTGTCCTTGCATGTTGCCCCAAATGACAGCTAAATCTTGTTTCCGTCAGACAGGTACAATTGAGAGGCCATAAGACGTGAAGAATTTACGTGGCAAGATCATTAGACCTTTTCAAAAAAATGATCAAATTGTTTGTGAAATATAAGGTAAAAATATAGAACATTGTTTGCAAACACTGCATGGCATTTTATAAAAAAACACATAAGCATTTTTTTTTCATTTTTACTTCAGAATATCATCTTAAATGGCTCAATATCAACATGAAAAATTCAACAGCGGGTTTGCCGTTGAGCACGGATGTTTCAGCGGATTTCAAGCGTTCTATAAACCTGTTTCAGTTCATATTAGGTCGCCAAAGTATCTTCTGAGGGCGTTCCCGATTTCATCTTAACGATGCGTATTAAACTATAGGAAAGTATATCTTGCTATTCATATTTATAATTTTCTGTCAGCTTAGTTAAAAAACTTTAGGCCTCCGCT
The DNA here is from genome assembly GCA_039090855.1 of Macrothele yani. Taxonomy (NCBI): domain Eukaryota; kingdom Metazoa; phylum Arthropoda; class Arachnida; order Araneae; family Macrothelidae; genus Macrothele; species Macrothele yani. Next base: position 56,891,200 of record CM077021.1, read on the forward strand.
TTTAAAGTCATTTCTGTGAATACATTTTAATTTTAAATGCGCAAATCTATCTTGTTTCAGTGTGTCTGTAAACTTATTTCAAAATTTCCACGCCACGGAGAATTGATTTTAAGTCTCTTTGGTGACAGAATGATCCGACACTCTGGCTCTTAAACATTCGGCCAGAATGGACCAAAGTTCAAGTCCAGATGACCCACGGCCAGTGTGTTTGTCCAATGCATGAATATTTTGCATTTCGTTTAAACACTGTCCCAAATTTCGCAAAGGGAGAATGATTGACGTCTTACGGGTTACTTGTGCTGACCGTTAAATCTCGGAACAAATCAAAAGTGCTGTTTATAGGAGTGCCTCGCTAATATACACTGAAAACGCAAAATATTTATGCCAGCTAGTTCTTACACAAATCCGAAAAACTAAAAGAAGACGACGGCATGTGAAAAGGTCATTATATTAAATTTATATAATAGGCTATGTCTGTCACTAACGCTCTGACGTCAACGCTCGGATGTCAACAGTACTTGCAGTGCCAACTGCTTTTACCGGCTGGCCGTAATGGACATTAAGCTCACCGCTATCGCACGACACGTAAAATCAAGAAGAAATACAGAAAAATAAAATAACATTAGTAAGATAAACGACTTCAACTGTGGCAACACGCACACGCTCGAACAACTTTCTGCGACGTTTGTTCTGCTGTGTTGGTGTTATCTCCTGTTTTATTTCACTTTCTTCGCACAGAGTAATTCATAAAAAGAAATGAAATTTCAGAGTATTTTCATAAAAAGGAATTTAGCGTTATTTTATATCATACAAAGGAACAAATGAAATTATGAGAAAGTAATTGCAGGAGGAGTTTTGATTCACTGTGATGGAAATTTTTAATAATATGTTGATTCCGTGGAATTTGATCTACTAGTACAAGTCAGAAAAAAATAAAGATGAAAAAAACTTCGCTTAAACAAAGCCAGGGAACGACAACAACAGAAATATAGAACGTCAGCAAGAGAAACAGAGAACGACAACGGCGATGGTGTGCGAACAAGACTTCTAATAATTTGCATAAAAGACAGAGCTAATCGCAGACAAAATGAAACTTTTGAAGAAACACAAGCCAGACACTTATATATCTGATTCTCCTGCGCATGCAAAACGCCGACAGCAAAAAGCTCCTGAACTACAAGCTTGACGTAATGCAGCTTCTTTCTCTGTTGTATATGTATTATACGATTCATGTTATAGAAATTTCAGTCATAGATGTTACGCCCATGCGTTGCACTGGTTGGGAGCTAGTGTTATAAATAACATCTGAAATTGAACCGTTAACCAACGTTTACCCTGTTCTACAGCTGGGAAAGACAGCTGACTTACTAGAGTTTTAAACTGTCCGAATTGTAATGGCCAGTCCTCTGGACCTCTTTACAAAGGGATATTAATAACTGATTCATTATGGCGTGATTATCATGCTGTTAGGTGTGAAACGATCTCAAAGTTAAATTATCTGCATCTTTCAAAGTCAATGAGCTCAGTTGCTGATGTAGGTCTGGAATTAAGAATTTTGAACAGAAAACAGCGAAATATTTTGTAATTTTTTACGAAATGGTGCTGCCCACTAATATGTTTCGGAAATGTTGGTATTTGAAGCATATTCCAACAAACGTGGTTGTTTTGGCTTGACTCCTAATGGCAACCGTTAGCAGCTGTCATGGACATAAAGATTCGTCTGTCGGGAATTAAAGGTCACAGGTTCCGGGAGACGGAAAGAGTAATCTTATTAGCATGCAACAATGGCATCATCCGGGTTCGATGCAGGAAGCATTGCGAACAAATCCTCAAAAGCTATTGCCTATGGCCAATCAAACAACGGGTCGGCATTCATGCTCTTCGTCGATATTTTTCAAAGGGTTATCAATGTACAAAGTGTTCAAAGTTATTTTTGTGGAATGGTTTTGAACGCTACACTCCAAAAAATAAAAACGGAATTTCCATTTTGTCGAAGTTGAAATACTTCAAGTATCTGACACTAAAGATGAAAAGATGATAAATGTATAGCTCCACAAGCCCACTTCCCTGCTCATAGCATCCTCAAAGGAATAGTCAGAATCCTATTCCTCCGACCACACCAGGTCTGAGATGGTAGTTTGAGATCACTCATAGGTATTCGAAGAAATTTTATGGTATACGGATATTTCTAATGCAAAGTGTAATGTATTTTTAATATGTGTAGAAAATCTGCGCTACTCACCCATTTCATTAAGTCACCCATACATGTTTTGATAACTATAGCTCAATTTAGGACTGTCTCAAAAAATAATGAGTAGAATATTTTCCTTCTTTTTCATTATAAATCAAACACAATTAAGTACAATATGTTCTATATATTCAAATCGGTCAAAAAAAGTCAAGTTGCATCATCCCTGAGCATTTTCAGAACTAAGAAACGTACCCCAAAACTTTTAATTTTTATGTATCACTTACTGTTATTATGAAATCTCCACACATTTCTGACTTCCAGCAAAATCTCTTCTTTTCTCACTTGGAACGTTAAGAAACCCAAATTATTCATAACCGCAGAATGACTTGCTTTCTCTTAGTTCCCTATATTTTTCTTTCATATGGTGTCACATTAAACCCAAATTGCGAAAACAACAACAATGTGTTGAAATAAGTCGTATGCATATCACGGGACGACGTCACCATAGTTATATTTTAGGTAAATAAAGGGGTGCAATGTGCTCGCTTCTATTACGTTGCAGTACCTCAGTAGCAAGTGAAATACCCGTTTTGAGAAATTCTCATCAATGTCCGATCTCAGTGACCTCAAGAAAAAATAAGGCCTGACCACTGGTGAGCGGCTTTCTGGGTCTTTAATAAACAGAACGGGAGAAATAGTTGGTATAATACGTGAGAGTATATTGAAGTTTATGACTACTTATTAACTGGGCACGGCTATACATCCAAACATGCAAATTGCGAACCCTGTACCTAGATATCAGATAGGGATAATCAAATATTGGTGAGGATTGTACGACAAAAGTCTTAGACTTCACCAACATAAAGAGCCTCAAAGTTAAATACCAGTCGGAAAGATCCCATTGTTGTCTTATCAGTTCTTCAGGATCTGAATTGTGCCGGTGTTTATTGCCCTGCTGCAATTCACTAATATCTGGGTACCAATATCAATGCAATAAAACCTGTAAGGTAGTGTAAATCAGATAAGAACTAGAATGACTAATATTGGAAACTGCACAATCTGGTCTGATTTATCCAGCTTCACTCTTCTTACTCATGACTGGCAGAGTATGCGTCTTGGTAAATCGTAGAGATACGTATCTCGCCGTCGGTTTGATTCCCACTTGATGCATGAAGGATAACCTTTGATTCTGTGGGGTGCCTAGCATTACTTAGGGTCATTGGTTATTCTGCAAATTCATTTCACATTTTCACAGAACAAATTTGTTTTTTAGGAACTCCTGGAATCAGTGTTGCACGCATTGTATGTTAATGACCGTCCTTGGATTTAAGTAAATAATGCATCCGTATACTGCTCGAAACTTATCAAGTCGTGGCTCGCAGCGCTCCCGGATGGGATGCAGCAGCTACCCTGGGACCCCAATCACCGTACCTCAATATTATTGAATATTTGTGAAACGTCAGATTACACTTAACACCTTGAAAACCATTTGTACACTTTTACGGAAAAAATTGTTCTAAATTTTATTATCGTATGTGCATGACTTCTGCAAGTCTATTACAGTTCGGAATACTTCTGTTCTGATAGCTGGATGTCAGCCTACAACTTATTAATAAAACGTTTACGGCAAAAATTGTGTTTCCATTATTTTTTCTTTAATCCTCTATTTAAAATTTCTGTTTAAGGAAAAAAGAATATTTCCCATAGGTATAAGATATGTTCCCCTATCATGAGACATTTTAAACACAATATAAGCATCATAATGAATTTTAGAAATCAAAATGCAACTATTCACTGGAAATACTTCATGTTCAGTATAATTTCAAAAACAAATATAATTTATAACCAGCAGCGTTGTTCCGTTATTGTTTATTTACGTTTGATTCATCCATAGAAGCGAGGTCAGTCGCTATGGTATATGCAAAAATTCAGACCTTCATTCTGTATTAAAATATTTCCGTTTGGAGTGTATGTTTCCATATTGGCTGATGAAGTTTCTGCACAAGCACCAATGCCGTAGAAAGCAGTGTGAATTTAAAACACGAATATGCACGGTATTTATCTAAAAGGATTAGATTATTAACCTCAACGTCTTGAGACCCTAAATTGTCTTTTTCTGGTAGTACGTCACTCTGAAGTGTATGATTCAATAGGTTGCACATGGTTTTTCAATGCTTTTGCGAAAAGTATTTCAAGCACCATTGGCTTTGTAGAAAGAAGACTGTTCCCTACAGAGACGAAATCGTTGTTTAGATAAAGATATGAATAGGCAGAGGAAAGTAACTTTCTTATATAATATAACAACATGAAAAGAAGCTATGTTTTTAACTATCAACAGCCACGTCGTGCTCTGTTTTCATTTGTTTGAGTTGGCTATTTCCAGTAAGATTGTGTCTGAAACGAGTAGCTTCGTTAATTTGACCTCTTCTAATGAACTTGGTTGTCTTCAGAATCAAACGTTCGAAATGCCTACACTTCGGCTTATATGCCCTTTTCCAGTAGATAAAGATATTTTAGCATGCCGGATGTCTTCTTCTCTTCTGCTTTTGCTTATAATTATGTGGTAAATAAATCATTGTCCCGTGATTCGGTCACAGTGTGTACAAATCCGATATCAGATATGAGCAGTTTCACCTATATCCCGAATGCGCCTTTTTTTAACAACAACCGTCCTTCATTCAGTCCATTCGACAATTAATGATTTAGCACATGTGCTTCCGTGTTTTACAATTTTATGCGTCCTATCACAAAACGTTTTGCGCAGTTACATTATGTTGTTCGTATGTAAAATCGGAAAATCACGGTCACGAAAGCTTATGCGTTCTTACCAGATATCTGTGAAACACATTGTCTTTCTAAAACAGCCTGAAAGCTATAACGCAATGAGAAAAGCTAAACGATAAAATTATCTCGATGAAATGCAATATAATTTTAGCTTTGTTATATTTAGATTTTCTTTATTTGTTCACGAAAACGTTTATGAATACAGAAAACAGTGTCATACAGATCTGCAAATTCTTACCATTGAAAATAATTAGGTAATAACACGTAACAATATATACATTCTACAGTTTTTATTTTAGTTTTGAGAAAAAACAGTTTTTAGATATTTCAATATGTTACAATAAAATGAAACTTGACGGTTATTTTGTTTCTTGTAAATGTTTCAGGTCTATTATTAGCTTATCTGAAACACAGACATTTGACACTTTTGAGTTAGTGGCAAGAGAACTGAAATATTCTTACGAAGAATTACTTCAAATATACCTTTTCCCACTTTCCTATTTAGATACAGAATCCTTGCAAAAACCTTATTTCGAAATACTTCTGTTCTGATAGCTCGATAGGAGCCTACAGCTCCTACCCAGAATAAAGAGTTCCCCACAATGTTTCCGTTATTTAAAAAAAAAACCTCTATTTAGGATTTCAGTTTAACGAATCTTTCCCATAGTTATAAGATATTTCTCCCCCTCATGAGACATTTCTTAAACAAAATATAGCCTGTATTTAGGATTAAAAAAATCTCTATTTTGGATTTCAGTTTAACGAATCGTTCCCATAGTTATAAGCTATTTCTCCCTATCATGAGACATTTCTTAAACAAAATATAAGTGTCATATTAAATTTTCGAATTCCAAATACAACTGTTTGATGAAAAGATTTGTTTTACCGGATAATGTCCTAAAACAGTACTTCTTTAAAGCAGCGATTATGTTGTTTTACTTTTCTTTTTCTGCCTGGTTCTCATGAAAGCGACATAAACGCTCTGTATCTGCAAGCTTTCAGATCTGTACTTTGTATAGTAAAGGTCTGTGTTTGTTGTGTGTGTTTCCACCTTGGTTAATGAAGTTTGGTCACACCCACCAGTGATGTACAGTAAGAAGTGTAAATTTAAGTCATGAATATGCACGGTATTTATTTAAAAGCATTAAATTACCTTCAACGTCTTTAGACCCTAATTTTTTTTTTCATTAGTACATCACTGCTGAAATGTGTACATGGTTTATTTGTTCCATAGATACTTAGTGAAAAGTGTTTGCTACACCACTGCTTTTGTAGATAGAAGACTATTCTCTTTGGCCAAATATCGCCTTTGCGCCTTAAAAATCTACCAACCAACCAACCATCTCCGTAGAGACTAAATAGGTCTCTGGATAAGGACGTGACTAAGCAGAAGAAAGTAATATTCTGATGTAATACGACAACATGGAAACTGAAAATGAGCTATGTTTTTAACTATCAACCACACTCTAATTTGTCCTCACTAGTTTGAATTGGCTCCGTCCAGTAAGACAGCTGTTGCTAGCTGAAACTGGTACATTCATTGATCTCTTTCGTTGTCAGCTCATAATACTCGGCGACGTCATGATGCATAGCTGGATTTAAGGTTTTCTTAAGTTTATAGGGTACATTCATTTTCGTTTTTCATTGTTTTTTCAACTTGTTTTCCTTTTTCTCATGATTTTTAGCCGTTATTTATTCATCAGTGGTTTTAAACTCAGCTTCATACATCGTTCATGGTCTTTCATTTTGGTGCCTACAAGATATGCATCAACAACAAAGATAAAATAGCAATAGCGGCTGAAAAAAAGTGTGGTGAGTTGTTTTCATTGTAACGTCTCCTAGTTCATTTCACTCCATCCGTCCTTAGATTCTGTCGCAGAGATAGGAATGAAAATTAAAATGCTGTTAAACTCACCTAAAGCCAAATTTTTATTTATAACATTTAGGCTCAAACATGTCGGATACTTTCGGAAACTGCGAATACTTATCAGACAGAAAGCGTTCTTTCCACTGCTGTAAAATTCTTCCTTATCTCTGGAGTGTGTAGCTCTTTTAGCCAGTTGGTAAAGAGCAATGTCTTCAAATTTGAAGCGTCCGCTGTTCTAACACCATAAAGTAATTAATCGCGGGTCCGTGATACTATATGTGCAAAAATATATTTACACGGAATCATATCGTATATTTCTGCATCAATTACCCATATTTTTTTAGCAAAAAATATGAGTAAGTTTCATCATTTCCAACTAATTTTTTCTAGTAGTCCTCGGTCCCTATTTTTATTGTCGGTTTTACTTGCTTTGTTGAATCGACAGAACACTTCGATTCACTTTCAAAACATATACCGTACATTTCCAATGATAGTACTGTTGTCATGGAGCTGAATTTCGTTCAGTACTTAAAACTCTGCATATGAAATTTGGCTAATGTTCAGTCCTGAGCCATTTTGGCTCAGATTGGGTTCCAGTTTCCATTCAAAACAAAAGAATACAGATGGAACGAAATACCAGCTGAACAAATATTATCTTGTTTCCTGTAAGCAATGGGGAGCTCTTGTTTCAGGTTCGAAGTCAAGCAAATATACTCTCACGTGTCTCAAAATTCACTAAAAGAACAATGAAGTCCTTTTTTTCTGTCAAAACATTTTTCAAATCGTTTTGGAAAATATTAAAAACTACTTCGATGATAATTTTTTTTCACAACGGCAGCGTGATAATCTGCTCTTTGAATGAAATTTATTTCATACTTTTATTCTTACCTCTAATATATCAAACTGATAAGTTAACAATTTGCAGAAGTAAATTCATATGAATTTGGTTCACCCTGAGATGTATTTGCCATCAATTATGGAAATTCTCGAATCTTTACGTGAAGCGTATTAAAAATATGACATAAGTATATTTGCCATATGTGATTCAATTCTATTTTAATTCCGAAAAGGAAGTATTAATAATATTTTAAAAAATAAAATGAATTGAAATTGTATCTACAGCAAACCGTTATTGACACGTTTGCTGATACAATATTTAGCGAATATATCCGTAGATCATATCACGAAATAATTTATTCTCATTATTTATTTGATTAATGATTTAGGTCGATGATATTAAACCCGGAATCTCAAGCTTTAGTTTGCATAATGCCTATTCATGAATAAATGCGTGTATCCCCGAAGGAGGTGGAACAGGTACATCTGAAATTAACGTATTTCAAAAGTAGTCAATTATTGTGTTTGTTTACGATAGAAGATTTACAGCGAGGACATCAGTTTGTTTTTCTTTCCATGCAGCTAATACCTGTTCTGAAGATAAATCGCCTTATGCTTAGAGAAATATTTAATCCTAACAGAAAGATTTCGGATAAATGTGGGAAGTGAAGCTTTCGTAGTTTTTCGGTCGCTACTGCTTCTTGCAGATGATGGATAAAATGAATCCCAAAAAAAAAAACTTTTGAAAATATCTCAACCACAGAATTTGATTGCAGGAATCTTAGATCTTGCAGATGCTTTTAACACTTAAATCTTATACACAGTCATTATATTTAGTAAACTAAATGTATCAGATGTAATTGCCAATAACTTATTTCCATAATTCTCGTTCCCTAATCACAATTTTTTAAATTCTGTGACCTGCATTTTTTACGATACCTTTGAATTTTATGTTTAAGAATTGGTTTCCTTGAATTTAAATACATGCATACTAAATAGTCTGCTTTAGAAAGTTGTATGATTATCTCACAATTTATGAAAATCACACCCAACTGAATGTTTCTTGATTTAAAGGACGTGACAGTGAATTTTTGTATAATACATTTAGTAACAGCAAGAATTATCACATTATTTCGTATTAAGCTTACGTGATATGATTTCGAGATTTGTGACTTTTAAAGGCGAAACAAAATGTATACCTATTGTGTAGACAAAATTTTGTGGCAGAACTTTTGTTCGCAGAAGTTTAGTAGCCTGATAGCCTGTCTTTTTCCATTTGGTCTCAGCGGGTCCTTGCTCAAGTTTTGTGTTTTTAATAATAATGTAATTCCTGATATATTTTACGTTGTTCAGAGGTAATTCACATTTAACATTTGCATTACTCTAAAAACTTTTCTTTGATAAAATTATTTCTTCAATGATGCTGAATATTTTTGGAATTGTAAGAGTGTTATCTCAATTTTCTATTGAGTATAGTTATCATATTCGTTAGAAGTAAAGATGAAGTGCATCCTGCATAAATGAAGATATCAAACTTCAATTTATATATCTGGAAATTTGTTTGTTTTGAAAAAAATTAAGTAAAAGTATATCCTGCAGTTAAAAATAGAAAATTTTCATTAAAAATTAATGATGTACTATTGAAACATATGTTACACTTCAATTAGATTTTTAGGGTTAAATTGGGGTAAACCTGATCTGAAGTGAAAAAAGGCATGAAGTTAAAGTATGTTATGTGACTTCTTTTTAAATCACCTATTTTTTCCTGATATATTTGTTTGCAAATATATCAGTTGTTGCCTATCTCCTTGCATTCTTTCATTTAATAAAGTTTGTAAATCACTTCTTATTTCAGACGCATTTAGGTTTTCAGAAGCCGACATAATAAGAGCTGTTTTTGATACATCCAGTATATTAGCAAACAACTGGTTGTAGATACTACAACTGCGATGTGTGGAAATCTGTGCGCATGATATAAAACCTGGGATTTGTCGCATTCAAGTTAAAAGGACAGTGGAGTCTAATATCGAGGAATTCAATAAAATTTGTACGTTTCTACTATGTCTCCAGGTAATATAAAAACGAAATTAACGATATAACGTGATATATAATGTCAGATATAGATGCTGAATATCAAATGTCTTTCCACACCTTAAAATTATGATGATGTTTTTAATCAGAGAGATAGAGAGAGATGGATGATTAAATACAACTAAATAAAGACCGAAGGCAATTTTGAGAACCTCCTAAGAGCACTGTGATATTGCATATGTAATTCATTAAGGGTTGGTTGCGCTGATGAAAGAAAGAAAGAAAAGGTGAGTTCTCTAATATAAATGAAGTGGAGATTTTTAACATATTATCCTTGAAGTAGCATCGATGAAATATTTTAATGTATCAAACATCTTCGGATGAGTGTGGAATGCCTGATGCACACAAAATTATTTTTTCATGTTTTAAATGAGTCAGAAATACAATCAAAGCACACTGTGACCCTACATAAATATTTATGCAGGTAAATAAAAGGTGTACACAAATTAATTCTTCAACATATGATTTTTTATTTTTTTGTTGTAAGATTTTTTCCTTTAGAAATTACGTTAACCCTTTTAGTCACTCTTTAATTACAAAGATAGGTCAAACGCAGGACTCTTCTGCTTCATGAAAAATGAATCTACTTCAGAAGATATTATCTGGTATCCCAAAGTTTCTGGCTCCTGTGGGGATTTAAATTTCGAGTGTTGTTCGGTACTGCATAAAAACTAATTATCCAATGTGAGTTATTGAAATGACCTTTCAGGTGGTTAAAAATAAAATTTTGTGGAACTAATATTAAAACAAAACTTGTTTCTTCAATGTTCTTTTTTTAAGCAAAGAGGAGTTTCTTGTATTCTGTGTCTGTAAGAAATTAAACTTTTTGGTGCCTTGCTAGAGAATATTAATAAATACGTTCGTTTGGAAACATGGTGCTCTTGATTAAAGTTTTGTTGAAGGATTCTGCGACTTGCTGATTTTAACAGTTTTGAAGGAATTCTATAACAGTCAACCTGGGCTGATTTTTCTACTGCAGAATTACGCACTAAATCACGTGGTTATTACACATTCGAAACAATTCATTAATTTCAGAGTGTATACTGACATCACTTCAGGGCAGGTGAAAAAGTTTGCTGATTCCATGTCCATAAAGTGAAAGAATAGAATTAATTATTTATAATGCCTAAATAATTTAAAGCATCAGCTGACCAGCGAAATCGAAAAGAAATCGATAAATATTAAAAATATACTATAACAGCGTCTTCTTTGATAGAAAGAGAACCATGTTAGTAACGCAAAGGACTTTGTTCCGTTGCAAATGTTAAAAGTAATAATTCTCAGCCTTTACATAACATTCTTCAAAATGACTCATTATTTAATGCCACCTAGTGCATGTCTTTAAATGAATAACCGTGCTCTTATTCATATAATTTACATTCAATAAACAACACTTTGGAGATATCTACCTAATAACGTGTTGGTCCTCCTCTGGCGTGAATAACCGTCTGTACACCCAGAGACATCGACTCCACAGTACGACTGAGTGATTCCGGGGTTATGCAATCTATGTGTTTTGCAGCATTGCCCATCAATACTCCTAAAACGTCGTTTCATGGTCCATAGATCTGATGTTCCCCTCCATGGTTTATCAGGAAGCTTACGCAAGATTTTAAACCGGGGTCTTAGGGTATCGCTCGATGTTTCAAAATTTAGGCGTGTGTTTCTCGAGCCTTTAATGGGGGTTGCTGCCCTATGGAGCGCATCATTGTTCTACTGGAACGGACAATCAGCTACAGGATGCGTGAATGCCATGAAAGTGTAAAAGGTGATCGTCCCTTACATGAAGGTAGTGGGAAACAGTTTACGACCTCTCCAGACACATTAAGGGACATAATGTGTCCATGAGAAGACTCTCCAGGGATTCACAAAGCACCTGCTTGAACAGAGTCGACTTGGCACGACTGGGCCGCGGCTTCATGCTGTAGACTGCACAACCACACCAACCGTCCGCTCGCTTCAACTTGAAACGGTATTCATCTGACCACGCGATCCGGCACCGTTCTACTGAGGTCCTGTTTTAATGGTGCAAGGCAAGATATAATTTTCTATGTCGAACAGTCAAGAGTAGCACACGAGTAGGCGGTCCGACTGTGCGAGCATGGATAATCTGCGGAAACCAGGAAATCAATGGCCTCTGGTTGGCCACCGCGTGCTGTCTGGGAGATGGAGCGACCGTCGATGGTATACTTGTGGTATATACTTGGTACGAATGTTTTCGGTAACCATAGGTGTTCCTACTACTTGCACAACACAATGACTCCTCTGTTTCTTGCGCCGACAATACATCCACGATCAAGGACACTCAGATCACTCCGTTATCACATGTTCGTCAGTTGCGGTATACTCTTTTGAATCTCCGCTAACAGCCTGTTTATTGCCTGCATTTGGTGTGAGTGTGCTAAACTATTTATAGTGTATTCCCGAGTACGCTGCCTATCACTTCCGTCTTTAATGTTTTGTCGACTGAGTGTATATGGTGAATAAAGAGAAAAAAATAGAAAAATAATACACTAATGGAAATAATTCTTTGTGCGTAGTTTTTTGTTCTCAAATGTTTTGTAAATAAACAACCATTTTAATAAAGCTTCACAAAAGAAGTTCATCCAAGAGTTAAATATCTTAAGCGTTTCTTAAAACGCACAAGTTTGAAAAAGCAAAGTCCGAGGTGAGTATGCCTTGAGGCGATAAATCTTCGAATTTTAAATTGTTTTTATTTATCCATAATTTATCGTATTAACCCATACATCGTACGCTCCCAAACGGATATTTTCTCTTGGTAGTTGGAGTGTTATTTAAGTTTTTTCAAGAACTTGATTCGATGCATGATATCGTGCTACTGGACATAACAGTATATATTCTCTCCTAAACGCAGGGGCTGATTCTAATAGAAGTAACAATAAATGGAAAATTCCTCCACCTGTTGCAAATGATAAACATAATTACCATATACAAATAAACTGTTAAATTTCCCGACAAGAGCATTTCTTTTGCAGATTAAACCTTATAATGAACCTCTATCACGAATATAACCGAGAGGAGGAAACGAGCTACCATCACGAGTTGCATTGAACGATAATCCTACTATAATAGCTGTTTGTACGATGAGAATGATTCGATAAATATGCAACATTCCCAGATATCTGCAGCCAAGTGAACATTTACGGTCATTTGGGATATACAAAGATCAAATATTATGTTCTGTTACATTAGAGAAACCTCTTTAGGAATCAGAACAAGCATTTTCTAAAAAAATATGAGATCAACTTGAATCATTTAAATAATATCAAATATTATTGCGTGCTTCTGTTAGAAGTTTATTAACCGCGGTTCAAAATTAGGGAAGTTCTATGTTATGTTAAAACATTTCAGTTTAAAAATGTCTGGTTTTAATGCTTGCTTTTAAGGGACTGGAAGAAATGAGAAAGTAAAGTAGTTTTTGTGCATAATTTTATCAATTTCTTCTGTTTCTGAAGGCATTTGAACTGCAAAATGATTCGATAGTAAAATCAAGAAGCTGGACGGAAATATATTTATATCAATCTAAAATCTCCGTTGTCCATCGGTGGGCCGTTCTTCTGGCAACTTGTCTAGCCCATTGCCGTTTCCGCGATTTTATTCTGATCATACAGTCTTCCACTCTTGACATTTTACTTATCCATGAGTTCCTCTTTTATACACTATCTACCAACAAGTAATTGGACACCTGTGATAGCAAAGGAAAACGATGTTTATTCACCTTCAATAGTTTGTGGAGCCTCCACGAGCGGCGAGTACAGCTGCGACCCTCCGGGGCATACTCTCAACCAGGCGTTGTACGACGGCTAGCGGTATTTTCTTCCACTCGGATTGGAGAAGACAGGTCAGTTCCTTCACCGATTTCGGACGGTGGGGGCACCCCTCAAGTCGACGCTCCAACTCGTCCCAGAGGTTCTCGATAGGGTTAAGGTCCGGTCTCTGCGCAGGCTACTCCATATGATTAACCCCATTGTCACCATACCAAGCCATGGTGGACCTCGCAACATGACAGGTGGCATTGTCATCCTGAAAGTAACATGGGTCCACCCCGTAAAACTGCCACAACGTAGGAAGCACATGGTCATCCAAAATGGTGCAGTAGATCTCGGCGTTGAGTCTACAAGGAATTACAACCAAGGGTCCCGTGCCATACCAGGAGAAACACCCACATAGCATAATTTCACCGCCGCCGATCTTCACAGTTGGCACAATACATTCCGGCAGGAGGAGTTCTCCAGGCAGACGCCAAACTCCAGACCCGGCCATCCGACCGGTAGAGGGTGAACCTTGATTCGTCGCTTTAGAGAACCTGTTTCCACTGTTCAACGGTCCACTGTCGACGTTCTTTGCACCACGTTACCCGAGCAGCGCTATTGGACTTGGTGATCAAAGGCTTGTGGGCGGTAGCACGTCAATGAAAACCGAGCAGATGGGCTTCCGTACGGTCGGTATTCATCAAAAGAACACTCCCGAATACCTGTTGAAACTCCTCGCGGGTGTAGCCCATCGATTTAGTGCGGTCCTACCGAATTTCTCTGGCCAGCACCCGTCGGTCTCTAACTCCCAGTTTTGTGGGTCTGCCGGGTCGGGGCACATTGCGACAGTCACCTCTCATCTTCCACTCGCCAGTCACGTAAGCCACTGTCGATTTTGGTTACTTCAACTCGCTGGATATGTCACGTATGGATCGGCCATTTCTGTGATACCCGGCGATTACACCTTTCTCGAAATCAGAGAGCTCCGAACTAAGTGGGATCTTGCATGCGACTGGTTGCGTTGTTGTTTCCCACACGATATTTAACGGCGGCGGCCGTGACGTGTATCAGGACCGCAGATATCGTCGATTGCAGGGGTGTCCAATTACTTGTTGGTAGATAGTGTATTTCCTGGTTACACCAAGTATGCGTCTCTTCATGTTTCTTTCAGTTGTCTGCAGACTTTGTATGTCTTTTTTACGCTTTCCAGCCGTAGGTTGAAAAAGCGTACATGCTGCAGCTTTTTCTGTCTGTCTGTCTGCACGCCCGCACGATAAATCGCGTAAAAATAGCACGATGTCGATGAAATTTTGGCATGTGGTAGGGGAAAACCTGGAGAGGAACCCCATTGAAAATGGGCGAAATTGGTTAAAAGATCACGACATAGGAGGTGATCCATTAAATCGCCTTTATGCATCATAACTTACGTAAAAATGCTTCGATTTCAACAACACTTTATCATGTTGTTCCGGTGATGTACTAAACCGGTTCTGTTTGATATTATCGAAATGGGGTCAAAGGTCAGGCTACAGGAGATAGATTCCACAGCCATTATCCTCATAACTTGAGTAATGATTTCTGGTATGTTGTAAAGCGTATCATAATCAATGCATTGCATAATATTGCTAACTTGTTTGCGTTTTGCAACCGTAGGTTGATGAAGCGTATATTCTCCAGATTTGTCCGCATTGATTAAACAGTTTTCTTTTAAGACATAATTTTATATTGATATTAAATATTATATTGTATCCCGAAAGCTCTCCAACTGAGTCTCATACGCCGATTAATTTCTTTATTAACACGACCCTCGCTTAATACCTGCTGCCCAAGGTAGATGTAGATATCGATTATGTCAAGCTTTTCGAAGTCAATCGTAAACTCTTCATTTCTTCAAATAGCATCCTGCCTCAGTTTTTTTTTTCTGAAAGTACATTTTTAATCCAACTTCTTTATTTTTGTCAGAAAGTTCCAGGATCATACCCTTCAGCTCTGATGGGACAGTCGCAAAATGACGACGTCATCAGTAAATCGAAGATGAGTCAAATAATTTCTACTAATCTTTATTCCTCTATCTTCTCATTTCAATGGTTGAAAGGCATTTTTCAATGTTGCATGAAAAGTTCAAGAAATATGGTTTCGGCATGTCTCACTCACTTTCCAATTTCCATAGGTGCTGTATCCTAAAAGAGCCGAACCTTTGCACTTGTGCATTTTACAAACGTTATTAGTATTGCTAATGTATGCATCTCAGTACGGAAGGTATCAAAGCCATTGTAGCTGCTGATGGTTTTACGGATACAAACGCCTTTTGATAATAAATAAAAGCCATACCTGGACGATTGAATATCTGACGAATCCGATCCAACCACTTCGAAACTATAGTCGATGTATAAAAAGCCATACCTAATGGGAGTTCATATTCTCTCGTGTTTTCAATTATATTTATACGGAGACTCCGATTATAAAAATTGAAAACGAAAAGTGCAGTCAGAATGAATGCAGATGGAAAAAAATGCGGCCGAATTACTTGAAGGTTACAATCCAGTCGCATTTTGTTTTTTTTCCTTCTGAGTTTGTTCTGGATTACAGTTTCAATTTTTTTTATTTGATAACGAGAGTCTGCATACTTATTGCTTATATATGCTATTCTGTATGGCAGGCTGCATTTGCGCTGCTTTCCGAGTTAGCCATTACGTCCATATGATACATTTCTAGAAATGCAAATTGGATATCCGTTTTTTGAATTATCTTTGACAACCTCTCCCTCTCTCTCTCTCTCATCATCATTGTCAACCATTATCAATCCACTGCTGGACGAAGGTCTCCCCAAGTTTCCTCCACAACGGTCTGTCTTGTGCCAGTCTCCTCCATGTCACTCCCGCATATTTACGAATTTCATCCACCCATCTCCCATGTGGTCTTTTTCTGGGTCTTTTCCTGTCCCTTGGAATCCAATCTAAAATTTCGGCTGTCCATCTATGGTCTGTCCTTCTGGCAGTATGTCCAGCCCATTGCCATTTCAGGGATTTAACTCTGATCATGATGTCTTCCACTCTCGTCATTTTTCGGATCCACGAGTTTCTCTTCTTATCTCTCCTGGTTATACCAAGCATGCACCTGTCCATGCTGCTTTGAGTTGTTTGCAGCCTTTGTATGTCTCTTTTAGTTAAGGTCCACGTCTCTGCACCATACGTAAGCACTGGAAGGATGCATTGATCAAACACTTTTCGACATAATGGCATATTGCTCTTGAAAATTATGCTGTTTCTTCCAAAAGCTCTCCAGGCAAGTTTTGCACGCCTATTAATTTCTTCATCAATGTGACCCACACTTGATATCTGCTGTCCAAGATAAACATACGTATCTGTTATCTCCAGTTTTTCTCCATCAATCGATAAATCTTCATTTCTTGTAAAAGCATTGAACATCACTTTTGTCTTCTGAAAGTTCATTTTTAATCCCACTTCTTTACTCTTGTCAGCAAGTTCCTGGATCATACTCTGCAGCTCTGATGGGGTAGTTGCAAAAATGACTACGTCATCAGCAAAGCGAAGGTGGGTTAGATAATCTCCATTAATCTTTATCCCTTTGTTTTCCCAGTTCAGTGATTGAAAGACATTTTCCAATGTGGCATTAAAGAGCTTCGGAGATATGGTGCCACCTTGTCTCACTCCCTTTCCAATTTTTATGTGTGTTGTATTTTCAAACAGCCGAATGTTTGCACTTGCATTTTCATAGATGTTATTAATAATATAAATGTATGCATCTTCAATACCGCAGGATTTCAGAGCCGTGGTAACTGCTGATGGTTTCACCGAATCAAAGGCTTTTTCATAATCGATAAAAGCCATGCACAATGGAAGTTCATATTCCCTCGCTCTTTCAATTAGTTCTCTCAGTACGTGGATATGATCTATTGTGCTGTAGCCACTCCTGAATCCAGCTTGTTCTCTCATTTGAGCCATGTCCAGTGTTACCTTCAAGCGGTGTGAAAGAACTTTAGTGAAGATTTTATAAACCACTGATAGGAGGCTGATAGGTCTGTAGTTCCTGAGATCCTCAATGTCACCTTTTTTATGTAGCAGGATCATTGTAGCATTGTTCCAATCCTCAGGAATCTTCCCTTCATTAAGGCATCGAGTGAAAATTTGGGCGAGTACTGTTTCAATTTCTCCACTTGCTTCTTGTATGATGTCTATAGTAATTCCATCTTCTCCTGGAGCTTTCCCCCGCTTCATGTTCTTGATTGCATGAGCAACTTCTGCTGGGAGTACTGGAAGAACTCTGGTACCTTTCATGATGTCTGGAGTACATGTATCATCCCTTTCATATAATTTGGAGTAGAAATCTTTCACTCTTGTCAAAATTTCGCCTCTATTTCTTGTTATAGAACCATCTTCTTTTCTCAGAGATATAATCTGTTTTCTTCCCTTACTGAGATGTCCCTTTGCTATCTTAAGGCTTTGGTTGTTTTCAATTGCTTTCCTCACTAGCTCACAGTTGAATTTCCTTACGTCTTCAGTGATACATTTTCGTGCTGTCTTGCACAGCTCTATATATTCCACTTTGGAAGTCACATCTTCTTTAGTTGTCCTCATCTCTCTTCTTTTTTGCATCAACATTTTGGTTTTTCCTGATAATTTGTTCACATGCAACTTGTTCTTAGACCCAGCTAATTTTGTTGCTGTTTCCATAAGAGCTTTGGTTACTTTTATGTTAACTTCCGAAATATCCACTTCTTCCGATGTTAGGCCTTTCTAAAGCAGAGAATCTGTTCTTCAGTTCCAACTTGAAAGTATTATGGTGTTTTTTAAGGTTGGTTATGTAAATACATTTTGTTTGTCTTATGAGCTTGCCACGTTCCAGTTTAGTGTTGAGGTGCATCTTACATCTCACCAATCTATGGTCACTACCTGTGTTGAACTTGTTCAGCACACTGCAGTCTTCGACGACGAATTTTTTGTTACACATAATAAAATCAATTTCACTTGTCGTCCCAATTGGATGTCTCCATGTCCATTTCCTATGTGGCTTTTTCTTGAAAAAGGAGTTCAAGATGAAAAATCCTTCTGCCTCTGCAAACTCAACGAGAGTATTTCCACGCTGGTTTCTGTTGCCGTGACCGAATTTACCTACTGAAGTTTCATTCTGTTGCCGGTGCCCTATTTTTGCATTGAAATCTCCCATAATTATCTTCAAGTGCTGCTTACCTTTATTATTTAGATGACGAATTTCCTCATAAAATTCTTCAATTTCTTCTTCAGGATGACTTGTGATGGGTGCATAAGTTTGAATAATCTGAGCCTGGTATCTTCTCGATAGTTGGATAACGAGTCGTGCAGCTCTGTCAGAAGAACTTTCAACTTCTACCACTTTATCCTTCAGTTTCTTGTTTATTATAAATCCAACACCACTAGTCCTGCCAGTGTCTGTCCCACGATAATAGAAGAGATGTCCACTTTTCAGTTCAATGAGATCTTCTCCTTTTCTCCTTACCTCACTTAGCCCGACGATGTCCCACTTGATCCTTTGTAGTTCCTCTTCCAACTCAAGAAGCCTTGAATCAGAAGATAGGGAGCGTCCGTTGTAGGTAGCCAAGGTCAGCATCAAATGGCAGCCTAGTCCGGTCCTCCGGGGATTCTTAGCACCCTCTGCCTTCATGTCGCACTGGCCGCTGCCTTGGCGAGGTACATTCCAGCTGCCGGAGACTGAGGGCCAAGATTTAAGTTGTAGAGTCATTTTGGAGGTGTTTGGCCATAACTCACCACGCTGGCCAAGCGGGTTGGTGAGTGTGGGATAGCATTTCCTCTGATCCCGATGGTATAGTTATACCGCTATTGGCGGTCGTCAGAGCCCCTTTAGTGGGAACAGGATGCACCACGAGAAGGCGGGGTTGACATTTGTCAAGGAGAGGCTGTGATGTTACGCATCACCTGACCTTACATCCCCTCTCTCTCATATATATATATATATATATATATATATATATATAAAATATTAGGGTGGCCCAACTTTGCATAGGGATTTTTTTCAATTAAAATTCGTCTCACCCCTTAAAGGTGTTCTATTTCATGAAAAAGTAATTCCTGTAAAATTTTATTGCAATCGAAAGATACAAGCACGTGCCAACAGAGAGCCTATTACAGCGGAAGCTTCCGTTTTCCACCACTGTGTCTTCTGCGTACAATGCCTTCCTCCCGCAAAGGTAAATGGAACATTCTTGGCAAAATGGCAAACAGAACAAACAAGCTGTAAGCGCCATTCGTCCTGATGATGCTGAGCCAAACGGTCTGGGAAACTATAGTCGAGTCTAACAAAGTATTTAATTGTGAATTAACGTTGATAATTTATTCTTAAGCTGTAAGCCTTCTGCTGCGCATTTTTAACTCAGTTGTGTTTCAGAAATGCAAGTTGATAAGAGCTTCAATGTAACTAGTTTGTGATAGACTACGTCTTTAACGCCATATGGTGATTGGAATGCGAAAAACGTTTCAGAGTTTAAGATTCATTGTTATGTTTTGTATTTACTGAGAACAGTTACATTTTGATTCTTTTTTGAGGAATATTGTCACCGTGCTACTTGCTAAGTTTTCTTCTGCTAAATAATGTTTTCAAAGCACACCCTACGGAAAGACACTTCGTTTTATTTGGTTGGACATTACATACCCCAAATTGCTGGAAGTAAGCTGCCATCCGACAGATAAGTACTGTATGTACTCTTTTTAAACCTGCATGAGATAAAATTAACTCTTCGAGAAAGTGCAACACTGACGATCCAAGAGGTGCTAATTTTCTGGAATAAATCACGTGTTCCAACACGACAACAACGCGATTGCATTCAAAAACTAGAAACTGTTTACGAAAATTGGAGATCATTGCAAAAACTACGCGAATAAAGCTAGTCACATTCTATAACAAAGGGAAGAGTTATTTGTGTCAAAGTTGGATGATCTGTTCGAGGTTGCCCATGAAAAGGCCTTAGAAATTATAACTGTTGAAGAAGATATGATTTTTTTAATAAACCAAAGGCAAAAAGGGCGGCCCAGTTTTATGTGTGGTATTGATGTAAAAATGGCTGAACGGGAAAACGAACAGAAGGAAGACGATCCAAAGAAATTCAAAGGTTACAGCAAAGCATAGGAGAGGCTGAAACAGCAAGATAATTTATTGAACTTCAATATGCTAGTAGTAGCGATGAATAATCACTAATGGATAAAGAGGCAATTCCATCGTGGTCTACGGATTCAATCGGGATGTTGCATCAAAAGACAAGAAAGATGCATGGAACGTGTAATGTTATAACTCCAAAAATTGTCGCCGCTTTCGACAAATTCAAAGTTAGCGATAGAAATGCGGTTCACATTTTAATGCCAACAGCTGAAGCATTAGGTCATGATGCCCATGAACTATCAATAAGTAGGTCTTCCGTTTAATGATGCAGGCAACGTTTGCATCAAGTGAGAGCAGAAACATTAAAGGAACGATTCAAAGAAGCTGATCTGCAAGCAGCTGTCATTCATTGGGATGGAAAATTATTGCTAAGAGTTGCAGGTTCTCAGATGGTTGAACTCATTCCGGTCATAATTACAACTGGACATATAGAACAAATACTGTAGATACCACGGTTGCAAAGTTCCACTGGAAAAGAACAAGCTTTAGCAGTAAATGAAACACTTACTGATTGATAGCTTACAAACAAGGTAAAATCGTTGTGCTGTGACACTACTGCATCCAACCTCGGCTACTTAAGTGGAGCGGCAATTATTTTAGAGCAAATGTTGGAAAGGCATGTCTTATATCTTCCCTGCAGACATCATATATTTGAAATCATACTTAAAAGTGTTTTTAAGCTGAAAATGTCCTCTTCATCAGGTCAAGATGTGCAAATTTTCAAACACTTTCAACAGTCATAGCCTAAAAAAAATGTAAAACGATATAAAGTCTGGTATAGAAGAAAAAATGTTCAAAATGTTTTATGTTCAAACCTAACAAAAATCCGATCTATTATAATGCAGCACCTACAAATGCGACAGCCTCGCGATGATTATAAAGAATTCTTGTAGTTAGCAGAAATTTTAATTGGAAACAACAAGAAGAAATATCTTTTCGAGCTCCAGGAGCATACCGTCAAGCGCAATGGATGGCAAAAACACTTTATTGTTTACAAATGTTTCGTGATGAATTTAAACTTACCTTCAAGGGGAAAAAAGGGCATTTCTGACATATGCATATTTCTTGTAAGAATATATATTAAGACTTGGTTCACAGCACCTTTGGCTCAAGAGGCACTCAATCATGATATACAATTTTTGAAAAAGCTCGTTGAATATGAATCTGTGGATCTAGATATATCTCGTATCACAGTTCACAAATTCCAAAAACATTTATAATATTTATCCACAGACGCTTGTGCTTTGGCTTTTTTCGATGAAAGTTTAGCTGTTGAAGCTAAAATAAAAATGGTACAGAATCTAGTGAAAGACGGTACTCAAAAAAATGGTGTCAAGCGGATCATACTAAAAGATGAGGATATTCATGGACTAATAGATAAGTCTATTAAGTACTTCATTTCAGAAGACATCAAATAATTTTTTGAAAGATTTAATATTCACACTGATTTCCTCAATATAGATCCAGCTTCCTGGCCTGAAAGTGAAGTGCATAAGAAATTATCAGTTGTTGTGCACCAATTAAAGGTGGTAAATGACACAGCAGAAAGAGGAGTTAAGTTGATAGAGGATTACAACAAAATAATAACAAAAAAAGGAAGGCCAGAAAGAATTTCCAATGCAAGTTGTCACTAACTACACAACGTCAATATCCTGATGCAAACAAGGAGACTGTAGCAAAAAATACAGAGTGAGATTGTTATTTGTTTTCCGTTTGTTGATATTTTTGTCATTATCTGTACATAATCTGTATTTATGTACAGATCAAGGCAAAATCTTTTTTTAACCACTAAACAATTTTAAGGGATGACTTTGAAAAATTTGAGGAGTTGAATATTTTGGGCCACCCTAAACGCAATAAGTTTTACAACTTGTTTTTTCGGCATCTTGCCAAAAATGTTGCATTAAGCTGATAGTGAGATAGTTTAAGAAGGGAAAAGAGCTTAAGTGGCGGGAAAACGAAAGCTTTTCTTATAAAACCATGCCCGTCGGCACGTGTTATTATCGTGCTACTGCAATACAATTTTACAGATATTTTGTTTTTCCTGAAATAGAAAATTTTTAATGGGTAAGACTTAAAAATGAAAGAAGTTGAATAATTTAGGCCACCCTAATATATATATAGTATATATTACATCATATATGTGCCATCAGATGCTGACCTTGGCTACGTATAACGGACGCTCCCTATCTTCTGATTCAAGGCTTCTTGAATTGGAAGAGGAACTACAAAGGATCAAGTGGGACATCGTCGGGCTAAGTGAGGTAAGGAGAAAAGGAGAAGATCTCATTGAACTGAAAAGTGGACATCTCTTCTACTATCGTGGGACAGATACTGGCAGAACAAGTGGTGTTGGATTTATAATAAACAAGAAACTGAAGGATAAAGTTGTAGAAGTTGAAAGTTCCTCCGACAGAGCTGCACGACTCGTTATCCAACTCTCGAGAAGATACCAGGCTCAGATTATTCAAACTTATGCACCCACCACAAGTCATCCTGAAGAAGAAATTGAAGAATTTTATGAGGAAATTCGTCATCTAAATAATAAAGGTAAGCAGCACTTGAAGATAATTATGGGAGAATTCAATGCAAAAATTGGGCAACTGCAACAGAATGAAACTTCAGTAGGTAAATTCGGTCAGGGCAACAGAAACCAGCGTGGAAATACTCTCGTAGAGTTTGCAGAGGCAGAAGGGTTTTTCATCTTGAACTCCTTTTTCAAGAAAAAGCCACACAGGAAATGGACATGGAGACATCCAAATAAGACGATAAGTGAAATTGATTTTATTATGTGTAACAAAAAATTCGTCATAGAAGACTGCAGTGTGCTAAACAAGTTCAACACAGGCAGTGACCATAGATTGGTGAGATGTAAGATGCACCTCAACACTAAACTCCAACGTAGCAAGCTCATAAGACAAACAAAATGTATTGACATAACCAACCTTAAAAAACACCATAATACCTTCAAATTGGAACTGAAGAACAGATTCTCTGCTTTAGAAGGCCTAACATCGGAAGAAGTGACTATTTCTGAAGTTAACAGAAAAGTAACCAAAGCTCTTATGGAAACAGCAACAAAATTAGCTGGTTCTAAGAACAAATTGCATGTGAACAAATTATCAGGAAAAACCAAAATGTTGATGCAAAAAGAAGAGTGATGAGGACAACTAAAGAAGATGTGACTTCCAAAGTGGAATATATAGAGCTATGCAAGACAGTACGAAAAAGTATCACTGAAGACGTAAGGAAATTCAACTGTGAACTAGTAAGGATAGCAATTGAAAACAACCAAAGCCTAAAGATAGCAAAGGGACATCTCAGTAAGGGGAAAAACAGATGATGGCACTGAGAAAAGAAGATGGTTCTATAACAAGAAATAGAGGCGAAATTTTGACAAGAGTGAAAGATTTCTACTCCAAATTATATGATAGTGATGATACATGTACTCCAGACATCATGAAAGGTACCAGTACCAGAGTTCTTCCAGTCCTTCCAGCAGATGTTGCACATGCAATCAAGAACATGAAGCGGGGAAAAGCTCCAGGAGAAGAGGGAATTACTGTTGACATCATACAAGAAGCAAGTGGAGAAATCAAAACAGTACTCGCCCAAATTTTCACTCGATGCCTTAATGAAGGGAAAATTCCTGAGGATTGGAACAACGCTACAATAATCTTGCTACATAAAAAGGTGACATTGAGGATCTCAGGAACTACAGACCTATCAGCCTCCTATCAGTGGTTTATAAAATCTTCACTAAAGTTCTTTCACACCGCTTGAAGGTGACACTGGACATGGCTCAACCGAGAGAACAAGCTGGATTCAGGAGTGGCTACAGCACAATAGATCATATCCACGTACTGAGAGAACTAATTGAAAGAGCGAGGGAATATGAACTTCCATTGTGCATGGCTTTTATCGATTATGAAGAAGCCTTTGATTCGGTGAAACAATCAGCAGTTGCAATGGCTCTGAAATCCTGCGGTATTGAAGATGCATACATTAATATTATTAATAACATCTATGAAAATGCAAGTGCAAAGATTCGGCTGTTTGAAAATACAACACACATAAAAATTGGAAAAGAAGTGAGACAAGGTGACACCATATCTCCGAAGCTCTTTAATGCCACATTGGAGGGTGTTTTTCAGTCACTGAGCTGGGAAAACAAGGGGATAAAGATTAATGGAGATTATCTAACCCACCTTCGTTTTGCTGATGACGTAGTCATTTTTGCAGCCACCTCATCAGAGCTACAGAGAGTGATCCAGGAACTTGCTGACAAGAGTAAAGAAGTGGGATTAAAAATGAACTTTCAGAAGACAAAAGTGACGTACAATGCTTTTACAAGGAATGAAGATTTATCGATTGATGGAGAAAAGCTAGAGGTAACAGACACGTACGTTTATCTTAAACAGCAGATATCAAGTGAGGGTCACATTGGTGAAGAAATTAATCGGCGTACAAAACTTACCTGGAGAGCTTTTGGAAGAAACAGCATAATTTTCAAGAGCAATATGCCATTATGTCTTAAAAGGAAAGTGTTTGATCAATGCATCCTTCCAGTGCTTACGTATGGTGCAGAGACGTGGACCTTAGTTAAAAGAGACATACAAAGGCTGCAGACAACTCAAAGAAGCATGGAGAGGTGCATGCTTGGTGTAACCAGGAGAAGATAAGAAGAGGAACACGTGGATCCGAAAAATGACAAGAGTGGAAGTCATCATGATCAGAGTTAAATCCCTGAAATGGCAATGGGCTGGACATACTGCCAGAAGAACAGACCATAGATGGACAGCCGAAATTTTAGATTGGATTCCAAGGGACAGGAAAAGACCCAGAAGAAGACCACGTGGAAGATGGGTGGATGAAATTCGAAAGTATGCTGAAGTGACATGGAGGAGACTGGCACAAGACAGACCGTTGTGGAGGAAACTTGGGAAGACCTTCGTCCAGCAGTGGATTGATAATCTTTGACAATGATAATGATGATGATATGTGTCATCATCATCATCATCATTATCATTGTCAACCATTATCAATCCACGTTTGGACGAAGGTCTCCCCAAGTTTCTTCCACAGCGATCTGTCTTGTGCCAGTCTCCTCCATGTCACTCCAGCATACTTTCGAATTTCATCCACCCATCTTCCACGTGGTCTTCTTCTGGGTCTTTTCCTGTCCCTTGGAATCCAATCTAAAATTTAGGCTGTCCATCGATGGTCTGTTCTTCTGGCAGTATGTCCAGCCCATTGCCATTTCAGGGATTTAACTCTGATCATGATGACTTCCACTCTTGTCATTTTTCGGATCCACGTGTTCCTCTTTTTATCTCTCTTGGTTGCACCAAGCATGCACCTCACCATGGTCTTTGAGTTGTCTGCAGCCATTGTACGTCTTTTTTAGTTAAGGTCCACGTCTCTGCACCACACGTAAGCACTGTAAGGATGCAGTGATCAAACACTTTTCTTTTAAGACATAATTGCATATTGCTCTTGAAAATTATGCTGTTTCTTCCGAAAGTTCTCCAGGCAAGTTTTATACGCCGATTAATTTCTTCATCAATGTGACCCTCACTTGATATCTGCTGTCCAAGATAAACGTCCGTATCTGTTATCTCCAGCTTTCCTCCATCAATCGATAAACCTTCATTTCTTGTAAAAGCATTCTACATCACTTTTGTCTTCTGAAACTTCATTTTTTCCCCACTTCTTTACTCTTGTCAGCAAATTCCTGGAACATACTCTGCAGCTCTGATGGGGTAGTTGTAAAATTGACTACGTCATCAGCAAAACGAAGATGAGTTAGATAACCTCCATTAATCTTTATCCCTTTGTTTCCCAGTTCAGTGATTAAAAGACATTTTCCAATGTGGCATTAAGGAGCTTCGGAGATATGGTGTCCCCTTGTCTCACTCCCTTTCCAATTTTTATGTGTTGTATTTTCAAACAGCCGAATCTTTGCACTTGCATTTTCATAGATGTTATTAATAATATTAATGTATGCATCTTCAATACCACAGGATTTCAAAGCCATTTTAACTGCTGATGGTTTCACCAAATCAAAGGCCTTTTCATAATCGATAAAAGCCATGCACAATGGAAGTTCATATTCCCTTGCTCTTTCAGTTAATTCTCTCAGTACGTGGATATGATCTATGGTGCTGTAGCCACTCCTGAATCCAGGTTGTTCTCCCGGTTGTGCCATGTCCAATGTTACCTTCAAGCGGTGTGAAAGAACTTTAGTGAAGATTTTATAAACCACTGATAGGAGGCTAATAGGTCTGTAGTTCCTGAGTTCATCAATGTCACTTTTTTATGTAGCAGGATCATTGTAGCGTTGTTCCAATCCTGAGGAATTTTCTCTTCATTAAGGCATCGTGTGAAAATTTGGGCGAGTACTGTTTCAATTTCTCCACTTGCTTCTTGTATGATGTCTACAGTAATTCCATCTTCTCCTGGAGCTTTTCCCCGCTTCATGTTCTTGATTGCATGTGCAACTTCTGCTGGGAGGACTGGAAGAACTCTGGTACTGGTACCTTTAATGATGCCTGGGGTACATGTATCATCCCTTTCATATAATTTGGAGTAGAAATCTTTCACTCTTGTCAAAATTTTGCCTCTATTTCTTGTTACAGAACCATCTTCTCTTCCCAGTGCCATAATCTGTTTTCTTCCCTTATTTTAGATGTCCCTTTGCTATCTTTAGGTTTTTGTTGTTTTCAATTGCTTTCCTCACTAATTCACAGTTGAATTTCCTTACGTTTTCAGGGATACTTTTTCGTACTGTCTTGCATAGCTCTTTTATTCCACTTTGGAAGTAACAGCTATGTTAGTTGTCCTCATCTCTCTTCTTTTTGGCATCAACATTTTGGTTTTTCCTGATAATTTGTTCACTTGCAACTTGTTCTTAGACCCACCTAATTTTGTTGCTGTATTTACAAGAGCTTTGGTTACTTTCCTGTTAACTTCAGAAATATCAACTTCTTCTGATGTTAGGCCTTCTAAAGCAGAGAATCTGTTCTTCAGTTCCTACTTGAAGGTATTATGGTGTTTCTTAAGGTTGGTTATGTCAATACATTTTGCTTGTCTAATGAGCTTGCCACTTTTAAGTTTAGTGTTGAGGAGCATCTTACATCTCACCAATCTATGGTCACTACCTGTGTTGAACTTGTTTAGCACACTGCAGTCATCTATGACGAATTTTTTTGTTACACATAATAAAATCAATATCACTTGTGGTCCCATCTGGATGTCTCCATTTCCATTTCCTGTGTGGCTTTTTCTTGAAGAAGGAGTTCAGGATGAAAAACCCCTCTGCCTCTGCAAACTCTACGAGAGTATTTCCACGCTGGTTTCTGTTGCCGTGACCGCATTTACCTACTGAAGTTTCATTCTGTTGCTTTTGGCCTATTTTTGCATTGAAATCTCCTATAATTATCTTCAAGTGCTGCTTGCCTTTATTATTTAGATGACCAATTTCCTTATAAAAGACTTGAACTTCTTCTTCAGGATGACTTGTGGTGGGTGCATAAGTTTGAATAATCTGAGCCTGGTATCTTCTCGAGAGTTGGATAACGAGTCGTGCAGCTCTATCAGAGGAACTTTCAACTTCTACAACTTTATCCTTCAGTTTCTTGTTTATTATAAATCCAACACCACTTGTTCTGCCAGTATCTGTCCCATGATAGTAGAAGAGATGTCCACTTTTCAGTTCAATGAGATCTTCTTCTTTTCTTCTTAACTCACTTAGCCCGACGATGTCCCACTTGATCCTTTGTAGTTCCTCTTCCAATTCAAGAAGCCTTGAATCAGAAGATAGGGAGCGTCCATTATACGTTGCCAAGGTCAGTATCAGATGGCAGCCTAGTCCGGTCCTCCGGTGATTCTTAGCGCCCTCTGCCTTCATGTTGCACTGGCCGCTGCCTTGGCCAGGTACATTCCAGCTGCAGGAGACTGAGGGCCAAGATTTAAGTTGTGCAGTCATTTTGGAGGGGTTTGGACATAACTCACCACGCTGGCTAAGCGGGTTGGTGAGTGTGGGGTAGCATTTCCTCTAATCCTGAGGTGAAGTTATATTGCTATTTGCGGCCGTCAGAGCCCCTTTTGTTGGAGCAGGATGCACCACGAGAAGGCGGGGTTGACATTTGTCAAGGAGAGGCTGTGAAGTTGCGCATCACCTGAACTTACATCCCCATATCCGTATATATATATATATATATGACTGAAAATTTAACTTTCCCATGATATAAGTTATATACAGCTTTCGAAAGCCTACAGCTGTAGCTATAAAAATGGTGTCTAGGTATAGTAAAGTAGGTATGCGCTATTTGATCAGACTGCTTACATCGCCTCCTAGCGACAAAGTCAGGGGTTAGCGTGCCGATCTCGAAAACTATACGAGATACGGGAAAATAGTCAATCACAAAGTTGTAGAGCAGCATCGATTTAGTACGAAAATGCACCTTGGGCACCTGAATACTAAGAACAGAACGCGTACAACGTTCGTTCGTTTGTTCGCGATGTCGAAAATTGTTACGTCAGGAAACGCGTCAGAATGGAGCAATTAGTTGTCACTAGGCACATTTACCATCGGTGCTCAAAGTGCCCTCCTTCAGCAACAATACACATTTTGACTCTAGATTAAATCTCACGCTGAACATTTTGCACATGTCAGGTGACACGCTGGAACAAACATCAGTTATACGCCGTCGATGGTCCTGCAACGTTGTCGGAGGGGTCTGATAGACATGCTCTTTGAGGTAGCGCCACAGAAAGAGGTCCAATGGGGTGAGGTCCGATGAGCCTGCAGTCCACTCTACGCTACCACCATAGCCGATGATTAGTTGCTCGAATTTCTCGACCTGAGTCTTCGAGCAATGTCTGGCCGAATGTCTGGCTAATGAGGAGGGGCGCCGTCATATTGGAGTCAAACATTCCGCAGTTGAGTCGGGCTAGTGCTTTGCGGAAGGCGATATTATCTCCTTTCTTGCGCGTTTCGTGACGTAACAGTCATAGACATCGCGAACTAACAAACGAGCGTTGTACGAGTTCTATTCTTAGCATGCATGTGCGCAAGGTGTCTTTTCGTACTAAATCGATGCTGCTCTACAACTTTGTATTTGACTGTTTTCCCGTATCTCGTATAGTTTTTGAGATCGGCACGCTAACTCCTGACTTTGCTTCTAGGAGGCGCTGTAAGTTGTCACATCGAATAGCGCATAGCCACTTTACTATACCTAGATATCGTTTTTATGGCTATAGCTGTCAGCGTTTGAAAGTTACGGGGCTGAGAAAGGACTTTACTGGGCACCATATATATATTAAAACCGTATATGTTTCGTATAGTTTCCGTATTGTTTTTTTCTATGTTTTAAAAACCGTATAGTTTCTTTTTTGTCATAAATGTTTCTTTTTCTATTCACAGTTTAGACATATATTTTGTTTTTAAGTTTTTTTGTTATGAACCTTTGTTTTTCTTTCCACACTTTTGACTTAATATATCAACATTTTCTTCCAAATGTTGTTCTTCGTAAACCAAATTTTGGGAAATACAAAAATTTTCTTGAGTGACGAAAGATTGATAAAAAATATTGCTACGGCATACACTGAAGAGCAATTGAATTATATATACCTGTCTAGTAACGTGTAGCACCACCTTTCCCCCTGATGACGGCGGCGATTCGCATCGGCATGGACTCGAAAAGACACTGGAAACGTTGGAAAGCCATACGGATCCACGACATCAGAACAAGCTCCCACAGTTCACGAAGATTTGATGGAGGTGGGTCAGAGCATCGAACATCTCTCTCGATGGCATCCCAGATGTGCTCGATTGGATTATAGTCAGGTGACCTAGCTGGCCAAGGAAGCGAGGTCACGTTAGTGGAGTGTTCATCCAATGATTCGGATACATTTCGGGAGCGATGGCACTGTGCATTGATTTGCTGCAGGATGAGGTCCCCTGTAGGATGTTGAAGACGCATAAACGGGATAAAATGGTCGTCCAGGATATCCCGGTAACCTTGACCTGTGAGGGACGATGTCACACGTACCAGGGGTCCCATTTCAGTCCACGTAAACAGTCCCCAGACGAGAATGCCAGCCACACCAGCCAGCTTGAAGAGTACCCTGTTAACAAGAAGAATGCATCGCTTCATGTGGTTTTCGCCGTACTCGTATCCTGTCATCCGCATGTACCAACGTGAATCTTGACTCATCAGTACAGGCAGCATTTTTCCACATGTGTAGGGTCCAGTGGCGATGTTCCCGCACCCATGCTAATCTTTGCACCTTGTGATGTGCGGTCAGCAGCGGTACCCTCGCGGGGCGATGGCTTCTGTACTACATAGCGAGGAAATGGTTCTCGATGGTGTGGCTGCTTACACGTTTATGTGAACCAGGGTTAAATTGCCTAGTGATTTCTTGCCCGTCTATCCGCTGTTACAATGCGAGCTAGCCAACGATGACCCCGCTCATCCACACGCTGTTGTCTAAGGCAATTGGCCCTTGCAGGGATGATTTTACCGGATTCGATGTAGTCACGGTGCACCCGTGACACAGTGGCTCGTGAAAATTCCAGTGCCTGCATGACATCCGAGATGGACTGGCCCATTAGTCGGGCCCCGATAATTTGCCAATTTGCCCACGATCAAATGCGCTTAGACCATTCGTCTTACCCACATTGCGTCTGATTCTTACTGATTCCCCTCACATCCCTCCATATAATGGTGGATCGCTGCATATGTCATGTCGTTTCCGTTTACAGGGCCGGCCACGGGGCCACATTTGCATAACGCCAGCTGTCTCTAATTCAATAGCTCTTCAGTGTATTTCCCTCTTTTATTCAGGGCTGTCAAAGTCGCCCTACTTCCGATATGCGAACATGACCAGCCTCTTCGTTTAAGTTTCACCATGCGTCGCCTCACGAACACATTGATTTGATGTCAAATTTGTCAGCTCTCTCACAGTGGCAGTCTCATCGACTACTGATGTAAAGGCAAAGGCGGACAGGAGTTTCAAGGCACGTGAACAACGGTTTTCAGATGCGCACAATGTTACACTTTTGGTCTTCACCCCCTGATTAGTGGCGCTCAATTTTTAAGTTTATTGCCGTCGATAAGCCGATTATTTAATTCACTGCTTTGACGATTTTTCCCGACGATGTATTTTTTTCCCTTTCTTCCAATTTACTTCGGCTGATTTTACTACCATTTGCACTTGCTTCATTTACAAGACAGCAGAAAAAAACGCAAAATATTGAGTTGCGGACGGCATAGAAAATTATTTCTTCTATAATACACATCTTTTTATTAAATCAAACGGGGAATTCCTGTGAGACAGTGAGCAAATTACGTCAACATTTCGCATGTTGGTAAACTATACAGTTTCCACACACATTCTAGTGGACATAGCGGCACAGTTTGTTAGTTCAATTTCATCTCTTCTGTAAACCGTCTTCTGTTTAAACCTGTTTTGAAAAGTAATTCGGATGGATGCTAGGTCCTCTGAACAAAGAAGCGTTTCATACCGGTAAAAACAGTGTCTCATATATTTCTGCATTTTGTCACAAAATCGACGGTCTAGAAAAAAATGGATGAAAGAACATATTTCTTCTTTATTTAGAGATTTTCTCTGTTAAACGCTGGCAACTTGCTCATTTCGGACTCATCCACGAGAAATTACAAAAAGTATTAGTTAAATGTATGCACTTAAAATGTAAGAAATATTACTTCTCCGGAAATCCGTTATAACGTATTAGGTGTACAAATAAGTTTTAAAACGTTTTTAGACAAAGCAACATGTAAATTGAGAGAAAACAACAACACCTATATGAAACAAAATATGCGCCGTTACTTCATCTTTTGCAATCGATCGGGCAGCTGGCGGATCCCAGCCATAAAGAATACTTCGTCGTATAACATGATGAATTCGCCAACCTAGTTTTGCACTTCGTCACATGTCCGGAACCGTACCGCAGACAAATCAAGTGACATCGATCAAAAGAAATGGTAGTCCGAAGGCACTATGTCCGTACTATACGCCAGGTGCTCCAAAACGTCACAGCCAAGCATCAATAACGTTTCCTTGTTCGATTTCGCCACATGCGGCTTAGCGTACTCATTCAGTAATTTCACGGGATGCGGTCCTTTGCCTGTGAATGGACGTTTACGACAAATATCCTGGTTCAATCGCAGTAACGATTAGCAGTAAGAGTTTTACCCTGCTCCAATAGTATATAATAGACCACACAATCATATCCCACGAGATACACAGTATAACTTTCATGGAGTGAATATTGCGTTTCGGTGTCGAAGTCGTTGCTTCACCGGGGTCTACCCAGTGTTTTTTGCGTTTGGAATTGTTGTATCGTATCCACCTTTCATCACAGGAAAGAGTTTCTGTGTTGTTTATTCGACAGATTCAAAACATTTAAGACACGCTCATCCTTGTTTTTGTGGCTCACGTTGTGTGGCATCCATTTTCCTTCCTCCTGAATCCTTCCGATTGCGGGTAAACGACTGGAAATTGTTTTTCTGAGTTACCTCCAGTCATTCAACCAGTTATTTTTGCGTTTGAGACGAATTTACATTTAGCAATGCTTGCAGATCCTCGTGTGCAACCTTCTGCGCGGTGCAGCTACGTTCTTGATCGCAAACATCAAAATCACCTGCTTTAAACCCTCTAAACCAAACCTCACACGTGCTTTTCGATACAATATTCTCCCCCAGAAGAGAACAGATCGATGCATATGCTTTTGCAGCATTTTTCCAATTGATGAAATTCGTAACGAATGCAGTATCGAGTAAATGCAGTATCGCTTGCCCTCTTTCACCTACCGTTGTGCAAGTGCGTTTGACTGTTGGGAAGACTACTGTGTCATACACTGGCGGAAAGTGAAAGAAGAACACCAAGAAGGAGACGTCTGATACCAACGAAATTTATACAGCATAATAACGGAATACAGAGAATAACGTGATCAAAACATTATGGCAAAATACAGCTGTATTTGCTGATAAACTGAAAAAGAACATTTCCATGTAACATGGTTAGTACGAGGTTGAACCGCCATGAACTGCGTCACACTGTGCAATTCTGGCATGGAGTCTGTCGTACAGATGTTGGATGTAAGTTTAGCGTATTGAGTTCCAAGCATCCTCAACCTGGACGGGTAAATCGGGGATGGTCGTGGCTGGTAGTGGAGACCGGATAAG
Organism: Macrothele yani; assembly: GCA_039090855.1. NCBI lineage: Eukaryota > Metazoa > Arthropoda > Arachnida > Araneae > Macrothelidae > Macrothele > Macrothele yani. Next base: position 56,925,127 of record CM077021.1, read on the forward strand.
TCGTTGTCCTATTAAATCCCATACGTGCTCAATGGGGGACAAATCCGGTGAACGTGCAGACCATGGAAGTTGTCTCACACCCTGAAGTGCATGTTGCGTTGCACGTGCCGTGTGTGGGCGTGCGTTATCTTGCTGGAAAACACCACGATGGGCCGACCTTACAAATGGCACAACAACGGGCTGAATTATGTTGTTGATGTAGGAGGTGCTGTTTAACGTACCCAGTACAAACACTAGTTGTGTACGGGAGTGATAGCTGATCGCTCTCCACACCAGGAGACCAGATGTAGGCCCTGTGTGTCGCTGGCGGATGCAATAAGGGTGGAGACGCTTCCCTGTGTGTCTGCGAACACGCATACGGCCATCGGAGACTCCCAAACAGAATCTGCTTCCATCGCTGAACACGACAGATCGCCTTTGCGTTCTCCAGTGCAGACGTTGGCGACACCAATGCAGCCGTTCCAGACGGTGGGCTGGAGTCAGAGGTACACATGCCAGAGGCACAAGTGCACGTAGTCCTGCATCCAGTAGACGGTTGCGGATTGTTCGCACAGTCACCTCAGATGCAACGGCAGCTCGGATTTGCGTCGCAGTGGATGTTCTGCTTGACAACGCCGCTGTTTTTATGCGTCAATCGGTCCGCTCATCAGTCGGTCTGTGACTCCCGGTTCCACGTCTTCTCGTGTGGGAATGTTCCTCCGACCATCTACGCCACCATCGTACCACCACCGATACTTCCTGTCCAATTCGCTCCGCAATACGACGATACGACCACCCGTCCTCGCGGAGTCCGACTAGACGACCTCGCTCAAAGTCCGGTAACTGCTGAAATCTTACACGCCTTACATGTCCAGGCACTGCAGCTTCTTCAGGGTCTTCGCACGTGTCCGTACGCTGACGACTGATTACATTCACTTCGCCGTACTCCTTAAATACCACCGACGATAATTTGAATATTATGCCGTGCTGTGGCGTAAGCGCTCACATGTTGGTCCCAAAATTAACATGCCACCTACGTAAACTCGACCCCATTAACATATGTAAATTTCATGATCGTCAGCCAATTCCTTCTTGGTGTTCTTTTTTCACTTTCCGCCAGTATATTTTATACTCTGCACCAGTTACGATCACATGACAACAACGCTGGGGTAATGTCGGTTATCCAAATTAGCGGTATACGTCACAAAAAAAACGCTTCAGAACTTTTTTGTTAACCTAATACTTTACACACAAATTCACAGACTGTCCACAATGTAGGACAGATTGAACACATATTAGTGAACATAGCCTTCACATAAGAATAAAGCGTGTTTTCCAACAGAAGGAATTCCAGTTTTAAAAAAGTGTGTTTGTATTGACATCACATTGTTACATCTCATGTATTTTATACCAATGTATTTGGTTCTCTTCTAGAATAAAAATATATTTTAAATTGTTCATCGTGCTTCATTAGGCTGAATATAAGCGTTGTTTATTGCAGAACTTCGCATGCTAACTATAACAGTGTTCTAGCATTACTTGTTTTCTCAAGAAAGTTCGATAATCGAATTTTTGACTAACTTTAATGAAGCATTTCTGCGAAAGAAGTATAAAAAAATAACGTTTCGCAAAAGCTTGCAGTATAATATCTTCAAATAAAATGTAATATAGAATTGTACTGATGGATGGTTTTAAAACATCTCTCAACCAAAACTTCCCTTAACGAGCAAATTAGCTCAATAGGAGTAAATAATGTGTTTTTGTCGTTGCCTCTGGAATATACAGACTCACAAAACCAAATGTGTTACACGATATAGAAAGCATTTCAATTTTACAGAGCATTACACAAAATACAAGAGGTTTGCGTGGACGACATACAACAATTTGCACAACTTTCCCAAGTGGACGACCTGGACATTGAAGTTCTGGGTGCAGAAGTAACAAAACAAGAGGGGGAAAATGCTATTCGTAAACAGAGAAATCAACGGTCCCCAGGAGCGGATGGTGTCATAGTTGAATTCTAAAAACAACACAAACTAGCGAATTTTTTAGCTGAAATGTTGCATTCGGAAATACCAACAGCATTTGAAGAGTCGTTTATTAAACTGTTTAAAAAGCTGAAATGGATTCAGTAGAATTTGAGAAAATCAGACCAATTACACTACTGAACGTGGAGTATAAAATACTGGCTACCGTTTTAAATAACAGATTGAAAACAGTCATGAACAGACCTAGCGGTCCATTACAATTTTGTGCAGTACCAAAGAAAATTTTATTTCAGAGCATGTTCCTAACCAGAGATATAATATTTTTGGTCAATGAAAGGAAAATTAAATTCGGAAACTTTTCATTAGATCAGGCGAAAGCCTTTGATATAGTAAATCAATAAGCATTACTTAAGATTCTACAAAAAGTAGGGAGTGTCGGAGAATATTGTCAAAAGTATCCGATTGATGCATACAGAATCAAATACAAAAGATATCATAAATGGATAATAAACGGATGAAGCAGCAGTCGAGACTGGGATAAAACAGGGTTCCCCTTGTCACAACACTCTTTACATTGAGAATCGAGCTGTTATTAAGAAAACTTTAAGAACATCAAGAGATACAAGGTTTCACTATTCCAGGGAAAAACAATGAATTTATATAAAACACAGCCTATGCGGATGACGTTGTGTTGTACATGCAAACAGAAAAATCTATTATAGAGGCAATGATAATTTCCACAAGATATGGACAAATCACGGGAACGAAACCTTAGCATACAGAAATCAAAAGTCATCATCTGGGACAAATGGACACTACAGGCTGGTATCCCATGCTTTGCTGAAATTAAAATTTTGGGTATTTATTATACACATTACGGAATCAGCAATACTATAAGGGAAAAGGTCATACAGGAACTACAGCGTGAGATAGAAGGCGATTGACCAAGTTAATGAAAGTTTCCGACTAAGTCCCAGGAAATCCGTTCGTAAAGCAAGCAGAGAACTGTGCATTCCGAAATCGACAGTTCACGATATCGTGCACAAGAAATTAAAGTTTCATGCTAATAAAATTCAAAAATTTAAATTCGCCTCCGCATTGGTCAACGTGTGTACGTAAGTGCCTAAATGAGCATTTCCCCAACAGATGGATTTGGCGTGGTGGTACCATTCCATAGCCACCTCGCTCTCCAGATCTAACTCCATTGGATTATTTCATGTGGGGTTATGTGAACGATTGTGTCTATCAGACCCGTTTTACTGATTTGCAGGAGCTGAAGCAGAGTATCACAACTGCTAATAATTCCATAACTCCTCAGATGCTTGCCAATACATGGCATGAAATCGATTATCGCTTGGACGTACGAGCAACCAAGGGATCTCACATCGAAATTTATTAGCTTGTGTAGTTACATTGTAAGTTAGAACAGTCAGTTTCTTTCTATCTGTTTAAGGTTTTGTTTTATATAAATTTGTAATGTGTCCAATAATCCTCGGACACTCTGTTCTTCACAAAAAAATGTCCTAGTATTATCAGAATAATTTCGCATATCTTCACGTAACATTTTATAAAGTAAAATAACAAAATAACTGCAAATCGTGTCCCACTTACTGTTGGCTGGGTAACTATAAAATTAGAAATTGTATCACCCCATGTGGACGGCTTGGTATGTGCGGTTCTCTTACATGTGGCAGTGTTGACACTAGGACATACCTTTGGTTTAAAACGAAACTGTGGAAGAAGAGCAATAATTTGTGCAATGTTCTACTACGAAACACTGGGTCCAGTCGTTCACGTGCAGGAAACTATGACGTTTGCCACGTACCTAAACAACATTGATGACCAGGTACATCCTTTCATGGCAACAATACCTCCCTCTAGTAGTGCCCTTATTAAGAAGATAATGCGCCATGCCATACTGGCCGGTTTTTCAGAGGACGCTTTGCAGAACATGAGCAACAGCACCAGGTATTGCTCTGGCCTCGAAATTTAGTGGATATCAATCCAATCGACCATCTATGGTTTGTCTTGGAACATCAAATCTTAATTCTTACCCCATTTCATTGCATTCATATTCTTTCATTCTCAAATATTTGTCTCCAACGTAGAAGCAATATCATTTAACTCCTGCAATCTTTTCGATGACTTGTTATAAAATTTAAAAATTGCTCTAATATTTTTTTGGCACTGCCTAACAAAGTACATTTTGAACAAGCATCAAAAACTGCTAGTTGAAGTCTATTCTCCAGTCCGTACTGGAAGTATGTGTTGTGTAACTGAGATTTTCACCGCTGCCGGCATCACTAATTTCCCACTCATCTTTGCTACGTTCAGGATGTAAAATCATAGTCTGAACTGAATCAGATGCATCACAGGGAACAAAGTTTGAACTGTCTAAATTTTGAACTTCACTCACGGCAGAATCATAAATCACAGGTTTTTTTTTCGAAATGAACGTGAAGCATGTTCTTTGAGACATGACAGTCGGTTTACGTTTCTTTCACTGCTACCACGGAAGTGGAGTACTAAAAAACGTTATTCAAACTTAGGTTCTCTGTTTTGTGAATGAGTAATTCCTTCGACGAAGGCGATAGGGAGCTGATGAGCCAATGAACCTCAACTATACACCTCCCGCATTAGTGACGTAGGCCCGCACTGGTGGAAGTAAACGAGTTAACCGCATAGACCTGTGGGTGTATCAGATCTGACGCCAAAGATGTATGGAGGAAACTCCGTGTATGAAAGACACCCCGAACTATCATGCACTATAAATGTTTTGGCCGTATTTCTATTCATACACGTGCCTGTTTCAGGAAGTTCGAGCAGCTTGCTGCATTTCAACATCCGTCCAGGTCTGATTTGAAGAACAGGACGTATATGTACTGGAATTCCCTGGACAAAGTTCCGGTCTGTATCCAGTACAGCGTCTGTGGAACGAGATGCCACTCAAGTTCCGATCTCGGCCACCAAGATGTTCATTGTTATTACAGATATAAATTCGTTAGCTTTCCCGTGTGGCTGTAAATTCAGGACATTGAAATGCCAAGTCCTGAATAAATTTATGTACAGTCAAACCCCTATTTAACGGACTGCAATTTAACGAATTCCGCGATTTTACGTACATTTTTTATGGTACGGATAGAATCACATTGAAATTAATGTTTGGTGTTTCCCGATTTAACGAACACATTTCTTCAATTTAGTGACCATTTTTTATTTTGTTTAAGCCACGAAACTACCCAGGTAGCACAGCCTTGAAATCCAATGTAGTCCCAACATTGAGCCACCGACTTTTAGGAATAGAAGGCGGAAGTGGCTTAGTGTTGGGCCTAGATAAAATTGTGCTACCTGGGTATGTTAACAAACATTTTCACGTTAAAAGTTAGCAAGAAAGAGTGCCTCGCATAACAGGAAAATTGTACGCATGTAGTTAACCAGGGTTTCGAAGAACACTATTTGCGACACAGCTTGGCGGAATCATAAATCAGTTCGCCTTTTCTGTGACTATCAAGCGTAAACTTCTTTTGGGGGAAGCAAATGACCAACAAGTTCCAAAAGAGTGGCAACGTTTTCTTGCATGGGTGGGAAGCAGGAAAAAGAAAGGCGTATGGAGAAGGAAATCTAGGGTACCCTGGGAGATTCTTGTTTTCAGCTACAGACAGAAAAACAGCTTTCTCTGAAGTCAGGGGACACACACTGTACGTACCAATTCCTTAACCTCTGAATTTCTTCCCCAAATTGTGCTTCTACTTTTCTTCTCAGTGTAAAATCTACAGGTCAAATTAAACAACACATCTCGTTATGCAGCTTAGAATACTGAAATCGTTATTTAAGAAGCTAAATGTTAGGAAAAAAATCAACCATCTTATTTTCCTCGCAATTTTAAAGTACGCTTAAATTTTGATGATGCATATTGAAATCTAATATCTACGAATCATGTGTTTAATATGCAATTTAAATGTGTACGTATTATAGCATTTTTTGTAATACATTTCGTAATTGAAAGTACTAAATAATATAAATAATTTAAACTTACTGAAAGAAAGGGAACTCAGCTGCTTACATACCCTTTTATGAACACTAGCTTAATTTGAATATTGCATTCGAAAGGCTTCCTCGATTTAGCGAATTCCGCGATTTTACGTACAAGACTATGGTCCCTTGAAGTTCGTTAAAGCGAGGTTTGACTGTACTTGACTTTAGCTTGAAGATCAAGTGAAATTGATACCTTGTCTCGTAGGAAGGCAAATATTTCATCTTTCAGTTCAAAAAATCGTATTAGACATTTTCCTCGATTAAGCTACTTCACTTAAGTTTGTAACGGAATATTTCCATTGGTATACTCCACTTCTAAATTGTCAAGGAACTTACTCTGAGAAACAAAGCTGTTTCCTTTTCAGAACAAATTTGTTATTTTGGTCACAGCAGCCATAGTGTCAAGACCCATCGCGGACGAATAGTTCGAAGCCATCGCTTAGACCACTGCGCCACTGGGGCGACGCCGGTTTTTGTTTTTCGGATATTCGAGGTTTTACTGCATTCTTATCTTGTACGAACTGCGTTCATGACCTCCGCGCTATGCGTCTGAAATTCCTCTAAGAAATTAACCTAACAGATACAAATTTGCAATTTTCTAACACCCGTTCTTTATGTTTGAGTGTTGATAAACAACCTGAAATTTTTGAAACAGCCAAACAAGTTTTAAGTAGTTTTTTAGTCGTTTTTATATTTTTAATCTGAAAAAATTACTTAAGAAAGTAAAAATATGTAAAATATTTCTTTGGAACAGTAAAATAGTTAAAACATTTTTAGTTTGACCCAGAAACTTGGCGATAGAAATATATCGCCTAACTGCCGAGCATTTGTTAAGTTCTTTTGTCCACTGAATTTCTATTTGCTTCTAAATTTTACGAGTGTATTACAAATTTATAGAACACCACTCTATTGAAATTGAATGGTGTGATGTTAGTTTGTGGAGCCGTGAATATAATATGTAGCAGCAGATGTTATATGGTGTATAGTCCTCATTTGGGGAAAACTATGGACGCGGAAGTGACTTCATAATTCAAGTTGAAATAAAAGTATTGGTCATGAAATAGTTGATTTATCAGCGGCTGTGTCTACAAATCTGTTCGTACGAAAACCTATTGGAAAACATATTGATATTTTTTCTTCTGTCTTAGTAAACGCACAATAGTCGCCTGTCAGATTGGTGCTCTTGGTTTGTGTTTACTTAAACCTGATCATCAAGAAAGAAACTGTGCTGTTTCCTGGAACATTTACAGATAAGAGAATGTTTGACATCAGATATACTAGCGTTACTGTCACATTTAATTTTTTGAGTTAACCTGCATTGACTACTAAATAAAGCAGTTAATATCCTGTTTTGCATTTATATCTAAATTAATTCAAAAAACAATGGAACAAAGTTATTTGTTTGTCCTTGGTTTTCAGAATAGCGCCAATATACGAGTATAACTTATCATTCTTAATGATATTCAAAACTATATATCGTAGTGTTTCAAAAAAATTCTGGAAAACAAAATCAGGGACATCGCGAATTAAAAACAGCTCTTTAATGAGGAAACAAAGTTGTTTCTCTTTAACCATTTCATCGGCCGATGTGTCTGAGTGAACCGAATGATGTCACATAGTGCCGCCCAGGTGGCGCAGTGGTCTAAGCGATGGCCTCTGATCATTCGTCCGTAAGGGGTCTGGGTTCGAATCCCGGTGAGGCATGGATGTTGTGTTTGTCTTACGGCACTGGCTCTCTCCCTTCCCTGGAACCAGTGACCCTAAATTAGGGACGGGCGACTGCTTATATCCCATTGAGTTGCTCACGGTGGTCGTTAAACCTCCAATCAAAAAAAAAAGAAAGATGTCACATAGTCTTCTGCGTTCTTCAACCGATATGATCACATCGCGGCTGGTTTTTACTGTATATAAGGTAAATCAATTCTCTCTCTTTATCGCAGCAGAACAGACCACAAGCCTGCTAGTGACGTTAAGTGCTTCCTTTTACACTCCTCTTCCATGATTAAAGAAAGGCACAACGATACAGTCCATTCTTCCTGGCAATGACATCATTTCAGTGGAGAGAAATAAGTGACCAACATTTGGTCTGCCTGTTTTCAGGTTAGTTGCTATTGTCATCCTTCTTTTATCTAGTAACCAGCCGATAAGTATGCATTACTGAATGTGGACTACTTAGCAGTAAACAAATAAATTTAAATTTCAAAGTCAGGTAAAAATTTTAATGCAATAAAAAGAAGACGGAACTTGCTTCCATCTGCCGTCGCAGCCTTCGTGTGTCTGTACGATCTGTGGTTTCGCTTGAGGAATAGAACCTGCGTTAGAAACGGACTTTGCGAAGCGCAGAACAAGTTCTGATGTAAGAAACGAGCATACTCTATCTTATTAAAATTATATTTTCTTTTTTCGTAAAGCTTTAATTCCAGTGCTAACAATATATGAAATAGCATCTGGGCTTCCTAGAAGTAAGCGCAGCGCTGGAGCAAAAAGAAGTTTGAACGAGGCTCTGGAGCGTATTACTAACAAAGAGATGAATATATATCTTCCACATTTCCTTTTGCCTTTATTGGAACAAAATCGGAGACCAAGAATATTTTTTCATCCAACATATTGTAAATAATGCTTGTCGCCCCAGTGAGCAGTGGTCTATGCGCGGGTTTCTGATCATTGGTCTGACATGGGTCTGGGATGGAATCCCGGTGTGGTATGGATGTTGTGTTCGTCTTACGTCGCTGGCTCTCTCCCTTCCTTAGAACCAGTGGCCTTAAATTACAGACGGGTGACTGTTCATAGCCCCTGTGTTGCTGACAGTGGTCGTTAAACCTCCAATAAAAAAATTTATTCTTAAAAAAAAATAGAGAATTATATAGGTATTGCAAAAATGGAAGAAAGTAGGATTTTGAAACCGCATATTTGCTTATATCGTCCAAACATAATACAAGTTTAAAAAATTAAAAAAGTTGCAGTAATTTCTTAGGAAAAATAATTATGTCTAAAGATATATTTACAAAGAAATTGATTCAGTAAACAATGCTATGTATTAGAAAACATCTGTTACCACTTCATGTGTGCCCAGGCAGTGGAATTCAAAACATGTCATGAAGAAGTTCATAATGATGTACCTGTGTAACGTGATCTTGAAAATTGGAAAAAAAGAAATGAAACCCATCTCAAATCATCTTATAAGATAATCATAATAAATATTTTGTAGAGTTTTTGCACTATTTCTATGAGTGAAATTGGGAAGAGATATGGAAAATTAGCGAGAGACACAATCGGATTGAAAAGAAAAAGCTTTGCATATACACAAATTTTCATACATAACTTCTGTCTCTTTTTATTGAAAAAATTGTGTGCTAGATTACACTATTGTCACTCCGTATTTCCAGTCTCCTGATTAAAGATGAAATAAATTTTTTCCTTAGTGAGGAATGCACAACCTGTGTCAGTGACCGAAATAATTCTCATCAGCAGTATCACCAAGAAAAATTTGCAAGACACGATCCAAGCCAGATTGTAGTGGACATTGGGAATACGTAGGTTTAAGTCGGCCTGTCCAACGTTGGACGTAACATGTGTCAAACCTTCAAGACGTAATGCTAAATGCCGCCAGAGCTAATGAAAATATCCACGGAATAAAGGATTCGGGGTTATCTGAAGTTGGATTAAGGATGTAGTAATGCTATCTAAGCTATAAAAATTCAGACATCCATTGTTTAATTTATATTTTTAATTATAACTTAACTATATCGATTAAATAAGTTTTTCGCACTGACCAAGTGTCTAAATGCTGAAGTATTCGTAGTGTTTATTAATATCTGAATGGTACTAATAAAAATAAATACAAATGTTACCACTGACAAAATGTTTACAGGGCAATTTCAGAAATATAGTACTAGTAATAGTAACAAGTAAAATATGCCTTTTCTGACATGCATATCGTTATTATCAAAACCGTCATCAGTTAGCTACTGAATGAAAGGCTATCCATAGTTTTTCTACTGAAATATCCGTTGAATCATTACTTTTGATGTCACTTCGGCATACTTTCGATTTCCATCCATCGAACTTTTACATTGACTTCTTCGGGGTGTTTTCCTATCGGTTGGAATCCATTCAAATTTTTCAGTGGTACAACGGTGGTCAGTCCTTTTGCAATATATCCATCCCTTTTGCTGAAATTTCAGGGATTTGTTTTTCATCATGATGACACTAACTCCTGTCATTTTCCTAAACCCAGGAGTTCCTTTTCTAATATTTCCTTATTATACGAAGCCTGTACTTCTTTATGCATCTTTCTGTAGATGAAACTCTGAATTTTTTTTCGATAGGGTCACGTCTCTAACCCATAGGTAAAAACTGGAAGCATCAATCAAAAATAATTCTGTTTTTTTTTATATGTAATGGTAAATTGCCCTTGGAAATTGTATGTCAGTTCCAACTGTTCCCCAAATCTGGTGAAACACGCCTTGATGTGGTCATTGCTTGATATCTGCTGCCCAAGGTAAATGTTGCCATAGGTTATCTCTAAATTTTCTCATTAAAGGCAAATCTCTTGTTCCTGTCAAAACATTTTACATATTTTTTTCTACAAGTACATTTTAAATCCACTTCTTTACTTTTGTCAGCAAGTTCCTACACATTACTCCGTGCCGTTGAAGAGCTAAATGCATATACGTAAGTGTATATGACATTCATATAAATACTTCGAGAAATACAGTAATTAATAGCAATATTAATTATATGACACAACTGAAAATGACATTGAATGATACCGCCTGACCGTTTGTGCATGTTCTCTTTACGGAGCATTTGAGGAAATTGAAAGATATTCGTGCCAACCAATCAATTCCGTTTCATACAGGTTGGTTTGCACTAACTTAAAAGCTCGAAATGTTCCTGGCTTACGAAATTTTTATGCTGTTTCTTCATAGGATCAAGTGTGGCCTCATCTATCACGGCATGAGGAAATTGTAAACTCGGAGCCGAGCGAAGACGGTAGATCTGTCAGCTCTTAGATGGCAAAAACGTGTTATGGCCATTTTTTTTAATAGATAAAGAACCATATTTTAAATTTTAACTCCAGTTTTATTATATTTAAATTGACATAAGAAACGTCCTCAGCTAATGCGAGGTATCTTGTATGCAGGGCTTTTAATAAGAACAATACCGTTTCTTTGCACATAAGTAGAAGGAAATCCGTAAAATACTTTTTTGTTTAATAACATATCAATGACACAAAACTGGACAATTCCATTATTATGCGTGCTATCAGAACACTGGATACAAATAAAATACATGCAAACAGATAAATTTTGATTTTGCAAGGTAAACTGATCAGAAAGGATAAGGTTATGAGGTCGTTGCACTCGAGTCCGATGTTTATATAAATGTTTCTTAAGCAGAATGTCAGGAGAAGGAGTGGAAACCTCAGCGTTATAGAAAATTTTGGTTATAAATTGATTCGGGTAAAGAAGGTGGCAAGGATAATCAAGATGCATAGAAACTTCTGGAAACAATTTATGTGGTATTGCCCTTTCGTAATGATTCAGAACTAGGAGATCAACTGTCATACTGTGAAATAACTATGAAGAGCAGGGATTTCACGGGCGCAAAAGATAATAGTGATAATGAAACAGAATAGTTCTTTAGCAGACAGACAGATGATTACTCAGACACCCATTTATCCGAAAAGACGAATGTTAAAGCAATGTGCGTTGTCCGGAACACGTCAATGTCACAAGTGGCTGAACAATTTGTCATTTAAAAGTATTATAATAATTTCACCACTTGGTTGTTTGAGAGATGCTACACGAGAAACAAATATGTTCCAATTCGTTTTCATCGTTGACAAGTTCTCCTTTACGGAAGAAGGGAAATGTATTTCACTCATCTGCAATTTCATGTCAGACTGATTTACAACTTCAAACGAAACTACCTATGAAATATCAAACATGTCGCCGCCTCAGTGTCGCAAAGCAATACCACCGCCACAGTGTCAAAAATAAAGTTCCCACCCCATTGGCGCAGTGTTTCAAGAGATGCTTTCACCACTCGTACGTGATAGGTTCGAACTCTGGTGAGGCATGGATGTTTTGTTTTTTCTTAAGTCATTTGATCTCTCTTTTCTTAGTAACAAGTCGTTCTATATTAGGTACGGGCTATTACTGCTTATTGCCGATCGAGTTCTTCAGGGTGGTTGTTAAAACCCATAATGAGCACCAAACAAAAGTAACAGAGCTATACCGCTTTAATATACGTGCAGTTATTTATCACTTTATTGTTAAGAAAATGCTTGTGTGAATGATGTTATTATCCGTGTTTATTTATTTTCATGATATTCCAAAAAAACACAATGGTATCGTAGACAACAAATTTCCTCAGATCAAATTACTTCCATAGCATGCTGTACGATTGTTGTTACATTTATATACGGGACGCAAACTTGAGTCTTCGAATCATTTTTCGCAGAATGCTTTGAAAAAATGTAAAAAAGCTTTGAAGAGCAGATTGATTATTCCAAAATTTGTGATCTGTTAATAATGCAAAAATCAAAATAATACAAAAATATTTACTTGATTAGTTGGTGCAGTTGCTACGTTTTCTCTGACAGAGAAACAAAACCTTTTTTAGAAAAAGGAAAAAACAAATATGCGAAAAGAGAATCAGTGAAAATCCTCTAAATACGAGGCGTCACTTGAATAAATAAATGTAAAGCTGACGCGCTCTGCTAGATATCGAGAGATCCGAGAATTCTATTACCCGGCGACGGCCGAATAACAATTTTTCGGTTACTGTGTATGGTTACAACGTGGAATGAGCGATGTATTTATTTATTCAAGAAAATCAGTTTACGTCCACTAAACCAAAAACTGTTATATGAAACACACAACATGAGTAGTGTTCTAGATAGCGAATTGAACTACTTAGAAATGAAACATTCGTCCGGATTTCTGCAGTAGATCAAACAGATACAAACAGAACTATATTAGATTACTTTCCTCTATTAGAAATGTATGTTAAATATCCTTACCGGCCTAATGCATTCTGTATAAAGATCAAACTCAAACATCATTAAAGTGTTGCATACTGATATAAATTCATTAGAAATATAATTTTAGGCGTTGAGTTACAGCTGATGAGGGACTCTGCAAACGGAAAATTTAAGGGACGATAGAGGACAAAATATAAAAAAAAATGTAAATAATAATAATCATGTTAGTCTTATTTAATTCACTGGTATTCATTTCTGTTACAGTCACTACGAAATGTTCGTACAGAGTATTCTGGACAGAGCATAAATTAGCGTATGTACTAATTTCCATAACATATGAGGAGAAATTGATACAATTTAATTTCAATAAATTAACCTATGTACTAGTTTACATAACATAATAAAAGAGAAACAGATAAAAATTGATACAATTTTATATACCTTTTTATTTCTAATAGAGGAAAGTAATATATTATAGTTCTGTTTGTATCTGTTTCCCCTTTATTATGTTATGGAAATTAGTACATTCGTTAATTTATTGAAATTAAATTGTATCAATTTCTCCTGTTTCTCCTTTATAATGGTTACAACGTTGTATCAATTTCCTTAATTAATTGTATCAATTTCTCCGTTATTACGTTATGGAAATTAGTACATAGGTTAATTTATTGAAATAAATTATTGCAAAATTTTATTAAAAGCTAAAAATATGATTATGTTTTAGTTTATTCGTTTACCGCGAGATAGTAAGTCATGGACACAGTTGATGCATTAAGGATATGAACAATGTTTTGTCAAAAATGCTATTTTTTCAACATAGAATGTGTTAAGGTGTCCAGAATTGGTGTATGGATCTTAATAATCATCGGAATAGGGGAAAAACTCACTTAAGGCTCTCAATTCGGCCCCTCTCTTTTACGTTCACTATTACCTCACGCCAATAAATATAGCTACGGTATGTTACCTTAAGAAGGAGGGGAAACATTATCGCAGCCATTGGTGTTTTTTGCTGTGAAGGTTGATAGACCTTTTTTCTATCTTCTACCATTTATCTATTTTTCTACCTTTGTAATTTTTCTACCTATTGTAATTGTATTGACTTGCCCACAAGAACCATCTAAAGTTTTCAGGATAACACAATGGACTGTACAGTCCATTGTTTTATACTGAAAACTTGTGTAGCATTATTAGTCCTAATGCTGCTTTACAATTTTCCACGTTGTCCCATATAATATGGCGATAGATTCAATCTATAAATCGTAACCCGGTAGAGATCGCGTTCGGTGTTGTTATACGAATGCTCGAATTGGGTATGAGAGACCCATTTGTACTTTTAATATAATTAGATGTATTTAAAAACGCTTTCAATAACAGAGCCTTCATTAGCGCATTTTCTTAAACATTTTAACACAGATCTTAAATACTTGCTGCATATATGAATATGACCAAGCTGATTAAAACGTACAAGACACAGCTTCACACGTACTTCCAGAGTTACGCAAAAAAGTGTCAACCGAGCTATAGCAGCATTTGTTTGCTAAACTAAAGCTGGAATGGTTGATAATCAAAGTAGTACTTGTAAACTGGCTTTAAATGATTGTTCTAGTTGCTTTCAATGTTTTTGCTAAGGCAGTGCTCACAAATAGCTGCAATATGCTCCAGACATAAAAGGTTGAAGTATGTATTGTAATTGTATTGACTTTTTCTCTCTTTCCCATAGTATTTGGCCATCAAACACGTTTTCCCATCTTTATCGATGCAGACACAGTGTTGAGAATTCATAAAGAGAAATTTACCTGCAAACAGAAAGGTAACACCAATACTCTCACTGGATCTTCAGGAAAACAACACATTTTGCGGTCGGGATCCACAAATCACAGTGCCGGCCTCTGTACGTCAAATGGTGCGCTCTCCTAGGAAGTTACTCAAAGGAACACGTCTTTATGCTACCATTATCTATGTTAAATACGAAAATTAAGAGCTTGGGTTTCTTAGATCTGTTGCGAACTTTCCTGGGCTAGTATATAATTACTATATTTTGAGTTGTTATTACTATATGAAGTGGTAATTACATATTTCGTATTTCCCAATTTTAGCTATGTAAATGCGTTTCGTATATGATATTTTTTCTTGACTGTTATTCACATTTCTGGACAAGAGCGGATAGTAATGTTATCTAGTATTACCGCTGGAAATAAAATAAGTAACAATAATATAACCAAACACGGAACTGTACTCTGACGCAAATAAATATGCAGCTTTCATTCCATAATAGCAGGTCGAAGACACTGTCCGCCCGTATGTTTTGTGAATCAGAAATAGCTCCGACGTTGAGCTAGGTTAGACGTGAGTGCTATCAGTTCCGATAATGGTTAAGAAACACTCGTCTTTTGTCGCCACACCTTAAGCTGCAGCAGTCCAACGGAATGCATCAGCTCTCTGACAGTAAGGCATGAAGTTCCCTCCCACGGATCATGCTAGTACAAGATTTTGTCAAACTGTGTGTATTATGTTGTGAATAATTTTTCTAACTTTGATTTCATAGAACTTCGGATATTTATTTTCTATACTACCGACTTCAATTCGGAAAACGTATTATTGTTATTTTCCTGAATAATTTAGTTATTTTCACCTCAAATACCTCTACGGAACAACCAGAATCGGCGTTAGTAGCTTATCTGTGTTGGGCATTTAAATAAATCAAAGTGGTGATTTCAAATACTTTTAGGGTGTGGTTTGTGATTACAAATACCTGTAGGGTGTGGTTTGTGATTTCTAAAGATGAATTACATTTTTGAAAATATATTAGGTTTTCTCAGTAAGTATTGAGACTCTAAGGCTGGAATGATTTTGCACTTCCTAATTTTTTCAATGGGTGACGCTAGTGTACAGGCGATCGAAAGACTATACAACGGCATTGCAGCTTGTTTGTTACGGAAGGTGTGTAATTTGCGGTACTAATTTTTTTGTTCTCTCGTAGGAGTTAGAAACCTGCAAATTTGTTCAACGTGCTGTAATTTAGTTTTTGAAAGGGGAGAAAACGCCACCAAATGAAATTCACAGACAGATGAAGGCGGTGGATGAGCCTGCTTCCGCGCTTTACTGTAATGCGGTTGTGCCATATCTTTAGTTGTGGACACACACGCACTGCAGAGCAGAAAAGGTCAGGGGTATCACAACGTGCTGTTTCAGTGGCGCAAATTGCAGTGTGCACGCTGTAGTAAAAGCCTACAAAAACAAAATCAACAAGGAAGCCATACATTTTGCTGTGTTTATTTCCATTCTTCTATTCAAATTCCTACTACACTATCAGTTGTACTTTTTTTCATTACTATGTTTTCGCATTTCTATGTCGAGCTCTTTTTAACCCACTGCATAATTGAGAAAACATCTATAATTACGGTGCTAATGATCAATTTATTTCCTATAAAATCTTAAAGTTTCAAATCGTACACATATTCACCCAATATGAAAATGCCATCAAATGCAATAGATTCTCAGTTTTTAAAAATTGAACTCAGCATAATAAGTCTCAAATCATATAAATAATTCTTAAATAGGTAATCAGTAATTAAATGCAAATAGAAGTGCTACAAAATAACGTTAACTAAAATGTGTCCTAAATAATTTGAGACAAAATCGTACAATGAATTCATACAAGCTTTACAGGACTCTTTTCAAAGGTTATCTGAAATTTCTTTGAATATGAAATGTACATACACATTTAAGATGTAATTGTTTCGCACAGTAAAACATGCAAAGAAAAATTTATAAAAACTATTAATGTTTCTGAGATATTCGAATGATTTTTAAGTCCGCTTCTGTTGAAGAAGTCGGTGTGCATGGTTATTGTATGCGAAATATCATTATTCATACTAAAAGTGCATTGGTGAACGAATGCATCTAAGCCAACAGCACATTGTAATAATGAATGGCAAGTTCGCTAATGGGTAAACGTCTGTCAAATGGCTATTACCGCAGCTTTCAATGAAGTAAGATATCAATTTTTTTCCACTACTATTCGTTCGTAAAGGAATTCTAAATATGAACCGTAATATGTAAATCTGTTAAGTGTTAAAGGTGAGAGGACTCATCACTGCGCATTTACCCGTGAAATGCGAGAAAACCGAAAAACATTAAAGTGGTTTATCAATACCGATTCATCCGGATGTTAACTTTGTACAGAGCAATTATTCATTGCGAACTCCTAATGGTTCCTGTCCCCCGGATATTTTACCCAGAACGTCAACTACCGCAATCAATTTGTAGGTTCTTTTGTCGCGAGTAACTGTATGCTCTGCTTGAACATTGCCCATGTTTCTTGTGAACGGGCTTGTCTGCAGATTTATTATCTTCTTCACTACTAACTCGCACAATCTCGAACTCTTTTACAGCTAAAGTTTAACTTAACACAAGCTCAATCTTCCATATATTTCATCACCTATTCTGATATGTTGAATTGGAATTTTGGTTTCTGACTTACAGAGAAAAGAGAGACAAATTTCTGAATGTTTTCTAGAACACCGATGAAAGAAAAATTTCGAAAGCAAGTTAATAAGAATAACTATCTTCACAAACCGTTAATAACTAAGCATATGTAGGTGAATAAATAAAATCCCGTGAGCAAACGATTTAGTTTCAAGCAATAATTCTGAATTATCGCGTAATAATAAGCAGCAACGATAAAAATGTTTGTCACAACACTTAGCCAGACATAGAAGTTACGCGCAGCAATTATCTCTCTTACGTTTCAACAATAATTTAATTCATCGTTTAAAAATGTAGTTTTTACCAGAAAACCCTCATACCCAGGTTTGATATGAAGAGCTCTGAGGAAGTTGCGAATTACGGATCTTCCGAATCTCATAACCGGATAATAGACATAAAGTGTTTGTCCTCTTATTGAAATATCGCTTGAAGTCGACACTTTGATGTGGCATTTTTCCTTTGTTCAGGTCTTTTCAGCCAAGGAGTTCAAACAAAATAGTGCCTTAATATAATATGCGTGGTCAGTATCACTGCCAGGTAGGTACGTTTGATGCGGCAGTATTTCATTTTTTCATAGGGAAGTCCATTCTTCAAATTATGAACAATTGCATCTTCGAGGGAATGTTTGTCGCCATATTGTACCCCTGTATTCATAAAAAAGAACATAACTCCTGAAAGGAATCGAGCTAGGACAAACCTTTTTACCGATATGTTCATCAGCGAATAGGGAACAAATCGTTAGCACCTATATGTCCTACGTACCAGGTGCGTCGTTATAGCTAATAATTGCCTTGATAACCTCTGGCTTGTATTACCTGTTGTGCGACCTGAAATATCGAATCAAATAACGTGTGAATGTTGTCCTGTAAAATAGACACTAGGCTGCGTTGACCCGCATGCAAAGTTCATCAGGTATTGCTGCCTAACGGTACTACCCCTGCACCAGTGATTTGAGAACGTCCCAGAGATTTATGGGAGATACATCCAGCAATCTAGAAGACCGCGTCAGAAGTGGTACGTCCTTAATCATGAACGAGGCACGTATTCTCGCCAAAACATACGGTGTGGCGTTGTCCTTCTGAAATGTGTCTTAGAGAACATTCTGCAGACAAAAAAGGACGACCGTCCGTTGACTATCTTTGACCCAACGGGCACTCTTTGTGGTGGGACGGGATCTCACGAAAAGTGATCAGCTTTCAAACCCCACAGCAACCAAGGCTATAACGCCTCGTGTTTGTGTGGTATCCCTGGTGCAAATACACTCTTACAGACACATCTCTCCTGTCGTCCTGGAAGACAGAAGTGGCAATCATTTTCGCTTAAACAGAGGCGCGTCCGAGAACACGACATATTTGCCATTCGTAACGCCACTCTGTTCGATACACCATTGCACCCTGAGAGTCCGTTGCTGCTGTGTCAAAGGTAGCCTAAGGAGGGACCGACAAGCCTGCAGACAGAGCCGTAATAACCGACGGCGTAATGTCACAGCTTATATCGGAGAATGCATCACGGTTAGACACTGCTGCGCCAATGACGTTGATAATGCGGAACGGTCACTCAAAGACGTACGAACGAGATGACGGTTGTCCTTCAGTGTTTTCTGTGTACGAAGTCCAGAATGTTCCCTTCCTGTACTACGCCCTCGTTCGTCCTATTTCCTGCACACACTTACCACGTCGGACACTCTGCGCTCCACATGATCAGAAATCTTCGGTAGGGAGCATTGCAGTTTCTCATTCCGATAATTCGACCTCCGTCGAATTCGCTGATGTGACTGTGTAACTTTCTTACCTGATGACGAGGCATTCTTTTCCACTACTAGCCTAGCATTGACATGCCCACTTAGCCACGCGGCGCTTATTACTGAAAAAGGCCGTTTTCTGATTTCTGACCTTGAGCGATCTCTTTTGCCTATACTCTGTACGCATGCACCAACTACGCAAAAATGCTAACTGTATTTATGCGATATTGCCTCAGTAGAGTATCCTGTAAAAATTGAAGTCTTTGCTCAATCCTTTTCAGGTGTTCTGTTTTTTATGAACATGTCCATATGGAAGCTCATATTTAAGGTTCAAAAGATAAATTTAATACCTACATTTGAAGTCGCGATGTTCATTGATTCATGTATGGATAATACTCACATTAAACAAAATCACCATGTTCCCTAATTTGTGCACAGTGTGACGTTTGCACTTCTTGTCACTCCTGGAATCCTAATTTTACCTGGGTATCTATTGTGTTTTGCCTGTTTACTTGAAACATAAATGCGCTTCTCAAATCAAATATTTGTTTCAGTATTTACATTAATTTATATGTAAAAAGTGTAATATATAAATTGAAATTTAAAAAAGTGGATGTAGGAACATTTTTAGCTGCATTAAAAATCGCCTTCTACCAAACCACGTAGGTGGATGGTTCAAAGTATTTATTGTAGCTACCCAACGTGCTGCCTTGGTAAAAAAGTTGAGTTCTGTTCCTTATGAAACAATATCATCTGAGCGGTTCGAACATATTCAATGGATTCAATGTTCACATTTTTAAAACGATTGTAACTCGTTTTCATCTTTCTCCTCAACAACACAATACGACCGCACCTAGCCGCGGCCAACGTTCCTCTCTCGGTCCTTTGTCGGGGTCTGGACGTTCAAAATGTTCTACTGGCGTGACTTCAAACAAAGCGACAGACATTTGTCTTCGAGAGGACTGCAGCAACATTGTTATCGACTTAGTTGCGCTAGTTACAAAATTTACTTTTATAATTCTTGATCTCATGCTGCTAAAACGAAGTTTTTCATTTTTATTTATTCATTTCACTTTTAAAACGCTCCGGGATGTACTACAGTTCGATAGAACATCTCATCCAGGGATAAAATATAAGAAAATATTGCAATAATGGGAAATGATGATATTCACGGGGATGTGACTGTGAAGGCATGATTTTATTGCGCTTGGAATTTCGTATCACTGTGTTAGGAAATTAGCATTTCACGGTTTCCGCTAATTAAATACAAGAAATTTGAACAAACCCGAACAGTTCCGAAACGAATTTTCCATGGATTAATATCGACGGTATATTTTTAAAAGTTACATGAATAAATTTAAATGAAAAACAGCTGATAAATGCTTGAAGTTCTTGGTCATGGAACGGCAGAAAGGACAGCAAATTTTATTTCATATCTCCCACAAACGTCGTCATTTTTGAGCTTTGTGTAGTTATTTTAAAAAACAATTGTTCAAAAACTCCGAAACACATTTTATGGCTAACCCTACATCATATTTCTCACATATAATTAAAATTTAGGCACTCAAAAGTCAGAAATTTTATCCCACGACACGTATTTCAGTAGTAATTTTATGTTTTGTTATCAAGCAAACGCTCCATCACGTAAAAACAGGTAAACTAATATACTGTATAACATGCAATAAAGGAAACTATTACTAGTCCGCACGGTTAACTTCGGCCACCTCAATAAAGTAGTTTAAAATATTTTCCCCCTTCGGCATTACAAAATAAAAAAATACTTCTTGGTATTGATTGTGTGTGCCACAAGCAGCAGTTCAACTTTTCTTTTTCTCTGAATGTCACATATCCCGGACAAATCTGAGCGCATAATGAAACTGGATGATTGTTAACTGGCAGCGCCGTACATTTAATATTATAAAAACAAAGGGAGTTTGTTTCGGCCAAATATACAATTTTTTTAAGAACTTAGATGTCTCTTTCAACGCAACAAATATCCGTATCAGATCTTTATCCAGATATTACATTATTTAGTCCTCCTGTTTTTTTCGGGCCAGAGTCGTTTAAATGCGCTTACCCTGGTGCGTTGAAATAAATACCGTTCGAAAGGTATTTACTTCAACGCACCAAATGTCCCTATCATCTCTTTATCCAGAATTAGATTCTTTACTTCCCCTCTTTGTTTCTCGTAAGAGTCTTTCAAAATGCGTTTCCTTTTCTGCTTTCGTTTGAAAGGTATTTTGGCAGATTAAGAAAAATTAGAGGTGTGCATAATCTCAGCTGAGCGTAAATGTGAGCAAGGAACAACATTATAGAGCCATCGTTTCTGAAAACATTGTCTTCTGCTATACCATAATTCTGCTTAATATGATTAATGTAAACTACGCTTCGCCGCCCCGGTGGCACAGTGGTCTAAGCGATGGCCACTGATTATTCGTCCGAAAGGAGTCTGGGTTCAAATCTCGGTGAGGCATGGATGTTGTGTTTGTCTTACGGCACTGGGGCTCTCCTTTCCCTAGAACCAGTGACCCTAAATTAGGGACGGGCGACTGCTTATAGCCCATTGAGTTGCTCACGGTGGTCGTTAAACCTCCAATCAAAAAAAAAAAAACTACGCTTCTCTGCCCGGGAAAGCAGTCTTTCCTGGAAATTTTCTTCAGCCACTGTTTCACATTGTTCCTATCCTTCAGAAATTTAAAAACTAATATTTTCCTTAGCAGGACCGTAAGCGGTGGACTCAAGATCTAGAAGGCAGTATTATATTCAAATTAAATGCTCTGATATTGCCAAGAAAAAGGTTCTTGCTTGTGAATATGAAGCATATATCACACAACAGTATTTTTTGTGAAATCTCCGACGGTTTACAAATGAATGAAAGCATAAAATCCGATACAGAGAAGAGAAAATAACTCCGAATGTAGCACGACAACGACTGTGGATATAAGAAACTACTTCAGCACAACGGTACAACTTCAAACAGTTTCTTTCTGTCTCTGTGACTAACGTCACACCAGTCGTAAATGTTCAGTCCCCAGGTCCCGACCAAGGCGCGCGGGAAGAACGTTGTCTTCGGTATTGTGCACTTATCAAGGAACAGGAAGCAAAGGCGTCTTACCTGGTACAACGACTTCCGAAACTCTGTTTTAACCCTTTAAAGACCATGACCAACAAATCTTGAATCACTCTAAATACCATAACTCCCGAAATTGTGTTTTGTTTCATTTCTTTGTTTAATAACAACAATAGTGACTGACGGTGACTCCTGATCATCCCTCATAGGTCGAGAAAATTTGAAGAACAAGTAAGGGTAGGAAATCTGACTCACTCTAGACAGGCGTATCGCGCGGCTATGGCAGTTTATACGTACGAGCGGTTTTGGGCGTTATGGTCGTTAAAGGGTTAAAGAAATGCAGCGTAAGAATATCATGTGGTTCGCGAGCTGCAGCTTAAGCATTAGCTGTCGTAGGTCAAAGGGCAATCACGGGATTCAGTGTTTCCACGGAGTTGCTAATTAGGAACGTTCTAAAACAGTGAAGGAATTTTCCAACATTACCCTAGAGTGAGAACCTGAGTTTGGTCATGATTCAATAGTTAAGCGTTCAAATTTCGTTTGCAATAATATTTTATTTGGAAGTACACATTTGTCGAATAATATATGTATTATATTTTTATTTGTTAACACATTTGATAATATACTTTTATCCGATAGTCTAAACAATTAGCTTTTCATATTTAATATTTACGTTTTTTTCTTGCAAGCCGTGCGGAATGCCGATTTTTACATGGCGATCGAGGTATTTCTCTCACTGGTGAGTCAGCATGAAAATGTTCGTGCCCTGATCATTACATTGTAAATTATGAAAACGTTTTTATAAAATTTTTCGTGCCGTGATCGTCACTTGCAAATTATGAAAATGTATTTATAACTGTTGTTTTAAAAAGACGTTTAGCTAATAATAATGAACTTGAAATGTGTTTCAGTTTGACAACTCACACAATTTTCTTCGCAGCTGTGAAAAAACATAGTACGAATTTATTTTAGTAAATGATATATTTCTCAGCAATAAGTTCGTTAAAATAAATAAAAAATTGGCCCCCTTAAAGTGAAAGTGTTAACAGTAAACTATGAACTGCTTTAGTTATGGTTTGAATTTTATTTTATCCCCCGAGAAATTCGTTAGCGCTCCATCTGTTATGCGGAAGCCATTTAAAAAAATTATAGCTTCGGTGAGATCTGGATTTCAAATACAGTGTAACTTCTCTAATTCAAACGTTTTTAATTCAAATTCTTGGTTAATTCGAATTTTTCATTTGGTTCCTTGAATTTTCTATGTAAATAATGTTAAAAAAACCCTTTGAATTCGGACTTTTTTTTAATTCGAGTAAAACGCCATTTTCTTAATCTGGAATTTCAACAATTATCTTTTTAAATGGGTATGTAGTGTTCTGGATGAAGTTCCGAGTTCTTGATTAAGCAACAAGTTAAACCTGAAACAGTAGGCAACTGCTTCGGAAAAGCAGGCTTCCATCACCCCGATGATGCTTCTCAACTACATCAAGGTAATGATGGCGAGAATCATACCCACTGTGGAGTACTGGGAAGACGTAATCCGTGATTGACCGTATGAGGCTTTTGTGAGAGTTGATGACAATTTAAGTGTTTGTGGGGAGCTCACAGATAATGAGATCTTCGCTGATGTTATGAATAAGAATACCTGCTGTCTATCTTCAGATGAAAATTGGAACGGCCAGAATTTACTGAAGAGCACCTTCCAAATTCAGAAGGGACCTTGGCTCACCGCCACAGTTAAAGAAGTTTGTTGAAGGACAGCAGAATGTAAGTGACTCCCTATTTCATTCACTGGATAAACGTGAAGAATTTACACTTACCCATAACATAAATTTTATGTTATGGGTAAAAAGCAGTCCAAAATTTCACGTTTTTTTTTACATTGTAAATTTACCATACTGTACTTTTTTTGTATGTTGTGAATAAATATGTTGTTTTTACAGTACTTTAATATGCCCATATTTAATCTTGCATAATTCGAATTTGTCGATAAATCTAATTATTTTTTAGTCCCTTCAGCTTCGAATTATCCAAGTTGCACTGTAGTTATTTACATCGTAATGAATAATTACGAAAGTTAAAAATTCATGCACAGATTTGGATTTATTTCTCTAACTAATTTCTACAAAAGATTTATTATATATATTATTGATACAAATGTTTTTCTCAATCTTCATATAACAATGAATCTTATGTCAAACACCTTTCGCCACCAGCAGGCGAAAGGGAAATTTAAGTAATGTCCTGATTAGTTACGCATGTGATTAAGTCAACTGAAATAATGAATTTGTAAATCATGAATTATAGTTTATGGTTAGCTAAGGTGCGATGATCTCTTCTGATATGATAATTTTACCCACAATGCATCTATTTTCCGCTAATGACATGTTTAGAAATTTCTGTGTTTCCCAACGGATTCGGGCCATTATTTTTGTAATACTGACTGAAATATACACTGACATAGCAAATTAATTTTAACACCCAACGGCATTTGTTTCTCACGTAAGCGATTGTGCTGTTGCGAATGCTTTATAAACAACTCACTGCAAAAGACTGAGCTGTGTACGATGCACAGGTAGCGGCAATATTGTAAACAATCATGATCTTTGGGTTTTGGAAAAAAGCATGATAGTGAGAGCTTGGACGGCAAGGACAAGCACTTCAGAAAAGGCAAACCTTTTCAGTTATGCAAGAACAATTGTGTCGAGCGTGTAATGATTTCCGCGCAAACAAGTTGGCAGCAGACTCCTGTGTGACGAAGCGACTTGCCGATGTTCGGGGAGAAATGTCGATGAAGAGGATTGTACAAGGAAACAAACGAAATGCATTTTGTCAAATAACTACGAAAGAAAACAATAGCATTGAGATCACAATTTCATCATGCGCAGCCTGCCGAATGTTGGCGTGAATGGGCTACAACAGAAAACATCCCCTTCTGGTACCATTCGTATATGTTGAAATCTATAAATTCGTTTGCACTTGTAACCGGACCTCCGAAACATTATCTTTGACAAAGGGAAAATGTACGGCTGGCCCAATGAATCAAGATTCCAGCAAACACATACCGATATGTGGGTTAGATTGCTCTTTCCATTCCACGAATCGATGGATCCCAGCTCACTAGGGTGAACTGTATTGGCCGGAAAAAAATCTATTATGGAATCTGCGTGATGGCGGGTATTTCGTATCTTGGAACTTCTAGCACAGAATTTAAATGTCACGTGATATATTTGCAACACTGCCGACCAGATATCCTAGCATATGTTCATCCTGTTTTGTAATGAAGATTGCTACTTCTGGCAGGATAATGGGCCATACCTTAAGAATCCCATTGATACCTAGTTGCCACAGGTGTACTAAAGTTATCTCATTGTTCTAAAGTTGAATTCACAGTAATCAGATCTTATCCTAATTGAACACTTTCAAGATGTTATTCATAGTGCCATTCGTAATAAATATCCTACCATTATGAACAATTGGTAATTTTCGGACGCCATCACATCCGCTTTGCTGAACATACTTAAAGAACAAAATGAACATGTCATTGAATCCATGATCCCCCAAATCGAGGCTGCTCTGTAGTATAAGCGCGTACGAAAGCTGTTCCTAAGGCCAAGGGCTTCAAAGGGCGTCCAAACTCGTTATCATGTAGGTGTCCCTATTGATTTATTGCTTTAGTTTATATGGTTGTATATCTAATAAACAACTCACAATACTCCTCATCAAAGAATTTCTCATTACTTTTAGAATTTCCATAGAATATTTTGTACATATGAAAAATATAAATATGTTTAATTATTGAAACCATAAACCCCATTTGTTAAAAGTCTTTCACTAGCTTCAGGTGAAAGGCATAAATAAGTAAACTGTATATATGTTATCTGCGATTTTTAAAAAAAACAGGTTGGCTATTTATAAAGGGAACATTTTAGTGTATATTGCTGCTAAATATTTCTGAACATAAAATCATGCTCTACTATGTAAAAGGAAGTATTATGTATCTTTCTGATCTTATCAAAACTATTTGTGAACTATTGCTTAAATATTTATTTCTTAAATAAATTAGTTACATTACTTTCGTAAAGGCATATCAATAAAACAGAGTGAAAAGGTTTTACTTTGAGAACCATCTATACAGCACGCACTAAACTGTTCTCTCTCTTAATATCACAATTCGACTCTCTGTTTTACGCAAAGACTGAGGACATAACTTTTTTGTTTGACAAGTTGACACCCTGTTTTTTCGTAAAGACTGGGACCATTACATTTTTGTTGCATTGTTAACAGAATATGTGATGTATTAGCAAATTATTAGGAACTCCTGATGACAGGCAGATACGTGTTATCCACTTTAAGAAACGTAACAGTGGCTTATACAAAGCAATTATATTCAGGCAGCACATTATTTCAAATAAAAAAATTATGCACAGAAATGTCCTGTGGTTAATGATCTTCCATGCAACAACTCCGTCTTCAATGCAGCAACTTCCTTTTAGGTAATTAAAGTTTAATATGTGCTACATGACATAATTGGTCTGAATGTATTCCCATGTATATCTGAAGAAATATGTTTTCTTCAAAAATTTTATGTCGTGTAAATCCTGCTTCCGAACTTTACGGATATATTCTCTAAAAGAGGCATATTATTAGGCACTTGGCGTGTAGGTGCAATAAGTGGAAGGGTGTTTACTAGGAGTGGAGAAAAAAATAAAACAAGCAGTCAGTGATCATTCAGGGCTGGCCATATGTGTCTGATAATCAAGACAACGGTGGCTGAAGACGATTGTACGAGATAACAGTCTAGTTCAATTGCTCCCAGTAACCGCTTATGTACAACAGTGGCGTTAAACGAAGAAGTTCAGGAAATACAGCCCGATGAACATCAGCCCAAATGGGCTATAAAATAACATGTCCCGTTCTTGTGTCCCTCGTCTCTGCTAAAAACTTGTTAATTTGCCATCACTGGGTACGGGGCACTAAAGCACAACTGCCAGACTCGCGAGTGTAACTCGGAATCAGGAAGACCGTAGATAACTGAAGAAAGACTTTTGGCATGGAGAGTCGCGTTTTCAATAACGCTCTAAGATAGACGCTCCAGAATATGGAGTTAACATGACGAACCAATGGATTCCGGCGGCCAAGTGACTAACGTACTAACTTATGGAGGCACTGCATTGTCTGAGTTCTATTTTTGTGGCGGAAAGTGGGTTTCGCCATACCTCTGGAGTAGCCTTGTGAGCCGAAAGATATCTTGACACCTCTGTGGACCAGACACACCCTTACTTATGCATAGAGTTTTCTGGTGGTGTGGGATATGACTAGCAGAATAATACTCGATGCGACAAGGCTGGGATTAACGCGCAGTAGTTTCATTAGGACGATAGGTATCTGCATAGTGCTAAAATGGACACCGAGGTTTCCAGATCGTAACACTATTGCATAACTTTGGGAAGCGAATGTGTGAACGATTGGTGTAGAGATGCTTTTCTAGCGAATGTAATCCAATTGACGGAAGCCGTGACACCTGTTTGGGTGAAGTTACTTGTAGAATAGAGGTCCCCAAAATGCTTTCCGTGGAGCCTTGCGGCTCTGGAGAGGCTTCGCAATGACACCGCGATTCTTTCCGTGAAAACTCTCACGTGACATCGTCACGTTTGACAACGAAAATGTACTGTACAAATCCACTTACTACCTTCAAAACATCTACCAACGGTATATAGCGACTGATATTGAAAGCCGAGCGTAGTTATCCTTTATCCTCGGGAAGACGTGGCAGCAGTTTTGAAACAGGCAGCCAAAACAAACCTAAACTATCGACATCGCCGTTGAAAGTATAAGGTCACCGCGGTGCCCTGTCCTCCCATTTCTTTCTCTAACGTATTCTTGCTGTCTGGCCCGATGAACGAAATGGGTGTTGTGCTGCAAAGCTGCAACAGGACGTCCCTCTAATGGATTAGTTCCCAAAAGACGGATACAGTTCCTGAAACAATGAACGGGTGGGACTCTGCCGGATAACTGTTTTAGGAGCGATTTAACATACCATTGTCTTTCTTCTTCGATTTCTATTGGTTTAATTATCAAATAATACTAGAATATCAGGAACACTAAAGTGTTACGAATGCTGTTTGCTGAATAAAATCAATGCTTCTCAGAAATGAAAACAAAATTTATTTCTCCGAAATGAAATTCTTAAATCCTCATTGTCAGTTTTGCAATGAATATAAACACGGGCTTAGAAAAAAATGTTGAGGGTGTGTGTCCTCTTCCTTCGGTGAAAAATAATTTCGCTTTGTCCGAAGTTTGAGAATCACTGATGTAAAAGGATATTACACACTAATTAAATGCATGCCAAATCAAGTTATGATTTCAAAATGTCATTCGGAGCATCAATTGTGACCAAAAAATGAAAGCTTTTTGTATTCCATTCTTCAATCGCAATCGGATTAAAACTTTCAAATTTACCACAAAATTGATCGGTTCGTAAGACTGGCGTTTCTTTAGTCGATCTATCCATACATTTGAAGCTGTGAAGTCGTTTTAATTAAGTCAAGCAGCAAATTCTAAGGCCTATTTCTTCGATACTCATCCATTTTGAGGTACGCTTGTGGGTCGAGCTTGCCTGAACCACGTCGTTAAAACTGTTTCCAGTTCACCCTAAGACAAACTTTTCAATGTGCTCTTATTAGCACAATGACCTAACATTTGCTCAGTGATTTTGATTGACTCTTTCTGTTTTAAAAATTGCTTTCATTGTTGTCACTGTTAATAACTTTGTATAATGGATAATTTTTCAGCTAAGAAAAGACATTTGCGTTTTTTACTCGCCGTATTCACTCTCACATCTAAAAAGCGATATTCAAGCAGAAAGCAAACTGACTGTACTGCTCTCAGTACCAAACATGGCTATTTCCAAGCTTGAGACGCCCGCCCGGTCGACACAGGGGGTTTAAGAAACTACACGAGATAAGACACGTGCAGTCTGAGAAATACGGAACTGTCCTAACAAGTGGTCAAGGGTATTCGGCGAATTCTGGGAAGGAACAACCCGATTAATGCAATTTGGTCGTCCGATTCTGCTCAGGAACAATGCAGGATGGGGAAGAACCGGTTTAAAGAAATCTTACATGTACGGAAACCGATACCGATATGGAATTAGAGGAAAATCAGGTTTGGCCACACAAAATTTAAATGACATTCGTTGCGCGAAATCGTGTAATCGGAAAAATGTATAACACGGGTACAACGTAGAAGAATTAATTATCGGGACTTCAAAAACACATCGCTCGAAAAGGAAAAAAATGTAAAATGCGGGAACATAAGATCGGGGTTTCACTGTATCAATGCTACTCTCCGAAAATTTGTTACACTTTCTGTTCCTACTGTTTCAAATGAGAGAAGTTTTAGTAATTTAAAGTAAATTAAGGACTATTTCATATCGACTGTCAGACAAGGACGATTATCTAATTCTTCCATAATTTTTCTTGAATATAATATCGTAAGGAATATTAATTATAATGATGTGATCAATTGTCTTGCTGAAATTAAAGCCAGACAAGTGTAATTAAAATTTTTATTTTCAATTATTAACATATGTGAATATGCTTGAATATTTCTTGTGAACACAAATGTTATTTATAAAAAATATTTATATCGTATTTGTTTTATTATCATTTTTTCTCAAATAAAAAAAATTAAGAGGTCCAAAAAAAAAATTTGCTCAAGGCACATGAACGACTAGTTACGACACTGAACCAAGCCCACAAAGCTATACTTGAAATCCCCAGGAATTTAAAAATAATAATAACACGTAAATAAAGCGAGCTCAAGAAGGGTGCTGTAGAAAACAGTCTCTGCAGCAGGAGAAGAAAACTATAGCAGTCAACTAAAGGAAGAGAGCATATTTCAAACAAAATTGCTAGACATAACCAATTTATCAACCCAACTGAATAAAGCGAGATAACGCTGTCTGTTACAATTACTGCTTTAGACATCAACTAAACAAAGAAAGAAATGAACATTTAATTAATATTTCTAATTTTTAGAGTAATATATTGAAATATATCCTCTGTGTGTTGAACAGCAATTCATAATGGGACGTAATAAACACCAGTTCGTACATTTCAGAAATATCAAGAAATTTTTTCAACACTAAAATACCGTTAGTTAGCGTTACATTAGGAACATCACCGTCTTATTTAATCGGAACGAAACAAAGTTCTACGTGATATCAATGTCACATGCGTCTACGATAAATTCTTCACAGCTATCCTCAATACGTAATCAGTAATCGTTTGCCACTAATGCAAACAGGGGGGAATTAGGTCAATCTCACCGTGGCTAAATATTTGGGGCCCGAAGGGCACGTGCCAATATTTCGGAAACAGTAACACTTCTTGTTTCCTAAAACAGTTCTGTATCAAGGCTTAATAGGACTGGATTCCTTGCAGAGGCACCTAGCAAAAGGCGCCCTTTTGTAAGCCAGTCGAAGTTTATCCTAGAGGCGAGCATTGGGTGTGACGACTGGCAAATCAGAAACTACGTGAAACTCACAGATCAACCCCCCAGGGCAACATCGCTGCACTTGGATGTATTTCAACTTATACCATGTGGCGTACCATGGTTCACATGAAGTTGCAAAGCCGGAGACCCACGAGGGTATCCATCATGACTCCCATTCCTCGCAGACAACGCTTTGCATGTGCCAAGGAAGATCGGCAGTGGACTCTCGACAGATAGAAGAACGACGTCTGGACTGAGGAGTCCCGTTTCCAGCTGATGGCCGGGTTCATATATGGCGCAAACAGCATTAAACACTATACTATGGTTGCACATGTGGGATAAAACGTGCCGCTTGAAGTGGTTCTCTCGTCTGAGGAGCATTTTGCTGGCAAGCCCTTGGTCCGTTGTTTATCATTCGGCAAACACTTAATGGCGAAAGCTACAGTAGACTTTCAGCCGAACATCGTCTATGTCTTCAGGATGTTTACCCGGACCATAGTGCCATCATTCAACAGAACAACGCAGCGTGTCATCGGAGTCGTATACCTACTCAGTGGTTGGAGGAACAAAACAAGGTATTCGCCACATTGCCTTGGGTTCCGAACATTCCTGACTGGAACGAAATTGAGCACTATTTAAAAGAAAGCCGTGTCTGCACGATGAATGATGACTAATAACTACAAGCCCAAAACCTTTAATTCAATTAAAACCGTAGTTAAATTTACATAAGATCTCTCGAGACCACCATGTGGTTCATCATCAGATGCGAGTTAAAAAACTCACATCGTGAGAAATACAGGATTTAAATTACGTTCATTAGAGGTTCATTATGCCAAACCAGAGAAATATTCATTCAAATTTAATGGTATTATTTACCGGCAGACTTAAGGAGCCCCACATGCTAATCACGAGTGGGTAATTTGAGCCCTTCCTGATTTTTGTATAATTTGGCGTGATGTACTGGGAGTTTAAGGAGTGTTATTATATATGTATTATTTTTCGGGATTTTCAGTATACGGGAAAAACCAGCATTTTGAAAATAAACGTTAAGGATATCTTTATAACTTTGCCTATAGTTCGAGAATTCTGAGGCGTTTTAGATATACACTGCCGGACAATTGCTGAGGACGGATGACAATAGCAACGATAGCAACCATAAAATGGAAGGCAGGAAAATGTGGAAATTAGCATAAGTGCGGGATACAGTAAGACGTGTTGTGCGTATGCAAATTTTGGATTTCCGAACTTGTTCGTGACGTCATAGCGCTGATAAGAGATATAAAGAATTTGACGCGTATTGACCGTTGTTGTTCAAACGCAAAGTTGAAAGGGAAAGAATCAATTGACGAACTTGAAATTTTCAGTATGTCTTCCTGACATCACCTAGATGATTTTACGCGTGGCCGTATTATTGGCAAGATTGAAGAAGGGCGAAAAATAACAGATGTTGCCAGGGAGTTTGACGTCAGCCACAGTGTTGTTTCAAGGCTTTGGAAATCATTTTAAACAAATGGAGAGCGTAGCAAACGTCGCGGGGGAGGTCGTGTTCGCAGTACGACACCTGCAGAAGATCGGTACATAGTGCTATCTACAAAAAGACAGCGGCGCAGCACAGCTAGTGAGGTAGCAAATCAGTTTATGGCTGCTACTGGCAAGCGGATCTCCCGAAAAACTGTCGCCAGACGTTTGCATGAAGGAGGACTATACACCCGCCGTCCTGTTGTGTGCATCCCATTGTCCAGACGTCACCGTACCGCCCGTTTGCAATGGTGCCATCACCATCGCAATTGGACTGATAACGACTGGTCTGCTGTTCTCTTCTCAGATGAGAGTAGATACAGTCTATCGTCTGATTGTCGACGACAACTGATCTGGCGTGATAGTGGTACTGCATATTGTAAAGCAAACATACAGGAAAGGGACCGATATCCGACATGTAGTGTCATGGTATGGGCTGGCATCATGATCAATGGCCGTACGTCCCTCTATGTGCTTCCAACTGGGACTATGACTGGCCAACGATATATTAATCATGTTCTGCTACCTCATGTTCGCATGTTCCGTGGTGCTGTCGGTGATAGATTCATTTTCATGGACGACAACGCAACATGTCATCCAACAGTCGCTGTCCAGGAGTGTCTTGAGAGCCAGCATATTCAACGCCTCGTATGGCCAGCACGTTCTCCAGATCTGAATCCCATTGAAAATGTGTGGTATGCTTTGGGGAGGAGTCTTGCTGGTCGCCAATGCCCTCCAATAAACAAGGACACCCTCATCCGTGCACTGACAGAGGAATGGGATAAATTACCCCAACAGCTGCTTGATAATGTTGTGCAAAGCATGACACGACGTGTGGAAATTTGCATCGCCCTCCATGGTGGCCATATCCCGTGTTGACATCTTACGCCGGAACGCCTGCGGACGGTAATTGCATTTTTTCACGTTTACGTATTCTGCACAAAATGGCCTGTTTGTCCATTGAACACGTTCCAAAGCCTTCTGGATTTCAGAGCACAATAAATTGTCTTTCTTGTAATGTCCTGGCATTCTGACATTATTTTATTTCACTTGGCATCCAACCACACTTACTTTTTTATGCGCTATATAGCCGTTTATGATCCGTCCTTAGCAACTGTCCAGCAGTGTATTATAGCTCTTGTAAAACTTAAAGTTGTAACGTTAATCAAAGCATTTGTAACAACTTAAACTTGAAATCCTACTCTCCCCTTCATATATTTTTTTTATTATGAATTCCGTCCGACGGGCTTCTCGTTGGCGGCGCATGGGCACACATCCACTCTGAGAGTCATTGGTGGACCTTCTGAAGATCTTGTAGTATGCAGAAATCATTTCTGTTCACACCAGGGAATAAATGTAGCCTCATCCCATACAACTTCCTTTATGAATCTCTATCAAGTCCACATCTTACAGCACAGTGAAAAAAGCCTCCGAAACAAAAAAAGGATTTAATTGCCACGCACACGTTGTACAAACACACTACAACTATGATCTTTTAAAAACGTCCAACCGCCCCAAGAACGGACGTGCTGCCATCTATGCGCCGATCTGTTATCACAAAGAATGTAAATAAATAACTGAGAGCGGTCCGCAGTTATAAGTATAACTAAATGGCCTTTTTTAGAGCATCTTTTATTTTATTTTCCACTTTTTCAGTTCAACTTGAATCAAATCCGACTGCAGAATGTCAGTTTTCCCTTTTTTACTTATCAACCTCTGTTCTCTTGAGTGTCGAAATTGTTTGCATATTTACCCCATTTTTACCAGTTATAATTCAGATCTCTATCTAGCCTTCCGCAATTTTCTCAGCAAATTTTTTCAAGCATCTTAATTTTTTTCTTAATTTCAGTAGTTAGAAAATAATTATTATATAATATTATTCTTTTAAATAACTGGATGTATAAAATTTTGTAATTGACTCTTTTTGGTTAAAAGAGCCTTTCGAGAAATATACCTGAATTTCAACTGACTTATTATGAACCATGAAAAAGTTAGGTACACAAAAGATTCAAGAAAGAAATAGAACTTTATGTTGTTATAAATCGCAATGAAAAAGTATCAAAACTCAAAAAGCAATGCCAACTTTTACTCAATCGTTATATTTGATACAAATATACGAATATTCCGTGCTGTGTTCCGAAGTTATATGGCCAAAACACCTTACTGAAGTAAAACAAAATATAAAATACTATTGAACTATTGGAACCCATACTGCAGTATCGCTAGTTATGGATTCCTGCGGTGGTTTTGCTCTATACAAATATCTGAAAGAAAATGATTCCACGGATTAAGCACCAAATAGGTAAAATATAAGAAAAGCACTGGTTATACAGATTAATCAAAGACAATCTCGAGAATAAGACATTTAGAAAACTGTTAAAAATCTTTCGTTAAATATTTTCAATTCAACGGAGTCCTAAAATATCTTTCAAAAAAGAAGATATTTTAGGTTATTAATATTAAATTAAAAAGATATTAATAACAAAACTAATCTATTATTGTTATGCGTTTACTTCGTGTTCTTGCTAGGCTAAATGAACGAGTCTCAAAAAACACTGCTTCTTTTCGAAAATATCTTTGCTCTAGGAAAAAGGATTGTATGCAGAAGTGTATGCCCTACTTTTAAAATAAAGGAAGCAACAGAAAGTATTCAGGTCTGAGACGCATAGCGATACAATTTCCTCAGTGATTGTTAAAGAAATGAATAATCTTTTGCCACCTGCCATACATGCGCGGAAGAATACATTCGAAAAATGCATAGAGTAGGATACTTTGTTTATTGTTTTAACTTTTCTGATTTTGTAATATACGCTCATCATCAAAAAATATTTAGCTCCAGAAGGACGTGTTGGATTGCAGTGCTCTTCGAAAGGAAGGAAAAGGTTACCGCTCACGATAAATGATTAAATATTGAGACGAATACGGACAATATTTATTGAGCTACAGGACAATAAGTGGTGTTTCTCATAATGGCGTCGGGCCGCCATGTTTGTTTACACAGCATTCCAGAGGTCTCGGCATGGAATTGTTGAGGTTCCTAATGGTGTCCTGCGATAAGCCTTACCATACAACTTGAATCTTCTCACGCAGCTCTTTCAGATCGTGTGTTAGGGGTTGAGATTGGTAGCGCGTCCAATAGCATCCCACATTTTTTCAATTAGCGATAGATCTGGTGAAGCGGATGGCCGTGGCAGAATGTAACTGCTTTGAAGGCAAACTCTGGAGACAGCAGAAGCATGCGGACGAGTGTTGTCCTGTTAAAAAATCGCACCGGAATGATCGGTCAGAAAAGGTAGGGTTACTGGTTGCAGAACCTCATTAACTTAGCGTTGGGATGTCAAAGTGCCTGTAATGAACAATAAACGTGATCCGGCATGGTATGCAATTGCACCCCACACTATGACACCAGGCCTTCTGGACGTGTGACGCTCGACAACAAGCAGTTCATCTTGGCTTTAACTACAGTGCATTCACAAACAGACGGATTCTTTATTCGTCTCCGACGAGACAAAGGCGGGACTCGTCACTGAAGATCACCCACTGCATTTCAGAGTGGCTCCTTGGTAGTCTGGCACGACACCATTGCAGCATTTGGAGACGATGCAATGGTGTTAACGGAAGTCGTCGTAACGGTCTGCGTGCATGTAGTCCTACGTCGTGCAGCAGTCTGCCAATAGTGCTGGCACTAATCGGACGATGCATGAAGGGCACCACTACTCGCTGAATATCCACAGTTGTGGCTGTTTGGTCACTTCACGAGTGTCGAATCACACATCGGTCCTCTCTCTCTTAGTGATTCGTCTATGTCTCCCAGACTCTTCCTGTCGCTGCTGCGTGCTTTGTTTTATCCACTGCCGCCAACAACGTGCTCTGTTCTATCCACTGTTGCCAACAACGTGCTTTGTTCTATCCACTGCCGCCAACGACGTGATTTGTTATATCCACTGCCGCCAGCAACGTGCGATTAGGGTATCCGCACAACCGCTATGGCGCGCAATACGGTGATAAGACAATCCCGTTTCACGGAGCCTGAAGATGCGGCTCCTTTTTAACTCCTCCGACCGCTTGAATTATTTCTGTCCTTTTCTCCGAGTCATACTTCACTTTCAAAAGATGCAATCAACACAACAGCACGTGTCAAAATGGCCAGCACCTGTCAAAATGGCCAGCACCTGTCAAAATGGCCAGCACCTGTCAAAATGGCCAGCACCTGTCAAAATGGCCAGCACGCGCAACGTGACGACCTTATATAACAGATCCGGCACAGCGTTACCACCCCTCCTTGCTAGCGTCACATACGTTGCCGAGCGTGATACATGAATCACTTGCATGTCTCACGACGTCAAATCTGCTTAACAAGTTTCATTCCTGTCGGTTGCTTTGTTCTGGGTGCAAGTATTTTTTGACGATGAGTGTAGTTAACTCTGTTGTTATTTTCCGTTGTCGTAGAGCCGAAAATATCACTACGTGTAAAAGTACAATTGTAAAAATAGGAACAGCACGAGGTCATCGTGGACTTAAAACGTCAGTTCTAAGATTTCGTTTTGTACATGATGAATAACAAGAGGATAAAATATTGGCTATAAAAAGAGGCTATGATAATGGTTATCACTGAGAAAGCGTATCGTTTATTTACTGATCTATAAGAGCATTAGTGCACCACACGCCATCTTGTGATAGAAATTGAAAATTGTCTTCTACAGTTGCCTTTTTTATTCGAGAAGATAAAAAACAGCTGATAAGATGCACTTAATCATTCTGAATCCATCGCAAAAGTACTTCCTTTGCTTCAAATTGGAGCACAAACTAATGCATATAAAAGCGGTTCAGTGAAGATAGATGTTTGCAGCATTATGCAAATATGTTACACATTTGTGGAGGAATGCAGTGAACTTTAATTTTATGAATGAGAAACGTTTCTAAATAATTTCACTTTAGGATTGGAAACTGAAAGAACATTATAAATTAACAATGTTAAATTAAGTAGTTAAAATTATAGATATTTTTTAGACTGCAAGCGAATTGTAAATTTACAATGTTAAATTAAGTAGTTAAAATTATAGATATTTTTTAGACTGCAAGCGAATTGTAAATTTACAATGTTAAATTAAGTAGTTAAAATTATAGATATTTTTTAGACTGCAAGCGAATTGTAAATTTACAATGTTAAATTAATCCGTTTAAGATCTACATATATTTAAATACTAGTATATGAAGAGAAAATGGAGTTCGTTAGCTAGTAGCCACATACGGCAAATACTGTATAATATATTGGTCCTTTATTGATATATTGGATTATACCCAAATGAGTCCATAGTTTCGCTTGGGAACATCTACCTGATTATTAGGAATATCTGATTTAACGGGAAGCAAATAGAAGATATTGCCTTTAACGAAACAGAAATATTGCCACAAGATGTAATAAATTGATATTTCAGGTTCTGTGCATGAATGCCATAATTGAAAAAAATAAAGTGTTTCTGCAAGTGGATAAGTTCCTTTGCACGGAACAGTAAAGAAGAAATACAGCCGCCTTTTTTAAAACAAAGTACAATAAAAAATAAGTTTCCGTTAAATAAATTCCAGTCCCAGAAGTCCTGACGTTTTTACAAAAGTTATAAACTTTTAGGACTCCTTTTTTCGTACCCATACGCTAAAACACTTTCTTAAGCTAAACTGATAGAAGAAAAGTAACCTATATTAAACAGTACAAAATGTTTAGGAAGTAGTCTTTTATAAAATGAGGGCATTTTTAGGATAAGGAGTTGATATTTTTTAAAATACACTGACTGAAAAAAAAATCCCAACACCAAGAAGGGGTTGTGTTAGATAAACGACAGTTGGTAGGTGGTGAGAGTACATCTGTAAGATGACGTCTATGCAAATTTCGGGCTCGGCGCATACGTGTGGCGCTAGTAGCTCCCCTCGGAACATGCAAAGCAGGTTTGCGGTAAATACGCGCTGTAACGTTCGTGAACGTTAGTTATCGTTGAGATTCGACGTAGGGTATTGATGTTAGTCAAGAATGCCTTTAGGAAGACGAAGAAGCCATTATCAACAGCTCACGGAGTTTGAACTAGGTCGTGTAATTGGGCTACGAGAAGGTGGATTTTCTTTCCTCACTATTGCAGTACGACTTGGCAAGAATGTAGCCACTGTGCATGATTGTTGGCAGCGGTGGTCAAGGGAAGGTACTGCCTCAAGAAGACCGGGTGCCGGCCGGCCACGTTGCACTACTGAGAGGGAAGACCGCCGTGTATTGGTTATGGCCGTGGCGCATCGTACCGCGACTGCGGCAGCAATTCGAGCTGCAGTTGCCCCCACAGTGACAGTTAGTTATCGTTGAGATTCGACGTAGGGTGTTGATGTTAGTCAAAACACAACGAACTGTTACAAATCGGTTACTTGAAGGACAGCTCCGAGCCAGACGCCCTGTAGCGTGCATTCCACTTACTCCAAACCACTGCCGTTTGCGACGTCAGCTCATTGGAGAACGGAGTGGAGATCTGTTGTGTTGTCTGATGAAAGCCGGTTCTGCCTGGGTGCCCGTGATGGCCGTGTGTTGGTTAGAAGCAGGCCAGGTGAGCGCCTGCAACCAACCTGTCTGCGGCCGAGACACACTGGACCTACACCTGGAGTTATGGTCTGGGGAGCAATTTCCTATGACAGCAGGAGCACTCTCGTGGTTATCCCACGCACCCTGACGGCACAGTTGTACGTCGGTCTGGTGATTCAACCTGTTGTGCTGCCATTCATGAACAGCATTTCAGGGGGTGTTTTCCAACAGGATAACGCTCGCCCGCATACCGCTGTTGTAACCCAACATGCTCTACAGAGTGTCGACCTGTTGCCGTGGCCTGCTAGATCACCAGATCTTTCACCAATCGAGCACGTATGGGACATCATTGGACGACAACTACAGCGTCACCCCCAACCAGCATTAACCGTCCCTGTATTGACCGACCGAGTGCAACAGGCATGGAACTCCATCCCATAAACTGACATCCAGCACCTGTACGACACAATGCATAAACGTTTGCGTGCTTGCATTCAACATTCTGGCGGTCACACCGGTTATTAATGTACCAGCATTTCACATTTAAAATGGCTCTTCTCGCGCTTACATTAAGCTGTGATCTTGAAACTTTAATCGATTAAATATGTTACCTATACAAATGTATTGCCGCGATTTCATTCCTCTACAACTATTTTTTCGTGGTGTTGGGATTTTTTTTCGTCAGTGTATGTGTCACTGAAAGAATTGTTTTCAGAATTTAAAAAGTATCTGTCACTTTGTTCGTCCCAATTTCTATGCACAATTATATTACACTGCGTAGAGTAAACATTGGAGATTGGGGATATGGGCAGTTGACATGGTGATCCCCCGCGGAGAGTGAAATAGATCCAAACCGAACGCAGCCAATAAATAGGAGGACATCAAGAATACCCAACAATACATCGCAACCGACAAACATGGGTAAAAGAGATGATCGGACCGACATGATCGTTGATGTACTTTCGGCACAAGATAACTGGGTCGTTCTAACGCTCCAGCGGTAAGAACCTTACTATTTCTGCGGGCAACAACATCAAGAGTGTACCGTTAGTATACAATCGAAAGTGGTACTAGCACTCAGAGAGTAAGCGGATCCTTACCACACACCTTTGATGACCGGGCTCGTCGTAAATTTTCCAGACTTTTACATATCGACCTCTTGGCAACGGTTGCGCAAATCACATTCAATATAAATTTTGGAGGCCAAAGCAGCGTCAGCAAGCGAGCGGTACGACTCATGCTGCATAACGTGAGCTACGGGTGCCGACCAGGCCTTGATTTTTTTAATATTGGCAACACTTGCTAGTGGCCTTATTTTTTACTAGAAAATTGCATTATCTACTAGCGAAAGTGTATTATGTCCCTCTTCATTAGTGGATCACAACACATTCCAGTTTCACCCCTGTAACTGTCGCATTGTAATGCTGAAAAGATAACAAACATTTAGATATAGCTCACCTTTTTATTACCTGCCAGATTAATTCTAACAATTTAATTCGAATGCAAATATTTAAAAAACATTTTTTATTTAAGGGGACCAGTCCTCTAGTGGGCTTCGTGTGTTAACCTTATGGGATGTCTCGGTGTACTTAGGTACATGTTTCTCACGAGAGACTTGGCCTATCAATTGCAAACTTGGCATGCATTTTCCTAAGGATACTATATAACACCTGAACTAGAATTACATAATCGGTCAATTAATTAACTTTGTATTAATTATTAAAAATTCCCCACCCTTGCGCGTTAAGGGGACCGGTCCCTTTTTAGGCTTCGCATGTTAACCTTATTCGAGGTCTCGATGTACTTAGGTACATGTTTCTCACGATAGACTTGGCCTATGATGTGCAAACTTATCATGCATTATCCTAAGCATATTATACAACACCTGAACTAGAATTATCGCAATCGGTCTATTAATTAATTTTGTATTAATTATTTAAGAATCCCCACCCATCCGCGTTAAGGGGACCAGTCCCTTTTTAGGCTTCGCATGTTAACCTTATTCGAGGTCTCGATGTACTTAGGTACATGTTTCTCACGATAGACTTGGCCTATGATGTGCAAACTTATCATGCATTTTCCTAAGGATATTATACAGTACCTGAACTAGAATTATCGCAATCGGTCAATTAATTAATTTTGTATTAATTAATCAATCCCCACCCATCCGCATTAAGGGGACCAGTCCCTTTTTAGGCTTCACATGTTAACCTTATGGAAGGTCTCGATGTACTTAGGTACATGTTTCTCACGATAGACTTGGCCTATGAATTGCAAACTTGGCATGCATTTTCATACAACACCTGAACTAGAACTATCGCAATGGGTCAATTAATTAATTTTGTATCAGTTAATCAAAGTTGCTGTCGATATTGCTGACGTTTTCATTAGCAATTGTATTTATTGTTTTATTTGAATACATTATTTAGTCATGATTCTAATTCAGGTGGTAGTTGATATATACAGTAAGGTGTGAAAAAAAGTCGAGTCATTTTCTTCAGTGGTTTACGAGAAAAATGTTGCTAAATAAACAAAACCACAACTTTTCAGAGGAGGAAAAAAAAACCTGTGACTAGAAGCCTCTCGCGTAGTACTCCTTTTCCTCTTCTTTGCCGAACTTCAGCTTCCTGCTCGCCGTCTTCCTTTGCTTGCCCGCACCTTCTAGAATCGGGTTTTCCTTCTTCCTAGGATGACGACAGATATTCGCCCGGCTCTATCTTGCTCAGATGTGGCTGGCCACGCCTAATTTCGAACATTTTTTTCGCCTACAAATTACTTTCTGTTTATCAAGTATAGTATACCATTCGATTCAGCAAACTTTGTAGACAAAAAAATTGAAATAAAAAAATAAAAAAAAATTTTTTTTCATAAATTACATATTTTTTTTTAGACTGGTCGCCTTAATTTTATTCACAAAATTGAAGAACACTATTCAAAATCTTAAGTTATTTTCCGAATGGCTTACGCCCTGGATTTCGGGTCTGTGCTGTATATCATGGTAAACCTTCCAAAGTGGCCCAGAAATAGTTTTTCTGAAGCGATGATAGATGGCGACACGTTATCGCAACATCGTAAAGCGTTGCGCTACGTTGTGAAAGTGGCAAAGGAAGTGAATAATATGGATTAAAGATGGCCCTTAAAAGGACCTTTATGAATGTGCATTGCGGCATATATGTGAAATATTTATTATGACGGAAGAATAAGTTTTCTTCATGAATATGAAACTCTACCTAGCAGAATAAAAGCAAGAAAAGTGTTATCCGCCAGGGAAGAACTTCCTGATCGCACGAAGCAGGACTTCAAAGCAATGTTCTGAGGAAAGACGGCAATTTCGTCGGAATAAATATTCCATAATATGCCCACTGGTCCGTCATAATGTTTTTTCCTGGCTCGACGTGATTTCAAAGATGCCAATAATTAAGGTGTCCTCGACGAGATGACCACAGTTGTACTTGCGTTTTCCCACCTTGGCTTCGTCCACTTCGACGATGATTCCATTACCACCAAACCTTCCTACTATATCCATAGGAATGCGAGCATAAAAAAAACACGTACCAAGAGAACAAAGTGACGTAAGTAGCTATAACGCATTTGACGTGAAAGGAGGAGAGGTGAAGTACTACCGTGGCGCCATTTATCGGAGCGGGCCACTTTTGGAAAGTTAGCCTATATCATAAAACATTAAGACATCAGGCCTGGGGTCAAACTAGTCTTCGGACGGATCTTCAACCAGAATACTCATCAGAGCGCCCAATGTTTGTAAGTTTAAACTGTCCCTCCAATCACCTTGTATTCTTTTCGTGAAATTGAATCCAATCTCACATGCAGAAATAGGTATGGGAAATATACTGAATATTTCTACTAGTGTCAAAATGTTTTTATAATGTCTGTACTTTTCAAGAAATATTTGTTTCCAGAAAGCTGTTGTTCCGTTGTGTGTGAGCCAAAAAATATTACACATGCTTAATGAACTGGTACTTTGCAGTTCACACTAAAACATTCAAAATTTTTTAATAAGCGAATTTTTCTAGAACCAATTTTTATCACTAGCAAAATGCATTTGCTTGATAGCAATTTGCTAATAACTACCGGTCGGAATCGAGCCCTGGGTCCGACAAGCTACACTTGCGCCGTTTTTGACTTCTTGCCTGGTGCTTGGAAAATAAAGTGTGGCCCTCTGCTGTGTTGCGCCGCTTTTTGTGGTCAGAAGATTTCCGTTTTCATCTGTACCGAGCCGAGTGAAGGAGCGAGTGTGACGTTGAGAGCATGAGGGAATTTTCGTATAATAAATTTATATTCCATGAGCTATCTAGAAGAGATAGTGATGCTGTTTTTCTTCGTTCTAACAAAAATAAAGTTCAATAGCTGCTAGATTCGTACATCTTGGATTTTATAGCTGTTAAACTACTATCACTGTCTTATCAACGCATTTTAGCATGACAAGTCCGACAGGTATTTCAAATGAATTTGCCAGTTTGTTGTATAATTGGTACGCGCAGGTAGAGCACTACAAAATCAGATAAATATTCCCAAGCGTGGCTCGAAACACTTGTAATTTCTTTTGCAAACCTTCTCCTGAAAATTGCAGATGGCTTTAAATGCAGTTTATATTTAATTCCTAGATGAAATCTGAAATTTAGAACACTTTTATATTACTTTGTAAGAAGTAATTACTTCAAATTTGCAAAAAGTTTATATCTTTGGAATTTCAAGCACGATTTAGCTTTAGAATAAACTGCCCTTTTTTAAGAAAACTGGATACTAAGCGCAGATAATTTGAAGTTAGAAAATAACTTCGATTAGAGAATGGTTATGAAATTTACGTCATACGCCATTAATAGCGAAATGTTGCACTGCGCAAGGAAGACAATTGAAAATAAAATTCGTCCTTAATTGC
This sequence comes from Macrothele yani, assembly GCA_039090855.1. NCBI lineage: Eukaryota > Metazoa > Arthropoda > Arachnida > Araneae > Macrothelidae > Macrothele > Macrothele yani. The sequence continues at coordinate 56,968,889 of CM077021.1, forward strand.
ACAATACTTTAGAAACACGTATTAAAATCACTGCAACTTTTCTTTTATACACGTTTGCGACCTTTCCAAATTGCATTTACAGTTATTTATCAATTTAGAGATGTAAGATGCACCTCAACACTAAGATGTAAGATGCACCTCAACACTAAACTTGAACGTGGCAAGCTCATAAGACAAACAAAATCTATTGACATAACCAACCTTAAAAAACACCATAATACCTTCAAATTGGAACGGAAGAACAGATTCTCTGCTTTAGAAGGCCTAACATCGGAAGAAGTGGATATTTCTGAAGTTAACAGAAAAGTAACCAAAGCTCGTATGGAAACAGCAACAAAATTAACTGGGTCAAAGAACAAGTTGCATGTGAACAAATTATCAGGAAAAACCAAAATGTTGATGCAAAAAAGAAGAGTGATGAGGACAACTAAAGAAGACGTGACTTCCAAAGTGGAATATAAAGAGTTATGCAAGACAGTAAGAAAAAGTATCACTGAAGACGTAAGAAAATTCATCAGTTAACTAGTAAGGAAAGCAATTGAAAACAATCAAAGCCTAAAGATACCAAAGGGACATCGCAGTAAGGGAAGAAAACAGATTATGGCACTGAGAAAAGAAGATGGTTCTGTAACAAGAAATAGAGGCGACATTTTGACAAGAGTGAAAGATTTCTAATCCAAATTATATGAAAGTTATTAGACATGTACTCAAGACATCATGAAAGGTACCAGTACCAGAGTTACTCCAGGCCTCCCAGCAGAAGTTGCACATGCAATCAAGAACATGAAGCAGGGAAAAGCTCCAGGAGAAGATGGAACTACTGTAGACATCATACAAGAAGCAATTGGAGAAATCGAAACAGTACTCACCAAATTTTCACTTGATGCCTTAATGAAGGGAAGTTTCCTGAGGATTGGAACACCGCTACAATGATCCTGCTACATAAAAAAGGTGACATTGAGGATCTCGGGAACTACAGACCTATCAGCCTCCTATCAGTGGTTTATAGAATCTTCACTAAAGTTCTTTCACACCGCTTGAAGGTAACACTGGACATGGCACAACCGAGAGAACAAGCTGGATTCAGGAGTAGCTACAGCACAATAGATCATATCCACGTACTGAGAGAACTAATTGAAAGAGCGAGGGAATATGAACTTCCACTGTGCATGGCTATTATCGATTATGAAAAAGCCTTTGATTCGGTGAAACCATCAGCAGTTACAATGGCTCTGAAATCCTGCGGTATTGAAGATGCATACATTAATATTATTAATATTATTATTAACATATATGAAAATGCAAGTGCAAAGATTCGGCTGTTTGAAAATACAACACACATAAAAATTGGAAAGGGAGTGAGACAAGGTGATAACATATCTCCAAAGCTCTTTAATGCCACATTGGAAAATGTCTTTCAATCACTGAACTGGGAAAACAAAGGGATAAAGATTAATGGAGATTATCTAACCCACCTTCGTTTTGCTGATGACGTAGTCATTTTTGCAACTACCCCATCAGAGCTGCAGAGTATGATCCAGGAACTTGCTGACAAGAGTAAAGAAGTGGGATTAAAAATGAACTTTCAGAAGACAAAAGTGATGTACGATGCTTTTACAAGAAATGAAGATTTATCGATTGATGGAGAAAAGCTGGAGATAACAGGCACATACGTATATCTTGGACAGCAGATATCAAGTGAGGGTCACATTGATGAAGAAATTAATCGGCGTACAAAACTTGCCTGGAAAGCTTTTGGAAGAAACAGCATAATTTTCAAGAGCAATATGCCATTATGTCTCAAAAGAAAAGTGTTTGATCAATGCATCCTTCCAGTGCTTACGTATGGTGCAGAGACGTGGACCTTAACTAAGAGAGCCATACAAAGGCTGCAGACAACTCAAAAAGCATGGAGAGGTGCATGCTTGGTGTAACCAGGAGAGATAAGAAGAGGAACTCGTGGATCCGAAAAATGACAAGAGTGGAAGACATCATGATCAGAGTTAAATCAATGAAATGGCAATGGGCTGAACATACTGCCAGAAGGACAGATCATCGATGGACAGCCGAAATTTTAGATTGGATTCCAAGGGACAGGAAAAGACCCAGAAGAAGACCACGTGGAAGATGGGTGGATGAAATTCGAAAGTATGCAGGAGTGACATGGAGGAGACTGGCGCAAGACTGACCGTTGTGGAGGAAACTTTGGGAGACCTTCGTCCAGCAGTGGATTGATAATGGTTGACAATGATGATGATGATGATGATCAATTTATAAATGATGGTAAGTATATTGTGTTATGTAACCTCTGCATTATTGAAAGCATTTTTAGTGCATTAAATCTGGACCAGTTAGGAGTGAAAGTTTTTTCTGGTCTCTGAAGTTAACTGAAAGAGCTTTGAAGTATCTACTTCCATTTAGTTCCATTAATCTTTGTGAACAAACATTTTTTTAATTTCATTAAATGAAGAGAAATGATAGAAACAAGCTCGATATTAAGGCAGATTTGTGACTAAAAGTAGGAAGTACTGGACCGGATGTGGAAAGTTTGGCCCGTGACGAAAGGAGGCTGATATCTCTCGTCATTTTTAGGTTGAGTAGTTTCCGGACATGCAATATTTTGCACACATATAATAGAAGTTAGTGTCGCACTCGTATATTTTCTTCTTAAGTGTGTCATTATCATTTTTACATGTGGTAAAATCAACTATTGTATAGTCTGTCTTTATTATACCTGAAAAAACTCACTTGTTAAGGGATACCGTACATTTTCTCCAGAAAATACTTTTTCATTGGTAACAACCATAGATATACCAAAATTTTCAAAAATAGGGGTGCATGGCTTGGATTTAAAAACACAGTGTCCCCAGTCCCGAAGGATTTGGAAATCGCAGATTTAGGTATCGTTTCTCCTATGTTCTTCATGATTATACAACGCATGGAAATTTAAACCCCACCTATGATTCCCTAAAGTTTATCGAATTCGTTACATATCTTGCATTCATGACAGAATATTTAAATGTATATGAAGATGTGTCCGATGAGAAATATGAAGTACCTTTTTACCGGTAAAATGTGTGCTGAAGTTTTCATCTTCATGTCGTAATATTGCTGTTTATGACGTTGATGTTTACATTACGATCTGCCAAATATGAATAAAAATAGCAATCTTGCTTTCAAAGGATATTTGCAAAAGTGCAGGGAGATGATAACCGGATTAACTGTAATAGCATATGTTGGGATAGCAGTCGTTTAACCGCAGTTAAAGGAACTGGGCTTTGTCTTGAAACCAGCTTTAATTTAGGTAAAAGCAAATATGTATCTAGTTATTCTTATATTGAACTGCATCTCGTAAGTTTATACAATCATTAAATCTAGTACGTCATAACATATTCATAAATAAGACTGAACATTCAATAAAATTAAAATAATATATCAAAAACATGAAACATATTTCTTACAAAAGAAAACTTGGTAACACGTACGTTCCATGCAATTTCTCTAAACTTTCTTTTCCTAAAATTATTTCTCTTAATTGGAGCGATATTTATTTTCGTTTTTCTGTATATGTTCCACATATTAGGTTGCTACCTAATTTCCTTAGCTTGAAGAGCCTATCTGGTAAGCGTATGTAATGGGAGTGCTGCTGAAGTGAGTCCGATTCCAAGTGACTGCATGTGATGTAACTTGTTGAAACTGGTGAAATGGTACTGAAAATATTTAAAAGTGACTGATTTTATTTAGTTACATTACGCAATTGCTGTCTGTCACAAGGAATTCTGTGTAAGTACAAACACAATTCGCACATCTATAATTATCAGTGAAAACCCACATCTTTAAGTTAGTTTCGGGTACACCACAATAAAGAGAACCTTATTTGAGAAGAAGAGAGAAATCCTATCTCGCTGAGACTCGTGCCCTGACTTTGTGTCAATGGATATACCAAGTGTATGGACTGCCCTCTCCAAGTTAAACAAAAAGTAGCCTTATAATATATATACCATGAGGCATCATGTTGGTATAATTTTGAGTGATCATTGTTTATTTGATTTCATTTCATTAACCTCGTATTTTATTTATGCTTTACAATTGTAAAAGCCGCCCATTGGCGAGGAAAAGCTTGGTAAATATTGTATGAACACACCTGTACAAAGCACTCAGATTATTTTCCCATAAAATCTTGTGCTTTTTGTTTATTAGTATAATGTATATACACTTGCAGGAATTATCTGGTATACCTAATTATATTCGGTAAATGAAGAATTGGCATCAGTTCGTCAAATGAATTCTATATATGTATATTACTTTCTGAGAGCTTTAGGAGAAAGGGTTGTTGTGTTTACTGTAAAAAAAATGTTATCACCGCGAATGCTCAGAAATTTTCATTCTTGATGCATTTCTAGGTACATGTTGTAAAGGAAAAATCAAAATTATAGTTTTTGATAATATATCATGAAAATAATTTATATATAGAAAAATAGTAAAATGGTTAAACCTGTAAATATCATCTAATAGGTCGGTTGCTAATTACATTTAGAAGACCATGTCGCAGTTGTCAACTCTCTGCATACTTTTCATCAAACCGAAATACTTCTGTGCAAGTTCACTGTTGGTAGACAGCAATGCAGCTTGCGTTGCAGAAAGAAAAAAGTTATCGCATAAGTTCAAAGGAGAAGATCACTTTCGGGGTCCTACATTTTATTTTTTTACATATATGTGATATGTAGAATATTAACGAATCCGGGCAAATTATATGTTTTTGAAAATATCCACTAAGCTACTAGAATCTGCCATAACGAAAGTGATAATATAATTTGGTGGTCATATCACTCAAACAAACAATCACTTCATGGAATCGTTTGCTGTAAACCAAAGAGGCTGCTATTCTGTCTTGCACCTGCAAACTTTAATGTTCATTTCTTAGATTTCACCCATGTTTTCATTTATATGGATCGATACCATTTCAACAAATGTTTTCGAATTTGGCTCATCTTGACAGACATCAAAATTTTAGTACAGATGTTTTTTAAAAGCATTACTTAAAATACGTATTAGATTTTACACTGGTGTGCAAAAATTAAGGACGAAGAGGAGAAATTAGCATAACAGCGGAACGAACAGGCAGAACGGACCGGAAAACCACTCAGGAGATAGACTAGGGTGTGGTATGGTAGGGCATGCGCATATATGCAGGATGGCGTATTGATGGGGGGAGTGTCATAAGAGTATAAAGCACCATGGCGGTGTACGCTCAGCAATTCGGTGAAAGCTATTGCTCGGTGTACTTCGGTTCGAACGACGTCGAGTTGCTGCCACCGTGTGATATGGCCAACAGGCAATCCAGTGGACGACATCTGGATGACTTTACCCGAGGTCGCGTTATTGGGAAGTTGGAAGAAGGTCGAAGTGAGAATAGTGTGGCCGAGGAGTTAGGGATCCCTCACATTAACGTTTCACGAGCTTGGATAGCATATCAAACGACAGGAACAGCTTTCCGAGAGTTTAGCAGTGCTCGACGTCCACGAGCGGCGGACGTCCGGTATATTGTCCTACAGGCGAGAAGAGACAGACGGCTGACAGCGGGAGAAATCGCAAGGCACATGCAACAGCATGTAGACAAATTAGATCGCCTAACGTCACAGACCCTAAACATGCAGTTTGTTTTTGTTAAAAAAAACCGCTTGGCTCGGTCTGTATGTCAATACCCAGACAGCAGTTGGATAAGGGTGAGCTGTTGTCGTGTATAACAACCGAATCGTCGCGTCAGCGTGTTCGAAAAGGTTGCGTAATTGCTATGAGAGATTGCAATGCTTTTTCTCGAGAGACTGCCAGTCATCTCTGGCGTAGTATGTCCGTCGCAGTAGCAGTGTGCCTAGAATAGAACGAAAAAGGGCGTAGCACACGAAGAGAAGGTTCTATACGTCGTACACAGAAAACAACGAGGGATAACAGTTATCACATAAGGACGTCTCTGAGTGAACGTTCTGCACCATCAACGGCGTTGGTGGAGCAGTGACGAACTGTGATCCATTCTCCCGTGAGATGTGTAACAGTACATTGCCGGTTTTAATGGTTCGGACAGCAGGCTCCTGGGTTCTCCATCAAATTTCATTTACCATCGCAGAAACGGACTGCCAGACTGATATCGTACATTGAACGGAGTGGTGTGATGATTGGCATATAATCGTGTTCTCGGACGAAACACGATTCTGTTCATACTAAATTGATAGCCGCATCTGTTCTCGCCGACGACAGGCGGAGAAGCGTCGGGAAATGTGTGAATCATGTCTTTCCTTGTCTACAATACTGTAGGTATACATTTTCAATTGTATTGCTCGTGCTTTATTCTCTGCCTATCCTTCGCCCTACATGGCGAAATAATTTTATGATTTTAACAACATTTTGTTTTACGTTTCACTGGAACTTTCCAGTTGATGTATATACAACTGTATTTATTGGCCGAATTCCACTGTCTTGTACATAGAAATATTATTTTTACTGAATAATAAAGACAATTTGAAATGTAGATTTTACGAAAATTTTGTATCGGGGCCGCTTGACCCCTGGCCCGACCGGTCACAAAAACAATCTACCGTCTAAGTTAGAGTTCCATTAGATGTATACCAAATTTGGAGGTTCTAAATTGAAAACTGTAGATTTTACGAAAAATTTATATGGGGCCCCCTTGACTCCGGGCCCGTACTTGTTCCAAAATCTATCTAACGTCTACGTTAGAGCATCATGAGATCGTATAAAAAATTTGGTGGTTCTAAATTGAAAACTGTAGATTTTACGAAAATTTTGTATAGGGGTGGGGGCTTGACCCCTGGCCCCGACCGGTCCCCAAAACAATCTACCGTCTAAGTTAGAGTTCCATTAGATGTATACCAAATTTATTGGTTGTAAAATTGAAAACTGTAGATTTTACGAAAATTTTGTATGGGGGCTTCGTGATCCCAGGCCCCGACAAGTTCCCAAAACCATCTACCGTCTAAGTTAGAGTATCATGAGATTGTATACCAAATTTAGTGGTTCTAAATTGAAAACTGTATATTTTACGAACATTTTGTATTGGGCCCCCCTTGACACCGGGCCCCGATTCGTTTCCACAAACATCTACCGTCTAAGTTAGAGTACCATGGGATTGTATACCAGATTTGGTGGTACTAAATTGAAAACTAGATTTTACGAAAAATTTGTATGGGGGGACCCTTGACCCCGGACGCCGACTCCTTCCAAAAACCGTCTATGGACTAAGTTAATTTTATTAGATAGTACCCAGTACGTCAAAGAATTTTTAAGACTGGCACTAGATTTCAGCCTACGGTGGCGCCACCAGTGTAATCGAGAATGCGTTATAAACCATAACCGTCTGCTTGCTTTCTGCCAAACGTACTGCGCAGTTGTTAAAGTAACTGAAACGAAACGGCCGTTCACTAGAGAAGTAAAAATTTTTTCATGTTGAATTATTAAGATGGAACAAAGGGCTGTTATAAATTTAACGCAAAACTTGGTAAAATTGCCTCGGAAACGTACCAAATGATAAAACAAGTTCACAGTGAGTTTTGTTTAAGTAGATCAAATGTTTTCCTGTGGCACAAACGTTTTTTGGACGGAAGAGATACGCTAGAAGATGATAAGCGTACCGGAAGACCAAGTTCATCTAGGACACCTGAGATTATTGAAAAAGTGCGTCATTTCGTGGCAAACAATCGATGTGCGCCACTAAGAATGATGGAAGAGTCTTTAAACATCAACAAAGTAACGATTCGAACCATCCTGCATGAAGATTTGGGCAAAACAAAAGTCTGTGCTAAATTTTTTCCACACGCGTTAACCAATGAACAAAAATCAAGGAGAAGTGCACATTGCAGAGACATCATTTCAGCCGCTGAAAATGATCCAAACTTCTTAGAATCGATTGTTACAGGTGATGAAACATGGTGTTTTCAATATGATCCTAAAACAAAGCGACAAAGTGCGGAATGGAAGTCAAAAATCTCAACACAAGCCAAAAAAGAAGAAAAATTCCATCGAAAATCAAAACAATGCTCATAACATTCTTCCATAGTAAGGGTATTATCCACAAAGAATTTGTTCCAAGTAGACAAACAATTACTGGTGAGTTTTATTTAAATGTTTTGAGGCGTTTGATGGGCAGAATTCGTCGCATTCGTCCAGTATATTGGTATGAAAACAGTTGGTGTTTGTTGCACGATAATGCACCCAGTCACACCTCACTTCTTGTTCGTGATTTTTGGCGAAAAATAACGTCTGTGTGTGTTGAATCATCCACCGTATTCGCCTGATTTAGCACCCTGTGACTTTTCTATATTCCCAAAATTTAAAATGACGTTAAAAGGGTGTTATTTTGATGACATTTCGACCATACAAACAGCTTCGACACGTGCTTTGGAGGCAATTCCGCAAAGTGAACTGGAACAGGCATTCGAATCATTATTAAATCGCTGTAACAAGTGTATTGAAGCCGTAGGGACTTATTTTGAATAGCAAACCAAAAGAAATTATAATTTCTTGTTTCTATTTCATTTTACAGACCCAGTCTTAAAAATTATTTGCCACACTGTGTATATCAAATTTGGTGGTTCTAAATTGAAAACTGTAGATTTTACGAAAATTTTGTATGGTGGTGGGAGGGGAGGGGGCTTGACCCCGACACATTCCAAAAACTATCTACTGTCTAAGTTTGATTTCCATGAGATAGTATTTGACGCTGGTTATTAAGTCGTGGGTTATTACGACGCGGGGTATTCTGACGTACAATAATTGTGACCTGGGGTTATTTTGACGCAGGGTTATTTTGTAGCGTTTTTTTTTTCACTCTGGGTTATTGTGACGTTGGGTGTTTTTAACGCTGGGTTATTATGACGCTGGGCTGTTTAGACGCTGGGTTGTTTTGACTGGGTTATTACGACGCGGGTTATTTTTCCTGGTTATTTTGACGGTACACCATTTCCGTAGCCTTTGTGACACAGCTCAACAAGGCTCAGTTGATGTACCGGTGAGTTTTTTTAAGAATTGACATTTCTGTTTATGAAGCAGCTCAGGAATAGAATAAATGAGTTACTTTGGTAGGTATGTAATACACACAGCTAATCACAAATGCTTACACAACATATCACTGACACTCCTGTAATGGGAATTTCTTGGACTATTGATCTTCCAGGTGCCTGCTATGTCTCGAATGGACTTTTCTTCCTAGGCGATGACCCTCCGAGGTCTCACGTGTACTAACTCCAGATGCTCTTCCTTGCCCTCTGGTGTCCACTCTGCTAATTGCGAGTTGGACTCTCCTTCTGTCATTGTAAATAGCATCAACAATTGAATTTCTTCATAGGTTCTTCCTGATCAACTCTCAATGTACTGTTCCCGTTTCTTAATAAAGCGATGTTGAAACCTGTAACGGGAATGAAAACATATACATACATTTGAAAGCTTGCCAAGTGACAAAAATCACATGCATTGATATTACATTTAAAACATCTTACAAGAATAAAAGGGTTTTCAAAAGCGCTTTATTAAAATGAAATATTTTTCATCACAGAGGGGGAAAAAAGTTGCCAACAGCACGCGGTGTTCCCAGGTGGTCACCCCACCAGGTACTATTAGCGCCCGACGTTGCTTAACTTCGGTGATTGAACGAGAACCGGTGTTTTCTTTCAAAACGGCTTTCATTGTTAATCTTTAAAACACAGGATACAATTGCAGCGGTATCCCATCCTCACACGCAGTGTGAGGGATGAGAAAATTAAAATAACATAATGATTTGTACAATGAAATGAGAAAATTGCAACAGAGCGATGCGAAATCATCGCAAGAAGGTGCTGAGTAGCTCGGGGAGACATATCTGAGACATACATAAACTGGGCTAGAGCTAGGCAAAGCAATAATAAGTGCAGAGTCTGTCCGGAAAGGTTCATATAAAATACTGTAGCATATTTGCAAAAAAAATAAAACACTAGTGCTAAAAAAAAACAGCATGGCAAAGAAACACTGAAGGAAGAGTTCAGCCGTGAGAAGTGACGTTCGAAGAGGACAGAAGACAAATGTTCCAGTCCGAAGAGGAATTTCTGTGGAAGAAGCACGGAGCACTGAGAACTAAGAGAGCATTTAGACGAGCAGATGTACTTGGTTTTTGGCTACAATCTCTAACCAGGCAGTGCGAGGTGTCCAGGTGGTGTAGAAACTCGGTAGACTGGAGTTGGTGAACGCTGAGGTAAGTTCTAGGTGTTTCCTAGCTGCAACACTATTTCTATAGTGTGCAACTAAAGCAGTGGAGAATGAGAGTGGATCTGGAGTCGGGGATCGAAAGAGATGAGAGAATATTACAAACTTGGCGAGGATAAATAAATAAGGATTGACTGGGGGAATGGGGGAAAACGCGTGGAGATGGAACAGAGAAATTGATACTCTTCAAGGGTGAATGCAATGGAACTGGAAAAACTTGCAAGGCGGAACATGTAGTGAAAGAGAGGTAAGAGGGTCGGGCAGTGTAAATACATATGAAGGACATCTCCAGGGACATCACAGAAAGGGCATAGATCGGACAAAACAATGTTTCTACGCTGCAGAGTAGTCGTCGGAACAGGTAGCCGGTTGTGCAGGAATCGCCATTGCACGTTGAGTTCAGAGGAAAGAGCCAGGGAAGTTAGGCTGGCGGACCAAACGGAGGTTAGCACAGCAGGAGGAACAGAATAAACAGGGCAGGGCGCATTCAAGGAAGAGCGGAGAGAACGATGAGGAGTGCGAGTGGTGAAAGAATGAAGAGGAGCGAGGTTTCCGGAAAAGGAGAGGAAGAAAGGTAAAGGGAGAGAGGCAGAAGAAGCAGAAATAAGACCAGAATGACCAGCGAGGGAAGGAAACAGGGTCTGAAGAGCAGTATGGAGCTGAAGCAAGTTATCTGAGGGTTCTGGAGAAGCTGGAGAGGCGGGGAACCAATTAGAAAGGAGCGTCCTGGTTAAGTCAGCGAGAACCAGCTGGGAGACAGAGACTACGCCAGCGCGAAGCCAGGCGGGGAAAAAGAAAATGTCAGTGGAAGGAGGATGTAGGACGGAAGAGAAAAAGAGGGGTTCAGCGAGAAGTTCGGGAGTAGTAAGGGGGGATGACGAAGGAGGGGGCAAAGCTTGGAGAAAGGAAATAAATTCATGATAAACTGGAGGAAAACGTGGGGGGGGGTAACAGAATGAAGGACAAGATACGAAGAAACTTGTGGTAGCCCACTTAACAAAACAGCAGCATTTTGAGGGTTCGGCTGGAATGTAGAAAATGGTGCTGTGAAGTACTGGCGAACGATAGAGCAGATAACGGAGGAATCTGCAGTGATAGATCCATCAGGAAGTCGGACAGTACTAAGGTGATGAGCAGAACGACGATGAATTTCCAGCTGTTTGACTTGTTCATGAAGAAATTCTTCTGGTCGAAGGGTGAGGACCTTTAGACGTAACACTGCTTGCTGAGCAACTGGGTAGAGTAGAGCACGAAGTTCTGCTTTATACTGAGGGAACATGGAAGAATTGAGGTCTATCATTGCAAATACGGAGCGAATTTCATCGATTCGTATTGAACGGGTCATGCGTACTACGTGAGCATATTGCTTTGTGAAAAGAATAACCTTGGCCTTTGTAGCTAGCCAGTGCTGAAGAGGACAGGTGGCAGATGGTAATGTGAGAGTAGCTTGTTGTAACTGTGCTTGAATGGACTGCAAGTATATACGGTCGTGCAATAAATCATCATCCAAGGTCCAGGTGCGATGAAACTGTTTAGGTAATGGTCCTGATTGTAAGCTTAAAACAACACAGCTGTGATCGGAGGAAACAGAAATGGTATGAAGAGTTGAAATCACTGACGGCGAGCAGTGGCAGGATTAGAGGTAGAAGGAGATCGCCAGGTGTATGAACGAAAAATAGGGTGGATGTAACGGTAGGTATCTTGAAGGCCAAATGTAGTAACTAACTCTGAGAGTGCCTGAGTGAGAAAATATCTTGTATCTGTAGATCCAGGGATGGTTCCAGCGTACAATTAAAATCGCCTCCTAGGAAGATAAAGTCGGAAGCAGGAATGGACTGTAAACGAGCAGTAAGAAGAGCAAAAAGGCTGGCAGTAAAATGATAATGACAGTATGCATAGATATTAAAGATATGGTAAACAAAATTATGAAGACGGAAAGAAAGGTGCTGAAGGAGATCTCGATAGACAGGTTGAACACGGATATCAGAAATGAAAGAGCTTAAACGAAAGTGAACTGCAATAGCTAAACCAGCTTGATGGCTGAGTCGGTGCAAGGGTTAGAATTGGTAAGGCCAGTTTTTCCAACGGTGGTACTGCGTGGTGGGATGGCAATTAGTTTCCAGCAGTAAACTAAGATCAGCATCGAGCGGGATAACGTCTTCATAAACCAATGAATTGGTAAGAGGGACAGCGCAGCCCCGGCAATTGAAAGACAGTACTTTTAAAGTGAAAGGGAGAAATTAACGTTGGATGATGCTGTCGGCTGTTTTCTGGAGATTAGTGATTCGTTTCCGGAGTTTAGATTTCTGGTGGTTTATGACAAAATCTGATTTTGGTAAAGAAGAAATTAGACGATGAAGTTGGTTAATGATGTCAGGAAGTCTGTCCATCTGTGACTGAATACAGTGAAGCTTGGTGATGGGTTGAGAATGTTCGTTGACGAAAATGGTAGCCAAATCGGAAGGTTAAAGTGGTCCGTTCAAGCCTGCGAAATATTCCAAATAAACAGTAAAAGAAGGATGATCTAGCATAATGAGGACGTCAGAGGAAGGAACACATGTACCAGACGCCAATGAAGAAAGTTGACGAACTGGCGAACCGGACGGTCTTTGAAACGGTACTACAGGTGATAAAGATGAACGTCTGTTCCGTTTCGACCGTGGCCCAAGTAGAGGCTCAGGAGGACACATGGTGGTCAAACCAGAACCTGTGTGAGTAGGGCTGAGTGAAGAAAAAGAAGCAGCACGTCGAATGGGTTGCTGCTCCCGATCAGAGGTGCTGATATCCAAAGACAGAGGCACAACTTCAAGAACTGTAGAATCCAAGGGAGGAGGGAACACGGAATCAACAGGAGTGGAAGTAACTGACAGCGGAACAGAAGAAACATCCATAGTAGCAGCAGAAGCCATATCAGGATGAGGTGAGGAAACAGCCGGAATAAATTCTGAGTGAGGAGAGGAATCAGCCGAAATCATTTCTGGGTGAGGAGAGGAAGCAGAAGTGTCACCCGAAGCAGGAGTTGGTACGGTAGATGGCTACAAAGCTGGAGCTGACTGCTGTGACGAGTCTCCGACGACAACAGGTGACACTTTGGTAGCCAAATTTGGACAGTGGGACTGCACATGTCTATACGCTTTGCATTTAAAGCAGTGCAGAGCTGTGACAATGTCTATTCTAAAGACCTGTTGCCCGATGACTACTGTCATCTCGGTCGGGCAGTTCGCAATGGCAGCTTCGGTTGGAAAGAGAATTCTGGCTTGACGTCGCAGCGCCCAAGAATACCTCTGTCTTCCGGATCGGATGGAGCGGACTACAAAGTAATAATGGTGCCAATAACCTTTCCACATTTAGATAAACCTGCCATGAGGATGGAATTTGGAATTTCTGGAGGCACCGGATAGCATGACACAAGGACAGGTCACTGTGACAGAGGAATCCCGTGGAGAGTGTGGTCTCCAACGGTCACACCGGAACTCAACACGGTGTCAGTAAATGATTCTTGTGTTGCAAAATACGTTAATACAGTTCTGGGCTTCCTGGCCATGTGAGTCACGGCCCCCTTTGGTAGAAGACGTCGCACTGCTATGGAATATTGTTTGAGTGGGGTATTCGGGAGGGCATCGAAACAGATGCCTAGGCGCTGTGTCTTCAGCACCTCTTGTCACGCAGACGACTCCACGGGGATTTCGATCCTGATTCTGGTCTTGTCTCCGGTGAAAAAAGATGTTAAAGGTAATCGGGCAGGAGGTGACACCGGAGAGGAAGAAGTATTCTTCCCCGAAACAACAGAGGCATAATCGGCAGATGTAGTCTCCCGCAGAACAGTTGGGGAAGTCGTGGTAGCATTACTCATCGTAGAAGATGTCATGCTAGGTGAAGTTGCGACTGGTGATGTTGATGACGTAGGATAGGAAGTTAAACTAGGAAAGTCGACTTCCATTGCACAGGAGGAAGAGGAAGCTTGGCCAGAAGACAGTTCGGCGTCAATGCTGTTACACTGCACCAACGCAGCCAGAGACGTATCGGGTGGGGCGGAGCTTCGCCTTTGAGCTCCAATCCCGATCGAGGACAGGTAGAGGCCGCCATTTGCAATGGCGACTGTCTTCAACCAGGCCTGGGCAAAGCCAGGATAGGGAAAAATTTTACTATATGAAAAGTTCTACTTACAAGGCTTTTGGAACAGTGCAATACGATACAGGAAGACTTTAAAAACACAACACACGCACTCAAAGACAGCACACGGAACAAATTAGCACACAATATCGCTGAATAACACGGAGCCCAAAACTAACACAGCCAAGCAACTGGTGTTTTCAGCTTGTTATGGCCGTTGACGTGTTTAAACGCTTTCAAATTTAGTTACATAAGCCGTCGAAAGAGTTGCTCTGTAACTTTGACTAAAACGTTTAAAAAAATCCCCATGAAAAATATATATATATATATATACAAAATGTATATATTTTTCTAATATACCAAACTCCAGCTACAGTACAGGGCTGAACTTACATCGAGTGTAAACAGAGGCATCATGCCTCACAAAAGGAGGAGGAGTTTTCCTCCCCCTGCAGCCAATGGGGTCATTCCATAGAAAATCACCCAGAGGTAGTTACCAATGCATTTTTAAAAACTGTTAATATTTCGTTCAATTAGAAAGTATTATTTTGAGTTAAAATCTGATGTGTAAATAATTTTAGATAAAACATCCTCAATTCTGGATTTCCACAGGAGGGGTAGAGGTGACAGTCTCAGTGGTCTCTCGAAGATGAGGTGCGGTAGTAGAGGTATTAGAGACGGTTTCCGAAGTAGAGATGATCCGAGTCGCAGCAAGAACGCTAGATGGGCTCAGATCAGGAGGAGTCAGACGCCGTAAGATGAGGCGACTGGGCATCAGTATAAGGCGTAGCACGTAATTCTGACACTGAGGAAGGCTCTGGAGGAGTGGCAGAACAGTTCGAAAGGGATAACGGGGTAGGCCAAAAACTTGTGGATGAAGGGACACGAGGGCACTCCTTGTAGAAGTGGCCAAGGCGCCTACATGCAAGACAATGGAACTCAGTAAAGAGATCGACACGCCGGAACTGGCCGGCACACCGAACTGTAAGTCGAGTCGGAAGAGTGGCAATAGCGTGCGGTGCAATGAACACCACGCGCGCAGTGCGTTGTGCTCCAAGAATGGAACGATTTGCTTTATCATTTGGCACGGCCGAGTGGGTCAGGAAGTCACCAGTAACATAACTGAATGTCGAGATCACCGCAGAGAGCATAACGTTTGTGACTTCCGGAGATACTGGGTAGAAATAGATGGTCACCGGCCGCTCGGAAACTGGGTAGACACAAATATCCCCCTCTGACCTGTAAACAAGTGAAGATGAGGTTTCTAACATACTGGGCATATTTAAAATAAACGAATATATGCTAATCACGTCAAAACATGTGAGTAATCACTGGGCCTTTAAACTGTCGCTTGATGACCGATGCAGATTCCTTCAATTTGATGTCAGGTGAGGCTTCAAAAACGATCCCGAGTAAATGTTCGAAGAAAACTTCTGTCCCTCGGAAGACGTATCTGGGACGTCAAGCAGGAAAGATGAACCTACACGACAAACATGGGGCCTCAAAGCACAGGCCTCATCGTACAGAGATTGTTGTCGATCGATGACAGCGAAAGCTGTTTATCCGGGATCCGACTTTGGTCGCTTGGAGGAGGATTGACGTCATACACGTATCCACTGCGTCATCATCGATGTGCACAACAGGAGTGGATCCAGAAGAGCTCGTTTTCTTAGCTATGACTCCGGAAGCACTAGCTGAACAGCGCCGGAATTAGAGGACGACGTAGCGACCCCACTCCCGAAGAGAACAGTTGCGGGCTGCTCGGAAGTGGGGATGAAATTTTTTTTTTTTTTTTTTTTTTTTGATTGGAGGTTTAACGACCACCGTGAGCAACTCAATGGGCTATAAGCAGTCGCCCGTCCCTAATTTAGGGTCACTGGTTCCAGGGAAGGGAGAGAGCCAGTGCCGTAAGACAAACACAACATCCATGCCTCACCGGGATTCGAACCCGGACCCCTTTCGGACGAGTGATCAGAGGCCAACGCCTTAGACCACTGCGCCACCGGGGCGGCGGGATGAAATTCATAGTATCCTCACCGGATGACGCCATTACTAATGGCGGCGCTCAGGAAGCTCCTCTGGGGTAAACAAAGCTTATAACAGGCAAAATATAGTACTCACGAACTCGTAAGCAAAACGGAATGATGCACGGTAGCTTCAAACGTGATGAAAAGCAAAAAATAAACCTGAAGAAGTACTAATAACCACACTTTGGACACGAAATTATGGATTTAGAAACTGGGCGTGTATGGTGTGGTAAAAAATCACACCGATACGGCGTTTTTTTTTCGTTTTTTAACTACACAAAAACCAGAAATGTTGTGTCTTTTTCACTTACCGACGTTCTGTATTTTTAAATCCAAGACTCACTTTATAATCTACGTTTGTTAATTTATTTTTCTTAACCAGAACACTTACAACTTTTCATTTTGAGAAAACATTAACAACTCACTCACATACACAGTCACGGTAACTACGTTTGCTTACAGTCACGTTGCCACAATTGCTAAACACATATATATATCTAACATCCCCTCTCTCAATTGATCATATAGTCTCTATACTTTTCTGGTACCTTTACTATTCTACCAGATCTGGTGTATGTTATACAGTCATCGTCATTTGTATAAATGGGGTCAGTCCTTGTCACATGTTTTATGCTGTCCTCCTTACCATTAGTTCCTTCATCTCCATAGTCATTGTAATTTGTATGAATGGGGTCACCCCCTGTCACAGGTTCCATGTTGTCCTCCTTACCATGAGTTCCCTTACCCCTATAGTATCCGCTGCTAACAAAAGGATTCCTGCTCAGTCTTAGGTGAAACTTATTCCTACGATACTTCTCACCTCTTTGATCTTTAATAATGTACGATCTGGGACTACTATGCTTACACATCACTTTTACGGGTTCCCGTGTGTTATTTCTTCTAAATAGTACACTGTCATGTTCTTGTAAATCTGGTCTACTTTTAACAGTTCTGTTGTAGTAATGGGACTGCCTTTCTTTTATTTGTTTTAACTTTTTCCTATAGCTCCTTTGTACATATGGCTGCAGGATATCCTGTACCACAGGTAGTTTACTTCTTAGTGGCCTACTCATCAACATCTGAGCCGGGGAAACATCCAGTTCTACAATAGGGGCATTGTGGTATTCCAGTAGTGCCAGATAGAAGTCAGTATTACTTGCACTTGTTTTTCGTAGGATTCCTTTTGCAATTCCAACCAATTTCTCTGCAAATCCATTAGATTTTGGATTGTGTGGGCTACTTGCTATCACATCAAATCCCCAATTAGCAGCAAATTGTTTAAATTTGAAACTAGCAAATGGCATATTGTCTGACATGAAGAGCTTTGGAATTCCATGAACTGAAAATACTACCTTCAATTTTGACATAATTTCTTCAGCTGTTTGGTTTTGTAGTGGCACCATTTCAAGCCATTTAGTTAAATAACATCCTAGAATCAAATAACTAAGCCCTCCATACTCACAAATATCAGCTGCCACTTTCTCAAAAGGTAAAGTGGGAACATGATGACTCATTAGTGGCTCTTTGCAATTTAAGGGTCTAAATCTCTCACAGGTAGTGCCTTTTGCAATCATATTCTCTCTATTCTTATTCATACCTGGCTAATAAAGGACTTGTCTTGCTCTGGCCTTTGTTTTCTGTATACCAAAGTGGGCTTCATGCAATACCTTCAACATTTGTTTCCTTAATGTTGCTGGAACTATTACTTTATTATTTATGAACAAGAGATCATTCTCCTTGCAAAGTTCGTCTTGAAGTTTATAATAAAACTTAACATTATGAGGAACACTTGCTTTACTTGATGGCCAGCTTGTTCTCTGGTATTCAATCACTTTCAAAAGTACTGGATCATTTCTTGAATGCTCTTGAAATTCTTCTAGCCTTTTTTGGACAATTGTACATTTTTAGTTAGAGCATGTATGACTTCTACCATCCCTGTATCATTATCAACAGGATCCCTTCTATATGATCTTGACAGTAAATCAGCAATATACATGCTCTTGCCTGGTATGTATTCAACCCTTAAACTATACTTAAGTAACTTTAGCTTCATTCTTTGGAGTCTTGGCATGACACAGATGTCATGTTTTTAGTCATGATTGTCACTAAAGGCTTGTGATCCGTCTGCACTTGAACCTCCCTACTATAAATGTAATGATGAAACTTTTGGGAGGCTCTTACTATGCTGAGAAGCTCCTTTTCACTTTGAGCACAGCCCTTTTCAGTCTCAGTTATACTTCTTGATGCAAAGGCACTGGCTGTCCATTTCACATTAAACAGCACCCAATGCCATCTTTGGAGCCATCACACTGTAGTTGAATTTTCTTCTGTTCATTAAATATACCCAAAACCGGTGCAGAACTGATCAATTGTTTTAATTTTTCTTGCATTTCAGTGTGAACTTGTAGCCATTGCCATTCTCAGTCCTTTTTTAGCAGTTCTCTTAATGGAGTTGTTATGTCTGACATATTATGAATAAACTTTCTTACATAGTTGAACATTCCCAACAGTCCCTGCAGTTAAGTTTTATTTCTAGGTTTCTCTAATGCTAGTGTAGCTTTGATTCTGTCTGGGTCTGGTTTAATACCTTCCTT
Organism: Macrothele yani; assembly: GCA_039090855.1. NCBI lineage: Eukaryota > Metazoa > Arthropoda > Arachnida > Araneae > Macrothelidae > Macrothele > Macrothele yani. The sequence goes on from CM077021.1 coordinate 56,987,871, forward strand.
TGAAAACACATGACCCAAATATGCAACTTCACTAACTTTTTATTGTATCTTGGATCTATTAAATTTAACATTGTACTGCCGGGCTCTTTTCATAACTTCCTTTAAGATGCCGTCATGCTGTTGTTCATCACCAGCAGCAATTAATGTATCATCAAAATAAACAATTACACCCCGGAATATCTCCAAAATGAGTTTCATTAATTTTCTGAAACAACTCTGGTGTACAAAACAAACCAAATGGTAATCTATTAAATTGATAACATCCAAAAGGTGTGGTAAATGTACAACATTCACATGACTTTTTATCTAGTTCAATGTGATAGAAACCATCTTTCAGGTCTAAACCAGTAAACACTGATTTATTACATAATTTAGCAAAAACATCCTCAATAGTTGGTATCAAAAAGTATTGTCGCTGAATCGCTTTATTAAGATCAACTGGGTCAAGACATAACCTCAAAGTTCCATCTGGTGTTTCTATGATTACCAAAATATTAACCCATGTTTTAGGATCTTTAACCTTTGTAATAATTCCTTGATTCTCCAGCTGGTTTAATTTATGCTTAAGTTTATCCCGAACTGCTATTGGTACTCTTCTAGGAGGTTTCATTACTTGCTGAACATCTGAAGAAATGTTAATATGACATTTAAAACCAAAATTTCCTATTCCCTTAAAAATATCTGCATTTTCTTTAATACACCTTTCTTTAGCACTTGTTGAATTTATACTATTCACATCAATTCTTTGAAGTAGTTTTAACTTAATGAACCCATCTAATCCAAGAAGAGGCTTGGTTTTATCATCATTTACAATAGCAAAATCAAGGTACTTACAATTATCTTGCACTGTACAGGACAAAGTAACAACACCATAAGACGAAATATTTGATCCACCATAGGCCTCCAAAAGTAATGATTGTTTTCTCACTTCAGCTTTACAACCCATGACCTGAAGGCATGAAGTGGTATCACATTCACTTCAGCTCCTGTGTCCAATTTAAATTCAATATCATTACCTTCAATATTAATCACCTTTCTCCGCTCTGGTCTATTAAAACTACACACTGTTGTTTTTAAATTATCAATTACAAAATCATGACCAGAAAGTCCTTCAATCCTCTCTTCGTGTACTTCACAAAATTTAGATTTAGTTATTTCCCTGACTTTCTTCATTTTACAGCCAACAGAAAAATGATTTAGCCTGCCACAAATTCGACACTTTTTACCATATGCAGGACAGTTAGCTCGTTTGTGTATAGTATCATATTTCTTACACCTGTACAATTATTGTACATTACTTTTAAAAATTAGTGTGAGTCTGTTTTTGATTAAAACTCTTGTTATAAGAGTCATGCAATTTATTACCAACAGTTGAATCCTTATTTTTTTTATGTTTTGCCGAAAGAGCATATAAACCAGATTCATTATTATGTCCCTGCAAAGTTTCTGCCTGTTCTTTACTTAATTCCGCAGCTTTGAAAAGATCTTTGAAAAGCTTTAGACAATGTTAAGTCTTTTACACGCAGTAAACTCTCTTGTAACGACGTGTCCCTAATACCCAAGACAATACGGTCGCTAATTAAACTTTCAGTTTGATCTTGAAACTCACATGATTTCACAAATTTTTTAAATGTTACAAAATTGTCAAAAGGCTCACCCTCAGCCTGTATGCGACTGTTAAACTTATATCTTTCCCCTACAATATTTTTATGAGGAAGAGCATACCTCTCAAATGCATCCAAGACCAAGTCATAATTTTTTTCTTTCATCGTCTTTTAAGTCGAAGGTGTTAAAACGCTCAACAGCTTCTCCTCCAATAACATTTAATAAAATTGCTGTTTTATTTTCGGAATCCTTACCATGATGCCCTGTAGCTTTTATAAAGATTTCAAAATTGTGTGTGAACTTTCTAAAGTTTTCAACGATGTTACCACTTAACGACAAACCTTGGGAAGGCCTGAAGCCTTCCATTTTGATTTATTTATTTTCGTTCCCCTTTCTTTTTTTCCCAACTAGAACTTATTACCAGGAAAAACTTTATCACTTAAGTGCGAATAAGAAGGATGACAGCGACTGCGCAATGTTGTGTCTTTATCACTTACCGACGTTCTGTATTCTTTAATCTAAGACTCACTTTATAATCTACGTTTCTTAATTTATTATTCTTAACCAGAACACTTACAACTTTTCATTTTGAGACAACATTAACAACTCACTCACATACAGAGTCACGGTTACTACGCTTACAGTCACCTTGCCACAATTGCTAAACAAATACACATATCTAACACGGGAGCTTAAAACGTGATGAAAAACAAAAAATAAACCTCAGGAAATACTAATAACCACACTTTGGGAAAGAAATTATGGAGGTAGAAACTGGGTGTGTAGGGTGTGGTAAAATCACACCCACACGGTGTTTTTCATTTTTTTTAACCGCACAAAAATGAGAAATGGCAAACGGCTTCAACTAGTCTCATTTTAAAGGACACAGGTACTCCACCTATAAAGGGAATATCGCCTCACTATCTGGCGTTTTCATCACTGTTTTTTTACTGCTGCATTGAATTTCTTACTTCACTGCTGTCTGCGTTGTTATGGCCTTGACCTGTATCTATTTCTACTTGGTGGTTTTATATTGCTTTTGTCTGTAGAGATATTCACCTAGCCCTCATTTTGCACATATCATTTACCTTCATGTTTCTCTTTATCGTTTTGAGGCGCAACTGTATTGTCTCCTTTTGTACTGTTTCTGTTGACGAAAATAAAAGGAATTTTGAACTTTAAAGGTAAAATCTGTACATATTTACTAAAAATTATATGGGCATTAATTGGATGGGGGGGGACCACCACGAGCAATTCAATAGGCTATAAGCAGTTGCCCATCCCTAGTTTAGGGCCACTGGTTCACGGGAATACAAAGAACCAGTGCCGTGGGGCAAACACAATATTTATGCCACTCAGGGATTTGAACCCAGACCCATCTCAGATAAATGGTAACAAGTTAGTAAAATGATGCAATGCATTGATTATAATACGCTTTCCAACATACCAGAAATCATTACTCAAAATATGAGGATAATAGCTGTGGAATAAATCTCGGTCCTGTGCCCTGACCTTTGATCCCAGTTCGATGATATTCAACAGAACCAGTTCCGTATACCTCCGAAATAACATGATTACGTTTTGTCGCAATCGAAGCACTTTTACGTAAGTTATGATGCAAACTTACGTTATGAAGGGCTATAGAATAGATCCCGCTCCTGTGTCCTGACCTTTGACCCCATTTCGCCCATTTTCAATAGGTTTTGTTCCCATGTAGTCCCCTACCACATACTGAAATTTCATCGAAATGGAACCTATTTTACGTTAGTTATGACGCATAAAAGCAGTGGAATGGATCCCGCTCCTATGTCCTGACCTTTGACCCCATTTCGTTCACTTTGATTAGGGTTCCTTCCCAGGTGTTCCCCTACCACATACTAAACTTTAATCGAAATCGAACGATATTCACGGGAGTTATCGTGCGGACGTACATACGCACAGAACGCGTGACGTGATGAGGCAGATGGGAATCGCGACCATCTGCTCGCAAGAGTGTGACGTCATAAAACTTTAATGGGATCCACACACAACGCGTGACGTAATGAGACAGATGGCGTGACCGCGCGCCGACATTCTCAAACGCGAGATTGGGACGTCATAAGATTTCTAAGCATGGGTAACATTAATGGAACGACGCCATGACACTAAAACCGTTATAATTTGGGGTGGTTATTTAACCCACTAAACGAATTTTCCTAAAGTCAAGATCAAGCTAAATCGATTTCTAGTACCAGAAAACGGTAGGGTAACGACTTTCATCAAAATCCTTAGAGCCGTTTTAAAAATAAAATTTACATACATACAAGAAGTGCTATTTTAATAGTATGGGATAAGGGCGATGGAATTGATCCCGATCCTATGAACTGACATTTGACCCCATTTCGTCCATTTTAATAGGGTTCGTCCCCAGGTGGTCCCCTACGACATACTTCAATTTCATCGAAATCGAACCATATTTACGCAAGTTATGTTGCATAAGAGCAATGGAATGCATCCCGCTCCTATGTCCTGACCTTTAACCCCACTTCACCCATTTTGAATAGGGTTCCTTCCCAGGTGGTCCCCAACCACATATAAAAATTTCATCGATATCGAACCATATTTACGCAAGTTATGACGCATAAGGTCAATGGAATGGATCCCGCTCTTATGTCGTGACCTTTGACCTCATTTCGTCCATATATAATAGGGTTTGTCCCCAGGTGGTCCCCTACCACATACTAAAATTTCATCCAAATCGAACAATTTTTACGCGAGTTATCTTGCCGACAGACAGACGGATAGACAGACAGACAGACGGACAGACGAACGGGCAAAGCTGGAGCATATACGCTTCTTCAACCTACGGTTGGAGAGCGTAAAAAGGGACGATACAGCAGTTGCTTAGAGTGTGTATGTGTGTGTGTGTGGAGATGTTCGATCGCTGCTAAGAGTTTCGTGAATTGTAATAATAGCAGTTTTATATTGTGGATGTCATGATTCGTGCTATACCAATAAAAGGTTATCGTAAGTCTGACTTCTGTATATGTTTCGTCTGGCAGTAAAAGCTTAATTAAGAACTATTGCCTCGTATTCTTCTTTAGTTTAACATTTCCTTAGTCATGATTTTAGACATAGCGTAACACCAATCACGCACACGAAAAAGTGTCACGTTATACTATAAACACTCCTTTACTGATAACTAGTACTAGTGCAGCCGTACAAGTAGCACAAATATGTGGGGATATTTCCGGGCTCGGCATTTCAAACCTTTATTGGAGTTTATAGTACTGCAAGTAGCTGGATGAGGTAGGGGAAATTTCCGGGTTAGTATTTTGACTGTTACCGCGCTTTTTAGGGAAAAACGGTCTTACAATTAGCAGGCTGACATAATGGGGGAAATTCCGAAGTCGGCATTTCAAACTTTTACCGTTGTTTAGGGTAAAAGTCGGTTTACAATTAGCAGGGTTGCGTGGGGAAAATTTCCGGGTTAGTATTCCCACTCTTACCGCGGTTTTGAATGGAAACATGTCTTACAGCCAGCAGGGTGACAGCGTGGGAAAAATTCCGGTGTCGGCATTTCAAACTTTTTTTCTATGTTTATAGTTAGAAAACCATCTTGCAATTAGCTGGATGAGGTGGGGGAAATTTCCGGGTTAGTAATTCCACTCTTACCCCGGTTTTGAATGGAAAAGTGTCTTACAATAAGCAGGCTGACAGGGTGGTTAGAATTTCCGTGTTAGTATTTTGAACGTTACCGCGGCTTTTACTGGAAGATTTTCCGTCGCACTTTCCTGGAAGATTTTCCGTCGCATTTTCCGTCGCACTTCGGTACGTTCAATAGAACTCTGTGGACAGAAATTTTCCGATAGTATTTCATAAATATGAAAAATTCACATACGTTTATCTGAGTTTCCTAAAATCTTAGAGGGCTGCCCTCGACATGTGTTATAATTGCGTAGAGATTTTCTTTTGGCAAGGGGTGGTGGTGAAGTGTGATTTGAGGGTGGGTCTCAAAGAAAGGTTGGGTGTCCTTAGGAAACCATATTGTGCTGAATGGGATTAGCTGGTAAAATTTTAAAAGGACGCCGGTCGCCGGCGATTGCCGACTGTGGGCTATAGAATACAAGGGCTCAGGCACCTAACCCTTTCAGAACATTTCGCCGCCAAGGCTTTCACACTATACCTAACAGACGGCAAAACCGCTCTTGATATCACCGATTTCACACGGTTGAAGGATCTCTGCCAGTAATTAGGGGTGGATCTTGACCCCAACAAAGCAAACAGGTGCGTAAGGTGGCATTTCGGTCATCTTTTTTTTTTCCTCTTCTAAACTCCTCTAAAATTCGAAACATGAAGATCACAGGAATAATGCTAGTAGTTGTAACAGATACGTCAACTTGGTTTGAAAAACAATGTTGTTTTGCGTCCATTTATTCCCTTTGGAGTTCTGACAAATTAAACGAAATAAGGGCAATTATTTTCATTTATTTTTTATTTTATTTATTCATTTTTTTTTCGTTTTAACCACCGCCATGATCAACTCGATGAGCTATAAGTAGTAGCACGTTTCTAATTTAGGACCACTGGCTCCAGGTAAGCTAGGGAGCCAGTGACGTAAGGCAAACACAAGTATGCCTAACAGGGATTCGAACCCATACCTATCTCGGTAAAAGCCAGTGATTACTTCGACCACTGAGCCACAGGAGCGACTATCATTTTATATAATATGTTTGCGGAGGAGATTAAAATTAACAAAAATCTCCTACTTATAACCAACACTTTTTTTTACTTGAAAATCTCGTATTTCTCTAGAAAATTTTTCTGTTTTTAGAATTATTTTCAAAAATAAGGGAAGCATTTCCAAAGTGCTACGTGTATCTTTCAGCGGCGTTCGCCGATGCGTTTGTTTTGTTTGAGATCATGGCTAATACTATCCCGTGGGAGTTGCTGGTGGGTTTGTTCGCGATAAGGATCGCAGATTATCATTTTGAATTTAGTTATATCCTCAGCTGCTCCCCCCCCCCTCACTCCCGGAAAGGTGCGCAACCCAGCTCAGAATATAACAGAAGAGCGTGGTCTATAACACTTATTTTCAGAAGTGAAAAAAAATTGTATTTCAAACATAAATCAAATACAACTGACCGAACGTTACAGGTATCTGAAATAACAATAGTTTTCTTATTTCTTCCATACAGTCGTTAGCACGTCTTTTGTAAAAACAGATCATACTTATGTTATCACTTTGTCTACCCATCCGTCTGTCTGTGGACACCACTTCTCTTCAATTGTTAGTCCGATTTGAAAAAGTATTTTTGCATTGGGATACTTGAAATGTGAGAAACATAATTCTTGTACTCCGGTTGTTTTTTTCTCGATGCACAACTTCGTCGCAAAGGGATCGTAAATGCAGATGGCATTGAATTCAAAATATATTTTGTAATACACATTTGCTTCAAATTCGGTTATTTTTTTTTATTTTTCGATGCCATTAATATCGAAGATAATTTTAGGCACAGTCTCTTTTTCAGGTAATGCATAGATTTTCTGCTAGGGTACGTTAAGTTAAATTGTGTTTCCCCCGATATCTCTACTTCTAAATCTCCGAAACAGCTCCTGATGGGAAATGTTTTGCATATATATATATATATATATATGGGATGTAAGGTCAGGTGATGCGTAACATCACAGCCTCTCCTTGACAAATGTCAACCCCGCCTTCTCGTGGTGCATCCTGTTCCTACTAAAGGGGCTCTGACGACCGCCAATAGCGGTATAACTATACCATCGGGATTAGAGGAAATTCTATCCCACACTCACCAACCCGCTTGGCCAGTGTGGTGAGTTATGGCCAAACCCCTCCAAAATGACTCCACAACTTAAATCTTGGCCCTCAGTCTCCGGCAGCTGGAATGTACCTGGCCAAGGCAGCGGCCAGTGCGACATGAAGGCAGAGGGTGCTAAGAATCCCCGGAGGACCGGACTAGGCTGCCATCTGATGCTGACCTTGGCAACGTACAATGGACGTTCCCTATCTTCTGATTCAAGACTTCTTGAATTGGAAGATGAACTACAAAGGATCAAGTGGGACATCGTGGGGCTAAACGAGGTAAGGAGAAAAGGAGAAGATCTCATCGAACTGAAAAGTGGACATCTCTTCTACTATCGTGGGACAGATACTGGCAGAACTAGTGGTGTTGGATTTATAATAAACAAGAAACTGAAGGATAAAGTTGTAGAAGTTGAAAGTTCCTCTGACAGAGCTGCACGGCTTATTATCCAAGTCTCGAAAAGATACCAGGCTCAGATTATTCAAACTTATGCACCCACCACAAGTCATCCTGAAGAAGAAATTTAAGAATTTTATGAGGAAATTTGTCATCTAAATAGTAAAGGTAAGCAGCACTTGAAAATAATTATGGGAGATTTCAATGCAAAAATAGGGCAACGGCAACAGAATGAAACTTCAGTAGGTAAATTCGGTCACGGCAACAGAAACCAGCGTGGAAATACTCTCGTTGAGTTTGCAGAGGCAGAAGGGTTTTTCATCTTGAACTCCTTCTTCAAGAAAAAGCCACACAGGAAATGGACATGGAGACATCCAAATGGGACGACAAGTGAAATTGATTTTATTATGTGTAACAAAAAATTCGTCATAGAAGCTGCAGTGTGCTAAACAAGTTCAACACAGGTAGTGACCATAGATTGGTGAGATGTAAGATGCACCTCAACACTAAACTTGAACGTGGCAAGCTCATAAGACAAACAAAATCTATTGACATAACCAACCTTAAAAAACACCATAGTACTTTCAAGTTGGAACTGAAGAACAGGTTCTCTGCTTTAGAAGGCCTAACATCGGAAGAAGTGGACATCTCTGAAGTTAACAGAAAAGTAACCAAAGCTCTTATGGAAACAGCAACAAAATTAGCTGGGTCTAAGAACAAGTTGCATGTAAATAAATTATCAGGAAAAACGAAAATGTTAATGCAAAAAAGAAGAGAGATGAGGACAACTAAAGAAGATGTGACTTCCAAAGTGGAATATATAGAGCTATGCAAGACAGTACGAAAAAGTATCACTGAAGACTTAAGAAAATTCAGCTGTGAACTAGTGAGGAAAGCAATTGAAAACAACCAAAGCCTAAAGATAGCAAAGGGACATCTCAGTAAGGGAAGAAAACAGATTATGGCACTGAGAAAAGAAGATGGTTCTGTAACAAGAAATAGAGGCGAAATTTTGACAAGAGTGAAAGATTTCTACTCCAAATTATATGAAAGGGATGATACATGCACTCCAGACATCATGAAAGATACCAGTACCAGAGTTCCTCCAGTCCTTCCAGCAGAAGTTGCACATGCAATCAAGAACATGAAGCGGGGAAAAGCTCCAGGAGAAGATGGAATTACTGTAGACATCATACAAGAAGCAAGTGGAGAAATCGAAACAGTACTCGCCCAAATTTTCACTCGATGCCTTAATGAAGGAAAGATTCCTGAGGATTGGAACACCGCTACAATGATCCTGCTACATAAGAAAGGTGACATTGAGGATCTCGGAAACTACAGACCTATCTGCCTCCTATCAGTAGTTTATAAAATCTTCACTAAAGTTCTTTCACACCGCTTGAAGGTAACACTGGACATGGCTCAACCGAGAGAACAAGCTGGATTCAGGAGTGGCTACAGCACAATAGATCATATCCATGTGCTGCGAGAACTAATTGAAAGAGCGAGGGAATATGAACTTCCATTGTGCATGGCTTTTATCGATTATGAAAAAGCCTTTGATTCGGTGAAACCATCATCAGTTACAATGGCTCTGAAAACCTGCGGTATTGAAGATGCATACATTAATATTATTAATAACATCTATGAAAATGCAAGTGCAAAGATTAGGCTGTTTGAAAATACAACACACATAAAAATTGGAAAGGGAGTGAGACAAGGTGACACCATATCTCCGAAGCTCTTTAATGCCACATTGGAGGGTGTTTTTCAGTCACTGAGCTGGGAAAACAAGGGGATAAAGATTAATGGAGATTTTCTAACCCACCTTCGTTTTGCTGATGACGTAGTCATTTTTGCAACTAGCCCATCAGAGCTGCAGAGTATGATCCAGGAACTTGCTGACAAGAGTAAAGAAGTGGGATTAAAAATGAACTTTCAGAAGACAAAAGTGATGTTCAATGCTTTTACAAGAAATGAAGATTTATCGATTGATGGAGAAAAGCTGGAGATAACAGACACGTATGTTTATCTTGGACACCAGATATTAAATGAGGGTCACATTGATGAAGAAATTAATCGGCGTACAAAACTTGCCTGGAGAGCTTTTGGAAGAAACAGCATAATTTTCAAGAGCAATATGCCATTATGTCTTAAAAGAAAAGTGTTTGATCAATGCATCCTTCCAGTGCTTACGTATGGTGCAGAGACGTGGACCTTAACTAAAAGAGACATACAAAGGCTGCAGACAACTCAAAGAAGCATGGAGAGGTGCATACTTGGTGTAACCAGGAGAGGTAAGAAGAGGAACTCGTGGATCCGAAAAATGACAAGAGTGGAAGACATCATGATCAGAGTTAAATCCCTGAAATGGCAATGGGCTGGACATACTGCCAGAAGGACAGATCATCGATGGACAGCCGAAATTTTAGATTGGATTCCAAGGGACAGGAAAAGACCCAGAAGAAGACCACATGGGAGATGGGTGGATGAAATTCGAAAGTATGTAGGGGTGACATGGAGGAGACTGGCACAAGACAGACCGTTGTGGAGGAAACTGAGGGAGACCTTCGTCCAGCAGTGGATTGATAATGGTTGACAATGATGATGATGATATATATATATATATATATTTAGTAAAGAACGGTTTGACCACCAGGAAGCTATAAGTATTTATTTCTGCTTTTGATGTATTTGCAGTAAAATCTTAAATTCTGAAAACTCGATTGTAAAAACGCCTCGAAAAACCTTTTCAGAGTACTTTTTTTTAAACGATGCATAAGTTTTCCGCCAGGGCATACATGTATGTCTTATTCTCGTCGATATAACTCAGTTTTCTAAGAGTCCGCGGCGAGAAATGCTTCTCACAAAAAAAAAAAAAGAAAAACATCGACTCGTAGCACTTCAGCAGTATAGCCAGAATAAGAAAACTTAGATCTGTTGTTCTGCATTCGAGTGGATGGTACGGATTTACAAAACGCATTCCAGCTTACGATATTTCGTTCGCATTGTACTTTTATTTTTTTTATTTTTTTCAAAAACAATTTTCAACGGCTTTAGTTGCATACTTGCAAAGTAAATATACATTGGAATCGAGTAAATATAACTACGCTATAGTAAAGCAAGCTCTAAATATAATTTTATTAAAACCTCCCTGAAGCACAACTCCCCTTCTAAGAATTCTGCGCTGGCATCGGCAAATTAAAAAAATGCCAAAGTGAAGTTGTTGTCCATGAGATAAAAAATAATTTGTGTTGCAACTGTAACAGTCTATTAACGACGGCACATTGACAGTTTTGAAATCCAGAACTTTTAACACCTCTTGTGAGAATACGGGAACAATCTGAAAATTTAAAAGAAAAGAAATGTAATATGGCTTTTTTTTCTTTTCGCACCAGAAAGAGTTTTCTCAAAAATCTCTACAATCAAGGAAAATTCTATGTGCATTACTTGCGGTGTCAGTAGAAGGATATTTGCAAACTAAGAGAAAAATGAATATCGCCCAAAATACCAACGCTGGTGCTGTTAGCTAAAATCAATTAAAATTAACAAAAATGCATTCATAACACAATTCTTAAATGCATTCATTTAAATTTGGTCAATTTTTTTGTGTGCCTCGAGCGGGAAGTTAGCTAACCAACTATACAATTTAAACATTTCATAGTGAAAAGCTCTATTTAGCCTAAGAGTCCACAAAAGTTATCTTTTTTTCTAACTTTTATAATTTCCTCAGAAAGCACTGAGTTCTTAACAGAAAAGTCTAATAGGAAGAGACAGACAGGCATAAACACAAATTATTACATGTGCTAAAAATCAGCAAATTAATTCATGCATTGCATTGATTATGATACGGTTGCTGGTAAACCGCCAGACTGGAAAAGAGCCACACATGATCAGAAACTTGGAAAAGTACCACACAGGAAAACTGCCACATGTTTTTCGTTAAGGGGCCGGGCACAATTTACTTTTCCTCCGAGGAACACGGAATGTGTGCCATTTTTCCAAGTTACCGAATTATGTGTGACAGTATTCTAAATTGTCTAACGACAGGTAGGAGCTCTTTTGTTTGTCTGAATTTTCAGGCTGGTTCATACGAGTGTAGGGTACCTTGCCACTAAAGTTTAAGGGGAAGGAGGGGGAAGGGTTGTAATAAAGATTGCCGTTTCTTGGCCTCTATTGAGAATTGAATTGGGAACTCAAAACAAATTTGAAGAAAATATTTTATGTAAGCCAAGCGAGATTTGCACTTTAATTTGAAGAAAGAAAATACCGTGACTTAGTATAGTTTTTAAAACCACAATGCTCGATGAAACTACAGAATTTCAGCATGACTCATGCTGTGTTCAGAAAAGGATGATAAGCTGGAAGTTTTTAATAACGCCACGCTTTTACGTGAGAACTAAATATTTTCATAACATGTCAAGTTATTAATAATAATCTTTTATTTAATAAATTCATAGACCCTGGACCTAGTCCTTTTGAACGGTTTTTATTCTAATGATGTCATAATTGCAGCGTTTAACATCGTCAAGTAAATATCATTGCACTTTTACTTAGACACTAAAATTTAATTCATAGGCCCTAGGCCTTTTTAACACATTTTATTCTATAAATGTCGTATTTACAACGACTACATACCAAGTCAAGTTAATAGAATTGCGCTTTTACTTAGGCACTAAATATTAATTCGTATACCCTAGGACTTTTAAACGGTTTTTAGCCTGCCCAATTCATGTTCATAACTGCATAGCAAAAACCTGAGAAGAAATGAAAAAATAAAGCATAGTAAAATCCTGAGAAGAAATGAAAAAATAAAGCATAGTAAAAACCTGAGAAGAAATGAAAAAATAAAGCATAGTAAAAACCTGGGAAGAAATGAATAAAATTCCCGTGCGACGCAGTTTTACTTCTACCATTTCACATAGCCCTAATGATATTGCTTTCTAAGTGCCCGACATAGGGGATAGGGAGTAATCGGGGTGCCTTTGTTCGCACTCTTTGGGTCACAGGATTTTGTTTGGCTAAACTCCATTCATCAATTAACAACTGACATGGGGCGTGTCTTAGGTTACCACGCATGGGAAAGGAACAAACGTCTAAACGCGCTCTTGGCGCTACTGGGAAATCTTTCAGAGGACGTCTCAGCTCGCTCATCCCACTATTGGGACATCGACTGTAGGACGATTTCAGACGCCCTTGCCGCTTGGGGGATAGACAATGAAAACGCATTAACAAGCTCTTGGCGCCTAGAGGGTTAAAGAAAAAAGGCTACATTTACGAGTTTTGGCGAGCAAATGAAAATAAGTGGTGGCTATGCAATTTTGACTTGCTCTCTTAAAGAATAGGGGCTACATTTATGAGGTTTAGCGAGCAAATGAAAAGTGTTAATTATAACATTCTGACTTCAGGTTCTTAAAGAATAGGAGGTGTATTTACGGTTTTCTTGCGAAAGTATATGTTGACTGCTACAACAAAATGGTTAAAAGAAGATAACAAACTTTAGATCAGTTGATTACAAAATTCTGGCTTGCTGTCCTTGAAGAATGGGTGTACATTTACGGGTTTTGGCGAGGAAATGAAAAGAACTTGTTTTTAAATTTAAATAAAAACGAATTCGTGGTAAGTGATCAGTAGATTCTTTTAAAACTGAGGAAAGAGAAGTGTCTAGGGATTTGAAGTTGAAGAGCACGAGAATTTAAATTGAAATATAAATTAAAGTACTGGTTTTATGGCAGGTGGTTACCCCACTACCTACCACAAAAGGGAAGGCTAAAGTATTTTAACCGTTCCTTTCAAAATAAATACATCGATAAGAACTCGAAAATTCGGAGTATCAGCAACAGCAAGAAAAAATATATTTTAATAATATGAGAAAGTAAAATATCAATGGATAATAAAAATAAAGTGGTTGCTTTAAGGATTGATGACACAAAGATGAGAGAAGCCTTTACCAAAATATTTGTTCATGAAGTTTTTGTTCACCAAAACCTTCATTCAGAAAGGTGAATAACACACCCCGCAACAGTTTTCAAGTGTTCAGAGGCTCTTGATTTGGGCTAGCCGTTTGAGATGGTCCATGTTCGAGCTTGGAATGAGGCATGGATGTTATGTTTGCCTTACGGCTGGTTCTCTCCCTTCCCTGGAATCAGTGGCCCTAAATTAGGGACGGCCGACTGCTTACAGCCCTTACAGTTGCTCATGGTAGACATTGAAGTTCGAAAAAGAAATAAGACACTCCACATCAAAAAATTGCCGATCCGAAATGCTTAAAACTTTTTTGTTTGTGGGTTTGACGACCACCGTGAGCAAATCGATAGGTAACTAGTCACCCGTTCCTAATTTAAGGCCACTAGTTCCAGGAAAGGAAGACAACCAGCACCGTAAGACGAACACAACCTTCATGTCTCACCGGGTTTCGAATCCGGACCTATTTCGGTCGAACGGTCGAAAACCAGCGCTTAGACCACTGAGCCACCGCGGCGACAAGTGAGTAGAACACATATATAACTTTTATATCGAAGCACGATACAGTGATATACGTAAGTGAAAGAAAAACCTCGAGTCGGGCGGCATTTAAAGTGAAGTGGATTACAAAGATTCCGTTGATCCTAGGGAAGGCTGTCTTTTGGGAAAAAGTGAACAGTGCGTATAAAAGAAACCGAACCTGACCTTTAAATATGGTTGCCATAGAAGGGTAATTCCGTTTGTTCCTGATAGCCGGATGTTTAATCAACTGAACGAGATCACATCATACGTCTGTATGAAGCAGGACGGTGTACATGATGAATTGCAGCAGACTTGGAATGTGATGCGCGAACAATTGGCCACTGCTGGCGACAACGCATACGGGAAGGTGTTTCATGTCTTTTGCGCTCATCTTCAAATGATTAGGAACTCGGATGTCGGCAGATTATCCGGGGAGCTATCAGTACTACGAATGGTACAGCCCAACAGATAGCCATTGACAGAATGACCACAGTCGGTATCTCTCAGTACCATCATCGACTGCACGAAGCTGGTATACGAGGGAGGCGCCCTTTCTTCTTCATGCCGCACACTCGATGCATCATCATCATCATCATCATTGTCAACCATTATCAATCCACTGCTGGACGAAGGTCTCCCCAAGTTTCCTCCACAACGGTCTGTCTTGTGCCAGTCTCCTCCATGTCACCCCTGCATACTTTCGAATTTCATCCACCCATCTCCCATGTGGTCTTCTTCTGGGTCTTTTCCTGTCCCTTGGAATCCAATCTAAAATTTCGGCTGTCCATCGATGATCTGTCCTTCTGGCAGTATGTCCAGCCTATTGCCATTTCAGGGATTTAACTCTGATCATGATGTCTTCCACTCTTGTCATTTTTCGGATCCACGAGTTCCTCTTCTTATCTCTCCTGGTTACACCAAGTATGCACCTCTTCATGCTGATTTGAGTTGTCTGTAGCCTTTGTATGTCTCTTTTAGTTAAGGTCCACGTCTCTTTTAGTTAAGGTAAAGTCAATTTCACTTGTCGTCCCATTTGGATGTCTCCATGTCCATTTCCTGTGTGGCTTTTTCTTGAAGAAGGAGTTCAAGATGAAAAACCCTTCTGCCTCTGCAAACTCAACGAGAGTATTTCCACGCTGGTTTCTGTTGCCGTGACCGAATTTACCTACTGAAGTTTCATTCTGTTGCCGTTGCCCTATTTTTGCATTGAAATCTCCCATAATTATTTTCAAGTGCTGCTTACCTTTATTATTTAGATGACAAATTTCCTCATAAAATTCTTCAATTTCTTCTTCAGGATGACTTGTGGTGGGTGCATAAGTTTGAATAATCTGAGCCTGGTATCTTTTCGAGAGTTGGATAACAAGCCGTGCAGCTCTGTCAGAGGAACTTTCAACTTCTACAACTTTATCCTTCAGTTTCTTGTTTATTATAAATCCAACACCACTAGTTCTGCCAGTATCTGTCCCACGATAGTAGAAGAGATGTCCACTTTTCAGTTCGATGAGATCTTCTCCTTTTCTCCTTACCTCACTTAGCCCGACGATGTCCCACTTGATCCTTTGTAGTTCCTCTTCCAATTCAAGAAGCCTTGAATCAGAAGATAGGGAGCGTCCATTGTACGTTGCCAAGGTCAGCATCAGATGGCAGCCTAGTCCGGTCCTCCGGGGATTCTTAGCACCCTCTGCCTTCATGTCGCACTGGCCGCTGCCTTGGCCAGGTACATTCCAGCTGCCGGAGACTGAGGGCCAAGATTTAAGTTGTGGAGTCATTTTGGAGTGGTTTGGCCATAACTCACCACGCTGGCCAAGCGGGTTGGTGAGTGTGGGATAGAATTTCCTCTAATCCCGATGGTATAGTTATACCGCTATTGGCGGTCGTCAGAGCCCCTTTAGTAGGAACAGGATGCACCACGAGAAGGCGGGGTTGACATTTGTCAAGGAGAGGCTGTGATGTTACGCATCACCTGGCATACCAGACTGGAAGTAATGCAACGAATGACTTGAGTGGTGCGACAAATGGAGAAATATTCGACATCACTCTGTTTCGGACACAGCAAACTGTTGGTATCCTGATGTGGGGCACTTTTTCTTAAGACAAGCGCTCATCTCTCACAGTTTTATATTCATCGAGGATAATTTAATATGGCCTTATCACTTCTACGTAGCATACCAAACTCAAAGATATTGCTGGCCACAAACCGGACACCTTATCTTAACACTTTCTGCAAAGCGTTGCTGTGATACAATGGACAATCCAGTTGTTGTATCTGCCTCCTATTGAGCACGTCTGGAACTTCACGAAAAGGCATCAGAGAACCCACCTTAGCCCCAAATGGGAAACATTTTCAGGTGCAGGTTAAACTGTTAGATATTTCTAAGTAAATAAAATCTATAACTCTTTTAAGTAACGCAGTAAGCCACTTACCAGCTGCAGGAAGATCTATCCTTAGTAATCACAGAGAGAAAAAGGGGATTCCACACATATAAACGCTTCAATGACAACACACTAATATTTATTGTACATCTCCACAAAAAGGTAATAACTCACTATTCCAACACGCACACGCTCTACATATCACCGACATTGTTTATGTTCAGTCAAAGATCAACCACTTAGATTACTAACCGACGTGAGCAGCAGAAGGGGATTTTAGGGAACGCTCGCTAGAGTAAACAAATAAAAACGTTTCGAGCAGCGCCACCTGCAATTCTGTTAAATGTTCGCTGAGGCGCCTGGTTCGAAGAACTCTGACAGTCATATTTCTTATAATAATTTCTAACAGTCTCCCACTTGGCTGGAGGAGTTCATTTTATCATGTCTAGGGTCAGTCTAAGTTTTTCAAACTGGGGTCCAGCCAATGGCTTGGTGAAAATGTCCACAACCATTTGAGAAGTATTACAGTAGTTTAACTGAAGAACAGTTCCACTCAATTCTATCACAAACTGATACCGCACCATAATGTGTTTAGATCTGGAATTGATCTTTTGATTTTATATAAGATGTATAGTTGATTTGCTATCCTGAAATATTGTAGTGGTTCCAGTCTGTTCACAATCAAAATCCTTGAGTAACTCTCGCAACCACAATAGTTCTTTGCTTGCTTCTGCAGTGGCGATGAACTCTGCTTCAGTTGTCGATAAGGCCGTTGTTGACTGCTTACGGCTGGTCCAACATATGGCACTCTTTCCAAGCATGAAAACAAATCCAGATGTTGATTTCCAGTCAGTCCGGTCTCCTGCCCAGTCAGCGTCTGCATAATCTTTTAAAATTAGTGGGTCTTGTGAAGATTGTCTTAAGGTGGACGTCAAGTGAAAATCTGCCAATGTATTTTCAATGGGAATTTTTTTTTACATAAGTTCTCATACAAGAAATGCTTCCTGACTTGTGAAAATTCGCACACACACGAAGAAGGCACTGAACTATAGGGAGTGGCAATCAAATTTGAGAAAAAATTATAGGAAATATTTTAAAATTAAATTTCTTTCAGATGGAGTAGTACAGCCTATCGTTACTAGGTGGAGCTCTAGGTACGTCAAGTACTGAAAATGTGGCATATCTTGACTTTTTCCTTGAATGTTAAAAGTTTTCACACAAATAATAATAAATGAGCTGTCATAGCCTTTAGTTTAGGATGTCAGTAATTATTTAAATCACTTACATTACAGTTTATTGGCTTTTCTACCCTCAAACTTATGTAAAAAAGAAATCACAATTTTAGTATGTAAATTTTAGTATATCGATGTTCAAATTTTCATCCTTGGGAACACATTAATTGTGAAGGAAATGTGTACAAAAGTTTTTCCATTGGAAGTATAGGAAGCAAAATTACTTGACGTCCACCTTAATAATATGGGATAAGAGCGATGAAATGGATCGCATTCCTATGTCCTAACCTTTGACCCCATTTCGTCCACATTCAATAGGGTTCGTCCCCAGGTGGTCCCCTACCACATACTGAAATTTAATCGAAATCGAACCATTTTTACGCACGTTATGGCGCATAAGGGCAATGGAATGCATCCCGCTCTTATGTCCTAACCTTTGACCCCACTTCACCCATTTTGAATGAGATTCGTCCCCAGGCGGTCCCCTACCACATAGTAAACTTTCATTGAAATCGAACCATATTTACGCAAGTTATGACGCATAAGGGCAGTGGAAGGATCCCGCTCCTGCGTCGTGACCTTTGACCCCATTTGTCCCATTTTCAACAGAGTTCGTCCCCTGGTGGTCCCCTACTACATACTAAAATTTCATCGAAATCGAACCATTTTTACGCCAGTTATCGTGCAGACAGACGGACGGACGGACAAAGCTGGAGCATATACGCTTCTTCAACCTACGGTTGGAAAGCGTAAATAAAAAGAGAAACTAAATAAAAATGCGTACACTACAAAATTCAGGTAACTCCTCGTACCCTGTTTTTCTTTAGATACTTTCGTACGTACTGCTATCTTAATGCGTTGGTTTCGATCTTCGCATGAATGTTTTAATCAAAAGGAAAAAGAAATTCCCTGAGAACTTTAAAGTGTAAAATCAGTATTTGGGAATTTTTCGTGTAAGTTAATTTGACCCTCCCCCCCACACACACACACCGGCTGTGTGAAGGAAACATACCCCGTCGTCATTTCTGATATACATTCTTCAGTCGATTTTCAATACTTCATTTTTCTGTTGCCTGTTCTGAAAGTTCCTGGAAGTATTCCCACCATAGGATACATTTTTCCTGATGTGTATTCTTACAGGATTCTCCCTCGAAATACAAACTGGCAATTTGTAAGTGTTTCCATTGAATTTTTGAAAGATAATGCTATCACTACGTGGACTGCGTGCCTCAAGAAAGGCGTGTGTGTGGAGGGGGGTGGGTGGGGTGGGGGTGGCATGTGTATAACAAAACATCTTAATTTCTTCTAAAGGCGGCCAGACCTCCACCTTGCCCACGCATTATCAATAGTTGGCGGAAGACCGTGACACAGGAAAACTGCCACACGCTTTATATTGAGGTGCCGGGCACAAATTGCCATTCCTCCGAGGAACACTTGAATGTGTGACAGTTTTCTGGTGTGGCAGTTTTCCAAGTTTCCGAATTATGTGTGGCAGTTTTCTAAGGTGCTTAACGATAGGAAGAGCTCTTTTGTTTGTCTGAATTTTCATGTCGGTTCATACTTAGGGCAACTGGCCACAGAAGTCCGACGGGGGGGGGGGGGGGGTATAAAGATTGCCGTTTCCTGGCCTATTTTGGGAATTGAATTGGGAACTCCAAACAATTATTCTACCAATGTCATATTCACAGCGAATCATATTAATAATGTTGGAAGCTTACTTAGGCACGAAAATTAATTCATAGGCCCTAGGCCTTTTTAAAAGATTTGACTCTTTCAATGCCATATTGTCAACATTTAAACAGCAAATCAAGTTAATAATATTACGCTTTTACTTGGGCACGAAATGTTACTTCATAGGCCCAGACCTAGGGCCTATGAATTAATATTTCGTGCCTAAGTAAAAGCGCAATATTATTGCATTTATTTGTTGTGCAAACGTTGTGAATATGGCATTGATAAAGTAAAAAACTAAAAAATGCCTGAGGCATATGAATTAATACTTCGTACCTAGGTAAACCCCGATATTATTGACTTCATTTGCTATATAAACATTGTGAATATGGCATTGGTAGAATGAAAACTGTCAAAAAGGCCTAGGCCTAGGAGTTAATATTTCCTGCCTAAGTAAAAGCGCAATATTATTACATTTATTTGTTGTGTAAACGTTGTGAATATGACAATAATAATTATGTGTGGGCGTTTTCTTAGGCAGGAAATATTAATTCATAGGCCCTAGGTCTAGGCCTTTTTAATAAAAACCCAAAAAAAGGCCTAGGCCTAGGCCTAGGGCCTATGAATTAATATTTCCTGCCTAAGAAAACGCCCAATATTATAAACTTCATTTTCTGTGTAAACGTTGTGAATATGACTTTGGTAGAATGACAACTGGTAAAATAGCCTAAGCCTAGGCCTCGGGCCTGTGAATAAATACTACGTGCCTAAATAAAAGCGCAATATTATTAACTTGATTTGATGTATAAACTCCGGGAATAGTAGTATATGTCCCATACTATGGGACACATCATATACTACAAAAAACCTCAAAATCAGGCGTTTTTTGATTTTTCAGACCTCAATAATCACGAACATTTTAAGGCTTTTTATGAACAAAAACACCATATTTTCATTAAAAATCATTGATTTTTTAGCATAAAATAGTCAAAAACATCAGATTTTTTGAAAATTGAAGTTTTTACTCTGTTTTTCATCAAACTAGAGCATCATAAAAACACACATTTTAAGTCATTTTTGTGAACATTTTTGAACAATTGCAATCATTTTGAGCTTTGAATAGCTTTGAAAGTGATGAAATGATGGATTTAGTGATCAATAGAAAAGTTGTAAAACAAACTACTTTGCAAAGTCCTTTTAAAAATGCATTAAAAAAAGGGGCACCCAAAATGGATACCCCTTATAGAAAGATTAAAAATTTAGGAAGATAAAAAGTGTAGGAAGATTAAAGTTCTAATTCAAATGGAATTAAAAGTATGTTATTTTTTCAATTTCTAAGTAAGGTTTAAAAATGTTTAATTCTAAATAAGACATGACTTGTATGCTTAATTCATCATTCTTTTTTCCTGATGCAAAGAGTATTAAAGGTTTATCTGTGTAGGCATCACTATTAAATAATATATTCTCCCCAAGTGTAATTAAAACTTCTGATTTCCCATTAGTATAATTAGGACGTAAATAAAATGTAATTTTCATATCCATATTTTCACTCAGTTTCATATTTCTGTCAAGGAGATTGCTACTAAATTTCATAAAAACGACTGTTTCCCAGTAACGCATAGCACCAAGAGTATTATATGCTTTTTTATCTTCTTGAATTGTTGCATAAAATTTTTGATTATCCACGTAATTTTTATTAACAGCGTCATACATATCCTGAGGAGATGGAATATTCACTAGTCTTTTATTTTGAACATCAAACTTTTCATCTTTTAAAATTAAAACATTGTTTTCTAAATACCTCTTATTCACTGCATTCTTATCTGCTGTAGGATCAGCAACATTTCCTATTCTTTTACCTTTTGCATTAATTACATTCCCATCTTGAATATGTAAATATTTTTGATCCAAATTACTTAATTCACCTTTAAGTACAGCATCTAAATCTCTTATTCTTACAGCAGTTTCTTGAACAAAATCTGAAAAACTACCATTAATATTTTTTTCTATTTCACTTTTAACTTCCAGATTATTCTCTCTCATTTGTTTTAAAACATATTCTCTTGTAGTAACATCATGTTCATCTATAGGTTCTTTACAATTTTTTAAATTTTTTTCTTCCATATCATAATTACCATCATCTGTTAATTTAAATCCATTTCCAGGAGGTCCAGGTGGTCCAATTCCAAATTCTTCATAAGACGAACCAAAAGGGTACCAATTCATTTATTTAATCTAAAGTTTTCAAAGTTTTAAATTCCTTATTAGCCATATTAAGTGATCCTCTTTTTGTTTCATTCACGATGAAATAAAATCTATATGGTTTACCTGGATTTGATCCTAATCTCCAGTTAAATTCTAGTCTTAAATTCGAAATATTAGTATACTCTGGATGATTAGATAAATTAAAATAAAAGATTGGATACAATCTCGCATAATTTACATAACTTATAAGACATCCACTTTCAGTATTATGAGTATTTAATCCAGCTGCTAATAATTCAGAATAACATCTATTATAATCTAACTGCCCATCTTTAAAATTCGTTTTATAAATTTCTTCTGGAACTTTTTTATTATTACATAATATCCAGCATTCAAGGAGATCTAAATTATCAAAAACCATATTGTTCTGATTTTGATTGCTTTCTTTTTCTACATACTGTGGAATGACAAGAACACTTAACACCTCATCAGATGTAGTTCTTATATGACATGCACCACTTGATGTTGTTTGCTGATTACTTTTCTCAATTGAAGCAGAACACCAAGTAATTTCAATAGGTGTAGAATTCAAAGCTATACTTTTAAATTCAGCCTCAATGGATGGGTACAACTCTACATAAGGTAACCATAATTGAAAATCAGATATAATAACTTTATAATTGGGATTTGCAACATCTGTGTATAACATATCATTATGACTATTTCTTTGAAATTCAAATGTAACTTTTATATCAGAAATTAATCTTCTAAAATCGTTGAGGAATCCAAAAGTTGTCTTAAAGGAATCCAAAATTTTATTACATTACTGTTTTTTGTTAAAAGCCATCTCTGTCTAAATCCTTTATTATAAGAGGCATTTTCTTTTAATTTGATATCTGATCCTTTCTTTACATCTTTATTAGGATCATCTATTACTATTTTATCTTTATCAGCTGATTCTGATGTATCAACATAATACATCATATTTGTAGCCTCTGAAGTGGAATAATCTTTTGTGAAATTTATAAGTCCATTAATTTGATGAATTAATGAAGCACATTCAATATTAGAATCAGTTTGTTCTTTTCCTATAGTTAATGAAGCGGATCTAAACAGATTACCACCATTTACAAATGTAACATTATCAGTTC
Organism: Macrothele yani; assembly: GCA_039090855.1. Classification (NCBI taxonomy): domain Eukaryota; kingdom Metazoa; phylum Arthropoda; class Arachnida; order Araneae; family Macrothelidae; genus Macrothele; species Macrothele yani. The sequence goes on from CM077021.1 coordinate 57,010,803, forward strand.
CTATAGTATCATTATTATTTTTTACTATTTTACTTTCTAAGCATATATAACCGTTACTATATAATATAGGTGAATTTGTATCTTTAATAGTAAACTTATATTGATCAGATTCTTTTACATTAGTACTATCTTCATTATGTTTTATATATTCATACTTAGCAATTTTATTACTATAATAATCTGGAATAGCTTTTAAGTCCCAAAGTTTTTCCATTTATTAGGATAAAAAACTCATTTATACCGTTTCAAACCAGATCCATATCGATCCTGAATTTTCGTTTTAGCTAATATATCATTAACAGTTACAGGAGGTTTAGATAATATATTTTCAAGTTTATTTTGAATAACATTTTTAGCTTTATCTTCAATTGCTGTTTTTGCTGATTTACCTAAAACTTCTAATATTTTTTTCCAAAAGTTTTAATTCCTTCAGTGAAGATATTACCACCATATCGTTTTGCATATAATCTATGTTTGTTATAATTCATTTATTAAGCTAAAATTAATCTATATAAAACTCTCATATTATTCAAGTCTATCAGTTCATTATCTTGATTCGTGATATACATTCGAATTCTATGAATATAATTTCGTCTATTAATGGGTAAAAATAAAGGATTTATTTCATCAATTTTTATTAAACTACCAGGAGGATTAGATGGCGTAAAAGAATATAAAATATCTGAATTAATATTATTATATAGAGCTCCTGTAATTACATCACAATGAATGTGTATGTCATCAACTCCTCTAGAAATGTTTGCCATATATTTTCCTTCCTGATGATTATCTTCATATATTTCTGATTCAAATCCTAAAATTTCATGTAATTTACTCTCTCTAAGATCAATTTTATATTCATCTTTTAATTCAATTATAAAGCGCTGTGTAGCGAAATTAGCTCTAAATTTAATTGGTGGTTCATCTCCAAATCGTTTTATTAAAAAGTTATTTAATTCCCTTAATGTGTAATTTCCATTATCTAAAGTTATTTCATGCCATAAACTACCATCAAAATACTTAAATGTATTATTTTCTTCATCAATATTGTTCCATGAAACCCACATAGACATAGATTTTAAAGCAATTTTTGAATTTTCATTAACAGGAATAGGTGGGACATATTCAATTGTAAAATCTTCTGATTTCTCAAAATTTTTTGAATCTAAAATTAACATTTATTAAGCACAAAATCTTCATTATAACCACTTGGTTCTTGGGTAAAAGAATATAAAACTTCAACAGGTGATTTACCTTTATTCCTTTGAGTTATGTATTTCATACAATAAAAACCACATTTAACAGATGTTGGTTCTTGTAAAAAACTCGAATTATATCTAATTCCTTTATTAGATGTTTCAAGATATTTTACAATATTTTTAGGTATGAAAATGTTATTCAATTTAATGTCTTTATATTTATATTCTCCAAATGGATCAAAATATTCCACAAAATTATATTTAGGATCATTATAATAACAGACCCAATGAGTCCCAGGTCCTGTAGATATATCTAAATTAATAATTCCACTTTCAAATTTCTTAATCTTTTTAGGTAATAAATCTGATGTAAATACACCTCTGAATCCTTTTACATCTTTCATATTTTGTTCTATCGTTTTATTGGATATACCTCGTAATTCTGAAGAACTCCCTTTCCAGAATGTTTTTTTTTAAGGTGTGAACCTTTCGGTTTACAACCTGATCCAGTTACTTTACTTAAAGCTTTATTCACACCAAAACTAGCAGCACCAGATAAAGCACCAGTACCAAGAGCTGCTAAGATAGGGATCAAAAAGGGTAAAATACCTCCGTTTTTCTTTAATTGTGTCTTACTTATAGTTATTCGTTTACCATTTTTAATTTGATTAATTTGAGTTTTTGTTAAATACATATCATGATTAGCACTTTTAGTTTTATCAATTTGCAATGTAATTTCTTCACCTTTCTTAACTGCTGATTTTAATTTGTTTTTCTGACCTTCACTCAAATAAATTCTTGATACAATATAATTACTCATTTATTAAGATAGAAACTTTGAATAATATTGTTTTACTTGCTCATTAGTCATTTTACCCTCTTTCAATAATAAATCTAGTATTTGAACTACTTGGTTATATACTTTCTTATTTTTAGTTCCCTTACATATTTTATCTGTTAATTTATCTAAAATATTAAGACCCTCACCCATATAGTAATTCCCCATTTTGAGAGCTTCTAATGCTCTAATATATTTTCGCACCTCAGCCATTTTATAATCGAAACGATCAATTTTTTCTCTAATTTTTTCTTTTTTTCTTCATCTTTAGCATTATTAAGTGCTTTTACTTGAGGACCTTTTAGACGTCCGATTTCACTGATTTTTTCATTTGCTTGTTTTATTTTTTCATCAATCTCTTCATCAGATTTATTAACTAATTCTGAAGGTAAATCAAATCCTAACTTTTTTTAATAACTGATACATTCAAGTTTTTGTTTAAGTTAATTTTATGAATTCCTGCTTCTCTCTCATACATTTCTTTAGCATCTGAAATAGGTTCTTCAACATCTTCTAAGGCAGGAAATCTTGAAGATTCTGCAATTGGTTGAAATGAAAGTTCTTCAATTGCATCTTGAATAGCTTTTAAATTTTCTTTTCTAGATACATCTTGATATTCTAATTTTTCAACTATAGGTTTATGAAATTTTGTGATTGCCTCTTCATATCCTAAATCTTCTAATTGCTTTTCCTTATTTCGTTTTCTTAGTTCAGCATTTACTTTTGCTAATTTTAATAAATCTTGTATCACTTTACTCATTTATTTAACTGAAAATTTGCTTCCAAGCAAATTATTTTACTTCCAAGCAAATTATTTTACTTCCAAGCAAATTATTTTACTTCCAAGCAAATTATTTTACTTCCAAGCAAATTATTTTACTTATATAAATGGAAGATTTTGAACAAATTGAAGAATATTTATCTTTTGCTGAAATGGCATTATATCTAGCTGAATGTTATTTATCTCAAGGAATACCAGCTGAAGACTTATTATTTGAAGCTGAAATGTTTATTGAAGATGCTGAATTTCTATTAAATAAATATGATTAAGCCTTGCAGCATTAAAATAAAAGATTATTCCGAACCAGAAGAATTTATAGATCCAAATCAAAATCCAATGTTACCTATTCATCCTTTTAAACTTTTAATAACAGGATCTTCAGGATGTGGAAAAACAAATTTACTATTAAATTTAATATATGATCATTTAAATTTTGATGCATTATTCATATGTGCAAAAGATATTAACGAACCTAAATACTCTAAATTAAAAGAAAATTACTCAGTGTTTGATGATATAGAAGAGGAAGACATTTTAAAAATAAAGGGAAAGAATAAAAATAAGTTATTAAAATTATTTAAAAAGTTTAAGAAAGAAACATTATTTAGTTCAGACATAAATGAATTTATTACTGTAGATGACTTAGATCCTTCATTAAAAAATCTAGTTATTTTTGATGACTGTGTAAAAGAAAAGATCAAAACGAAATTGAAAAATTTTTTATAAGAGGAAGGAAGAAAAATGCATCCATTATTTATTTATCACAGACCTATTATTCAACACCTATTGATATAAGAAACAACTGTGATTACTTTATATTTTTTAAACTTCAGCACAGAGAAATTAAACAAATTATTAGAGAAATTGATGGTGATTTTAATATAGATCCTTATCAAAAAAGTATTAAAAAACCTTATGATTTCTTCATGTTAGATTTGAAAAATCCTCATATGAGATACAGACATAACTTTGATCCTATATAAATGGAAGAATATTTAGAAAAGAAAATGTATGTATACAGAAAAAGTTTTAATTACTATAATAAAATTAGTATATCATTATCAGTAGGCAAATTTATATTTAGTGCTTCAGGTTTATCAGCTTTTGCATTTATTCCTTTAGCAGCACTTTCTTTAGGAGCAGGAGTCATTGAAGTTGTCGATAAAACTCTAAATATTTCAGAAAGAAAAGAAGAATATAAACAAGCTTACAAATTTTATAAACAGATATTAAATTTAATAAACGCTAATTCAATTTCAGAACAGGATGCTTACGTTAGAGAAGAGGATTTTATAAAAAATATGAAGTATTTTCCTTTAGAGAAATATGTAAAACAAACGCAACTAAATGGTTATAGATATGTAAAATAGATTTACACTTAAATAAATGGAATTACAAGGAGGTGATATAGTAGGATGGTTACAAGATAAATTAAATCCACCTGAAATGCATATACCTGGTTACCAGTATTGTGGTCCATTTACAAAATTAGAAAAGAGATTAAAAAGAGGTGATCCAGGAATTAACAGAGTTGATAAAGCTTGTAAAAAACATGATGTAGCTTATAGTAAAACTAAAGATACTAAACAGAGACATATTGCTGATCAAGAACTCTTAAACGATTTAGATTCAATTGAAAATACTACAAGTGGATTCTATCCATTAGGAGAGAAACAAGCTAGAGCTGTTATAAAACCAATTATAAAAGCAAAGAAAACATTTGGTTTAGGAATTTCATCCTATATGTATTGCTTAAAATGCAAACAGAAAACTGAAACTAAAGATATTCAAGAAACAGTAGCTAAAAATGGTAGACCCATGGCAAAAGGAAAGTGTAAAGTTTGTGGAACTAAAAAGAGTGTTTTTTAAAGACGTAGACCTTAAAAATATTTATTATACACCAGAAACTGGTTATTGTGGTATTAATGAATTACAAAGAAAAACTAAATTACCCAGGAAAGATATAGAAGAGTTTTTACATCAACAAGATGTATATACAAAACATAAACCACTTATTCATAGATTTAAAGAAGAAGAATTTATGTTTCTCATGTCAATGACCAATTTCAAGCTGACCTTATAGATATGCAAGAATTTAAATCCTTTAATAATGACACAAATTATATTTTATCAGTGATTGATATATTCAGTAAATATGCTTGGACAATTCCGATTAAAAGAAAAACAGGTGAAGAGGTAACTAGAGCATTTAAAAAAATATTTAAAGAAAGAAAAACCAGAAAAACTTCAAACAGATAAGGGTACAGAGTTTATAAATAAACAAACTCAAAAGTTATTCAAGGATGAAAATATTCACTGGTTTACAACTGAGAATATTGAGATTAAATGTGCTGTTATTGAAAGATTCAATAGAACTTTAAAGACTAAAATGTGGAAGTATTTCACAGCAAATAATACTAGAAAGTGGTTAAATGTACTAGATAAATTAATTAAGAATTATAATAATTCTTATCATAGATCCATTAAAATGACACCTATAGAAGCAAGTAAGGAAGAAAATGAATTAAAAGTTTATAATAATTTGTATAAAGAAAAAGAGAAAAATAAACCAAAATATCAAAAAGGAGATAAAATAAGAATTTCAAAATATAAAAGAAAATTTAAGAAAGGTTATCTTCCAACATTTACAGAAGAAATATTTATAATTTCCGATATATTGAACACAGATCCTCCGACATATAAAATAAAAGATTTAAATAATGAAGAAATTACAGGAACATTTTATGAAAAGGAACTGGTTAAATATGATAAGAAAGATGAGGTTTATAAGATTGAAAAAATTATTAGAAAGAAAGGAAATAAATACTTAGTTAAATGGTTGGGATATCCTGATGAATTTAACAGTTGGGTTGTACTTTGAAAAATTTTTGCAAAACGCCCTTTCGGTGGAGGGTCTAAGCTTCATTTTTTTATTTATTTGTACCTGGCCAGCCAGGTGGGCGTTAACTCTTTCGACCCTCCACCGCACACACTCTCTACCATCAGATGTTATTCACGCACACGCTCTACCGTGAACCCAAACTCTGATTTCAAAGATTGAGACAGGGAGCCATTCTACCGACCGAGATTAGAACCTGGTACCTTTTGCATGCGAAGCGCTTACGCTAACGATCGGCCACGTCTGGCCAGGAAGTTTCTGTTTGAAACATATATTTATGTCGAAGCTTGGCTATGATCCAAAGTTGTTACGTAACGAAGAACTGCTTTTTTCCGAGGACACGTTACGTAATCGCGCGCCGCGGAGAATATTGGCAGCGATTCAACTTATGTAAACATTTTCGCTCGCAGCTTATCAGTGTTATGTAATGACTGTTTTTTGCAACTAAGAAAGAAAGAGAGATAATGCCTTGTGCTGACATCTATATGTGAAAGAAAAACTGTTATATGAAAATAATGAATACTGACGATATTAAAAGAATAAAATGATATCTAATAAATGGCTTCATTAAAAGATGTATGTTATGAAAATATTAAAGATAATTATTATTATGGTCTCTTTGGAGATTTTAAATTAATAATAGATAAAAATACTGGATATTTTAAACTTTGTAAAGATGGAGGTAAGAGATTTAAAAAATGGCTTCAGAAGATTTAATTAAAGATATTTCCACGGCTGGAATTCCAGCCATGGGAAAAAATGATGTAATATATGAAATTAAAGGTGGTTTAACTGAAAAGTATAATGTAAATGGTTCTTATGTGTCTGATGATAAAAATTGTGGTGGCCCGAATTCGGGCCGCCATAAAAATGATCAATTTGGTTAAGAATTTAGACGGCCCGAATTCGGGCCGTGAAAATATACATGAAATAAGAGGTAAAACAGCAATAAAATATAACTTTAATGGTACATATGTCAGTGAAGATTTAATTACAAATATAGCTTGTTGGGTTTCAAATGATTTTTATGATAAAGTTAACAAGATTGTTAAAGATTATTATGTTAAAAAATTAAAAAGTTTTTAATAAAATGATATCTAATAAATGAATTATTTTAATGAAGAAACTAATTACTTTTCTTCTTCAGAAGAAGAACAAATTGAAATTCCTGAAAATTTTAAAAAAGTAATGAAACAAATAAAGAAAATGAAATATGATGAAGAGGAAGACTGTTATTATATAGATTATAATAAATATTTAAAAAAGTAGATATGTTAGTAGAATAAGATATTTTAATCAGTTTAAAAGAAAAAGTAACCTTAAATTTAATAAGGAAGCAGAAGATTTATTTTTAAAATTACTAGATTTTATGTACTATGAGAAAAATTTAAAATATACATATTTTATTAAAAAAATTTGTGACTATTGTAATATATCAAATGACATTAAAATTAATATAAATCCAAATAATGAAAAGATCTGGGAAGACTTTAAAGCAGCAAGCTTAAAGCAAAGTATTTTATAAATTTGTTTCCTAATAAATGGAGAACAAAATATGCAAAAGTTGTAAACAAACAAAACCTATTGATGAATTTTACATTCAACGTCTTAAAGGTTACGTTTATAGACAGCACTATTGCAAGACTTGTGATTCCAAAAGAAAGTACCAAAAGAGAATTTGCGACTGTGGAAGAGAATACACTGTAACTCATTATGAAAGACATTTAAGAAGTAATTATCATAATAAACGTGCAACCTGTTTTTTAAAATCCCTTTATAAATTTACATCCCAATAAATGGAGTTAAAAAATCTGAAGCCTATTATTGTGCATCTTAAAAGTGCTCTGAATGCTATTAGTGTTCAGAAACTTAGAAATGCTTTAAAAAGATTAAATATCAGAAAACGAAATGTAAAAAAAGATGATTTAATTAAATCGTTGATAAAATATATTAGAAAGACAGGTGATTATAAGTCTGTTTTAGTAGATATCCTTGGATTAGATACATCAGAATATTTAGATAGAAAAAGAAAAATATTTATTAATCATCCAGAGAGAAGAAATAGAATTAAAAAATTATTTGATTCTTTTTTAACTTGAAATTCAAAGATAACAAACTGAAACCAAGAAAAGAAAAGAAAATTAAAACAGCTGTAAATCTTGAAAAATTATTTAAACCTGATTATGAAATTATTGAAACAAAAGGAAAATATATTAAAAAATATATGGTACATAGAAAGAATTATAGAGTAGCTGGAGTAAACATTAAACCTGAACAATATTTCAATATTTTACAAGATATATTTAGAAAAGCAATTGGTAAAATTCATGGAAAAGTAGATATAATAGTATACAGTCCTAATCTCAATAAACCATTTCATGATAAAATGATGTCAACAAATGATGCTTATGAATATTATATATATAAATTATCTGATCAAATAGAATATAAAGAATTAGATATTACAGACTGTATATTTGATTTTAATGTGGTTGAATTACCTGAAGGAGGAAAACATTTAATAATAGTTAAAGAAGACGATATTGTAAATAAAAGAAGTATATGCCAAATAAAAAATAATGATAATATTTGTTTAGCTAGATCAATTGTAACAGCATTAGCAATTCAAAATCCTGAGGTGTTATGTAATAAATTAAACCATGAAAAAATATCAAAGAATGATATAACATATATTAGAAAAGGTAGAGTTTTACAAAAATCATTAGCTGTAAAATTACATGAACTATGCAATATTCCATTAGAAATATGTTGTTTAGAAGAGGTTAAAATATTTGAAGAATTCTTAGATATTCAAATTAATATATTTTGTAGAGAGAATTTTAACGAAAGAATATATAGTGGTACTTATAAACCTACATGTATCTATATATTTAAAAATAGAAATCATTTTGATGTTATTACTTCTATTAAAGGATTTTTAGGTAGAAGAAATTATTGTGATTACTGTCAAATAAGTTATGATAAAAAAGATAAACATAAATGTCCTCTTAAATGTGATAGATGTTTTACAACAGATAGCAAATATTGTAATAGTGATGAAATATTTTGTAAAAAATGTAATAGATTATTTAAAGGTAAAGAGTGTTTTATATACCATGAAATGAAAGATAAAAAAGGTATAAGTGTTTGTAATAGTTTATGGAAATGTTTAAACTGTAAACGAATTATTAATCAATATGAGAGGAAATCAAAAGAACATAGATGTGGTGAAAAACGATGTAAAAACTGCTGGCAATGGGTTCTAAATGATCATAAATGTTTTATGAAACGTAAAGATACAAAAGGTGGTAAATGTATAAAAGACTGTGTTGAAAATATTCCATTTAAAGATAAATGGTGTGAAAAATGTAAATATGAATATACTGAAAAATATTTCTTTTTTGATGTTGAAACGAAACAAGAAACAGGAATTCATGAAGTAAATCTTGTTATAAATCATGGTTTTAAAGGAGATGAAAATATATTTAAAAATGAAGATGAATATTGTGAATGGTTATTTGATAAAAAACATTACGGCTATACAGTATTAGCACATTATGGAAAAGGATTTGATTTTCAATTCTTAGCTAAGTATTGTTTTAAAAATAAAATTGAAGTATTCACTATATATAATGGAAATAAACTTAATTATATGCAAATTCCTTGTTTAAATATGAGATTTATTGATTCTATTAATTTTACATTAGTTCCATTAAGAAATTTTCCTAAAACATTTGGATTAGATGAACTAGCAAAAGGATATTTTCCTCATTTATTCAATACATCAAATAATCAAAATTATGTAGGTCTATATCCTAAAAAATATTACTATGGTTATGATAGTATGACATCAGAACAGAGAGAAATGTTTGATAAATGGTATAATACTGTAAGACATGAAACATTTGATTTTCAAAAAGAATTCATTAAATACTGTAGATCAGATGTAGATATTTTAAGGAGAGGATGCTTAGAATTTAGAAAATTATTTTTAGAAATTGCAAACATAGATCCCTTTAAATATGTTACATTAGCAGGTGTATGTATGGCTATTTACAGAGATAAATTCCTAAAAGAAAATACAATTGCTGTTGATGACGATATAATTCATAAAGATAAATATAGTAAAAAATCTATTGTTTGGTTAGATTATTTATCTCAGAAACATAATATTAATATTCAACATGCTTTAAATGGTGGAGAAAAGAAATTAAAATTAGGTAATAAATATTATAAAGTAGATGGATTTTATAATAATATAGTGTATCAGTTTCAAGGATGTCACTGGCATGGATGTCCTAAATGTTATAGAGAATCAACTATAAATATTCAAAATCAGATATGTATGAAAGACTTATATAATAGAACAAAAAAGATAAATAAGAAGATAAAAAATAATGGATATGAATTAATTGAAATATGGGAATGTGATTTTGATAATAATAAGGAAATTAAAAAATATATGAAAACTGAATGGAATAGAGATTTTGTAGATCCTTTAAATCCTAGAGATGCTTTTTATGGTGGTAGATGTGAACCAACAAAATTGAAATATGAATTCAAAGGAAATGAAAAAGGTAGATATATAGATGTGTGTTCATTATATCCAACAGTTAATTATTTTGATAATTATCCAATTGGTCACCCTACAAAAATATTTAATCCTAAGAAGTATGATAAGAAATGGTTTGGATTAATAAAATGTAAAGTCTTACCACCTAGGAAATTATATCATCCTGTGTTACCATATAAAGGCGAAAAATTAATATTCACTTATGTAAATCATGTTCTCAAACTATAAAATGTAATCATTTTAAATCGAATCAAATTGTAGAAAAGAAAAGATGTAAAGACTGTTATGAAGTCAGAAATAAAGAATGTAATCATACTGAAAGATGTTTTATTGGTACTTGGACTACTGATGAAATGAGATTAGCACTTAAAAAAGGTTATAAAATTTTAAATATATATGAAGTATGGAATTTTGAAAATAAAACAGATGAACTGTTTAGAGATTATGTTAAAATGTTCTTAAAAATTAAATTAGAAACTGATGATAAATGGTCTGAAAATTTTAAAACTGAAAAGGAATATAAGATATGTGTTAAAGAAAAAATTAGATATAAAATTAGAAAAAATAGAAAAAAATCCTGGTTTAAGATTTATAAGTAAGATATGTTTAAACTCTTTATGGGGTAAGTTTGGACAACGAAAAAATATGAAACAAACTGAATATGTAATGGAATTAGAAGATTTTTATAGAATTATATTGAATGATAATATTAAGGAATTAAACATGATATTCATGAATGACGATTGTGTAGAAATGACTTATAAAAAGAAAGACCAATATGCCGAAAATAATTTTAATACAAATGTTTATATAGCAGCATTTACAACTAGTTCTGCAAGAATAAGATTATATAAAATGCTTGATAAATTAGGAGATAAAGTGATATATTATGATACCGATAGTATTGTATATATTGAAGATGGTACAAATAAAATAAAAACAGGATGTATGTTGGGTGAATGGACTGATGAATTAGGAGATGATAAACATATGAAATCATGGATATCTGGAGCCTCTAAAGATTATGGATATATATTAAATGATGGAATTGTAAAAGGAAAAGTTAAAGGATTTAAAATGAGTTATGAGAGTGAAACTGTTTTAAATTTCGATGAGAGAATGAAAGTAATTACAGGAGAAACAGAGTATTTAGATGTGAAAAGTAATCAATTTCAAATTCAAAAAGATAGAAATATTATGGTTAAGAAAACAAATAAAAGATACATGTTTGGATTTGATAAAAGAAGAATTTTAGATGATTATAATACTGTGCCTTTTGGATATTAAATCTTTGAATGTTTTAAACTTCTGAATTTTTAATCTTTCTATTTATAAAAATTATTCTATATAAATGGATGACATTACACTGATTTTCAATTTTCAAGGATTTATTCTTCCTAATAAAAGTATAATCAGAGAGATAAGTTGGTGTCATTTACATCAACCTGTAGGGGAAACAATTCAAGTATTTGAACCTCATTATATATTAAATGATAGAGAGCGAAGAATTATATATAAATGTACAAGAGATATTCATGGATTAAAATTTAAAAGATTTCCAGATCAAAAATCTCTATGGATAAGTACTGATGAGATTAAAAATTATATAAAAAACTTGTATGAATATTATGGTGGTAAGTTTGTATATAAAGGAGGAATAATGGAAAAACAAATATTTGATGAGTTAGAAATTCCTTCTATAGATCTTGAATTAACTAAATGTGCAAAAATTTTAGGTACTGGATGCTCTATGTATAGATGTATGTTTTACAAGAATTGTATTTCAAAAAAATGAAACCTTATAAATGGATTTATTAGGAGATATGAGAGCTCTCTTTACTGATCGTAAAGGAATCAAATATAGTGATGATATAAGATGTTTATCTCATTTATGTGAAGATTTAATATATGTGAGTAAAGATTATAATAATGAATATCCTGATCTTATTAAATTGATTGCTAAATATCTTAAAAAGATGCATAAACTAATTTTGAAAATAAGAACAAATGAAGAGGTTAAAAATAAAGGATTAGAAATATTTGATGAGATTACAAAAGAAATTACATTTGTGACAAATATATTTTAAAAATATTTATAAAAATGTTTCCTAATAAATGGATGAATTCAACAACATCAGATCATATCCTGAAACTTTCAAATTAAAAGATTTGAATACAGGAAAATATAAACTCATATCATTGAAAAAAATCCAAACAAAATTTGGAGATACAACAATTGCAAAATTAGAAGTTAATGATGAAGAAAGAGATTATTTTCTTAAAAAATGTCATGGAAAACTGTCAGATAAAACAATTAAAAAACTCAATAAAGGTAATTATGTTTTTAACTTTAAAGGCAAAATTGATGATAAATATTATGATTATGAATTAGAACTTTAATCTTCCTACACTTTTTATCTTCCTATTTTTTAATCTTCCTATAAGGGGTATCCATTTTGGGTACCCCTTTTTTAATGCATTTTTAAAAAGGACTTTGCAAAGTACCAATTCAAAGTAGTTTGTTTTACAACTTTTCTATTCATCACTGAAACCATCATTTCATCACTTTCAAAGCTATTCAAAGTTCAAAATGATTGCAATTGTTCAAAAATGTTCACAAAAATGACTTAAAATGTGTGTTTTTATGATGCTCTAGTTTGATGAAAAACAGAGTAAAAACTTCAATTTTCAAAAATCTGATGTTTTGACTATTTTATGCCCAAAAATCAATGATTTTTAATGAAAATATGGTGTTTTTGATCATAAAAAGCCTTAAAATGTTCGTGATTATTGAGGTCTGAAAAATCAAAAAACGCCTGATTTTGAGGTTTTTGTAGTATATGATGTGTCCCATAGTATGGGACATATACTACTGGGAATATGACACTGGTCGAATAAAAACTGTTAAAAAGGCCGATGCCTGTGGCCTTGGACTTTAATATTTAGTGCCTAAGTAAAAGCGCAATCCTATTGACTTGATTTGACACGTAAGCGTTATGAATATAAAGTCGGCGGATTAAAAGCTGTTAAAACGGCCGACGTGTAATGCTTATGAGTTAATTAAGTAAAAGAAAAATATTACAAATTTGACATGTTATGTAAATATTTAGTGCCTAAGTAAAAGTGCAGCGTTATTAAAAAATCTCATCTTATTGTCCTTTCCTGAACACAGCAATTTTCGCTTGGCTTACATAGAACGTTTTCTCGAAATTTGTTTGGAGTTCCCAATTCAATTATCAATATAGGTCAGGAAACGGCAATCTTTATACCCCCGCCGCCCCCTCCCCCTCGAACTTCTGTGGCCAGTTGCCGTAAGTATGAACCGACATGAAAATTCAGACAAACAAAAGAGCTCCTTCCCATCGTTAGGCAGCTTAGGAAACTGCCACACATAATTCAGAAACTTGGAAAACTGCCACACATTCAAAGTGTTCCTCGGAGGAATAGCAATTTGTGCCCGGCCCCTTCATGAAAAGCGTGTGGCAGTTTTCCTGTGTGGCAATCTTCCGGAGTGGCAGTTTTCCTGTGTAGCAATTTTCCGGTGTGGCAGTTTTCTTGTGTGGCAGTTTTCCTGTGTGGCGGTTTACAGCGAACCTTGTACAATATCACGGACTGGCCCTGACTGCGGGGCAATAGGTTTGCAAAGAATATGCTAGCAAGCTGTTGCTAAGAAAAGAGTGTCGGGTTTCCAAATGATGCCTCAGTTTTGAAAACTGTAGTCTGGTAGAGTGTACGATTTGCTGCAAGCATGCACGCTAGATGTCTGCACTTCTTTTAGTTCAACATGTGCGGACGTCCGGAACTGCATCTGCACTGCTGTGTCCATCATGACACTATGGGGTGCATAGCAGTGCACTCTGCTGGGTTGGCGTAACCTCAGGGTACTGCATTCCAGCTTTACAGATATCGATTATTCATATTTTCTCAGAGTTCAGTAATTTCCCATATGGATTGCCGTTTCCTTCCCCGGGCATATAGGGAAGTTCGGACATTGTGCTCGACCTATATTCTCTTACTTTCTATATTCTGTCCGCTATGACGAACCGAAATAACTCATTCTACGTGAATGCTTTTCATTTACAAGCCACAAATCAGAAAAGAAATAAATTTTGTACTAGTACAAATATGTGTATATAATGGTTGTTTGGAGTAACAAATAATCTTAATCTTCCGCTTGGGAAAAGAGCATCACTCCTTTAGGCTGCAACCGTACGGTTGAAGAAAATAGTTTATTGGCAAGGCACCTGCTGATGCCTTTTGGACGACATTCATATGCTATCAGGTATTACTGGTAAGAAAGTGCACGTATAAAACAGTGAAACTGCAAAAGGATAGAGTAAAAATGAATATATAACTTTAAAAATAGTGAAAAAAGATAAAATATTAAAATAAATTTCCTCCTTCACCGTTCTCTGCTAAAATTTGAATTATTTATCAGTTCCCTTTTGCTGTCATATATCACAAATTTTCGGATCATTTGTGTTAGCAGAAAAAAAAAGCTGGCGTTTTACTTGCCTAAAACGACGTTGTAAAGGAAATGTACTGAGCTTTCCCCTTGCGAATCATGGGGGGTGAGAAAGGAGGGTAGGGGGCTGTAAACTGATCCTGCATCTGATAAGGGAAAGTGGTCATGACACTAAGGCCCCCACAAGAAGGGGGTAGGAAATAACCGTGCGATTTTCAGCGCCACCTATGAGCAGAAGCTTTATGTTAGACATGCCTTTATATCCCCCTTAATTTAAGGTTTACTGTTGATTTCAAATAATAAATTAATTTCATAATGGCTAACCAATCTTGTTTACTTGGTTTTTCTACTTTTCTGCTTAAGATGCTTATGGCAGTTGAAATGTCTGGTCTTGTTACTGTAGATAAATACATGACAGTTCCCACTATTTCTCTATAAAATCCATTATCTTTTAGAAGTTCTTCTTCTCCTTGAATGTTCTTTCTGTAGTCTGTACTGATTGGCGTTTTACTCTCCTTATTTTGATCTGTAGCATAACTTTGTATAATTTCCTTTATTTTATTACTTTGACTCAGAAGAAAACTTCCATCTTCTTCTCTTTCTATTTGAATTCCAAGATAATATGTTATGTGGCCTAAATGTTTGACTACAAATTGATATTTCAACAAAATTGCAGTTTTCTTTATATTTTCTGTGTTATTCGATGCAATTAATACATCAACTACATAAATAGCTAAATAAGTTGTTTGTTTTTCATCCTTTAGTGATAGTAAGCAAGGATCTGTTGTACTTTGTTTGAAGCCCTTGTTGAACAAATATTCTGTTATTGTTTTATTCCAATTTCTGGCACTTTGTTTGAGACCATATATGCTCTTATGCAATTTACAAACTTTTTCTTCTTTTCCTGATTCTCTGAAACCTTCTGGTTGTTCAATAAATACATCTTCTTCTAATTTTCCATACAGGAAAGCAGATTTTATATCAAGATGATGAACATTCCATTTTCTATTTGCTACAACTGTTAAAAGAGTTCTTAAAGTGGTATGTTTTACTACGGGTGAAAAAGTTTCTTCAAAGTCTAATCCCGATTGTTCTGTATACCCCTTTGCAACAAGTCTTGCTTTATAGCTTTCGACTTTTCCACTTGCATTGTATTTTGTTTTGCAAATCCATTTATTTTTAATGGGTTTCTTTCCTTCTGGAAGTCAATGTTTCATTTTCCTTCAATGTATCTAGTTCTTCCTTTATCGAATTCAACCAGTTTTCTTTTTCTACTTCGTTCATGTCCTGGATTTCTTTTAAATTTTGAGAATCCTTTTTATATTGAACTTTTGCAACATATGCTAATCTTTCTGGTGGTTATCCCTTGTTTGTTCTTGAAGACTTTCATTGAACATTTTCAGGTTCTTCTCTATCATTATTTTCTTCCACAGTTTCTGATGACATTACTTCATTTTGAACGAAAATTTGTTGTTCATCTTCTTTTCTTTCAGCAGGTTTACTTTTTATTATAGCTTGCTGACGTTCATCAAATTTTACTGATCTGGTAATGATTATTTTGTTTGTTTCTTTATTTAATACTCTGTAAGATTCCCTCTTGTGCTCTATTGCCAAATTTTCTTCTTTGTTGCTTTGGTACATATACATAAGCTTTTGATCCAAATACTTTAATATGACCAAGATATGGTTTAAATCCGTTCCATAATTCAAAAGGAGTTTTTCCTGTTGCTTGTCTTGGAACTCTATTTCGTATGTAAGCTGCTGTTATTACAGCTTCTGCCCAGTATTTACCTTCCACATTAGCATCTAACATCATAGTTTTTGTCATTTCTGTCAAAAATCTGTTTTTTCTTTCAGCAATTCCATTCATCTGAGGACAGTACAGAACAGTTGTTTTATGTTCTATTCTTTGTTCCACTAATTAATTTTCAAAATCTCTTCCACAATACTTTCCTCCATTATCTGTTTTTATTGATTTTGGCATTTTTCCAAATTTGGTTTTCACTGAAGCTACATATTGCTTAAATTTTACTAATGCTTCATCTTTACTTTTAAGAAAATAGATGTAACAATATCTGCTATAGTCATCTATAAATGGGGGAAAATACTTGTAACCACTAGGACTGGCCTCAACCATGGGGCCACAAATATCTGTGTGTACTAATTCTAATACAGCTTTGGCCTTAAAATTACTTTGTTTGGAGAATGGCTTCTGTGTAAGTTTGCCTTTTATGCAAAACTCACATTTTTCTTCCTTTTTACAATTGGAAAGAGTTATTCCTCTTGCTAACTCCCTTTTCTCTATTTGTTTTATCATTTCAATATCCCTATGACCTAGCCTTCTGTGCCATACATTCAAACAATTTTTATTTTCACATATAGTTGGCAAATTTACCTTTTCATCTAATATTTGTTGTTTGTACACATTATCTGAGGCATCTATTAATCCCATAGCTACAATAGTATCCCCATACTTAATTGTGCATTTTTTATTCTTGAATAAAACTTCAAAATCCTTTTTCTGTGGCTTTTCTAACAGATAACAAATCAGTGTCTAAATCTGGAACATATAACACATCCTTTACTTCCACTTTTCGAACTTTTCCTTTTTCGATTTCGCAGTTTAAGGTTATATTTCCCTTGCCTTCTGACTTTATCTGAGAACCGTCTGCAGTATTGATCAGCTCTGATTCACCTTTTGAAAGTTCTTTAAACAGTGTTGCATCATTTGTCATGTGACACGTTGCACCGGAATCACTTGACCAACCTTTGGATATTTTGTTGGGTTTTGACTTCGTTTCTAATGAGAAATTTTCATTTTCTCTTTTTATGTCATTTTGTTCACAATCTAATTTTGTTTTTCTTGTCTTCACGGCAAAATTACTGTGAGACTCTGTATGTGGGTTTATTTTGTGAAACTTACCAGTGTTACCTTTATTTTGATTCCTTTTGTAATGCCAACAGTCATCTTTGACATGATTCTTTCTTTTACAAAAAGTGCACAATCTTTCTTGTTTAGAGCTGTAATTTTTCTTTTTATAACTTGTTTTCAAAACAGTTGTGTGATCGGTGTGTGCCTGTGAGTTTTCTTTCCTTTTATTAGATTCATCTATCACTTTACATTTGATAAACTCAAGTGTTAAATCTTCTTCCTGTCTTGCTTCTAATGCAGTAACTAAATTTTCATAGGTACTTGGTAAACTATTCAGAAAGATAGCCCCCAAATGTGTGTCTTTGAATTCCTCTCCTTGTGCTTTAAGCTTGTGAACTATTTCCAGCATTCTATTTACATGCTCTTGCATAGTTGATCCATTTTCTTGAAAACGTAAACTATACAGTTTTCTAAGCAAATACAATTTACTACTCAAACTTTCTCTTTCGTAAACCATTTTCAAAGCATTCCACGTTTCGGAACTTGTTCTCTTATCGCGTACGTGAATAATTTGAGCATCAGACACGCAAAGTGTTATTGTAGCTTTAGCCAGTTCGTCATGTCTCAACCATGCATCACTCTTTTCTTCTGGAATTGGCTCTGAAACAACCTTCCATAAATTATATTTAATAAGAATCATTTCCATTCTCACTTTCCAAATTTGATAATTAAAATTATCTAACTTTGTTAAGCTGTACATGTCGCTTCCTATGAATGCCGCCATTTTGTTCCGCTTTCGATTAAGGAACTACGCAGTAACAAATACGCCTTCAATCCACTCGACTCAAATGCTTGATGAATTTGACGAACTTTGTTTTTAATCTTCCTGAGAGCAGTTAGATTTCAGTCTCATAATCAAGATTGTTAGGTATTTCTAAGTAAATAAAAAAATCTATAATTCTTTTAAGTAACGCAGTAAGCCACTTACCAGCTGCAGGAAGATCTATCCTTAGTAAGAGAGAAAAAGGGGATTCCACACATATAAACGCTTCAATGACAACACACTAATATTTATTGTACATCTCCACAAAAAGGTAATAACTCACTATTCCAACACGCACACGCTCTACATATCACCGACATTGTTGTTGTTCAGTCAAAGATACACCACTTAGATTACTAACCGACGTGAGCAGCAGGAGGGGATTTTAGGCAACGCTCGCAAGAGTAAACACATACAAGTTAGTAAAATCATGCAGTGCATTGATTATGATACGCTTTCCGACATACAAGAAATTATTACTCAAGTTATGAGGATAATGGCTGTGTAATAAATTACGCTCCTGTGTCCTGACCTTTGACCCCATTTCGATGATGCTCAACAGAACCGGTTCAGTACACATCAAGAATAACATACTAAAGTTTTGTCGCAATAGAAGCAGTTTTACGCAAGTTATGATAATAATAGCTGTGGAATAAATCTTTCTTTTGTGCAATGACCTTTGACCCCATTTCGTTGATATTCAACAGAACCGGTTCACTATACCTCCGGAACAACATGATAACGTTTTGTCGCAATCGAAACATTTTTTGGTAAGTTATGATGCACAAATGCAATGGAATGGATCCCACTCCAGTTTTCTGACCTTTGACCCCGTTTTGCCCATTTTCAATAGGGTTCGTCCCCAGTGGCTCCCTACCACATACTAAAATTTCATCGAAATCGAACCATTTTTACGCATGTTATGACGCATAAGGGCAATGGAACAAATCTCGCTCTTATGTCCTGCCTGACCTTCGACCCCATTTCGCCCATTTTCAATAGGGTTCGTGCTCAGGTGGTTCCCTACCACATACTAAAATTTTATCGAAATCGAACCATATTTACGCATGTTATGACGCATAAAGGCAATGGAATGGATTCCACCTTTATGCCCTGACCTTTGACCCCATTTCTCCCATTCTCAATAGAGTTTGTTCCCAGGTGATTGTTTACCACATACCAAAATTTCATCGAAATCGAACTATTTTTACGCAAGTTATGACGCATAAGGGCAATGGAATAAATCCCGCTCTTATGTCCTGCCTGACCTTTGAATCCAATTTACCAATTTTCAATAGGGTTCGTGCCCAGGTAGTTTTCTACCACATACTGAAATTTCATCGAAAACGAACCATATTTACTCATGTTATGACGCATAAAGGCAATGAAATGTATCCCGCTCTTATGGCGTGACCTTTGTCCCCACTTCACCCGTTTTCAATAGGGTTCGTCCCCCGGTGGTCCCCTACCACATACTAAAATTTCATCGAAATCGAACCATATTTACGCAAGTTATGACGCATAAAGGCAATTGAATGGATTCTGCTGTTATGGCGTGACCTTTGACCTCACTTCACCCGTTTTCAATAGGGTTCGTCCCCCGGTGGTCCCCTACCACATACTAAAATTTCATCGAAATCGAACCATTTTTACGCCAGTTATCGTGCGGACGGACAAAGCTGGAGCATATACGCTTCTTCAACCTACGGTTGGAAAGCGTAAAAAAGACAGCGCTGAGAAAACACTGCGGCGGCCGAGAAGAAATCCAAATTCAAGATCGAAATTGATTTCTTTTTAAATCTTCTGATTCATTGCAGTTCTTAGAAGGGATAAAATAAAGGTCTTTGGTTTTGTGTATGAAAGTTAAATTGTTCCTACTCTGATGTATGGCAGTGAAACCTGGGTATTACAAAAGAAACAAAGGAGTTGCTTGTGTGTGGGAGAAATGCCTTACTTATGGGTGGGGGGGGTGTTATGATCGTGTGAGGAATGAAGATGTATTGCAGTTCTGTAATCTGAAACTAACTGTTATTAGCAAGGGGAGACTAATATGCTTCGCTGATTTGGCCATGCTGAAAGAACAAAGACCTTGGAGAGAGTAGACTGGCAAACGTAATACTAGCGCTTTGGAGGTAACGAGCAACAATTGAGACAGCAGTGCTATCTGTAACCACGAGGTACTTGGTGAGAAATACATAGCTATTGGAAAGGAACGTACAGTGTTTGATTCAACGTATAATACATCGTATAAATAGTGCAGAAGGAATATTCCGGTGCAAATGCGAACCAACAAAGATTTAGATAAAAATTCAATTAGCAAGTTCTCAATTTCGATGAAAATTATCTATGAAATAGAAAATACGCTGCTCCATACAAGGAACACCTGATACATGAAGTTGCATCAATGCAAATTTAAATATACCACATTGTCATTCCTTCATATTACCCTTAATTACCCAATTTTGTTCCTCAAATTGCTTTATTGAAAAATATTTCACCCCATGAAAAATGAATTTCGCATAAAATAAAAAAGGGGGTCTACAGATATCATGTTTACAAAACTATCACTGCTTTTCCTTAGACATGCAGAGCTATTTTTATCTATTATTAATTGCAATGCCGTATTCATGCTCAATAAACTAATTTAAAAAGCTCTTCCTACATATAACTTAATAGAATAACATAGCACTTTATCGCCCCTAATTTTCTAACCAAACACTTCTATGCCTAAGTAAACACTGTTTGTTCTTATAAAGCAAATGAACAATTAATACGTCACTCCCTCTAACTGATACAAGCATACAAAAATCCTTACTTAATTTTTTGCTTTGACTACAGACCTGTGTGAACTGTTTTTTTTATTTGTTTCTTTTTGCTAAGAAAAGACTGTATAAACATTTTTTTCGAATTATCTTGTTAAATAAAAATGGAGAACATAGCACAGGATAGGCACTGAAATAGTAGTAAACAAGATTTGTTTTCCTTCCTGCAATTATGATTTAGTCAAATGCTAGCTTTAATATGAAGTGAATGTCAACAAACTGTTCTGTAATCAAGTGATGTTTTGACCCACTCAGCACGGAATACATCGATCCCCACGAGTGTAACTTTTACGGATGAGATAGTAGGATGTTTCTCTCGATAGCTAATCTGAGAATGTGGTGAGTTTTTTCCAATCGTGCACTTTGTATGCAACAATTGTGCAGCAACATTTGACGAAATTCACTTCACCAAGCTATTACCCACTGGTGCCTTGTATTCAACGATTGTATGCTGTAAGCAAGCACAGAATAGCTGTGCTCATCACAACCACAACAAACTGAATAGGTGAAAATACAGAAAATTCCCTTCACCCAGCCGTGATCAAATAAAATGAGAATTGTGCGACAGTTTGACATGAACACATCTTCCATTTGAAATTGTTCTGGTTGTTATACAACACAAAATTCACTTCACCCAGCTGTGATCAAATGAAATGAGAATTACTTGACCACCTGGGACTTTGACATGAGCACACCTTCCATTTGAAATTGTTCTGTTAACACATTGAAACCTTGATGCTGTGCAGTGGTTCAGCATTACTTGATAACCATGTCACATGGGTTTACAAACCTGACAAGCTGGGTTATTAAACCAAATAATCTTGCACAGCACATAAGAATTAGCTTTCAGGGGTCACAAATGCTGTGTATTTCTAGCTTTTGAGGGGAGACGAACTTTGATATGTCCAATGAACGTTGTTGATACACTGTTCAGAGAAAGTTTCCAGGTTGTTTTTTTGCCATGTTTGTGCCAATTTAACTCAAAATATGATTAAAATGTTTGGATCCATAATTCATATTTGTTTCCAACTGGCGTGTTTCACCAAATTAAAAACAAATGAAGGATAATAATTTATGTAATCTTTCCAAAAGAGCTGGAGCATACAAAAGATGTTTGAGCAGAGCCTTGGAAGCTTTTCATCATGTTTTGGGCAACGTTATTCAAAAAAATATGATTAAAAATTTAAATACATAGGAGAAAATAGTTTCCAACTGATGTTTTCCATGTTGTCTTGGATGTCGAACATGAGTTTCGAGGTTTGATTTTTTGAACATGGAATACAAATACAAGTGGTATAAGAGAATAGTCAGAGGTACAAGCACCATTCCATTTGCCCACCAGAATGACATAGGAGAATTTGCTTAACATATCATAAGTGTTTTTTTCTTTCTTCTAGCATAAAAAAATATGGCTCACAGAAATCAAGTCCTGTGAACTACAGTTTAGCAAGTAACCTATGTTAAAAACCCATAATGTAGTAATATCTGCCGTTTTCTGTGCATGTTAAAACCTTTTCTTAAATGTTTTCATTCTCAGTCATCTTATTAGCACAAACTATATATATACTGCCGGACAATTGCTAAGGACGGATGACTATAGCAACGATAGCAACCATAAAATGGAAGGCAGGAAAATGTGGAAATTAGCATAAGTGCGAGATACAGTAAGACGTGTTGTGCGTATGCAAATTTTGGATTGCCGAACTTGTTCGTGACGTCATAGCGCTGATAAGAAATATAAAGGATTTGACGCGTATTGACCGTTGTTGTTCAAACGCAAAGTTGAAAGGGAAAGAATCAATTGACGAACTTGCAATTTTCAGTATGTCTTCCCGACATCACCTAGATGATTTTACGCGTGGCCGTATTATTGGCAAGATTGAAGAAGGGCGAAAAATAACAGATGTTGAGAGAGAGTTCGACGTCAGCCACAGTGTTGTTTCAAGGCTTTGGAAATCATTTCAAACAAATGGAGAGTGTAGCAAACGTCACGGGGGAGGTCGTGTTCGCAGTACGACACCTGCAGAAGATCGGTACATAGTGCTATCAACAAAAAGACACCGGCGCAGCACAGCTAGTGAGGTAGCAAATCAGTTTATGGCTGCTACTGTCAAGCGGATCTCCCTAAAAACTGTCGCCAGACGTTTGCATGACGGAGGACTATACGCCCGCCGTCCTGTTGTGTGCATCGCATTGTCCAGACGTCACCGTACCGCCCGTTTGCAATGGTGCCATCAACATCGCAATTGGACTGATAACGACTGGTCTGCTGTCCTCTTCTCAGATGAGAGTAGATACAGTCTATCGTCTGATTGTCGACGACAACTGATCTGGCGTGATAGTGGTACTGCATATTGTCCAGCAAACATACAGGAAAGGGACCGATATCCGAAATGTGGTGTCATGGTATGGGCTGGCATCTTGATCAATGGCCGTACGTCCCTCTATGTGCTTCCAACTGGGACTATGACTGGCCAACGATACATTAATGATGTTCTGCTTCCTCATGTTCGCATGTTCCGTGGTGCTGTCGGTTTTAGATTCATTTTCATGGACGACAACGCAACATGTCATCGAACAGTCACTGTCCAGGAGTGTCTTGAGAGCGAGGATATTGAACGCCTCGTATGGCCAGCACGTTCTCCAGATCTGAATCCCATTGAAAATGTGTGGGATGCTTTGGGGAGAAATCTTGCTGGTCGCCAATGCCCTCCAATAAACAAGGACACCCTCATCCGTGCACTGACAGAGGAATGGAATAAATTACCTCAACAGCTGCTTGATAATGTTGTGCAAAGCTTGACACGACGTGTGGAATCTTGCATCGCCCTCCATGGTGGCCATATCCCGTATTGACATCTTACGCCAGAACGCCTGCGGACGGTAATTGCATTTTTTTCACGTTTACGTATTCTGCACAAAATGGCCTGTTTGTCCCTTGAACACGTTCCAAAGCCTTTTGGATTTCAGAGCACAATAAATTGTCTTTCTTGTAATTTCCTGGCATTCTGACATTATTTTATTTCACTTGGCATCCAACCACACTTACTTTTTTATGCGCTATATAGCCGTTCATGATCCGTCCTTAGCAATTGTCCAGCAGTGTATAATATCTTTCTTTTTAGCCTCGGAAAAACATTCAGGTGACATGTGTTACACACTTTCAGGGCAGTAGCTTGGGGGCCACCAGGGGAAGTTTTGAGCATCTATTAGGAAAGACTCTTTGAATGTAAAAATATTTAGCACATGCCATATGGAGCGGTAGGGATACCAAAAGGAGATTTAGCATCACATAAAAACTGCTAAAACGTTGGATGAGCGAATTACGTGACTGGATACCAAAAGAGAAAAAAGATGCAAGAAATGGTTGTATAACACTATACAGTAGTGACCAAAATTGTGGAAACCTTTTGAAAAAAGTGTATTTTTGAGGTTTGATGGCTCATAACACCACCTTTGTTTTAGTAATACCATAAAAGTATATATCAATGGAAAGATAATTTTAGCACGAATATAATGCAACAAAGGCTGTTAAATTTTCTGTATTCCATTAAAAGTTGTAGCCAAATAACCAGAAAAAGGAAGCACAACTTGCTTAGGTTAATATGAAGTAGCTTTCCTTCATTTGAATGTAGCCAATGAACATGAGTGTTTACAGAGCCAATCAGGCAGGTGTCATCTTGTATTGGCAATGAGCCAATCAGCTGACAGTAGGATTCAGCACTTGATGTCATGTATTGGAGCTGAGAGGAGGACATTTGTCAGTGTGTTATGTGATTGCTGTCAAGTTTTTTTTTTTTTTTTCTCATTTAGTGAGCTTGTAAAACGGAATCAAATGAAAGAAATGGCGCAAAGAGCTGACTGGTCACCCAGAAAGCGATGTAAAATAGTACTATTAAGTAAACAAGGCATCATTTGTGAAGAAATTAGAAGAAACATTGGTGAAAACTTAACCAAAGGCGGCATTTCTAAATCTTTGAAGAGGTATAAAGATACTCAGTCACTACAAAACGAGACTTGTAAAAGCAGGAAAAGGTGCACAACAGCAAGTGATGAAAGAAGAAATAAGAGACTGTGCCTAGGTGACAGAAGGAAATCATCTGTGTATACAAGATGAAATGGCCCAATGCAATGTGAAGTTGAGTGCAAGGACTGTTCGGCCCACACTGCAGGAATTTGGTCTAAAAGGTAGAATTCCACACACACAAAAAAAGCTATTTTTCTCTCTCAAAAAAAGAATAAACTGGGATAAAACCCATGTTAACTGGACAGCAGAACTACAAGAGAGTGTTATTTATAGTGATGAGACCAAAATCTCTCGGTTTGGTAGTGAATGCATAAAATACGCAAAGAGAAGAATCGGAGAAGGTTTGCATCCTGTTTGCATTACATGTACCGTGAAAAACGCAGTTAGTGATATGGTCTGGGGATGTGTGACATCAAAAGATGTGGGCAGAATTTCCGTGATTAATGGGAATATAAATGACCAACAAAACATTAATTAAATACTTGAGCCCTAATTGAAGCTTTCGGCACATGATATCTTTTTCCAAGATTATGAAACATTTATATCTCAACAGGATTCAGCTGCATGTCATGTACTTGCTGTGTGCAAAACGTAGTTACAAGATAATCACATTCCATTGCTGGAATGGCCTGGGAATACATAGCCCAGACCTAATTAACCCCATTAAAAATCTGTGGAGCCGACTAAAGAAACTTAAAATTCAGAAGCAACCCAGCAATAAAACCCAATTAACAGAAGCAATAATTCAATCTTGGTGTCCCATTATAACAGCAACAGAACTAAAAAACTTGGTTCACTCCATGGAAAGGTGTTGTAAGGCCGCATGTAGTTAACGCTAAAGTTTACCCAACTATGTTTTAACTGACATAGTGAGACTTTTTGTATATCTCATTTTTTCTATGTGTTTCACTTTTGTTCTTTATAACTGCTGTTCTAATACAAAATGCTTCATAAAAGTTATTGCATTTTATTCTTGATAAAATTATCTTTCCATTGATATATAATTTTATGGTATTACTCAAACAAAAAGTGGTGTTATGAGCCATCAAATCTAAAAAATAGACTATTTCCAAAAGGTTTCCACAATTTTATCCACTACTGTATATCAATCTTGTTGAGAAGAAAGCCTGTAAATCAGCTGATTAAAAAACATGTCCATACAGAAGCTTGTTTAATATACAACAATTGGCAGATCAATTTCTGTATTTAAAAACTTTTGAAATCATACACAGTATGCCAGTCCATTCCCTGTATTTACTATGTGCACTCATTTTTGAAACGCTTTGCATTCGGAGAGATCAGCTGCAAAAGTTTAGGTTGAATATGTCGATATTAAAATGACAAAACATGAATAGAAAGTGCCTAGAATTTGAAAAGCAAGTCAAATATTTCCAACAGCATCACAGTATATAATAAAAAACCATTGCATGCAATTGCCACAATTACGCATAGTCATGGCATGAACGAAGGAGAATCTATATTTCAAAAGCAGAAACGTAATGCAAAACATAACATTATTAGATTGACATAATATTTGCAGACCCCTTTATCAGCATGAAAACATATTTCTCCATTGAATAAATAGCGTTCTGTAGAATTTCTGGTTAATAAAGCTTTCAGTTAGTAGTTAATTAACTATTCTCAGATAAAACATTAGGTAAATGTGTACTTTAGTGTCCTAAATTATTTCGTCGGCAAAATTTAACTGTGTGGGAAAAGTACGACATACAATTTTTTGTATGTCGCACTCGATGAGCACACAGAGATGCATGCTTGGTGTAACCAGGAAAGATAAGAAGAGGAACTCATGGATAAGGGAAATGACAAGAGTGGAAGACATCATTGTTAGGGTAAAATCCTTGAAATGGTAATAGGCTGTACAAACTGCCAGGAGAACGGACCACCGATGGACAAACGAAATGTTAGACTGGATTCCAAAGGACAGGAAAAGATACAAAAGTAGACCACACGGGAGACGGGTGGATGAAATTTGAAAACACACGGGAGTGACATGGAGGAGACGTACCCATGACAGACCGTAGGGGAAGAAACTTGGGGAAGACCTTCATTCAGCAGTGGTTTCCTAATGGTTGACAATGATGATGAAAGGTTTAAAATACAAAAATCTAGATCAACTCTGAGAGGAATGGAGTCCGTTAAGTCACAAAACAGTTAGCATTTCAAGCAGTTTGCTGTAAACGGCGAATTCCGTATGAATACTTCAATGGGTGGCAGTTACAGCACAACGGAAAAACCTGCACACCCCCCCCCCCCAACAGAGAGGTATTCATTACAGTTTCAATTCATTAACTTCTAGTAAATAGAATATTGCAAAGGAGTGCATGCTTTTGTGGACAATTTGCCACACACACAGGACCTTAGTTATTTTTCTAGACTATGTGTACCTTACCTTGAGTGAAACTGAATGTAAATATGCCATATTGCATCCTTGTGAACATAATTTTAATCTTATGCCTACCTGTGTGGGATATTTTTGCCCTTAAACAGTATTATGAGGTAAATTCTATACATATGTTCAGTAACTGACTTGAACGGTAGTACTGTCTCATTGCCTTTTTGACGATGTAAACTCCTATTGGCACATGTGATGAACCAAATCTGGTCATATTTTTTGTGCCTGGCACTGCTAAGGCTTGGTATCCCTGCCTAGCCTTGTGCGGAGGATTGTGTTTGTCTTCCTTCTCCTTCTAGCATTTCAGCAGGCTCTTAAATGTCTTATTTTGATTAGACTATGTGGGAGTCGATGCAGTGTTTCTTGTATGAACGGTAAGTTCGAAGGAAGCTCACCTTTTTGCAATTAGTGATCTGGCTGAGTTATGAATTAAATTGTACACAACTGCATGTAGTGTTGTGCTGTATATACTTATTTATTGCACCAAAGTCTACAGTTATTGATTTACTTATAGTGTTTGCTCTCCAGATGGGGAATTATGTCAAAGTGATCCAGGCTGGTGTGTATGCCGCCATCTTTGTTTGATTTGCCGAAGTCCACAGTTAGAGGAGGAACTACTGTAGACATTTCTGGATCCTGTACAAGCCATAGTATAAATCATGTATAGAACATCCCATGAATTTTTGGAATTGACCTGGACTGGTGCTTTGCAGCTGAATCCATGGTACTTGTATGCTTTTGAATCTACTGAAATGAAAAAAAGTTGATCAAATATTGTCCCACATTTGCTTGTTTTTCTAATATTTTGTGTTGCAAAACAGCTGTTTCCCAGTGACTAAAGCCACTGCAGTATGCATGTTGAAAGAACCCCATTTTAACAAAAGTTCAATCCGATGCACAAATTTATGGGTAGCGGTAAGCTGACCAGAAGTCCCCAATTCTTGAGGACAGTCCTCGAATTTAGTTTACTGTCCTCAAAAACGTCTGATGCCTTTGGGGACGCAAATTGTCCTCAAATTTTGATGTTTATCCTCAAATATCCTCGAATTTACACTTCCTCATTAGCTTGTTAGATTTCTAATGAAAAATGTTCTTAAAAGTTTTCCTTGAACTAGTTTTCCGACATGCTTCTTGTGAAAACAAATTTTGACTTTTTTTTTCTTTCCGAGTTTAACTACCACCGCGAGCAACTCTGAGGACTATAAGCAGTCTCCTGTCTCTAATTTAGAGGCATTCGTTCTAGGGAAGAGAGAGAGAGAGAGCAAGTGCTGTAAGACAAACACACCATCCATGTCTCAGTCGGAATTCGAACCCGTACCCACTTGTACGAATGGTCAGTGGCCAGCACTAGGACACTGAATTACTGGCGCGGTCAAATTTCAACTGTAATTGTTCCAAAAACTTTGGCAAAATGAAAAATTCGCCATGCAATTACTTTGGTGTGCAGCTTGATTTTAATTCGGCACATATACAAGGTAAAGCGTTTCACTTTTGCTAATATGTTCTGGCCATCATAGGTAATTCTACACTGGTGTGCAAAAATTAAAGACGAAGAGCAGAAATTAGCATAACAGCGGAACGAGCAGGCAGAACGGGCCGAAAGACCACTCAGGAGATAGACTAGGGTCCGGTACGGTAGGGCATGCGCATATATGCAGCATGACGTAGGATGGTGGGGGGTCGGAAAGGTATAAAGAACACGGGCGGCGTACGCTCAGCAATTCGAGCCGCGGATGGCTTAGTGGTAAGCGAGTCAGACTATCAATGCAAGGTCCTCAGGTTCTATCCTGGGCTGATATTTCAAAGATGGTGTGATTTACTAACAATCGCTGAATATCCGCCGTGCATTGGACAAGCGCGTTAAGTGACGGCCCTCAGGCTGGACCCACTGGTTAAATGGGTATCCTTTCCTATGCCCTCCCCGAAATTCTGTCACCCCTCTATGTGCAACATCGTACTTGTACGTGACGCCATCTACTCTACTCTAACCACACAACAAACTGTTCTGTCAAAATCGCTAGACTTGCTCACATTCCTTCCGTTTCTGTGTCCTGCTCAAAAGGCGAACTCGCTGTAGGTGGCTGGGACCTAAACTCTACTTAATGTGGACGGAAGTCCTACAAGAAAATGACAAATACGTGACACTCAGCAATTCGGTGAAAGCTATTGCACGGTGTACATCAGTTTGATCGAAGTCAAGTTGCTGCCACCGTGTGATATGGCCAACAGGCAATTCAATAAACAACATATGGATGACTTTACCCGAGGTCGCGTCATTGGGAAGTTGGAAGAAGGTCGAAGTGTGACTAGTGTGGCCGAGGAGTTCGGGGTCGCTCACAGCATCGTTTCACAAGCTTGTAGAGAATTTCAAACGACAGGAACAGCTGTCCCCGAGAGTTTAGCAGTGGTCGTCCCCGAGCAACCGCGGCGCCAGACACCCAGTATATTGTCCTACAGGCGAGAAGAGACAGACGGCAGACAGCGGGAGAAATCGCAAGGCACAGACAATTGGACGTCCGTCATCGCGTTTTACCGTGGCCAGGAGGCTGCACGAAGGTGGTCTATTTGCACGACGACTAGTACGGTGTGTGCCATTAACGCCTGCTCATCGGAGACGGCGGTTTCTGTGGTGCCAAGAACACAAGAACTAGACACATCAGCAATGGGGTCGAGTTCTGTTTACGGATGAGAGCCGATTTAGTCTGACGAGCGATTCTGGACGTATAGACGTCTGGAGAGAGCAAGGAACACGCAATCACACTTCCAACATCATTCAAAGCGACCGGTTGGAGTTGGCGGAGTTCTCGTTTGGGGCGGTATCATGCTTGGTAGCCATACTGACCTCCACATCTTCCAAGGAGGTTCAGTCACTGGTGTCCGCTATTGTACCGAGGTTTCCTGCCTTACGTGCGTCTGTTTAGAGATGCTGTGGGTGCTGAGTTCCTCTTCATGGACGTCCACGCTACACCTCATCGTACAGTGGCTGTCGCAGAGCTGTTATAGAGTGAAGATAGTCAACGCATGGATTGGCCCGCAAGGTCCCCTGACCTAAATGCAATCGAACGCGTGTGGGATCTTCATGGGAGACGCTTGGCAGCACGTCACTAGCCACCAGCAACGATTCCGCAGCTCCGATTGGCGCTACAACTGGAATGGGTAGCGATGCCTCAACAGCTCCTTGACAACCTCGTCCTCAGCCTGGGCAGACGTTGTAAATCCTGCAACGCAGTCAGGGGTGATCATATCCCCTACTAAGACTGGATTTTTCTTGGCAACCGCCTGTCACATGGACGTTTCTGTCTTCTGTCCAGTTGTGCTCGAAGCTACCTTTTCGATAAAGTGCCTTTGTGTCCTTTGGATTCCTTGTTTGGACGCTTTTGCTTACTTGTCCCATATTCTTACATCTTGGGGATCTTATGGTATGATTTGAGTCGAGGTGGAGCACTTCGGCACGACGTTGCATTCGAAAAACCGTCTCGTCGTTAATGTTTGCACGCCAGTGTACTTTGTCAATACAAATTACCAACATTCGACAAGATATGGCCCTTTAAGACACAAATTTGCATGTGTAATATCACACTTATTGAAGCAAAGCAGTTTTGTGACAAAAAGATTTGCATATTTATTTTGAGTACGTATATGTTCCCAAATGAACTGCTGATTTGGCGATGCCACGCCTTTTTGTCCTCAAATCAGTGTTCCGATATCTGGTCACCTTATCCTAACTCCTACTCATCGGCTGCGGCTTCACCTCGGCCTATGCCCTTGTCCAATTCATTGCACAATACAGCCTTATCCTTCAAGCTTCACGTGCGACGAACAGGGAATAAAGTCGTTTTAGAAATTCCAGCGGATTCCCCTCCCGGTGAGTCGTTTTCCGCGGTGACGTCACAGGGTGTCTGTTTTGAAGCGCTACCCAACACGCCGCTCAAGCTGTATTCGACTGCTCTCAAGAAGTTTTCTCAGAAGGCTGTACTCCAAATGTCCTGACGTGGACGTAGCGTTATTGTTTATTTTCATTAAATTGCGGATGCTACTTCCATCTTACAGTCTGGTCTTGCCATCGGTGATCACTTTCTTATGCCTAAACCTGTAGCCCAGCGCCCGTTAACTGTTTCAATGTGCCCTGTCCCTCCTGAAGTTACAGATGACATGATATACGCTTCTTTTATGACGTCTGGGCGGGTCGTAGGTCAAATTACTACGCATTCTGGAAGATCACCCAATTCGGAGTGATCGAAGAGTTGCGAGAGTAGTCTTTTCCTCCGATGACCACATTAAACATCTCCCAACTCAACTTACTGTGAAGTGTGGCGATCAAGTCTGCTGCATTGACATGCTAACATCTTTTCATTGTCAAACGTGCAGGGCTTATCGCAATAAAAAAAGTGAGTGCACCCGCCGCCCTCCTGCATCCATGCCGTCCGAACAACAGCCTTCGGCGGCAGGCCCTGCGTCTGCTCTACCATCTACTTCGATGGAATCCTACACAGCCTGTGATGCCCAGCCATGTCAGCGCTGGCCATGCAGAAATTTCCTCCTTTACCTTCAAACATTCCTCTCCAGCTTCTCCCAGACCCACTAGATCTTACGGGAGACCTAAGTCATCTTTCTGATGCGGATACTCTTAGCACCACAACTGAAGTGACCTATCATGATGCCAGTGAGTCTGCTCTTAGTGATGGCGGTGCTACTCTCCAGGAACAGCGAGCGAGCTCGGAGAAAAAAGTGTGCTCCGAAATCTCCTCGATCTCACGCTGAAAAAGGGCGTCCATTGGGTTAAACCCACTACCTTTCATCTTTCCGACCCTCAAGTACTCTACAAAACGCATAGCTTGATATCCTTTGTTCGCCTCGTTACTGGTAATGTGCCTTCCGTTTCTGCCACTCTAAACGTTCTCGTTTCCCCCCGTTATCCGTCTTTCACCTTTCTCAAAATGGACATTCACACTCTTCCCCTATCCCAATTTCCACCTGTTCTTCGTGAAGCCATTTCCCTGCCTCTTCGCCGTGCTGTTCCCTATTCTACTCTTGGTCTCCTGGATGAGCCCTTGTTATTTTCTTCCCTCAGCCATCCTTCACATTTCCCCTTCTTCTACCTCCCTCTCTGGTTTCGCTCTGGCTATCTCATCGTTTGCTCTCTTATAACCCCCGACCTTTCCTTGAAGCCCCTTTGTTCTCTGTTCCCTGCCCTCTCGCTTGTTACTGATTACGATCTTCTTCGCTCTTCTCTCTGTTTCCTCATCTCGCGTTCTTAATTATCATTCATGACGCTGTTGTCCCTTTGACCTCTGTTTCTTCTACCTCCCTGTACTGGTTTCTGCTGTCTCCTCCTGCGCTCCCTCTCCCGATTCCTTTTGCTCTTCCATGCCATTTGGGCTGCTTCCTCTTCCTCACACTCTTCTCCTCTCGAACTTAATGTTCAATGGCAATTCCTTCATCTCCGCCTTCTTGCTCCCTCTGTCCTCTCCTCTCTGCTCCTTTTCTTCTTCAGAATGCGACGTCCTACACCAGTATTTGTACTGCCCGTTCCTTATGCTTGTCTTACATTCTGCTTTCCGGACCGTATTTGCTCACGCTGTTTGCCTTTCATCGCATATGTATGGCTGCTGCAAACCAAGCTTCCTCCCGCCCGGCTTCTTCCTGTTTGTGGGTACCTTTTTGTGCTTGTGAAACATATCATCTACGTATACCATCTGCGACAGCACAAACCGTCAACCATCATGTACGCTGGTGGAATTCTCCTCCGGCATCGCACTGCACGTCTCGCCTTTGCCTGGAGTACCCTAGAGCTCACGTTGCCGGCACCTTGAGCAAATTTTATTCCACCTGGGCCCATTCTGCTGGGTGGTTTTACATTCAGAACTCTCAGCTCCACCTGGCCTCTTGGTAGTATTCAGCCAACTGCTTTTTGTGTTTCCGCCATGCTGGTTCACTGACCTTCACCTCTGTGTGGGCCTTTGCCCACACCAGTTTTTCGGGATTTGCCCCGATGATTGTACATAACTGTTGAATGTATGGCTGTTTTTATGTTCCCATTGCTGACGCCTGGTGGGAGTCTTTGTGTGTACATATCTGCACCTATTTGTCTTTATAGTGTCATCCGTTGCATACTGTGTTGCTTTGTTTTCTGTATGGTACCTTTAAGCTGTGTTTGCTTTTTACCATGTTCATCTGTATCTATCTGCATTGTAACTGTTTTTGTTGCACCGTTCACTGTATCATTGTCATAGCATTGTATTTTTTACCCCAAATGTAGTGTTTTTTGGTGGTTTGTATATACGTATCCTTCATCACGCCGTTCTAGGTTTCAGAGTACAGTTCCTGCTTTTGGTATCTTTATTTGTGTCATGTTTGTACATTTTAGTGTCATTACTGCATCCCTCTGTTGTCTTGTAATAGAAACCTGTTCTTTTGTCTTTGCATTTTCTGTATCTATCACAATTTGCTGTTGCTTTTGAACCTTTTTGCACGGTATGTCTTTTATCTGTTTCACCACTTTACATAGTTTCTTTGATGATTCCTACACCTGTTTTGTATTTCTTTGTTGCACGTATGTTTATCTCCTCCTTTGTGCAATTGTAAGTTATATGCTTCATCACGTGCCTTGCTTTGTTTTTTTCTACTGTATCTATTTTTTCGGTGCCTTTGTCCATCACTTTGTATTCTGTTAATGTTCTCATTAGTGATTGCATTGTGTTGTTTGCACCCTGTATATTGTAATTTTTTTTTTTTTGATTGGAGGTTTAACGACCACCGTGAGCAACTCAATGGGCTATAAGCAGTCGCCCGTCCCTAATTTAGGGTCACTGGTTCCAAGGAAGGGAGAGAGCCAGTGCCGTAAGACAAACACAACATCCATGCCTCACCGGGATTTGAACCCGAACCCCGTTCGGACGAATGATCAGAGGCCATCGCTTAGACCACTGCGCCACCGGGGCGGCATATATTGTATTAAACATCTTGTTATTATTTTTTTTTTCAGTGAAAATGTTCCATCTTAAAAAACAGAGCATGGCGCATCTCTATTGCTAGTTTTGTAAGCTTTTCCAAATTACTATCTTGCAAGGGCGACCTGATGGAACTGTTTTGACCAATTTAAATGCGTAGAGAAGTATGTCAGTCTTTGTATGTAGTTCATGAGATCGCCACACATGATACAGGAGAGCCTTTTAATGTATCTTGTAGCTCTGTGAGTGCAAATCTCTGCATTGTGATGTCAATTTACTTAAAAATGGAAGGTCTGATTTCAGGTTCAAACATTGACGTTAGAAAAAGAAAGGTAGAGGATTTTTATGCTATTGATTGTGGGACCGCCATGTGCATGTTTCACTGACGAACAGATTGCATATTTATTTCAGGAGAACAGGTATCGTGATTATATTATTCATAAAGGGAACGGAGGCTCTGTGTTCTGTTATTTAAGAAATTAGAGGTGGCTTACTCACCGGTCCACTGTAACTGACTTCATGCACTTTTGGGCAGGTGTAGTATGAAAACACATATTGCACTTTTCCCATTTTAATGTAAAATTGAATTTACATGAAGACATTACTGCGGCTTACAGAAAACTCTTATTAGCACCCGTCCTGAAATAACGTCAATTTCGACAATATTTGTAAATCCATTCTTGAGCTATCATTTTAAACGAAGAATATGGTTATTAATTTGTGTTAATAAACCAACATACTACAAATGAAATGTTTGATTTTATGGTAGTAGCACACCCAAGTTAACATTTTGGAGTAATGGTGTGTAGTATTGATGTTTTACAAAAATATGCCGCGCTCATGCAGGAATAACACGCTGCGAAGCTGCGTATCAAAGAGGTGAGCTTACTAGCGCAATTCTTCAAGTAGAACTGTATATACACTTCTGTGAGAGGTTCTATTCGTTTCTCTCATCAGGTGTTTCATGTAGAATTTCTGAAAAGTTATTCGTTTCTCTCTTCATGTAGAATTTCTGAAAAGTTATTCGTTTCTCTCTTCATGTAGAATTTCTGAAAAGTTATTCGTTTCTCTCTTCATGTAGAATTTCTGAAAAGTTATTCGTTTCTCTCTTCATGTAGAATTTCTGAAAAGTTATTCGTTTCTCTCTTCATGTAGAACTACTGAAGAGTGGGTTTTCCTAATTCTTCTGCTTTAAATGACGTTGACACTTCGGCTTTCATTCAAAGAAAAAATAGAAAAATGACTACAAATTTCTCTGTGTATTGTTTTCTAAATTAAAAAAAACTACCTTGATCTGACAAATCAGGAAAACTTAACTATTGTTTTGGAAAACTTACAGCGCAGGAACTGCACTTTTCTTAATGACGGATGTTGATTAGGAGAAAGGTTATTGTATTTCGGTAGATATGAATTGCAATGGCCATATTTATTTTACGCAGCGTCACTGAGTTTAATTGATTTAGTGTTTGAAATATACCGCAAAGTGTCTGTGAAAAATTAGGCGTACTTTAAATAAATCAAGGAAGTCCACATTGCAAAATATGTTACCTCTATCTGGTTGTTTCCACTGTGTTAAGGATACTCTGGCTTCATACTTGGCCACATCATATCTAAACTTTAACTGGTGGTCTACTCTCTAGTATATGTGGATATAAATTGGATAAAATCAGTAAGTAAATGAATCAGGTCTTAGTGTGAGCAAAAAGAAGTAAAAGTGCAGATGTTTTTGAAAAAATAATTGTCATTAAAAATAAATTATTAGACAGGTAATTTTTTCGGTGGGCAGACTTTTGTTTTGATATTCGTGCCAAGAATTTGCAGTGTATACACAGATTTGTTATACAAGAATTTTGGGATTCAGAACAGGTTTTTATTTCACATAACTCTAAACTCAAATTTGTATCATAGAATTTATGAGACGGAAATTTCTGTAAAACGCGAGAATGTCCTGCTTAATAAAGAGCATAACTCTTGAATTCCCTCATACTATTACAATGTATCAGAAAAGCCGCTGATATTTGAATAAAATGACTAACATATATTGACACTGCAGTTTAGGTAACTTTCATGTGGCTCAAGTCTCAGAGTTAAAACGAAGGTCGAGTAAAAATTCGTATATAAAAGATTAGATCATATCATATGTAAATGATTTTAGGAAGCGTGTCTGAACTTAGGTCTTGAACAACCCTTAGAAATAAGAAGCTAGGAGATTTGGGCTAGAGTGCCCGATAGGAAAGTGTCACGCGCCCTTATTTATAACTGGGGGCCAGTGCCCGGGGTCCGACATCTTAACGTGCCCATCCGACGCAAGGCCAATATTTAGTGGTTCGAGCACTCGTACCTGCGTGGAATCGAACCTGAGACAGTCCCCGGAGCAGTCAAGAACGCTGACTGCTAAGCCACATAACCAAAAGACTTTAATTATGAATATATTCCCTTTTGTTGGAATTTTAAACTGAAAAAAAATATTGATCCTGCATTCTATTTGTATTATAGAAGATGATACAGTATTGATATGTTTAAACCGCATGGTGCAGTTCTCCCGAGGAATCATTCCTTCATTTATTCAGTCAACAGTTTATTTGCTATGATGAAAGGGTTATACTGAAAAGTAAAGACTTCTTTACCCAATACGAAATTATTAGTGAAGACAGAAACATTTAGGAAAATATGTACAAAGTACATTCAGAAGATTCTGGTTAATTGAGACAACGGTTAATCAGGGTAGCCATTCGTTTCCGACAATAATTGAAGAAATTCCGAAATTCGTTCTCTGAGTTTATAGCTTCTCCTATTTCACGAAGCTATTTGTTTGGGCCAATGTGTTCTAGTCAGGATGTATCCTAATTTACCGGAATCTACTGTAGCACCAAAGTTACATGCCTGAGAGGGTCATGTAACAGCAGAATGTTATTAGTATAAGAAAAATGGCAGCGTCCAAGACGTAAACTCTACTGTACAATTTGTGATTTCTTTCAAATTCTAATTCCAACCATATTTCTTTCGTCTGCTAAAGTGGATCCTAGGTGTCACTGGATCCACGTGGTAGAACAGTGCTGTAATGTAGTTTTAGCTTTTAAGACACAGCATTCTATATGCTCTTTGAGCAATTTTGCCGCTAAAAAGACTAATCCGGTAATTGTAGAATAACGAAGTATCTGCTTGTTGCGCAATAACTTTTGTTTTCAATGCTCCGGTCTTAGAGAAGGAAGTAATAAAACTGGTATTATATGTCATCATCATCATCATTGTCAACCGTTATCAATCCACTGCTGGACGAAGGTCTCCCCAAGTTTCCTCCACAACGGTCTGTCTTGTGCCAGTCTCCTCCATGTCACTCCCGCATATTTACGAATTTCATCCACCCATCTCCCATGTGGTCTTTTTCTGGGTCTTTTCCTGTCCCTTGGAATCCAATCTAAAATTTCGGCTGTCCATCTATGGTCTGTCCTTCTGGCAGTATGTCCAGCCCATTGCCATTTCAGGGATTTAACTCTGATCATGATGTCTTCCACTCTCGTCATTTTTCGGATCCACGAGTTCCTCTTCTTATCTCTCCTGGTTATACCAAGCATGCACCTCTCCATGCTCCTTTGAGTTGTCTGCAGCCTTTGTATGTCTCTTTTAGTTAAGGTCCACGTCTCTGCACCATACGTAAGCACTAGAAGGATGCATTGATCAAACACTTTTCTTTTAAGACATAATGGCATATTGCTCTTGAAAATTATGCTGTTTCTTCCAAAAGCTCTCCAGGCAAGTTTTGTACGCCGATTAATTTCTTCATCAATGTGACCCTCACTTGATATCTGCTGTCCAAGATAAACATACGTATCTGTTATCTCCAGTTTTTCTCTATCAATCGATAAATCTTCATTTCTTGTAAAAGCATTGAACATCACTTTTGTCTTCTGAAAGTTCATTTTTAATCCCACTTCTTTACTCTTGTCAGCAAGTTCCTGGATCATACTCTGCAGCTCTGATGGGGTAGTTGCAAAAATGACTATGTCATCAGCAAAACGAAGGTGGGTTAGATAATCTCCATTAATCTTTATCCCTTTGTTTTCCCAGTTCAGTGATTGAAAGACATTTTCCAATGTGGCATTAAAGAGCTTCGGAGATATGGTGTCACCTTGTCTCACTCCCTTTCAAATTTTTATGTGTGTTGTATTTTCAAACAGCCGAATCTTTGCACTTGCATTTTCATAGATGTTATTAATAATATTAATGTATGCATCTTCAATACCGCAGGATTTCAGAGCCGTGGCAACTGCTGATGGTTTAACCGAATCAAAGGCTTTTTCATAATCGATAAAAGCCATGCACAATGGAAGTTCATATTCCCTCGCTCTTTCAATTAGTTCTCTCAGTACGTGGATATGATCTATTGTGCTATAGCCACTCCTGAATCCAGCTTGTTCTCTCGGTTGAGCCATGTCCAGTGTTACCTTCAAGCGGTGTGAAAGAACTTTAGTGAAGATTTTATAAACCACTGATAGGAGGCTGATAGGTCTGTAGTTCCTGAGATCCTCAATGTCACCTTTCTTATGTAGCAGGATCATTGTAGCATTGTTCCAATCCTCAGGAATCTTCCCTTCATTAAGGCATCGAGTGAAAATTTGGGCGAGTACTGTTTCAATTTCTCCACTTGCTTCTTGTATGATGTCTATAGTAATTCCATCTTCTCCTGGAGCCATCCCCCGCTTCATGTTCTTGATTGCATGAGCAACTTCTGCTGGGAGGACTGGAAGAACTCTGGTACCTTTCATAATATCTGGAGTACATGTATCATCCCTTTCATATAATTTGGAGTAGAAATCTTTAACTCTTGTCAAAATTTCGCCTCCATTTCTTGTTATAGAACCATCTTCTTTTCTCAGAGCCATAATCTGTTTTCTTCCCTTACTGAGATGTCCCTTTGCTATCTTTAGGCTTTGGTTGTTTTCAATTGCTTTCCTCACTAGCTCACAGTTGAATTTCCTTACGTCTTCAGTGATACTTTTTCGTGCTGTCTTGCATAGCTCTA
Source organism: Macrothele yani (assembly GCA_039090855.1). NCBI lineage: Eukaryota > Metazoa > Arthropoda > Arachnida > Araneae > Macrothelidae > Macrothele > Macrothele yani. The sequence continues at coordinate 57,050,488 of CM077021.1, forward strand.
TATATTCCACTTTGGAAGTCACATCTTCTTTAGTTGTCCTCATCTCTCTTCTTTTTTGCATCCACATTTTGGTTTTCCCTGATAATTTGTTTACATGCAACTTGCTCTTAGACCTAGCTAATTTTGTTGCTGTTTCCATAAGAGCTTTGGTTACTTTTCTGTTAACTTCCGAAATATCCACTTCTTCCGATGTTAGGCCTTCTAAAGCAGAGAATCTGTTCTTCAGTTCCAACTTGAAAGTATTATGGTGTTTTTTAAGGTTGGTTATGTCAATACATTTTGTTTGTCTTATGAGCTTGCCACGTTCCAGTTTAGTGTTGAGGTGCATCTTACATCTCACCAATCTATGGTCACTACCTGTGTTGAACTTGTTCAGCACACTGCAGTCTTCGATGACGAATTTTTTGTTACACATAATAAAATCAATTTCACTTGTCGTCCCAATTGGATGTCTCCATGTCCATTTCCTGTGTGGCTTTTTCTTGAAAAAGGAATTCAAGATGAAAAATCCTTCTGCCTCTGCGAACTCAACGAGAGTATTTCCACGCTGGTTTCTGTTGCCGTGACCGAATTTGCCTACTGAAGTTTCATTCTGTTGCCGGTGCCCTATTTTTGCATTGAAATCTCCCATAATTATCTTCAAGTGCTGCTTACCTTTATTATTTAGATGACGAATTTCCTCATAAAATTCTTCAATTTCTTCTTCAGGATGACTTGTGGTGGGTGCATAAGTTTGAATAATCTGAGCCTGGTATCTTATCGATAGTTGGATAACGAGTCGTGCAGCTCTGTCAGAGGAACTTTCAACTTCTACAATTTTATCCTTCAGTTTCTTGTTTATTATAAATCCAACACCACTAGTTCTGCCAGTATCTGTCTCACGATAATAGAAGAGATGTCCACTTTTCAGTTCAATGAGATCTTCTCCTTTTTTCCTTACCTCACTTAGCCCGACGATGTCCCACTTGATCCTTTGTAGTTCCTCTTCCAATTCAAGAAGCCTTGAATCAGAAGATAGGGAGCGTCCGTTGTAGGTAGCCAAGGTCAGCATCAAATGGCAGCCTAGTCCGGTCCTCCGGGGATTCTTAGCACCCTCTGCCTTCATGTCGCACTGGCCGCTGCCTTGGCCAGGTACATTCCAGCTGCCGGAGACTGAGGGCCAAGATTTAAGTTGTAGAGTCATTTTGGAGGTGTTTGGCCATAACTCACCGCGCTGGCCAAGCGGGTTGGTGAGTGTGGGATAGCATTTCCTCTGATCCCGATGGTATTGTTATACCACTATTGGCGGTCGTCAGAGCCCCTTTAGTGGGAACAGGATGCACCACGAGAAGGCGGGGTTGACATTTGTCAAGGAGAGGCTGTGATGTTACGCATCACAGCCTAGTATATTATATGTACTCGAAGGAAAATGGTCTGGCCAGATGAGCACGATATCCCCTGACAACATATGTACGCGTTTTCATGCTTTCACAACGAAAGAATAGCCGGTGGACTATATTATTTATAGTCAAAGAAATGATGATAAGGAACAGAGGAAACAATTAGTGGCATATAAAACTTTTCTAGTAGGCTTCTCCGTAGTCTCTCCTGTTGGTATCTCCTACTCTCCGTGTAGCTCGAGGATCCAATAGCCATTGACGACCACACGCCTTGCGTTCAGACCCGGTTTTTTAACTGGCGGTCGACTCTCTGCAAGATTTAAGCACACCTTTCCTGCAGCATTTCACAAATGCAGCCTATTTGCTAATATTTGCACCTTTTGCTTCAAGCATCCACTATCATCACGCTTTCAACGCTTGGCAGATCGCATTTGTACACATTATTTCTTGCGCAATGCACTTCAACTGTCTCTGAATGTAATCAGCATTCCCTTTTCGTACTGATTCAGCCATCTTGCGTCAGCAGCATCTGTAGGATAAATACTTGACATAAAGTGGTCTGGTGGTCGTAATAATTTGGCCATTCAGTGTACATACTACAGACTCAGTGTACGTCTGAGTATCCTAGAGACTCAGACTTACACTGTGGGGGTATAAGAGGATAAAACTGTGCCAAAAAGAAAGAAAATCTAAATCAGAGGATCTGACATATGTTCATGACAATTTTTTGCAAATGTTGTTGAAAGTAACGAGAAAATGGCTAGAAAAATACTCGATGGCCTCCTTAGAAAATCGCTCTGCATTTCTAATGAAGTCAGGAAACTAGTTCAGAACTGCTGAAATATGAAATTTTACCTGACGATAGAATTGACGTAGAAAAACTTGCCTTTATGGACAACATTTTTATCGAGTATCACAATTTTCATGATTAAATAAAAGAAAAGAAGTTTCTTTTTATGAAATAAGTTGGACTGCGTGAGTTGTATAGGCTTCAAATTAACAAATATTATAATTAATACTTTTGTTTTCAAACATAATACTGAAACCTCTTTAATTAACTCCTTTGTCCCGGAATATAAATGGTAAGTAGTTTCCACTTCAGTGTATAATATTTCCTGTTTTTTCTTACAAAAACGAAACTACAATGTTGATTTCATGAATCACATTTTTCACTTATCTTGCCTAAAACACTTCCATATAAAGAAATGCAATGACGAATTCGTTCGAACCACATCAACGACTACAAAATACCGTCTAAGCACGACGTGAATGTGCTGAGACGGTATTTTGTTGTCGTCTCTTCCATTTAGCCGTCTGCATTACCGAATCTCAACGAAAGTGTCCCTCCAGTCTTCCATGTGTTAACCTCTTAACAAACGGTAACACGAAACCCCACCGTGGTCCAATATTAACTTATCTGTCAAGGGTTCCCCTGGTTTCCGGTAATTTGCACTCTTTCTGGTACATTTGTGTACCACTCGGGACGAAACGGTTAAATGTTTACAAACTACGGCTTCGCCAAGACAAGCATTATTATCACTACGGTATAAATAACCGTAACAGTAATACAAAATGATATAACCAATGCGAACCTCTCTTCCATGCTCGGTTTTTTAATTGATAACACAAAATTTCTAATATAAACCCACTCTCCCATTATTTCATGCCGAGCTACTACAGAAATTAAGAATCAAAATGGTCGTTATTAGAGTTTGTAAAGAAAAATATTCTGAAAGTAAAACTAACAGTGGGAGGTAAAAGCCACAAGGACAAGCATTTATATGGAACAATTTGTGAAGTATTAGAAATAGTAATATTTGTATAACTGAAGTCCACCTTATCTAGCATCTTTTCATAGGGAACATTTGGGAAAGGATAATAATATGGAACAAAAGGTAATCCATGCATGTCTATACACTGATAAATGAACAAAATATGGGAAATAATATTTGAATCAGTCGTACTACTAATGAATAAGCCACAAATTCTAATAAGAGTGATGGATATACTTATCCTTGTTTGCTATGCTATTATCAACAGAAATTTGAGAAAAGTAAAGAAAAACGTTTGCCCCAGAAACAAATTCGTTTCCAAAAGTACCTTGCAAGTTGCTTCCATCCAACTATGAAGGCACGCAGCTCTTTCTTTAGCAAACGAGTCGTCCTCTGTCGCTTCATGAGGCAAGTAAAATATTGCATCCAGAAGGAAGAGAAATGTCTAAAGGCCAAAAGTTACCCCCAAAACAGGCGAACTGTTATTTATGAAAAGAGGAGCGATGTCCGAGTAAAAACACAGCAAATTATAGAACCGCGGTCAGTTACAGAGTGGGAAATAAACGGGAGAATTTTTATAATACGCATTTGCTACCAATGTGAGGAAAAACAGAATTTTCCTACAGGGATTCTCAAGGTAGACGGAAATTTTTTATTTACCAGTAATGATGAAACTTTAAACCAAAATTGCCGCGTCACATAGCTCTGAAACCTCTTGACTTGTTAGAACGTTTGTAGAAATAAAAATAATCGCATTTCCCTGCCGCAAAATTGAGTAAGGAACAACTGTTTTACAACAGTTTCCCAATTTACACAAAACAGTTTAGTTGCAACCCAGTATTGATAGATTTAAACTGTTCATATTAAATTGGTGACTTTCTTTGTTTTAGAAGAGATTAAATGTTAATTTCATTATATTTATAAAAATGTTTCGAAGAAAATACTGAAAAAATAAAAGATCAGTGGACTCAGAAAATAAGTATAAAAAAGCCCACAATGTTATTAAAAATATACTGAACCGTTTTAAGGAAATATGTACAAACTTGAATGATGTGCATCATGAAAATATCAACTCATATTCATTATATTCATTGGGGCTCTCCTTTGCCAATTTTTAAAGCGCACAAAAGAATTGGAGTATAAATGTAAATTTGTGCACTTCACTTCTTTGGGATATTTAACATATTGTGGTATGTAACAGATACAACGGTTTCTTTGTTAATTTACTTCAATCTATCCTTACTTACTCCCTCATTTTAAGTTTAATAGTAAAAATGAAAACCATTCGTTCATCATGATTCCCATGCATCAATTCCTTTCAGATATTGCCCTTTCTTCTGGCTGAAACAAATATTTCAGCGAAGTGCAGCGTCGCTTCAATCTACAACACTCATATCTCCGTCCACTTCTCTGGAAGAACTTTTAAATCAGGGTATCATATCAAGCTTTTCAATCCTTTTTACCCTTCAAGTCATGTGACTGTATGTGAAGTGCGTTCTAAGCCTATATCTTTATTAATTTTTTCTCAACGTTCAATCATTTCGCGTATCACATTCGTGTATTGTGTTGAAAGGATAGAGAATAAATATGTAGCATAGTTCCATAATAAACATGTAGGAGGAAAACGAATCGCTATTGTTCCATCTTGTGTTGTAATAACCTGAACCATTTGATGAAAAATTGGCCATTTGATGAAAAACAGGAATTATGGGCCGATCGTTTAAGGTAACCATCATACGAATATACGGTGTTTAGGATTTCATCAGTGCTCAAGCGCCATTCCTTGAAAATGTTTTTATTGCGTACTTTGTGCAATTACATGGAATTGAACTTCAAGAAATTTTGAAGTTTATCTACACAAATTAAAGCATGTCAACTCTTTTTAATTAAGCATTATGCTTAAATTTATAACGTGGCTGTGTGGCAGACTATAATCAGTTCAACTGCTTTGTTTTTGATATGCGGGGATTGTGCATATTCTGTTCATGCCACGCAACATGTACAGGTCATAAAATATTACTTGTCGTTTGTTGGGGCTTTAAAATTTGATATACGTTCTGTACATATTGTATATCCTTCCGAAGTATCGGACAGGTTATACGATACGAAAGAATGGGCATGAAATTTTAAAGCCCCAACAAACAACAAATTAAATACAAATATTAATTTATCATTTGTTATCAAATATCTGTTCACTGTATTACATGTAGGCAACTCTGAGGAATTTCCGCAGAAGAAAATCAACCACTTTGCCGCAAGTCACTTTCTCGGCCGAGGTCGCCGTCAGAAATCGAGGCTCTTCTACATTATCATGATTAGGTACGAAAATAGCAGACATTTTAAAATATATTAATTATTATTAAATGAAAACATCATGCTAATACAGCTTTATGTGCGCTGCTTAGATTTTTTGTATGTGAAACATCAGATTTAAAGCATTGGTAATAGTTTTTGCCACAGCAGAATGCTTTTTTATTAGCAGAAAAGAAATGGAAAGTTTATGAAAGCGTATTTGCCATTGCTTAATGCGCTACGCCATTTCCAATGATACAACGTGAACAGCCTAAGTTTGCGTCACAACTGGATTTTATTGCCAGATGTACAACGATATTCTACGTGGTATACACAAAAATATATGTTCCAGAAGCGTTTCACGTTTTGTATATTCAATTGCATGCAAAATAGCGTTCTTAAACAAGGAATACGTCAACCACTTCCTCCCTTAAAGGAGCACAGGTTGTGGCGTGTAATCGGCCCATTTTCTGGTCGTTCCACATGCAAACAAGTTTCATTCTGTCGATTTTTGTTGCGGGAGCTGTACCATCTTTTTATCATTCATCGTGGGTCCCCCAAACAATGTCATCCCTTTGGTACCTGCATCAGTCTCGTTGATTCCGCATCGTTATGATCCTCCGTTCGCCTGGCAAACTCTGATGTGAGATTTTGCTATACACGCCCTGCAGAAACGTGTTTTCAGCCTAATGTTCATCATATGCCTTTTCATAATAATCACCGTAGAAAAAGGGCACACGATTTGTCCTTACTTTTCGAGGGAAATTTCCTTTCAGTAATCAAAAACGCGGTGATTAAGGTTTTATCAGGAAATATGAAGCATAAGGGAACATATGGCAATACCCTATTATGAAAATTGGCAAATATTAATATAGACGTTTTTAATTCGTCAGATGATGTCTGAGGATTGTATGGCAATGCAGGGTTCATGCTGCCGATTCAATTCTTTACAAAGTACGAAACAAATCGTTTTGGTGATCAATAAAACGTTTTGGAAAAAAATAATAATGATTACCTTTTTTAATGACGTCAAAGCAAAAACTACCTTTGATTTTTATTCCGCTCGGTATTTCAAAAACGAAGTTAGAAAATTAATTACGTTGTGCATGAGATAGGAAGCTATTATGGGAAGAGAGTGAAGCTATATTTGGAGTAAGACCTATTATAATAGTTTATGTTTCTTATACTTCCAAAGAAGGGAGTAAAAAATTAACTGCTTCACATTACATTTGGCAAAACAATTAATTTGGACAATGGGTTATCGAAAACTTTAAAAAAGCCAGAGCAACCGCTGCAGTAGAACTCTAAATTCTTAACTGAACGCGATGTAAGGAACATCATAATTTAAAAGAATAAAACCCGCCGTTATTTGAAGGTTATGTTTGTTCGGAGGTGTACGTTAATGGAGAATTTACAGCACCAGACTGTAAATTTTAACGTTAAGACTCTTGACGGCACCTGACGTCAAGAGTCTTAACGTTAAAAACTGACGCCTTCACAGTAAATCAATATATTCCGCTAAGCCGATGTTCAAGCAAAAGGACACAAAATCAGTTACCCTTTAGAAACAGAATAGGACATCCCAGAAAAATATGACCTGCTGTTCTACTGGTATCGCGATATTTCAGGTGAAGCCAACAAGAAATCATATGCAGAACCTCGTTAGACATATATAGGCAGATAATTAATTTTCTAAATTTCTTTGAAATAATAATTACAGGATACAGAAGCCTAGGTTATCGAAAACCGATTTTCACTAAACTAACTATTATGAGTCAGTCACATGCTCTTAGCATATCCGGTAATCAAAATGATGTTCTTTTACACAAAGTACCAATTAAAAGAACATTAAAAGAATACATTGGTAAGTTACAATAGAAAATAAATTAAAATCATAGTTTCGTACTTTTGCGCTTCATTTACTTTAAGTAATGATCTTTATATTCCTCTCTGTATTGCATGAAATTTCTAACCTCATGAAGCGGACTCGCTAAATAGCTATTTCACTGTCTTATCCATGGAACTATAGATTTTAAAATGATTGAATCGGGAAGAGACTGTAACACACAACGTAAACCTAATAGCAGAAACTAATGTCTTGGCAGTTAGTGTGTGTGAGTCTGTAGGAGTCCGACGCCGCTGTGGTCCAGTGGAAGCATATCTGGCGCGTAACTGGAAGACCCTGTGTTCGATTCCTGGTGGCTGCCAATGAGAATTTTTCCGTGACTCACTTATAAACGTGGAAACAGCGATTACTTCTGTTTGATGTTCTTGGTCCACGTGGAATGTCTGTATTAATTCCCTGTTAATTATCTTTCAGTATTTTCCCTAGAGACTGAAATGAAAATGTGGATCAAATATTAAATTTTTGTAACTGTATGAATCCATTAGAAATGAAATTACTCAAAGCGACTTTTGCTTTCGCATTTCTTTAACAAGTGTAAAAGTTTATAATTTTCAAAAGCGTTTCCAAACTATTTTCCATGGTGTATTGCTTTCCGTGTCCTAATTATCTTAAGTACAACCAATACCGAAACTTCCGGAGCCTATCAGGGAAAATAATCTATTAAAAACTAAATCATATTAGAAAAATAATGTATTCATGATACATGACTGAGCAAGTTATTGTAATGTTAAAATGTGAGTAGAATGGAAGTGACAAAAATATTATTAATGAGATGTGAGTTTGTATTATCGGAACCAGTTTCTTGATTTTAGGCTGAGTTTCGCTTAGTTTAGCCTTAGTACGTTGTCAACGTGCAATCTGTTCCGGTATTTGTTTTTGATGAAAACAAGCACAGAAAGTGCTTGCTCATACAACTATGTTGCGGAAAAGGGCACCAAGAAATTAATAGCCCACTCACCTTCTTCGTGTAGATACACTGTGCATTAATCCAAAAATCAGGAAAAGGAAGTTTCGAAAAAAATGTTTTTTTTTCCAGTATCACATGAATGTTCAATGAACTGTTTCTTTTTCTCCATTGGTGGACACTGCTTGCATAGAATCTCGATCAGAATATGGACCCTTAATACAGTCGTGAGAGTCGATATTTTCCAAGTAAGCACTAATGCCTTGAACTACGTTTTAGCAGTGGTTTGTTATGTCACACAGGAAATCAGGGTTAAGTTGGAGCTTTGCCTTGAGAACTAAACCTCGAAGGGGTGGGAAAAAAGGCACGTCATCTTTTTCAGCTTCTCTATCTGCAAATACACTATCTACCAACAAATAATTGAACACCTGTGATAGCAAAGGAAAACGATGTTTATTCACTTTCAATAGTTGGTGGAGCCTCCACAAGTGGCGATTACAGCTGCGTCCCTCTGGGGCATACTCTCAACCAGGCGTTGAATGATGGCTAGCGGTATTTTCTTCCACTCGGCTTGGAGAAGACAGGTCAGTTCCTTCACCGAATTTGGACGGTATGGGCACCCCTTAAGTCGACCCTCCAACTCGTCCCAGAGGTGCTAAATAGGGTAAAAGTCCGTGCTCTGCGCAGGCCAGTCCATTCGATTAACCCCATTGTTACCATACCAAGCCAGGGTGGATATCGCAACATGACAGGTGGCATTGTCATCCAAAAAATAACATGGGTCCACCCCGTAAAACTGCCACAACGTAGGAAGCGCATGGTCATCCAAAATGGTGCAGTAGGTCTCGGCGTTGAGTCTAACAGGAATTACGACCAAGAGTCCCGTGCCATACTAGGAGAAACACCCCCATAGTATAATTCCACCGCCGCCGAACTTCACAGTTGGCACAATACATTCCGGCAGGAGGCGTTCTCCAGGCAGACGCCAAACCCAGACCCTGCCAGTTGAACGGTAGAGGGTGAACCTTGATTCGTCGCTCCAGAGAACCTGTTTCCACTGTTCAACGGTCCACTGTCGACGTTCTTTGCACCACGATAGCCGAGCAGCGCTATTGGACTTGGTGATCAAAGGCTTGTGGGCGGCAGCACGTCTATGATAACCGAGCAGATGGGCTTCCTTACAGATGGCATTCATCGAAAGAACACTCCCGGATGCCTGTTGAAACTCCTCGCGGATGTGGCCAATTGATTTGGTGCGGTTCTTCCGAATATTTCTGGTCAGCACGCGTCGGTCTCTAACTCCCAGTTTTGTGGGTCTGCCGGGTCGGGGCACATTCTGACAGTCACCTCTCATCTTCCACTCACCAATCACGTAGGCCACTGTCGATTTTGGGTACTTCAACTCGTTGGATATGTCACGTATGGATCGGCCATTTCTGTGATGCCCGACGATTTCACCTTTCTCGAAATCAGAGAGCTCCGAACTGCGGGGCATCTTGCATGGGACTGGCTGCGTTGTTGTTTCCCACAAGATATTTAACGGCGGCGGCCGTGACGTGTATCAGGACCGCAGATATCGTCGATTGCAAGGGTGTCCAATTACTTGTTGGTAGATAGTGTAGATGCTTGTGTCTCATGGCGTTCATTTTGTCTTGAACATTAAAAGGTGGGTAATAATGTTTCCTTGCTAGCTTTTATTTGTGAGTAGTGATTATCCAATAAGGTGAAAATATCAGCTACGTATGCGGCTCTACACAACTAAAATCCATCATAAAATCTATCCACAAGTCCACACATGTCTTTGAAATGAGAAACAAGGGTTTGCACTTCTTGCCTTTGTTTAAAAATACTGAAGAGCACTATTCCCCACGCAGCCACAATACTTCTGTACTGAAGAATAACTTTTTGTGGTCGCTCCCCCTTTTCATCACGTAATATTGAAAATAACCTCAGGATTTTATAGAACTCATCATGTTAACTACTTCTTGGAGAACATTTTCAGGGTGGGTGACAGATTTTTGGCCACTAGATATTCTCTGTGAATGCTGTATTGAGGAAACTGGGCGTGAAGAGCAACTTCCAAAATTTGTTTACCACGCTACGGGGGTTTCCTGTAATAGAACCTACTCCGTCCGTGCAAACCCCAGGCATTAACCCTTATCCAACAGATTAGTATGTATGAAACCATCAATAACTAAGAAGATGTTGGCAGAAATTGTATGAGCAGTCAGTGGTTCGTAAAATAAAAATTCTTCACAAACGGTTCTCTTCATCTTTAAATCTATCAAAACACATAAAATGGGTAAAATGCGCAATATCAGTCGACTCGTCAAACTGAGGAGCAAATCAATCATTTGCTTCTTTTCAATCACTTGCTTCTTGACATTGTCTTTTCAATCACTTGCTTCTTGACATTGTCTTTTCAATCACTTGCTTCTTGACATTGTCTTTTCAATCATTTGCTTCTTGACGTTGTCTGCCATGAAAATATTTATTTGTTACACGATATCCCAAAGTCCAAAAGTACGCTTTCCAAAAGTCCAGTTTTTTAATCATTGACTCAATTTTGTCATCACATGAGTTATCGTGGAAATAGGTCCAAATATGAGCAGTGACAGTAAAAAGCATTCTAACAAGTGAGTTCTACTAAAACAAGTTAGTAAAATCATGCAATGCATTGATTATAATACGCTTTCCAACATACCAGAAATCATTACTCAAGTTATTTCTCAAGTTATGAGAATAATGGCTGTGGAATAAATCTCGGTCCTGTGCCCTGTCCTTTGCTCCCATTTCGATGATATTCAACAGAATCGGTTCGGTATACCTCCGAAATAACATGATAACATTTTGTCGTAATCAAAGCATTTTTACGTAAGTTATGATGCATAAGGGCTATGGAATAGATCCCGCTCCTGTGTCCTAACCTTTGACTCCATTTCACCCATTTTCAATAGAATTCGTCCCCAGGCTAGACCCTACAAAATACTAACATTTCATCTAAATCGAAGCATTTTTCCCTAAGTTATGACGAATAATGGCGATGGAAGTGATTCCGCTTCCATGTCCAGACCTTTGACCCCATTTCTCCCATTTTCAATAAGGATTGTCGCCAGGCGGTCGCCTACCGCATACTAAACGTTCATCGAAATCGAACCTTTTTTACGTTAGTTATGACGCATAACAGCAGTGGAACGAATCCCGTTCCTATGTACTGGCATTTGACCCCATTTCGTTCACTTTAAACAGGGTTCCTTCCCGGGTGATCACCTACCAGATACTAAAATTTCATCGAAATCGAACGATTGTTACGCGAGTTATCCTGCGGACCGACATACGCACACGACGCGTGACGTAATGAGGCAGATGGGAATCGCGACCATCTGCTTACCGCAAGTGTGACATCATAAGACTTTAATAGGATCCACACACAATGCGTGACGTAATAAGACAGATGGCGTGACCGCGCGCCAACATTCTCAAAGGCGAGATTATGACGTCATAAGATTTCTACGCATTGGTAACATTAATGGAACAACGCCATCACTAAAAACGTTATAATTCGGGTTGGTTATTTAACCCACTAAACGAATTCTCCTGAAGTCGAGATCAAGCTAAATTGATTTCTAGTACCAGAAAACGGTAGGTTAACGACTTTCATCAAAATTCTTAGAGCCGTTTTCAAAATAAAATGTACATACATACATACAAGAATTGCTACTTTAAGGTGGACGTCAAGTAATTTTGCTTCCTATACTTCCAATGGAAAAACTTCTGTACACATTTTCGTCACAATTAATGCCTTCCCAAGGATGAAAATTTGAACATCGATTAAAATATCTTCATTTTATAACTTGCAATACTTAATATTTTCTAAAACATAACCATATTTATGCAATTCAACATTTGTTTGTCTACTGACGTCATGAAAATACAGGTCGCGCCATCTTTTTTCTGGACAATTAATGCGTTCACAAGGATGAAAATTTGAACATCGATTAAAATAGCTTCATTTCATAACTTGGAATACTTAATATTTTCTAAACCATAGCCGTAGTTATGCAATCCAACATTTTTTTGTCCACTGACGTCATCAAAGTACAGGTCGCTCCATCTTTTCTCTGGTTTCAAAACCACCAAAGGAAAAGTGATTGATTTTTAATATAATTATGGTTATGTTTTAGAAAACATTAAGTTTTCCAAGTTATAATATGAAGTTATTTTAATCGATGTTCAAATTTTCATCCTTGGGAACACATTAATTGTGAAGGAAATGTTTACAAAAGTTTTTCCATTGGAAGTATAGGAAGCAAAATTACTTGACATCCACCTTAATAATATGGGATAAGGGCAATGGAATGGATCGCAATCCTATGTCCTGACCTTTGACCACATTTCGTCCATTTTCAATAGGATTCGTCCCCAGGTGGTCCCCTACTACATACTGAAATTTCGTCGAAATCGAGCCATTTTTACGCACGTTATGACGCATAAGGACAATGGAATGCATCCCGATCTTATGTCCTGACCTTTGACCTCATTTGTCCCATTTTCAATAGGGTTCGTCCCTAGGTGGTCCCCTACCACATAGTAAACTTTCATTGAAATCGAACCATATTTACGCAAGTTATGACACATAAGGGCAATGGAATGATTCCGCTCCTAAGTCGTGACCTTTGACCCCATTTGTCCCGTTTTCAACACGGTTCGTCCCCCGGTGGTTATCTACGACATACTAAAATTTCATTGAAATCGAACCATTTTTACGCCAGTTATCGTGCGGACGGATAAAGCTGGAGCATATACGCTTCTTCAACCTACGGTTGGAAAGCGTGAAAAAGACAAGATGTAATCGATACGATATTTAGCTTGTGATACGAGGTGCAACTGATAGTTTGTCATCAAAATGTAAATGAAACATCCTCACTGAATTCTCTAAATATATGCGTCTGGTATCAAATACCGTATATTTCGATTCATTTATGAAACTTGTAGATACAGAGTTTCACAGAGCTGCAAAGTAGGCTAGATTAATGCAATTATTTCATAATTTGTAAACGATGTCACAGTAATTATGCAATATTGTTCAATTCAGATTCCGAAGTCACAAGTTTGGTGTCGTAGTTTTCCTAAAACAAATAAGTTGCTTCCTGTATAACTGTTTTTTCTCATGGATATTTCGTTATTTGCTGTGCAAAAGTTGTCTTTTTAAATCACAATTACCCTATGTATTTCAATTCTGGTTATCTCTCATAACGAACGTTATGCGTAACGTAACACGTTTCTGGAAATCTTGTTGATCGAGAACAATCAGGTACAACTTCTGGAAAATAAAATTTTAATATATAATTTTTTTCCATAAATGACTGTCATCTAAAGAGACCAGGAGTTTTAATGGTCTATAGAAATGATATTCGAACTATTGAAAGAAATATACACTTCCCGCCGATTGATATCCCGTTCCCCTAGAATCTAAATCTCATTGACCGATCATAAATATAATTGTAGGGACAGCGTGATTAAAAACAATTTTGCGAGTGAAAAAGTTCTACAGCGAATATTGATGATAAAATGGCCAAAATGAAATCCCTCCGTTCGGAATATTTCACTGGTGATGAACGTACGTAATTTGAGAGCTAGCGATTGGAATTGCAAATGGAAACTCACTAGGTCTTAATCGACCAAGAAACATACCGGTGTACGTCTAAAGCTAACGGAGAGCAACACGAGATCCCTGGAAAAGACATTCTACTCAGGGAGAGAAATAGTATTTTCTCAACTGATGTAAACACTATACATAACAATATGTAATTCAATTAAACTGGTGTTAGTACCGATAATGTGTGGTGTACTCTATACGAATTGCGCAACCTCAGTCAAATAGCCATTCAAAAGTACCTTATCATCACGAATAATGCCGTCCCCGGATTTTCCTGCGTGAGACACCTCGATATCTTACGCTAGACCAACTAAAAACGGCTTTATTCTGAGGAAGAATGGTATGGTAACAAATACCTCGATACATTTGGGCGAGTAGGAAGCAAAATTTGTGAATGCGATGTTAATTGTGTAGAAATGGTCAGGTGAGATTCTCCTGATTTGCTAACGCGTGTGTCCGACCTCCAAAACAAAGAGCTTTAATTTGGGAATTTCATTCCCTGTGATGAAATTAAACTCACTGCCGTTTTTAATGGCACGAGGACTTTTACTGTAATGTCGAACCTCGTGAGAAAGGAAATTCAGTTTATAAACCAACCACAGGTCATAGAGAAAAAAACCAGCTGGTTGGTTTGTTAAATGATTTTATCAATAAACATGCCCTTTTTCAAGTGGTTATGTCTTTCACCTCAACGCCTAGAATTCCCCAAAAATATCCACATCAATCAATAAATCTTCTCTTGAAAAAGTATCGTAAACCAGTTTTGTCTTCTGAAAAATTATTTTTGATGACCGCATACACAATATTGACAAAAATCATCGGACACCTAGAAGAAAAAAACAACATAGCATTTATTGCTATACATTAGTCCGGTGTCGGTCCACCTTTGGGTATAATGCATAGACTCACCCTTCAAGGCATGCTTTCGACAAGGGTTTGGAACACAGCGATGAGTATGCGCTTCCATTCAGTACACAATGCTGCCGCATAACTGTTGCTTAGTAGTTGGCCTTGGTTCCAAACTTCTTACGCGGCGTTCTAATTCATCCCATAAGTTCGCTATGGGATTAAGATCAGGAGCTCAGCGATGGCCAGTCCACGCACGATACGGAATTATCGTCAAACCACGCCGTAACAATCCTTGTTTTACGCTCGGTGCATTATCCTGCAGGTACCAACAAGGGTCCGTTGCATAGTATTGCCACAGAGGTGGTAGGGTATAACTGTATAGAATATCGAGGTAGACGAGCTGGTTAACAGGTTTCTCCACGATAACCAAAGGGCCGGTACCATACCACGAAAAACTCTCCCTCACGAGTACACTGCCAGCTCCAAATTTCACCGTAGGAACAGTGCACTGTGGTAAATAGCGTTCCCCCGGATACATCCATACCTACACTTGCCCATCAGAATGATAGATCGTGAATCTGGATTCATCAGTCCGTAGGACATGTTTCCATTGATCTAAGGTCCACGATTAATGTTCTTTTCACCATGCTAAAGGAAGAGTACCATTCCGAGTGGAGTTTAAAGGGTTTTGAACAACCGCATGACCACGGTAATCCATAAAATGAAGTTCTCTGCCAATGATATGTCTACATACCAAGGTTTCAGCATTTTTGCTCCCCTATACGCTGAGGTCTTGTGCAGTATTCCGTCGATTACCCGTAACGATTATCCTGAGGTTTCGACGTCATCTATCACTGATTTTTCTTGGTTTGCTGGTACATTTTGCTGTTTCAGGCACAGGATGTGTCTTTCACTTATTCAGTACATCCAAAACAGTTGACTCGGGTGTGTTTAAACTCAGCTCAGTTTCTCTTATGGGTAGCCCACTAATATATCACCAAACGATCTTTCTTTTTTCAAAGTCAGTTCTCTCCCGCCGCGACATTTTCACTCAACCTCACAGTGCGATATGATCGCGGTCAGCTGCAGGCTTGTTTTTAAACCATTTGCAGCTGTACTGCGCACTTCAACTACGCAACGGATCCGTTCATTTTCTTTTCAAGGGGTGTCCGGTGCCTTTTGCTAATACAGTGTACATTCGAAAGCATGCGGAAGTGACATTGAGCAGATTGGCGCAAGGCAGACCGTATCAGATTCTTACGATTTCAGTATACTATCATTGTTTATTATTTTAGATTCTTTGTTTAAACAGTAGCACAGCGAAATTTCCTTGAGCGAGCTAGTGTTTGAAGATTTGCAATCTGGTGACAGTAAACAATCGTAGCTTCAATGAATTGCTTTTTATTTGATGGACGCTTTATTCGTTCTAGGTGTTTCACATGATACCACAAGTTTTCTGTCGGGTACAAGCCAGGGCTATTACCTGGTCAGACCAAAAATGGAATGCACTTTGCTGTGAACTACTGTATGATTATTTGTATTGTGTATTAGGGAACGTTATCTTGTTAAAACGGAAATGGTGCATTTTTGGGAAAGCAGGGTTTATTTTCTAAAACAAATTGTCCCGGAGCCTTAAGTGCGGGATGAAACCAATATCATCCTACGCCAGGGAAACCACAGTTATTGAAATAGGCAAAATTTGACCATCTCTATTTTTTATTAGAGTTTAAATTATAGAGTGATATTGCGCGCTCCAAACCTGCATTGAAAGCAGAGACTGTGACTGGCTCTGACGTTGTGACAGTTACGTTTCGGTGGCTTCACTTTGATTACACGAAGGTAACTGCTGGCCCTCACTCTTCCTATTGTAACTTTTTTGCTCCTAAGATATCTGCTACAACTGTTTCGTTTCATCGAACATTTTTCAACCTAGCTGCAGAATATCACGATTTCTCAACATGGTTTGCCTCGACATCTTCACACCTATATAACTCCTATTATCTCTGATACAGCTGTTTCTTTTTATCACAAGTTTCTCAACCTAGCTACAGAAGAGGCCGTTTCTCAACCTATCTACAAAAGAAGACGGTTTTTCAACCACGTTCCCTTTACATTCTGACACACTAATATTTCTTAACATGTACGCTACAGCTGTTTCGTTTCTCCACACGATCAGAACACGTTTCCAACGAATACGCCGATTTGTTTATTTTTATCTGCTATCTAATTGGCCTCCGAAACTTCAGCACGGTCGAACGTGAAAACTCATAGAGGAACACCAGACGGTGGCCGAGACAGTAATCTTATCATCCAAGTTTACACCGAATCATCGAAAATTATCGATGTTTACCGACACTTCGAGCGTTTCAACAAATGTTTTGTTATTGGTTGCTGAATACGTCAGTATGACTGTTCTATTGAACAGAAATTTTACAAATCGATTGCCCATTCCCTGCTGCAGATGGAAAAGTGTGAGCTATGCAGTTTATTAGCAAAACTTTGAAATTCACAACGAATAAACATCGTGCTTCGATCATTACGTTGAACATTTAAAAAATACTAATGCTTACTCGATGTTATTAGTGAGTGATCACTTTTATAATGAACACATGTTTTACGTACCTATTGTCCATTTACTGCTGCAGACTGAATACTCTGGATTCAGGGGCTTAGCAAAAACATCGAGGTTTCCACCGACTCATCGAAAATTTTCACATAAACTACTAGTATCTATGCATTAAGAATGAATTAACCACCCATATCCAACATTGATGTTTTCCAACAATATGCCTATCCCTACTGCAACTAAATTAAATAAAGCAAAATGTTGTGAACATCATTAACTTATGCCACTCTCCAATGAGGTGAGTAGAGTTTTTAACATCTAATACAAAGCATTTAATTTAAACACTCTCTTTAAAATTTTGTTTACATGTCTGATTTTTCTATGTAAAAACCGGAAGTATTTGGTGTTACCCGTGCTCTATAGTATATAACGGTTCTGTTCTGTAATATCATTTAACTTACAGACCAATGTCTTTAAATTACATCCTTACCGGAGTTATAAAATGGTGCAAAATTAAAGCAGAAGAGGTTTAAACGCAGGCGTGTCGTACAATCTGTATTTCGTAAAAAAAGGACAGTCTCCTTGGCGCAATAATCTAGGATCTCGCTTCTGACAATTTATACGAGATGGCTTCAGATTCATATTCCGCCGAGCCATGATGTATTATTTGTCTTAGGGTACTGGCTTTCACTCTTCCCTGCAGCATGTTGCCCTAAACTAGGGACGGGAAAATGCTTATAGCCCATCGAAGTTCCCACAGCTGTCGCTAAATCCATGAACAAAAAAATAATAAGGTACCATGAAAAATTAAAAAGAAGATGCAGCAACACTCTAGTTTCGTTTATTTCCCGATATCCGATGTGAGCATGATCTGGATACTTCGTGTTTTGCTTGCTACTTTTAACAACAGCGTGACATCATACAGTGTATGACGGTTTTAGTGTTTAAATTTTTTTTGGGTATACATAGTTGTCCCAAACTAGCTCAGTGTGTTTTTATAAAAAATGTGCAGAACTGTGTTCGACCGTGGCACGAGTTTGAAAAAACGCAAAGTCGTTGTAATAAACATGGAAACGGCCACACTTATTTATCACGCATCTGTCCTCTGTTCTGCGGAGTTTAATAAGCGTTGTTTCGTGAACCGCTAAGAAATGTTTTCGTGCTGTGATTTTTCGAAAAAAAAATGTTGTTAAAGAGGAACAAAGATGAGCCATTAAACTTATACACTACTATAAAGGTGAAGTACCGAGACGATGTTTGTGAATTTGAGTTATTTATATGTATGGACTTTCATACAAAGTGTACATGAGATATAAAATCGCATTTCGCGATTTCATGCGTTTCATGATATTTTAGGAGTTATATTGCTAACATGTTTAGCAATAAAAGCTAGTTTTTTCTATAAATTTTAGGGGAAGTGTGATATTCTACAAAAACAACAAACGTAAATTGACAATGCTGATGCAGAAACGTTACCAATGTATGAGATGCAGAACGCCAAGTCTCTGCATGTAAAACAAGTCTTGAATTAATAGTATAAATACAAATTGTCACTTTGTTCCATATATTATGGCTAATAACTGGCAAAAAGGAGTTGCAATGAGAGAATTTTTCTTACGGTCCCGAAATTTGCATTCTGCAATTACGCATTTTAGTTCCCGTACATGATGCAGAAACGCCAATGCTTCGATCAGTTAATGCTGGGTATGCGCTTCAGAAGGAGATGGTGATGTCACACCTTAATTCAGCCAGTTGTAGCCTTCGTTCTGCGCTAAATAAGCTTTCTTTTTCATGTGATTATCATTGTCAATATTTTTTAAGAGCGCTAAGTAGATGTGTAAGCAAAAATTTGAAAAAATTTGCTTCATTTCATTTCAACATTTAAAAAGCTGGGAGGGAAATCTATTCCTATGCAGTGTGTCGAATGCATAACAACATATTGAAATAGTGAGGAATACGCACTAAAATATTGTAAAAAAATTAATAAGAAAAAAGCTTAGAACATACGTTTACTAGACCTTTCCTCGGCTTACTTCTTTTCAGGAATGGAGCTCCTTGGCTCTGAGAAAGTTCATTTAAAAAAAAAAAGGGCTATAGCGGAAATTCAAGATCGATTATTGACCATGGGGGAAACGAAAAATTTGTAAAGTAGATCTGGAAATGTAGTGAAAATTTTAGTTTGAATTCAGAGATTAAAATAATAAAGAGAAGTTGAAAACGTTTGAAGACAAAATATTTTTTCTTCAATTCTGAGTGATATAAAATCGAAATAATTTTTTTTACGATCCACGGAATTTTGTGGCAGTGATGAGCTAATACTCCTATTTACTGGAATAATGATATGTGTCCATATGAGCTTCCGGCATGTCTGTCCTCAGAGATTATTTTTTTTTTTTTTTTTTTTTTGCGTTGTTAAGATGTTAACGGTCATGGATGTTTTTCTAACATTATAATGTGCTGGCGTTGAGCGCAAAGCGCATTGTTTCTTTGAAATCAAAGGAGCTCATATTTTGTTTTTCTGAATCTGTACGATTAGAAGGTGCGCTGTAATTCCTGCTGCCAAGAATTATCATTGATTAAGGATAAATCAGTCAACCTATTTATCATTTCAGACGACCTTATTCGATGAAAATGTTTGAAGTGGTATTTTCGAGGTAATTAAATTTCCCTTGGGCGATAGATCCTTGTAATTTCTACCATTTCGTAAATGTCCGGAATAGAAAATCGTGGCTCATTATTTACTGGTCGAAAATTTAACGAAAGTCATGCATTATTTATATTCCTTTTTGACATCTTAGTGAACAGAAAAGAAAACGCACTGTTAATAATTTATTCATCACGTAAGCCTTGTATAGGTAATCAGTTCTAATATATTTCAGAAAATTTATGAAGCGGCGCTATATCAGGGATGGAAAATTTTAAAATCAGCACTACTATCCGAAATGAAAAGACAATTTTTTTGTTCGAACGGTTAATAACCGTCCTGAACAACTGGATGGACTACAAACAGCCGCTTGTTCCTAATTTAAGGCCACTAGCTTCAAGGAACGGAGGCATTAAATACCGTAAGAGAAACACAACATCCATTCGTTATAGGAATTGGAATTGTAAAATCCAGCGCTTAGAACACGCCACCGGACGGCAAACGGTAATCTGTCAAATTGCACAATTACTCGCGATGGACGAAACGAAATGCAAAATACTGTGAAAGGAACTTTAATTGAGACACATTAAAAGATTTACATATTGCGGTTGTTTGGAATAAAATAATAAACAGTAAATATGCAGATGGAAAGAGGAAATGCAAAATATGAGTTCTCTGTTGTCGTTGTTCCGAACAGTCAGTAGGCAGTGTGATTGACTCTAGGAGACAGAGAGCGTTCGCAATGCTACCCTGTACTGTTAGTGAGATAGCCAAATGAGCGTGTGTAACTCCTCTAAAAGGCAATTCAGAGGTTTGGGAGGGTCTTTTGTAGAGATGTTCCACAATTCGCCTTCCCAAGGCAGCTCATAAATGCTAAATAGGATTAGCGTACGGCGAATAAACTGTTTGATGTATTCGAGCGATATCTTCTGTTCCCCGATATTCTTCCACCAACTGAGCTTGATGCAGTCTGGCGTTATCGTCCATAAGGAGGAACTCTCCGCCGACAGCCCCTGGAACAGCTTAAGATAGGGGCTCAGAGTCCCAGGTCTATATTTCTGGCTGGTAACCGACTCACTATGAGTAATGTGCGACCATTTGTGGTGTCTTCCCCAAAAAAAAACCAAAAAAAAAACGCAAGCATGAAATTTGGAGCTTTCACGGCTATTTCAATTCTCCTGCGAGTCTGTTTTCTCCACGAATGAGATTACGACGGATATAAGGTATCAAACTGAATCGTGTCTCATCCTTAAAAACCGCACGTGCGCAGTTGTCCAGGTCCCACATGCAATGCTGGCGACTTCATTTTAGCTCTTATAAGGGCTAGAATGAATTTACTGGCGTTTAGTAAAATAGGCTAAAATCAGTGCTAACGAAAATATTCGTTGTCTAAGAAATGGTCTGAACAACGCAGGATATTGTGAAACTGAGTGTCAGAAAGCGTTCATTTTCACTTACCTTGTTCGTGGTCATTTAGGGGATGATTGTAACAAATCCTGTGTGACTGATTACATAAAAAAAGGGATTTAACTACGAAAGGAGAGATATGATTGAGTAACCTATTTCTATTAATAGCATGATGCAGTCTGGGAACTAAACTTTTTATATCAACCATATCATCATCATCATCATCATCATTGTCAACCATTATCAATCCACTGCTGGACGAAGGTCTCCCCAAGTTTCCTAAACAACGGTCTGTCTTGTGCCAGTCTCCTCCATGTCACTCCCGCATACTTTCGAATTTCATCCACCCATCTTCCATGTGGTCTTCTTCTGGGTCTTTTCCTGTCCCTTGGAATCCAATCTAAAATTTCGGCTGCCCATCGATGATCTGTCCTTCTGGCAGTATGTCCAGCCCATTGCCATTTCAGGGATTTAACTCTGATCATGATGTCTTCCACTCTTGTCATTTTTCGGATCCACGTGTTCCTCTTCTTATCTCTCCTTTTTATACCAAGCATGCACCTCTCCATGCTTCTTTGAGCTGTCTGCAGCCTTTGTATGTCTCTTTTAGCTAAGGTCCACGTCTCTGCACCATGCGTAAGCACTGGAAGGATGCATTGATCAAACACTTTTCTTTTAAGACATAATGGCATATTGCTCTTGAAAATTATGCTGTTTCTTCCAAAAGCTCTCCAGGCAAGTTTTGTACGCCGATTAATTTCTTCATCAATGTGACCCTCACTTGATATCTGCTGTCCAAGATAAACGTACGTGTCTGTTATCTCCAGCTTTTCTCCATCAATCGACAAATCTTCATTTCTTGTAAAAGCATTGTACATCACTTTTGTCTTCTGAAAGTTCATTTTTAATCCCACTTCTTTACTCTTGTCAGCAAGTTCCTGGATCATACTCTGTAGCTCTGATGGGGTAGTTGCAAAAATGACTATGTCATCAGCAAAACGAAGGTGGGTTAGATAATCTCCATTAATCTTTATCCCTTTGTTTTCCCAGTTCAGTGATTGAAAGACATTTTCCAAAGTGGCATTAAAGAGCTTCGGAGATATGGTGTCACCTTGTCTCACTCCTTTTCCAATTTTTATGTCTGTTGTATTTTCAAACAGCTGAATCTTTGCACTTGCATTTTCATAGATGTTATTAATAATATTAATGTATGCATCTTCAATACCGCAGGATTTCAGAGCCATTGCAACTGCTGATGGTTTCACCGAATCAAAGGCTTTTTCATAATCGATAAAAGCCATGCACAATAGAAGTTCATATTCCCTCGCTCTTTCAATTAGTTCTCTCAGTACGTGGATATGATCTATTGTGCTGTAGCCACTCCTGAATCCAGCTTGTTCTCTCGGTTGAGCCATGTCCAGTGTCACCTTCAAGCGGTGTGAAAGAACTTTAGTGAAGATTTTATAAACCACTGATAGGAGACTGATAGGTCTGTAGTTCCTGAGATCCTCAATGTCACCTTTTTTATGTAGCAAGATCATTGTAGCGTTGTTCCAATCCTCAGGAATTTTCCCTTCATTAAGGCATCGAGTGAAAATTTGGGCGAGTACTGTTTCGATTTCTCCTCTTGCTTCTTGTATGATGTCTGCAGTAATTCCATCTTCTCCTGGAGCTTTTTCCCGCTTCATGTTCTTGATTGCATGTGCAACTTCTGCTGGAAGGACTGGAGGAACTCTGGTACTGGTATCTTTCATGATGTCTGGAGTGCATGTATCATCCCTTTCATATAATTTGGAGTAGAAATCTTTCACTCTTGTCAAAATTTCGCCTCTATTTCTTGTTACAGAACCATCTTCTTTTCTCAGTGCCATAATCTGTTTTTTTCCCTTACTGAGATGCCCCTTTGCTATCTTTATGCTTTGGTTGTTTTTAATTGTTTTCCTTACTAGTTCACAGTTGAATTTCCTTACGTCTTCAGTGATACTTTTTCGTACTGTCTTGCATAGCTCTATATATTCTACTTTGGAAGTCACATCTTCTTTAGTTGTCCTCATCACTCTTCTTTTTTGCATCAACATTTTGGTTTTTCCTGATAATTTGTTCACATGCAATTTGTTCTTGGACCCAGCTAATTTTGTTGCTGTTTCCATAAGAGCTTTGGTTACTTTTCTGTTAACTTCAGAAATATCCACTTCTTCCGATGTTAGGCCTTCTAAAGCAGAGAACCTGTTCTTCAGTTCCAACTTGAAGGTATTATAATGTTTTTTAAGGTTGGTTATGTCAATACATTTTGTTTGTCTTATGAGCTTGCTACGTTCGAGTTTAGTGTTGTGGTGCATCTTACATCTCACCAATCTATTGTCACTGCCTGTGTTGAACTTGTTTAGCACACTGCAGTCTTCTATGACGAATTTTTTGTTACACATAATAAAATCAATTTCACTTGTCGTCCCATTTGGATGTCTCCATGTCCATTTCCTGTGTGGCTTTTTCTTGAAAAAGGAGTTCAAGATGAAAAACCCTTCTGCCTCTGCAAACTCAACGAGAGTATTTCCACGCTGGTTTCTGTTGCCGTGACCGAATTTACCTACAGAAGTTTCATACTGTTGCCGTTGCCCTATTTTTGCATTGAAATCTCCCATAATTATCTTCACGTGCTGCTTACCTTTATTATTTAGATCACGAATTTCCTCATAAAATTCTTCAATTTCTTCTTCAGCATGACTTGTGGTGGGTGCATAAGTTTGAATAATCTGAGCCTTTTATCTTCTTGAGAGTTGGATAACAAGTCGTGCAGCTCTGTCAGAGGAACTTTCAACTTCTACAACTTTATCCTTCAGTTTCTTGTTTATTATAAATCTAACACCACTAGTTCTGCCAGTATCTTTCCCACGATAGTAGAAGAGATGTCCACTTTTCAGTTCAATGAGATCTTCTCCTTTTCTCCTTACCTCACTTAGCTAGACGATGTCCCACTTGATCCTTTGTAGTTCCTCTTCCAATTCAAGAAGCCTTGAATCAGAAGATAAGGAGCGTCCGTTATATGTAGCCAAGGTCAGCATCAGATGGCAGCCTAGTCCGGTCCTCCGGGGATTCTTAGCACCCTCTGCCTTCATGTCGCACTGGCCGCTGCCTTGGCCAGGTACATTCCAGCTGCCGGAGACTGAGGGCCAAGATTTAAGTTGTGGAGTCATTTTGGAGGGGTTTGGCCATAACTCACCACGCTGGCCAAGCGGGTTGGTGAGTGTGGGATAGCATTTCCTCTAATCCAGTTGGTATAGTTATACCGCTATTGACGGTCGTCAGAGCCCCTTTAGTGGGAACAGGATGTACCACGAGAAGGCGGGGTTGACATTTGTCAAGGAGAGGCTGTGATGTTACGCATCACCTGACCTTACATCCCATCAACCATATATATAGCCACACTCACCAACCCGCTTGGCCAGCGTGGTGAGTTATGGCCAAACCCCTCCAAAATGACTCCACAACTTAAATCTTGGCCCTCAGTCTCCGGCAGCTGGAATGTACCTGGCCAAGGCAGCGGCCAGTGCGACATGAAGGCAGAGGGTGCTAAGAATCCCCGGAGGACCGGACTAGGCTGCCATCTGATGCTGACCTTGGCAACGTACAATGGACCCTCCCTATCTTCTGATTCAAGGCTTCTTGAATTGGAAGAGGAACTACAAAAGATCAAGTGGGACATCGTGGGGCTAAGTGAGGTAAGGAGAAAAGGAGAACATCTCATCGAACTGAAAAGTGGACATCTCTTCTACTATCGTGGGACAGATCCTGGCAGAACTAGTGGTGTTGGATTTATAATAAACAAGAAACTGAAGGATAAAGTGGTAGAAGTTGAAAGTTCCTCTGACAGAGCTGCACGACTCGTTATCCAACTATCGAGAAGATACCAGGCTCAGATTATTCAAACTTATGCACCCACCACAAGTCATCCTGAAGAAGAAATTGAAGAATTTTAATGAGGAAATTTGTCATCTAAATAATAAAGGTAAGCAGCACTTGAAAATAATTATGGGAGATTTCAATGCAAAAATAGGGCAACGGCAACAGAATGAAACTTCAGTAGGTAAATTCGGTCACGGCAACAGAAACCAGCGTGGAAATACTCTCGTTGAGTTTGCAGAGGCAGAAGGGTTTTTCATCTTGAACTCCTTCTTCAAGAAAAAGCCACACAGGAAATGGACATGGAGACATCCAAATGGGACGACAAGTGAAATTGATTTTATTATGTGTAACAAATAATTCGTCATAGAAGACTGCAGTGTGCTAAACAAGTTCAACACAGGTAGTGACCATAGATTGGTTAGATGTAAGATGCACCTCAACACTAAACTTGAACGTGGCAAGCTCATAAGACAAACAAAATCTATTGGCATAACCAACCTTAAAAA
Organism: Macrothele yani; assembly: GCA_039090855.1. Lineage (NCBI taxonomy): Eukaryota > Metazoa > Arthropoda > Arachnida > Araneae > Macrothelidae > Macrothele > Macrothele yani. The sequence goes on from CM077021.1 coordinate 57,076,275, forward strand.
ACACCATAATACCTTCAAGTTGGAACTGAAGAACAGGTTCTCTGCTTTAGAAGGCCTAACATCGGAAAAAGTGGACATCTTCGAAGTTAACAGAAAAGTAACCAAAGCTCTTATGGAAACTGCAACAAAATTAGCTGGGTCTAAGAACAAGTTGCATGTAAATAAATTATCAGGAAAAACGAAAATGTTAATGCAAAAAAGAAGAGAGATGAGGACAACTAAAGAAGATGTGACTTCCAAAGTGGAATATATAGAGCTATGCAAGACAGTACGAAAAAGTATCACTGAAGACGTAAAAATTCAACTGTGAACTAGTGAGGAAAGCAATTGAAAACAACCAAAGCCTAAAGATAGCAAAGGGACATCTCAGTAAGGGAAGAAACCAGATTCTGGCACTGAGAAAAGAAGATGGTTCTGTAACAAGAAATAGAGGCGAAATTTTGACAAGAGTGAAAGATTTCTACTCCAAATTATATGAAAGGGATGATACATGCACTCCAGACATCATGAAAGATACCAGTACCAGAGTTCCTCCAGTCCTTCCAGCAGAAGTTGCACATGCAATCAAGAACATGAAGCGGGGAAAAGCTCCAGGAGAAGATGGAATTACTGTAGACATCATACAAGTAGCAAGTGGAGAAATCGAAACAGTACTCGCCCAAATTTTCACTCGATGCCTTAAAGAAGGAAAGATTCCTGAGGATTGGAACACCGCTACAATGATCCTACTACATAAGAAAGGTGACATTGAGGATCTCGGAAACTACAGACCTATCAACCTCCTATCAGTAGTTTATAAAATCTTCACTAAAGTTCTTTCACACCGCTTGAAGGTAACACTGGACATGGTTCAACCGAGAGAACAAGCTGGATTCAGGAGTGGCTACAGCACAATAGATCATATATATGTGCTGAGAGAACTAATTGAAAGAGCGAGGGAATATGAACTTCCATTGTGCATGGCTTTTATCTCGATTATGAAAAAGCCTTTGATTCGGTGAAACCATCAGCAGTTACAATGGCTCTGAAAACCTGCGGTATTGAAGATGCATACATTAATATTATTAATAACATCTATGAAAATGCAAGTGCAAAGATTAGGCTGTTTGAAAATACAACACACATAAAAATTGGAAAGGGAGCGAGACAAGGTGACACCATATCTCCGAAGCTCTTTAATGCCACATTGGAGGGTGTTTTTCAGTCACTGAGCTGGGAAAACAAGGGGATAAAGATTAATGGAGATTATCTAACCCACCTTCGTTTTGCTGATGACGTAGTCATTTTTGCAACTAGCCCATCAGAGCTGCAGAGTATAATCCAGGAACTTGCTGACAAGAGTAAAGAAGTGGGATTAAAAATGAACTTTCAGAAGACAAAAGTGATGTTCAATGCTTTTGCAAGAAATGAAGATTTATCGATTGATGGAGAAAAGCTGGAGATAACAGACACATACGTTTATCTTGGACAGCAGATATCAAGTGAGGGTCACATTGATGAAGAAATTAATCGGCGTACAAAACTTGCCTGGAGAGCTTTTGGAAGAAACAGCATAATTTTCAAGAGCAATATGCCATTATGTCTTAAAAGAAAAGTGTTTGATCAATGCATCCTTCCAGTGCTTACGTATGGTGCAGAGACGTGGACCTTAGCTAAAAGAGACATACAAAGGCTGCAGACAACTCAAAGCAGCATGGAGAGGTGCATAGTTGGTGTAACCAGGAGAGATAAGAAGACGAACTCGTGGATCCGAAAAATGACAAGAGTGGAAGACATCGTGATCAGAGTTAAATCCCTGAAATGGCAATGGGCTGGACATACTGCCAGAAGGACAGATCATCGATGGACAGCCGAAATTTTAGATTGGATTCCAAGGGACAGGAAAAGACCCAGAAGAAGACCACATGGGAGATGGGTGGATGAAATTCGAAAGTATGCAGGGGTGACATGGAGGAGACTGGCACAAGACAGACCGTTGTGGAGGAAACTTGGGGAGACCTTCGTCCAGCAGTGGATTGATAATGGTTGACAATGATGATGATGATGATGATATATATATATATATATATAGAGAGAGAGAGAGAGAGAGGATCACAGAATAAAAGACTAAAAGGGAAAGCTGATATCATATGGTAGTTTCATTGACGTTTCTGCTGAGATGACATGGGAACATTTTTGACGTTGCTTGTGTAATACATCGTATTGAGACATAAATCACAGGTCTCCTTGCATAGAGAACTAACCCAAGCGATCTACGATAAATTGTAAATCCAGTTAATCTCGTGACAATGGATGAATGTCAGTTGCCTAAGGAGCTGCCTTGATAGTCTTTAGATGGCAATTTGTCATATATGTAGTTGCTGAGCACTTTAACTGAGAAGCCTCTAGTCTACCGTTCTGTTGCTATCACTATGAATCACCCAAGTGCTGTCTTACAGACAATTGTAACTCAATCAAACATTCCAATAGTGTCCGGCCTACTTTGAAAGGAATACGGTTGCCATGAAAAGCGACCTAATCTAATTCATTCATAACGTCGTCTTTATTTGTATATTAACTGTTACAGAGCACAATGGGTTTCTTCTTCTACACCACGATATTTGCATATTCACCTGCTGTCAGTGCATTACCGCTCATGCACTGCGCATTGTGTATGATTCTCTCTTTTGTCCTTTAATTTTTCACACCCTTTTAAATAACTTCACGGAAAACATATTTATATCTTTGTTACGTCGGTACAATGAAATAAATAAGATAATATTTCAGGGATAAAAATATCTTCAGCAGTTTTAATGGCACAACAGACGCCACGGGAAGGTATGTGGAAAATGCTGTAATAGGTGCATGGAACACGCTCAGCCTTCAGCTATCTACTTTCTTACATCAGAACAGCTTAAAAAATTAGTAGCACAATGTCTTAGCTATTTACTTTTTCATTAGCATTTCTTGGCCGGATGGAATAAAATATGATAATGTCCGGTTGTTTTTAACGGACGCAAGATCTTATAGACAAAAAGCTGCAGAAAATCTGAATGTTCTGTTTTCAAAAATGATTCACTTCACTTGCCTGGTTCACGCCCTCCAGAGAGTATCGCAGGAAAAACCCCGATTTCCTGTTGTCGATGCGTACATGAATAATGTAAATAATTTTTTCTAAAAGTTCCACATCGTGTTCACTTATTCAAATAGTTGGAACCAAATCTCGCTATACCGCATAAACATAATCTGCCAAGATTGGAATTATGGATAGTGGCCACTGTTTATTTCGCCAGTAATTTAACATGATTGCTGATATTGGAAATATTTTCTTGTGGAAGAATCCTGCTCTCTAGGGAATACTAAACACATGCTGTCTAAAGATTCCACTCGTAACTAACTTTCAGCCAAGCGCACTTCTCAAAGTTTCCCTGTATGATTACTTTGCTGCAAAAAACGAACGAAACTATAGTGAATGCAATGAAAATTTTACATGATGTAGTTAGTGAAACTGATTGTGTTCCTGGACTAAACAGTCACCTCGAGTGTTAAAAATGTAAATGAGTTTATTCAGCAAATAATAACTTGAAAAAGTGAAAAACGTCACTAAAATACTCGAAGGTGATTCTTCAACTTTTATTGAAAATGATACTATAACAGCACCATGTCTCATATACACCCACCTCCGTAAAATTCGAAAGGTCATTTTCTATTCTAAAGCAAATTCTAATTGACAGAAATAAGAGTTTCACTTTTGAGCATTTAAAGAAACGCCTAGTAATTGTGTGTAATCGCAAAAGTACAGGGTGATCCATTTAGACCAGTACCCTGAAAAAACCTTACATTTTTCCAAGGGATCCCGCAAGGAACTTCTTCTATTCAACAGAAGCAGCAACTCCTGGAGAATGAAAACCGCCACCGTGAAGAAGTTTCTTAACGGTAACTCTGACTCAGCTCGTGATTTGTTTGTTGCTGCGTTGTCATTCACTTGCGTGCATTCGGAAGCATGCAGCACTCTATTCCAGAGCGTGTTTTTAGTGAAATCGTATTGGGTAACCAATTCTGTCATCAAAACGCAACGAGCATTTCGAAGAAAGTTTGGAGTTCGAAAAGTGCCATGCAAGTCAACAATTCTGTCGATGGCAAAAAACACTGGAGCAAACCGGTTCTCTTCTCAGCGGTAGCGATAGACATCACCCTACGATGCCCCAAACGCGTGTGGATGATGTTCGGCAACGTTTACTTCAATCTCCGACGAAATCGTTGCGCAGATTAATCCAACAGACATGATATTCATACGGAACTTGTCAAAGGGCAGCAAAAAAAGCGAATATTCGGCCATTTAAAGGGCATGTAATCAACCAGCTGCAGGAACTGGACAAGGGAAAGAGAGTAAGTTACTGCAAATGTTTCAAAATTTTCTTAATTTGCGATCTGATATTCTCTCTATCACATGGTTTATGGATGAAGCCTGGTTTCATCGGTCAGGCTATGTCAATTTGTAAAACAGCAGATACTGGGCTGCCGAAAACTCACACTTTATGTGTGAAACACCGATGCATTCACAAAATGTTGGTGTATGGTGTGCGGTTTCGTCTACGAAAATTATTGGCCCCATTTTTTCTCTGAGACTGTCAACTCTGACGTTTATTGCCGCATATTCAATGAATTTGTGGAACAACTTCATGACATTCCAGCTTCTTTGATGACAAATTAATTTCAAAAAACATATGGCATCCCCGATCTCCGGACTTAACTTCCCCTGACTTCTTTTTATGGGGCTACTTAAAGGATAGAGTTTACAAAACCCATCCAAAAACATTGGATGCATTGCGTAAAACAATCACGACTGAAATTGGTAATGTTACTGCTCGTACTCTGCATGAGACATCACTGAATATGATGCGGCGTGTTCAACTGTGTTTACAAGAAAATGGAGGACAATTCCAACATTTGTTTTGATAAAATGATTCTCCAATACCACATCTATAATTCTCAACTTACTGTATGATTTTGTTGTTATTTATAAAAAAAGTTTTAAAAAAGTTATAAGTAAATCACATGGTACTGGTTTGAATGAATCACCCTGTAGAAAAGTGAAACATGATTTTGTAAATTTAGTTCATTACCTCTGTATGATTCAGATTTCTTCAAAGTCTGTGCCCATTAAAAATGCCTATATTTGGAACCTATTTTAACTTTTTATTTCGTTTAATTAACTGTTAATTTTGCATTTTTTAAGGCTGAACTTCCGGTCCTTACTTATTCCCCACTAAGGAATGAAATGTAGTTATTGCTGTTTCATTTTGTTACTCACTGATCCAGTGTAACCAATTTCTTCCAGTAATTAATTCTAACATTTTATATAATAAATTTTCTCTGAGTCAAATATTCAGCACTTTTGGGTTTTATAGTGACGTCTACTGAAAGAAGTTTTCCAACTTCTATTCGTTTACGTAGTCGCTCTTCCTATACAACAGGTAACTGGAATTTTGTTCAACACCAGATTTTTTATAGCTAGTCATCAGATAAAAATGAAGATATGAATCTATAGAAACATTTCAGTTTTTTTGAGGCTGGTAAATATCCTTCAACGAAACTTTGTGTCAGTTGTTGGTTGCGTACTATCATCACTGTTGTCTTCATAGTTCATAAGAATTAAATTTAAGACCCAAGAAAAAAATACTATGAACTTGACACATTGCCCTCTTAGAAAGGAAACGAGAAAATAGAGAAACATTTCGAATCGTAAGATTGAATGGTGTCCCTTTAAAAAGAAGTTATAAGTTGCCATAACTTTTACCAAATATTACCGTTGTCAGCTTTCCGTAAATTTAAATGTTCAGTTCCTTCATGACAAAAAGATGGGAGACCAATAAGGATGTAACCCCCAAAGAGGCTCAAAAGATTATTTATCGAAAAAAAAAACTGTATAGATAACAACAAGTACAAAACCAGCCGTTTTAAAACACTGTTTCGTTTTGTCTCTCATAGAGCAAGTGAAATATCATTTAACCTCCACCTGTGCTAATTTAATGGAAGTTATTTTGCACTCCATGAGTTTGCTATCATAACGTTTCAGCGTGTTGTTTCAATGTATTTATAAAATTTCAGGACATTTTGCATTACTTGTTATCTCTTCTAAACTCAAAAATGTTTCTAGATATTCGTCATCAAGGTTTCCCTTGAGAACTGCGCTATAAATTGAATTTAAAGTCCTGCAATGTCACCCCGGTGGAGCAGCCGTCTGAGCGATGGCGTCTGATCATTCGTCCGAGTTGGGACCGGATACGAAACTCGGTGAGGCATGATATTATGTTGTCTTCCGGTATTGACTCTTATCCTTCCCTTAATCAATGGTCCTAAATTCGGGAAGGACGAATGATTGTGAGTTTTCCATGGTGTTCGTTAAACCCCCAATAAAAAAAATGTGCTGCAAATTTCAGGTGCACACTACGTATCTTAGGAAACGTAGTGTACACCTACAGTAGAAATTTATCTCACCATTTCTACAAATGCCCTTTCAAAGTTTGAAAACATGGTATTTTTACCCTTTATCGTTCCTTCACACAACATAATGATTCATAAACCGCATAATGTTTCCAATACATATTCTTTCCCCAAAACGATATCTAATCTCTTACTATGCTCTGTATACGTGGAATATTTGCAGTACAACTGCTAAATTACTTTTATGTTCAACACCTTTCAATGTGAGCATCGAAAGTAAAGCTTTCAATGCATGACCAGTTTTGGTCACAACATGTGAACAAAATTATGGTCATCAGAAGTTCCATAAATATGCATTTTTTGTTTTGGAGTGCGTCTCAGCTACAGATATTTCCACCATAAAAAACAGATTTTTAATGCTGTAGCTCATAAAGGTTCCCGCGATTTTGTCCTTTATGATACAAAAGATTGCACAGGATATCCCCGCTAGCTTTAAAAAGATGTATATTCTTACGTGGCCAATTAGTAAAGTCCACGATCGTCCAGGGCTTTTCTATGACCACATCGGTTTCGCACTCTAGAATTTTTCCTAAGTTTGGGCAGTCCAGGTACATCCTTGGAATATTTGACGGTGTAAATTCAAATTCTTTGTAATTTTCGGAATGAAGTAACTCGTCACCCGGGCGACTCAAATGATACCATGTTCGAAATCCCTTCCCAGGTAGCACAGACTTGCAATTTAATGTAAGCCTAACACTGAGCCACCGTCTTTTAAGAATAGAAGACGCTGGCTCAGGGTTGGTCCTACGTTAAATTGCAAGACTGTGCTACCAGGGTTAACGCCTTGTAAGCTCCCACCTGAAATACGAATCCTACTACTTGAGCTGGCGGAGATATCTGCCTCTATATATTGTTCTTTTCGGGCGATGCCATCAACCGCATGGGAGTGGCGGAATTCTCGGAGGTTTCGGCTGCCTTCCTCGCCGTGTTTTGGCAAGTATTTGCAAAACACCTATATAATATAATTTTCGGCTGTATTCGTGAATCTCTGCATCGTAAATTGGGAACCTACTGTCGCATATTGTTCTTTTAGACTTTCCTGTAACGACCTAGTAGGGGAAAGGGCGTGGCAGGTGGCGCTAGTGTGTTGAGTCGATGCTGATGGGCTGCCCCTTAGCGGTGCTTTTTGGAAATTTATGTTTTTCTCGGGAGATTTATTGGACTTTGACAAATTTTTTAAGGAAGGTTTTTCAATGTGTTTTGTTTCCTCGAATTTGTTTTTTATTCAACTTATATTTTTAGAACTTCCTTGAGGTGTTAGGAATTTTTATAGACGTTGCATTATTTACTTACTTTTTTTATTTTCTAGAGAGATTTATGGGACTTTGTCAAATTTTTGAAGGGAGTTTTTTGGTCGTTTCCAGTATTTTTTGTTTCCTCGAATTTGTTATATTAAACTTATATTTTTAGAACTTTCGTGAGGTGTTAGGAATTTTTATAGACGTTGCATTATTTTTTTATTTTATCGGGAGATTTATTGGACTTTGTCCAATTTTTGAGAAGTCTTTTCAATATGTTTTGTTGCCTCGAATATGTTTTATTAAACTTATATCTTTTGGGAATTCAATGAAGGGTTAGGAATTTTTATAGACGTTGCATTATTTATTTATTTTTTTATTTTCTCGAGAGATTTACTGGACTTTGTCAAATTTTTGAAGGAAGTTTTTTTGTCGTTTCCAATATTTTTTGTTTTCTCGAATTTTTTTATTAAACTTATAATTTTAGAACTCCGTGAGGTGTTAGGAATTTTTATAGACGTTGCATTTTTTTTTAATTCTTATATTTGTCTTCCCTCCAATTTTAATTTAGATGAGGAAAGGCTTTGTTTGAAAAGATTTCGTTCCTGTTGAATCATGTTCCGCTATATTTTGTCCGCCAAGTGTTTTCGGATGACTCACAATTTTCTCTTTGTCTCGGACCATACCATTTTGTATGACACGTGTTTTGGGACGAGTGACTATGATGGGGGACGCATGTCGTGATAGCAGACAAAACCATGACATCAGCCAACGCCATTCCCTCCGCGGGGTCGGAGGTTTACGTCATTTGAGATTCTGTTAGACACATTAAGTTCCAAGACTGATTTTTTTTCAATAACTTGATCATTTTGCAACGAATTTATTCCTTATTTCCCCCTAATTTCCCATTTTATATTCATAATTTTTCGACGTAACAATTTTTTTTATTTTCTTTTAGGGGACTTCACGCATTTTCAATGGACGTTCCAACATAAAGACGTTTCCCAAAGTTTTGTGCTGCATACAAAATCTTAAAACACGATTGTTTATTAACGTATTTACGTGTTCATGACATTTTCTGTTACATTTTTTAACGTTGTACCTTTTTCCACCGTACAAAGCCACAATTTTTTATGCATAGTTAATATGTTTATTTTTTCGTATTTTTTTATTTCTTCATGATTATTCAGTGAAATGTACCTTTTAATGCATTATCTTAATCTTTTGGTTCTAAATGCTTGCGTACTCGTTAAACTTCTCGATGTACCAACATTATTTTCTTTTCTAACTTTTCAAACTAACAACTACTTTTATCGAGGCTTTATTTTTTCTAATTTAAACTAGCAAACGTTTCTTCATTATTATTTCCGTTTCCTATACAAACAACTTTTCTTACTTGCTTTGAATGTATGACTTAATCTGGTTTTGTATATAGCTGTTTCATGTTTGTGCAAGAAATATACAGATCTATAGCAACTAGCTATACATAACATTCGTTCGTAACAGTATCTTTTTTTTTTTTTTTAGATTTAAACCAACACACGCTTCTTAACGACTTCATATCGGTTTTTTGGGGAACTTTTCTTTTTCTTTCATTCAATTTTATTCCAGATCATGAGACGAGAAAATGCTTCTTTAGAAACGATTACGTTCCTGTTCGCACTAATTATTGGACTTTGACAATTTTTTTGTGAAATGACTTCATGCTAATTCTGAGTCTTTCGCCTTTGCAATATTATTTTCTCATAATTTTTTCACGTGTTAAAGAACTCTACAGGTCTTTCACAGTTAAAATTCTGGTCAAACAATATTTTCTTACTTTATTTAGCATATCATTATAGCTTCCCGATTTTCGCTATTTTACTTCATCTTTTTTGAAATTTAGTAAAACATTTCAGTATGTCAGTAATTTATTTCTTACTTGGCCAAACTTATGACTCCTTTTATTTAGATTATTTTTTTCATTTCATTTCAGCAAAACGATTATTTTAGATGTAGCAAATCATCAGGTTTTTTTGTTTCCTTATATATCATATTTTCCAACTTGCTTTAAAGTATTCCTCAAAGCTTGCATGTATGTCAAATATGCATTTTTTTAAACCTTCCCTAGTTTGCTATACTTTTTCGTGGACTGCCCCAACAGGAAAGCATTCATTGTCAAGGCATGAAATCTAAAACCTTTTTTCTTACGATAAAATTTGTATTCTTTGGGACATATTTTCTGTATATTGTTCTGTCTCGTCCGAAAAAAACATTCATTCTTGAGGCAAAGCGAGTAATTCCGTTTTTCCACTAAACATTATTTTTTTACGTTTTACTAACTCACCACCCCAATTGCGAAAATAAAGAAATACTTACTTCTGTTCCCTACATATCGACTCAATCTATTTCTTTTCGAAATGCTGATCATGACATTTCAACTAAAAATTCATACTTTCACCAAAAATCATTTTCTTCAAAGAGAAATTTTTTTAATCTATTTCATGTATAACTAAATTTTTGTTGTTTACTCACCTCATCAAAGTCAATAAGAACTCCCCTAATCTCATTCCTTTCCCTCATTTAGTTCGCTTAAATTGAGATGTTTCAAAACTTCGCGTATATTTCATTCCCTTAATGTCCAGTTCTCCCGTGTCTGTCCCTTCATTTTTAACTTCTGTGCATGCTGCATTTTATCTTTAGACGTTTAGTTTCATTGACCTTTTTTTCGTTTTAATTAGGTTTTCATTATCGTATTTTTTATTCATTGTCTCAGCAGAAAAAGCTTTCATTCTGGAGACATAGCGATTAAGTCCGTACCTCCTCTAAACATTTTTTTCATGTTTTACTAATTCTTCAGAAAAGCAGTTGTTTCCAAACTCCCATAGTGAAAATATCGTATTCCCCTTATAGTACTTATTATATTTTTTCTTCTGTTCAGTGTTGTATGATTCTTCAAAGTTTGGTTTATTTTTATGAAACTTCTTTTTTTCTTCGTTTTTTTTCTGATTCAAACTATCAATCTTTTCCTATCGATTTAATTACTCTTATTTTCCCATTCGACTTTACTTTTGAACAGAAATGTATCTAAAATCTTCAGATGTATTTTAGTCTATAAGGCCGATTCTTCTCTGTTTCAAATAAAGTCGTTTTAGGATTTTAGTGTAAATGCCTCTAAATCTTTCGAACTTACTTTTTATAGTTTGATACTAATTCCTCGAGGTTTATATTAAAACATGAAAGAAGCGTGTTTTTACGCTCTCTCCAGGATGTTAGCTTTCCCCAAGAAATTAACTTTGAATTATCCCCTGTTTCTGTCGGAAACTGACAATCTCCTGCGATTGTTTTCACGCGTCTACTGCTTACAGGAAAACCTCATATGGCATGAAATCACTTTGCTGGGAGATTAAACTAAATTCTGGTTTTGAACTTTGAATGCAAACTCAAGCTCGCAAAAGCATAGTTTTCTGAGCAAACTTAAACTGTCTAAAATGACAAAAATCTAAAACTGCTGACTCAATGAGACAGAGCGTTTGAACTTTGCCGTTCATTCACCATTAACGAGATCCGTCGTGAACCACTAGAAGGGAAGTAAGCAGACCCTGATTTAGTCCACTGTTTCCAAGGGAGGTAGAAAGCTAGTGTCGTAATTTAAAAGCTCTTAACTCAAGCCTCCCCAGGATACAATTTCGGACGAACGAATACTACGATCTCAATGCTTAGACATTGAAAATTTACTTCAGACAAATATTTTCTCACTTAAAGTGCTTCAATTCAGAATTTGTACTACTTAAGATTTCCCTTAGTCAATATTTTTTCTGTCTTAAAAAATTCTAAAGGGTTGATTTTGAAAAAAAACGAGTTCTCACAAAAATGTAAAATTTCCTCACATTGTACTAGGAACCAAAAAAAATTTTTGAGGAAGCTTGAATGTTAAACATTTCAACTATTTCTTTCTCTTCATGTTTCATTCCATAAACTTTCTTCAAATTCCTAAATATCCAAGAATTTTGTTAAATGTCCAATTTCGATTCCCCCAGAAATTTTTTCAAAATGATAGTTTCTCTTTAAAAAAAAATTCCAGAAAAAGAATCCCTTCACTGAAACAAGAACTTCCTATTCAAAGTATTCCATCCCTCTTTCTACTTCAAATACTCTATTTGTGAATCTAAGGAAGTTTTTTTTTTAATATTCATATATTTTTTTCTCTAACTTTAGAAGATATTGTCCCAAAATGTATGTACATATTACGATAGTAAAATATCTTACTACTGCTTGATGTTAAATTCACTTCACACTGCCCTAAGGAAATTCGTTCATTTTCTCATAACACATAGACATGCTATTTTTCTTCCCATTCACTTCAAAGACTTAAAATCATCTTAATGGAGTCCTTTGAGAAAAACTTTCATAGGAAAGCATAAATTTGTCCAAAAAGTACATTAAAAATAAACAAGTGTTGAAAGTTTCTGTACAAGAAGGAAATTCTGTTGTAACTTCTAAACGAAAAATGACAAATTCTAAAAAAATATGTAAAAATGTTCGATGGACATCATATTAAAAAAATTTAGTTGAAGAAAAGTGTCATTATTTTATTTTTCTCCGTTTTAAATGTATTCATTTTCGGAACAGTTCATTCTTTCCTAGGGTTAAAAATGGAACACTCCATTTTTCTTAGTAGACAATTTTGAGAAAACCCATTTCATTAAAAGCAGGGAAATTCCCATAGAATAACATGGGAAAACTAGTATACATAAAAAAGACTGTTTCGGAACGAGTAAAAATCTGTTAAAGTTCGTTTTCGAAAAAGTTGGAAATGGAATGAAGTAAAAACAGTCACAGCAAGTTCCTGAAAGTTGAAAATTGGATGTACTAAAATGTCTAAGGAAAGCAATTCTTATAAAACACAGACTGTTTAGATTTTCCAGGATAGGGGGTCTTCAGTGAGAGCGCTTCTTCTTTTCAACTCAAAGAATAAAGCGAGTCAGTTTGAAACATTTCAAACTCCCCGAAATTAAGCCGTGTACTCTGGTTTCGACTCCATACTGTAAAGCATTGCTCTCAGACCAGTCGGAATTCCGACCCGATTGGTTGCCTAATGTAAAACATTAGGCCCCTTTCCAATAACAATTCCCAAATATCCTTAAGAAAAGTCTAGCAAAAAGGCACTAGTTCATTATTAGAACAATTGGATTCATTCTGTTACTGTTTTAAACATTTCAAAAAAGAAGTTTACATTCTCACGTTTACTTTAAAAATCTTGAAAGCTTAAATTTTGACTCATCTCAAAAAAAAAAAAAATTCACTTAATATTCAATTTAAAAAAATAATAATTACTCTTTAAATTCATGTCTTAAAACTAAAAAATATTTACGCTGAATATTTCAATAAATAATAAATATTCACAAACTCACCTTCTACCTTGCCCATTTAAAAAAAAAAACTACGTTCATTGCTGAATTTATATATTCGAAATCATTACTTCTCCAAGTAGTTCTTTTCCCCTGATTGTAGAGAGGAACTCTTCTGAAATCTCCACTTTTCCACATGTGTTCATAAAAGCTTGAGCTACTTCCTTAGGATTGAACAAGGCCACAGCGTTCTCGAAACTTGAAATCGCTTTCCTGTTCCACTCAGTGGTTAGGCATGGAGGATGCATGTGAATAGGTGGAAGTACTTCAGAAATGCATTCGCGACATCTACATACCTTCAGGATGTTCTCCTCGATTAAATTTTTTAAACATTCAATTAAATTGTGTCTAAGTTCACACACCTTAATCGATGTAATTTGAAACTTTCGGGATTCTTCGAGTACGATTTTCTGGAATTCTGAAACCATTAACAATTCCTGGATGCTGTCCCTCACACCATCCAAAATTATTTAGTGTTTAATAAACTGCTTTCTGGTTAATGCAACTCCTGTTGTTAAGTGAAAAATCCGGAAACAGAATTTGAAAGACTTGAAGACGTCTTACGTTATTCAAACTTAGAACAGGACTAAAATTTGCTCAGCGTTTCCTTTGCATTCTGTAACCAACACATGACCGTTATGACCACGTGGTGATTGATGTGTTACCATGCGTCAGCACACTAACTGCCCGATGACTGTTTCCTTATCTGGTCATCTCGCAACGAACATGCTATTGACTCTAATCAGACAAAGCGAACTTCAGCTTGAGAGATAAACGAAATGATTTCTTTATAACTAACTTTCATATCTTGAGAGAATAAACTAAAACAATTCCTCATAGAGTACATAATAAACGTAAAGAAATTCTTCAACGCCGAATTTGCACTAAAATGATGGTGGTGTACAAAAAGCGTGATAATTTAATCAGACACCTTCAAAGAATTCTTCTTGGAATTAACGCTGCTTTTGAAAAACGAGTGAATTATGAAATTCTTTGTTCTCCACACAGAGAAATTTCAGATTTCGAAATCTCGCCGTCCTGACCCACTTTTTCCTGAGTGAAATTTAACACATGGTGGAACTCTCCACTTACGCATTACTTTTAGTGGAAAATAACTCTCATGAAAGAGGTCAACGGTTCCAAACGACATTGATTAAAATTGGAGAGAGGAAAAATAGAAGAATTAAAAAAATAATGCATAAGCAGGATTTTCAAAAACATAAAAAAATATAAGTTTTATATAAAAAAGAAATTCCAGGAAAAATATTGGAGGGGCGAAAGATTTCCATTCCTTCTTCCATTCCCCAAAAAATTTAACGAAGTCCAATAAATCTCTCGAAAAAAAATTAAACAAATACTTGGACTGACACGTGACGTTAACCCATCCCGCGGCTAGTAGTAGGAGATACACTGTTACCCCCTCTGACATCATTTTTTTCTATGCGAACAGAAATTAACTTGAACAACCGTCTTAGAATATGCCTCTTCCACGTTTTTTTCAGCCATGCTAGAGCAATCATATTGCTTTTTCCCACCAAAAGTTCTAGCAAAAGGAGCAGGAGACCTCGGAGCGTAGCCCGAAGGAGCTCCCTCCCTGTCACGCTCCCTTGTTATCTCCTTCGAGCTACGTTCCGAGGTCTCCTTCTCCTTCTTGCTAGAACTTTTGGTGGGAAAAAGCAATATGATTGCTCTTGCATGGCTGAAAAAACGTGGAAGAGGCATTTTCTAAGACGGTTGTTCAAGTTAATTTCTGTTCGCATAGAAAAAAATGATGTCAGAGGGGGACCAGTTTATCTCCTACTACTAGCCGCGGGATGGGTGGACATCACGTGTCGCTCTCTCTCTTTAGCCAGTCCAAGAATTTGTTTAATTTTTTCGAGAGATTTATTGGACTTCGTTAAATTTTTTGTGGAAATGGAAGAAGGAATGGGAAATCTTTCGACCCTAAAATATTTTTCCTGGAATTTCTTTTTTATATAAAACTTATATTTTTTTATGTTTTTGGGAATCCTGCTTATGCATCATTTTTTAATTCTTATATTTTTCCTCTCTCCAACTTCAATCAATGTCGTTTGGAACCGTTGATCCCTTTCATGAGAGCTATTTCCCACTCAAAGGAATGCGTAAATGGAGATTTCCACCATGTGTTAAATTTCACTCAGAAAAAAGTGAGTCAGGACGGCGAGATTTCAAAATCTGAAATTTCTCTGTGTGGAGAACAAAGAATTTCATAGTTCTTTTTTTTTTTTTTTTTTTTTTTTTTTTGATTGGAGGTTTAACGACCACCGTGAGCAACTCAATGGGCTATAAGCAGTCGCCCGTCCCTAATTTAGGGTCACTGGTTCCAGGGAAGGAGAGAGCCAGTGCCGTAAGACAAACACAACATCCATGCCAGACCGGGATTCGAACCCGGACCCCTTCGGACGAATGATCAGAGGCCAACGCCTTAGACCACTGCGCCACCGGGGCGGCAATTTCATAGTTCACTCGTTTTTAAAAAGCAGCGTTAATTCCAAGATGAATTCTCTGAAGGTGTCTGATTAAATTCTCACGCTTTTCGAATACCACCATCATTTTAGCGGAAATTCGGCATTGAAGAATTTATTTACGTTTATTATGTACTCTATGAAGAATTTTTTTATTTTATTCTCTCAAGATATGAAAGTTAGTTATAATGAAATCCTTTCGTTTATCTCTCAAGCTGAAGTTCGCTTTGTCTGATTAGAGTCAATAGCATTTTCGCTGCGAGATGACCAGATAAGGAAACAGTCATCGTGCAGTTAGTGTGTTGACGCATGGTGACACATAAATCACCACGTGGTGATAAGGGTCATGTGTTGGTTACAGAATGCAAAGGAAACGCTGAGCGAATTTTACGTCTTCAAGTCTTTCAACTTCTGTTTCCGGATTTTTCACTTAACAACAGGAGTTGCATTAACCAGAAACCAGTTTAAGAAACTCCAAATTATTTTAGATGGCGTGTGGGACAGCATCCAGGAATTGTTAATGAGTTCACAATTGCAGAAAATCGTACTCGCAGAATCCCGAGAGTTTCAAAATACATCGATTGAGGAGTGTGAACTTAGACCCAATTTAATTGAATGTTTTAAAAATTTAATCGGGGAGAACATCCTGAAGGTATGTAGATGTCGCGAATGCATTCTAAAGTACTTCCACCTATTCAGATGCATCCTCCATGCCTAACCACTGAGTGGAACAGGAAAGCGATTTCAAGTTTCGAAAACGCTGTGGCCTTGTTGAATCCTAAGGAAGTAGCTCAAGCTTTTATGAACACATGTGGAAAAGTGAAGATTTCAGAAGAGTTCTTCTCTAGAATCAGGGAAAAGAACTACTTGGAGAAGTAATGATTTTTATTATATAAATTCAGAAATGAACGTAGTTTTTTTTTTTTCAAATGGGCAAGGTAGAAGGTGAGTTTGTGAATATTTATTATTTACTGAAATATTAAGCGTAAATATTTTTTAGTTTTAAGACATAAATTTAAAGAGTAATTATTATTTTTTTAAAATAAATTTTAAGTGAATTTCTTTATTTGAAATGAGTCAAAATTTAAGCTTTCAAGATTTTTAAAGTAAAAGTGAGAATGTAAACTTCTTTTTTGAAATGTTTAAAACAGTAACAGAATGAATCCAATTGTTGTAATGGTGAACTAGTGCCTTTTTGCTAGACTTTTCTTAAGGATATTTGGGAATTGTTATTGGAAAGGGGCCTAATGTTTTACATTAGGCAACCAATCGGGTCGGAATTCCGACTGGTCTGAGAGCAATGCTTTACAGTATGGAGTCGAAACCAGAGTACACGGCTTAATTTCGGGGATTTTGAAATATTTCAAACTGACTCGCTTTATTCTTTGAGTTGAAAAGAAGAAGCGCTCTCACTGAAGACCCCCTATCCTGGAAAAACTAAACAGTCTGTGTTTTATAAAAATTGCTTTCCTTAGACATTTTTAGTACATCTAATTTTCAACTTTCAGGAACTTGCTGTGACTGTTTTTACTTCATTCCATTTCCAACTTTTTCGAAAACGAACTTCAACAGATTTTAACTCGTTTCGAAAGAGTCTTTTTTTGTATACTAGTTTTTCCATGTTATTCTATGGGAATTTCCCTGCTTTTAATGAAATGTGTTTTCTCAAAATTGTCTACTAAGAAAAATGAATTGTTCCATTAAGAAAGAATGAACTGTTCCCCATAAGAAAGAATGAACTGTTCCGAAAATGAATACATTTAAAAAGGAGAAAAAAAAAGAATGACACTTTTGATCAACTAAATTTTTTTAATATGGTATCCATCGAACATTTTTACATATTTTCTTAGAATTTGTCATTTTTCGTTTAGAAGTTACAACAGAATTTCCTTCTTGTACAGGAACTTTCAACATTTGTTTATTTTTAAGGTACTTTTTGGGCAAATTTATGCTTTCCTATGAAAGTTTTTCTCAAAGTACTCCATTAAGATGATTTTAAATCTTTGAAGTGAATGGGAAGAAAAATAACATGTATATGTATTATGAGAAAATGAACGAATTTTCTTAAGACAGTGTGAAGTGAATTTAACATCAAGCAGTAGTAAGATATTTTACTATCGTAATATGTACATACATTTTGGGACAATATCTTCTTAAGTTAGAGGGAAAAATATACGAATATTAAAAAAATTCCTTAGATTTACAAATAGAGTATTTGAAGTAGAAAGAGGGATGGAATACTTTGAATAGGAAGTTCTTGTTTCAGTGAAGGGATTCTTATTCTGGAATTTTTTTTTTTGAGAAACTATCATTTTGAGAAAATTTCTGGGGGAGTCGAAATTGGACATTTAACAAAATCCTTGGATATACAGGAATTTGAAGAAAGTTTATGGAATGGAACATGAAGAGAAAGAAATGGGTTGAAAGACCTAAACTTTCAAGCTTCATCAATTTTTTTTGGATCCTCATACAATTCTGGGGAAATTTAAAGTTTTAGTGAGAACTCGTTTTTTTCAAAATCAACCCTCTAGAAGTTTTTTATATAGAAAAAATATTGACTAAGGGAAATCTTAAGTAATACAAATTCTGACTTGAAGCACTTTTAAGTAAGAATATATTTGTCTGAAGTAATCTTTCAATGTCTAAGCTTTGACACCTGAGTATTCGTTCGTCCGAAATTGAATCCTGGGCAGGTTTAAGTTATGAGCTTTTGAATAACGACACTAGCTTTCTACCTTCCTTGGAAACAGTGGACTAAATCAGGGTCTGTTTACTTCCTTTCTAGTGGTTCACGACGGATCTCTTAAATGGTGAATGAATGGCAAAGTTCAAACACTCTGTCCCATTGAGTCAGCAGTTTTAGATTTTTCTCATCTTAGACAGTTTAAGTTTGCTCAGAAAACTATGCTTTTGCGAGCTTGAGTTTGCATTCAAAGTTCAAAACCAGAATTTAGTTTAATCTCCCAAGCAAAGTGATTTCATGCCATATGAGGTTTTCCTATAAGCAGTAGACGCGGGAAAACAGTCGCAGGAGAGTGTCAGTTTCCGAAAGAAACAGGGGGAATTAAAAGTTAATTTCTTGGGGAAAGATCACACACTGGAGAGAGCGCAAAAACACTCTTTCATGTTTTAATGTAAACCTCGAGGAATTAGTATCTAACTGTGAAAAGTATGTTCTAAAGATTTAGAGGCATTTACACTAAAATCCTACAATTACTTTATTTGAAATAGGGGAGAATCGTCCTTATAGATTAAAATACATCTGAATATTTTAGATACATTTCTGTTCAAAAGTAAAGTCGAATGAAAAAATAAGAGCAATTAAATCGATAGGAAAGGATTGATAGGTTGAATCAGAAAAAAAAACTAAGAAAAAAATGAAGTTTTATAAAAATAAACCAAAGTTTGAAGAATCATACAACACTAAACAGAAGGAAAAACATAATAAGTAAACTAAGAGGAATACGATATTTTCACTATGGGAGTTTCGAAACACCTGCTTTTCTGACGAATTAGTAAAACGTGAAAAAAAAAATGTTTGGAGGAAGTACGCACTTAGTCGCTATGTCTCCATAATGAAAGCTTTTTCTGCTGAGAGAATGAATAAAAAATACGATAATGAAAACCTAATTAAAACGAAAAAAAGGTCAATGAAACTAAGCGCCTAAAGATAAAATGCAGCAGGCACCGAAGTTAAAAATGAAGGGTCAGAGTCGGGAGAACTGGGTATTAAGGGAATGAAATATATGCGAATTTTTGAAACATCTCAATTTAAAGAGAACTAAATAAGGAAAACTCATATTTTTGACTTTGATGAGGTGAGTAAACAATAAAAATTTAGTTATACATGAAATAAATTTTAAAAAATAGCTCGTTTAAGAAAATGATTTTTGGTGAAAGGAGGAAATTTTAGTTAAAATGTCATGATCAGCATTTCGAAAAGAAATAGATTGAGTCGATATATAGGGAACAGAAGTAAGTATTTCTCTATTTTCGCTATGGGGGTGGGGAGTTAGTAAAACGTAAAAAAATAATGTTTAGTGGGAGAACGGAATAATTCGCTTTGCCTCTAGAATGAATGTTTTTTTCGGACGAGACAGAACAATATACAGAAAATATGTCCCAAAGAATACACATTTTATCGTAAGAAAAAAGGTTTTAGATTTCATGTCTTGACAATGAATGCTTTCCTGTTGGGGCAGTCCACGAAAAAGTATAGCAAACTAGGGAAGGTTTAAAAAATGCATATTTGACATACATGCAAGCTTTGAGGAATACTTTAAAGCAAGTTGGAAAATATGATATATAAGGAAACAAAATCCTGATGATTTGCTGCATTTAAAATAATCGTTTTGCTGAAATCAAATGAAAAAAAATAATCTAAATAAAAGAATTCATAAGTTTGGCCAAGTAAGAAATAAATTACTGACATACTGAAAAGTTTTACTAAATTTCAAAAAAGATGAAGTAAAATAGCGAAAACTGGGAAGCTATAATGATATGCGAAATAAAGTAAGAAAATATTGTTTCACCAGAATTTTAACTGTAAAAGACCTGTAGAGCTCTCGAACACACGAAAACATTACGAGAAAGTAATATTGCAAAGGCGAAAGATTAGCATGAAGTCATTTTACAAAAAAATTGTCAAAGTCCAATAACTACTGCGAACAGGAACGAAATCGTTTCTAGAGAAGCATTTCCTCGTCTCATGATCTGGAATAAAATTGAATGAAGGAAAAAGAAAAGTTTCGCAGAAAACCGATGTCAAGTCGTTAAGAAGAGTGTATTGGTTTAAATCTGGAAAAAAAGCTACTGTTACGAACGAATGTTATGTATATCTAGTTGCTATAGATCTGTATATTTCTTGCGCAAACATAAAACAGCTATATAGAAAACCAGATTAAGTCATACATTCAAAGCAAGTAAGAACAGTTGTTTGTATAGGAAACGGAAATAATAATGAAGAAACGTTTGCTAGTTTGAATTAGAAAAAATAAAGCCTCGATAAAAGTAGTTGTTAGTTTGAAAAGTTAGAAAATAAAATAATGTTGGTATATCGAGACGTTTAACGAGTACGCAAGCATTTAGAACCAAAAGATTAAGATAATGCATTAAAAGGTACATTTCACTGAATAATCATGAAGAAATAAAAAAAATTACGAAAAAATAAACATATTAACTATGCATAAAAAATTGTGGATTTGTACGGTGGAAAAAGGTACAACGTTAAAAAATGTAACAGAAAATGCCACGAACACGTAAATACGTTAATAAACAATCGTGTTTTAAGATTATGTCTCCAGCACCAAACTTTGGACAACGTCTTTGTGTTGGAACGTCCGTTGAAAATGCGTAAAGTCTCCTCAAAGAAAATAAAAAAAATCGTTACGTTAAAAAATTATAGACATAAAATGGGAAATTAGGGGGGGAAATAAGGAATAAATTCGTTGCAAAATGATCAAGTTATTGAAAAAAAATCAGTCTTGGAACTTAATGTGTCTAACATAATCTCAAATGACGTCCACCGCCGACCTTGCTGAGGAGAAAACGACCTTGGCTGATGTCATGGTTTTGTCTGCTATCACGGCAGCGTCACCCATCATAGTGTCTCGTTCCAAAACACGTGTCATACAAAATGGTATGGTCTGAGACAAAGAGAAAATTGTGAGTCATCCCAAAACACATGGCGAACAGGAACAAAATCTTTTCAAACAAAGCCTTTCCTCGTCTAAATTGAAATTTGAGGGAGGATAAATATAAGAACTAAAAAATAATGCAACGTCTTTAAAAATTCCTAACACCTCACGGAAGATCTAAAAATATAAGTTTAATAAAACAAATTCGAGGAAACAAGAAATATTGGAAACGACAATTAAACTTTCTTCAAAAATTTGACGAAGTCCAATAAATCTCCCGAGAAAATAAAAGAAATAATGCAACGTCTATAAAAATTCCCAACACCTCACGGAAGTTCTAAAAATATAAGTTTAATAAAAAAATTCGGGGAAACAAAAAATATTGGAAACGACAATTAAACTTTCTTCAAAAATTTGACGAAGTCCAATAAATCTCCCGAGAAAATAAAAGAAATAATGCAACGTCTTTAAAAATTCCTAACACCTCACGGAAGTTCTAAGAATATAAGTTTAATAAAACAAATTCGAGGAAACAAGAAATATTGGAAACGACAATTAAACTTTCTTCAAAAATTTGACGAAGTCCAATAAATCTCCCGAGAAAATAAAAGAAATAATGCAACGTCTATAAAAATCCCTAACACCTCACGGAAGTTCTAAAAATATAAGTTTAATAAAAAAATTCGGGGAAACAAAAAATATTGGAAACGACAAAAAAAACTTCCTTCAAAAATTTGACAAAGTCCAATAAATCTCCTAAGAAAATAAAAAAAAAAATAAATATTGCACGTCTATAAAAATTCCTAACACTTCAGGGATTTCCTAAAAAATATAAGTTTAATAAAACAAAACATATTGGAAAGACTTCCCAAAAATTTGTCAAAGTCCAATAAATCTCCCGAGAAGAACATAAATTTCCAAAAAGCACCGCTAGGTGGCAACACATCGCGTACACATTTCCTTTCCCCCACTCGGTCTTTGCCAACCCTCAAAAACAAAGGCCCAAGGTAATAATAAAGCTCCAAGAAGCACCGCTAGGGGCAGCACATTAGCATCGACCCTACACACTAACGCCATCTGTCGCGCCCTTTTTCTACTCGGTCGTTGCCATCCATCAAAAACAAAGGTCCAACGTAATAATTAAGTTCCAAGAAGCACCGCTGGGGGCAGCGCATCAGCATCGACCCTACACACTAGCGCCACCTGTCACGACCCCCACATCCTCCAGTCACAAGCTACGCCCCTCAGCTCCTTCTGCCCGTGCCACACACCAATCCTTCGGCGTCAGGCCACGCCCCCATCTTTCTCCTAGAAGGATGCATCCTTGGCGCCGAACCCGCCATTTCATACTACTATTGTTGTCCTGATAATTAACGGTTTCAAAGAACGTAGCGGGTTAGTATTTCAGGAGCAACATTTTTAACCACTGGTCAGCCCGTAAGCTGTAATCATTCCTTTTGTGTTATAAAGGCTGTTCCTAGATTCCCCTTAATTTAAATTCTTTCAAAGAAAAGCTACTTTTACGCATGTAACATTCTGTTTGTTGTATATTTTATATGTATCTACGGCACATATCATGTTCTTGTAAATCAAATATTCCGTTCGCATAGGAGAAGCACTTTTTGGTATTACCTGGAAAACTTAAGACTTCTGCATTTTGGATTACCGTTTATTATAATTTCCCTTAGATTCTTGGAAACATGCTTATGGTGGAGATCTTCTAATGTGTAACTAAATAGTTTTGTGTGAAATATGTTTTATGTTTTTACCTATTTAGTCAAAATATATTTCTTACAAAACAGTGCAAAATGTTACAAAACTGCTTTAAATGCACTTAGTATAAAATACAAAACTTAACCTGTTCAATATTAACATTTCACGGTTGTTCTGGCTAGTACGCAAGGAAACTTATAAACAGCAAAAACATTTTTACCTAACGAACTGTTGTTACAGCTTGTAAATATTGCGTTATAGATTTATAGCTCGTAAATATTCGTTTTAGCCATGACAAAACAAATTATAGCCCGTGTCGCTTTGTCCGATCAATAAGACCATTGTTCGCAAAGAAACTGCCTTGTATTTCTATTATTTTAGGACAGCCGAAGGTTAATATACTGTTAATGACGAAATATTTCTGCCATTAACAGATGTCCTAAGAAATATTCAGCGTATAAAAGAAATCAAGACGGAAAGCCTAAATATTTCAGTTTTTAACGAAGTCTGGATAATGTAAAGGGCATACACATTAACAAGTATTTTTTTACACTCTCTCCGAACGCCCAAATTTCTTATATGAAGTTTTTTTCTTTCATATAATAAAAAAATCCCGCTTGATGACCTATACCATATGGCATTAAAAAGAAGACCACATGGTCTTAATTTAGGCATTGTATCCCTTTAAATTTGAATTGAAAGGAAAAGATGATTTCCTTTGGAAACTACATATATCCTCTACAAGTGGAAAGTCAACGCAGTTATTATAGTAGAATTTCTTGCAGTCTGCGACTTGAATTTCAATTTCTGAGATTACCTTCCTTTCCAATTTATAACGCACACTCTGCTTTTTAGAAAAATTATTTATCATCGTTGAAATATATTTGAATGCCAAAATAGTAAACGCACGTATTTAATCACAACCAAAAAACGACTGGACATGAGATTGATCCTGATTTTTAAATTCCATTGTTATTCAAAATTCAAAATTTATAATTTCACATAAGGCCCATGTACCACAATTAGTATTCTATTGGAGATAAAATCTGCACTTACCGATAGAAGAATCTGTAAATCGCAACGATATTTTTGTGTCGTCCGTTTTTCAGAGAATTTGTTAATTTGCTAAATAACTGATAATTTTAAGTGCGAAGATTCACGTGCTAGAAAGTGATAGACGATGCAAAATAATGATCTTACAGATAACACACTACTTTAGGAGACATTGTACACTGCTGGGGATACTGTTTTTTTCCTCCAATTCCAAAAGCATCATATTTAAAGTACATAGTATGGTACGAGATGTTTTATCATATACCTTGGGTTACAGCGATTTACAAATTATCCCTTTTGTAATCCGTGCGTAAATGCCTCTGACGCATGAACTTTCCCTACACCTGAAAACAAATTCATTTGTTCAGGTAAGAAGCCGACTTGTACGAGGAGGTACGAAACATAAATGCATTTTTGTTACTTTTAATTACCTCAATTACAAATTGTGCGAAATTTTAGAATAAAGAAATATCACAGTTGAAAATATAGTAAGGAAATCCATATGTCTTTGTTTTGTTGGGGTAATATACAATTCAACAGAGACAGAGCTTGCAGTGCCGACCCGGTCTCACAGTGGTCTAAGCGATGGATTCTGTTCATTCGTCCCGAAAAGGGTCGTCCGGGTTCGAATCCCGGTGAGGCATGGATGTGGGGTTTGCCTTACTGCACTGGCTCTCTCCCTTCCATGGAACCAATGACCCACAATTAGTAACGGGCAACTGCTTATATCCCATTGAGTTGCTTACGGTGGTCGTTAAGCCTCCAATCAAAAATAAACAGGAAAAAAAAAAAAAAAAAAAAAACAGAGTTTGCACACTTATGAAATAATATCATCATAGCGTAGGAAGCGTAATTTACACTCTAAGACGTCATCTCATGTTACATGAGCAGCAGAACATATTTTCTTCTTAATTTTCGAGATCACGTAGAGAACCATTCGGTATGAAGGGGTGTTTTGATAATTAAAATTCCTTGATTTTTTATTTCTTAAAGAACGTACTTAATACATTTGTGTTAAATTGTGGAAGATGTGTAGCCCAAAATTTTCTCTAAATCTGATCACTACAGTACTCACAAACGCAATTCAACAAAAATGTAAAGAAATAACTTCTGATTTAAATTGATATATAAAATATCTATGGTGTACGCATTGGTATGGAAAAAACGAAACTGGAAAAACGTTCACACTAGATATGATGTATTTTTAAAATACTGCAAAGCGGTGTCAGTTTTTTTTGTGCGTTTTTCTTAAAATACGTATAAACCGCGCTTGCCTTGAATTACAAAGGTTCTGTCCCAATTTCCAGACATTTTCAACAGGAACATTTTCTCCTTTTTATGCTTCAATAGAATAGTTTGAAGACTCCTTTAAACTGTTGACGGTTAGTCTTGCTCACAACGGAGGAAGAGCTCCCTCTCCAAAAAGATGTATTTGCCAGTTGGTTCAGAACCTAACTACCGTCCTAGTACAAACGAGTAGAAGAAGATGAGTAGTTTCAACAGGAAATGGTCGAACCACATTCGCACCTGGATGTTTCCGTAGCCTCGAAAAATCCAAACGAGCTACCTTAAGATTAAACACATAGACTGTAAACTTAATCACAGTGAGCCAGCGCCCGCCACGCGAGCCCCTGGTTTTAACAAGTTAGTAAAATCATGCAATGCATTGATTATAATAAGCTTTCCAACATACCAGAAATCATTACTGAAGTTATTACTCAGGTTATGAGAATAATGGCTGTGGAATAAATCTCGGTCCTGTGCCATCACCTTTGATCCCATTTCGATGATATTCAACAGAACCGGTTTGGTATACCTCCGAAAGAACATGATAAAATTTTGTCGCAATCAAAGCATTTTTACGTATGTTATGATTCATAAGAGCTATGGAATAGATCCCGCTCCTGTGTCCTAATCTTTGACCCCATTTCTCCCATTTTCAATAGAATTCGTCCCGAGGCAAGGCCTTACACCATACTAACATTTCATCAAAATCGAAGCATTTTTACGTAAGTTATGACGAATAATGGCGATGGAAGTGATTCCGTTTCTATGTCCTGACCTTTGACCCCATTTCTCCCATTTTTAATAAGGTTTGTCGCCAGGTGGTCCCCTACCACATACTAAAAGTTCATCGAAATCGAACCTTTTTTTCATTAGTTATGACGCATAACAGCAGTGGAATGAATCCCTCTCCTATGTACTGACCTTTGACCCCATTTCGTTCACTTTAAATAGGGTTCCTTCCCAGGGGATCCCCTACCAGATACTAAAATTTAATCGAAATCGAACGATTGTTACGCGAGTTATCTTGAGGACCGACATACGCACACAACGCGTGACGTAATGAGGCAGATGCGAATCGCGTCCATCTGCTTGCCGCAAGTGTGACGTCATTAAACTTTAATAGGATCCACACACAATACGAGACGTAATGAGACAGATGGCGTAACCGCGCGCCAACATTCTCAAAAGCGAGATTATGACGTCATAAGATTTCTAAGCATTGGTAACATTAATGGAACAACGCCATCACTAAAAACGTTATAGTTCGGGTTGGTTATTTAACCCACTAAACGAATTCTCCTAAAGTCGAGATCAAGCTAAATCGATTTCTAGTACCAGAAAACGGTAGGTTAACGACTTTCATCAAAATTCTTAGAGCCGTTTTCAAAATAATTTTTTTTTTTTGATTGGAGGTTTAACGACCACCGTGAGCAACTCAATGGGCTATAAGCAGTCGCCCGTCCCTAATTTAGGGTCACTAGTTCCAGGGAAGGGAGAGTGCCAGTGCCGTAAGACAAATACAACATCCATGCCTGACCGGGATTCGAACCCAGACCCCTTACGGACGAATGATCAGAGGCCAGCGCCTTAGACCACTGCGCCACCGGGGCGGCCAAAATAAAATGTACATACATACTTACAAAATTGCTACTTTAAGGTGGACGTCAAGTAATTTTGCTTCCTATACTTCCAATGGAAAAACTTCTGTACACATTTTCTTCACAATTAATGCCTTCCCAAGGATGAAAATTTGAACATCGATTAAAATATCTTCATTTTATAACTTGCAATACTTAATATTTTCTAAAACGTAACCATATTTATGCAATTCAACATTTGTTTGTCTACTGACGTCATCAAAATACAGGTCGCGCCATCTTTTTTCTGGACAATTAATGCGTTCACAAGGATGAAAATTTGAACATCGATTAAAATAGCTTCATTTCATAACTTGGAATACTTAATATTTTCTAAACCATAACCGTAATTATGCAATCCAACATTTTTTTGTGCACTGACGTCATCAAAGTACAGGTCGCGCCATCTTTTCTCTGGTTTCAAAACCACCAAAGGAAAAGTGATTGATTTTTAATATAATTATGGTTATGTTTTAGAAAATATGAAGTTTTCCAAGTTATAATATGAAGTTATTTTAATTGATGTTGAAATTTTCATCCTTGGGACATTAATTGTGAAGGAAATGTTTACAAATGTTTTTCCATTGGAAGTATAGGAAGCAAAATTACTTGACGTCCACCTTAATAATATGGGATAAGGGCAATGGAATGGATCGCAATCCTATGTCCTGACCTTTGACCACATTTTGCCCATTTTCAATAGGATTCGTCCCCAGGTGGTCCCCTACTACATACTGAAATTTCATCGAAATCGAACCATTTTTACGCACGTTATGGCGCATAAGGGCAATGGAATATATCCCGATTTTATGTCCTGACCTTTGACCCCACTTCACCCATGTTAAATAGGGTTCGCCCCCAGGCGGTCTCATACCACATAGTAAACGTTCATTGAAATCGAACCATATTTACGCAAGTTATGTCGCATAAGGTCAGTGGAATGATCCCGCTCCTACGTCGTGACCTTTGACCCCATTTGTCCCATTTTCAACAGGGTTCGTCCCCCGGTGGTCCCCTACCACATACTAAAATTTCATCGAAATCGAACCATTTTTACGCCAGTTATCGTGCGGACAGACGGACGGACGGACAAAGCTGGAACATATACGCTTCTTCAACCTACGGTTGGAAAGCGTAAAAAAGCATCACGCAAGATCGGCTTATAAATTAAAAATTTAAAAATTTAAAATATTGACGAACAGTAAAACTGTCTAAGAGTCTCATCGACAGAAAATTGTGAATAAGTTGGCTGACACTTTGCGTTATTTCACTGCTCTCAAGATCTTCAACTCCCTTCACTTCCGTTAAAACGCTTTTCCTCTTAGCCACCTGTTCCGTTGGTAAGCTAAGAACACGTTTTTCAACTGCTGCTTGTTGTAGAACTGACGGCTGTGTTCTGTTTTTCTTCATCATAAAATAATTGCACTGCCCTTGCCGTTACTGTTGATGTGTATATAAGGGCCTTAACTAAGCCGAAGGATATATTCCTATTCGGAAAAAAGTGAAAGGAAGTACATTTTTTATTTATAAAGGAAAATTTGTAGCATGCGTACCTTATTTGTGGTGCAAAAAGAGGTAAATTTATACCCAAACATATAACGTTTTCTTTATTTCAAATGAATGCCTTTCTTTTAAAGAACGTACATTATATGAGCATGAGTTCGGTAAACGTGTACTGTATTTGTCTGCGAAAAA
Organism: Macrothele yani; assembly: GCA_039090855.1. Taxonomy (NCBI): domain Eukaryota; kingdom Metazoa; phylum Arthropoda; class Arachnida; order Araneae; family Macrothelidae; genus Macrothele; species Macrothele yani. Next base: position 57,104,896 of record CM077021.1, read on the forward strand.
TCTGTATCCGTGTACAAATGTACAATTTGTGGGTAAGAAGGAGGCGCCATATATACATATATCCTTGAACATAACAAGTAATAAAAACTGTGAGATCTCATTCGCTGGCTTTTATTTCACAAATCATGTAATGTCGAGATCTGTGTTATTATCTGGACTCGATTATGTCGAAAGTGACTGAATGGATTTCAGATGAAATGCACTCATTTTTTTATGTTCAATGATTATACATATTTACATATACCTCATAACCAACTAATCTTAATATTTTATTTAGAAAATGTACTACGTAAAAGTAACTCTAATATGCGTCCTAATAAATTTATTAATTTACATTCAGCTAATTAGCGATAGTATTACTATAGTTAATTTAACATTGCAACACCAAACAATGACATCAACAACAGCCTCACGGTATTAAATACATTAAAAACATTGTTGAAATATATAATCCACTTTTTACCTCCGACTAAACTAATTTTAAACAAAGAACATCAAATTTACTGCGAAAGTTTTTCCAACCGATTAATACAAGTTGAATGTACAGCCTTTTACAGCAAAAAAATAGCGTTACCTTTGTTATAACACTCCAGTACAAAATAGTTTTTTTTGCAAGACTGCATACAGACGGCGTACCGTTGGCAAACAGTTTTCAAAATTCATCCCCTGGACCAATTACGAAAAATTATGATTTTCCTCCGCTGAGAATTAATACATTTTAAACTACCTTTTCCCCTATTCATTCATTCAATTCAGAAACCCGGTCAGAATTATCTAGAAATATCTAATCTAAGTAATGCAGAGTGGGTCCTCACTGGATTGAATTGCTCAGCTTGCTTCATCACACAGCATTCCGCTCTAGCGATGCATACACTCTCTCCTCTCTCTTCACCTCCTTTTCATTATGATCTTTCCTATGGGGCTCCTGCTCCTTCCTCTTTTCATTTAGGCGGCTGGACCTGCGGTGTCAGGTCTTCTTCCCGACTGAGAAAGCTGTTGCCCAGCTTACATGCAGTCGACTTTTCTTTGGTTAGGGGCAAGATAAACCGCAGGATAGGTTCCGTACGCTTGGGGCTGCTCCAATGTTTGAAACTTCGGTTCGTGTTCTTGTGTATTCGAATTGACCAGCCGTTTTTTCTTAACATATTTTTTTAGTTTTAGTTGTTTACAACACTTCTAATTTTCACTGAAATTAACACAATAGATAATAGTTTCCGATATCTGAACAATATAAGCTTTCGAATGGTGCCGAAGGATTCTGTAAAAAAACTGCAAATTTTAGTGTTGTAACTTACTCAAATTAGTTTTATTTCCGTTTTAGGAACTCAGACCAAAATTTCAACTAGCGACATTTTATTTCATTAAAAAAACAATAATGCATGAAAAAAGATCGATCGTGAGCACTAATGATGTACTCAGATGTCTGAACAGATCTTAAATGTTCCCAATTCTTCAGAGCATCTTCTGCCGCCTGGTACCTGATTTCTGTTGGAACAAGGGTTTCCCGATTACATACTAATATGGCCCCTTTTAAAGCACTGGCATCTGACCGTTCCGCCAAAGTCGGTCAGGGGTGACCCCGTATGAATTTTCAATGATGTTTCTTGGGTAAATTTTCCGGGAACACTGCACTAAAATTTTTATTGGAAGACAGAATCCAGCAGCACCGGTTGTTTGTGATGGCCATTAAATATCGAAACAAAATAAAACATTTTTCACACTAGTTACATATCAATATCATTAAAACCTTTAAAACTGCTGTATTACCTTTCTATATATCAGGATATATCTTCTGCTATAAAACTGATGTCAAGGTCTAATTAAATGAATTTCGAGAGTGGCCTCTTATGTACCAAGGACATGAATTCCACCACTGCGTTCCACTGGCTGCTTGGGCAGTTGGAAAGGTATCCTACTTGTCCAGGATATCTGCAAGGAAAAGGAATAGCCGGTTTACCCGCATAATTACTCTAAAGAAATAATTACTATTATAGTCATTAGTGTTTCATTCAACATGATAGTTGAAAGCAAATTAAGAAACACCAAATTATACAATCCCAAAACGTGCACATTGATGTACATATTGATGCCGCCTACTACAAGAAATTATCGTATGAAAACCTTATTTTAATAATATTAATGCATTTTATGTAGAGATTAAGAGGCCATTACTGAGACAAAACAAAGTGCCTTTGGTCGGAAATCATAAGCAGAAAAACGCGTATTTCTGATAAATGTACTTAGCTAAAAGTCTTTAATGTTTCTTCCCAACAGTTCTTAGATAATGCAAATTATTTTCGTCTTATTGATGTAGCTCACATTTTATAAGTTATTTGATATTCGTACCTTGCTGAAGGAAATGTCCAGCATCTGTCAAATAAATAACAATAAACAGATTACGTGTTTCTGAAAAAAAACTTAATTCTGAGATTTGTTAAGTGAATCTGTCTCTGATAAGTGTGCAATTGAGACCAACGTGAAGATTTATCCATTGCAATGACACCGAAAACAATAATTCTCTCCCAAGTTCGAAAACTAGTATGAAAGTCAAATATGTCATAAAAAATAAGTAAAGCATATTGAAAATGAATATGGCTGATGCATATTCGCTGTGGTACAATGTATAACTTTGACCAGGTTTCAGTTCCGTGCCTGTAATCATGTGTTGGAAAGAGTTGGCTTCTGCCCATTGGTCCGTGTTTTGAAGGACGAATGGGTGGAGTGTTTGTCCCATTGTACTCACTGTCTTTTTGCAGAAACAAACGGCCCTGCACTACATCATGACTGGGGACTACTAATTGCTCCTGGTTGTTGTAAAATATGACTTATATACTTCTCTCCTGTATCGAGTTTGGCTTTCAGATTTTGCGTTCCAAACCGGTAGTCTGGTGGTTAACAGCAGAACTGGATTCCGCCCATTGCTCCGAGGAGGGTGGAGGTTCGAGTTTTGAATCATGTACGCGTAGAATGTTTTTCCGATGGTGCCGCTTTTGACTTTTCGCAGAAATGAATGGCTTTTAGCAGAAATGAATGGCCCTTCATCAGGATGCCCGACTGCTTACATCCATATACACTGCTCATAGTTTCTTTTAAACACCGGAAAAAGAATTTGCATATTTACTGGATTGCCACCATGACAAAGAAAAAATTCTGTAAGGTATTCGAAGGTGCGCCTTAAGGAAGAAAGGAAAACTAGTTAAATAAAAAACGAATGCAGTTTTCTGTAAACTTCATATGCTAAGCGCTATATGCCTTTCATAAAGGACGCACTACACAACATGGAAATTAAGAGACACAGTGGCAATAATATATATCCTTTGTTGTGAAGGAATCTACAAATTCAAATTGAATTGACCTTGTTTATATTAATATCAATTTAATATTTTCTTTTACCTTTGAATTTCTCCGAATTTTTTATGCAGCCACAAAGATCAATATCAATTAAGAACTCGTATACAGACAGACGCGGTCGCGTTCATTTCTTCGACAATCACTTAGTCGACAACGCATTTCGTCGACAGGGTATTTCGTCGACACTATATATGCAAACAGTCGATTCCTCAAAATTTTCATAAAATCTACAGTTTTCAATTTGGAACCACCAAATTTGGTATACTACTTCTTTGTACTCTTACACCAACTTAGACCACAGACGGGATGAGTTGGGGCCCGGGATCAAGCTGCTCCATACAAAATGTTCGTAAAATCTACGGTTTCTAATTTAAGACCACCACATTTGGTATACTGTCTCATGGTACTCTAACTTAGACCGTTCACGGTTTTTGGAAGGTGTCGGGGACCCATACAACATTTTCGTGAAATCTACAGTTTTCAGGTTGGATCCACCAAGTTTGGAATACTACCTCTTTGTACTCTTACACCAACTTTTACCATAGACGGAATGAGTCAGGGCCCGGGGTCAAGGGGCCACATACAAAATGTTCGTAAATTCTACAGTCTCTAATTTAGGACTACCAAATTTGGTATTCTATCTCACAGTACTCTAACTTAGACCGTACACGGTTTTTGAAAGAGGTCGGGGCCCAGGGTCAAGGGGGCCCCACACAACATTTTCGTAAAATCTATAATTTTCAATTTATAACCACCAAATTTGGTATACTATCTCATTGTACTCTTACACCAATTTACAAAATAGACGGAAGAGGTCGGGGCCCGGGGACAAGGGGGCCATACACAAAATTTTCGTAAAATCTACAGTTTTCAATTTAGAACCATAAAATTTGGTATACTATCTCATTGTACTCTTACACCAACTTAGACCGTAGACGGAAGGAGTCGGGGCCCGGGGTCAAGGGGGTACCATACAAAATGTTCGTAAACTCTAGAGTTTTCATTTTAAAACCACCAAATTTGATATACTATCTCATGGTACTTTAACTTAGACCGTACACGGTTTTTGGAAGATCACGGGGCCCGGGGTAAAAGGAGCCCCATACAATTTTTCTCAGAAATTTCCGTTTTTGACTTAAGAAAAGCAACACAGTTCTTCACTCTAATACCTTATCTGTGAGCTACGTTAGAGTACCATGAGATAGGATACCAAATTTGGTGGTTCTAAACTGAAAACTGTAGATTTTACGAAACTTTTGTATGGGGCACCTTTCACGTCGGGCCCGACCTCTTCTAAAAACCATCTACGATCTGATTTACAAAACCATGAGAAAGTATGCCAAATTTGGTGGTTCTGAACTTTTTTCGGTTTTTTAGGAATCGAGTGTTTGCATATACGTACTGTACAGTGTCGACGAAGTGAGTGTCGACGAAATGTACCTGTCGCCGAAATGAGTTGTCGACGAAGTGAGTGTCGACGAAATGTACCTGTCGCCGAAATGAGTTGTCAACGAAGTGAGTGTCGACGAAATGTACCTGTCGCCGAAATGAGTTGTCAACGAAGTGGCTTCGACGAAATGTGTTGTCGACGAAGTGAACCAGACCCGATAGACCTGGTATCTGATGAAACGCTATCAGCTGATTCAGGGTCTAAATTCTTTATGTTTTTCAATAGAAAGTTTACATTATTTTCTGTCAAAATTGTCTTACCGAGCAACATGTTGATTCGTAGTTGCGTAATTGGTAGATCAGAACAGAACAGAGCTGTTTGTTTGCTTCCCGCAATCCAATAAGCTAGATAAAATAATGTAGTGACGTAATATAACTTTAAAGCAATGTCTGTAATTAAGACGTCCAAATTTCAAGTCACCAAGAAAAACACACACGAAAGTTGCATTTTATATCGTTATCACCAAATCAGCCCGAATTTCAGTACTGATACACCACCGTCACAGAAAATTGGATTTGTATCTACATGACATTTCGTTTTCCATTTGAGGTAAATCATGGCTAGAAATAATAAGGACATTATTTGAGCTCATCTGCTTTTATCGACACAGACAGCCTTATACAACCTCTGGGCTGTAGAAGACTGTCTGTGTCAACTAAACGAGATTTGTGAGAAAAGATTAGAACATATACACCAAAGTGCCAAAAAATATGGAAAGGGAACTATCATTTCATTTACATGCAACCACACACATGTGGCAAATGGTATCGTCCGCAAACGACGTATGTACAGAGGCAGATATCTCCGCAAGTTCAAGTAGTAGCATTCATAGTTCAGATGGCAAATTATCAGTATTTAAGCTATATCGAACGCGGAAATTCGTAAGACTTTTGGACTTACGCGGGCAACAATTTAAAGAGTGTAACTGGACTACAAAAGCTCAGGGTAAAAATTCAAATTGAGAAACATGGCCGCAAATCATAGCGCAATTCCATTCGGGGGCCATTAGTAATATCAACGTTTGGACAGTGCAACATTCCCTGTGTTCTATGGGATTCCGGAGCCGACGTCCTACCTGTGTTCCATTGATGAGCAGGCGAACAGGGCTGTGAGCCTCACCTGGGCTCGAGAACTTATCCAGTGAACGCAAAATGAATGAAAACGTGTATTCTGGTCCGACGAATCAAAGTACCAATTGTTTCGGGGAGACGTAGGATTCCGGGTGTGACGACAATCCCAGGAGATGATGAATCTCGCACCCTTAGAGTGCAAGCCGGCGGTGGGTCTGCTATGGTGTGGGTAGTTTTTCGCAGGCTCCTATTTGAACCCCTTCATAGTCTGTAAACCGCTCTGACAGTTGTAGGCTACGTAATCATCCTTGGGGACCATTTTCACCCGTTCAAATCATGCTAATTCTCCGACTGGTGAGATCTCTTTTAACAAGGCAATGCTCCACCTCACACGTCCACAATCACCCAATTATGCCTCGAACAACATGCAACTCAGTTTGGCATCCTTACTTCGTCGTTTTATTTGCCAAAATTAGAAACCATTGAACAAATTTTGGATGTTGTTCAACGTCCTCCAATGACACGAATCCTTAACGGCTGAATATGACGGAATTGTGAGAGCACTTTTCAGAAAAATGTGGTAAAATCAAGCTATCTTTACTACTTATATGTATGAGTCTAATGTCGTGAAAGTAGTTTTTACAGTTTTAAAGATTAAGATGACTGAACAACAAAATTCATTCCCTCAAGAAAATCCTTTTCTGACGTTCAATGTTTACGAATTTTCACAAATTTTCAAATTACATCGGGGTCTTTCTTTTTACGTGCCTTTCTGCGCCATTACACTAAATATGAAAGTAATGTTTCAAAGCTGAAAGTAAAATAATGTAACGGTGCAGCATTTGGGAAAAGAGTTCTGCTTTGTACAGAAATGTAGGATATTGTGAAATTAATGAAATCAATATGTCATTATTTTGTATTTTTAAAGGTTTGCAGGAAATTCTGAGAAAAATATACTATAAAATTTTGCATCGTTTTGCTCACTATTTTCTGTAAAGCATTTTTTTTATTTCCATAATACTTTTTAATTGTATTCTCCAATACATATCTCTGAAGCAAAGTGATAGCGAGGTTTTACTCGCTACGGAAGTTAAACAAAGATTTCACACTGCTGATGCTTCCATTTAGAAGTAGTTAAAGATTTAAAAAGGATAGCATTCAACCTATATTGCATAATGTAATGGAATTCCAGCTTGCTCTGTAGCAAAAGTGACAGCAAGGTTATGCTCGCAACAGCAGTTAAACAAAGTTTCACACGCTTTATGTTTTCATTTAAGAGTAGTTAAAGTTTTTACATAAAGAGATGGAGTTCAACCCACATTACACCATGTAACGAACGAGCTGTATTTTGCAGATGATGGGTTTGGAAACTTTATCTTATCTCACCATCCGCAAATTTACCGATGTCCGATTTCCTGCCAAACGAATTACGCCGGCGAGACTAACCTTTGCAGATTGCAGTTTAGACTCATCCTTCACCTTCAGTTGAACTTTATGTATATCCTCCCCTGGACAAAGGAAAGGTATACAAAATTGGAGAACGGGTCATCCGGCAAACCACGGTTGAAGTAGCTCACTGCAGAAGATGGTATTGCTCTTAATTTCACACAATGCGTGGAAGAAAGGTTACTGTATTTATATTTCAAATCTCACGGAAAAGAGATGCATCTTTACGTTCGTTCTCAAATCTAGTGAAGGAGCTCTCTTGTAGCGTTGGTGGTTTTCCAACGCAAGTCTTTATTCTACGGTGCAAAATATTCTCTCAACGAAACTACGCCGACAACGTTTATCGCTAGAAATTCCAGTTTTGATTTATGTTTCAACTCATTGGTACGTCAGTACCTAAGTATTAAAATAATTAGCTGGGGAACCGTAACTAATAAAAGAAGAAAATGTGTAATCTGCCGGAGTGGACCCATGCACAAGATTAAAATTTCAACCCATCACGATGATCCGAGTAAGCATAAATCGCAACAGGTGTCAATCGGGCAAAATGTTACGGACAAATCGTTTCTTTAGACAAAAGCATTCACAATAGAACCACAGGAGGCGTTTGTTGGAACTTATCTCTCCCACCTCATTAAGCATAGTGTCATTTCTCACCCTACTCTGCTACACTATATCATGGATCCTGTCCTACCGTTCGCAGACTAATAAACATTCGCAAACAAAAAAAGAACTAGACGTTTTGTGCATTAACGCGAATTCGGTCGTTTTAATCTGTGGTTTCCATAATCAAGGAGATGTAACGGGTGTGCTTTGTGGTAAAACGACTGTCATTGAGTGCATCTACAATTCATATCACGCATTTTTTGACGAAGAGAATCCGACACTTATTGGAACTCGGATTTTCGCTGCTCTTCCCGTGAGCCCAAAGTTGCGTTTACGAGGTACAGGCAAACAGTTTATCGATGAACATTGATAAACTTTATCGATGAACATTGATGAACTTTATCGATGAACATTGAACTTGAAATTTATTGATGAACATTGTAATGATCTGCCTATGTGGTGGAAATCTCTTGTACCTACATACCGCTCATGTAATGCATGCTGGCGGTTCTTTTTGTGCTGCAATTTCAACCGAATGCCTACACACAGGATTTTAGTGTGTTTACTAAATTATTCTGTCATTGCAACTTTTAGCGACTTAAGTATGACCTGGAAGACAATACAGGACGGTACACGTGACACACCCATTAGGAAATTCGATGAACCATGTGATTTTGTTAAGTAATATAACAGTATAATGAACAGCTTTCGTCCTTATCGCCAGAATTCCATTCTAGGCCATATTTCATTGTGTTGATTCTGATGATAAAAATTACATACAAATAACTTTGACCACATGTGGATGGAAATAAATTTCAAACGCACATTCTTTTAAATAGTAATAGCGAACCGAATCAATGTAAGAAGGCCCTGTGCGTATACAACATGGTGGTATATTATTGTGACCACCAGCTAATATACGGAAACACCGCCGGGTGCAGCGCGAACAGCCGCTAGACTGGCTCGGAATGACTCAATAAGGTGCTGTAAGGTGTTCACAGGTAAGTGGATACCTTCCAGCACCTTATTGAGTACATCTGACAGCTTCTGTAGAGTGCGTGGCAGAGGATCCATAGAGCGAAGAACACGATCCAGGTGGTCTCACAGATGCTCAATTGGGTATACGTCTCGGTAATTACGAGGCCAGGGAAGTACCTTGAAGCCTTCACCGTGTCCTTCCAACAACTGTGGGACATTTCTAGTCGTGTGACAAGTCGCATTGTCGTTCTTGAAGATCCCATTCGCCCGAGGGAAGAAAATCAACATGTATGTACGTCGTCTGCAAGCACGATATCATAAGGAATTCTGGCCATAGTGCCTTCCACATGTATGTGTGGACCCAGGGAATGACACAAAAACATTCCGCAGATGATAACGCTGCCTCTACCGGCTTGTGTTCTTCCAGGAATGGTTGAAGAATGTTTGTTCTCCGATGTTTCTAGCCTTATAAGCCAACGTCCATTCGTTAGATGCAGCAGAAACCATGACACATCGGAGAATGCAATACAGCAATATAATTCAGTAGATCTATGAATGTCACAAATTTTACCACGTCATTCTGAAAATCGTTAAGAAATATGAAAATTTTGCAGAAAATTGTATACATTTCTTTTGTAAAAATGCAAGGCTCCAACTAAAGTACAGTAGATAGCAAATAAACACAATTATGTCTCACTCAATTGCATTTATATTAAGCTTTTAGCCAGCAATGCCAGAAGTGGCTTCGGTGATATTTTGTAGCTTTTTCTTACTTATCTTGAAAAAACTAGAAACTTCTATCCAAAACTCGGGAATGATAAATGGATGCAAATTCTAATGGGTCTTACTGATTATTTACAAACTTTCAACTTGGCACTGCAGTGGGATGCGATTGTTTCTGATAATACGCAGACAATCCAAAACTGGGAAATGACAAATGAAACAGCAGGGGGATAAGATTGCTTATGATAATACGGCGACAATCCAAAACTGGGAAATGACAAATAAATGCATGATCTAATGGTTCTTACTGATATAACGGATCATATACAAACTTTCAGCTTGGCACTGCAGGGGGATAAGATTATTTATGATAATACGCAGACAATCCAAAACTGGGAAATGACAAATGAATGCAAGATCTGATGGTTCTTACTGATATAACGGACCGTTTACAAACTTTTAACTTGGCACTGCAGGAGGATACGATTGTTTCTGATAAATCGCAGACAATCCAAAACTGGGAAATGACAAATGAATGCAAGATCTTATGGTTCTTATTGATATAACGGGTCATTTACAAATATTCAACTTGGCACTGCAGGGGGATAAGATTGTTTATGATAATACGCAGACAATACAAAACTGGGAAATGACAAATGAATGCAAGATCTAATGGTTCTTACTAATATAATGAGTCATTTATAAATATTCAACTTGGCACTGCAGGGGAATAAGATTGTTTATGATAATACGCAGACAATCCAAAACTGGGAAATGATAAATGAATGCAAGACCTAATGGTTCTTACTGATATAACGGGTCATTTACAAACTTTCAACTTGGCACTGCAGGGGGATGAGATTGTTTCTGATAAATCGCAGACAATCCAAAACTGGGAAATGATAAATGAATGCAAGACCTAATGGTTCTTACTGATATAACGGGTCATTTACAAATATTCAACTTGGCACTGCAGGGGGATAAGATTGTTTATGATAATACGCAGACAATCCAAAACTGGGAAATGACAAATGAATGCAAGATCTAATGGTTCATACTGATATAAATGATCATTTACAAACTTTCAATTTGGCACTGCAGGGGTTAAGATTGTTTCTGATAATACGCAGACAATTTTCAGGTTCCGGATTAAAAGAAGAGTTTTTCAAATATACATACATATAATAAGGAAGTTTCAGTTGCTTTCTCAGAATCAAAAGGAGAGAAAACACCTTCCGAGATATCGGAATGAAAATACTGGAAACATACAAAGACAAATTCAAAGAGCAGCTTGATCATTTCGTGCACAGATCTGAAGCCCTGCACATGCTAAAACCCTGTTTCTCCTTTCTTGCAAATCCTTTCATGGTCGATGTTTAAGAATTTACGTACTTTAAAAATACGACGACTATTGAAACTTTTCAAAAGATTGCAATTATAATTCTGAATATATGACTAGTAAAACATGGAATCCGTTCGGTTACATCCATGATAACTAAAAATTAAGAATGGTATCTTGAGAGACACGGTTCTTGTAAAAAAATAAGTAGAAAAAATGCAACAAGATATTTTATTTCTGCGAACAGCGCGCATTGAATCTTTATCTTCTAGACGTTACGCACTTCTATGGTAGCAAGCAGATTCTGAGATCTGCAAATCATACATTTGACCATTAGCATGAAAACTAAGATGACGGCTTTAAGTCATAAGTTCTCGTATATGAAGTTATGTGACAGATTCGTGAATGAAGTAGTTATGAAATTTTATGTGCACAACACAGACATTTATCCTCCTATTCGTTTACGTAACATGTAAACAATTAATACAGTAAAATGAGCATCCAATCTTGCAGGAATCCCCTCTTTCGGACAGTACTCCTTTAATAACTCGAAGAACCATTCGCTTAAAAGTTTCTTATTACAGGTTGATCCACAGCTTTGTTCAGAAAACGATTTTCGAAACGCTCTTTGGAAATTTCTTTGCCGAAGGCACAATATTGGTTACCAAAACAAATTCTACGGAATAAAATTCCCTTTAGGTGTTGAAGACCAACGTCCATCGTTGCCTATTCCTATCATATTTGTTAAAATGAAAAAACGAGCTCGATAACTGCGCACACTGCTGAACCCGTAGTTGATGATCCTGTCAGGTGTTCAAATCTATAAGATCCTTTTCTTGGTTTTAATTATATTTTCGATATTGACAAATGGGTTACCCCATAGCAGTTTCCATATTTTATCTTCGTCATAGCAAACATAAAGTCTGTTTTGAGATTTGCTAAAACATTTTCCTGAGAAACATTTTCCAGTAAAGAACCTGTTCACGTGTTGTAAACAGGTTCTTTATTCATGTTAAACTATTTGTGTTTATCTAAACGATGAAATATCGTGTCCATTGTTCACTATCTTGTTAGCTACTTACGAAAAAGTTTTTTCAGTTACTGCTTCTGTGTGATGCTAATCAGTTTGACATGAATTTCTTTAAAATTTGTTAGACCAAATGATGTCTATAAGTTAAGCTGAACAATTTAGTTTACATTTATTAATTTGTACTTTTAATTTTAAGGAAAGTACTGTGAGAAAACAGCTTTGTTGTATTCTTGATTTGTTCATTTTCTGACATATTGTATCCTCGGCTTTCATATACCTCGGCGACTGTAAAAGAATGTCTATAAAGAAAAGGTGCATACCGCAGAGAAATATGGTTAAAAACCAACACAAGAAAGGCATCTTCATTTTTGCCTGAAATTGGAACAATTCCAGCGTTTATGATCCAGAAAAGCATACAAGCCTGTCTCCTTAAACTAGCCTAAAAATCTTCTCCAAAATTTCCAGGTTTATTTTTCTGCACCGTGGTAATATTAACAAAAATTTAGTTGACTTTAATCACATCAGTGTCCGCTAATTTGCTACAAAGCAAAAATTAGTAGAAATAACTGAGAAATCAAAGAAACCTATTTGGTGTCGATAATGCTTCGATGATGAATATAGTCTCCCCAGAATAGAAACTGTCATTGCATTCCGAGAAGTTGAAACCTACTACGTTCGAAAAATGTGTGGACAATTGGGGCTTATAGCTTTTGGTGGTCAAGCTGACATACGCGACGCAATACTTTCTTTGCGTACTAAATTAACTACGAATTACATACTCAACGGGGAATGGCAGATTTTTTATTTCATTGTACATAACGTTCTATACACCAAATTGGAATTACTTCTTCACTAACTAAACATACATTTTTTTTAATTAAGTAGCGTATATCTTTCAAATAGCAACATTATATAAGTAATCCGAATTTATTGGTATAGAATATTTTTTTTTCCAAGTTTGAGCCACATCAACTAAGATGGCTTTTATCAAGGAAGATAGAATGCGAACTTCAAAAATTACCTATGCAAAAGCTTTGAAAATGTTGAATTTTATTCTATGCCAATAAATGCGGATTATTAGTATAGTTATACAGTTTTAAGTATTGTTCGTGTACAGTTCGTCGTTACAAATCACATTTATCTCCTTTATTTTACAGGGAATCTTCTCTTTCTTACGTGCTTTTGTCGCAGCCGAGAAACGAACATTATAATAATACTGCGTTGGCAACCACCAGATGGCGAAACTAGCCCTCTAGTGTACGTCACCAATGAGAATTACTCGAAAGAAATACCTTCTCGAACCAGGCTTGGGGATGTCTCTAATGCGTTTTGTCAAATAGGGGGCAAACAACATAGTTAACACACACAAAAAAAAACAACACAAAAATAGTAAATAAATTATCAAAAACCAGAACAGAGCATTTATTGACATATATTAATACGGTGTCGGTCCACCTGTGGCTTTATTGCATGAACTGACCTTTTGAGACAAGCTTTTTTTTTTTTTTTTTTTTTTTGATTCTAGGTTTAACGACCACCGTGAGCAGCTCAATGGGCTATAAGCAGTCGCCCGACCCTAATTTTTTAGGGTCACTGGTTCCAGGGAAGGGAGAGAGCCAGTGCCGTAAGACAAACACGACATCCATGCCCGACCGGGATTCGAACACGGACCCCTTACGGACGAACGATCAGAGACCAGCGCCTTAGACCACTGCGCCACAGGGGCGGCTAAAATATGCTTTCGACAAGGTTTTGGAACACAGCATTAGGTATGCGCTTCCATTCAGGACATTATGCTGCCGCTAATTGTTCCTTAGTAGTACGCCTTGTTTTCAAACTCCTTATGCTGCGCTGTAATTAATCCCACAGATGTTCTATGGATTAAAATTAGGGCTGCGTGCTGGCCAGTCCATACACGATATAGAATTTCCTTCAAACCACGCCGTAATAGTCCTTGCTTTATGGGACGTAAGTCGTGTCTCTTTTGAGCTCCGTGTTTCCCCTTCTACTGAGTGTGTTTTGTGTGCTCTGTCGTTTAACTTTTGTGCGTGCCTTCAAGACGAAGGTTGTATCTTTCATTTAAGACATCTCCCGAGTCGGTGAGTACTGTTTTCAGTTAGCTATCAGCACGTTATTTTCTCGACCAGTTGGTCGTGTTTACTAAATTAGGCCTCGCCATGGGCGATGGCGACTGCTGATAAGAGCAACGTTCCCGCTCTCGTAACAGCTTCTCCTACTACGTCGATCCTTATCTCTGACGGAGCAAACCAATCAGCGTCCGTCCTAAATGACAAGGAATATCGTCCTCCTCCTGTTGCCTATAACTCCTTTTCTTCTACTCTTCGACTCCACCCCTCCTGGTGGTGATGCTACGTCGTTCGTTTCTGACACTGCCGATGACGTAATGGATATCTTTGAGGGCGTTGCTTCTCTGCCCTCGGTAGCCTTGCCCATCGTTGTATCAGCTCCATCCAGCGCTGCACCTCTGCCTTCCAGTGGAGGATTGCCTTCCCGCTCTTATTCTAGCGTTACATCAGGTGTTACCTCAGGTGCTTCCCTTCCGACGCAAGCGGCTCGCCTTCCCCTTGCGGATGCCCATGTCCAGATACATGGTGACCCACTTCAATTGGACGTTCCGCACTTCTCACCAGCTGCGCAGGAACTTTACTCCACCCGCGAGTTGGGAGTGTGCCTGGATGCTCTTCCGAATACACCGTTGAAGGTCTATTGTGATACGCTCCTTGATTTTCTTCCAGCCGGAGCCATTACTCACCTCACCCGCCGGCCGCGGACGGTGATTGTTTATTTCACATCCAAAGAGCATGCAGACACGCTTCTAAACTTTGGTTTTGACCTGGGAGATCACCACCTTGAAGCTGAACAGATTGCCAGGCGCCCTGTTCAGGTCTCCTTGCATCCGGTGCCCCCGAAATTTCGGATGCGATGATATGTACTGCACTTAGTAAGTGTGGTAAGATTGTTGGTCCTGTTATCACACATTCAGCTGCGCCCAAGGATCCTGCAAATAAGAATGTTCGTAGTTTTCGCCGGAGTGTTCGACTCATCTTTCCATCAGAGGAGCATGTCCGTAAGTTCCCGCGGATCCTAAACGTCCGATGTGGGCAGCTCACCTACAGAATTGACATGCTAACATCAGAACACTGTGCTAATTGCAAAGTACTTGAGCATCAGCGTGCTCGTTGCCCCAACAACGAGTATCCAGCTCCCACGGCTTCTACAGTGCCTACCGCCTCTAAGCAGCCTCCTGCTACATCTCGCTCTCGACCTGCACCGTCTTCTAGTGGGCCGAGTTACACAAGAAGTATATCTACAGCCTCTTGTCAACGAGCGTCTTTTAATGCTGACCTCACCTCCCACCTTCATTTTCCAGTGCTCGCCTCACCTATTACTCCTGATCACGTGGCAACATCGGGAGACCTCGCCGCTTGTTTCCCACCAGTCTTCACTGTTGGTGTCTCCGAGTGTGACGGCGGCGCCGATAACTCCTCTGACTCTGCGTCTGGTTCCCGAGCATCGTCGTTCCCTGGAAAACGCATTTCTGGCACTCGTACAGGTACCCGACGTAGGAAGAAGGAGAAGAAGAAATCTTCCTCTGCGGATGGGCAACCGTTCCGTGCTACCAAATCTTCAAGAGATTTTTCTCCCTCTCCTGCGCCAACAGAAATTGAAAGGGACACTGATGATGATGGGTCTCCGCCGTCGTTTGAGGTCTTTTCATGTGTACTCTCCAAATGTGGTGCTCCTTCAGAACCTCTCAATCTTGGAGATTACTATCAGTTTTGCACCCACACCACGAACCTGGAGTCGACGTATGACTACCTCCGAGAGCGCGAAGACATTCTTCCCGCGCTGCTCCTGCAAGCCGGATGCATTGCTAAGTACCTTCGTGGGTTTGTACATGACCCCCTGCACAACTTATGGACCCTTGGCTGCGTAAAACGATTACAACAACTCCTGAAAGTTGCTCCGTGACTCCTCCAATCAACGATTGACCAGTCAATTCAAGGTCACGATCCTTAATTGCAGAGGGTTCGCTAGCCCCCTAGCGAATGCTCTTGTAATGGAAGACATCTCGCCCTTCGGGGCCGATCTGTTACTACTGCAAGAAACAAACTGCCATTCTTCCACTCTATTTACTCGCTGGCGTGCTAGCGATTATGTGTTCCATCATGCATTTCGCTATTCATCTCATGGTGGGCTTGTTATCGGAATACATCAGCAGTTCCGATCCACCCTCACTGCACTCTCAGTGCAGAACTTATGCCGGGATGTACTCCAGAAAGTCTCCTTCACAGTTGGCGGAGCTCGATTTCACATTTTTAATGTGTATATTCCGTGCACCTCTATTCATTTATCCATCTTATTCACCAAACTCCGTCAAGCTCTCTCGAAAGTCTCGCCTTCGGATCGTGTGCTCTTGGGTGGAGACTTCAATTGCACCCTTGACCCGGCACTGGATCGTTCTCCTTCGTCTCGAGAGCGTCGGACGGATCTCGTCGCACTACTCCGTGACCTTGTTGCTGATTTCTCCTTCCCCGATGCTTATAGGCACCTATATCCACAAGAGACCTCACACACGTGGCGCTCGTCTGGGAGTCAGCTTCCATCGACTGCACGCTTGGATCGGATTTACGTTTCCACACCGCTTCTTGCGTCTATTACCGAATTGCGACATCAACCTACTGCTTCCTCAGACCACTGCACGGTCACCCTCATAGTGTTTGTTGCGGCGTCACTCCCTCGGACTGTACGTCCGTGGACGTTTGACTCCAATCTTCTCACTGATCCTGACTTTTGTGCCTCTGTCCGTTCTTTCCTCGCTGCTTGTCGCGCAGGGTTGCATTCTGCACCCTGTACCTTAACGTATTGGCTTCATGTCAAGCATCAGCTCCTCTTACATATCAAGCAACTTTTCTTCACTATGACGACTTTTAGTCAGATGCGCCTCGATCACGCCAGGCAGATGCTCGCACTGATTGGGTTGTCAGATCCGCTGTTTCCAGCATATCAAGCGGAGCTCCAGGCTTTGCTGAAACCTCTTGCGCAGCAAGCACTTTTACGTCTGCGTATTAAACATCTCAATCCGGAGGAATGCACCTATGATTTTCTAACATCAATGGAATCTGCACGCAAGTCTTCTACCTCGCTTCGTCATCTTTGCCTCCCCTCTGGCGAAATCACATCCGATTCGGCAGCGATTTGCTCTCACGTTCGCCAGTTCTATACCACAAAGTTCAGTGAAACTCCTCCCGCTTCTCCCTCTGTTCTCCCCCATCTTCTCAATAACCTGCCTCAAGTTCCGTCTCATCTTACTCACACCCTGTCTCTCTCACCCACATCTACGGAGGTGTCCGACACCTTCTCTTCCCTTAACCCCCATGCCGCTCCGGGTCCGGACGGCCTCTCTTTCCTTTTTATCGTGCGTTCTTGCCTCTTCTGTTGCCTTTTCTCCTCTCCGCTTTTTTCTGCTGCATTTAACTGCTCCCCCTCCCGAGGAGTTTGACGGACGCACATGTGGTCCTATTTCCCAAGAAGGGTGACCCTCTTGACTTGGGAAATTGGCGCCCCATTTCTCTTCTCAATCAAGACTAGAAACTCTATACTAAGCTTCTTTCCCGTCGACTAAACTTTGTCCTTCCTCACATCTTTGCTGACTCTCAAACTTATACTGTTCCTGGCCGTTCTCTTTCCTCCAATGTTCAACTTCTTCGCGATCTCATTCATCTTGCCAAGACTCATTCTGAACCACTTGCTCTCCTTTCCTTAGACCTCCGTTCCGCTTTCGATAATATCTCACACGCCTATTTAACACAAACCCTGCTACACTTTGGCTTTCTTCCACAATTTTTTCTGTTCTTCTCTCCCTCTACCGGGACGCCGTTTTCCATGTCAAGACGGCATCTTTTCTCACAGCACATGTTCCCTTCAAGCGGGGAGTTGGTCAGGGCTGCCCGCTTTCTGGTCAACTGTTTGCGATTGCCGTCGAGCCCTTTCTACGCTCCCTGCCAACATCTCGCCTAGCACAACTTCCACCACCAGTTGCCAGCTCACGGCATCACTCAGTCAGTTACTCTGCCTATGCAGATGACATTACCGTCTGCATTCGTAGCGACTCACAGTTCCAACTGCTTCGTCGTTTGTTCTCCGCATATGCTTCATGTTCTGCAGCTGAACTAAATACGTCTAAGAGCACTGGATTGTGGTGCGGGTCGTGGTCCAATCGCATGGATCCTCCATGGGGGCCACATGGTCATCCACTACCCAACGCTTACTGGGTGTGCACTTAGGCGCACCACAAGCTACATCGAGTGCAACTCGCACGGAAGTCCATCCTCGCCTCCTCCGCACAGCTGCGTTCTGGTGTCGTGCGCAGTTCTGTACGTCCTACTACCAGCGTGCAAATCTCACCAGGACATACCTTCTGTCCATCTGCAAGCATTCTTGGATTGCATCTACGACCCCGCTTTTCTGTCTCCAGGAGGTTACACGCTGCCTTATTCGAGTAATGTGGGCGGGTCATCACTGGATTAACGTCCACAAGCTCTGTGCTCCTCCCTCCTATGGTGGTGCTGTCCTAACTGATGTCCCGCTGTGCTACAAAGCAAGCCGAGTGATCTACTTCATTCACCTTTTCACGGCTCCAGTGGCTTCCGCAGTTCAGGTACGTCATGTTCTTGCTTCCTTGCGTAACCCACATTTCTCCTTTCTTTCTTTAGTTCTCATGGATTGCTGTCCTCCCCCCCCTCCAAACTCCCACCTGCATATTCTGAAGCCCTCACTCACCTTCGCTCTCTCCCCCTCATTCGCTCCCCTCCGTCTTCAACTCTAGAGATTCTTTCTGAACCCCTATTCTTCAACTCCCTTGTTCATCTCCCCATTTCCCCTACTTTTCATTCCCCTCTTGGCTCCGAGCAGGTGTAGTGACCGTACAAGACCTCACTAACTCGGATCTGTCCTGGCGCCCTTTCTCTGGCCTCCCCCTGCTATTCTCTCGTCCCAATCCGCCCATTTGGTCAATGACTCCCTGCTAACTGCACTTCTTTCTGCTTTTCCCTGATCTTGTCTCCCCTACTGGTCTCGTCTCTGTCTTTTCTGCCCCTCTTCCGCTGCCGTTTTTCCTCCGACTCTCAGACTCGGTTCTTCCTCTCTCCTCTCTCTCCTCTAAATCTCTTTATCGTTTTCTAGTGCACCTTGCCACCCTTTCACCGCTTTCTATTCTCGAGGTCCCCCCTGCTTATTTTCCTCTTGTCTGGGCCGCTGCCCGCTCACCCATATCCGCCCCTCTTGAAATTAATACCCACTAGCTCTTTTTGCATAATCGCCTCCCTTTTCCGTATTTTCTCTTTCGCATGTCCCTTCTCTCCTCCCCTCTCTGCTCTATCTGCGCACAGGAGGCAGACGTTTCTCACGTCTACCTTTACTGTTCCATCCTGATGCCTCTCCTCGACCAGGCTTTCCGGATTGCCAGTCGCTCTTGTTCTCAAGATCTTCCGTTCACAGCCTACAGACATCTTCTTCTGCGGGCTCATCCACTAACGCCTCTGTCGTCAGTATGTGCCTATCTTTTCGTGCTGGTTAAACACGTTATTTACGTATACCTTCAACAACTCCACAGCGTTTCCTCGCCGGTCTCTTTACATCAGGCCAGCGCAGCACTTTTGTGCCATTTCCGAGATCGATTTCTTTCTCGACTCCGCCTGGAGTACCTGTCGGCTTCTTCCAGTCGTCGAGAAGCCACCTTCTATGCTACCTGGGCGCCGGTCACTCCATGGTTTGCGGTTGATTCCGGACTGCTACACCTATCAGTACCCTAGGACATTCTACACCTCCTTTGCTGAGTTCCGTGGCACCCTGGTGCCCATCCTCCAATCTACGACTCGTCTCGATGTATATCATGTGATCGTGCCTGTGCTGTAATATCCAAGTTTTTTGTTTTCTCGCTTTCAGTGGGCATATCATTGTAATCTTGTCATTTGAATTGTTGTTCTTCGTGTCGTACGATGCTTTACCATATTTACATTGTTATCAGTGTGCCCTCTGCTTCCGTGACCTTCCGTCACTTTTATGTACTTGGGGCTGTACCCTGGTCACCTTAAGTGATTTCTGTCTTTGCACCTAGTGTATTACACCGTGTTCCTGTAGTGTGTTTTACTTTGAGATGTCATGTGGTGTACGTCTCTATCTCTCATTTGTTATATTTGCCGCACTCACACACCTTCTTAGTGTTTAGCCATTTTCATTGCACCTGTTTGATTTTTGTACAGTTCTATACTTCCACATTGTGCACATACTGTTTTCATCCCAGTGTACTTTCATGGGGTTTGTTTTTGTGCATCCTTTGTACTTCTTGCATTTCTTGTGCTGTACCGTGCTTTCACATTGTGTTAATGCTTTGATCGTGCACGTACAAATTTATGATAAATTCTGTCATCTGTCAGAACCCATGGCTTGTCCTGTGCTTTCACTTTATGCATATACTCATAACATCCCAGAGTGCACTCATGGTTTATCGTGTGCTTTTTACTGTACTTGTAACATTTCTTGCGTTGTATCGTGTCTTCACATTGTGTAATTTACTTGGTCATCCCTGTGTATAATATGGTTCATCATGTCTTATTAATGTACCAGTTACATCTATTGCGTCGTACAGTGCTTTCATTTTGCGTTAACTCCTCTTGTCATCCCAGTGTGCATTCCTAGTTTTGCTCTGTGATCTTACTGTTCCTTCTGCATTTTTTTCGTGCAATCCACGCTACCGTTGAATAGTGAATGCTAATATCATCTCAGTGTATTTTCATGCTTACTCGTGTACATTAATTACCTTCACCCCGCCTGTATAATGCTGCTTTGTTGCCCTCGTTAAATAACTTGCACAATTGTGCACGCTGTGTTTTTATCTCATGTATGTAATGTTTTACCTTCACGGCGGGGTTTGTGCTGTTCTTTTTCCAATTGTTTACTATTGTTTCGCTTGTGTTATCCTGTAAATCATGCCCAGCCAATGTCATGTGACACGATGTGTTTCTCTCTGTCACTTCTGCAATTTTTATGCAATAAGCTTTGCTTGCAGCATTTGTTATTCATCCCCATTGTCATTGCAGTGTATATACCATCATGTTTTAACAGTTTGTATTATTTTCCAGTGAGACGCCCAACGCTGTACGTCTCCCTCTTATGTTTCCTTATGATGAATAATAATGAAGCGATTTTGAAACCTTGATTTATGGCTCGGTGAATTATGATCCTGGTACCAACAACAATTGGTTCCATAGTATTGCCGTAGAGTTGGTAGTGCATAATGTTTCAGAATATCGAGGTAGACGTGCTGGTTAACATGTTTGTCCACGATAACAAATGGGCCGGGACAATACCACGACTACACTGTAGGTTCCAAATTCGACCGTAGGAACAGTACACTGTGGTAAATAGCGTTTCCCCGTCTGCCGCCATACCCACACACGCCCATCAGACTGATGGATCGTGTATCTGGATTAATTAGTCCATATGACCCGTTTCCATTGATTTACGGTCCACGATAAATGTTCTTTTCATCATGCTAAACGACGAATAGCATTCCGAGTGGAGATGAAAGGCTCATGAGCAGCCCACGACACGGTAACCCATGGAATTAAAGTTCCTGCGAATGGTACGTGTACATACCGAGGTTCCAGCATTTATACTCACCTGTACACTGTGATCTTGGGCAGTACTCCGTCGATTAGCTGTAACGACTCTCTTGAGGCTTCTACGTCCTGAATCACTGTTTTTCTTTGGTCTACCGGCACGTTTTGCTGCTTTAGGCACGCCATGTGTCTTCCACTTAATCAGTACATCAAAATCAGTTGCCTTGGGTATGTTTAAAAGCCTCTCAGTTTCTCTTATGGACAACCCACTAATATAACACCCAAAAACCTTTCCTTTCTCAAAGTCAGTTGTCTCCCGCCACGGCATTTTCATTCAACCTCACAGTGCGCTATGATGGCGGTCAGCTATAGGCTCGTTTTTATAGCGTTTCCAGCTGTACCGCACATCTTAACAACGCAGCGGATCCGTTCATTGGTTTTTGAAGGGGTGTATGGTGACTTTTGTCCATATAATGTATATTCATATATACAAAGTCTGTTCGTTCGGCAATTCTAAGCACTGTCTGTCTTTATGTTGCAGTGGCCGTTGCCATGGCTTAGGTAAAGGATCAAGGTATTGGTACTTGTCAATGAAGATTCGAAACTGGTGACACCTCGAGCCGTTGACAAGTCCTTGATGCCAGGTGACATCGCAGTCTTTCGCGTCTTTTCCGCAGCAACAGGAGGGCTACTACAGTGGACATTACCCATATTTTCAATTGTAGTGAAGCGCCTAAGGTGTCAGAATGCACAATTTGTCGTACGCTCTTGGAAATGGGTTCCACATAACCGCAGACCCATTCGAGTGCTTATGCACACAGCCGTTCAACGTTTCCAGTGAGCACGTAATTATCGACATTGGACCATAAAAGACTGGAAGAGGGTGTTATGGGCAGACGAATCACATGTTATTTTGCACTATGTGGACGGACCGGCTGGTGTGCGACATTCACTCAAGGAAACCTTCTCACCTGGTTTCACTACGGGATGGATCCAGGCTGCTGGATTGAGTTTGATCGCCTGGGCAACATTCTCTTGGGGAGCACTTGTACCCGTTGTTCCTGTAGAGAGGGCTCTCACAGTTGTCAAGTACTTGACCGTCGTTGCTCATTAAGTAAAACCTTTTATGCCGACCTTATCCCCTGGCGGAGATGGTGTCTTTTAACAAAGCAATGGTCCATGCCACTGTGCGAATAAGGTTCAGAAATGGCTCCAAGAACATAAAGAGCAATTGCATTTATTGCCATGGCCCCAATGGAGTCATATCGAGCATCTGTGATTTGAGTTGGGGAAACGGGAACGAGTAGCATTACCCCAAACACGTAATTTACCGGGAAATACCGGGATCTTCTCTGCCAGTCATGGTACCAAATATCAAGAGACAGGTACCAACGTCCCATTAAACCTGTTTCTCATGGGTTAAGATCTGTATTGGAGGCGAGAGCAAGATCTAAATTAAATTAGGAAGGCGGTTTCCATGTTTTGGCTGATCTGAGGTTTTTTTTTTGTTTTTTTTTTTCATCTTTTCGTTTTACTGAAGATGCGCAATTATTATTGTTTACGAACGTACTTGTCTTATAATTTGCGTTCACCTTCAGTTTATTTTAGTGTTAACAAATGCAGTCATTAACTGTGTAAAGAGCTATGTTGTAAAATTAAAAACGGGAAGCGGAAGTAGAAGTTGATCTGTTTCATTACTCATTATTATTTAAATATAATAAGGAGTAATGGCCGCCCCGGTGGCGCAGTGGTCTAAGCGATGGCCTCTGATCATTCGTCCGAACGGGGTCCGGGTTCGAATCCCGGTGAGGCATGGATGTTGTGTTTGTCTTAGGGCACTGGTTCTATCCCTTCTCTGGAACCAGTGACCCTAAATTAGGGACGGGCGACTGCTTATAGCCCATTGAGTTGCTCACAGTGGTCGTTAAACCTCCAATCAAAAAACAAAGGGATAATGAAACAGATCCTGCAAATAACTGCAGATTAAATAGGGTTTCCACATTACATCAGCAAATTATCTAAAGAGTGTTCATTAAATGATTTCAAATTGCATTGATCTCTCTCATGAAAACATGAAATTCCTTTAACTGTGTTCTAATAAATGACTACACTTACTTTGTTAAGTATAAATTCGGGCTATTTCTGGTTTTCAGTTTATGTCAAGTAAGTATTGGTTGCACGAATGCTTCCAATTTGTCGATTTGAAAAATTAATTTCACTTCTAATATAAACAGCTGTACATGTATGCATTCCAACGTCACATACCCTAATTTCTATAATAACATGCATTATTAAGCATCCACGACGAAGAATTCACTAACTATGTTCCTGCTTCTACGTGGTGCAAGCATATTTTCTGTGGCGTATTATTTGGTCATTTCTGAAAATCCCGTTTGAAATGTTTTTGTTTTTCGTTAAAAGCTTTATTTGATGTGGATACGTGTGGAAATATGCACTAATGTTAAAACTCCTCAAATTTTCTTCAAGGGTTCTGAGACGCATTTTTTTTCGCTGGAGTTATTTTGCACAGAAACTCGGCTGTGGAAAATTCTGTATTGTGTTCGTGTGCAAGGATTTCAAATTACTCACAGATTTCGGTATCCTCTCTGCCATTTTATATATGAAATGGCTTCCAAAAATATAAAACAAATGCACTTCTCACGATAATAAGATCATGTGACTTTCGGACTATTACTGAAACCTGAAAGCGCAAGACGTGTTTGACAATGGCTGTATAATAATACATATTATTATAGAAATTAGGTTCTGTGAATTTGGAATGCATAAAACACCGCTTGGGTTAAACACCATGGTCTTTCGGAAGCTCCTTATACTGTCGCATTCATCCTGACATTTCGTTTCTTGAAGTTTTCGGTTTGAACGATATCTCGACAGCATGATTTTCCGTTGTCAACGGCAAAGACAGCTATGCCCTTCACAACCGAACAGGTTATCACCTCTTCTGATGTAATGTGTTCATGGTAAATGCTAGGTTGTTTTTTCTACATTGTATACCACAGGAAACTGTCAAAGATCATTTGCAAAGCATTTTACTACCAGGTAGATTTTTATCTAACTGAGGAATAGAAGAGAACATGTTGACTGTTCGTGATTCTCCATACATCCAAGAAACATTACAGAACTCACGTCTTTACAACTTTCTTTGTAAAAATCGGCTTTGGTGTACCTAAGATTCCAAAAAATAACTTGAGTTTCAAACTTTTAATAATACCGAACTTGAAAACACAGGGAGAGATGATGTGTTTTTCAATTTCTTTTTTACGCCATTTAATGTTTTACATCATTATTTTGTCTGAAAGATACACGTTATGCCCTGGACGTCGCAGTCCTATACATTGAGTACATACAGGGTGTCCCACAAAGGACTCCCTGATTTTAAAATGAAATAACTCGGAAACGGAGATCGATAGAAGAATACATCAAGTGGTATGTTTATTTAAAAAGATGTAAAAATTTGATACAGAAGTTTCAAAATTACTTACAAATGTTGCCGAAAGGTGGAGCTGTACGCTGTAGTCGCAGTGCGGAGTCCTGTAAATAATGCTGTGAAGCACAGAGCGATCAGTCTTCGGTCAGTTTCGCTGTCGAAACGTGAAAGGAGGTTAACGTACAGAAGGAAGTGGATGAAGTCATGTATTCCGTGGAGCAACGTGTTTTTCTGGTTCTCGAGTATCAGGCACTTCGTAGTTTATGCAAGATGGAGCCCGCCCACACCGTACCCTAGCGGCTTTTGGCTTTCTTGAGGAATACGTCGGGAATAGAGTCATTGCTTTGAACTATTCCACATTTACTGAAACAGGCATGGGTTGGCCTCCATACTCACCCGAACTTACCCCCTGCGACCACTTTTTGTGGAGCACATTGCAGGACACTGTTTTCCAAAACAATCCTGCAGCACTAGACGAGCTGATCGGTGAGGCATGTGCGTCCATTTCCGTCGACACACTACAGAGGTTGACTGGACACTTCATTCTTCGTTTGCGCCATCTCTGTGCTGCGAAAGGTGCACATTTTGATTCGATTGTCATGTGATTTCAACGACTGCTTGCAAAGGACAGTTTATAGACTATTTTTCGGACTCCCTACTACGACTACAGCGCACAGCGCCACCTGTGGGCAACATTTGTAAATAATTTGAAACTTCTGTATCAAATTTTTACGGCTTTTCAAATAATCATACCACTTGTTTTATTCTTCTATCGATCTCCGTTTCCGAGTTATTTCATTTTAAAATAAGGGAGTCCTTTGTGGGACACCCTGTAAATAAATTTTCTGATCACATTGGCGAAAAGAAACTATGGTCATAACTGATAGAAGTAAAAAGCTTTGTGAAATCCTTTCTGAGATATTCGATTTTTTAAACAATTTACTACCTGACGTACAAGTTTTCTTTTCCTTTTTGAAAGGTTTTAGAATCAGTGGTAAATCCTGCTATTCGACGCTGAAATTTTAAAATTCCTCATTGACTTCGTCCGTAAGTCCCGTCAAAAATTTACAAGTGAATTACATCCCTGCTTAGTGATGCATAGTACAAGTCACAAATAAAAAAAGAAATACATCCGTCCAATTGCGAAACTAACGGCAAATAAGCAAAAATGCCTGAATACGTTGGAATGCGTGTGATTTAAATATGTTCTTCTTCCTTTTTTGAAAGGCTAGAAATATATTTTTTTCAGTTTTTACAATTTATTGTTGCACTACAACAAATCCATTATTAAGTTCGAATCACTATTTACTATGATGTTCTTATCTGAGGAATTGTCATACCGAATCTGCTTTTGAAAATTCCTACTGTAATACATTTTAAAATGGTTTACGACTTAATATTTTCTCAAGCATCTGCATGCCATATGCTTTTAATATTTTTGCTCTAAATAGAGGAAGAAAATCGCCATTTTGTTATTTTTTGAAAAAATTGCTTCTGACTGGCTAACCGGAAAATAACGTATGAAAGCTATCAACTTCTCTGAGGAAGTACGTCCTCTATAGGAACATTTCGAAGAACGCATATCCGACGCACACAGTCCCGTTCAAAGTGGGTGCGTTCTTAATCTGTCGGGAAAACAATAACTCACATAATTGTGTCTAACATGGTTCGAAATAATTTCACATTTGGTTTTATTTACTAACTTGAGGAATGTAAGACTAATTCAAAGAAAAAAATTGGGTCTTTTAAAATGTGCATTCTAAATAAATTCCACGCATATTACAATTTTTTAGATAACATTTTTTTTAGTAATGAATATTTGCAGAATGAAACTGGTGTTATCACGCAGAATGGCAAAAGTATAATGATTTCAAATGAACTTGGCATTATGGCAGAGTTCGGAAGATTTCAAAAATCAAATATTTCAATTATTACTGGTACTGCTGTTTAAGTTTAAATCGTATTCATTCAGTTTCGATGGCTATTGTACTATCGAATATTTAGCGTGAGCCTTCTAAGTTGAATATCAGTATCATATCACCTCTCAGATGAGTGTAATAACATCTCATTATAGGACATGTCTTTGTGTAAGTGCTGTTACATCGGAATTTATAGTCATCACTTTGTTTTTCTAGGCGAAGCTCTTATCTAATTGTATTACAAACTGTGCACGATCTCCTATTTTATAAATCATATGACAAAATTCTTTGGGGTGGAGACTAATGAACTTGTTTTGAAAAACCAAGCCCAAATATTTTTGCCATGATTCCAACAACTGTTGAGATTAAGTGTCAGTTTAATACCATATTTTAAACTTATGTTTATTTTTCACTGCTTTCAATGTCGTCTTTTGTAACGTAACACGTAGTGTATATTAATTTTCTGTGTTCTTGTTTTATAAACGAAGGACGAAAACACTGAACCTTTTCTGAGTCGAAGAGAATTGCAATCTAAATTTCAGTGCGAGTATCTGGGGAAAATATTATGAAACCATTGGTGTGTTATCATAAAATATGACTCAGAAACTTCCCATATACCATCTATGATAGCTTCAGTAAACATTCCCTAATCTGTCGTAAAACGAAATCATCAGTTTAACAAATTGAGGAAAAATCCGTCTCATAGTTACATTTAATGAATCAATTAGAACGTACACAAAAATGTAAGAAACGGGGATACAGTGATAAATAAAACAAAATGTGTAGTACACCGAATATAAATATACTTCTGCCTAAGTTAGCATAAAAGCTAGGAAACGTAAAGCAAAATACTTACTGGTACACTTAAACGTTAGTTTAATAGGAATGGTATTATTCGTCACGTAAGAAAATAACTCCAAAACTTATGATGTCACGTAAGCGCCATCTGCGTTGGAACACTATGTACCCGTCCATTTTAGAAGTCCGGCAGACCTGCTCGTGAAGTATCAGTTAACGTTCGAATGATTGTTGAAATGGGTAAAACAAACGATTTAGCGAAATTGAAGTTTGAATGATAGTTTGGAACAGGTTTTGTGGTTCGATAATCTCGCAAAATGTCCATCCCTAGAAGTTTCTGTAGATGAAAACAGACTGTGTTTTGATGATTCAAATGAGACTTTCCGGAGCCAGACAAGTGAATTGACCAGCCACAACTCTGCAAACCCCAGCAGAATAAAGCATTGTTGTGCAACAAGTAATGTCCAATTTCCCCATGTACTAGACCACTGTGTAGACTACAACGATCAATGGCTTAGTCGCTTGCGATGTTTTCAGCGCATAACTCGAAAACACGCCTGTCCTAGGTGCGGGAGTTGGACACTAAACTATTTAGCAATGGAACAAGCTCTACTGGACTGGGAAGTGCACTTTGGTTCCTTTTGCAGGATTTGTATGGTAGGACACGAATTCGGCAAAAAAAATATATGACTATGGAAGTCTCCAGCCAGATACGAAACGTACAGGAAGGTGAACCCTGTGTCATTGTCAGAGCATTGCTTTCTTGGGGCGCATAAGATCCCAAGGAACATTCGAAGTAATTGAGAACAACACGGTATATCTGAACATCGTTGTGATTCAAACTTATCTGATAATATCTAGGATTTATCTTGAAGCAGATGTTCTCTTCAAGTAGGATAATTCCCCAGCTCAAAAATTTCGTATGGTCACTCAGTTGTTTGGCAAACATACCGATGAGCTTTTTGATTCAGTGGCTTGCTCACTCCCAGCTTTTGACCACCTGGAACATCACTGAAATGGGTAAAATGAGCTGTTTTCTCCAAGACTCTGTCGCCGTCCATTTTGCAAGTAATGAGTAACTCACTTCCAGGATAATGTACATTGCATGTCTCGAGAAATTCGGTTTGCTTTTCAAGGCAAGGATGGCGTAACGCCCTCTCAAGTAGGCACACATAATAAAGTATCTTCTCCCCATAGATTTATTTATTGTTATTAAAAGAATGCTAGCAGTGTGAAATGTTTATAAGCAAAGGAAAAGAGATTCATTAGTTATGCAAAAATGTTTCT
The DNA here is from genome assembly GCA_039090855.1 of Macrothele yani. Classification (NCBI taxonomy): domain Eukaryota; kingdom Metazoa; phylum Arthropoda; class Arachnida; order Araneae; family Macrothelidae; genus Macrothele; species Macrothele yani. The sequence goes on from CM077021.1 coordinate 57,133,985, forward strand.
GAATTGGAGTACTACATGATCTTTGATGTGCTGTATACTATTCAGGCAAAAAGTTTTTGGGGGACGATACAGACTGGCCTACGGGTTACAAGAAGATAATTTAAGCGTTTTGTTAAATTTACATTAACAAAAAGCTTAAATTCGTTTTTAATGGTGTAATATTACAAAAACTACAACAAAACGCTAGCTTTCGCCACCACTGATGGCTTCTTCAGGAATAAGTATTATTCAAAAGCAAAAACAAAAGCAGAGTTCTAGTCATGTATTCAAAAATAGATGTTTGCTATAGATGTTAGAGAATGTGCACTTCATATTCAAGATGTGTGACTTACGGCGCGCGTATTCAGCAGCGTGTGCCATACATGTGAAAGGTCCATTGATGTTTCCTCGTTGCATATTCCGTGGCCGGATAGGATTTCTATAGTCTCTCTGAGGACGGTGGCTCTGGCGGTTGTATCGGGCGATGTTTTACATGTCCCCACAAGGAGGACATATAAAAAGCTGAAAAAAAATGTTAGCGGCTTCACGCGCTACTGCCAAAGTGAGAAGACCTTTTTTAGCATCTCTTGGGTGTTCTGGGAGACTTAGTCTTAAGGACATCTCGATCATACCACGTAGTTATTTCTCGTTCCGTCTAGCTGAAATCCCTATGCTGAAACCAAGTATTTTAGGAACTTTTTCAAAAAATGCGTGAAGCCTTGTACGTACTCGCATGAACCGATTTATTGTAGTTCTTGTCTGGGACAACCGGTGCTACGGGATGCGAGATTAGACCCCATCTGGTGGATGACCTGAACGAACATCCTGGGTGGGTATTCTGCAGAAAAGGCTAAAGACGTTACGGTTCAAGCTCGGCGTGAAGTATAGCATTGTCTGATGCATGGGTAATAGCTTACGTGGCCCTGAGTCGGAATTTACCCATTCAATTGTACGATTCCTCTAATAACACGGACATTATAAACATATAACCTTATTGTAAGGAAAATATTCAGATCCCATATAAAAGAGTTAAAGAGGAATAGTAAGATTCGCAGATTAAATAACTTGCATCCGCGATTACCAAAGACATTAATTAAACTGAAATTACAGATAATGTTGTTGTATGAACAGCTAAACATAAAGATTTCCTAAACGAAAGTTACATACGAATTACCATGACCATATTGTTCCCTTTGCAATTTGAACAAGAAAGATGACACCGAATTTTCAGATGTAATAAGCACGTATTTTGAATCCGTTCTGAAGCAAATTAAATTTTTCAAAGCTATTCAAAGTCAATAGAACCGGTATGGAAAACAATAGTATATGACGGATAAAAGAAGTTTTCCAATCGGGTTTTTATTCCCTCAGATATTGCTCTAAGCAAAATCGTGAGCTTACGCCTTCTGGTTGCAGACTTGTGCGTTAAGGAAAACATGAATTTATATGAGAAACATTTCGCACCGGAAACGCTCTCCAACACAGAAATAAATTTTTAAATCGGACTCTTAGAAACAGAGATATCGACAAAAATAAGATGTGACTTTACGTTCCCTTGTGGGATAACCATGCACTATTTTAGGAAGAAAGTATTCTCAAAAGTTTTTTCCATATGAGCGGTATCGGTCCAAGAAAAAAAAAGTAGTCGAGTTTTCAGGAGCCCAGATTTTGATACACATACATCAGAAGCAGAAATTGACACTTATGCCCCTGGTGGCAAAACCATTCTTACCAACCATTAGAAATTCTGTGAAAAAATATTTTCCATCAGGTCTTGTATACGATACAGGAAGAATGTTTCAAATCGGAGTTTTAGGAGCAGAAATCACGCAGAAAACACAATTTACATTTGTGCCCCCTAGCGGAAAGTCTATGATTTACTTGAAAATTTTGAATTTATAAAATTCAAAATCGAAAACACTAACCAACAAAGAAGGATTTTTTCAAATCGGACTCTTAGAAGTAGAGATATTGACAAAAATAGTAAGATATACGTATACGCTACCTGGCGAAGATACCATGCATTATTTCAAGCAGAAAATGTTCCTAAAAGGTTTGTCGACATTATTATCGGTCAACAAACGACTTTTTTTTCAATCGAGAATTTAGCTCATATTTTGCTGCAAATACATCAGAAGCGGAAATTAGGTCTTACGCCACCTGGTGGCCAAACCACTTTTTACAGAAATTAGAAATTATGTGCAAAGGATTTCCCATCAGCAGCTGTATCCGGTGCAGAAAGAATTTTTAAAATCGGAGATTTAGAAGCAGATATATAGGGGGAGGGATGTGAGGTCAGGTGATGCGTAACATCACAGCCTGTCCTTGAAAAATGTCAACCCCGCCTTCCCGTGGTGCATCCTGTTTCCACTAAAAGGGCTCTGACGACCGCCAATAGCGGTATAACTATACCATCTGGATTAGAGGAAATGCTATACCACACTCACCAACCCGCTTGGCCAGCGTGGTGAGTTGTGGCCAAACCCCTCCAAAATGACTCCACAATTTAAATCTTGGCCCTCAGTCTCCGGCAGCTGGAATGTACCTAGCCAAGGCAGCGGCCAGTGCGACATGAAGGCACAGGATGGTAAGAATTCCCGGAGGACCGGACTAGGCTGCCATCTGATGTTGACCTTGGCTACGTATAATGGACGCTCCCATTCTTCTGATTCAAGGCTTCTTGAATTGGAAGATGAACTACAAAGGATCAAGTGGGACATCGTCGGGCTAAGTGAGGTAAGGAGAAAAGGAGAAGATCTCATTGAGCTGAAAAGTGGACATATCTTCTACTATCGTGGGACAGATACTGGCAGAACTAGTGGTGTTGGATTTATAATAAACAAGAAACTGAAGGAAAAAATTGTAGAAGTTGAAAGTTCCTCTGACAGAGCTGCACGACTCGTTATCCAACTCTCGAGAAGATACCAGGCCCAGATTATTCAAGCTTATGCACCCACCACAAGTCATCCTGAAGAAGAAATTGAAGAATTTTATGAGGAAATTCGTTATCTAAATAATAAAGGTAAGCAACATTTGAAGATAATTATGGGAGATTTCAATGCAAAAATAGGGCAACGGCAACAGAATGTAACTTCAGTAGGTAAATTCGGTCACGGCAACAGAAACCAGCGTGGAAATACTCTCGTTGAGTTTGCAGAGGAAGAAGGGTTTTTCATCTTGAACTCTTTTTTCAAGAACCACTAAAGAAGATGTGACTTCCAAAGTGGAATATATAGAGCTATGCAAGACAGTAAGAAAAAGTATTATTGAGGACGTAAGGAAATTCAACTGTGAACTAGTAAGGAAAGCAATTGAAAACAACCAAAGCCTAATGATAGCAAAGGGACATCTCAGTAAGGGGAGAAAACAGATTATGGCACTGAGAAAAGAAGATGGTTCTGTAATAAAAGAATAGAGGCGAAATTTTGACAGAAGTGAAAGATTTCTACTCCAAATTATATGAAAGGGATGATACATGTACTCCAGACATCATGAAAGATACCAGTACCAGATTTCTTCCAGTCCTCCCAGCAGAAGTTGCACACGCAATCAAGAACATGAAGCGGGGAAAAGCTCCAGGAGAAGATGGAATTACTGTAGATATCATACAAGAAGCAAGTGGAGAAATTGAAACAGTACTCGCCCAAATTTTCACTCGATGCCTTAATGAAGGGAAGATTCCTGAGGATTGGAACAACGCTACAATGATCCTGCTACATGAAAAAGTTGACATTGAGGACCCCAGGAACTACAGACCTATCAGCCTCCTATCAGTGGTTTATAAAATCTTCACTAAAGTTCTTTCACACCGCTTGAAGGTAACACTGGACATGGCTCAACCGAGAGAGCAAGCTGGATTCAGGAATGGCTACAGCACAATAGATAATATCCACGTACTGAGAGAACTAATTGAAAGAGCGAGGGAATATGAACTTCCATTGTGCATGGCTTCTATCGATTATGAAAAAGCCTTTGATTCGGTGAAACCATCAGCAGTTACAATGGCTGTGAAATCCTGCGGTATTGAAGATGCATACATTAATATTATTAATAACATCTATGAAAATGCAAGTGCAAAGATTCGGCTGTTTGAAAATACGACACACATAAAAATTGGAAAGGGAGTGAGATAAGGTAACACCATATCTCCGAAGCTCCCTAATGCCACATTGGAGGGTGTCTTTCAGTCGCTGAGCTGGGAAAACAAGGAGATAAAGATTAATGGAGATTATCTAACCCACCTTCGTTTTGCTGATGACGTAGTCATTTTTGCAACTACCCCATCAGATCTGCAGAGTATGATTCAGGTTCTTGCGACAAGAGTAAAGAAGTGCGATTAAAAATGAACTTTCAGAAGACAAAAGTGATGTTCAATGCTTTTTCAAGAAATGAAGATTTATCGATTGATGGGGAAAAGCTGGAGATAACAGACACGTACATTTATCTTGGACAGCAGATATCAAGTGAGGGTCACTTTGATGAAGAAATTAATCGGCGTACAAAACTTGCCTGGAGAGCGTTTGGAAGAAACAGCATAATTTTCAAGAGCAATGTGCCATTATGTCTTAAAAGAAAAGTGTTTGATTAATGCATCCTTCCAGTGCTTACGTATGGTGTAGGGTCGTGGACCTTAAATAAAAGAGACATACAATGGCTGCAGACCACTCAAAGAAGCATGGAGATGTGCATGCTTGGTGTAACCAGGAGAGATAAGAAGAGGAACTCGTGGATCCGAAAAATGACAAGAGGGGAAGACATCATGATCAGAGTTAAATCCCTGAAATGGCAATAGGCTGGACATACTGCCAGAAGGACAGACCATCGATGGACAGCCAAAATTTTGGATTGGATTCCAAGGGGCAGGAAAAGACCCAGAAGAAGACCACATGGGAGATGGGTGTATGAAATTCCAAAGTATGCAGGAGTGACATGGAAGAGACTGGCACAAGACAGACTGTTGTGGAGGAAACTTGGGGAGACCTTCGTCCAGCAGTGGATTGATAATGGTTGACGATGATGATGATGATGATATGGGGGAAAGCAATTTACCTTTACACCCCTAGCGGAAAGTCTATGAATTACTTGAAAATTTGAAATCATATGAACAACATGTCACACTGAAAACAGTATCCAACAAAGAAGGAATTTTATAAATCGGACTCTTAGAAGTAGATATATTGACAAAAATAGGATATACATCTATGTCCCCTGGCGGAGAAAATGTAGAATATTTTAAGAAGAAAATATTCCGAAAACGTTTATCGATATGAGTGGCATCAGTCCATGAAATAATATTTTCAATTGATATTTTAGAAGCTCAGATTTTATGGCAAATACATCAGAAGCAAAAATTAACACTTACGGCCCCTGCTGACCAAAGTATTTTTTTCCAAAAATTAGAAACTTTAAGCAAAATATTTTCAATTAGGAGGTGTATCCGCTGAAGAAAACATTTTTCAAATAGGAGTTTTAGAAGAAAACTTCTCTGGGAAAATGTAATTTATTTTACGCCCCGTAGCGGAAAATCTATGCGTAATTTGAAAAAGTAACTGTATCTAAAATACTCTTCGACATAAATGGAATCAAAAGAAAAAATATTTTTTTCAATGGGATGTTCAGAAGCAAATATGTGAAATACAACGTATATTTCAATTCCACATCATCTGAATTTACGCCCTCTAGCGGCGAAATTGTACATCGTAAAAAAACGAAATGAAGGATCACCATTCGCATATTTCAAGCTTCCCAAAGCAAAACTAATTTTTTAAACCGGACTAATAGTTGCAGAGATACCGTGGGTACAGAAGTACGGACGGACTAACCAATAACATTAGCACGATCTTTTTTTACAAAAGACGTGCAAAAAATGACAATAGCTTAACGACTTCGTCATAAATTTTCATCGCGTCCATACTTTATCAGAAAATGACATTTCCTATTTCACCTTTTACATTTTGGATTTAGAACCTCTAATTATTAAACAACTTTAGTGGTCCCTGTTTCTCCCTTAGATTATTTCTTTCATTCATCAATTTTTGTTTATTTTAAAGCATAGGGAGATGAGTAAAAACAACTGCTGGATATTCGCAAGAAAATTTTGGCATGCTAATACAAATATGGTAATCTTAGATCTAGCCATGCGGCATAAGCAAATCGTTACGTTTTGGGTGATAAACATACGTAAATGAATCTGATGTTTAAAACAAAAAAGCCCAGTTAAAAGACGCCACCATGAAAGGAGCTATAATTGATGGAGTTATTCTTGATAAAACTAAGACAGTTTGAAAAGAATATCACATTCAAAATTCAGCTGCAGTAAAGCTCTGCTTCAAATTTTCAAAAATCGACATAGGTTATCGTGGAGAATCCTGGATGATGAAACATCCGAAACCTCTGCAAGTTCAGTAGATGCGACGGAAAAAGGAAAGTTACAAATATTTACAGTCTATGACTTAAAAAAACAGTACATACGTTTCCTAATGAACTGCACCTAATCATTGTGTTTTCAATTCTTACGTTCACAGTGTTAGAGGTTCAGTACAAAACAACGCATGCTTATTTCATTTGATTCCTTTCACTGTCATACAATTAATTTAAACCTGAGTCTTTATATCAAGCTCTTTATACACCCAACCTTACCGACTTTTTTTTCTGGATAAAAAAACCATGACGGTTTAACGAGATTGGGCTGCATATGCTGCTCCGATATTTTTTGCGTTTAAGTAATTGAGTCACAATTTCATATTTAAACATAAGTGCTCAAAGAAGGGGATATCTGAAAGAATAAAAACTATTTACTTCCCCAAGACGTTCTAAATATTGATTCCAAAAACATTTATTTATCAATAGCAATTCGCATGTGTGTATGTCTTGTATGAAATAAGGGGTCCAAAACCCTATCATACTGAACAGGGTGAATGCGAATTACCGCATACATGATACGTCAAAAATAGCTGGTACTGACTTTTGACGAGGAGTGCCATGCTCCTTTCTGAAATGTTGTCATAAAATTGTTCTTTAGCGATTAGCAATTTGGAATATAATATATGTTCTTCAATTTTTGCACAAATTACTAAAACTATAGCTCAGGTGTAAATTAATCGATTAAAAATTCCCGTTTTTAACGAACATCAAAATAATTGTCGCTTCACATTTAACATTGAAATGTGATAACGTTCACCGTATAATTCGAAGCATCAGAGTCTTCTATTTTTGAAAGAAACTAGTATGATAAAATATGTGGCATTACGCACGAAACAAATAACTGAAATTTTTGCTAAGTGTTTTCGATATATTGCACATTAAGAGGTTCGGATTTCTCTGAAGTAAAATATGTAAGTGATTTGAAATGGTGGTTTAAGGCAGGAAAGCAGTTTTGAAGTGAAGGGGCCGATAGCGATTCCCAAGAAACTTTTAATCTGTAGGACAAGAATACAACAGCCGTTGTTCCACATTTTCATTATATCGTTGCTTGATCTAAAGCTTTAGAAATATTCGTGGATGGATTCGTCTGCAAATAGCTGACAATCCATTCTTTGTCGAAAGATGTTGAAACTTGGTTCTCTTTTAGCACGTCTTTTGTAAAAAAGATCGTGCTTATGTTATCGGTTTGTCCGTCCGTCCGTCCGTCCGCCTGTATCCACGATATCTCGCCAATTAGTCCGATTTGAAAAACTATTTTTGCATTGGGAAGCTAGAAATATGCGAATCATGATCATTCATTTTTTTTTACGATATACAATTTCGCCACTAGGGGGCGTAAGCGCAGATGATGTCGAATTCAAAAATACGTTTTAATTCATATATTTGCTTCTAAACATCCGCTTGAAAAAAATCTTTTATATTTCGATTCCATTTATGTCGAAGAGTATTTTAGATATAGATACTTTTTTTAAATTACGCATAGATTTTCCGCTTGGGGACGTAAAAGTAAATTTCCTTTTTCCCGCTAACTCTTCTTCCAAAACTCCAATTTGAAAAATATTTTCTTCAGCGGATGCACCTCCTGATGGAAAATCTTTTGCATATAATTTCAAATTTTTGGTAAAGAATACTTTGGCTACCAAAGGGCTTAAGGTTTAAATTTTGCTTCTGATATATTTACCATAAAATCTGAGCTTCTAAAGTATCGATTGAAAAAATTCTTTCGTTAACCGATGCCACTCACATAGATAAAACTTTTCGGGATACTTTCTTTTAAAAATATTCCACAGTTTCCCCGCCGGGTGGCGTAGATGTATATCTCATTTTCGTCAATATATCTACGAAGTCCGATTTGAAAAATTTCTTCTTTGTTGAATAGTGTTTACAGTGTGATATGTCTTTCATATAATTTTTAAAATTTTCAAGTAATTCATAGACTTTCCGCTAGGGAGCGTAGAGGTAAATTGCGTTTCCCCCTATATCTCCGCTTCTAGGTCTCCGATTTGAAAAATTCTTTCTGCACCGGATACAGCTCCTGATGCGAAATCGTTTGCACATAATTTCTAATTTTTGTGAAAAAATGGTTTGGCCACCAGGGGGCGTAAATCTTAATTTCCGCTTCTGATGTATTGGCAGCAAAATATGAGCTTCTGAAATCTCGATGAAAAAAAACATCGTTTGTAGACCGATACTACTCATGTAGACAAAAAGTTTAGAAACATTTTCTTCTTTAAATAACGCATGATTTCTACACCAGGGGTCGTTAATTTTTATCTTATGTTTGTCAATATCTCAACTTCTAAGAGTCCGATTTGAAAAATTCCTTCTTTGTTGGATAGTGTTTCTAGTGAGACATGTTTGTCATATAATTTGAAAATTTTCAAGTAATTCATAGACTTTCCGCTAGGGGGCATAAATGTAAATTGCTTTTCCCCTATATCTCTGCTTCTAAATCTCCGATTTTAAAAATGTTTTCTGCACCGGATACAGCTAATGATAGGAAATCCTTTGCACATAATTTCAAATTTTTGTAAAACATGGTTTGGCCTCCAGGTGGCGTGAGCCTTAATTTCTGCTTCTGATGTATTTGCAGCAAAATATGAGCTTCTAAAATCTCGATTGAAAATACGACGTGAATTATCAGAGTTTGAACGAGGCATGTTAGTGGGAGCCAGACGGTTCGGACATTCAATTTCCGAAGTTGTGCGAACATTCAAAATTCCCCGATCCACGATGTCACTTGTGTACCTAGAATACCTCATGGAAGGCATTACTATCCACCACGGAATGTGCAGTGGCCGACCACGGGTGCTGAATGACCGTGACCAGAGGCTTCTGACCAGGATTGTACATGCTAAGAAACAAGCGACACTGACTCAAATAACATCCACATTCAATGCAGGAGGTACCAGAGATATATCCATCAGGTCAGTGTAGCGTAATTTAGCGTCCATTGGGTATGGGAGCAGATGACCCACCATAGTGCCTGGACTCGTGAACACGATGATTGGGATGACACACCGCGACATCGTACCTGGACTCGTGAACACGGTAATTGGAGCGTGGAAGGGTGGCAACATATGGAGTGGTCCTATGAGTCCCGTTACTAATTGTTACGAGCTGATGGTAGAGTTCGGGTGTGGCACAGACCCCATGCGCCCATGGACACAAGCGGTCAACCAAGCACTCTGCAAGCTGGTGGTGATTCCGCGCATGTGTGGGGCGTCTGTATGTGTGGCAAAATTTCAGTCCTCCTATTTTAGTAAACACCTCATTAACCGGTAATCGCTTTGTTGCTCTGCTGCTTGGCCATTTGCAGCCTTTCATGGACTTCATGTACCCCAACAAAAATGGAATTTTCCACGGGGACAGTGCACATGTCTTCATGCTCAAGTTGTTCAAAACTGGTTCGAGGAACACTCTGGACAGTTCCGACGGATGGTGTGGCTACCAATTTTTCCCGACATGAACCAAAAAGGACACTTATGGGACGTGGTGGAATTGTCCATTTGCGCCCAAGATCGTGCACCTACAAATACCTATGAACTATGGGTGGCTCTTTAGAGAGCATGGCCCAACATCTCTCCAGAAGTCTTCCGGCCACGTGTGGAATCGGTGCCACATCGAGTTGCTGCACTTCGCCCGCCTAGAACAGCTGCTACACGATAATAGGTACGCATCCCATGACTTTTGGCATTTTAGTGTATTTTAATAACAGTTATGAGTGGTTTTTTACGCTTTCCAACCGTTGGTTGAAGAAGCGTATATGCTCCAGTTTTGTCCGTCCGCCTGTCCGCACGATAACTGGCGTAAAAATGGTTAGATTTTGATGAAATTTTAATATGTGCTAGGGGACCACCTGCGGATAAACCCTATTGAAAATGGGACAAATGGGGTCAAAGGTCACGGCGTAGGAACGGGATCCATTTCATTGCACTTATGCGTCATAAATTGCGTAAATGTGGTTCGATTACAATGAAATTTTACTATGTGTTAGTACAATTTCCGCCTGGGGACGAACCCTATTCAAAATGGGTGAATTGGGGTCACAGGTCAGGACATGAGGGCGGGAGGCATTCCATTGAGCTTATGCGTCATAACGTGAGTAAAAATGATTCGATTTCGATGAAATGTCAGTATGTGGTAAGGGACCACTTTGGGACGAACCCTGTTGAAAATGTATGAAATGGGGTCAAAAGTCAGGACATAGGATTGCGATCTCTTCCATCGCCCTTATCCCATATTATGAAGCTGGACGTCAAGAAATTTTGCTTCCTATACTTCCAATGGAAAAACTTTTGTACACATTTCCTTCACAATTAATGTGTTCCCAAAGATGAAACTTTGAACATCGATTAAAATAACTTCATTTTAGAACCTCATTTTATAACTTTCAATGGAAAAAACTTTTGTACACATTTCCTTCACAATTAATGTGTTCCCAAAGATGAAACTTTGAACATCGATTAAAATAACTTCATTTTATAAATTGATTTTATAACTTCCGATGGAAAAACTTTTGTACAAATATCCTTCACAATTATTGTGTTCCCAAAAATGAAACTTTGAACATCGATTAAAATAACTTCATATTATTACTCGGAATACTTAATATTTTCTAAAACATAACCATAAATATATTAAAAATCAATAACGTTTCCTTTGGTGGTGTTGAGACCAGAAAAAGGATGGCGCGACCTGTACTTTGATAACGTCAGTAGACAAGTAAATGTTGGATTGCATAATTATGGTTATGTTTTAGAAAATATTAAGTATTGCAAGTTATAAAATGAAGATATTTTAATCGATATTCTAATTTTCATCCTTGTGAACGCATTAATTGTCCAGAAAAAAATGGCACGACCTGTATTTTCATGACATCAGTAGACAAACAAATGTTGGTTTGCAAAATTATGGTTATGTTTTAAAAAATATTAAGTATTGCAAGTTATAAAATGAAGATATTTTAATCGATGTTCAAATTTTCGTACTTGGGAACGCATTGATTGGGAAGAAAATGTGTACAGAAGTTTTTCCATTCAAAGTACAGGAAGCAAAATTAGTTGACGTTCACTTTAAAGGAGAAATTCTTGTATGTATGTAAATTTTATTTTGAAAACGGCTCTAAGAATTTTGATGAAAGTCGTTAACCTACGGTGTTCTGGTACTAGAAATTGATTTAGCTTGATCTCGATTTTAGGAAAATTCGTTTAGTGGGTTAAGTAACCACCCCGAATTATCACGTTTTTAGTGTAGTGTCATGGCGTCGTCCCATTAGAAGTTGGCGCGCTGTCAAGCCATCTGTCTCATTACGTCACGCGTTGTGTGTGCATCCTATTAAAGTTTTATGACGTCACACTCTAGCGAGCAGATGGTCGCAATTCCCACCTGCCTCATTACGTCACGCATTTTGTGCGTATGATCGTCCGCACAATAACTCACGTAAAATTCGTTCGATTTCGATGAAGTTTTAGTATGTGGTAGGGGAACACCTGGAAATGAACCCTATGGAAAGTGAACGAAATGGGGTCAGAGGTCAGGACATAGGAGCGTGATCCATTCCACTGCTCTTATGGGTCGTAACTAACGTAAAAAAGGTTCGATTTCTTTCGATGAAATTTTAGTATGTGGTAGGGGACCACATTGGGACAAACCCCATTGAAAATTGGTGAAATAAAGGTCAAAGGGCCGTCCCGGTGGCGTAGTGGTCTAAGCGATGGCCTCCGATCATTTGCCCGAAATGGGTACGGGTTTGAATCCCGGTGAGGCATGGATGTTGTGTTTGCCATACGGCACTGGCTCTCTCCCTTCCCTGGAACCAGTGGCCTTAAATTAGGGACGGGTGACTACCTATAGCCCATTGAGTTTCTCACGGTGGTCGTTAAACCTTCAATCAAAAAAAAAAAAGGTCAAAGGTCAGGACATAGGAGCGGAATCGCTTCCATCTGAATTATGCGTCATAACTTACCTAAATATGTTTCGATTTGGATGAAATGTTAGTATGTTGTAGGGACCTGCCTGGGGACGAATCCTATTGAATAAATGCGCGAAACAGGGTCAAAGGTTAGGACAAAGAAGCGGGATCTGTTCCATAGCCCTTATGCATCATAACTTACGTAAAATTGCTTCGATTGCGACAAAACGTTATCATGTTATTTCGGAGCTATACTGAACCAGTTCTGTTGAATATCATCGAAATGGGATCAAAGGTCAGGGCACAGGAGTGAGATTTATTCCACAGCCTTTTTCCTCATAACTTGAGTAATAATTTCTAGTATGTTGGAAAGCTAATCAATGCATTGCATGATTTTACTAACTTGTTAGAATCTGATCTTAATGTACTGTTTTGATTTGCTTCAAGTTATGCAGGATTAGTATCGGTAGTGTTTCTTGTATTGTTCCGTTTCTTGTCATTATGAACAGAAGTTGGCCAAACTAATATCATTACCAGGAAAATGTTTATTTTTACTGTATAAAGAAGGTGTTGGACAGCTCTTGGCTTCTAACACATTTTTCAGTCTTCCCGGAATAGATTCATGCAGCTTTTAAATAGTCTTTAGTAGAATGTTGTACCCTTCGTTGATTAGAATATTTGCCAATTGCTCACCAATGTAGTAGCAGGGAATCGGCTTCTCAGTCTGCTCTCCAGAACTGTCAACAGGAGTCTGGTGATATTCAGATCAGGTGACTGAGCTGGCCAGGGCCAATGCTGATGTTCAACTTGCTCACCCTCAAACCAAGACTCAACTCCTTTAGCTGGGTTTATGGCTCATTATCGCCTTAAAAATTGGCATCATTGTCGGAAAACAACCTTTTTACCATAGGATGCACCTGATAAGTAAAATGTCCAAGTTCTTCATGGCAGTAATGTTACCAAGTAGGGAAATGTGTGGACTACTTAAGTAGCAATAGCGGCCACATAAAAGGCGACAGATCGATTCCCATGTGTGTCATTGTTAACCAGACTTTCCAAATAATACTTTTTCAAGGGGGTTTTCTATAAATAAACCGGACCTACTGTTGGGAATAATGTAATCAGGATTCACAGTGCCATTTGGCACGTTACCAGTCATTGCCTGTCCACGTTTTAAGCACATTACAAGGTCTGTTTTTTTATGCGTTCCGCGTTGTGTAGCAATTGCAACTCTTCCACTGATTATTGCTTAATGAAATCCTTTACCTTTTTCTTTGTTCAGTTCACTTTTACCATTTTATTGTAATATCACAAGTATTGTTTTTTCTATTTTGGGAATGGATTTCCCATCTCTTGCAAATGAAACATTTTCCACATAGCCCGGAATTATATTAATATCATGCAGTCACTACGAATTCGCATCTTTGTTGTTTCTTAATCATGTATAATGTAATTAAGGAATTACTTTTTATAACTCATCAACTACTTACATGTGTTTCATAATCATCGTGGTATAATTTCAGCGTTATAAATTTTCTTACTCTGAGAACTAAAACTCACCTTGCAGAAAATTCTTACAGAAGGGCGAAATTTGCTTTAACTAAAAATTTATTTAAATTTTTTTTATGAATAATACATGTAAATCATTTGGTACGTACAGGAAATAAGTTTTAAAGCTGCTTTGTAGTTATGTAGTTTGGTAAAACATGGGAACGAGAGGTTTATGTAAGAATCGCAATCTGCACAAACTCTAAGAAGCTAAACGAAATTGCATAAACTCATCACACTGCACAATCACACTGCACAAACTCTAAGAAGCTAAACGAAATTGCATAAACTCATCACACTGCACAATCACACTGCACAAACTCTAAGAAGCTAAACGAAATTGCATAAACTCATCACACTGCACAATCACACTGCACAAACTCTAAGAAGCTAAACGAAATTAAAAAAATATATAAACATTTAATACTGTTTTAGTTGTATCAACGTGAGTTTTGACAAACGATGATCTTTAATATGATATTTATTTCAATAGTTGAAATTTAGTTCATTAAATCTCTTACTGTGACATAAAAGTTTGGAATACAAATGCATATTGTAACGAATATTTATTTTATCCCATTCTCTTATGATCCTGTGTACCTTGTAAGTCAAATTCCCTTGTCTTTAATCTCAATCTCATTAGAGGTATTTATATTTTCTATTCTTTTTTAAGTACTCATTCAATTCGTTCGATTTTTTCACGATAAAAATATATAATCGATAAAAATATAATGGAGATCTCTGAAATGCCTCCCAAGCGCAAATCAAAAAATGATATTAACAGATTCCTTTCTGTAGCTTTTTGCTGAGCCACAAAAGGAATGTGGTGTCCGGAACACGCTTTTTTTTAAAATTAGCATGAAAAAAGGTACACATCTAATATATTCTGCAACGCAGGAGCGTGCAATGAACGCGTACTTTTGGAAAGATAATCAACATCCATGTTGACAAAGTGGATTCTGAGAGCTACTAAATCATAAGTTCTACAAATTAGAATAAATAGTTTGAAGAAGACAGAACTTTATAAAGTGAAAGGATGGGACAAACTCGCAACTGGAGTAACTATGCAAAATTATGTGAACAACCTAAAGACTTGTTTTTCACTTCGTTTGAACTGTGCTGCACAAGGTCACACTAGAAGAGAATGAACAGAATTTTCGGCTATAATCCTGGCGTTACTTCCTCTGTAAGAATGGTATCATCCGAAAACGTCCACTCGCATACATACCGAATTTGGGTTACATTTGGTGTATACCCGGTTGGCCTCATTTTGTGACCAGGTTCAACCGCGAATGCAAAACGTGCATCGGTCAGAAATTACAAAGACGGCAGGCCAGTTAAACGTCATTTTACTGTCACAGCGCAATCTCGTCGTTTTGCAGTAGAGCACTATACAAAAAATTAGATCAAACGCATCATACGCAGATGGTTGGCAAAATGTCAGTTAGGAAACACGTCGATTGGAAACGTGTCTTATTTTCGTCCTCCAGTAGCACAGAGGACAAAATGCAAAATAACATGAAGAATGAACCACGGCAAAGTGTACGCGATATCGCTCCTAAGCTCTATCGGCGATATGTAACAGTTCTGCGTTTGGCGGCTCGGAGCAAGTTAAAAATTTGGGATTCCTGAAGCAACCATAGGTTTCAACAAATTTTTGAAACATTTCCAAAATTTTGGTTTTCGAAATTATTAATTGAAGTGTTCGATTGTGTATTCTACCTAACTCCTGCAACGGAAAGCAACTTTTTTTTTTTTTTTTTTTTTTTTTTTTTATTAGAGGTTTAACGACCACCGTGAGCAACTCAATGGGCTATAAGCAGTCGCCCGTCCCTAATTTAGGGTCACTGGTTCCAGGGAAGGGAGAGAGCCAGTGCCGTAAGACAAACACAACATCCATGCCTCACCGGGATTCGAACCCGGACCCCTTCGGCCGAATGATCAGAGGCCAACGCCTTAGACCACTGCGCCACCGGGGCGGCGGAAAGCAACTTTGCAGCGTAGTTGTTTTCCGTTCGTTAAAATACTTTGGATACCTTTTCTTCAAGAATGTTTTGAAACGGGTTATAAAAAAATTACATATACAGCTTGGAGTTCTGTAAACTGAAAATAATAACATGAAAAAACACTACAGTGTTTATAAGAATAATAGAAACACGGCTTCAGTACACCATTTTGATTAATAAGTGGTAGGCCTAACTAGACATAAGAAAATAACCTGATGGGTCCTTTTTAGGATGCAAAACTGCGGTCATTCGGCGAGGCATCGATTTTATGAGGTGGCAATAGGTATCCTGGGGTATCTGGTACCATAATGTCAACAGCAGATCCTCCAGTTCCCGTACTTTTCGGGCTGGTGATTTAGCATGAACCCGCTTTTTCAAGTCGAGCAGCAAATGTTTGATTGGGTTCACGGCAGATGAATTTGGAGTCCAGGTCATTAACAAAATTGACCAGCATTTTTCTGGAACCACTCGTTGACGATTCTGGCAGTGTGGCATGGCTTATTATACTGCTGGTAAAGACCATCACCAGCAGGAAAATCAATTTCCATGAATGGGAGACACGTCTCTGAAATTCTCAACGTTACATTAATGTATAATTTCAATATTATCATTAGATATTCATGTTTTGTGTAATTGTTTTTTTTTCTGTTTTTTTTGTACAGTACAAAAAAGCTGTAACTTCCGGTATTGTGTAGACCAAAGTTTTTCTCTGTAGTGAACGTCCGAATATTATTTACACAGACATTCCCTTGGGCAGAAGAATCAAACTAAGATGATCGAGGTGAGACCAGAATTTAACGTTTTACGATGTAGTGTTTGTCATTTATCATTTACAGGATATGGTAAGAACAGATCAGAATTCTTGATTGTGACCCAAGGCTGTTAGTCGCATTTATAATGCATACGAATACATATTTTCTATTACATACGTGATAAATAATGATAATCATCTTCTGTGAAGGAATGGTTCTGTAGGCAGAGCTACAAGAGTTAAAATTATGGTGAATGTTATTTACCACTGTAATGTTATTAAAATAATTTATAAAAATATATAGCGTTTAAAGGATTAAAAAGCTGTTAAGTAGAAAACGATGACTCATACGTCAAGTTTGATACAAATGACAGTACCTTAGTGCCATAGATATCTGACCGTGCTCATATTTTTATTTTACCTTTTTCCTTTTTTCCTCATTTTTAGGTACGAACGTCATTCGACATACCAAGGAGAGGCTGCATCTGTGACTGAGACTAGAGCTCAGGCTAATGTCGACTGCACCCTACCGCACGAAATGGGAGGGAAAAGCAGAATTTCTATTATGTTTGGAAATTGACGCACATCTTTCGGAAAGAAATGCATTGGGAATACTCGACCGCCCGTTGAATCTTTTTTATCCTGATAACTGTTAGCGTGAGTTCTGGTAGCCACGTAGTTAAGGCGCTGAACGAGAGACATTCGTCAGCTATGGGTCTGGATTCGTGGTGAGTTTTTCCAGTGCAACTGGGCCTGCTTTGGCCTTTACGAGATACCACTAACCCAACGTAGGTTAGCAGCGACCAGGTATAACATTTTGAGCTATTGTTAGCGGTCATTAACCACTATTTCTCCCAAAAACAATAGTTACATCAAAACCAACGAAAACTGAAGTGTCATCTGGTAGATCTTTGTGTCAAACAACCATATACATATTTTCACGAATGAAGAGGACAAATTTGTTTCCAATTAAAATTACTTCAACCGCGCCACTTTCTTGCTGTTATGAAATTCAATTCGTGTCCTCTCTCAAATAGGTTAGGGAGATCCACCGCGGTATTGTTGCATTAATAGGGATCTAGGTCCATCTCGTTCTCGTTAGGCTCACCAGGGCCGTATTTAGAGCGAGGGCAAAGAGAGCATGGATACACCAGAAATTGTTTGTTTTTTTTCATCTTAAAATTTACTTACATTTGCAAAAATGCTTTAACTTATCAATATGCATCAACTTAAAATAGAAAACACAGCTTTAATTTTTTTCTTCAATTTTTCATTAACGTTTACTTTTTTTGCAGGTTAATTTAAATACTTTATATTTTCGGTCTGCCCCCTCCGCCCGAGAAAGGTCCTCGGTATGCCCTTGTGCCCTACTGACGCACCGTACTGTACTTTTCTGAGCCCAATAAATAGTCAGTAGCAAACGGTTGTATGGTAATCTTCTTCACCACGGTCCCTTCTCTCTTCCTTCCAATCTGAGGGCGAGGACACCTTCCACATAATTCCTGAATTTTGCAGTACTTGGAAAAGAATCGTGCGAAAGGTTATCGGGCTGTTGCAGTGCTTTCTAGAAATCTGCAGGATTAATCACCTAAATTCTACTTAAGCTTTCATAGTTTATACAGCAAACGTATTAATACATATCTTCTACTTAACAAATTAAGAGTATTTCTACGGTCGGTATACATACATGTATATGATATTCTTCTCGATATCTCGGTTTCAAATGTTTCTAACTGTCCGACTTGATTTTCTTTCCTTGTCGGAGTACGTCTCCGGTGACAAATGTTTTGAATATAATTTCAAGTGTTTGCTATCCTAGAAATTTGCCACCAGAGAGCATGAGGTTTTGTTTGCCCTAACATTACTTTTAGAGCAATATCTGTTGTTTTAAAAAGCCGATTAAAAAAAATTGGTAAGATAGTGCTGACCGAAAAATTATTTTTTCAGTCAAAAATATTTGTGGGCAATTTCATCTTTTAATGATGTACACCTTTCCCGCATAGCACGCACACATTTCGTCAGGGTTTTCTCAATACCTCTCCTTCTAAAATTGCGATTTAAAATAACCGTGTTTCATCAGGGAAGAGGACGTGTTTCTTGTCCTACGCACTTCGCTTGCTACAATCATTTGCAAATTGCTGCCTAACATTTCTGCGCATTAGAGGCAAGAAGAAGAAACGATATCCTTGTCGACTACCATTGAATTTTTATTTCACAGTACGGATTACAGCCTTTGCGTGTAAGCTAGTTCTTGCGCCTTCATTGAATTCGCCCGTTGTCCCGGTAGCTGCGTAAAATCTTCTAACTGTGCAGCAGAGTCCTCTCTCAACTGGAATTTCATTTGAAGGTTTACTGCAACATTTCTCTCGTTGGTTAGAAGTTTTGCTATATTTCACGTAGTCTTGATACACTGGTGTCCGAAACCAAAGGACGAACGCTACAACCAGAAAATCAGACGCGACAGCTTGTTGGGGAGTTCAGGAGAAAGCAGGTGCACATCCAAAATGTTGAATCGTGCTCACGGGGTCACGTGGTATCACTTAAATGGATAAAAGAGAAAAAGGGGCTGTCAGGGACATAGGTTTGAAGAAAAATCTGGATGTGAAAGCATAAAGGGACGAACGCGTAATTTATGTTATTTCTCAAAGACATCTGGATGATTTCACACTGGGAAAATCATAGGGAAGCTAAATGAGTGAAAATTCCTCTGAGTGTGTGATATTGTCAGGTAGTTTGGAATCGAGCAGAGTGAGGTATCCGGGGTCTTAGACAAAGTCTCAAAATAATAGTGTGTTCCAGATGCATACTAGGAGGTCCAGACAGATTTTAAGTTGTAATAGAAAAACGTGAGTGCTGAAAAACGATTGGTCAGCTACGAGTTGCTTCAATTCCAGTACACGAAAGCAGAAATCCCGACAAACATTTGGATGACATCTGCGACATAAAGTGTCATATGCCCGTAAGCATGTAGTGTGCATCTCACCTATCCAGAACTCAGCGGAGCCTACATTTTCCCTGGTGTCGTATCCACAGAAATTGGATACTTCATCAGCAGCCAATGTAATATTTCCGGGTGAGATTGGTTTCAGACTGTCCTCAGGTTCGTGACGTCAGTTGATCCGGTATGAGAGTTGTACTGCGTCCCAGGCCTAACATTTGCAGGAAAAGGACCGATACAGCTGTCCCGTTCTCATGGTGTTGTGCAGCATCAAGATAAATGGACACACCTAGCTACAGGTGCTGGATAATCTCATTATGATGGCTGAACAGCATTGCAACAAAGTTCTACGTCATGTTGGATTATTCCTCAGTGCTGTAAACGAAGAATTTCTGTTTATGAATGCCAACGCGACACTTCATCGTAAAAGAGAACTCCGAAGACCACGAATATTGATTGCATCGACTAGTCAGCACGCTGGCCAGACCTCATCCCATCGAAAACTTCTGGGACGCAATGAGTTAACGAATTGCTGATCGAAATATCCCCTTCTTCAAATCAAGCAGGGCTTTACCCCATCTCTGAGGTAGGAGTGCGCCAATTTGCATTAGAAACTCCTTGATCACTTGGTGTTCAGCATGCTACGACATTGTGGGAGATGTATCGTTGTTTACAGCGGACGTATTTCATACTGAAATACCTCTCATCCTGGTTATCGATATGCATTGTATATCCGTTCTCCAACTAAATTCTTCGGAAATTTATAACTTTTGCATAAACACTGATTACAATGCAATTTGTGCATCATTTATAAACATTTTTTTATATATTTTCCTGTGTTCGTACGCTGGCAATATAATTATTTCTCTATTTGGCGGCAGTCATGCCGTCTCTTTCTTATTGAGATAAAAATGTAGTCTGACCTTAGGCTTTGGACTTAAGTGTATACTCCAAATACTGGTTATCGTATTTTAGTGACGCAGAAATGTTGGCGTTTTGCTCTCGACTTCGCGTAAAATTGGTAAAACCAAACGGAACGAGTGTGCCCCAAATATGTTGGCAAATTTCTAGTGAGGAAAATCGTTACGCAGTGAGTAGGAATGTTTAGAAACGTGTAATTCCATCACATTCCATTACATAGTCTAAGATTTAAATGGCAATAATTATTTGAGATTTGATTCGTTAATACATATATTAGTTGGGGCCACAGAAAATTACATGACATCTTTTAATCTCATAGTATTTATTCATATTACATGCAATCCTCATTTCTTCTGACGAGCAAACAGCAAGTGGCTCATATCGTTTCAATATACTGTAATTTTAAAAATGTAAATTAGAAACATGTGCTGTAAGTTAATCAAGAACTGTACTGCTCAAAAATTAGTAGTTTTCAACATTTGCATGTGCAATTTAAAACAGTTTGCACTTTTCTTTCTGGAATTTAAGTTTTAATAAATTTTTATGAGCATGAAAATTTGATGATATGTTGGGCGGTTTTAATTTCAGAAACGAACTGTAAAGTTCTTGTGTTATTATCAAAATATATAGTACGTTTTGTCGTTAGGAAAAACTGACTGAAAGTGGAATTTAAAGAAAAAAATTTAATTACTATCACCAAATATTTACAAGTACCAATTACATTTAAAGGTTTACAGTGTTAGTATTCCTGCAGCATATATGGTGGACGTAAGTAACAAATTTCAATGTATATAATACTTTGGTAACTCCAATTTTAAAATATATTGATTTGCAAATTGGTTTGTTGTAAATATTGGTTTCTTCGAACTCTCAAGTTTTAGGAGTTTAATGACCAGCTCATATGTTGTAGCCCCAGTCCCATAAGTATGTGAATGTCAGTCCCATACGTATGTGAATTCTCAAATTCTATATGTGCATGTAAAAGATAATATTGATACGTAATTTGGAAATTTGTATTTCCTTTAAAGACTGAAAAACGTACTCAGTAAATATTACTGAAATTGGGATGAGATGGACTGCTTTGATACGTGTTAAAATACCCCCTTTCCCTCCCTCCCCCCAAAAAAACGGGTATACTGGAAATTTAATAATATCGAATGCCCCTTTCTGTAGATAGTCCATGGGAATACCAATTAAAGTACAGAAAGCTGATTAAAAGGGACATATAGAAATCACATATTATTGATTCATCAGACAATCATCAACAGGTAACTAGAGGTTTTGCATGTGTACTTATATCCCTTCTCAATGTATTTTAAGTTGTTTTGTAAATTTTCCAAATCCTCAGAATTCTTTTCTCAACACATCACAAGTGTGCACATGAATATAAATTTAATAAGTTTCCATTAAAACATAAGCTCATGATATCGTGTTATTTGCTATCTAACACAGCAGGTCACCCAATTTTCGTTAGAACTTTCAAATTTAAATAAAGCTGACATTAGGGAAAATGAAATGCCGTTCAGCCAAAAAACAAATCTTATTATGAGTAAATTTAATAACCATTTATTTCTTCAAATTCAAATATGTTACCGTAAATACATGCGAATCTGTTTCACCGGGACAGAGGATCCTACTTAAGCAGTCTTTTTTCATCTCAGACACAATATTTTAAATTGAATGTTAGAAGAGATTGCGTTCTCTTCGAATCATTGTTTATTTGGTTTTTACCGGATATTTATTTTCACATCTGAAAGATGATGTTAACTTATTAGAGCTACTGTATCATACCAAATGGAATTGAGTAATACATGTATTTTCAATCGCACACAGAAATACCTCACTTTTCTCTTTAAAACAGTGAAATAAAAATAATTTCAGATTATCTTTCTTTTGAAAGGAATTTCAATGCGTACATGAACAATATCACTTAGAAAGTTCAAGTTTATGGTAAGCAGCTATTTATGGACAAATCTTATGATGGCGGTAGGGTGATTAAAAATTATTTAGGTAAGTTCCCGGCGTTTGTGCGTGCAAAAAAAAAATATGTGAACTTCATATATCCATAAATCTGTTTCACAAAGCGAAATCATGATGTGCCTCCACATAACAAACACCATTCAAAATGTTTGAAAATTTATCAGCACCGAAACACTTAAAGTGCATTACGTAAAATGTTAATCAATCTTGGAAAGAAAAATTTACAGCCATTTACAGATACATATAATGTGGTACATAAATGTTCCGATGAAAGATATTTGAAAAATGAAGTTCATTTGTTAAACGTGTTGCAGCACAGATAGGATACAACACTTCCATTAATTTCAAAATTCCGGAAACGGAAGACAATCTGCATGTTAACTCCTATTGTGCGTCCATTACGTGAGAACTTGTCCAGTGTTCCGTTTTCTGGTGACTTAGGCTTCAGAAATTGTAATTTTAAGCTGAGTTTTAAACCTACAAACAAAAGGAGCATTTTTTGTTTATCAGCAACCCATGTTAAGTATAAAAACAAGTAGTGAATTTATCCAATTCCACGTGAATGTGGCGTTTCTTATGTAGGAAAGACTCGTAGGTCCACAAAGACGTTATCATATCATGTGGGAATGTATGGGTATAACCTTCTCTATATGATTTTTTTAAATCTACTGCCTTCTGCGATAGATTTAAATATAAAAAACGATGTACATTTAACTTATCATTCTATTATTTTTTTCCAAACCTACGGTCACATTCAACACTCCCAAACTGGTTTTTACATGATAGTATCAGCAGCCCGGCCTCCAAAAATTCAAAATTCGATGTGAATTAGATTGGCAGATTTTGGATTGTAGAAGAGTTATGCTGATATTCATTTTTATTTCATGTTATTCTGTTCTATTCGTTACTTTTTGTAAAGCTACCTGTGATATCGACAATAAACATTGTTGTTAGTGGTTAGTTATATTTTGAAATAATTGTTATTCCACTGCGCATTTCGGATTATCTTCATCTGACCTCAAATTCGCGGTATTGCAGTATTCAAGAAACGAATAGACAAGTGAGTGAAGTCACGACATAAAACTTTATTACTTTCTACACTATTCTGTTAGAAAGTATGGAAACTTAAAATACTACGTAAATTTCGATTTATTAAAGATTTGTCAGTTGATTTCCGTAGGTGGTGAGTAGAGGCAAATTCTCATTTGGCTTAGGCAACAGATATCATGTGAGGATAACATTGATGAAGAAACTAATCGGCGTGTAAATCTTGGTTGGGATGTTTTGGGAGGAAATAGTACAAATTTGAAGAGCAATATGCCATTATATCTTAAGTGCTTAATCAACGTCTCCTTCCAGTTCTAACTTCGGAGCAAAGACTGAGGTTTTAACTAAAAATGACATATGTGTGCAAAGGCTGCAGACAAATGGAAGAAGGTTGGAGAGATGATTGCTTGATGT
Source organism: Macrothele yani (assembly GCA_039090855.1). Taxonomy (NCBI): domain Eukaryota; kingdom Metazoa; phylum Arthropoda; class Arachnida; order Araneae; family Macrothelidae; genus Macrothele; species Macrothele yani. Next base: position 57,157,906 of record CM077021.1, read on the forward strand.
TACCAGGTAAGATAAGAGGAGGAGCTCGTGGATCAGGAAAATGACAAGAGTCGAAGGCATCATGAACATATTAAAATCTTGAAATAGCAATGCGCTGGACTTTCCAGGAGAATCGACAACTGAAGGTCAACTAAAAGCTTAGACGGGGTACCAATGAACAAGAAACACCCAGAGGTCTACGTGGAAGACAACAGAATAAAATTCGAAAGCCTGCGGAAGTTTAGACTGGCTCATTACTTACGACTGTGGAAGAAATTCGGGGAGACCTGCATGAAGTAGTATATATATATATATACTTAAGAGCATAACCGAAAACATAAGAAAAACTTAAGAATTTAAAACGAAAGTTGCAAAATAACCGGAAGATCAAAACGCGCAACGCAGCAGTTATGAAAATTCAGAATTCACATTCTATTACGAAGAGACTGAAGCAAAAAATTTCTGACTCATACCAAGTACAACATAGAAAAGGTTATGTATTGACCGGTGTGAGTAAAAAAAAAATAAATAAATAAAAAAACTGAATGCAGAAAGTGTCGTGGACACTGAGCCTTGGCTTTATCAAGGACCTGCAAAAACTCTTCATTTTCTCAATTCCACAAAGACCTATTTGGAAATGGGTTTTTGCAAGTCATAGATGCAAGTAGTAAGCATGCCAACAAAAAAATTTAAAAAATGCATATATGTCATAACCTCCACAGAGTTGTATGACCAAGCTTTAGTTAACAATTTAGCTTGTATCCATAACTTTCCTGGCCCGACCCTTGCTCTTCATCTGTTACTAATAAACAGAAAGAAGATGATTATAGAAAATTCAAGTTGTAAGAGTGACATAATGAATCAGAAATAATGTTCAGCAATAACAAATTGCCAAGTTACCTAGTCGCCTGAGATTGAATTTAAACCTGAATAGCAATGCAAAAGTACTACAAATTCTTAAACATTGCAATAAAAAAGGAAATATTATTTTTTTCTAAAAGCACAGATTCTTGAAAGAAAACTGGATTATAAAAATCCCCTACTCCACAACTTCTGACAACACAAAAACGTGAATAAAATAAAAACAATAATAAACCAAAGAAATGCTTTGTGAAGGTTATATGACATAAACAACTAGTTGCAATATGTACAAAGTATTTCAGAAGTGCTTTAAGTGCATAATTAAGTAGTTATTAAGACCTTAACTGCATTGAAAACACAACGCCGACTACAAGAACTATGGAACGGCCGGCTGTTTAGCCTTAGTTCCCTTAAAAAACGCGCAAAGTTACCAAGAAAAGAAAGAGTTAAAACCCGCAAAAAAGTTAAGACTTGCTAGTGCCTAAATGCTAAAAGCAAAAAAAAAAAAAAGAGAAAATGTTCAAGAAGTTCAAACATTGAACTTGGAAAACCTAAAACCTAAAGACAATGAAGAGAGCTTACCTCTTAGCAACTCAACTTCTTCCACTCTTGAGGAAACATGGCCGACCTTTTAACCCAAACTTCCAAACACCCCTGCCACTCCCTAGTCGCAGGGGGCAGTGTGGGTGGGGCTGAAGGGCTCCACACACTGAAAAAATCCTACTCGCGGAGATTTTAACTAGAGAAAAATATAATTAAGATTGTGGACCTGTTTGATCAGAAAGAGCAGAATTATCTCTCCAGAATACATGAGAAATATTATGAAATACACAAGTAGTGTATTAATAATCGTTGCATGTATTTAATCACCTTAGTGAGCTTCTGTAGACCATTCAGAATCCTATTAATTTTAATGTTAGTTTTACTATTTTTAGTATAGCTATTCTAGTGAGTGAATAACTAGTTTTATTTTATATTTATTTTTATTTTCTTTTATAAACAGATTTTTAAGTTTTTTTTGTGATTTTGTCTATATTATTTATTTTTTTTACTTTTAATAGGACATTCTTATCCATAGCACAAAGATTCCTTTTTGTAGTTAATATGCATCCTCTGGCCAACTTCCAAAATGCTTTCATTGGTCAGAATCATATTATTAACTGTGTAGAAAATTAAAGCAGATCTGCCAACCTTACTCTATTATTCAGAATAATTTTTCTTAAAGTTCTTTTGATGAAAGAAGTAGGAATTTTGTTCTCTAGAAAACTGTCTAATAGTATATTAATGTGGTAATTGAAGTCCAAATTGTTGCTGCAAATTCGTGAAATTCTAAGCACCTGATAAATGAGTACATTCTCAATAACTTTGGTTGATATGTTATTATTCGAGTGCAGATATTTAATTACTTTGAAAGGAAAATTAACTCTTTTATCAAAGAGGCTAATAGATGGGTTACCTCTGTTAAGTTTAATGCTTAAGTCTAGGAACTCTAGTTCCTGATTACTGCGGTTGGTTTTACATAAGTTAAGAGAGCTAGGATAGATATTTTCAAAATCACTCTCTATAACTTCTGAATTATTAATACACAGCAGATCGTCAATTTATCTAAATGTGTAAAGGTAGTTATCGGAGCAAGTGGAGTGATCTTTAATGAATTTATATTCCTTAAAGAACAGGAATAGATTTGCAATACTTGTGGATGTTGACGTTCCCATAGGGATACCGTTTATTTGCAGCAACAATTTGGACTTCAATTACCACAATAATATACTATTAGACAGTTTTGTAGAGAACAAAATTCCTACTTCTTTCATCAAAAGAACTTTAAGAAAAATTATTCTGAATAATAGAGTAAGGTTGGCAGATCTGCTTTAATTGTCTATACAGTTAATAATATGATTCTGACCAATGAAAGCCTTTTGGAAGTTGGCCAGAGGATGCATATTAACTACAAAAAGGAACTTTAGTGCTATGGATAAGAACGTCTTATTAAAAATAATAAATTAAATAATATTGACAAAATCACAAAAAACCCCTTAAAAATCTGTTTACAAAAGAAAATAAAAATAAATGTAAAAGAAAACTAGTTATTCACTCACTAGCATAGCTATACTAAAAATAGTAGCCGCCCCGGTGGCGCAGTGGTCTAAGACGCAGGCCTCTGATCATTCGTCCGTCTGGGGTCCGGGTTCGAATCCCGGTGAGGCATGGATGTTGTGTTTGTCTTACGGCACTGGCTCTCTCCCTTCCCTGGAACCAGTGACCCTAAATTAGGGACGGGCGACTGCTTATAGCCCATTGAGTTGCTCACGGTGGTCGTTAAACCTCCAATCAAAAAAAAAAAAAAAAAGAAAAAGAAAAAAACCATGGTAAAACTAACATTAAAATTAATAGGATTCTGAATAGTCTACAGAAGCTCACTAAGGTGATTAAATACATGCAAAGATGATTAATACACTACTTGTGTATTTCATAATATTTCTCATGTATTCTGGAGAGATAATTCTGCTCTTTCTGATCAAACAGGTCCACAATCTTAATTATATTTTTCTCTAGTTAAAATCTCCGCGAGTAGGAGTTTTTCAGTGCATGGAGGCCTTCAGCCCCAGCCACACTGCTCCCCTGCGACTAGGGAGTGGCAGGGGTGTTTGGAAGTTTGGGTTAAAAGGACGGCCATGTTTCCTCAAAAGTGGAAGAAGTTGAGTTGCATAAGAGGTAAGCTCTCTTCATTGTCTTTAGGTTTTAGGTTTTCCAAGTTCAATGTTTGAACTTCTTGAACATTTTTTTTTTTTTTTTTTGCTTTTAGCATTTAGCCACTAGCAAGTCTTAACCTTTTTGCGGGTTTTAACTCTTTCTTTTCTTGGTAACTTTGCGCGTTTTTTAAAGGAACCAAGGCTAAGCAGCCGGCCTTTCCATAGTTCTTGTAGTCGGCGTTGTGTTTTCAATGCAGTTAAGGTCTTAATAACTACTTAAGTATGCACTTAAAGCACTTCTGAAATACTTTGTACATATTGCAACTAATTGTTTATGTCATATAACCTTCACAAAGCATTTCTTTGGTTTATTATTGTCTTTATTTTATTCACGTTTTTGTGTTGTCAGAAGTTGTGGAATAGGGGGTTTTTATAATCCAGTTTTCTTTTAAGAATCTGTGCTTTAGAAAAAAATTAATATTTCCTTTTTTATTGCAATGTTTAAGAATTTGTAGTACTTTTGCATTGCTATTCAGGTTTAAGTTCTCTCTCAGGCAACTAGGTAACTTGGCAATTTGTCATTGCTGAACATTATTTCTGATTCATTATGTCACTCTTACAACTTGAGTTTTCTATAATCATCTTCTTTCTGTTTATTAGTAACAGATGCAGAGCATGGGTCGGGCCAGGAAAGTTATGGATGCAAGCTAAATTGTTAACTAAAGCTTGGTCATACAACTCTGTGGAGGTTATGACATATATGCATTTTTAATTTTTTTGTTGGCGGGCTTACTACTTGCATCTATGACTTTGCAGAAACCCATTTCCAAATAGGTCTTTGTGGAAGTGAGAAAATGCAGAGTTTTTGCTGGTCCTTGATAAAACCAAGGCTCAGTATTCTCGACACTTTCTACATTCAGTTAGTTTTTTTATTTTTGTTTTTTTTTACTCACACCGGTCAATACATAACCTTTTCTATGTTGTACTTGGTATGAGTCAAAATTTTTTTTTCTTCAGTCTTTTCTTAATAGAATATATATATATATATATATATAAACTGCGAGAAGGGGAGACAAGAAGAGGAACTCGTGGATCCGAAAAATGACAAGAGTGGAAGACATCATGATCATAGTTAAATCCCTGGAATGGCAATGGTAATGGTAATGGTAACTGTGGGTACCAAAGTGGTACCCAGTTTATTGCTATAACGAAATACAAACATAGGAGATTCATTGAAAGTTGCAGTACAGAAAACAACAGTGCGTCAATGCATGTATATCCACGATGCAGCACAAAGTTACACAGAAAGAAACGAATATTCACACGAACAATGGATGGCATAACGGCATGTCAAACACTATGAAAAAACACATGTGCACAAGTACATGAAATGTACTATGCCATCATAAATCAACCAAACGGAACTTAAATGTGGTTAGAGCGCGAAACATTATTGAGTAACTCATCAACTTTATAAAAATGACATTGGTACCAAATATACCACTATAGTAATGCGCAATTGAGGAAAGCACTAATACAGCAAAAAAACCACAATTATAGGAAATTTAAAAAACAAGGCACAAATTCAGGAAACATTAGTTAAGATAATGATAATGAGATAATGGGGAGATCACACAAGTAACGAGACCGATTATTTGTGAAAACAGAGCAAAAACACACAATTATAGCAAATTGAAAATACATTACTTGTGAAAGACAGCCAAAACACAACACTATAGCAAATTTAAAATACATTACTTGTGAAACACAGCCAAAACACACAACTATAGCAAATTTAAAGTACATTACTTGTGAAACACATTAAAAACACACAATTAAAACATCAGAATCAGCAGGCACTAAGTCTGCAAAAACCAGAGAATTTGCGAACGGGTTCGCAAATCCCCTAGCATTGAGAGAACAAAAAGTGATCGGTTTCGCGAAGATAGCAAAAGGCCATCAGTAAGAGGAAGTATGGTATCACATATATGCTTCTCAACGAGCTCCTCATAGGAAGCGAGACGGCGCGTGTAACGTCTCAAAAAAGCCTGAAACCGAGTATCGGTGGCACACAGAGGTTTGAAAAATGACACATAAGCTTCGAACCGCTGCACATTGGTCCAGATCAGGTGAGTGAAGGAATTCTTTAGAACCGACAATCGTACGTGCAGGTTGAAAAAGACGTAAAAGTTGCTGTGTGGACAGTGGTCCAGGAACAGGAGGAAACGTATCAACGGCCTGCAGAGCCTCAGCATCAGAGAGAGGATTGACAGGACCTCAGCGGAGAAGCATACTGTTTGAAGAATCATCAGGTGGAAAAACACCGGAACCGGAAACATCGGAGACACTAGATGAATCCTCAGAAAGAGGCACAGAGTATTGTTTTAACTTTTTCTGTTTTACAGCCCATTTGGGAGTTCCAATACGCTTCGAAGAAGAAGCTGAGGCGGATGTATCCATTAGTGGACAAGGCTCACCTCCCGAGTCAGGAGACGAGGAAACCAACGTCGCCAAGGAGCAGTACGTAGCTGATCAGCCCTAGTGGAGACTGGGACAACAGCCGAGGCTTCAGGAAGATGTGGCAACAAGGGTATTGTAGACAAAGTTGTAATTAGAGATCCGATATCCGAGAGGCTAGGAGAAGAGCCAGACGGCCGATCTGCCAAACCACAACTCATCACATCCGGAACAGAACACTCCGCTGTAGACACATCTATAGTAGAAGACAACTTTGCCAATCCGGAAGGTGGATGCAGAATCGTACGGGTCGGATGAGGAGAAAAGGCAGCTTTGTCCGTGATTGAAATGTTCGTCTGACGGAGAAACGAAGAGGTCGCGTCAGGCAAACTACCAGTTGTGGGGATAGTAGAAAAAGCATTGTGGTCAGCAGTGGGATGCGAACTTGATGAACGTTCACGTCGAAAGCGGTCACAGGAGGCAGTGGTATAATCCTGTGTTAAACATTGTGTACAAGAGTGTGCTGTGAAAACGTACGTTCGTGCGACAATTTCAACAGTAGCTTCTGTAGGGTAATCCGCCAAGGTTTTATCGCTGGGAAAAACGACCAATTAATGACGGCGAGGTCCTGTAACATGTGCAAATCGAGTTCCGCAGGGAGCGTCAGAGAGGCGACGAACCTTGCCAACAATTTTACAAACATGACTGACAAGGAGAGGAAGTGCAGTATCAGGCACTTCCTGTGGAACAGGATAGAATGTAATGTTCACCGGTCTCTTGGAAAGAGGAGATATGATGAGATGGTTTTTTTTTTTATTGGAGGTTTAACGACCACCGTGAGCAACTCAATGGGCTATAAGCAGTCGCCCGTCCCTAATTTAGGGTCACTGGTTCCAGGGAAGGGAGAGAGCCAGTGCCGTAAGACAAACACAACATCCATGCCTCACCGGGATTCGAACCCGCACCCCTCACGGACGAATGATCAGAGGCCAGCGCCTTAGACCCCTGCGCCACCGGGGCGGCCAGATGTTTTGTCTCAATCGAAAGTCCGTGTGCAACAAAAAGTCAGCATCCTCCTTGTGATTGAACTGTACCGAAATACCCCGAGGGGTACGGGAAATTCCCGCAATGGACGCAGACGACACATGTCCAGAGAGGGCTTCCATGTAGCGTGGCAATGGAGTATTTGGCAAGGCATGAAATAGCACACCTCTATCTAGGAGGTTATAGAACTCACGGTCAATCTGCGAATTGTCATCTATCGTTACCTTCACCTTGTGGTCGGATACCTGAATAATAAGTGTTGATTGCAAAAAACCATCAGGTTGAGAGCAATCGGACGTAGAAGTAGCGCCTCGTTGCACTCTGGAGGCAAATGACATCCTCGGAAGAGAAGTCTGTTCGGATCCGGCAGGCACAGAAGGCTGTGAGGGAAGAGGAGCACAGGCCGAAGGCAATGCACTAGGATCAGTAGTACCCAGGGAGGGCACCGAGGCAGATGCAGGAGTTAAAGAAGAAAGCGCAGCCAATTCCATTAAAAGCATCGGTGCAGGAGTACTAGGAAGCTGGGAAGGCATTACACATCTGAGGACGAGAGTATGTTAACTTCCATGGACGTGGGAAGTGTGACGTGACGTGCATCCGCCACGCCCATAGAAGATAAGGAAATACCGGAAGCCGCCATGTTGGTAGCTTCCAAACCTAAACAAGCTAGCAAACGATAAGAAAACGGATGAATGTGAACTAAAACGAGGAAGATAACGCTAGAAAAGTAGCTCAAATCGTACGCAGTACCTTTATACAGCCAGGCCACGCAACAGGTGAGTGAGGGACGAGGTATACCACACTAAAATGTATAAAATATTGGAGCCACCAACACTACGTCTGTCACGAACGAGCAATCGGCTGGACATACTGCCAGAAGGGCAGACCATAGATGGACAGCCGAAATTTTAGATTGGATTCCAAGGAACAGGAAAAGACCCAGAAAAAGATCACATGGGATATGCGTGCATGAAATTCGAAAGTATGCGGGAGTGACATGAATAAGACTGGCACAAGACAGACCGTTGTGGAGAAAACTTGGGGAGACCTTCGTCCAGCAGTGAATTGATATTGGTTGTCAATTATAATGATGATGATGATATAAACTGAGTGGTAACTTTTTTATGACCACCTGACAGTTTTAAGTAAATGAGCTATGGCTGCACGCTGGTGTCGCCAGAGGACGAGGCTAGTATAAAGAGGGAAAGCTTAGTGCTTGCGAAAGTAGTAGAAGTGATTTTTGGGTGACGAGATGAGTAAAAAATGCAACTTGACGGACTTTCAACGTGGAATGTTTGCAGGAGCTCGGAGCGATGGAGCGGGTATCACGGAAACCGCCGCATTCGTGAAATGTTCCAGAGCAGCTGTTGTTAAAGTGTTTAAAGACTGGACTGTCCGCTAAAAAGCTAAGTCTCTGCGTTCAACGTGTGGTCGTCATTGACTAGTGACTGCTCGGGTGGAACGGAGAATGCCCAGACTGGGAACAGACAACAAAAGGGCAACAGTGCAGTAAATTACAGACCATCTTAATCAAGGATCCTCTTAAATGATCTCTGCACGCACTGTTCGCAGTACACTGCATCGGATGGGATATGGCAGCCGAATGCCTATTCGAACACCTTTGCTCTTTGCAGTTAACAATAGAAAACGTCTCCAGTTCGCACAGGACCACAAGGATTGGACTGTCGATAATTGGAAACAAATTAAGTGGTCCGATAAATCAGGTTTTCAGTTGCGCCATGCCAATAGCCGAGTGAGAATTTCGGGGAAACATCACGAAAGCATGGACCACAAGTGCTTTGCTACAAACCTTCAAGCTGGTGGAGGCAACGTTATGATTTGGGGAATGTTTTCCAGGCAGGCTTTGGGCCCTTTAATTCGTGTTGATCAACATCAGACTGGCACATCATATCTAAACATGGTTGCGGAGCAAGTGCATCCTGTCAGGTGGATGGTTTATCCCAATGGCGATGGGTATCTTTAACAAGATAATGCGTCCTGCCATAGTGCTCGTATTGCACAGGATTGGTTTCAGGAACATGCCGGTGAGTTTACTTGCTTAGGTGGCCCCTACAATCTCTAGATCTCAACCCCATTGAGAATTTGTGGGATGAAGTTGAACGAGCCATCAGACAGCTGGATCCATAACCCTGCAATCTCACACTCCTGGAAAGTGCTATTCATCAAGCATGGTCTCAGATTCCACAAACCACCTATCAACATCTCGTCGAGTCCATGCCATGAAGAATCGACGCAGTAGTAAAGGCAAAAGGTAGCCCAACGAAGTACTGAGGGGGTAGTCATAATAAAGTGGCCACCCAGTGTATAAAGCAGACACCGGGGAATCAGAGAATCAACCAGAACTAAAATTGATTAAAAAAAAGCGTCAAAAGAAATATTTATTGAAAAAAGGCTGAAAAAGATAATATTCAAAAAGCATAGAACAACAGGAAATTTATATTATAATAGAACAATATACCCGATTTCAGATTTCACAAAATCTGAAAAACTGGTGCCTCCATCTGGGCAAAAAGGAAAACGAAAGATTGTAGAATATATTGGTAGCTGTCAGCTATGGTTTCATCATGGGCCGACACAGATCCCAGCTCTCTGATTACTACACAGATCAGCAAGTGTGGGTTTCCGCGTTATTCAGTTTTCTAGAACAATGTAAAGGACCTAAGAAAAAACTTAGGAAAATGAATATTTACCCTAAAACTAAAAAATCCCAAAACCGTAAACCAGAATTTAGCCCACCCAAAAAAACTCACTGAAAGGAATCACAAGAAAGAAAATTTTATTAGGAAAAAAAATAAAGACGTAACTACAAATTTTGAAAGCTGCCCCCGGTGGCTCAGTGGTCTAAGCGCTGGCTTTTACTTTTTTAATTATTATAAAAACACAATCAAAAAAGTAAAAGTGTCCGGGTTAGAATCCACGGGAGGCATGGATGTTGTGTTTGTCTCACGGCACTGGCTCTCTCCATTTCCTGGAGTCTGTAGCCCTAAATTAGGGACGGACGACTGCTTATATCCCATTGAGTTGCTCATAGTGGTCGTTAAACCTTAAATCAAGAAAAAAATTGAAAAGACAGCTAAAGAGCAATTAAACAAAAAATTAAACAGTAAAAACATACTTAAAAGTAAAAGTAACGTTTGTAAACGTTACAATTGTAATTAAAATTGACAACTTATGACGCATTTTAATATATTTAGACAAAGCATGTCACTCGTTGCAAAGAAGAGGTAAGTACTGCTGCTAAAATTTGGGAAGTAGTCACAAACGTAAATCGAGTACTGAGAAGGCACAAAAAGGGAAATTAGTATTTGCAAATTAATTCCGATTAAAATCCCGCTTCATTACTGTTAATAAATGGAAAATCATGAAATTATGAAAACAAAATCATACGTTTCCCGCAAACTCATGTTTTACATTTTTTTAAACAAATTTGAATATCACCTTTATTCAATAACTTTGATTTCTTTAATATCCAAACTTGTCCTGAGCTCTTGTATGAATAGAGCATCTGCCTAAAGAGGTGTTTTCGCAGTACAGTTCACTCACGGTTAATTGCGGTACCAAATTTTCCCCAGGTAAACGACCCACAGGTACTTTGCAGCACTTCCGTAAATCCACACTAAAAAACTGAAAGATTGTGTTCAGTAAGAAATCTGCAAAATAAATATATTTCTAGTGAAGCTATTATAAAAAGTCAAGTTATTTACATTTTTAAAAATTTAATCGCGAGAGCCCTTCGGATTTCTGTTCGAGTGAGCTTTTTCTTTTTAATAGGGATTAAGTCTGTTTTTGTTTGTTTGATATAATGAAAATTATAAATATCTTTTCTTTGCCGACGCAGACATAATTAATTTTGTGCTGTGCGTTAAGAATGCTTAAATATTTAGAACGGCACACCAACTGCGAAGTCTGTATTTGATAAGGTTTCTGAATACGAGAAATGTCACTTAGTGTTCATTCAAAAGTTTGGGAAATTTGAGAAACAACACAATCAGTGCGTTTTTCTGAAGATTATTGCAATACACAGAAAGTCGTGTCGTAGAATTCAAAACAAACAAAGCGGCATGCTGAGAAAGATAGCTGTTGTTGTCAATGCCGACGCGGGGTCTGATGCTAGGAATGTGATGTTCCGCCTGTGTGAAAGATAACAGCACGTGAGCTGTGTATACATCTCTTTACGTTACTATTTTAGGTAGCCCTTAAAATGATCTTGGGTAATAAAAATTGAGTCCCTACTCCCGCAAAATATATATTCCGAACAAAACGTTTGGTTTTGTCATGAGTCGGAAACATTCTATTTATCAGAATAAATAAAAGGAATTTATTACCTGGCAGGGAAGAACTATCTGATGATCTCTTACGTTACTGTTTTAGGAGCCCTTAAAATGATCTTCAGGAATATTAATTCTATCCCTACTCCTCCCACAATGTGTATTCCGAAGAAATAGTTGTTTTCTCATGAAGCGGAACCTGTCCATTTAGCAAGATAAATAAAATGAATTGCTTACCTGACAGGGAAGAACTATCTGATGATCTCTTACGTTACTGTTTTAGGAGCCCTTAAAATGATCTTCAGAAATATTATTTCTGTCCCTATTCCTCCCAAAATATGTATTCCGAAGAAATAGTTGTTTTCTCATGAAGCGGAACCTGTCCATTTAGCAAGATAAATAAAATGAATTGCTTAACTGACAGGGAAGAACTATCTGATGATCTCTTACATTACTGTTTTAGGAGCCCTTAAAATGATCTTCAGGAATATTATTTCTGTCCCTACTCCTCCCAAAATATGTATTCCGAAGAAAAAGTTGTTTTCTCATTACGCGGAACCTGCCCATTTAGCAAGACAAATAAAATAAATTGCTTACCTGACAGGGAAGAATCATCTGATGATACGAATCAGCACCTTAAAAAAGTGTTTTGAGAACATTTGGATTTGTCTAAATATTCTGGAATGTGGTCTGCAAAATGAATTTTTCGATTTCCTCTGTTATCTTGTGTTTGCATGGACGCCAATTGATTTCCACATCATAACAAAATCAAAAGGAACGATGAGAAGTATAGAAGCATGTCCCAAGTATACGGGAGCACATATCTGAAAAAATGGGTGACACGTTATTATTCCACCAGATTAATTGTTCAAAGCGAAAAGACAAATGAACACGGAGCATCATTTGGCGAACCTCCGGACATCATGCCTTCGGAAGCAATGCTACCAGTGGCGTATCTTGGGTCCAGAGGATTAGGATTTGAAGACTTATTTGTACATGAACTCCTCTCTTCTTTCATTTTGTGTGAACTTCAGTGTTAAGTTTTCACAAAAATGTTTCTTCCGGGTTTTTTCATATTTAAAAAGAATGTTTTTCTCTATTAACAAACCAGCCAAGTGGCTCAAATGTCATGTCCTTGTGTGGCTCTAAGATATATCTTGATTATTTTTAATACGGAAAATCTTCTTTCGGCAGTTGCAGTTGTTGAGGAAAAGTTTAATATTAGATCTGCTAATTTGTACACCTCAATAAACACTATGTACACTTATTCAACTTTATGTCACAAGTAATATCTCTTACTGATTTCTTTTGTGTTCATCAAGGGAATAAAACACCTTCAGTTCATTTTTTAATCGAGCTGTATCGATATTTGAAGCATAGAGTTCTTTAAGCTCTGATAGTAGATGTTCAGGGAAGCATTCACAAAATTTATCAAAACAGTTCGAATCCAACAAAGCCACGAATTTAAGATATAATATCACTGATTTTAATTCATTGACACTTCACACAAACTGAAACAACTCTCGCGAAACACGCGCTGGAAGCATGGAGGGACTGAGGTAGTCCGAAGTCTTCGTTTTTCACCGAACACTTTGCGCCAAGCAATGGTCCATACACTTATTCATGTTGTCATGGAAACGCTAGCAGGCGATAGTGTGGAAGCTCTACGCATCAGACCTCTCGCAGACCTACTGAGTTATACCGTTGATCATCGCTCGACAGACTGATTCTCATAATCGAAAGAAGCGAATCCGCCGGGGGTTTTTTCGCACCGAAAGCATCGACGTATCTTAATACCGTTAATAATTGACTTTTATTTGTGTATATTTAATTGACTTTTATTTGTGTATATTTAATTGACTTTTATTTGTGCATTCATTCTCTGGGCTTCGCAGCTAGCTTTGAGAATACGCCACTGAATGCTACCATTCATACCACAAATGAATGTGTTCTCGTTGCAAAAAATGTCATCAAAGAACCTTCATTTCTACCATTCCAACAACAAAAGAACACTTGGATTCTGAGTAAAACAACTCGTCGAAACAATTTGCGTTGTCCCGCTAGAAAACCCACAATCCACAAACACACCAGCGCTGACACATAGGGTGAGCGCTAACGTGCTGCTATCATTCGGCCGATCTGTAATCACTATGTTGTGCACGGAGAGCCAGGGTAGAAGGTATAGCCGCATGTACCTCCAATAATCTGATTGCTGAGGAGAGCTACATACACGCAACCTTCCCCAATACCTTTGCAGCATTCTTTCGTAGAATCACCGAAGATAAATTCGAAAAACTTATCACGGAAAAAACGTAGATAATCATAATGCTGAATCAGAAGAATTTATTGTGAACAAATATGTCACACTCGATTTTATTACATAAATTTAGCACTTTTCGTCCACAATCATGCTTACAGAAACAGACAATAAAACATACGTGAAATTTACATCTATCTTCCTTCAGAAAACAATAAAAATCCCAAAGTGAGAGAAAGGTTCCTAAGGGCACGTTAAAGTCTACAACCCTTCGGAAGAAAACAAGATGAAAAAAACAGAAAAATATTCTTATTAAATATATTGTCTTGCGAACCGCGCAAAATAACAGTGTTAGCTACATAGATCTGAAACTGAATTTCTTTCCTATGAATATTAGAGACATTTCCTTATCGTTTCACCAAACATATTTTAGAAACGGTATGGAAATGCCTCTAAGTGAGATCTACAATAAGGATACGACATGGGAGATATTTCCTACAAATGTGTTATAGCTGTATATTTCAGGTTTAAAGCGCTTTCTTATGGTTCTGCAAAATGCTGTTTATTTTGAGTATAAACTGCACAAATAATAAAGACGGTGTTCGTTCTAGGTGAACATTATGTAATGTAAAATTAGAGTCCTTGTTTATCTCAGTTTCGTTGGGCATTTCTGTGATTGGTTCACGTTTGCGTTCGCGGTTACTTTTGTACAACACAGAAATAAACGTCAGCTTATTAAGTAAAATAGCGGACACTTTAATAAAATAATTCCGTTAGATTATTGCATCTATATATACATATATATGGCCAGAGGTGATATGTTGCACATAAAATGCACATCATGTGGTTATTTAAATCCAGTATGTTCGACTGTTTTCGATCAAATGCACATTTCCCCGATTAAAGAGCTGATGAATGCAAATTTCACGGTTATACCACGCCTCTAGACATTTGTGTAGGATAACAGTATGGTTATAAAAAACACATAAAATGTTGTTTAAAACGTCACTTTTGTAAGTAAAAATCCTTTGTGTTCTGGAGAAATGTCTAAACCTTTTTTTTAAATCTTGAAACTAATAACGAATATTCACAAAATTCTCCAGTGATGGGGCGATTTATATTTCCGTTGACTGTAAAGTAATTGAAAAAAAAATAACATTTACAAAAAAATACATATTTATCTGCTTTAAATGACATAATACTATAAAATAGGATAATGCAACGTGGTTTGTCACAGGTATTTTCAAGTCAACCATGCTTTCGATGGGTGTTGGCACTTCATCAGGACGAATGGCACTAAATATTCAAATTGTATATGACATCATAAATGGTGTTTACAGTCACGTGTTTTGGTCAGATGCTTTAACGCGCTTGATAGAAATGGTGTGGATGCCATGTGATTTAGAGCTGAGTTCTGGTTCAATTTTCGGAGCCCGAGCCCGTCGTATATCGGCCCGAGCCCACCCGAGAGCCCCCGAGCCCAACTTTCATATTGCAAGATAGAGCCTGGGCCCGAACGAGGCCGAAAACTGGCTAACCTGTTAAACCATTAATAAAAAAGCATCTCCTTTCCCACACTTCCACTCTCCCCTCCTCCTTCAATTAACCAATGCATTTCTCAAATCGTCAGTGGGGAAGGGACCTGCATCTATTTTTACAGTGTAACAGTATGATTTTATTTGACCGTTCGTTTCCACATGAAGTGCTTCTAGCGGCGGGGCTTTCAAAATGATCGGGCGGTGTTGCAATTGTATGTTGCTCAAATAATGGTAGTATTATCGCGCCATAATGCGCTGCCATATATACGTTTCTAAATACATTTACCACGGAGCTACTGCGTGGAGATAGGGGTAAATTATCGTCGGCATGCTATCAATTATTCAATATCTATATTCTCGAAACGGCATTTTTTTTGTTGATCTACACAGGGGTGTAGTTTGAGTCGATTGGTAGATGTTACGTTTGAAATGGCCAAGATAGATAATTTTGAAGATAAGGACTTTGACAACATATATGCTGCTGTGCAAATTTTATTTAATATAGACTGGAAAGGAATGCCAGATTTATGTATTTTCCGGAGAGCATAGAATGAAGGTTTAGTTTTTTTTTTGGCACAGAGTTTCTGAGTTTTTGATCAATTTCTGCATTTCTTTTAATTGTTTATCTGACGGATCATTCTTTATTACTTTGTAAGGACAGCCGAAATAAGCTTTTTGACTTTGTTGTCATAACGCTTTTGGTCTAAAACAACCATCTGACCTCCTTTGTCAGCTCTTGTGACGATTAAATTATAATTTGGGAGCAATCCTTTACGCACATTAATTTCTTCGTTGGTTAAATTGAGTCTAGGTAATTCTTCAAAGTTGACACTGCTTTTTATTTACGCTGTCCAACCGTAGGTTGAAGAAGCGTATATGCTCCAGATTTTTCCGTCCACCTGTCGGCACGATAACTCGCGTAAAAATGTTGCGATTTCGATGAAACTTTAGTATGTGGTAGGACACTACCTGGGGAGGAACCCTATTGAAAATGGGTGAAGTGGGGTCAAAGGTCACGGCACAGGAGCGGGATCCATTCCATTGCCTTTATGCGTTATAACTTGCGTAAATATAGTTCGATGTCGATGAAATTTTAGTATATTGTAGGGGACCACATGGGAATGAAGCCTATTAAAAATGGGTGAAGTAGGGTCAAAGGTCAGGACATAGAAGCGGGATGCATTTCATTGCCTTTATGCGTCATAACGTGCATAAAAATGGTTCGATTTCGATGAAATGTTATTATGTGGAAGGGGACCACCTGGGGACGACTTTATGATGTCCCAATCTCGCGCTTGAGATGTTGGCGCGCGGTCACGCCATCTGTCTCAATACGTCACTCGTTGTGTGTGGATCCTGTTAAAGTTTGATGAAGTCTCACTCTGGCGTGCAGATGGTCGCGATACCCATCTGCCTCATTACGTCACGTGTTGTGTGCGTATACCCGTCCGAACAATAACTCGCGTAAATATCGTTAGATTTCGATGCACTTTTAGTATGTGGTCAAGGAACACATGGGAAGGAATCGTATTGAAAGTGAAAGAAATGGGGTCAAAGGTTAGGATATAGGAGCGCGATCCATTCCACTGCTCTTATGCGTCATAACTAAAGTAAAAATGCTTCCATTGCGACAAAACTTCATCATGTGATTTCGGAAGTATACTGAACCGGTTCGGTTGAATATCATCAAAATGGGATCAAAGGTCAGGGCACAGGACGTATGTTGGAAATGTGGGAAAGCGTATTATAATCAATGCATTGCATGATTTCTCTAACTTGTTAAAGATTCTACAACTGACGCAACTATGTCTCTTACCGGCATCCTTTTTGAGACAACAAAGTTAGAATTATATCATAAAGTCCACTTCTGAATTTCAGTGAGACTGTGACCGGACAAGTTTACAAACCCTTCATTTTCTCGATACACCATGCCGTTTTTATTATGGGTATAAGCCTGTTTACTGTTATTAACATCTATCAATTTTTCGAATTTTCTTTCAAGGGAAATCCTGTTTTCAATGACATGTTGATTCTACGAACTGAAATGTTTTCTTCTAAAGTGTCAAAATGTTGCTAATTTGTTATTTAACCAAAGATGTAGATCATAAAGTTCATGTTCCACGTTGAAAATGTCTTTCCGTGTGTCCTTAATAACAGCTGTAAGAATAGCAAGCGAAGCATTGCTTACTGCTTTTGTTACGTTCTCAGCAGGTATTAGGTTACATTTCGAGGGCACATTTTGGTAAAATGCAATGAATTTTCCATCCTTGTATGAAATTCAAATGGTTCTATAGTTTGGACTTCTTTATTATCAGTTTCGAAAAATGATAAATCGTACAAAAAAAAACTACATTGTAAAATAAATTTACTTCTTGTAGAGATCACGGCGCCTGCAAATGCAACCCAATATTTGTATCTAGATAAGACAAGAAGGAATTAAGATCCTAGGCATCTCGTTCACAGGACTGGGCATCATTTCGTTGCGTGAAAGTTAGGTTGCAAGGAATGAATCGCGCTATTCGAATGAAATTTACTTCCCACATTTCTATTGCTACCAAAAATAACTTATTATATTTGTAGAGTTATTCAGGATTTGTCCGCTTCAAACCTCAGTAACGTATGAAGCAGCATCGAACAACAATTATAGCCTCCACCCGGCGTAGCACTACAGCAGAGAGGTTTTCGATATTGTCCTTCGGAATAGCCTGCCAGGCTGCTTTTATGTCAGACCGGAGTGCATATTTGGTGATTCGGGGAGGCGCTTGACGGAGTTTTTTACTTCCATTGTCCTAGACATATTCGATCGAGGACATACCCCGGGAACGTGCACGTCAGGGAAGAAGCAGTATAAACCGTGAATCGAAGAGGTCTCGGACATTCCGGGCAATATGGGACAAAGAATTGTACTCGTGGAATATAACGCCAGGATCAACTCTGAAGGCATGGCATCACCTTTTACTCTAAAACATATCTGATGTATCGCTGGCTGTTGAGGGTTCCCACAATTTTTATCACGGGAGATCACGAATTGAACCGAATGGTGCCTGGAACCATGACGCTTTCGTTTGTCCGGTATAACGCCACAAAATTCCAGTCACCATGATATCTTAGAACTCATATACGACCTTAATTGTATACCATATTGAATTGTGACTCCGCACGATCTATTATCAGTGAGAGTGCCAATGTCTGTGGTCGAGACCCCAATTCTATCTGAGGCGTCTGCGGTTGAGGGACAAATGAATGAGCAGCAGTGAGCTGGTAGGTAGAAGTCATCTGTTAAGATCACGATGTAGAACTATGCTGGATGACATTGCCTGAAATGTTACAGTGCTCAACTACTGTGCTAACACCGTGAATCTCGCTGTGCGTTCGGTCACTGTTGTGTGGTTGAGGTGTCTGTAATCCCGTGCATGGTGGATGTTTGCGGTAAATTTCACGGTTTTCTGCACGTCCAAGTCTCATTTAACCACTGACACCAAGTTCATATCACCGCATTAGAGTTTCGTTCCATCTGAGTCGCTATTTTGGTGTAGAAAAATTCAACTTCCTACATCTTAACAATCCTTCCTTGCTCAAAGTCCCTGGGCTGTTCGTAATGCAACAACCTTCGGCGACGGGGCCATAGTTGGACACAAGGAAGACCCTTTCGATTCAGTGCCGGCTCTTCACTGATTGCAGTATCACCTTTGAGCCAGCTCTTTATATCCAAGACCAGACAGTTCAGAAGGCTCTGCTTGGAAACCGCAAGCGCAGTTTACTGATATTTTAATAATTTTGCGTGTCCGAATATTTGTTACATATCATGTTAGTTTCAAGCTAATACCAGCAGTCCATCATGGAGCTGCCAATTTCACAATCAGTTACGTATTTAACAGAAGACCGAGGAAATAAATGTTTCTTTTTTTTTTTTTTTTTTTTTGGAGGTTTAACGACCACTGTGAGACACTCAATGGGCTATAAGCAGTCGCCCGTCCCTAATTTAGGGTCACTGGTTCCAGGGAAGGGAGAGAGCCAGTGCCGTAAGACAAACACAACATCCATGCCTCAACGGGATTCGAACCCAGACCCCTTTCGGACGAATGATCAGAGGCCATCGCTTAGACCACTGCGCCACCGGGGCGGCTAAATAAATGTTTAATTGCATTGCAGTACTATCTTTCCCAGAAAAGTACCTTTCACAACAAAAGGGCCTCTTGTGTACACGAATTAATTACGAACAACTCCGAAGAAATATTTTGAAACTGTTCCAAAGAAAAAGCATGTTATTCATTTTTTTTCAATTTTTTTTTTTTCATTTTCGAGATTTTGTAAATTTTCATTTATGTTGTTTCAAATATTTTTTTCTTAATTATTTGATATGGATACATTGGAAGAAAAACAAAGCAAGCTAGATTGATTAACCTGTCACGTTTTTGAGATTCTACTAAATACTGGACGGTTATGCCACGCAGTATCTAGTGTTCAGTAGGATCTATACTGTTCTTTCGAAGGATTATGGTTGCGTATAAAAGATTTCTTCATGTTCCAAGAAAAAAATTAAAAGTTATAACGCGATTACACGCTAGCGTACATTTGAATAACTGTAGAAAAAATACTCTTCGCAGCTACAAAACAATTCTCACTCTGTATGTTAAATTTGGTCCACCTTGACTGGTATGATTCCTGGCACGTGGCGAAAGAATCACTACATCAGAAACGTCTCATTGGTTATAAATTGGTTACAAAAACTCTGTGCTTGTCCTTTCTTCTCTGCTCCATATGTCGAGACATTACGGGGAAAGAGTATGTTCCCTGAGGAGAACATCAAGAGGTTTGGACACAAAAAATATGGCACAAACATGTTCTCTTCTCTTTCAAAGGTTCGTTATTAATTTTATATTGCTTTCGGCAGATAATCAGTCAGAAAGTGCTTGTAGCAATCATATTCCTAAACGTCCACTTTAAATAACAGAGCTAAGGGAACAACAAAGCTTTCTGACCCCCACGTTCAGTTTTTGCAGTCGTTTTCGGGCCAGTTTCATACAACCGTTTTAGTTGTTTCTAACGCCGTGTAATTTCGTTCTATCCATATAAAGGGATAAACGCAACACTAGGAATAAAGCAAGTTCTGCTTTCACAGATAAGCATTGAAAACTTCCGTAAATATATTTACTGTGACGTTATAGAAACCTCAACATCGACTGGTGTGAGGAAAACAATAGTGACATCACAGGGCACAGAATTTACACGAAGTCATAGAAAATTCATATATCGATGATGTTGCGTTCATACATTTGTAAAGTGATAAGTCTAATTATTTGACGGCAACTCGCTTTTTATTTTAGTACTGTGTTTGTCAGTGTAAATGTGGGCACAGTAATACCCCGAAAAATATCAACCTTAATACTCACTACAGCAGCACACCCGGTTGCATGAAATCTGCCAGGTGTTGGAAGCATTTGAGTGTTATTCTATCTTATGATCTCAGGACAGCTGTCGATAAAACACCAAGAGGTTATTGTGTTCAAGCTGTAATCATGACGGCTTCTTTGTCCCGCAATTCGGGAGAAAGGGAAGGCCGTTTAAAGTTGCGAAGTCATTGGAATGCCCTTTCATCGTCGTTCCCTAAAAAGGTCGACGAAACGGAGAAAAATGTCGTTGAAACAAGAGCCAGTACTCTTGGAAATGGAGAGCTAAGAACATACACTGACGGAAAAAAAATCCCAACACCACGACAAAATAGTTGTAGAGGACTGAAATAGCGGCAATACGTTTGTATAGGTAATATATTTAATCGATTAAGGTTTCAAGATCACAGCTTGTTGTAAGCGCGAGAAGAGCCATTTTAAATGTGAAATGCTGGTACATTAATAACCGGTGTAACCGCCAGAATGTTGAATGCAAGCATGCAAACGTTCATGCATTGTGTCGTACAGGTGCAGGATGTCAGTTTGTGGGATGGAGTTCCATGCCTGTTGCACTTGGTCGGTCAATACAGGGCCGGTAAATGCTGCTTGGGGGTGACGCTGGAGTTGTCGTCCAATGATGTCCCGTACGTGCTCGATTGGAGAAAGATCTGGTGATCTAGCAGGCCACGGCAACATGTCGACACTCTGTAGAACATGTTGGGTTAAAACAGCGGTAGGCGGGCGAGCGTTATCCTGTTGGAAAACACCCCCTGTAATTATGTTCATGAATGGCAGCAAAACAGGTTGAATCACCATACCGACATACAACTGTGCCGTCAGGGTGCGGGGGATAACCACGAGAGTGCTCCTGCTGTCATAGGAAATTGCTCCCAAGACCATAACTAAAGGTGTTGGTCCAGTGTGTCTCGGCCGCAGACAGGTTGGTTGCAGGCGCTCACCTGGCCTACTTCTAACCAACACACTGCCATCTCTGGTCAGAAAACACAACAGATCTCCACTCCGTCCTCCAATGAGCTCTAGCTTGACACAACTGACGTCGCAAACGGCAGTGGTTTGAAGTAAGTGGAATGCACGCTACAGGGCGTCTGGCTCGGAGCTGTCTATCAAGTAACCGATTTGTAACAGTTTGTTGTGTCACTGTGGTGGCAACTGCAGCTTGAATTGCTGCCGCAGACGCAGAACGATGCGCCACTGCCATACGCCGTACACGGCGGTCTTCCCTCTCAGTAGTGCCACGTGGCCGGGCGGAACCCGGTGTTCTTGAGGCAGTACCTTCCCTTGACCACCGCTGCCAACAGTCATGCACAGTGGCTACATTCCTGCCAATTCGTTCTGCAATATTGCGGAAAGAAAATTCACCTTCTCGTAGCCTTATTACACGACCTCGTTCAAACTCCGTGAGCTGTTGATAATGGCTTCTTCGTCTTCTTAAAGGCATTCTTGACTAACATCAACACACTACGTCGAATCTCAACGATAACTAATGCTCACGAACGTTACAGCGCGTATTTACAGCAAACCTGCTTTGCATGTTCCGAGGGGCGCTACTAGCGCCACACGTATGCGCCGAGCGCGAAATTTGCATAGACGTCATCTTACAGATGTACTCTCACCGCCTACCAACTGTCGTTTATCTAACACAACCCCTTCTTGGTGTTGGGATTTTTTTGCGTCAGTGTATGTAGGTTACTGGTATAAACTCGTACAGCGATAACTGTCACAGAGGTATAAATTTATTAAAGAAGACCTAAGTAAACGCGCATCAAAGTATTGCCTGTCCATCTAGTTTTAGCTTAGCAACTTAACATTCGGTCCGTCAAAGATCGACGAGCTTCCCATCTGTAGGCGTGTTGGAATAGAAGCCTCAATTTTTTCTTATCAATCTAGCCATTTCCTCTTTTCATCAGTTCAGTGGTGTTGTTTCTACACCACAGCCTGGTGACGTGCTCTTAATAATTTTACATAATGCGGGAGTTAGCAACCGTGTCATAGTTGTGTAATCGTGCGTCGAATTTCTGAAATTTTCTCTTTCACTTTGACAGTCGTTTCAAAAGTTACGATACAGGTAATTCTGAGGGCTCGAAACTAATATATCGGATCTGATAATCTGCAACTTCATATTACAGCAATAACTATGAATTCCTTTGTCCAAGAACTATAAACTCATTTGTCTAAGAACTACACATTTTTTGTTTAAGAACTATAAATGACTTTGTCAACGTAACACGAAATATATTTTTAAAAAACATCACCATAATCGCGTCTTTAATAAATATCGCACTCCTAGATAATGTCATATTGTTACCGGAACAAGGCTTACAGGGTATTATCATGGGAAACCATATTGTCACTCATATTTTTTACGTATTTTTCGATTTCTTTTTTCTTCTACCAAGGCAAACCTATACATTTCGGTACGAAACAGTTTTTTCGTTTATGACATTTATTGATTTTTAAAGGGACATTACATGTAAAATAAAGCTAAGTTTCTGACCGAACATGCGTTTCCTTATTTTTAGAGTGAAGGAATAATTTCCTATTATTCTCAACATGCTTCTGAAGGAGAAGGGCGTCGCTCTTGTATTAAATTTATAAATGAGTTTAATATACACTGCCGGACAATTGCTAAGGACGGATGACAATAGCAACGATAGCAACCATAAAATGGTAGGCAGGAAAATGTGGAAATTAGCATAAGTGCGGGATACAGTAAGACGTGTTGTGCGTATGCAAATTTTGGATTGCCGAACTTGCTCGTGACGTCATAGCGCTGATAAGAGATATAAAGGATTTGACGCGTATTGACCGTTGTTGTTCAAACGCAAAGTTGAAAGGGAAAGAATCAATTGACGAACTTGCAATTTTCAGTATGTCTTCCCGACATCACCTAGATGATTTTACGCGTGGCCGTATTATTGGCAAGATTGAAGAAGGGCGAAAAATAACAGATGTTGCCAGGGAGTTCGACGTCAGCCACAGTGTTGTTTCTAGGATTTGGAAATCATTTGAAACAAATGGAGAGTGTAGCAAGCGTCACGGGGGAGGTCGTGTTCGCAGTACGACACCTGCAGAAGATCGGCACATAGTGCTATCAACAAAAAGACACCGGCGCAGCACAGCTAGTGAGGTAGCAAATCAGTTTATGGCTGCTACTGGCAAGCGGATCTCCCGAAAAACTGTCGCCAGACGTTTGCATGAAGGTGGACTGTACGCCCGCCGTCCCGTTGTGTGCACCACATTGTACAGACGTCACCGTACCGCCCGTTTGCAATGGTGCCATCAACATCGCAATTGGACTGATAACGACTGGTCTGCTGTCCTCTTCTCAGATGAGAGTAGATACAGTCTATCGTCTGATTGTCGACGATAACTGCTCTGGCGTGATAGTGGTACTGCATATTGTCCAGCAAACATACAGGAAAGGGACCGATATCCGACATGTAGTGTCATGGTATGGGCTGGCATCATGATCAATGGCCGTACGTCCCTCTATGTGCTTCTAACTGGGACTATGACTGACCAACGATACATTAATGATGTTCTGCTACCTCAGGTTCGCATGTTCCGTGGTGCTGTCAGTGATAGATTCATTTTCATGGACGACAACGCAACATGTCATCGAACAGTCGCTGTCCAGGAGTGTCTTGAGTGCGAGGATATTCAACGCCTCGTATGGCCAGCACGTTCTCCAGATCTGAATCCCATTGAAAATGTGTGGGATGCTTTGGGGAGGAGTCTTGCTGGTCGCCAATGCCCACTAATAAACAAGGACACCCTCATCCGTGCACTGACAGAGGAATGGGATAAATTACCTCAACAGCTGTTTGATAATGTTGTGCAAAGCATGACACGACGTATGAAATCTTGCATCGCCCTCTATGGTAGCCATATCCCGTACTGACATCTTACGCCATAACGCCTGCGGACGGTAATTGCATTTTTTTCACGTTTACGTATTCTGTACAAAATGGCCTGTTTTTCCCTTGAACACGTTCCAAAGCCTTCTGGATTTCAGAGCACAATAAATTGTCTTTCTTGTAATGTCCTGGCATTCTGACATTATTTTATTTTACTTGGCATCCAACCACACTTACTTTTTTATGCGCTATATAGCCGTTTATGATCCTTCCTTAGCAATTGTCCAGCAGTGTATAACATTTCCCTTATTTTGAAAAGAAATGCTAGGTGGTATTTGTGAAAAAGTTCTGCAACGCCTTGCTAAATCTGCGTGTATTTTGGTCTCCAAGTGAACTTGACACGTCTAGGACACGTTTCATCAGAGAGCCTTACCGATTGATATGATAACATATTGATATGCAGTGTTTGTCTTTTCGGTGTTGATATGAAAATGTATTTTCGACATTTAAGAGTCGGAAAACGAATGCATTAAATGGAAAAAAATAGTGTTCTACAATATTTAATTTGAAGGGTTTTTACTTGAATTTACAATTTCCTATTGAAGAATTCTAAACGTTGATGAAAATTTATTATGAAAGTGTTTGTAAAAGTAAACCAACAAACTAATGGAGAACATGTGACTTTTTAGCTTTGCTGTAATCGTTATAGAATACCATATACATGGCAAATGTTATCGGTATGACAGAACTCCAAACGAAATAATTTGCAAAAATTATAAACATTTTCATCCGATGGAATTCTATGATATTGAAAAATCTTTTTTAATGGCTTTGTGTAATTTTGGCATATTATGTGTTCAGCATTTAATATGAAAACAAAGTTATTTAATAAAATGGACAAGGCATTTAAGAGTTGTATTCCTTTTTTCGTATTAGCATTCTGACGAGCTTTAGTGCTCATATGAATCATAAAGGTGAGTAGTAGTGTCCTGTAACATTTTTCAGTAAATATTTGAGGAACGAGTTAAGCTCTCTAGCATGCCCGATAACAAGAACCCTTAACATGTTCAAATGTAAGCTTTGCATGCTACATTTCAAAGCATTTCTGTGATGTAATATGTATGTGTGCTAGCACACAATTTCGCTATCTAAAACTTAAACATTTACTTGGAAAACATTTTCTTTTCTTTTTACTGTTTTCGTACCTAAAATTATGTTAAAACGGAAAAAGAATAATATTCGTGAATTTTCTTTATTAAAATTCGTTTGGAATACATAGTTTCAGAAGAGAAATTACGAATTCATTGTGCTCCTCTACTGTTTAAAAAACACTAAAAAATTGTTTCCTGTTCTGTTTCTCATAATGCATTTCGTATGAGATCTGTACACGTGCGTAAACCATTCCAAAGATTATTATGAGATGGATTCAAAGCTTAGTGAACAAACTTTAAAATAATTACATTATTTCCGAAGATTTTTATTTAGGTATGGGTTAATAAATCAAGGAAGCACAACACACCAATGCTAAAATCTATTTTCATGTATGTTGAGAAAAAAAAATAACACAGTAACATATAGATTTTTATTTTCGCTTTTGTGGTTTGCAGTGCAACACACCCTTACATTTTTAGAACCACCTCTAGCCCAGAAAATCCTCTTCACGGAAGAGGTACGAACGTTTTGGGTCTCGTACGCCGAGGGTACAGCTAAACACTTAAAGGTGTTTTTACAGAAGTGGGGATTTTTAGCATCCATATCTTATAACTCCATAAATTCATTTAGATTCTGTTTAGATGTATAATGAACTCCATTAAAACAGGACACTGACCATTGCACATCATCCTGGAATTTATGTAGCAGAGACTGGGTACCTGGAATCTATCGAATCCTATAGTTTACGCCAAAATATTACCCGTCGATTGAAGAGTACTATCGAAAAACTTTATTTTTACGACCACGTGACATTTTTCCAGACATAAGGTGCGCATGTTTGCTCTCTATTGCCCAATGCTGACGAATATTTCAATTTTAAGTCAACACGAGAAGTAAACAGAGGTAAGTCTGCTGTTACTGCCTATTCTCGCTAATATCCGGCGTCTTTCGTATGATGAAATTCTTTTGAAAACACTAATCATGAGTGGTGATAGGATGAAATGCAGTTTGTCTGTTACCATGTAGGCTCTTTTCAAACAGGCGTTGCATTCGAACATGAAAAAGCTAGTTTCGCCTACGGAAAACCGTTGATTGCTTGTTTTGTTATTTGTACGCAAGGTATGGTACACTTTAGACACTTATGTAATAGTATAGCCAAAGAATTTGAAGTTTCTGGGATGCCTGCTCGTGACTTTCTTTAGACCAAAATAATTTCTCTTTCAAAGCCTTTTAAATAAGAGGTCTTTCTGATGTTGCTATGCTTCATCTATGCTTCTCATACGGTCTTACTTTTTGCGTTTCAGTTCATTAGGTAATTACAGAAGTAAAACTTGACTTGGCACCTCTTCCGTGAGTCCGTGCATCTCCTTTTGCTCATGTTCACAGGGTCGGATACACAATAATATTCAATTATTCGAATGAGCGTTGCACATATCCAAGGGACTTGATGAGCATAATTTAATACAAATCATTTTATGTGGAATTAGATAACAATACACACACACACAAACATACACACTGCTTCGGTCGATACAGGCACAGAGTCGTAGGCAAAGCTGTCAGCTGCGGGTTTCCGCAGCAAAATATGGCTCAGACCGCCGGACAAAGTTTAGAGAACCGCTGAATGATCTAGGGGAAGCTTTCTTTTCTTTTTCTGTCTCCATCTTTAGCCAGAAGGATGGCTGGGCATTAATACATCCCGTTCCTAGTTGTGTTGAATACATTCACTCCAAATCTCTTGAATCCGTGTCGTCAACGGAACAGACCTTCTTCGGCAGATCTCAGTTTCACACTGCTGTTGGCTTCTCTTTTCCAAAACGCTCTTTTAAGGGTGGTAAGGATCTCCAACACTCGCACACATTAATCATTTTTGCTTGCTGTAATTAAAACAGTCCAATGTTCTTTTAACGATGAGTAGTGCGTCTTAGAGAGGCACTTCTTTCGAGTTTCAAGTTTGCGTACTTTCTAGCAAAAGTACATTCCTTTCAGTCCTGCGTTATCCTGATTTCGTATGTCAACATGAAGACTAAAATAAAATGGAATATTACAACTTTTCACTTTGGGCTTATGTTTGGGAATTCATTTTATAAGTGTCCTTTTTTTCTAAACATAACATTGAAATCGCTTCACATATACTTACCTTGTTTCTTGCATAAATTACTTGTCATTTGAGATGTGAATTTCTTAATATAACGCCACGTAATATGCTTCACTGTGTTACAGAGCGACCCAATTTTTCAGTTAGTGAAATAAGTGCTACAATACAAATTTGGAAGATGTACAATGATGTAATCCCGTGTTTCATTTATTGAATTTCATTCATTGAAATAAGTATTAGTTTTGCCTTATCAATGTTGGTGTAAAGGTTTTCTGTCATTTGCCATCTTGCGCAGCGCAAGCCGCTCAACAAAACTCTTCATTCGTAAAGAAAGTTACAAGTTTTATAAAGGATTTTTTTTTTCGTACTATGATGGAGACATGATTCTGTAAAGTCATTTAACCCGTGAAACATATTTAGGTATTATTTACATACATACATGTTGTGTTTTCTTCAAATTACACGTTAGTGGACCCACTGAACTGTTTGTCTATTAAACGAAGCGTCTCTAAAATTTCAACAAAGGACAAATCAACCTGAAGTTTTACATGTTACACTATGTGCTAAAAATGTTCCATTCTTCAAATCGTCTTGTTGAAAAATGTGTCATATCTTATTAGCAGGTTTTTCTTTTTGATCTGTCTTTCAGTGCTTATTTATACCGTACTTGTCTGACTTAAAGTCAACATTTTTTTTTGTTTGCCTGAATTAAATATATTTCTTGCACTTGTTGGAAACTCAATTTTTTGCTGACATCGTAGATGCCGAAGAGAAAAAAAGAAACATTTTAAAATATGATATTCAAGAAAATTTTGGAGAAAAGTAAATTATAAAACTGGAAAACAAGGGAAATTAACACTACAAAAGTTGGCAAGGGATATCCGGGATTTCTGATAATACGTTTGGCGCATCATACGAACTAAAATTTAAGTTACATATGATTTGAATTAAAAAAAAATCATGTGTCGAACATCTATTTTTTGAACAAGATCTAGTTGAAGTTGATTCAACTAATTTTCAGTCAGGGTTTAGGCAACGCGAAGCTTCGAAGCAAAAGTACGTGAGATTCAATCTGCGGTTTAAAATACTTGTGCAGAATTGGCATGACACGAACATTTTCGACTTTCTGTTTAGAATTTCTCATAACTTGATAATATAATTTCACCTGTTTAAAACCATGGCTTTCTACCAAAGAATTGTTTTGAATTACCGTACTACAAGTACTTTAGCCTGTCTACATGGAATTGCTGACAAAATAACATTTCATTTTGATAAGAAATACTATTTATTAATTGAATTCATAAAGCTGTTTTCTCCTTAACATCATGTACATTCTTACCTTTTTATTTCAATTGGCAATCTGATAGGTGTGCCTACACTTATTGTGTAACATATTTGCGATTCATTTTTACGGAATGCTATTTTGTAAATTGTTTGGGTTGTGAGGCCAATGTAGATCTATGCTGTTTTACCGGTTTACCACTGTCTCCTGATGGCATAAATCATTATAAATCGGGAGTACATTCATCATTCATGCAATACATTCGTTCAAAAAGTACGATATTTGTCATGTTTTTACTATGTTTATTCTGCAATCCATGGTCTGCAGCTATTCATCCCTTACAACCATACTTTTTCGAGACCACAGTAATTTCTAGTGAACTACCCAAAAGAGAGCTACGTCTTTATTATTCGCATTCACGATAACTGTTTTGCCACGAACCGAAACATCGTTGCCACTTTGGGCACACCATTCAAAGGTATGGCGTACCGGTATCATGAACAATCTTAAGTTTCACCTTGCTTTCCTGGCTGATTGTATTTGATCACTAACAAAACAATTGACACTTATTAATTTTCTGCATTACCTTTCTTAGCAGAAATTCCTCTCTGCACCCATAGCGGCTGAATAAAGTTAAAAGTTCTGCAATTGCAATGTGAAAAGCGGAAATGTCAGATTAAATGACTTTCACATCGCTGAAAGTAGTCTGTTCTCGGAGAAATTCATTCGTTATTAACAAATATTTCACGAATGCTCCATCACTGCACCAGGACGTGTGAAAATCGATGTTCCTATGAATTTCAGTATTACAATTTGGATAGGAATCCATCATTTAACTTCAGGAAATAAGGTAAATTGAACATATTTCAATTAATATTTTTAAGAAATTCACGCAAGTGCTACAACGCTTTTTTACGAGAAACGGAATTATGCTTGAAAAAACGCATTTCAGTTTTAAGTAACAGCAGTGCTCTAACATAAGCACATTTGATTAATTATTATCCTGGCTATAAAGTTTCTATAAGAAAAATACGCATAATGCCCTGATGCATATAGAAGTTATACACCCAGTGACATCACGTCTTTCTCTTTTAGTGCCCACACTAAAAGGAAGTTATATCACATGAGGAATCTGGGCTGCAAATGATTAAATAAATAGTGTTCGGTTAAATCCCATTCATTCTTCTTCGGCTCTTGCGGAGTGTTCGTGCAAAAAATATTCTCTAGTATATATTGTGACACTATTCACGTATCATTTCACTCACAGAAAAAAGATTTCGCATCTTCTGATTTGCAATCTCTGATATATACAGAATTGTATGAGCTGCTGGCAAATTTGCGTGTGAATGTCGTGTAATTGCTTCACAATTCGATTCAGAAGCATCCACTCCTAAACATACACCACCAAAAACACCAAAAAGGGATATAGAAAGTGTGGGTTCTTCTTATAGAGACCATTCCGTGTCTTGTTAAAGCGCACCGATGCTTTTCTTCACCTCCCCACCAAAAGCGAAAGGTTGAAATAAGATAAAAAAGATTGCACATAATTTATGCAAAAGTTTCTTATTTAAAAATTCTCCTAAGTCTTAAATACGCAATTGAACTGTATGTAAGATATCATGTCAGATATGTAACAAGACCCCCACTGAAAAACATCTTACGACACGAACAGACAATGAAGGAAATTCTACGATTGGAACTGAAAATTTAACTGCGGATTCTTCTAGATCGACACCACAATATCAAATATCTTAGATTCATTTTTAAGTTCAAAATTATGTAAACTCGAAGAATCTTATAAGAAATGTGTCATTCTTACACATAACCGAATTTCGAGCGGTTATGATTTGGCACTGGACCTTTTCGATGATTGTGTGAATAACATTATACTTTTAAAATCATGGTAGAACTTGAAATTACGTATTTTAATATCGGTTTTTTGAAAGATAAATACAACATTAATGGATGCCGCAATGAGCTGGGTTACCGCTCTGTTTTATTGTCATTTTCCTCTTAAGAACTTTAAATATATTCTGCAAGCAACAAGAATCGGGTTCGCTCTCTTTCTTCCTAAATGCTTCTTGTTAATTAAAATTAGAAGTGTTGTATTATTTTGTAATTAACATCCCACTCATAGAAAACCACCAATCTAACATGTTGTAAAAATTCTTTTTCAGCATTGACATATGGTAAATTTCGGCAACATTTTAGTGGCAATTTGTAACGATAATTACAAAGGCAGTTTCTGGCGAAGAATGAAAGTTATTCTGCAATGAACTGAATTTTGTTGGTTTATATTCATGGTTTTTAATTCAAGAATTCGCGACTGAAGATGAGCTCTTTTTTCAAAGGGAAGTATTCGTAACTGAAAATGAATATTTACGTTTATAAGATTTCTTAACATGAAGTGAGGTAAACCTAACAAAACGTTAATCTGTTTTTTAAATACAGAATGAATATAATGTAAATAGAAACTAATCTTTTGTCACACAACTGCGAAATATATTACTTCTATCAAATTACTTTCACGGAAAAAATATACACAAGTACTAATGCTGCTTAAATACTCCTCAGACAAGTTTTTTCTTTAGAACTTTAAATTTGGTGTACGTCAATAAGGAATATGCTATTTGAGAAATGGGAGTCTGCAATTTGTTCAAAAAATAGATTATAATAAACTTTCTGCATAAAAGAAACTTTTTGTCAAAATTTATGAGAGTTATTACATTATGGGAATTTTTATTCGCTGAAATTAGCATGATTCCGACAGGTTAGTTGATGTGCCGTCGAATTGAATGAGTTGGACACATCATAGTGGCTTCTTAAGTCATTGATTTCAATGAAATGTGAAATTTATGCAAGCAAAGTTCAAAATTTCATATGATTGAATCGCAGTGGAGTGTATATTTACCTCAGTGGCCTGGTCGACTTAAACAAAAATTTTGTTTCAATCGAATAAGAATTACATATGTGCAGAAACCTATTCTTTAGATCATCATTTTAGATAAAAGGAAATGACACATCCCTCTACGTGATGAACCAGCGATATAAGACATGCCATTTTTATTCATATATTCAGTATTAAATCTTCAACCGCAAATAATTATTACATTCGCTGAAAATATATACAATTGAAAAACACGAGTAACGCAAATCAATTAAACTGCAGATCTCCATATCTCAACTATAAATATTTATAAATGAAAAAAAACTATTTCTGATTTTGCGGATATATGTATATATATATGTAAGGTCAGGTGATGCGTAACATCACAGCCTCTCCTTGACAAATGTCAACCCCGCCTTCTCGTGGTACATCCTGTTCCCACTAAAGGGGCTCTGACGACCGCCAATAGCGGTATAACTATACCATCGGGATTAGAGGAAATGCTATCCCACACTCACCAACCCGCTTGGCCAGCGTGGTAAGTTATGGCCAAACCCCTCCAAAATGACTCCACAACTTAAATCTTGGCCCTCAGTCTCCGGCAGCTGGAATGTACCTGGCCAAAGCAGCGGCCAGTGCGACATGAAGGCAGAGGGTGCTAAGAATCCCCGGAGGACCGGACTACGCTGCCATCTGATGCTGACCTTGGCTACATATAACGGACGCTCCCTATCTTCTGATTCAAGGCTTCTTGAATTGGAAGAGGAACTACAAAGGATCAAGTGGGACATCGTCGGGCTAAGTGAGGTAAGGAGAAAAGGAGAAGATCTCATTGAACTGAAAAGTGGACATCTCTTCTACTATCGTGGGACAGATACTGGCAGAACTAGTGGTGTTGGATTTATAATAAACAAGAAACTGAAGGATAAAGTTGTAGAAGTTGAAAGTTCCTCTGACAGAGCTGCACGACTCGTTATCCAACTCTCGAGAAGATACCAGGCTCAGATTATTCAAACTTATGCACCCACCACAAGTCATGCTGAAGAAGAAATTGAAGAATTTTATGAGGAAATTCGTGATCTAAATAATAAAGGTAAGCAGCACTTGAAGATAATTATGGGAGATTTCAATGCAAAAATAGGGCAGCGGCAACAGAATGAAACTTCAGTAGGTAAATTCGGTCACGGCAACAGAAACCAGCGTGGAAATACTCTCGTAGAGTTTGCAGAGGCAGAAGGGTTTTTCATCTTGAACTCCTTTTTCAAGAAAAAGCCACACAGGAAATGGACATGGAGACATCCAAATGGGACGACAAGTGAAATTGATTTTATTATGTGTAACAAAAAATTCGTCATAGAAAACTGCAGTGTGCTAAACAAGTTCAACACAGGCAGTGACCATAGATTGGTGAGATGTAAGATGCACCTCAACACTAAACTCGAACGTAGCAAGCTCATAAGAAAAACAAAATGTATTGACATAACCAACCTTAAAAAACACCATAATACCTTCAAATTGGAACTGAAGAACAGGTTCTCTGCTTTAGAAGGCCTAACATCGGAAGAAGTGGATATTTCTGAAGTTAACAGAAAAGTAACCAAAGCTCTTATGGAAACAGCAACAAAATTAGCTGGGTCTAAGAACAAATTGCATGTGAACAAATTATCAGGAAAAACCAAAATGTTGATCTTTAAAAGAAGAGTGATGAGGACAACTAAAGAAGATGTGACTTCCAAAGTGGAATATATAGAGCTATGCAAGACAGTACGAAAAAGTATCACTGAAAACGTAAGGAAATTCAACTGTGAACTAGTGACGAAAGCAATTGAAAACAACCAAAGCCTAAAGATAGCAAAGGGACATCTCAGTAAGGGAAAAAACAGATTATGGCACTGAGAAAAGAAGATGGTTCTGTAACAAGAAATAGAGGCGAAATTTTGACAAGAGTGAAAGATTTCTACTCCAAATTATATGAAAGGGATGATACATGTACTCCAGACATCATGAAAGGTACCAGTACCAGAGTTCTTCCAGTGCTTCCAGCAGATGTTGCACATGCAATCAAGAACATGAAGCGGAGAAAAGCTCCAGGAGAAGATGGAATTACTGTAGACATCATACAAGAAGCAAGTGGAGAAATCGAAACAGTACTCGCCCAAATTTTCACTCGATGCCTTAATGAAGGGAAAATTCCTAAGGATTGGAACAACGCTACAATGATCTTGCTACATAAAAAAGGTGACATTGAGTATCTCAGGAACTACAGACCTATCAGCCTCCTATCAGTGGTTTATAAAATCTTTACTAAAGTTCTTTCACACCGCTTGAAGGTGACACTGGACATGGCTCAACCGAGAGAACAAGCTGGATTCAGGAGTGGCTACAGCACAATAGATCATATCCACGTACTGAGAGAACTAATTGAAAGAGCGAGGGAATATGAACTGCCATTGTGCATGGCTTTTATAGATTATGAAAAAGCCTTTGATTCGGTGAAACAATCAGCAGTTGCAATGGCTCTGAAATCCTGCGGTATTGAAGATGCATACATTAATATTATTAATAACATCTATGAAAATGCAAGTGCAAAGATTCGGCTGTTTGAAAATACAACACACATAAAAATTGGAAAAGGAGTGAGACAAGGTGACACCATATCTCCGAAGCTCTTTAAAGCCACATTGGAAAATGTCTTTCAATCACTGAACTGGGAAAACAAAGGGATAAAGATTAATGGAGATTATCTAACCCAACTTCGTTTTGCTGATGACATAGTCATTTTTGCAACTACCCCATCAGAGCTACAGAGTATGATCCAGGAACTTGCTGACAAGAGTAAAGAAGTGGGATTAAAAATGAACTTTCAGAAGACAAAAGTGATGTACAATGTTTTTACAAGAAATGAAGATTTATCGATTGAGGAGAAAAATAAAAGCTGGAGATAACAGACACGTACGTTTATCTTGGACAGCAGATATCAAGTGAGGGTCACATTGATGAAGAAATTAATCGGCGTACAAAACTTGCCTGGAGAGCTTTTGAAAGAAACAGCATAATTTTCAAGAGCAATATGCCATTATGTCTTAAAAGGAAAGTGTTTGATCAATGCATCCTTCCATTGCTTACGTATGGTGCAGATACTTGGACCTTAACTAAAAGAGACATACAAAGGCTGGAGACAACTCAAAGCAGCATGAAGAGGTACATGCTTGGTGTAACCAGGAGAGATAAGAAGAGGAACTCGTGGATCTGAAAAATGACAAGAGTGGAAGACATCCTGATCAGAGTTAAATCCCTGAAATGGCAATGGGCTGCACATACTGCCAGAAGGACAGACCATCGATGGGCAGCCGACATTTTAGATTGGCTTCCAAGGGGCGGAAAAGGCCTAGAAGAAGACCACATGGAAGATGGGTGGATGAAATTCAAAAGTATGCGGGAGTGACATGGAGGAGGCTGGCACAAGACAGACGGTTGTGGAGGAAACTTGGGGAGACCTTCGTCCAGCAGTGGATTGATAATGGTTGACAATGATGATGATGATATATTAGGTGCTTTGCAATCAACCTTACGTAATTTTATTGTTATTTATTTATCGTGTCTCTGTTTCATTTGTTCATATGAGGTGTTCAACTTAATTCTCGGCCCCTAACCGCAAGCGATCATAGAACGTCGGCAAATTAAAATAGCCCTATCCAACAGCTTCCCAGGTAATCGTAACCGCTCCCAGCTGTAGTGACAGAAACGACAAAGGTTGACCGTGAAAGCAATGTCGTTCGAGAAGCAACATTTGAGGCACTGCCTCCTGTTCGCGTTTCAGCTGTAAAGAAGTGCCGTGAAAACCCTGCAAATGATCTGTGCTACTTTGGGTGAGGCTGCTGTATCCTACAGTACGCGTAAGAAATAGTTCCAGCGTTTTGAGCAATGAAATGTTGATCTCCGTGATGCAGAACTTCAAAGACTGCCACAGAAATTTGACGATGAGGAACTGGAACAACTGTTGGACGCGGATCCCTTCGCACACCGTCAGAACTCGCCCAGGAACTCGGAGTAACACGGCAAGCCATCGCAAAGGTCCTGCACAAGCTAGGGCGGATTCAAAAAGAGGGCCGTTGAGTGCCCCACCAACTCACAGCTGCGAAGAAGTCTAGGCGCTACTTTGTTGCTGTGTGCTTTCTCTCCAGATTCAAAAGGATTTCCTCCAAAAAATTTAGACCTGTCATCAAATGTGGATTCTCTACGATATAATCCAAAGCGGCACAAATCGCGGGTTTATCCTGTTCAGTCTACCAGCAGTACCGCCAAACCGAATATACATGCCAGGAAGTTGTTGCTTTGCATATGGTGAGATCAGCTCGGTGTCTTACACAATGTGTTGCTCAAACCTGGGGAATTGGTCAATACTGAGCGTTATTGTCAGCAACTGATTCGTGTGAGTGACGCAATGGTGACGAAAAGGCCATACACCGGCAACATCAGAAGGTCGGTCCTGTTGCCTCAGGATAACGAGCGTCCTCACACCGCGAAAACTATTTTAAACACGATCGCTGACCTGGGATGGGAGATTTTGTCGCACCCGGCGTATTCTCCAGACTTTGCCCAGTCTGATTATCACTTCTTTTGCTCCCTGCAACATCATTTTAGTGATACGCACTTCACTTCTGTCGAGGAGGTCCACACAAGTATTAATGACTTTATCAACTCGAAACAGCTCTCTTCTTTCCGCAGTGGCATTCGACAGCTCTGTGATCAATGACTCAAGTGTATCCAATACGACGCGGATTATTTCCCTGATTACGTACGTATTCAATTTGTCATAATTTGCTTTCAACGTGACGTGCCTGTGCCCGATAATATTATTTGCACACCCAATACACTGGTGTGCAAAAATTAAGGACGAAGAGAAGAAATTAGCATAACAGTGGAACGAGCAGGCGTAACGGACCAAAAAAGAAAAACACTCAGGAGATAGACCAGGGTCCGGTACGGTAGGGCATGTGCATATATGCAGCATGACGTAGGGGTGGGTGTCAGAATGGTATAAAGCACACGGGCGGTGAACGCTCAGCAATTTGATATGCAGCATGACGTAGGGGTGGGTGTCAGAATGGTATAAAGCACACGGGCGGTGAACGCTCAGCAATTTGGTGAAAGCTATTGCACGGTGTAAATCCATTTGAACGGCGTCGAGTTGCTGCCACCGTGTGATATGGCCAACAGGCAATCCAGTAAGACGACATCTGGATGATTTTACCCGAGGTCGAGTCATTGGGAATTTGGAAGAATGTCGAAGTGTGAGTAGTGTGGCCACGGAGTCCGGGATTGCTCACAGCATCGTTTCACAAGCTTGGACAGCATTTCAAACAACAGGAACAGCTGTCCGAGAGTTTAGCAGTGGTCGTCCACGAGCAACCACGGCCGCGTACGACCGGTTCATTGTCCTACAGGCGAGAAGATACTAACGGCAGACAGCGGGAGAAATCGCGAGGCACATGCAACAGACCGCTGGACGTCCGTTATCGCGTTTTACCAAGGCCAGGAGGCTGCACAAAGGTGGACTATTTGCACGACAACCAGTACGGTGTGTTCCATTAATGCCTGCTCTTCGGAACGGCGGTTTCTGGGGTGCCAAGAACACAAGAACTGGACACATCAGCAATGTGGTCGAGTTCTCTTTACGGATGAGAGCCGATTTAGTCTGACGCGCGATTCTGGACGTATACACATCTGGAGAGAGCAGGGACCACGCAATCACACCTCCAAAATCATTAAAAGGGACCGGTTTGGAGGTGGCGGAGTTCTCGTTTGGGGCGGTATCATGCTTGGTAGCCGTACTGACCTCAACATCTTCCAAGGATTTTCAGCCACTGGTGTCGGCTATTGTACCGAGGTTCTTCTGCCTCACGTGTGTCTGTTTAGAAGTGCTGTAGATCCTGAGTTCCTCTTCATGGACGACAACGCTACACCTCATCGTACAGTGGCTGTCGCAGAGCTATTGGAGAGTGAAGATATTCAACGCATGGATTGGCCCGCAATGTCCCAGGACCTAAATCCCATCAAACACGTGTGTGACCTCCTCGAGAGACGCTTGGCAGCACGTCACCAGCCGCAAGCAACGATTCTGCAGCTGCGATTGGCGCTACAAGAGGAATGGGCTGCGATGCCTCAACAGCTCCTTGACAACTTCGTCCTCAGCATGGACAGACGTTGTAAATCCTGCAACGCAGTCAGGGGTGATCATATACCCTACTAAAGACTGGATCTTCTTGGCAGCCGCCTGTCACATGAACGTTTCTTTCTTCTGTCCAGTTGTGCTCGAAGCTACCTTTTCAATAAAGTGCCTTTGAATCCTTTAGATTCCTTGTTTGGACGGTTTTGCTCACTTGTCCCATAATCGTACATCTTGGGGATCTTATGATATGATTTGAGTCGATATGGAGCATTTCTGCACGACGTTACATTCAAAAACCCGTCTCGTCTTTAATTTTTGCACGCCAGTGTACATTGATCATATAGTTTGGAAATGTATACCACATTCCGAAGCTGTTTTTATACTTATCTTGTATTATCTCTTTTTCATGGAATTAGAGCCATTCAATAAGGGATTTACGGTTTTCTTACATCTTTGAAAGCAATGTTTAATTAATATGTTTAAAGAAAAAATAAAGTAAAATCCGTATTTCTCTGCGTCTGTGTTGTTCTCAAAATGACTAAGCACAGCACATTTTAATGTACAGTTTACAATAACTCACTTTTGGGTTCTGTCGAGTTGTGTTCTACTGTTGGTGTGTGTATGAAATAAGCTAGTCACTTGGTTTGTTTTCAGCAAGATCTCGCAAAACTTGTATGGTCATTCCACAATCACCTTTAACTCCGGCATACCATCTTCTTCTCCGGCTTTCTCTTATTCTGCTTCCTGGAACCTAGCCAAGAATAATACATTTTTCAAACCCATTGTTAGCACGCATCACATATCCCAAAAATATGAGTTTTCCTCACAGATTGGTATCTCAAGGGAGCACTTGGGCTTCATATGGTCAAGTACTGATTGAATACTTCTCCTTGCGGTTCATGGAGTTGAAAAGCATCTACCTTCTTTTTCTCACTTCTCATCAATTTCCAGCTTTCATAACCATACAATACCGCAGGATGACCTTTGCTAAACCCATTCAAATCTTTGTTGATTTTGAGATATCTTTATTCTTCCTGGTGTTCTTCAAATTTGTCGTTGTCTTTCAACTTCGAAATAACCTTCTCTTTAAAACTCCAGAACACTGACCCTTTTTATCTATTCTAGAATCAAAAAAAGGGTAAAATTGTCTATGACGTTCAACACTTACCCGTCATTTACAAAATCTGTATGTTAGCAAGTTGACATGATCTTTGTATTCTTAATATTTAACATTATATCTGGATTTGCACTCTCTATTTCCCCATTCTTGGTAATTATCTCTAAGTCTTCTCTACTTTCTGCAATATATTATATGAATTACATTATCTGGAACAAATTCAAGATCTATTGAAAACTTTTTCTTCATCATTCTTTTCAAAGATCCTAAGTAACAGATATATCGCTCTTTCCACGTTTTACCAACACACAACAACCGAAACATTATTATTCTGTCACCGTCGCGGAACGGGTGACCGAATAACAATAACAATTTTTCGGTCGCTGTGTGTTGGTAAAAACGAGGAAAGAGCAATGTATTTGCTTATTCACTGACAACACGTATTTGGAGGACTTTCATCCTAAGTTACTTCTGAAATTCTCGGATATGCATGGCATTTGGGTAAGCGTGCTAATGATATTTTAATCGCTCTAGGTACATTACTTAAAAAATAGCAGTACAAACTTCACCTTAATGTTTGAACACCGTCTGTGAATAATTTTTCTTTTCTTCGATTTCAAATTCAATCTAACCTTGAACAA
The DNA here is from genome assembly GCA_039090855.1 of Macrothele yani. Lineage (NCBI taxonomy): Eukaryota > Metazoa > Arthropoda > Arachnida > Araneae > Macrothelidae > Macrothele > Macrothele yani. Next base: position 57,197,641 of record CM077021.1, read on the forward strand.
CAACAGAAACGTTTTAACATCATTATTTCGAAAATATTTATCTGGAATTCTGATGTGATTTTCTTTGAACACCCGAGCGTACATTTTCCCTTCTTCATCTGGTTTTTATTTTCTTCGATTAATGTTATCAACTATGCTTTTCTTTTAGCTTTGAGACACAATGGAATTAGATAGTAATTTTCTTTCTCCAAATTTCCTACTGAAAAATAAAACTCAATAAAAAAGATTAACAGAATGTTCAACGCGACAATGAGTCACTTTGATCAAACCTGTACCGAGTATAACTATGTGCCAGCAGCCAGAGAGTAAGCGGTGGCAAAAACACAGGATAAATGATGGCACGACTTATAGTATCCTGGCTCATACAGACCCACAATTTGGGAATGGTGACACAAATCTCATCCACATTAAGTTTGGGAAGTCCTGGTAGCGTCAGCGAACGAATGATACGCGGCGCACGTTGAGTGAACTGGGCTACTCAGCCAACTCTACACGTGTGCCACTGTTGACTTCTCGTCATTGGACATTATGTAAGGCTTGGACCCGGGAAAAGTAAAAATGGAACTTTGCAGAGTAGCGTCGTGTCGTGTGGTCAGATAAACACCGTTGTCAGCTGTATCGAGCGGGAGCGGGAGTTTTGTCGACAGCATGATGTCATGGGCCTGTCGTGCCAATAAGTCTCTGTCGAAGGGGCCGGTGGCCCTGTAAATATTTGGGCACTCTTCTCTTAAGACACATTATCTTCTATAGTTTGTCTGTAGATGTTTGTAAGAGCTGAACTCTACCAGTATCTGTTTGCTATTCGTCTACACACTTTAATGGCATTCACGCATACTGCGTCGTATAGTCTGTTTCAGAACGACAATACGTAGCCTTACCTGGCCGTAATACCACAGTCATGACTCTAGAAACAGTCATCAAATTTCGGAATAATCCACTGGATCGTAGTGTCCCTGGATTGAAACACTTGTAAGCTTTGTGGGATGCAATCGAGCGGAGCATCAGATCCATTGATCCTGGATCGACGGCTCGGGAGTAATTGTGGACAATGCTGCAACAAGCATTAGCTCCGGAAACCAATGCTGCAACAGACATTACCTCCAGAACCCAATGCTGCAACAGACATTACCTTCGGAAACCAATGCTACAACAAACATTACCTCCGGAAACCAATGCTGCAACAGGCATCACATCCGGTAACCAATGCTGCAACAGACTCTACCATCGGAAACCAATGCCGGAACAGGCAGAACCTCCGGAAACCAATGCTGTAACAGGCATTACCTCCGGAAACCAATGCTGCAACAGGCATTACCTCCGGATACCAATGCTGCAGCAGGCATTACCTCCGGAAATCAATGCTGCAACAGGCATTACCTCCGGAAACCAATTCTGTAACAGGCTCTACCTCCGGAACCCAATGCCGGAACAGGCAGAACTTCCGGAAACCAATGCTGCAACAAGCATTAACTTCGGAAACCTATGCTGCAACAGGCATTACCTCCGGAAACCAATGCTGCAACAGGCATTACCTCCGGAAATCAATGCTGCAACAAACATTACCTCCGGAAACCAATGCTGCAACAGGCTCTACCTCCGGAAACCAATGCCGGAACAGGCAGAACCTCCGGAAAGCAATGCTGCAACAGGCATTACCTCCGGAAACCAATGCTGCAACAGGCATTACCACCGGAAACCAATGCTGCAACAAACATTACCTCCGGAAACCAATGCTGCAACAAACATTACCTCCGGAAACCAATGCTGCTACAGGTATTACCTAAAGAAACCAATGCTGCAACAAACATTACCCTTGGAAACCAAAGCTGAAACAGGCATTACCTCCTTAAAGCAATGCCGGAAAAGGCATTACCTTTGTAAACCAATGCTGCAACAGGCTCCTCCGGAAACCAATGCTGCAACAGGCATTACCTCCGGAAACCAATGCTACAACAGGCCTTAGTTCCGGAAACCAATACAGCAACAGGTATTACTTCCGGAAACTAATGCTGCAAAAGGCATTACTTCCGGAAAGGAATGCTACAACACGTGTTACCTCCGGAAACCATTGCTGTAACAGGCATTACCTTCGGAAACTAATGCTGCAACAGGCATTACCACCGGAAACCAAAGCTGCAACAGGAATTACCCCCGGAAACCAATGCAGAAACAGACATTACCTCCGCACATCCAACATCTTGTGGAGTCGATGGTTCGGCGTTTTCAGGCTATTTTTTGCCCCACAGGAAGTGTTAGGGCTGGTACCTCTAATGATTTCTGCTTTGCGTGTATTATTTTATTCCTTGAAATATCTTTGATATCTTTTGTTCCGATTCCTTATAATAATCGTAGGTATGACGTTCTTCGTTGATAGTACGATGATATTACAAATGCTTCCCAAACACTTCGGTGAAGAACATATCAGGAATTTCAAATTCATAAAAAATTTCGATAAATCTCTTTTTAATCATCATTGAAAATTATTAAAATTTAAAAAAAATGTAAGGCTTCCTTTGATTCGGGTTTCAAATTACAGTTTTTCGCTGGTTTGCTTCTCAACATCGGTTTAAGTCTGTATATCGTATGTGTATCTACTATTTCGTAAAGTAAACGGTTTCGCAAACAGATGTATTTACCGTAAATGTTAAAGGTTCAGTCGAACCCGTTTAATGGAATATCGGATAATAGAATATCCCGCTTAAAAGAATAAAATTCCCGTGTCCCAAACCGCAACCTTCGTACATAATGATAAAACGCTCCGCTTAAGAGAATAAGGATACTGGTTTAATCCCGGTTATTGGAATACATTTTTGCTCTTTCAAGGTTACAAAGGAGAAAAGCAGTTTCTTTATTGAGGGCATTTTCTTGGAATTTGTGTTGTTGATTGTTTATAGACAGAAACGCACGTACAATGTATCGTCGACCTTATCTCACCCTACTCGAGCCCTCAATCAAGCTTAGATTGCTGTTTCTTGCAGGAACTTGTAAAACATTTTTTGATTGAAGGTTTAACGACCACCATGAGCAACTCAATGGGCTATAAGCAGTCGCCCGTCCCTAATTCAGGGTCACTGGTTCCATGGAAGGAAGAGAGCCAGTGCCGTAAGACAAACACAACGTCCACGCCTGACAGGGATTTGAACCCGGACCCCGTTCGCACGAATGATCAGAGGCCATCGCTTAGACCACTGCGCCACCGGGGCGGCCAACTTGTAAATAGCGTGATTCAAGTAGAGTGGAAGTCGGCCCCACACCTGTTTCGCTGAAAGGCAAACAAAATTATTAAGGAGAAGTGGGGCGAATGAATGTCTTTTTCTGTTTTTTGAGGAAAGACGCAGCGCTCTCTGCGTTTACGGTACGTACGCGTGATGTTGTTGGACGTAAAAATGTTATGTTAAATGAAAAAAATAAATGTTATTCGGTATGCAGATAAAAATAAGTGTACTCAAAGAGAACTTGCTAAAACGTTTTGTGTTTCTCAGGCTCAAATCAGTAAGCTGCTGAAGAGAAAAGAAATCATTTTAAATGAATGGAAATCTAATGGAACGAAATCTAGTCAGAAACGGAAGCGTAACGGGAAAGAAACCGAAGGTTAAAGTGTTTTTTTAATACATTGATACATACTCCGACTTTGCACGATAATTTAGTGTTTAAAAGATGACAGATATTTACAAAGTTAAAAAGTTTAAAAACCCATAAGCACTTTCGAGTCGACAGTCGTACCTTCAGATGAAAGAGAATAATTGCTTCTAGTGTATTCTAATATATACACCAGAGTGTGATGGCGAGTTCAGTATAGAGCACATTTGCAGTGCTCTGATTAGTGGCTTAATCTTGAGTCAAAAGCAGAAGAACTTGCACTAAAATTCCGATTTTATGGCTTCTAATAGCTGGCTCTGAAGATGGAAAGAGCGACACCAAATCTCTTTCAATAATTACCGGCGAAGCAAAAGATGCGGATACTAAGGCCGCGAATGCTTGGGCTAATAAAGTACTGCCTACTCTTCTAAAAGATTACAGCTCTTCGTGTATTTATAATTGTATTGAAACTGCCCTGTATGGTAGGGTGATGCCAGATGGGACTTTATCTTTTCGTACAGAAAAAGCTGTTGACGAAAAAATTCCAATATATTGATTTACTAATTTATGCTGCGCTATCTACGATGGGACACAGAAACCTCCGTTACAACTAATCGGTAAATCAAACAATCGACACTATTTCAGAGGAATAAAATCATTACCGGTACACTACAAAGAAAATACTAAAGCTTGGATGACATCAAATTTTTGTTTAAGGAATGGTTGATAACACTTAACGCTCAAATGAAGAAAACTAAAAGAAAGGCTGTGTTGTTTGTTGGTATTTTATCGGCTCTCAAAATCAATCTGAGATTGTGAAATGTAATGGTTATTTTCTTGCCACCAAACACCTCATCGATTTTGCAACCAATGGACAAAAGTATCATTTCCCTTTTCAAGCGGAATTACAGAAAAGATATGGTGAAAAAATATGTTTGCCGGCTTGGATTTTAATGATAATGCTGCTGAGTCTGGTGACGTTATTAAGCAAATATCAATACTTACTGTTGTTCACATGATAAATAAATCATAAATCAAAAATTCATAAATACTGAGTTCATTAACATTCTGTTTTTAGAATTGCGGAAATAAAGATAACATCAGAAATTAGTCAACTTAGAATCGTACTACGTTCACTCTACAAACCTGTTTTTTGTAAAGAGTAAATGTAGTTTTTGGAAAGAGATGCTGAACAATGGGAAACTGAAGATGTGCAAAGTATTCATTTTTAACAGATTGTTCTGCTTATTTCTGCCTTTTTTATGCTTTCCGACCGTAGGTTGAAGAAGCGTATATCCTTCAGCTTTGTCCGTTCGACAGTCTGTCTATCTGTCTGTGTGTCTGTCCGTCCGCACGATAACTAGCGTAAAAATTGTTCGATTTCGAAAAAATTTTAGTATGTGGTAGGGGACCATTTGGAAACGAATCCTATTGAAAATGGGCGAAATAGGGTCACAGGTCAGGATCCATTCCTTTGGCCGTATGCGTCATAACCTGCGTAAAAATTGTTCGATTTCGATGAAATGTTAGTATGTGGTAGAGAACCACCTTGGGACGAACCCCATAGAAAATGGGCGAAATGGGATCAAAGGTCAGGACATAGGTGCGGAATCCATTCCATTGTCTTTATGCGTCCTAACGTGTGTAAAAATGGTTAGATTTCGATGATATTTTAATATTAGGTAGGGACCCAAATCGACACGAACTTTATTAAAAATGGGCGAAACTGGGTCAAAGGTCAGGCAGGACATAAGAGCGGGATTTATTCCATTGCCCTTATGCGTCATAACGTGCGTAAAATGCTTCGATTTCGATAAAATTTTAATATGTGGTAGTGAGCCAACAGGGGAGGAAAGGTTTCGAAAATGGGCGAAATGGGATCAAAGGTCAGGACACAGGAGCGGGATCCATTCCATTGCCCTTGTACGACATTATTTGCGTAAAAACGGTTCAATTTCAATGAAATTTTAGTATGTGGTAGGGAACTACCTAGGGACGAACTCTATTGAAAATGGGCGAAAAGAGGTCGAAGGTCAGGAGATGGGAGCGAATCCATGCCATTGTTCTTATGCATCATAACTTACATAAAAATGATTCGATTGCGACAACACTTTATCACGTTGTTCCAGATGTACAGTGAACCAGTTCTGTTGAATATCAACGAAATGGGGTCAAAGCTCATGGCACAGAGGCAAGGTTTATTCCACAGCCGTTATTCTCATAACTTGCGTAAAAATGCTTATATTGCGACAAAACTTTAGTATGTTGTTTCGGAGGTGCACTGAACCGGTTCTGTTGAATATAATCGAAGTTGGGTAAAAGGTCAGGATGCGTAATAACGTGAGTAAAAATGCTTCGGTTTCGATGAAATTTTAGTAAGTGGTAGGGGACTACCTGGGGACGAACTCTATTGAAAATGGACGAAATGGGGTCAAAGGTCAGGACATAGGAGGGGAACCATTCCACTGCCTTTATGCGCCATAACGTGCTTAGAAATGATTCAATTTCAATGAAATTTTAGTATGTGGTAGGAAATCACCTGGAGAAGAACCCTATTGAAAATGGGCGAAGTAGGGTCAAAGGTCAGGAGAAGGAGTGGGATCCATTCCACCGCCCTTATGCGTCAAAATGTAGGGCGTAAAAATGCTTCGATTGAGACCAAACATTTTCATGTTGTTCCGGAAGTATAATTAACCGGTTCTGTTGAATATGATAGAAATGGGGTCAAAGGTCAGGGTACAGCAGCGAGATTTATTCCACAGCCATTATCTTCATAACTTCAGCAATGATTTCTGGTATGTTGAAAAGCGTATCATAATCAATGCATTGCATGATTTTACTAACTTTGTAACGTACCAGGAGATGTGACGTGCCTGCCAGAAGGACGCACACGACATAAAGGCAGATAGGAATCAGAATAAAACGTCCGCGTAGCTCAATTGGTAGAGTGACTTATTCCGGAATGAGGGGTTCCGGGTTCGAATCCTGGCGTGGGCAGAAAAATGAAGGAGAAATTTACTTCGTTAAACTTGTATTTTAAGATCTGCCTTTTTTACGCTTCCCAACTGTATGTTGAAGAAGTGTATATGCTCCAGTTTTGTCCGTCTATCTGTCTGCCCATCAGCACGATAACTCGCATAAAAATGGTTCGATGTCAATGAAATTTTAGTATGTGGTAGGATATCGCCTGGGGATGAACTCTATTTAAAATGGGCGAAATGGGGTCAAAGGTCAGGTCATAGCAGCGGGATCCAATCCATTGCCTTATGCCTCATAACTCGCGCAAAAATGGTTCGATTTCAATGAAATTTTAGTATGTGGTAGGGTCCACCTGAGGACGAATCCTATCGCATATGGGCAAAATTTAGTCAAAGGTCAGAACATAGGAGCGGGATCCATTCCATTGCCGTTATGCGTCATAACTTACGCATAATGTTTCGATTGCAACAAACCGTTATCATGTTGTTCCGGATGTATACTGAACCGGTCCTGTTGAATATCATCGAAATTGGGTCAAATGTCAGGACACAGGAGCGAGATTTATTCCACAACCATTGTCCTCATAACTTGACTAAAAATGCGTCTATTGCGACAAAACTGTAGTTTGTAGTTCCGGAGGTATACGGAACCGGTTCTGTTGAATATCATTGAAATGGAGTCAAATGTCAGGACACAGGAGCGATATTTATTCCCACAGCCGTTATCCTCAAAACTTGACTAATAACTTGGGTAATAATGTGTGGGATGTTGGAAAGCGTATCATAAACAGTGCATTGTATGATTTTACTAACTTTTTCAAAAACTGTTATCAGTTACTGCACATGAGAGACCATATACGAGTGCATCACCTTAAGTAGAAATACATTTACTTAGACAGTGCATACGTTAATTTATCTTTGTTCTTACTGACGATCGATCGCTAACCACCATTTTTTGGAGATTTAGTTTCGTTATTCGTTTTTTCTATCTAGGAGAATGATTTAACGGCATTTTCCCTGTTTATTTAAACATCAGGATTTTTTCTTGAAGCTATTTTTTGGGCAAAATAACGAATACGAAAGGAAGGTGAATTGCTTTTATTTTTCACAGATATATTATATTGTTTAACTAACAAAATTCGCAGTTTTACGAGTAACATAACGAGAATGAACAGCACAGGACTTTTGTTTATGCGCTAATACAAAGATCTGAAAAACCAGGTTCAGGAACACTGCGCAACTACGAAAATCATGCTGCAGTAAAAAATTTAAATTCAATTACTATTTGAATTGTAATAATTCATTCATGATCATTACAGCGTGGGAAATAATCCAATGAAGCATTTGTCTTTAAGGGGTTTTCAATATGTATATATCAAGTTATTAATACTTGTGCAAGAAATGTTTAAAAAGGATACGAAAAAGTGAAAATGTGAGAAAACGATTGCTAAAAATAAGATAAATTTCGAAGTGGTCCTGTGCAATAAATATATGGCAAAGCTTTCTGGCATGCCATTGGAAAAGAAAATTTATTTCATTTTAAGTACGATGAAATTTCTAATAATTTCATATTATTTATTGTGCGTTGTCTTTTAAAAACATGTATCGTCAGAAACCTCTCATGAACAGAATATTCTGTTTTAGAGATTATAAAAGTAATTATTCTGTTTTGATCTTCGTTTTAATTGCAGGTTTTTCGCTGGTAATTTTTTATTTCATTTTAGAGGCAATTGTGCTCAACTTCATGGCGTGTAAAATTATTATTTCTTTTCTTCTTTCCTATCCAGTACGGTTAGTAAGCAGGACTCTAATTATTTCCTTAATTATTTTGAAGTACTTGTTAAATAGTTATTTTTTAAGAATACTAATGCCTGTTTATCTTTTCCACAGGAACATTAATTTTCATGTTGACATTTGGAAAAGAATTGTAATTTTAAAATTCGAAATTTCGATTGCAGATTGTTTTTCGCCCCTTTTTTTTACTAAATCCTTCGCAGAAAAGAACGTAAGAAATACGAGTGCAGATTAAGGTTGGCGGTTTGCCTCCTTTCATCTGGACATTCATTGAAACAGATTTCACTTTGCGTGATGCAAAAATGGCAGATTTTATTTGCTGTGAGTAAAGTGGCCATATACTGCCAGCATAGCATACACTGACGGAATAAAAGGCCCAACACCACGAAAAAATAGTTGTAGAGGAATGAAATGGCGGCAATACATTTGCATAGGTAACATATTTAATCGATTAAGGTTTCAAGATCACAGCTTATTGTAAGCGCGAAAAGAGCCATTTTAAATGTGAAATGCTGGTACATTAATAACCAGTGTAACCGCCAGAATGTTGAATGCAAGCACGCAAACGTTCATGCATTGTGTCGTACAGGTGCTGCATGTCAGTTTGTGGGATGGAGTTCCATGCCTGTTGCACTTGGTCGGTCAATACAGAGACGGTTAATGCTGGTTGGGGGTGACGCTGGAGTTGTCGTCCAATGATGTTCCATACGTGCTCTATTGGTGAAAGACCTGGTGATCTAGCAGGCCACGGCAACAGGTCGACACTCTGTAGAGCATGTTGGGTTACAACAGCGGTATGCGGGCGAGCGTTATCCTGTTGGAAAACACCCCCTGCAATGCTGTTCATGAATGGCAGCACAACAGGTTGAATCACCAGACCGACGTGCAACTGTGCCGTCAGGGAGCGTGGTATAACCACGAGAGTGCTCCTGCTGTCATAGGAAATTGCTCCCCAGACCATAACTCCAGGTGTAGGTCCAGTGTGTCTCGGCCGCAGACAGGTTGGTTGCAGGCGCTCACCTGGCTTCCTTCTAACCAACACACGGCCATCACTGGCACCCAGGCAGAACCGGCTTTCATCAGAAATCACAACAGATCTCCACCCCGTCCTCCAATGAGCTCTAGCTTGACACCACTGACGTCGCAAACGGCAGTGGTTTCGAGTAAGTCGAATGCACGCTACAGGGCGTCTGGCTCGGAGCTGTCCTTCAAGTAACCGATTTGTAACAGTTCGTTGTGTCACTGTGGTGGCAACTGCAGCTCGAATTGCTGCCGCATACGCGGTACGATGCGCCACGGCCATACGCCGTACACGGCGGTCTTCCCTCTCAGTAGTGCCACGTGGCCGGCCTAAACCCGGTCTTCTTGAGGCAGTACCTTCCCTTGACCACCGCTGTCAACACTCATGCACAGTGGCTACATTCCTGCCAAGTGGTTCTGCATTATTGCGGAACGAAAATCCACCTTCTCGTAGCCCTATTACACGACCTCGTTCAAACTCCGTGAGCTGTTGATAATGGCTTCTTCGTCTTCTTAAAGGCATTCTTGACTAACATCAACACACTAAGTCGAATCTCAACGATAACTAACACTCACGAACGTTACAGCGCGTATTTACAGCAAACCTACTTTGCATGTTCCGAGGGGCGCTACTAGCGCAACACGTATGCGCCGAGCGCGAAATTTGCATAGACGTCATCTTACAGATGTACTCTTTCCGCCTACCAACTGTCGTTTATCTAACACAACCCCTTCTTGGTGTTGGGATTCTTTTTCCGTCAGTGTATTACTGGACCCATGTTGTAGTAGGATAGTTCCTATGTATCTCTTCCAACACTTATCTCCCGTGCTTGTAAGACAGATAATTCTTATTCAGTCAGTAAAGAAAATATGTTGGTGAAACTGTCTCTACAGCATACATATTTCACAGGAATTCATCACTCTGTAGCATGATACTTAGCATCATTTTTTTTTCTTTTTAGATTGACAACTAACAAATCGGTTTTGTATTAAACAGTCCGATGAATTAGTCATTTTATTTTCCACTCGACTAAAATTGTGTTTCCACTTTCTCTGTCATCATTAATCTGTCACTTGACCAGATTTGGAAGTTCATTTTACATATAACCAAATTATGAACTGAAATTTTCCCTCTAGGACGAGAACAAAGCTGCGGCAACCAAGCAAGCTGAGGTGCTCTAAAATAAATGATAAAGCTGCATCATTAAGAGGACATAGAAAAGATTCGTGTTTGTTCCGCTATTCAAACAGAAAAAAAGCAATTTAAGGCAGGTAGTATAACACGGGATATGGCCTGAATTTAATTTTTAATGAACTTTCATTTTTCTTTTTTGAGTCGATTATGGAAAATCATCGAGCAAGTTTTTTTGTTTAACCAGGAATATGCACAACAAACTGAAAATTGAGTTCATGATTTTGTTTTGTGGATCTCTCTCCTGAAATTGGAGATCAATTGCATCGACATATTCAGCCATCTTGCTACGTCATATTGGTATTGCCTTAATTTCACTCTACCAATCTCTCTCCACCTTAAAGAGATTTATGAACGATGATGCGGATCATTTTTCTTCAGTATTTTCATATCCTTTGGAAAACGGTGCTGTCTTTTATCTATGGCGAACAATTCTGTTATACTTGAAAACTTAAACAAAAACACACGACTTTCGGAGGAACTAAAAAAAAAAGAAAAACACTGGATGTTTGGATCATTACTTAAATATTTGATTTCATGGAAACACTGCTTCTAAATTTGATCTCACAAATGCGCAGTGCATGGGAATCTTATGGCAAAATGAAGAACAATAATCGAAAGCCGCTTTCATGTGAGTGATATTTAACAATAAACTACAAGAGGTCGTACAGTTACTTTTTGAAAAGCACATTTACAGAGTACCACTCTTTTTAGACATATGGAGTTTTTCACGTATTACATATCTATCAGTGGTATCACGCGCCCAGTTAGGTTGGGTGTGTGAGCTGTTACAGAAAAAAACACGCAAAAACGTAATTATGTAACCCGAGATCAAAAATTCACGCACTGATTTTGAACATACGAAAGCATTTTTTCATTTAACCGTCGTTTAATAAAAGAAATTAATAAATTTTTGTTATCCTATCCTATATGGAGAACGAAAATTCAAAATGTGTTTTTAAATCTGTGTTCATTAAAACATAGGTTTCCCACTGCGACGAAAAACAGAAAAACTGCAATTCGTGTCAGAAGGTTTAATTGTGCTTATGACTCCACGCGATTCCAAAATCAAATGTACGACCATTCGTGCTTTTTAAGGCGCGCACACCCTGGGAAGTTTAACCGCTGCTTTGAAACCACAAGGAACTAAAACCGTGACATGCAGCGTCATCTGGAGAGCGTTGCATCACACTTCCTTTACACGCGTGGGGTGACCGCTGGCCAAATAACACACCTGCGGTTGCGAATATTACTTATTTTGCTTTATTTACTCAAGGAAGCAACGATACTTCTCCACTTTGTGAAAACATTGTATAAAGGAATTAATTTTAACTACCACTCGAAGCCTTAGGACAAAATTTGGGGAGTTTTGTTATCCAAAAACAAAATATAACAGCCACTCGTATCACAACGTTGAATTGCGTTGCTCCATGGGATTGCAAGCGGTGTTGTATTTGGCTAGCACACCCTGAGAGATCAGCTGAAATGTTTGAAACTACAGTGATGGATGACACGTCATATTTGCTACCTAAATGACGCGACCTGCAGCTCCAACTAAGGAACGCTTGTACCACACTTGCCTGAACGTCGTCGAATGTCGTTTCGAGAAACCGCATACCCGCGGATCTTAGCACAAATGTGATATTGTGATTACTGAACGAACCTTCTCATTTTAATGGAATGCAGGATCGAGATAATTCAAATGATAAATAGAATGCGAACAAGTACTTCATGAGTCAGAGATAAACACAAGATCAAGGTGATGGCATCGAAATTCCATTTTAGCAAAAAGCCTAACAACATATTAAAGGAACAGTGCTTTAACACTACCTTTAAACATATGATCTTATACACAGAATTTTAAGAATCATGAAATGTTTTCTTTCGAAATTTAATGACACATAAGGGAGAAATTGGTACATATCTTGTCACTCTAATCTCCTACATGCACATGTTTCGACAGCACCCTGATGACTAAAGTTCACACTTGTTTTCCCCTGGAGTGAAAATGAATACTTTATTTTATTTTAAAATTGCTGCGAATTATTACGAACCATGAAGAATGTAAATTGAAAATTCTTCCAACGTGTAATCAAGCACATTATTTCATCCAGAACAAAAGCCTCAATGATAAACAAAAATATGTAACACGCGTGTGATCATATCGTAATATATTTTTTGAAGTATTATTATGCTGAAAAGCATAACATTTTGTAACTTACAAACATCAAGCAGTACCAGCACATGTTTCCCTTTTTCTTGTATTGAAGATAATGTGTCTTATTTCTTAAAGCAGTCATACATACTACTCCTAATGTTTACTCTGCAATATTTGGGGCACACCTATGGTGCAGTGGTCTAAGCTGTGACTTCTGACCATTCTTCTGGGTTCGAATCCTACTGTGGTATTTATCTAGCGTTTGTTTTACGGCTCTGGCGTCCCAGTAACCAGTGGCCCTAAATCAGGACAGGCGAATAGTTATAGCCCATGGAGTTGCTCACGGTGTAGATGAATTCCCAATATATTAGAAAGGTCTGCATTTCAATGAAGCCAATTTAGATGTTTGAAGCGTGAAATGTATCAAAGAAGTTTACAAAACATGAAAATAGCACGATGCTTGAAAATACGTACTGATTTCGCGTTTAACATGTGTAAAAGGAAACGATGAGATAACTGTCTAGCATTATGTCGCAAACGAGAAGCTCTGTTATGGGAAAAATAACATACAAAATATAACCTAAATATTTTAAATTAAAGGAAAATTAAGTGAACATTGTGCAAGTTTGTGCAACACAGACACAATACCGCGAGAAACATCCCAATTTCATCTTCGCGATACAATTTTCTTATAGTTTGCTCGGAGCGCAGGCTTGTCAAATCAGTTCGTTAACGTAATTATTCCGCTGAAAGGTTAAAGAAACACGCCTTTTGTTGATAAAATATGCAATTCAATATTATCTGCTATTAACGTTCTTTCAGCCGAAATTTATATGCGAAAAGCACAAATTCATTCCAGAACTAAAAGTATGCTCGTGAGACAATAGTAAAACAAAGAATGTAGGAGAATGCGAGATCTCTCGATCGAGAGAGCCGTTTTAAAGGCTGAAGGAATGATAGAGTACCCCAAAAGCAAACGTTTCGTACGCGACCTCTCAGCGCCATTGAATATCCTTGGTTTGACGTTTGCTTATATGATATCAAGTGGAAGTGGATTGCGTCTGAATCCTCATACTTACTGAGTACCCTGTAATTCTCTGAAGCTAAAGGATTTCACAGTAGAAGTCAAACTAACGTTATGCAAAATTAGACAAACCTTCTTTAACAGTTTTGTGACTGATGTTAGCAACCGTAGAGTGCGTGAATTGCTGTATGCCACGAGTTTCCACAATCCTGCAGACGTACAGAAGCCACTATAAATTTTTACTGAGTACCGTTGCGTAAAGATTATCGACATTGGATTGTAGGCCAATGAGAAACAATGACTCGGGCTGAAGAGTCACGGTACTCAGTAAATGGGGCCGCGGGTGGCCTGGTGGTCAACGTTCGTGACTGCCACGGGGAAGACCTCTGGTCAGATCCCAGGCATGTACAAACGCTCGATCCACCAAGAAAACCACCATGCGTCGGATGGGCACGTTAAGCCGTCGGACCAGGGGTACTGGCCCCCGATAATAAATGAAGGCGCCTTCCACCCTGTTTCTGACTCGCTTTCGTGTGACTTTCCTATCGGGCACTCTAGCCCAAAACCCCTAGTTTTCTGTTTCTAAGGATTGTTTAAAACCTGGGGTCAGACAGTCCGTTCCTAAAATCCTCTATGTATGATCTGGTCTGATCTGGTACATAGTAAATAAATCTGACATTCGTTTTTGGGTGTAGTGAAGTGAAAGAGAAAGATCATTTTGCAGTGTATAGCCATCACAATGAAGAAAGATTGAGTTAACAGCAGGTCACCTCACATCCTTATAACGGGCACACTGACAGCTGCACGACACGTGAGTGAGGTTCTGAAGCCCATTTTGATACCGTTCCTGAATGGCCTGTAGTACCCCATTTTTTAGCAAGTTAAAGCCCGTGCATACGCCGCTCGTGTTTCCAGACAATGTTTGCAACATGTTCAAAGACTGATACGTCCAGTATGATAGCTTGGTAAATACCTAATCGAAAATATGTGGAAACACATTGAACGTCGCCTGCAATCCAATCGGCCTGCGCACGATCTCGATGAAATATGGGAGAAAGTCAGCCGTGCTTGGTGCTTCATGCTTCAGGATGACGATATCCGTCATCTGCATGGCTTCGTGTAATTCCGTTCTGCGCGGTGCAAATACTTACTGAAGCGTAGCCATTGTGCTGCATTACCTCATTGGAAAAATATTGTAAGTGGCTGAAAATAACGTCCAGGTAAACCCTTATGTATTCTTATTTGCATTGTTTGATTTCACCCCTTTTTTCTCTCATTCTCGGAGTGGCAATTCCTGCGTCGAGCAAGCTATTTCCGGAACCGGACATCGAAAAAAACATCCGCGTCATATTGGCTAAAACTGTTTCTGAACATCCGTAACCCGATGATTTCCATTTAAAATTCGCATAACAAAGAAGGAAAAACATAGTTCACATTAAAATTCCTGTGGAGAACGGATCTCGGTAAAGTGATTCGCAGTAAATATTTGACTAAACCAAAAATCCAGCTTGAGGGTTTTTAATGTCGTATTCTTTTCCAGTAAAATACCGAAGTATCTCTAAGTTTCTGAAGAATGTTCTCTATTGCACGATTTAGTCACCATAAGGAAAATAAATACCATTTTGAGTCAAAAAATTTACTAAAACACAAAAAAATATTTTCATTTAAGATAGTAAGGCATTTCGGACGTCACTTTGTGCCTATCATCAGGCTAACCACAAAACGCCTGTGCTCGATCTTAAATACTAACAAACATGTCATCGATGACCGTTAAATTATCACAAACTTTACAAAAACGTCCATGGGGTATGGGAGCAGAAGACCTACCAGAGTGCCATTGTTGAAACTACGACATCGGATACAGCGCATCTTCTGTGCTCGTGAACGTGGTAATTGTATCTTAGAAGACTGACAACATGTCGTATGGTCCGATGAGGCACGCTACCAGTTGAGAGGAGGTGATGATAGGATTCGCGTTTAGCGTAGAACCCATGTGGCCATGGACCCAATCTGTCAACAAGGCACTGTGAAAACTGGTGATAGTTCCATATATATATATATATATATATATATGGAGTGTCTTTACGTGACACGGTTTGGGTCCTCTGGTCCTCGTAAACACGTCATTACCGGTAATCGCTTTGTTGCTATGTTGGCTGAAAATTTGAAGCTCTTCACGGACTTCATGTACCTCAACAAGGATGGAATTTTCCAGGCGGACAATGTCATTGAGCCGAAGTTGTCCGAAATATGTTCGAGGATCATTCTGTACAGTTCCGACGGATGATGTAGCCACCCATTTCGCCCAACATGAACCCAATAAAGCACTTATGAAACGCGGTGGAAAGGTCCATCGCACCAGAGATCTTACACCTACAAATACCATGGAACTGTAGACAGCTATTCAGACGGCGTGGCTCAACATTTCACCAGATGTCTTCCGGCCCCTTGTGGAATTGATGCCACTTCGAGTTCCTGCACATCGACGGGCAAAAGGAGGTCCTACACGATACTAAGTACGTATCCCATGACTTTGTCAGACAATAGGTGGTGCCGAAAATCTTACAGCTCGTGGTGCGGAGTATCTTACATCCGCCTAATTTGTTGCTCATTCAATTAGTATCGCATATTTTTGCTCGACGCCTGGCCTGTCAGTCTCCGCAGCTAAGTATCCAAGACGAGTTTAGGTATGATTCGAGACCACATTGAATGATCCTCGAAAGAGCTACATTGAGAACCTACTCCAGACGGTTCCATGCCTGTACGATTCGTTATCGTCGTTTATAATATGAATTTTTTTCTACAGTACTTGCAGGTCTGTACATATGATCCCTTACATCTTGTGTCATAATATTGTTCCCTAAAAACTCATACTTTAATATATGGGGTGTTTCTTGCCTTTGCATTTTTAACAGAGTGCAGCATACTGGAATAGCATTTCTGTTCAGTTCTTCACTTATTTTAATTTCAAATCAGCAGTGTGTATATTAGTCGATAAATATGTATTAATTTTAAATAATAAAGTAGAATAATAATAACAATAAAGAAAATCTGTACTGCAACTCCATTTTTTGTGCAAGATTTTAATCAAGAGTATTCAGTAATTAATCCATAAAAAACTAAATATTTTATATTGAGTGACTTTTTAATTTTAAACGGTAGCAGTTGCTAGAATGATCAAGAGCACCTTAATAGGGTTCCTATCAAAGATAGCATTACACAAGACAGGCAACACCACTGTTTCGTGGTCGATTAAACATTGGGATATCTTACCAGTAAAATCCAAACAACAGATTATCTCAATGCTTGTTGAATGGAAGTACTTCCAAGGACTTTTATACTAAAGGTTTATTCCTTGCGTTCAATGCAGAAATTCCTTTTATTGTTCAGCATATTCCGGTTCGAAACTGAAAAAACATGGGTTATTAAATATGGGCGAATGCATTTCATCATATATGCCATATCAGACACGCTAAGAGGGTTATTCAGATTAATTGTAAAGGCCAGTCGTGCTCCAGTGAGGATTTCACTGAGCTGAATCTTAGAGCTGAAGTGTACACGCTGAATTACTCGATTGCTTCAGTCAATTATATCTCACACCAGTAAGGTTCAAAATAAAGATGGTAAATATCTGTAGCTGCTCAGGAAGCACAATTCACAAACATGTCATTCAACGTAAAATATTAATTCGCACTTGAAATTACCCTTTCCGAGTTTCTTAATATTAGAGAATATCATACACAGAGACGCTTAAAGTATCGAAGATTCGAAATGTTGAAACGAAACTTCAGTACCTTCGACATTAAGCCTTCTATTACTGGTTCCTCAAAAGGTTTAGTCACACGTATGCAATTTAACCGAATCTTGACAGACGGGGAAAGGCATGACGCCATAAAGCTTAACCTCTATGAAAGCAGGAATAAACAGTTGCTCGTATTGGCAAGTCAAAGTAGTAAACAAGATAGCGCTATAGAAAATATCAGCATCTTACCGATCATCAGAAGAGCATCTTAGGCTAACAGCTAGATATAATGAAAAGTTATGTCTCATAAACTCTACATCTAAATTTCTGATGAATTTATAAAGATAGCGCTAAAGAAAATATCGGCATCTTTACCGAGCATCAGAAGAGGACCTTAGGCTAACAGCTAAATATAATGAAAAGCTATGTCTCATAAACTGTACATCTAAATTTCTGGTGAATTTACATTCTTTAATTTATGAGGCTTGCGTAAGTCATTAATTCATTGGCCCGGGAGGAGGCTCCCTTTATATGATATTTGCATGTGTTTCGGGTATAACACTTATTCCTACGTCTTGCTCTTAATTATACTTGTTTTCTTGTTTTATGAGCGGAGTTCAAAACTTAGTTTATTGAGTTGGATTATTTAAAGCGAAGTCTATGATTTCTCTGTAAACATAGATGCATCTCTATTGAAATGGGTATGTTATGCTTTAAAGCTGCCTTCAGTA
Source organism: Macrothele yani (assembly GCA_039090855.1). Classification (NCBI taxonomy): domain Eukaryota; kingdom Metazoa; phylum Arthropoda; class Arachnida; order Araneae; family Macrothelidae; genus Macrothele; species Macrothele yani. The sequence continues at coordinate 57,215,859 of CM077021.1, forward strand.
AGTAAATTCCAAGATAATACCTTGTTAGCATTGGATATCTGATGCTGAAGAGTTGCCCTTTGCAAAGTTAGTAAAATTCTATTTGAGATTCGACTGACACTGCGTTTTGCATTACGTAGCCTACGCTTGAGCGCTGCCCTTAGCAAAGGAAGAAAGTCTCTATAATTTGAATGTCATTATTTTTGCCTTGAGTAACTTACGCTTCCAGAGCACGCTTTGCAAAGCAAGTAAATCCCACAAACTGACGGCCATTGCTTTTGCATTATATCACACAGGTTATCCTAAAGTTTATAACGAAATTTTATTTTTCATAATTTAATGAAAACGAACTGTAGAATACCTGGTATTGATTTACGTATATTTGAATTTTCATCGGAATTGGAGCAGTTTTTCAGACATAAAATGTAATGAAGTAAATCTTATTTCCCTTGTTTAAACCGTAAGTGAATATAAGAAAAATTCAGATGTTTCCCATTCATTTTTGCACTTTGGTATAAATGTAAACCTTACGAATATCAAAAACGTGTATATAACCTAATTAAACCTACCCACAAGATGTGATGATGGATATGATGAATACACGAGATAATATAAGGTTTCGAGACGTTTGAGGGATTCATTTCCTAATCGTTCTTTCAGGGTCTCCCTGAATCGTAGCCACATGCGTGGATATATATAATATTGGCAAAAATCACCGGACACCTAGAAGAGAAGCACAACAGAGTACTTATTGACATTCATTAGTACGGTGTCGGTCCACCTTTGACCTTAATGCATGCACTTACCCTTCGAGACATGCTTTCGACAAGGTTTTGGAGCACAGCAATAGGTATGCCCTTCCCTTCAGTACATAATGCTGCCGCTAACTACTACTTAGTATTAAGCCTTGGTCCAAAATTTTAAATTCGGCGTCATATTTCATCCCGTAGTTGCTCAATGGTATTAAGTTGAGGGTTCTGTGCTGGCCAGTCCACACATGATACGAAATTATCGTCAAGCCACGCCGTAACAGTCCTTGCTTAATGGTTCGGTGCATTATCCTGCTGGTTCCAACTGGACTCGGTTCCGTAGTATTGCCACAGAGTTGGTAGGGTATAGCTGTCCAGAATATCGAGGTAGACGGTGCTAGTTAACAGGTTTGTCCACGATAATCAATGGGCCGGGACCATACTACGAAAAACAACACCCACACGAGTACACTGCCAGCTCCAAACTTGACGGTAGGAACCGTTCACTGTGGTAAATAGCGTTCCCTGGGCTGCCGCAATGCCAACACATGGTCATTAGACTGATGGATCGTGTATCTGAATGCATCAGTCCATAGGACCCGTTTACATTGATCTATGTCCAGGACAAATGTTCTTTACATCATGTTAAACTACGAGTATCATGCCGAGTGGAGATGAAAGGCTTATGAGCAGCCGCACAACCACAGCAACCCATGGAATGAAGTTCTATGTGAATGGTAAGTGTACATACCGAGGTTACAATTTTTTACACCTGTACACTGAGGTTTTGTGCAGTACTCAGTCGATTAGCTGTAACGATTTTCCTAAGGCTTCGACATCCTCCATCACAGATTTTCTTTGGTCTGCCGGTACATTTTGCTGCTTCAGGCACGCCAAGTGTCTTCCACTTATTCAGTACGTCCAAAAGAGTCGACTTGGGTATGTTTAAATGCCTCTCGGCTTTTCTTATGGACAACCCACTAACATAACAAACAACAATCTTTCCTTTCTTAAAGTCGGTTTTCTCCAACCGCAATATTTTCACTCTACCTCACAGTGCGGTATGACCGCGGTCAGCTGCAGGCCTGTTTTATACCGTTTAGAGCTGTATCGCGCATTTTAAAAACGCAGTGTATCAGTTCATTTGCTTTTGAAAGGGTTTCCGGTGACTTTTATCAATATAGATTATATTGGAAAAATTTTCGTGGCTGCGTTGTTTCCGACAGTTTGATCTGTTACTTGTATCCACTTCAGCGTTAGGCTGGTCACCCAGTGATGTCTTCCCCTTTGGCAATAACAATGTGTGCAACGATTCATTTGTGGCAGTACTTACAAACATTTCCTTCTGGTTTTCTTCAAACAGATGAGATGCATGAATATCAGAATTATTATAAATGCGTCGTCCAATAAAGATTGTCATATATTTCTCACTTTACTGTTCGCTGTTTTTTTCAAACGCATAATGAATTAACGTTTAACATCTTGTGCTACTGATACGAAACATTGTAATAACATCACGACATTCTATATATTTTGGCAGGAAAATGGGTACTCATATTATTAAATGGACTATGTAATTCATATTAGCTGAAAGCTTTGTTGAAAAAACAAGAAATAATTTTCATATTCCTATTATTGTTTCAGCAGAAAAAGATTTCTCATTATTTTTATATAATACACTGCCGGACAATTGCTAAGGACGGATGACAATAGCAACGATAGCAACCATAAAATGGAAGGCAGGAAAATGTTGAAATTAGCATAAGTGCGGGATACAGTAAGACGTGTTGTGCGTATGCAAATTTTGGATCGCCGAACTTGTTCGTGACGTCATAGCGCTGATAAGAGATATAAAAGATTTGACGCGTATTGACCGTTGTTGTTCAAACGCAAAGTTGAAAAGGAAAGAATCAATTGACGAACTTGCAATTTTCAGTATGTATTCCCGACATCACCTGGATGATTTTACGCGTGGCCGTATTATTGGCAAGATTGAAAAAGGGCGAAAAATAACTGATGTTGCCAGGGAGTTCAACGTCAGCCACAGTGTTGTTTCAAGGCTTTGGAAATCATTTCGAACAAATGGAGAGTGTAGCAAACGTCACGTGGGAGGTCGTGTTCGCAGTACGACACCTGCAGAAGATCTGTACATAGTGCTATCCACAAAAAGACACCGGCGCAGCACAGCTAGTGAGGTAGCAAATCAGTTTATGGCTGCTACTGTCAAGCGGATCTCCCGAAAAACTGTCGCCAGACGTTTGCATGAAGGATGACTATACGCCCGCGTCCTGTTGTGTGCATCCCATTGTCCAGACGTCACCGTACCGCCCGTTTGCAATGGTGCCATCAACATCGCAATTGGACTGATAACGACTGGTCTGCTGTCCTCTTCTCAGATGAGAGTAGATACAGCCTATCGTCTGATTGTCGACGACAACTGATCTGGCGTGATAGTGGTACTGCATTTTGTCCAGCAAATATACAGGAAATGGACAGATATCCGACATGCAGTGTCATGGTATGGGCTGTCATCATGATTAATGGCCGTACGTTCCTCTATGTGCTTCCAACTGGGACTATGACTGGCCAACGATACATTAATGATGTTCTGCTACCTCATGTTTGCATGTTCCGTGGTACTGTCGGTGATAGATTCATTTTCATGGACGACAACGCAACATGTCATCGAACAGTCGCTGTCCAGGAATGTCTTGAGAGCGAGGATATTCAACGCCTCGTATGGCCAGCACGTTCTCCAGATCTGAATCCCATTGAAAATGTGTGGGATGCTTTGGGGAGGAGTCTTGCTGGTCGCGAATACCCTCCAATAATAAAAGGACACCCTCAGTCGTGCACTGACAGAGGAATGGAATAAATTACCTCAACAGCTGCTTGATAATGTTGTGCAAAGCTAGACACGACGTGTGGAATCTTGCATCGCCCTCCATGGTGGCCATATCCCGTATTGACATCTTACGCCGGAACGCCTGCGGACGGTAATTGCATTTTTTTCACGTTTACGTATTCTGCACAAAATGGCCTGTTTGTCCCTTTTACACGTTCCAAAGCCTTCTGGATTTCAGAGCACAATAAATTGTCTTTCTTATAATGTCCTGGCATTCTGACATTATTTTATTTCACTTGGCATCCAACCACACTTACTTTTTTATGCGCTATATGGCCGTTTTTGATCCGTCCTTAGCACTTGTCCAGCAGTGTATTTAATAGAAAAAGGAAATTTAGTTAGCTTTTCTTCTTTAACCAATGAATATTTCCTGATGTCCGATGCTCAAATATTGAAAATATGGAGGATTTTTTTCTGTTTGGTCCGAGAACGCACAAAGTAGAACTAACTCTTTATCCGAAGTGAAAAATCAGGATCAATGAAGCAAATTGCATAGATGTCTTTTTAGAAATGTTCCAACAGGAGTGAAATATTGACATCTGGCCGATTTGCCATGTGCACTTCAATGTTGATAAGTATAACGAGAGCAAAATTCCTGGCAGAATTTTTCAAAGACATCGAACGATAATTTTTTCACCTTATTAAAAACACATAACGGAAAACAATCAAAGAATAAATCAGACATAGACTAACAAGGAAATACACCAGAATACGAAGATAATCAAATAGTGCAGTCAGGAAACCGGAAATTAATGACTTTTCAAATTGTCCCATTAGTTGATATTTATGAATCAATGATTAGTGAACATGATGTATGTCGCTACCAAATAAAAGTTTAATTCGAAATGCAGAAAGGTGTTTTAATTTGAAGATCCTTGACGGCTGTACACTCACAAGCGCTGCTTTTTAGGATTGTCGTCTTTGTTTTTGTTTTTTAGCGTAAACAGCGGAATATTAAAGGTACCGAAAATTCAAAGCTTAATTTCGCAGACGTTTGAAGGACATTTTATAAATATATTATATGTGGCCAGAGTGTTTTGAATAAATTTAACCGAATATGCATGTCCTCCGGCATGCATATTCGGTGAAATGCAAACCTTCATAATCAGTATCTATGTGTAACATGTACTCATTTATGATCCCACACCCATAGAACAACTCAATAAAGTGAGGGATTGTATTGATATAAATTCCCCTCTGCTGCTGAAAAAATGTATAGTGATAGTGTAAAATTCCTCTATATCAGGGGAAGGTTTATAAAACGCACGAGTATATATGCTCAGTTGCAATTTCATGAGAGCGTGATGCAGTTCATCGTGTTAAAGTATTTCATCTGAAGGTTAAATGACCTTGCTCTTTTTCTTCAATCGCTCTGTTCCACTAGTTTACAATCAAGGGTAAAGTTAGTGTATTCCATTTTACTCCGCTCATTCGTTCCTCTTCTTGTAATAAGAAACATCAAATAACAAGCAGACGACTTTTCTCAGTTTTTTACAGTTGCAGGATTCCTTTGCCGTCACAAAGGTGTGTCGGCTTCAAAACAGCGCAAACAGGACCTTCCACCTGTCATAGTTGAGCTCGTTAACACTGAACAAAGCAGGAACATCTTCCGGTTGGTATCACTCCTTGGGTTTTCAATCTCAGTTGAACCCTAACGAACTAAGGGAAGGATACAGCAGTGCTTCAAATCCAAGGCTTTGGTCAGGCCATCCCCAACTGCAGACAGAAGCCAAAATGTGTACACTGCGGCAAGGATCATTGCAGCAGGGAGTGCACGGCTGACAAGAAGACACAGCGTTTCTGTGTCAATTGCATTGGTAAACATGGGGCTAACTGGCGTGGCTGCCCCATTTACAAGCAGAATGCCAAGAAGCTGCCGAAAAACAACAGGCAGAAACCAGAGCCGAAGCAGAAGAATATGTCAACATATAGTAGGGCCCCTACTAAACCTACTGCTGTTGACCCCAAACCGGTAAAGGAGAGTCCCCCAGCTGCTTCCATGCTTTCCACCTCTGCTACAAGCTCTAAGACGAGATAAAGGAAAGGCAAAGAGAACAAAAACAAGACTGCCGGTCAACCAGCAAAATTTACGCCTGCCCTTCAGGCGTTGACAAAAGTGGCTCCCCACCATGCCACTACTGAGGTCACGGATCAAAAGCTGCTCTCGGAGCTTGTGGAGCGCATTGATCCCGCTGTCTTGAAATGGGTCCTGTTTGTCTCTCTTGCGGCTTAAGCCTGAGCTCCCGTGCCCAGTAGCGCATTATGGGCAGTCTTAACAAAATGTTTTGGTAGGGGAACGGCATCAGGAATAAACTTGCTGAACTTGCAAGCTTCCTGAAAGAATATGACATCGAAGTTGCTCTTATCTCTGATTCCAAACTCACACCTCAGATCAAGCAAGTCAATGTTGCGAACTACCAGGTGTTCCGGCAGGACAGAGATCCGGCCCTCTACAGGCAAGCATCAGAAGGTAATGTCATTTTAGTCAGAAAGGATTTACTTGCATCCATTGCACCCTTCAAGGATCTCAAGGATATTGAGGCACTGGCTGTTAAGCTAAAAACAAGCTCAAGCTTGATTAAATTAGCTTCTTTTTATAACAGTCCAGGGAAGGTAACTTCTGACGATGATCTTGACATCCTCTTTAGGTACCCCATTGCTACTGTAGTGGCTGGTAACTGAAATGCTAAACATCCTGACTGGTTCTGTCGTTCAACTAATAATACTGGTGGGGGGGGGGGGCGCTCTAGCAATACATTGACAAACTGGATCTTACATTTGCAAGTCCGGTCCATCCTACTTGCACCCCATCACACGGGGTTGGCGATCCAGCTTGTGGGGAAATTTTATCAGGTCTTTGTGGTTTCTCGGCTTGACTCTGATCATGACCCAGTCCTACTGAGATTAAACGGAGTAGCAGCCACCCACCGGACGATGATATATACTGAGTGGAAGTTGTTCCAAGAAATTATTGCTCAGATTGATCTGTCTAAGTTCGACATTAGTACTCGCTCGAACGTCGACAGTGCGGTGGAAGAACTCACTCGTTGCATACAGGCAATCTTGGATCGATACAGGAAGCCCTCAGCTCCTGCTGGAGACCATTATGCACTTCCTCCACGTATTGTCCGGATAATTCGGGGAAGTATAAGTTCCTGAGGATCTGGCAGCGGTCGAGATGTACCGACGATAGGGTTCGCTATAACTCGTGTCGCGATCTCGTCAGGGCAGAAATCCGCGCGTTCAGGGAACTCCAATGAAACAAGTACCTTCTCAATGCGGGTAAACCTCGTCAGGATGATGTTTGGACCATCCTTCGAAAACTCCGGTGTAGTCCGACTGTCATGCCGCGCATTCTCGGTCCACAGGGTTTGTTGCATGGTGATGACGACAATGCTGGGTCCTTGCTGGTGCCCTGTAGGAGCAGCTCTGACCTCATGATATCCTAGTCACACGGACAGTGTCATGGAGGCTTTAGTTACATACGGTCTTGATGACACAGACGAGGTCATCTCGTTTGTTAATTATCTCGAGGTAACTCGACACATCAAAAAGCTAAATGTGACGAAAGCTACCGGAAGGGATGGCGTTTCGGTAAGAGCTTTTCAACTGCTCCACGAGAGCTGGATTTTGGTACTAGTGGAGATTTTCAACGGGTCTCTCCGGCTGAAGAATTTCCCCAGGAACTGGAAAAGAGTAGTGGTAGTGGTGTTTCCAAAACCTGGAACCAATCATACCTTACGTGTGAACTACTGTCCAATATCTATCTTGCCCGTTCTGGGTAAGCTCCTGGAGAGGGTCATCCACTCTAAGTTTCTGGAGTTCTGTGAAGCTAATGGTGTGATTCCTGACAAACAGGGTGGTTTCCGGGCGAAGCATGCTACGTCCCACCAGTTGATCAGACTTACGGAATTCGTTTCTGAAGGACGAGATAAGAGCGAACATTAAACTGCTGTTTTCCTGGACATAAGCAAAGATTTTGACCGGGTTTGGTATGATTGTCTCCTGCACAAGTGGCAGGAACTTCGATGCCCACGCCCACTTGTTTAGCTGATTGACTCGTACCTCAACAGCCGCAGTTTCACTGTTAAGATTAATAATGAGCTTTCTTTGGAAAAGAAGATTCAGGCTGGTGTTCCTCAGGGTTCGGTTCTTGGACCAACGCTGTTCTCCATTTATCTGCACAACTTATCCAAATCCAAACAAGGGCAGGTCATCATATACGCAGGAGAGACAGCTGTTGTCATCAGGTTCCTGAAAAAAAGCAGAGCAGTGAAGCTTCTCAAGGACTTTCTCTTATAGCTGGAAACCTACTAAACTGACTGGCGGATCAAGATCAATACATCTAAAAGCAGTGCGCTGTTGTATTCTGGATCTCTCCAGGGAGTACCGAAACTCGTTATGTTTCAAGATATAATCCGCTGGACTACCTCCACTAAGTACCTACGGTTCCAACGAGATTGTCGACTTTCGTGGGTGGCGAACACTAGCTACCGCACGAATAAAGCTAGACAAAGCCATGCGCAGCTAGCTCCACTACTCCATTGGATAAGCTTCCTAACAAAACGGCGCAAAGTACTGCTGTACAAGACGGTCGTCAGGACGGTGCTCATGTACGCCTCCTTCAATCAGATTGGTATTAATAGGAATCAGCGGATGAGAATCGAGAGGGTGCAGAGCCCAGTACTTCGAATTATCATTGGGTAGTGCTCAAAAGGGTGCCCTTGGGCCCTACTTCGGAACCTGAAGAACTGACGTGGAATGGAGAAGGTACATGAGTTTTCCACCAGACTCGCCAAAAAGTTCTTCAAGAAAGCGCAAACTTACCCTAATATATTTGTTAGGAGAGCGGTTGATTACAATCTCAGCGAATTCCTTAGGTATCCCAAAACTAAGGCGGCGATCGTAGACACCCTTGACAGAGAGAGTAAGCATGTGAACACTGGTGGGTGTTAGACAGACCACCACCCTCTTTTTTCAGATTGGCATCGAGATGGTGAAAATGAATTCTGCTCGGGCATTTGGATTTGGTATCGTTGAATTTCAGTCACTCCCTGGTGCGTCGTAGGGCCGGGTGATGTTGTGGTTCTCTGTGATGTTGTGCCGTGCTTCGTTCCCTTTGCCTCACTTCCACACTGACTGGTGTCAAGGATCACCCTTTCTTTTCACTACATTTTTCTGTTTGTCTTTCCTATTGAGTTCACTTACTCAGATATTTTAGCTTGTTATTTCTAAGGGCAGTTTTAGACCTGGGATCAGACACTCCCCCGAAAACTTCTTCAAATATCGTATCGTATCAGCTTTTTACCCTTATCGAGTTTTTGTATCCCTACAGAAAATAGCTCGACAAATGAATACCAATTTCTGTAAACGTTGTGCTCGGATGTTTCAACACATCATGGTAAAACACGAGCAAAGTATGTTGGTATAGATGAAAGTGAATTAGCTAAAAAGTGATGATGTGTAGATTTAAAAGATTTTCGCAGAGTCACATTGATGTTTGTGAAATACTGAAAAATAAACGTCAGCTCAAAGAAAGTTCCCGTCTTCTGCAATGGATTTTCTAATCGACAGAAACCAATTTCGGGGAACATCCAATATTTAAAATTCCATGTTTAATCACTTCAAAATAAATAGAGGGTGATATTTTTTTATTTATAAAATTTTTCCAGAGCAAATATTGAAATCTGTTTGCTATTTTAAAATGTCTGATGAATAATATCATACTTGAACTAAATATTTCAGTTTTTATTCGCACTCCAGTAGCAGAACTTTTGCAAGAAAGAAAATTAGAGCTTTTTGTATTTTCAAACAATGATATTAAATGAATATTTATCGTACGTGATCATTACGATATTATATCTTTTAAAAATTTCTGACCGCGACTACGGACGTCATATTATGATAAGGGTTTATTTTAATTTAAAGAAAGAAGAATGCTGAACTTTATGTAGAAGCAACTAAATTTAAACTTGATGAGGCATTAAGGTTTTTACTAATACCTGAGACTTTTATTTACATAAATTTTATTTAATTAGGATTGATACTAAGTATTCTAAAGACCTGCTCATTAGAAACAATATATTTGCGTCAATCACTCCCACCTCCATGTGGCTGTGCTCAAAATGTTCCTGAATGCTGTACAACCCCACAGGAGTGGGACGATCACTATGTTTGGAGCAGTACAGATAAAAAGCCGTGGAATGGTAAGGATAATGCTTACAGCAATACAGGTGCACAGGTGTCGGATGATGATGATGATAATGCTTACAACAATACAGGAACACAAGCATGAGATGAAAACAATGTTTAAAGTAGAAATAGTTATTTTTTTGTGTGTGGATATTTATGTTCCATTTATAAAAGGTTCTTTGTTTTTATGTTTTGGGCTTCATCAAACTAAACACCTTTTGGTGACATTAGTAAAAGCAAGAAAGATGACACCGAATTTTTGGGTGTAATAAGCACGTCTTTTGAATCCGTTCTGAGACAAATTAAATTTATCAAAGCTATTCAAAGTCAGTGGAACCGGTATGAAAAACAATGGTATCTGACGGAAGAAAGAAGTTTTTCAATCGGGTTTTTAATCCCTCAGATAATGCTTGTAAACGGAATCGTGAACTCACGCCTTCTGGTTGCAGACTTGTGCATAAGAAAAACATGAATTTATATGAGAAACATTTTGCACCGGAAACGCTCTCCAACACAGAAAGAATTTTTCAAATCGGACTCTTAGAAACTGATATATTCATAAAAATAAGATACCACTTTACGTCCTCTGCTGGGGAAACCATGCATTATTTTAGGAAGAAAGTATTCTGAAAAGGTTTTTCCATATGAGAGGTATCGGTCCAAGAACAAAAAAATTTATTCGAATTTTCAGGAACACAAATTTTGCTACAATTACATCAGAAGCAGAAATTAACTCTTATGCTCACTGGTGGCCAAACCATTATTTAGCAAATATTAGAAATTATGTGAAAAATATTTTCCATCAGGTCTTGTATGAGATACAGGAAGAAATTTTCAAATCGGAGTTTTAGAAGCTGAAATAACGGAGAAAACGCAATTTACCATTGTGGCCCCTAGCGTAAAGTCAATGATTTACTTGAAAATTTTGAATTTATAGGAAAATCATTTCGTATCGGAAACATTATCCAACAGAGACGGATTTTTTCGAATAGGACACCTAGAAGTAGAGGTATTGACAAAAATAAAATATACGTCTACGCCCCTGGCGTAAAAACCATGCATTATTTTAAGAAGAAAATCGTTCTAAAATGTTTGTCGACATGAGTAGTATCGGTCTACAAACGACGTTTTTGTCAATCGATAATTTAGCTCATATTTTGCTGCAAATACCTCAGAAGCGGAAATGAAAGTTTACGCCCCCTGGTGGCCAAACATTTTTTTTAAAAAATTGGAAATTATGTGCAAACGATTTCCCATCAGGAGCTGTATCCGGTGCAGAAAGAAATTTTTAAATCGTAGATTCAGGAGCAGAAATATAGGAGGAAACGCAATTTACCTCTACGCCTCCTAGCGGAAAGTCTATCAATTACTTGAAAATTTTGGAATTATATGAAACACATGTCACACTGAAAACACTATCCAACAAAGTAGATTTTTTTCAAATCAGACTCCTAGGAGTAGAGATATTGCCAAAAATAACATATACATCTACGCCACCTGGCGGATAAGCTGTGGAACATTTTAAGAAGAAAATGTTCCAAAAAGGTTTATCGACGTGATTGCCATCGGCTTACGAACGATTTTTTCAATGGAAATTTTGGAAGCTCAGGTTTTGCTGCAAAAACATCAGAAGAAGAAATTAGCCCTTAATCCCCTGGTGGCCAAACCATTGTTTACCAAAAATTAGAAATCATATGCAACAGCTGTCCCAGTAGGAGCTATATCCGCTGCAGAAGAACTTTTTCAAATAGGAGTTTTAGAAGCAGATATATCGGGGGAAACGCAAATTAACTTTACGCCTGCTAGCGGAAAATTTATGCGTAACTTGGAAAATTGTTTACTCCGAAAATAGCCTTCGACATAAAAGGAATCAAAAGGCAAAAAAAAAATAAATCAATCGGTTGTTTAGAAGCAAATATATGGAATAAAATGTATTTTGAAATCGATATCATCTGCCTTTACGCCCTCTAGCGGCGAAATTGTGTATCGTTCAAAAAAACAAAAAAAAAACAAAGTATCTTCATTCCATCATTCGAGCATTTCAAGCTTCCCAATGCAAAAATAGTTTTGAATTCGGACTACTAGTTGCAGAGATATGGTGTCCACAGACGCACGGACAAATCGGTAACATAAGCACAATCTTTTTTTACAAAAGACGTGCTAAAAACGAAAAATCACTTAGATGTTTACAAAATTAACGGACCGATAACTGATTCTAGAAGTTATGTAAATGATGTGCACAACCCATTCCGGCACTTTTGGGTTTGAAACTAATTAGTGTATAATGTCTCACTGGTGAACTGGTCCTTCACCCACTAGATGGCGATACATTCGCGGGAGAGTACGGCCCTTAATCAGAAGTATTGTCGACTGCGTAAGTCATATTTTCTTCGATATCTCTGCTTCGAACAGTCCGATTTGCATAATTTTTGCTTTGTCAGACAACGTTTCTGTGAAGAAGTTTTTAACTATAATTGCTTATTTCTCATAACATACGATTTGCGACTAGAGGGCGTTAAGTAGGAATCACCTTAATGTAACGTTATATGTCTATTTACAACTTTTCGCTTCTATTTTCTTACGAATATTACTAAAGTGTTATCATCTGGCTTTTATGATGATGTCATAACCAAATCTAGAAAATGTTACCTTAAATAGCGCAGTAGGGATGGTCAAAAAAATTTAAATGCTTATGTGTCACAGGAATAACCTAGGTGTCACAGGAATTGATACACAGAAAAAACATCCAGGTTTTATGACCGATGTTTGAAACTACGAAAGAAAGTTTCCTGAGTGAATACCTGAATTTCTCTTTGTTCGAAAGAATGTTTTCTGAGTGCATACATGAATTTCTGTTTGCTGAATTTTTATAAAGAAGAAGAAATTATAACCTTTCTACGTAAAGAAGTTAAGTACCAAAATTCGCGATTTTTTCCCGGTTTCGGGGGGTATACATTGAAGGAATATCGGAATTTTCATCGATACACCGAGCGTTTTGACAAATATTATTGGTTACTTGTCGTTGAAATGGTAAGCAACCATCGATATAGAGCGTATAAAGATTTCACCCAACCCTCTCTTCTTATCAAGAATCACTAAGATAACTGGGAGAGAGGGACGCCATATGTTCTCACGCAAGACGAACTTTCGCCGCCCCGGTGGCGCAGTGGTCTAAGCGATGGCCTCTGATCATTCGCCCGAAAGGGGTCCGGGTTCGAAACCTGTGAGGCATGGGTGCTGTGTTTGTTTTACGGCACTGGCTCTCTCCCTTCCCTGGAACCAGTGACCCTAAATTAGGGACGGGCGACTGCTTATAGCCCATTGAGTTGCTCACGGTGGTCGTTAAACCTCCAAACAAAAAAAACAAGACGAACTTTCTCGCAGGCAGTACGAGGTTTATCGCATCAAGGTTCTTAGATATCTCTTAGGTTGAGCCCATGAGAAATCTACGTTTTCATTGGCTTTTTCATGTGACCTCACTGGAGGCACGGAATTGAAGCAAAACACAGAGTGCTCATAGGTAATTCAAGGCAAAGTGGTGAACGTAAAGTTTATATGAACAAAACTAAAATTTCTCTCCCTTTAAGATTTTTCACTTCTACGCACAATTACTAAAAATAAGAAACATGTAATGTTCAAAATGAATTCTTAACTAATATAATAGAGTTATGTTTAGCGTTTGTCGAAAAACATGGTGTGGAGCAGAGATTTTTACCAAAACAATTAAAGGATTATTATACCGAAAAAAGGAATGCCGCGATATTTTCTAATTTGTGAACTTTTGAAAGTTTGAATTGAATTATACCAGAAATTAATCTGTTTCTATTCGCCACCGAAGATTCGCAAACAGTTTTTTTAAAAACAAAATTTATGTCCCATGCGCTATTCAGATCACACCATATGTAGAGGATTTTAGGAAGGAAGTGTCTGACACCAGGTCTGAAACAACACTTAAAGTAGGAAGCTAAGAGTTTTGGGCTATACACGGGAGCAAGGTAGAAAGGGGGAGAAAGACGTTTTTATATATTACCGGAGTACGGCCTTTTAACGTACCATTCCGACGCACGGCGGATATTTAGTGAATCGAACCTGAGGTTCCTGCGTGGCAGTCACGAACGTTGACCACTAGCCGTCCGTGGCCCGCTATCCAGAAATTAATCTGTTTCTATCCTTCCGAAGATTCGCAAAGTTTTTTAAATCACGTTCGTGATCATCTTCAGTTAAATGTTTAGAGCTAATTCTTGCATGTTTCACATTGACAACATCTTTTCGTTTCCATTTGAGTAGCCACGTTTTTTTCAACATCTGATCTTCTGGGAATGCGTGATAAATAATGCTTGTTCATTTTGCTTTCTTAATCCGAAGCGGGCACAGAGCAACGGCACAATTAGGCATCGTTCTTACGAAATAATAGCACAGAACGGCTAAGCGGTGAAGTTTTTTAGGAAACAAACACACGGCAATAGAACGATTTCTCTTTTTTACCATAATAGTTATCTTTATCGTATCACAATAAATATATGACTCTCGATCACGAAGAGCTGATCAAAATACCACTAAATAAACACAAATATTAACGTAAATGATCTACATCCACAATTATCTCAGGCGCTTTAAAATACCTTCAACACTGCGCATTGAAATCGACCTTCTTTGTTTTGCAGGATCCCCATCCGTGGTCTTCAGAGGCCCTAATTCACCACAGAGAATTAAGCATCAAGTTTCAACTATTAACAGTTGTGCAACTCACCAGCTTGGTAAGTGGCGCTTTCAAAATTTAAATGCAAACATTCCAAAATTAAGATCCAAGAATGGATTGTATGTAGCTACAATTAATTTACAAAAACAGTATTATTTAATTATCTCCTTACTGGAGACATAATAAAATGTTACAAAATTAGAGAAGAAGATTTAAAAAAAAATTATGACGTGCCACGTATGAATAATAATAAAAGAGCAGTCCCCGAGTCACAATGATCTAACCTTTGGCTTCTCAGCAATTTATCCGGGATGGCTTTGGGCTCAAATTTCGGTAAGCCATGGATGTTGCATTAGTCTTAGGGCACTGGCTCTCACGCTTTCCTGGTACCAGTGACAAAGAATATAAAGCGTGAAAAACACCAACTCTTATAGAGATAACGTTAAACAGGCGACAACAGCGCCACCATACCTTAAGAGATAATATGCTCTGAGGAAAGTTAATATTCAGGAGCGTAACACGTCAGGGGAACTACGGCAGTGAAGCTTTTCATTGATCCACGATGGTTTCCTTCGATCTGATTGCGGTTTGGTTAGAGCAGTTTTTTTTTTGTTGTTGTTGTTTTCTGATATCCCGCCCATCCCTTATTTTGGTGAGAAAAATATGCAATAACATTAATATTGCTATTTAAATTAAATTTTAGCAAATTTTATAGTTAGGCCTAAGGATCCATACAAAATGCAAACATTCCCTAGTATTTGGCATTACTGAAAATGTTTCTGGAAAACTCAAGAACAAACTAGAACCTCAACTAACTCGATAGGTGTAAAAAAGGAAATACACTGGCGTGCAGAAATTAATGACGAGACGGTGTTTCGAATGTGACATCGTGCAGAAGAGTCCACATCGACTCAAATCATACCATAAGATCCCCAAAATGTAAGAATATGGGACAAGTGAGCAAAACCGTCCAAACAAGGAATCCAAAGCATACAAAGGCACTTTATTGAAATGGTAGCTTGGAGCACAACGGGACAGAAGAAAGAAACGTCCATGTGACAGGCGTCTGCCAAGAAAAATCCAGTCTTTAGCAGGGGATATGATCACCCTTAACTACGTTGCAGGATTTACAACGTCTTTCCATGCTGAGCACGAGGTTGTCAAGGACCTGTTGAGGCATCGCGGCCCATTCCTCTTGTAGCGCCAATCGCAGCTGCAGAATCGTTGCTGGCGGCCGGTGACGTGCTGCCGAGCGTCTTCCAAGGAGGTCTCACATGTGTTCGATTGGATTTAGGTCTGGGGACCTTGCAGGCAAATCCATGCGTTGAATATTTTTACTCTCCTACAGCTCTGCGACAGCCACTGTACGATGAGGTGTAGTGTTGTCGTCCATGAAGAGGAACTCAGGAACCACAGCACCCCTAGGAAGAGGCACGTGAGGCAGGAGAACCTCGGTACAATAGCGGACACCAGTGACTGAAACTTCTTGGAAGATGTGGAGGTCAGTACGGCTACCAAGCATGATACCGCCCTAAACGAGAACTCTGCCAATACCAAACCGGTCCCTTTCGATGATGTTGGAAGTGTGATTGCGTGTTCTCTGCTCTCTCCAGATGTGTATACGTCCAGAATCACTCGTCAGACTAAATCGGCTCTCAACCGTAAAGAGAACTCGACCCCATTGCTAATGTGTCCAGTTCTTGTGTTCCTGGCACCACAGAAACCGCAGTCTTCGATGAGCAGGCGTTAATGGCACACACCATACTGGTCGTCGTGCAAATAGACCACACTTTTGCAGCCTCCTGGCCACGGTAAAACACGATAGCGGACGTCCAGTTGTCTGTTGCATGTGCCTTGCGATTTCTCCTGTTGTCTGCCGTCTGTCTCTTCTCGCCTGTAGGACAATATACCGGTCGTCCTCCGTGGTTGCTCGTGGACGACCACTGCTAAACTCTCGGACAGCTGTTCCTGTCGTTTGAAATGCTCTCCAAGCTCGTGAAACGATGCTGTGAGCGATCCCGAACTCCTCGGCCACACTAATCGCACTTCGAACTTCTTCAAACTTCTAATGACGCGACCTCGGGTAAAGTCATCCAGATGTCGTCTACTGGATTGTCCCATATCACACGGTGTCAGCAACTCGACGTCGTTCAAACCGTTTTCACCCTGCAACAGCTTTCACCGAATTGCTGAGCATACACCGCCCGTGCGCTTTATACCTTCACCACCCTCCCCCCCAACTACGTCATGCTGCATATTTGCGCGTGCCCTACGGTACCGTACCCTAGTCTATCTCCTGAGTGGTCTTTCGGTCCGTTTTGCCTGCTCGTTCCGCTGTTATGCTAATTTCTCCTCTTCGTCCTTAATTTTTGCACACTAGTGTATATCCCATTTGCGAAGTGATTATGCTACCGAGAAGGTAACAATCACGTGCTGTGAGTAGCTCGGCTGACTGTTCTTAACTAAAATAATTGAAGTCAACAGAAATACGCATGCGCAGTCTGCTCCGGCATCAGCCTTAATTTTAACTCTAAATATATGGCGGCGCTAGATACGTCTTGACGAGCATTAACTTCTTCTTAGTTAGATATTCCATGGTGCAATATACCTGCTAGATTAAAATATTTAGTTATTTTATATTGTTAGAAGACAGAACCGTATATTCACCTAGTTATTCAGAGGTCATTTAATAAGGAAAAGCATTTTGTAATAATTATAATATTAGGTAATTAATTTTAAACACAGCTAAAATCCTTTCCGAATAATTTCTGCCAAAGTAGGGATACAATAATTTTTTTTTAATTTTGAGTGACAGAGCGAGCAATCTTAATGTCATAGCTATGACTCTGAATTGCATTTGCAAATCTGAAAACATAGATATCAAAAGAGATCATGCAACACTTAACAAATAGGAAATTTAATCAAAATTATGTAGAATGTAAAATAATTTGGGGTAAGTTTGATTTATATTAATAATTTCCACAAATATGCTTTCATAATGCATATGAGAAAAAATAACAAAACAAGAGATTGAGAAACTTAGGAAGCATTTCAATTGAAAAGGGGCGACAATGCTATGTTCACATTTCTATTCCAACATTATTAATCTCAAATTTTGAAGCAAAAGTTCACATTTTTTTTCCTACCCGTAGATACACAGTAAAACTTCGATCATATTTTTTTCTAGGTGAAGGTTATAAAAAGGTTTTTATAGAACACTGTACAAAAGTATTTCCAAAATTTTAGGTACTATTGCAAAATTTTGAAAGCCAGGATAGAAGAAAAATAAACAACATCATATGATTTTGACTATGCGAATTTATGATGTAAGCCATACATACGCACCGGAAGACTCTGTTTTCAACCTTGAGTTTAAATATATTTTGACTTTTGTATTAGTTTTTTATTCTAACTTAACTGAAAAAAACTAGTGTAAAAAAATCAGTGCGATTTCGTACTTTCAGTATCTGAAAAAAAAAACCCTACTCTTCAAATACAGGTTGCAAATAGGAATACTGCTTTTATTGTATTTCATATCCGTATTACACATTCTTTACTTATATGCACCGCTCTTTTAAAAACAGTTTATCACTGGATGATTTAACAATAGTGCCGCGTAAGATGTTCTCTAATCCTTGTTGTTTCAAATTTCAGCATTTCAAGCCAGCAGCTGGACAAGAGTTAGCACCCACATCAGTTGTCATATGCCAGAACAAATCCATCAGTTACCATCATCGGCAGAGGCTGCTACAAGCGGCCCTTGAGCGCTCCTGCAAGCACGTGTCATAAATGATGGCTAGCCTAATGTGGTCTGCCAGTTTCCCGGCAGTGGCAGCCAGCAATCATTTGACGTAACTGATGGCTGGCCAAAACTTGTCCGCCAATTTCGCAGTAGTAGCCATAAAAACACAATACAAAATCCATAGTTCCCCAAAGGCAAAACTTATTTTCCTCTCCCAACGAAACTCATATGTATGACGCAACAGAGCTGGGGAAATTTCCTTAACAAGTCCGGAAAACGTCGGGTGGATCCGGCTGGTTTCGTTCAACGACATCTTATTGGTGAAGCGGGTGATGTAGCCACTGTACTAGTTTGCCACGTGCATGCGCTGGCATGAAGGTAAGCCTCTTTCCTGCACGTTCTAAATCAAAGTGTTCTCTTCTTAATTTTACAGTATTGTGAATTAATTTTCATATATGTCTGTTTCATATAATTCATGCGGGTGATGTAGCCACTGTACTAGTTTGCCACGTGCATGCGCTGGCATGAAGGTAAGCCTCTTTCCTGCACGTTCTAAATCAAAGTGTTCTCTTCTTAATTTTACAGTATTGTGAATTAATTTTCATATATGTCTGTTTCATATAATTCATAAATTTATTTTTTCAACGTAACGATTTTTTCTATTTACCTTAGGGGAGTTTGACTCCCTTTCAGCGAGCGTACGAACTCAAAGACGTTTCTTAAAGCTTTGTGCTGTCCTTGTGATCTTGAAAGGCGATTGTTTAATTAACATATTTACCCGTTCATGTCACCTTCTGTTACATTTTTAACGTTGTATCTTTTTTTTCCAAGGTCGGAAGCTACATTTGTTCTAAATAGGAAAGATATTTCATTTTACTTCCGGTTATTTTCAGCTTCGATTTCCTCCAATTCGATTCTTCGTGTGTTAGAGCAGAGATTTTTTTACGAAATTTGTTTCTATAAATACTTGAGAATAATTGACTGTTTCTTACAGTTGAATAATTATTCATAAACTTTTTCTCTGACCGTAATCTTCGCCGACGTGGCATTTCATTAGTAAATTTATTCGGCTCTCTTCATATGGCTTTTTTTAACATCTAATAAAGTAATACGACAGCGATGGTATCGTCCTCAACTAACTGGTACCACGAAAGACTGGCACGAGTTGCTTCTTCGCATGCGCTCTCTCGCTGCTTCTACCCCGTGTTGGGGTTCCTTCGGTTGCCAGCTACGGGAAACTAATAGCTCTTTCTTGGAGGCCCGTAGTTCATGGCGAAGCTGCAGGGCTATCAGTGGCAGCCAACTGATGGTGCTGCCACCAAGGGATCACAGCCTTATCGTGAGCAGCAGATTTCATCCAGCTTTTACCCAGCATTACCAGCTGATGGCTCGCAGTTTCCCAACCCTTATGTCTTTGCTGGGATGTGTCATCACAGCTTCTTCCTTCAGCCGCCGATTCTGGTAGGAGTGGAGTTTTCCTCCGAGGTCACCAACAATAATTACGCAGTTTCCAACGGTATGCCTAACTGGTAATTTCGCAAATCGGAGAATAATAATCCCCCGAGAATAAAGATCACATTTCTGACCTCAGTCACAAGTTATTTTCCACAGCTATGCTCTACCTATGGAAATGCCGGAGAATACAGCTGCTGTGATGTAACTGACCGACAATCGGAAGCTATCATGATTAACCTCGTGTTAAACCGCAAAGACCATATACTGAAGTGAACTAACAATAAAGGCATGTTTACTTAAAAAAAAACACACAATTTTTTTGAACGAAATCTTACATTATTGTTTTCAGGTATATAATGCCGAGATTGGTGCATATTTTAATTTTCGAATGATAAAAAAATTCTCCACGAATAACTTATATTTTTGACCTGTATACGTATACTCTTAACTGAATTGAATTTTAGTTTGATTTCCTTCAAATTTACGGTTCGCTAATGTCTCCTGCCTATGGTGTTCGCATTCTGCGATCACAATTCCTGGAGAATCCAGACATTTCGCTAAAAGTGAAAATGTACACTTTTGTTCGAAACCGGGCTAAATTACACATTTTAGCTTTAATGCTGTTTGCTCCCGAGATTGAGGGAGAAATATTTCTTAAGAAATAATTCATATTAAATCCACCTTTACATTATTTTGCAGAAATGTGATCTATTAGCTGGATAGCATACACTATAAAAAATAGACGCATGTGTCTTCTATTCGAGCAGCCCGTAAGAAATTGCAAACAGTATGTAAACATAAAATATCACGAATTTTATAGCTTAATTTCTTGCTAAACCCACTTTTTAAATTTCTAGCTTCTTGAAAAGCAGTCGGAACGAAAACAAAGGGTAACAGGAAGATACCTCATGGATTAATTAAGCTTTGTCTAAATATGGTAACTTTCTAATACAAAACATAAATCCTTGTATTGTCTGTAAATCTCAATTCCTGTTTCTAATACGCTTAATTTTTGAAACTTTCTGAATAAAAAGGAAAGCAGTCCTTCGGGAAAAAAAATTAACTACTTATTTTTCGGGTGTTATTTGGGAGGAGCAATGTGCTCCTTATTTTATTAAAGCGTGTTTTATGGACAGTAGAATCAGAATTGGTATATATTTTATAAAAATATATTTTATAAAAATATATTTTCTTAGAAAATAGTGCAAATTGTTAAAACAATTTGCTTTCATGTTAAACCTTAAATTACAAAAAAACGTTTAATGAAAAAAAAATAATATTAAGAAAGACATTTAAGAATCCCCAATCAGTCGTTCAAAAGAAAATATGTTCGAATTAAAATACTGCATTGCACCACATCGGAACCGTAATCTGTGTAGATTTGTGAATTGCAAGCACCGTTAAATATGCATGTCAGACACTACGCAATAGATCCCTGACGCGTATTGTTGACAATCAAAATGACATCGTTTCATGAATTAAAGGGTACGAAGAAATTATACTTAATTTTTATTAAAGATCCGTCAAAGAGTTCTGTGATAGGGCTTTTGAAAATGTGAGTCCACGCAGCAAAATTATACCCAATACACGTAAAATTACTTCCACAGAGAACGTGATAAAAGAATCTACAACCAGAACAGTCTCGGCCCCAAGAAATTAGTGCAATTCTTATTCTATAGGGTTTCTGTAAAAACGATTACGGGCACAGGATGTTCTATTAAAAGTAACACAAATCTTCCTCCAAAAGTCTGTGTTAACACAGCATAAGAAATATGTTTGAGTGTGTGTTAAGGAAAAAGAATAGGACAGGTATTTGCAATATCTTTGATTCAGAGAGAGAAAGAGAGAATTCTAGGTGGTACAGTCACCCGTTTTTTTTTTTTTATAATACGGAAACTAAAGTGCCTGTTGTTTTGTTTATATAGGTTACATCTCCATTGACGTTCGATATCGTTTATCACATTTATTAAATTATTTAGAACAACGGGAATTTCAAAGAAGTAAATTTAATTCTAACGTTAGAGAGCTACAAATATTACACTGAAAGTATCAAATGCGCGTAATGTGCATTTAACCCTTTAACGACCACAACGCCTAAAACGCTGTGTACATACAAACGGCCATAGACGCCCGAAATACCTAGAGTGAGTCAGATTTCCTACCCTTACCTGCTTTTCAAATTTGAACGATTTATGAGGGATCAGCAGGAGTCGCCCTTGATCTCTATTGTTGTCATTAAACAAAGAAGTGAACCAACAGACAGTTTCGGGCGTTATGGTACTTAAAGTGATACAAGAATTTGCAGTCATGGTCTCTAAAGAGTTAAAACTTTTGCAACACTAAATTGTTTCCAGAAGGCCCTAGAAGTGTCAAAACGTTCTGTTTTCTTAACCGATATAAGTTTTCCCGCAGCAAAACCGAAAAATGGAAATTTCATAAAAATGGGGCAAAGTACTGGCTGTACCTCTAAGAGTGAGAGCGATATTGCACTGAAATGTTTACATGACGTTTATACGGAGCTTCCACAACTTTCAGTAAAAAAAGTGCTTAATTTTTTCAAAATGTTTCATTCTGTTTTAAAATTTTTCTTCCTTATAACGCCCTTACTCAAACTTGGTTTTCCATTTTTTAATGTTATAAGAGGAATAGTTAGATTTAGAAAATTATGTTTATAGAAAATTGTCCCGCAAATGTGCATTATGCGATTTACGCAACTTTGCTTACACATAAAGCACCTAGTATATACGAAAGACACAGTAAGGTTATTGATACAGCCGTGACTATGAAGCTCATAGAATAATATTTTAAACATCCGGTTCAGCAAGTTTAATTGCAGTCGTTTTGTGTTGTGAAATGGAAAAATATAGCATTCCAACTTTTGGAGCAATGAACCTGATTTTGTTTTATTGAGAAGATGATTTCTTCTCTTTACAGGGAAAAGTACGCTTTTTTTTTCGAGTTTTCCTTTAAATATGCACTGAGTTAGCTTTGCATTAGGAACACCCGCCGTCTTATTTTTTCGGAGCACTAACGAAGTACCACTTGATATCAACCTCAACTGCGGCTACTATAAAGTGCATACTCCTATCCTCAGTACGTATTCAGTAAACGTTTGGAATAAATGGGGAAACATTCCATTGTAAGCCAATTCGTCAGCGGAAAGATTAGCTGTGGCTGTATCGAAGTTGCCAGTATTTCTGAAACAGCCGCACTGGAGGGCTGCTTGGTACTACTAAATCGCGGGTGAAATAGAACTGAATAACCATGCGCAGACATCAAGCAGATGGGCTCACATTGATCAGCCATGCGCAGTTGATCTAAGAGGTAAACAACGGCTGTTAAGATTGGTATTTCAACAAAGACGTGCAACCGCTATGTAGTTTGACCTATTTCCACATCCACTGTGAGACAACCCTTTCTTAGCCTGGAGCTCCACAGCCGGAGACCGACGAAGGTACCCATGATGAAGACAAGTTGTCGCAAACAGCTCCTCCCATTGACTAATTAACGGCTGCAATGGAACCGAGAGATCTAAGGAGGTCGTCTGAAGTGAAGAGTCCCGTTTTATGCTTCAACGTGCTGGTGACCGGGTGCGCGAACGTTGGAAGCAGCATGAAACCCTATCCCGTGGTTCCACATCTGGGATACTACAGGCCGGTGTATTTGGTGAGTTAGGGCTTGCTGGAAGAACGCTGCTCTAGGCAGCGTTCTTCTAGCAAGCCCTAGCTACTTAAACTGATAAATGATAAATTTGCTGAATATGATCAGCTTCAAATACACTGACGGAAAAAAATCCCAACACCAAGAAAGGTTTGTGTTAGATAAACGACAGTTAGTAGGCGGTGAGAGTACATCTGCAAGATGACGTCTATGCAAATTTCGCGCTCGGCGCATACGTGTGGCGCTAGTGGCGCCTCTCGGATCATGCAACGCAGGTTTGCTGTAAATACGCGCTGTAACGTTCGTGAGCGTTAGTTATCGTTGAGATTCGACGTAGGGTGTTGATGTTAGTCAAAAATGCCTTTAAGAAGACGAAGAAGCCATTATCAACAGCTCACGGAGTTTGAACGAGGTCGTGTAATAGGGCTACGAGAAGGTGGATTTTCGTTCTGCAATATTGCAGAACGACTTGGCAGGAATGTAGCCACTGTGCATGATTTTTGGCAGCGGTGGTCAAGGGAAGGTACTGCCTCAAGAAGACCGGGTTCCGGCCGGCCACGTGGCACTACTGAAAAGGAATACCGCCGTGTACGGCGTACGGCCGTGGCGCATCGTACCGCGTCTGCGGCAGCAATTCGAGCTGCAGTTGCCACCACAGTGACACAACGAACTGTTACAAATCAGTTACTTGAAGGACAGCTCCGAGCCAGACGTCCTGTAGCGTGCATTCCACTTACTCCAAACCACTGCCGTTTGCGACGTCAGTGGTGTCAAGCTAATGCTCATTGGAGGACGGAGTGGAGATTTGTTGTGTTTTCTGATGAACGCCGGTTCTGCTTGGATGCCAGTGATGGCCGTGTTTTGGTTAGAAGGAGACCAGGTGAGCGCCTGCAACCAACCTGTCTGCGGCCGAGACACACTGGACCTACACCTGGAGTTATGGTCTGGGGAGCAATTTCCTTTGACAGCAGGAGCACTCTCGTGGTTATCCCACGCACCCTGACGGCACAGTTGTACGTCGGTCTGGTGATTCAAATTGTTGTGCTGCCATTCATGAACAGCATTCCAATGGGTGTTTTCCAAAAGGATAAAGCTCGCCCGCATACCGCTGTTGTAACCCAACATGCTCTACAGAGTGTCGACATGTTGCCGTGGCCTGCTAGATCACCAGATCTTTCACCAATCGAGCACGTATGGGACATCATTGGACGACAACTCCAGCGTCACCCCCAACCAGTAATAACCGTCCCTGTATTGACCGACCAAGTGCAACAGGCATGGAACTCCATCCCACAAAGTGACATCCAGCACCTGTATGACACAATGCATGAACGTATGCGTGCTTGCATTCAACATTCTGGTGGTTACACCAGTTATTAATGTACCAGCATTTCACATTTAAAATGGCTCTTCTCGCGCTTACAATAAGCTATGTTCTTGAAACCTTAATCGATTAAATATGTTACCTATAGAAATGTATTGCCGCCATTTCTTTCCTCTACAACTATTTTTTCGTGGTGTTGGGATTTTTTTCCGTCAGTGTATGTACTGGCTATACCTCTAGGAGATATATGTTAACATCCATTTTTCTTGCTATCTCAATTTTAAACCATACAATTTCTTTCTTTCCAATCGCAGATTTACCCTTATGACAGACGTTTGACGCACAGTTCCAAAATTTAATTATTCGTTTTGCGTGGGGGCATTATGGGATTTTTTCAGTTGCAGTGACATTTTCGATTCTGAAAAGATTTTCATTTAATTGAACAATTGCGCTGTCTTTATTTCAAATACCATTTTCTAACAAAGACACATTTCATCAGAATTTACACGCTTATATGAGAACATTAGCTGTACTCCAAGTTCAGAGGAACAGAAAAATGTGCATGTGTTAATAAACGTTTGGGATGATATATAAAATTAATTAATTCTGATCCTTTACATTTATTTTGCCATTTATCCTGACATGTAAATGGTGTATATTGAAATCTGAACTTTTCATCGTGCCGTTCTGTTAGTTTGAGACTGTTTATAAAAATTTAGTTGAAAGCGACTATTCTTATACATATGGCTTAACCCTCTGAGAACTTTGAACATCTTAGACGTGTTCGATGTCCCCATTTTCTAAATAGGTTTAAAAGCGAGTAACTCGTTGTGTCGTTTATAACATGAAAGTTCTTTGTCCTTAACAGTAGGGATTTGCCAGAATGCAAGGTGAAGTGGTTTACATGAGGGCAATGAGTCCATTTTTGCCTGAACATTAACAACTTTACAGAGCTTAATACGTTCGTATTCCAAAAGTAACATTAGGTGCTGGACATTTGAAAGCTGTAATTTTCATTTCGTGTTCAAAATGTGGTTTCACGAATAGACTTAATTTAAATTCCTTGGAATGACAGTTGCCGTCCTGTAGGTGTAGAGAATTTGTGTTACATTCCTTCTGTACCTACAAGGCACCTGTTTTCCTTTTCAATCCAGCAATAAATCCGTATAAATGAAGCATTGTTCACTTTCTCCTGGGTAAATTAACAGTACTTTTTTTTATTATATAATATGTTAGTTTTCCTTTTTTGAATTACATAATATTTCAGTTTTCCTTTTTTCTGTTACATAATATTTCAGTTTTCCTTTTTGGTATTACATAATATTTCAGTTTTCCTTTTTTGTATTACGTGATATTTCAGTTTTCCTTTTTTGTATTATATTATATTTCAGTTTTCCTTCTTCATTCATATGTTTGGATACCTCGTATATATAACATCTTGCTTCGCTAATAGCCGACCATAAAACATCTTGCTTCGCTAAAATCCGATCACGTTGCCGATCATGTTTCGCTTCCGTTGTTGTGGACTTATCTAATATTAATATTGACTTTTTTACAGGAACTTTAAATCCTAGTTCCTAATCTCGATCATGATAAACTCCCTATCTGTGACAATCAACCGTTTTTCCAAATTGAAGATAAAGAAGTTCAGATTGTTGAACCACTTGAACTTCTTGCTTTAATGCAAGAGAAGCCAGATATTACCAAATTTTATCTGTGTGAGGTACAACCTAAGGCCTTCCCATAACATCACCAAAGCCATATCTAA
Source organism: Macrothele yani (assembly GCA_039090855.1). Taxonomy (NCBI): domain Eukaryota; kingdom Metazoa; phylum Arthropoda; class Arachnida; order Araneae; family Macrothelidae; genus Macrothele; species Macrothele yani. The sequence goes on from CM077021.1 coordinate 57,242,332, forward strand.
TGCTTCGTTTGTACTTTTAAGAGCTATTATTAAAGATAGAAGAAATAATATTGCAAGCGTTGAAATAGAACTGTACGACCAAAACCTTTTATTGGCTAAAATGTTACCAGATTTACAATTCAAAATTTGCGATTTCGAAAAAGGTACTAATATCCAATATCGTTGCGTCGGTTGAGGACTCCTTCATAAGAAGCGATCTAAACACCAATAAAAAAATGATTAGACATTACGTCAGCTAGACAACAACGTGAAAGTAATTTCCACCATTTAAACCGAATCTCAACAAGGAAGCATATAATGCTCTAAAAAAGGTACAGTCAAATCATGATATTATCATCACTAAAGCTAATAAAGGAAGCCAAGGTGTTATACTGAACAAGAAACATTGCGAGACAGAGCTCGAAAAACTTATTTTCGAGGGAACCTATATAAAGAAATACAGAAAATGATCAATCGGAAAACAATTAAAAGAAGTTCGGAAATTGGTAACAAGTTGTGTAACCCTTGACCAATGCTCACAAAATCACCTAAAGCCTTCATATTCCCGTTGTCCACGTTTCTACACACTTCCGAAGATGCACATGATTGGTGTCCGCTTCCGTCCCATAGTTAGCAATATCGGATCAGCTACACATAAGTTGGCCAAATTTCTATCTTCGAAACTATCCACCTTAACTACTTCTTCGAACAAAACAGCTGTAAAAAATTCCTTTGAGTTTGTCAATCGGTCAAAGCGACATCCATTCAACGATCAGTTCATGCTATCCTTTGATGTGAAATCAATGTACACAAGTATCCCAGTGAATGGAGCTTTCAAATCATTGAATGCAAGTATCAAGGAACATAAGTTCAGCCAGCCGGAAGTAGAAGAATTTTCGAGACTAGTGGAAATTTGTATAAGACAAAACAGATTCCTTTTTAGTAGAAGAGTTTCCCAACAGACGGAAGGCTTTGCAATGGGTAGCCCATTGTCACCCATTTTATGCGAAGTCTACATGCGTCACTTTGAGGACAAACTCTTTCAACTTGTTATGTTCGACCTGTGGATTCGATATGTAGATTAAACTTTTGTTGTTGTTTGAAGGGCGCAGTTGCATTTAGCAAAATAATACTGACTAAGTACATTTTAACACAAGCTGCTAAAGATGACGGCGCATTAATGGGAAGAAAATTAGCTTTATCTGAAGCTTAAATGAGTATAACATATATACAGTTGACCTATGCTATAGACTTGTATATGTAGATTAAACTTTTGTAACTACCATCTTGTAACTATCAAATTAAGAACGACCTTCAGTGGAACTGACTGATGAAACATATTATACATCACACTATTGAAAAGAGTTCGAATTCCACTTTGTTGATAAGACACTTTAGGCTTACTGTTCTTAGAGACATAGGGAAGACAGTCATTTGTCACCTTGATCGGGAAAAACTCCACTAGGCTTTGTATTCACTCTTTAGGCTTATCCATAGCAGGTCCTCGTAGTTTGGTCATTAAGTCCTTCATACACCGACGACATCAGACTTTGTCGCCATCGGACTCGGTTTCTCCTGGTCGTACTCCAAAGGTTATACTCCGAGATATACTGCTGGTTATACTATGTGATATACTGCTGGTTATACTGCACGTCTATTCTAAGACGACTTATTAATGTGATCAAAATTCTTTATAGCGGCTTGATGATGATTTGTGACGTGGATACGAAAAAGTCGCTGCTTTGCATGATTGTGAATGTTTTTTTTTGTTTTTGTTGAGTTTTTGAGCTGGCTGTGAAGCACTGCGGAAATCCACTATTTCCAACAACTTTTGTTCTCTGGAATGGCATGAATTTGGGAATACCTAAATTAGTCGAACTTATCAATTCAGGTGATCGTCATATACAGTTCACGCTTGAGACTGAAAATAATATCTGCTTACCTTTACTTGATGTTCTGGTGTCACGCTCTGAAGGATCCTTTAGTGCAACAGTTTATCAAAAACCATTTGCTGACTCTTTACTTCCCCATACAAAATACAATCATCCATGGAAAAAAAGACCTCTGCCTTCTTCACATGCGCATATCGTGCAATACACATCTACTCAACTGAAGATTCCTTACAGAAATATCTTTTCTTTTCTTAAACGAATTGCAGTACACACAGGATACAGCCCCTCAGTTATAGACAAAGTTTTTCAAAAATTTAGGAAACCGTAGCATGTCTGCACGCTGACGCCTATAGACCTCCAAATACGAAATAATTGGGCGGTTATCCCATTTGTTCCTCATATTTGCTTCGGAATTTCAAAAATCGTCAAAGGTTTTTCATTTAAAAGTTATTTTCAAACATATAACAAGATAAAAATACGTCAAAGACATAAACTCTTGGGGAATTTATCAGATACCTTGTGAATATGGACTTTCATATATTGGACAGACCCGCAGCGATTTAAATTTCAATATGAAGGTACACAAGACCTACGTAAGGAGCTATGAGCTACAGAAGTCGTCTATAGCCCAACATTATCACGAAAATAACCATAAATGTTTAATTGGAAACGCTACGGTCATCGATAAACCTGATTCGAATATCAAGCTAAATATATTAGAAGCTTTCCACACATACTGGAACTCTTCCCGGCTTATCAACGTCATGGCGTCGACCCTATTTCTTTCAAGCGCTTGGAAAAAACTTAACAAAATCCGTGACCGTCAGAATTCTGATGATGCCACAATGATTTTAATCTTTGGTCCGTCCCAGATACCGTGTGACTGCTAAAGAAGGAAGCACCTTTTCTCACGTGTTATGACAAATGAAAACTGCATTCTTCAGTCAAAAAATGTGAAATTTAAAGAAAATGCAAATTTCCGCGGGATAGATCATTCCTCCCTGTGAGCTGTAATATGCAAATTCCTGGTGTTGTGTTCAAACATAATATACTTCATAACAAAACAAGGATCAGTACGATGGACCTAAATTGCAAATAGGTTTTTCCTGAAATTATATAAAAATAGAAGCTACAGAACATTCACTGACGGAAAAAAATCCCAACAATAAGAAGGGGTTGTGTTAGATAAACGACAGTTGGTAGGCGGTGAGAGTACATCTGTAAGATGACGTCTATGCAAATTTCGCGCTCGGCGCATACGTGTGGCGCTAGTAACGCCCCTCGAAACATGCAACGCAGGTTTGCTGTAAATACGCGCTGTAACGTTCGTGAGCGTTAGTTATCGTTGAGATTCAACGTAGTGTGTTGATGTTAGTGAAGAATGTCTTTAAGAAGACGAAGAAGCCATTATCAACAGCTCACGGAGTTTGAACGAGGTCGTGTAATAGGGCTACGAGAAGGTGGATTTTCGTTCTGCAATATTGCAGAACGACTTGGCAGGAATGTAGCCACTGTGCATGATTGTTGGCATCGGTGGTCAAGGAAAGGTACTGCCTCAAGAACACCGGGTTCCGCCCGGCCACGTGGCACTACTGAGAAGGAAGACCGACGTGTACGGCGTATGGCCGTGGCGCATTGTACCGTGTCTGCGGCAGCAATTCGAGCTGCAGTTGCCACCACAGTGACACAACGAACTGTTACAAATCTGTTACTTGAAAGACAGCACCGAGCCAGACGTCCTGTAGCGTGCATTCCTCTTACTCCAAACCACTGCCGTTTGCGACGTCAGTGGTGTCAAGCTAGAGCTCATTGGAGGACGGAGTGGAGATCTGTTGTGTTTTACGATGAAAGCCGATTCTGCCTGGGTGCCAGTGATGGCCGTGTGTTGGTTAGAAGGAGACCAGGTGAGCACTAGCAACCAACCTGTCTGCGGCCGAGACACACTGGACCTACACCTGGAGTTATGGTCTGGGGAGCAATTTCCTATGACAGCAGGAGCACTCTCGTGGTTATACCACTCACCCTGACGGCACAGTTGTACGTCGGTCTGGTGATTCAACCTGTTGTGCTGCCATTCATGAACAGCATTCCAGGGGAGTTTTCCAACAGGATAACGCTCGCCCGCATACCGCTGTTGTAACCCAACATGCTTTACAGAGTGTCGACATGTTGCCGTGGCCTGCTAGAACACCAGATCTTTCACCAATCGAGCACGTATGGGACATCATTGGACAGCAACTCCAGCGTCACCCCCAACGAGCACTAACCGTCCCCGCCTTGACCGACCAAGTGCAACAGGCATGGAACTCCATCCCACAAACTGACATCCAGCACCTGTACGCCACAATGCACGAACGTTTGCGTGCTTGCATTCAACATTCTGGCGGTTACACCGGTTATTAAATTACCAGAAATTCACATTTAAAATGACTCTTCTCGCGGTTACATTAGTCTGTGATCTTGAAACCTCAATCGATTAAATATGTTACCTATACAAACGTATTGCCGCCATTTCATTCCTCTACAACTATGTTTTCGTGGTGTTGGGATTTTTTTCCGTCAGTGTTTATTAGAAGCTTCACGTAAAATAATTTGTAAATTCCACCTGAACTGTTCATTTTATTTTTGTTTGGTAATGTAGTATATTGAATTTCAAATTAGAATATCTCTGTGAGATCTTATACCACGTATTACACATTAAAATTTTATGCATGGGCAATGTTTGCGGAATGATGATATAGATAGGAATAATATTAATATGGTTTTCCAAGTTTCTCACAGGTTCTAAGGTATAGCGGATGGCAGTGCAGTACATCTAGGTATACAGGAAACATCCACTTTTTAAATTTATGAGCAGCTTTATTGCTCAACGTCTGTTTGAATGATATATCATACAATTAAGATAACATATTGACAAAAAATTAACATTGTGTCATAAGGAACCCTAGTCAAAAATTATCATTACCTGTTAATGACGTCTTCTTTTACTAATATCGGTAAGGAAGGCACACTGGGAAATGTGTTGAACGAAAGATCATGTGTAGAACAGCAAGACCCTACCATCGCGATATTTCAATTATTTCCTGAAGATGCCTATTATTTGAATTAAAAGTTATTTGCTTGTGTAACTGCTGCAGACTATTTTTTATCGATTAATATATATATAGCAAAAGCATTTAAAGGTAAAAAACAAAAAACACAAGAACAAATTTGAAATTCCAAAGCGCCAGAGGCTGCATAGAAGAAAAATCAAATAATATAAAAATGTGAAACATAAAAGCAAATTTTGAACAAAGAAAACACCAAAAAACAAAAATCGATGAACGAGAATAAGAACAACAATCACCACTTTCCAACCGCCCGAAGCAGGCGAGCCTCAAGTGATGTAAATTTAACGAACAGAAGAATGCAGGGAAGCATATTAATGACTGACTCCTTGTTGGCTTCGTCAAGTGCAAGCAATAAAAAAATCACTTGTTAATATACTGAGACCAGATAATTGTGGGTTTCCGCTATTTTAGTTTGATATAGGACCAATTACATTTAGGGGTAAAATTGTCAAAATAAAAGGGATGTCTAATAAAAACCAAAACCCAGCAAACTAAAACACGTTGCCCGACCGCACGACAGCTAAGATAATTACACAAAAAAATTAAAAAAAGGATATGAGCCAAGCTCCTGAAAAAACACAAATCCAGGTAAGAAATTAGTATTAAAAACCAAGAAAAATCCAATCAAAAAAGGGTACTGAAGGGATGTATTTAAACTTGTCACAGAAAAAATGAAACATTAATCCTGCCAGACAAAAAGATAACCAGAAAACACCAAAAAAATAAAATAAAAAACAAAAATAAATTAAAACCAGAAAACCAACATACAATATTGAAAAAGAAAGCAAGCAACAGATTTAGGAAAAAAGTAAGAAAAAATTGCCCAAGGAGTAATTTACAGTTGCAAATCTCGAGAGTGAACCCAAATAAGCAAGTTGCATGTCACAGAATGCCAAGTAAAATGCCTCATACCCACAGGAAAAATCTTAAATAAAAAAATAAATTATTTTGAAAAATAAAAATTTAATACCAAAGGGCTAGGAAACAATCAACAGTGAAGCAAATTGTATGCCCAAGACACACAAGAAAACAGTAAAATTAAGTTAAGTGCAAATTTATAAAACGAAACGTCACTTCCACAAAAAAAAATAATAAAAATAAAAAACGACTTACATACAGCTAAAAGATGAGATTATATGCGAGGTGTTGCTTTGCTGTTACAAGTTCACATATTTACAAAATATTGTACTAATCTTTTAGCCCACAGGAGGGCTCAGAACTACTAAAATGAACTTTTGTAAAACAAAATAGGGGACACGAAATGCTACACAATAAGTTTTGCGGGAAATTTGAAGCATGGCCAAAGCGCATAGCCAACTTTCAAAGAGTGAAAACAGCCCCAAATAAATTAATTCCAGGAAAAAGTTAAATTAAAAGAATGAGCAAACACAACACAAAACCGACTTACCAAGCCTGAGAACTGCAATAAACAAACTACTACACCCAGACACGCTCGATTGGAGACAAGTCCGGGGAGCGTGCTGGGCCAGGCGGTTGGTGCACAGAAAATTTTTAGTTGCTGTTGCAGAGTGTAACGGGCGTCTTACTGCTAGAATATTGCATCGAAGATCGCACTCGATAATGCTGCAAGATGTCGCTGTCATACGTACTGTTATTCAGTGTTCCCCGTAAAAACAGAAGACTCGTATGAGATTGGTTACTAGTCGATCCACACACTTTGATGGCCGGCTTGGGGCCTATGATTCGTTGGCGGATGCACAACGGCAGAAACCACTCACCTTGTAGCCTTCGCAAGCGAACACGACCGTCAGACGCTACCAAGCAGAATCGCCTTTCATCACTGAAGACCACTGACCGCCATTCTTCCCTCCAATGGCGGTGACGCAGTGGTCTAAGCGATGAATTCTGATCATTCGTCCGAACGGGGTCCGGGTTCGAATCCCGCTGATGCATGGATGTTGTGTTTGTCCTACGATACTGGCTCTCATCCTTCCCTGGAACGAGTGACCCTAAATTAAGGACAGACGACTGCTTAAAGCCCATTGAGTTGCTCACGGTGGTCTTTAAACTTACAATCAATAAATCAATCAATCAAATTCCCTCCAATGAACTTGTCCTTAGCACCACCGCAAACGTGCTCGACGGTGATCATGGGTAAGCGGTAACCGTGCCAACTGCACGAGTGCTCCTAGTGCTGCTTTCAACAAACGATTTCATATCGTTCTGGTGAACACCCTTGGTATGATAGAGGATCGAATTTGTGACACCGTAGCCTTTCGCTCTTCCAATGCAGCCCTATTGATACGCCGGTCCTCTCGAGCGTCTGTAACTTTGTGTTGCCCGGAACCACTTCTACGAGTGTGAGAATGCTCTTCTGACCGCCGACGCCATCACCTTACCACGGCCGATGCCTTTCGTCCCACTCGGTGCGCAATTTGAGGGAAGGACCAACCTCCTTCCTGCAGAACTACTATACGACCTCGTTCTAACTTCGATTACTGAACAACTGTTCCTCGCCTGCGCCGTCCAGGCATGGCAGGTTTTTGAACTAGCACTGAACAACACGGCACGAGACGAATTACTTTGTTCTACATGCTGTAATCCTTGAATACGCGTTGAGTACATTTGCTTGTTGTCGTCCGCACTGACGTCATTAATTCATCCAATCACATTGCACCTTGGATCACATTTTTTTCTGCCCTGAACAATTAACGTATTATAATATGATGTTCCTGCCGCCATTCCTCCTGGGTTTTCTTTTTTGACTTTTTGGAAGTGTATATTTTTAAGCAACATCTGCTTAACCTCAGTTGTAAATTACGTTCCTGCCGCATTCCTCCTGGGTGTTATTTTTTGACTTTCTGAACAATTTGTTGGGTGGTGTAACGAATATATATATGCAAGTATAATAATAATAAAGGAAACATACCTCAATTATTAAACTTCAAGTTCTTGACCAACAGCTTTCAGTAACGAACCTGAAAAATTTTATAAATTTATCGAAGAATACCACTTTTTTTTGAGGCATTTGTGAAGCTGTAATTTTTCATGAAAGCCCAAGTGGGTTGATATTCAAGATTTATAAAGTTCCAAATGTGATTTATTTAACGGTTTTCTATCCAATGCAGAGTTCTGTGGAAACAAATGTGTTTAAGTAAATATGTTTTCGTAATAATTAGTCATTTGAGTAAGTTGAAGTAAATAAATTTGTATTTCTCTCTTATTTAAAAACATGTATGCTCTTTCACTCGGGAGCAGAAACCCATTCGTTTCATAAAAAATGAACTATATGATTTTAACGTACAGTCAGTAAACATGGTAGGGTGAATTAAAACTGTAGAAATTTGGCGTTCGGTGTTTTTATTTTGAAGTGTGATAGCTTAATTCGTGAATTATACAACGCAGAAGAATCCTAAGTGCATCATTTGCATTAAACAATTTTCTGTAATCATTATATTGAACTTTTCTTTTATAAGTCGCACAAAGATAAAGTTTCTTTCATCACTCTAATAGAAAAGTCTCCCAAATGCAAACGTGAGAAGAATAAAAGCTGATGAAATTCAGTGCATAAAAATTGTACTTATTAATTCGCATTTTTTTATTACCTTATTTGGCAGTGATTATAAATTGAGCGCTACACAGCCCGTTGGAACTGTATTGCTCTAGTTTTTCCGTAGCATGACATATAGCATGACTGCAAATAAAAATATGCAATAGGATCAAATGAAACTGTTGAGACAAATATGCTGAATTTTTGCTGTTTACGAGTAGCCACTGTTCAGAAGACTTGAGTATCCCATTGTCTTGGAGCGGAAATCAATGCCGTATTTCCGGTTTAAATTTCAGCATGCTATTCGTTGCACTACCCAGGATAAGGAAGTTCTAAGCAACTGAAGTTAGGCAGATGTAACTTAGAAATATGAGAACTGTTGAAATGTGCGCTAGTCGAACCTCTCCGGAGCTTCCTCGTAGAGGCAACACGGTCTATTCTCACATCCAGGGCCGGATGTGGGTCACAAGTTCCAGTGCTTTAGAGAATACCATGCATAAGTGGCAAACGAATCTTCCTGAAGTAATCATTCTTCACAAATACATGAAAGGTAATACAAATGAAATTGTTGGCACAAATGTTCCGCATATTCACAAGTTCCATACAGCAACTCTTTCAGAAAACCTGAAAATTACATTGTCCTGGAGCGGAAATCAAATCAAATTATCGGGTGATGTAACGAAGAGCATGCTCGAAAGAAAATCGTGACTTGCAGGCTCGATTACCGCTCACAGCAATCTAATTTTCAAATTTTCTGAAAGAGTTGCTACATGGAAACAGTAAAACTACGGCACATTTCTGACAACAATTCCACACATTTGTGAATAATTATTTCCTAAGAGAGATTCGTTTCGAAATCATATCTCTGTTATTATATCAGTAGCACACTACAAAGCAAAGTAGATTTTAGCATAAATTTCCCTGCGAACCGTGCTATTTCAAAGTGGAAGAATTGTTATCAGAAAACGTGACTTTTCAACATTTCCTGAAGCGTTATTGGTTGGAACGTTTCGAGGGCGAGGAGTCTTCCAGTAACGAACATAAATAGATTTGAATTGTAAAAGCTTGATAGAATGTAAAATTAGAAATATTCTAAGAGAATGTGTGCAACCGCTTACGAGATTACAGTGCTATAGGTTTTATTGGGAGCAGCTGATTACTAGGTTCGATTCCCTAATTTAAAGAGAGAGAATACGCAGACATGTCTTGACGCGGTTTGCACTGAGTTAGTTGGTTTTCGATACTGGTACTAAAAACGCTTCTGGTAAACCTTTGAACGTGTAAACAGCGGTCAAAGTGGCTTAGTAGTTGCAGTTGCGCTCGCCCCTGTTAATTCGTGCGAGATGGACAATTTCTTTATGTTTCACAAAGAATTTCTTTAAAGTGGAGTATTTTTGTTCAGGAACTATGACGTTATTGAGAGTAAAGAACTATATATATTTACGACGGAAAAGATAGCGGTACTTGATGAAAAGTTTTAAAATTGAGAACGATTGTTTTAAACTGTTCCGAAGTATTTTTAAATTTCTCATTTCGCTAAAAATATTTTAAGACAAAAAGTTGAATACGTAATTGGAAAATATTCAAATTGCATTTTTAATTAGGTGATCCTTAAAGAGCAAACTGAAGATCTAGAATGTCGATTATTACCATGCGCAAATGATATACATTAGGTAATAGTACATTAAAGTTTTCTAAGACCTAATAATGTGTTCAAATTTTAAAAGGCTTACCAGAATATGGTTACGTACTATACCGGCAATCGGAAACGGAATTTGTCTCATACATTGAACAAGTCATGCTCAACTGAAAGAATATGACTATATGAGGGAAATGATAACAAAAAGAGCCGTTCTTAGTTTTTGTGAAGCTCATCAGAAAGAATGTTAGAAAATTATACGGAAAAGAGCCGTTATCTTTCCTTTTGTCCAGGCGTTCGTGGCCAGTCTACGAAACACATGATTTCACAAATTTTTTGCCGCAGAGTTTCAAGCAAAGAGGTCAAAGCTTGACCTGTGCGTCCGCCAAACATTTTGCATTACTGTGCACCCACGGGAAAGATACAGAAAAATATAATTTTTCGAAAAAGTAGAATATGGTTGTGTAGCCTGATACGTACACGAGCATTATTTACTTATATCGAAATGTTCTAGAGAAACTCACAGATGAGTGAGAAAGATATAGTTTCCTACGACATGCCGTACTGAAAAATACTGCCACGAAAGAATGCGACATATTCAGCTTTACATTTGTGAACACAAAATTAATTTGGCCGTAAAAAAAAGATGAGCATCATTTCTTTTTGGAAAAATTGTAACCGCAAATGCTATTTAAATAATTTAATTTAGAGTGCATTCTTATCACCTCTACTTTGTTTTAACAGCGAAGACAAGTATATTTTTCATCAACCTGTGATTTCAAAAATCATGATATTGCGGTATATGAGTTATCTACGTAAACTACACGTAGAGGCCGTTATTTGACCAAATAATATGTATCTTATTCGGAATCCATATGTTGGAGCTTTCGAAGTTTACCAAATGAAGTGTATCTCAAGGGAAGACAGCATTTATGCGATGTCATGCAACATAATATGCATACAACATGCGTTACCGATTCTGAATTTATCCAACTACATTTTCAAAAAAAAAATGGATGCCGGAACATATCATACATACACGTCTTTCAGTCTTCAACTTCACTCAAAGTGTTCCTTGCTTCAATAATATACGATGCAGAACAAATTTATTGTCAAGTACAGTTAATCTCTGATTTGCAATGAGAAACACCCTGAACTCAAAATAAAAAAAATATTATTGACTTTTCTTAATTTTTAGTTATGGACGCAATATAAAAGCTTCGCGTTTTGAGAAGGAATGTGTTGATAGCATGCTGGTTTTCAAATTGTCTTTCTTTTTTCTTAAGAATCATTGAAATATATAAAACACGTTTCAGAATTATAGAAAAGCAAGCACTAAAACGGTAGAAGGGAGATTTTAAAAAAAAATTCAAATCAAATGTAATCTTCCTTCTTTTGTAGGAATTAAATACGAATGATTGGGATTCTTTGCCAATTTCAAATTTGGCAAGCAGTTAACGGTATCATCTGTCATTGAATCGCTTCTACGTCGGTAACCTGCTACTCAACAAGACACTGCGATGAGAGAGACAGACTGCTTACTGCTTATTCTCGTTTAGAAAGCCAAATTTTAACGGTTAAACAGCCTTTTCATGAAATACACATGCGTATGATGTTATGATATATTTTTCAACAAAATCTTAAACGTTTAGCTTTAAATTTATTATTTTCAAAGGAAATACTCCAAACCTTCTCGAATTGCTTTCTTGATTTAGAACGAACAGAATATAAGAACTAACTTAGATTTTATCATCCTACTACTTCTTTATTGGTGATAGGAGGAAAATTATGCGATCGCTTGGTATTTTAAAATGGACTCAATTATCGAAATTCGCCATGAAATCTATTTATTATAACTATAAGAATCAGAATAATTGGCGGTTACTTTAAACAAGCAACCGGCGATTATTCTCGTTCCCTGCAACTCTTGTTGGCTACTCGTACATTGCGCCTAATATAATCATTTGTTGCATTATCTGTTTTTCTGTCTGTATGGTTTCATGAATGCTAATACAGAGGATGTTCATATATTTTTAGAAAGTCTTTGATGAGAAATTACGGAAATAAAATGAAGTTCAAAGAACTGAAACTGGCTATTGTGTGTCAGATGAACACGAAAGAAATAAGTATCTGCTGCAGTTCAATATGGTCTGCGTAGGAAACGGCGCACGAAACAAGCTGTGGATTGAAGATTAAGTTTTTGGTATTTACTAAGACAAATATTCGTATCGTTAGTTAAAAACAATGGGAAAAACATAGAATTAGCGTTTGTAAATGTATAATAAAAGTCGTTAGTAATAATAACAGAGTGAAAAATTGTCAAACATTGTTTTTCAGAGGAAAAAGAACAAAAAATAAACGGATATCCAAAGAAGTTATGTACGTTTACGGCTATTTCAAAAGTAAGTTCTCTGGCCTAAAATGAAATCCACCGACTTAAAGAGCAGTCGCGAAGTCAATAAATACTTGTGTATCAAGTGTAAACATTGTAATAAACAAAGACTGGAATCTGAGAAGGAACAAAAACATAATGTTACCTGTTTTTTGTCCACACCCATGGTTGAGCATATTACACGGTGTACACTTATTTATGAAAATCCATTAGACGCAGACAGATGGAAATTTATTGTGACTGTTGATGAATTATGGACCTTCGTTAACGACTATACGAAAAATGATCGATTTACCACTGCAAAAAAGCAGGAAAAGTTTTATAATTTTGGTTCCAAGTTTCCGAAAATTTTTTCAGTAGTGGAATCAGGATACTTGTTAGTTTCACATACAACAGAAATTAAATTTCAGAAAAGATAAACAAAGTTAAAATCAATTCCGCATATTACCAAAGTAATGTGTTAATTCCTATGTTTAAAGAAAAAATACCACTTCTTTACCCATGCAGCCTTCAAAAAGTAGAAGTCCATTGAGATAAGACTACCAGTCATACATCCAAATCTACAAATCTGTTTCTTCAAAACATGAAAAAAGAGACTTTCTTCATGTCTACATCTTTTGCGTATATTCCTTCAAAGTCCCCTGATGAGTCAGCAATGGATTATTGTGCCTTTTGGCTGCTAAAAGGTCTTTCTAAACTAAGATGTAGAATAAACAGATTGGATTGAATTGGGAAACAATTGAAGAGGAGTAGAACTGCAATTTTAAGAAACGCGCTGTTATCTTGGAAATCTAGATGCAGGTTATAGTCCAGAGAAAGGGCTATCAGATAGAACATTTATGAAAAAAATAATTTATTTTAAACATTATATATGTTGCTGAAAGGTCGTTGTAAAAATGTGTGAACATCCTCTGTACTTTGGAAATCGTATTCCGGTTTTCTAGATATATGACTTAAGTAAAAGAATATTGTGATTAAGTTCATTCAGAGAACACGTGGTACTTTTAATTAACGTATCACGCTTATGAACTTAGGATTTTGCAAACCAAATGACAATTGATAACATTTGGTTCAAGAAAAGGACTACGTTTGTGCTTTTGTCCAAGTGATTGAGTTTTTTAAAGAAGGATTTCGTGTTCATGCCTCACTTTCTCAAGTACATACTTCGTTTGATTGTTTGTGGTAAATTCTGTAATTAAAATAATCACCCAACGGGTTACATCCTGTGGACACCGTAGGTGAAACAGTAGCATCCAACATTCCTGTGAAAAGAATAACCTAATTGCCCCTGGGATGTGCGTCCCAGTGCTGTCGTGTTCGGAATAAGCTTGCTGTGTATGATGTCGCACTACACATGACCGGAAGTCATCCTCTTGAAAATACTTATACTGCTACGATGCCATCGTGATGTTTACAAGAAGTGCCTTCCAAAATGTAACGCTGCAAACCTCTGTACCCAAGACCTGTACGTTTTCGGGAATCGACAGCAGTGTTTCTTCCAGTAGCTCTGTTCTCCCTTTCTCTACTGAGGGAAAAAGAAGCGGTCTTTGATGAACTTATTTCCTACTTTTTTAATGAATCCGAGTGAGCATCATGAGAAAAAACAGGCCTGTGGTGTGACTAATTGGTAGACCGTTATGACGTGTTGCAAGCTAGTTTCTCAAAGACTGTCCATTTCTCAAATGAGTTATCCACCCAGCTTTCTGATTTTTTAATTCATATGAATGTTTTCGAAAATTAAGAAGGTTTTGATGTTTTCAAAGCATTTTGATTCCGTTTGATCCACTTTCTTGCCTTCTCTTATCGATTATTTATTCGGCGTTTTTTCAAATTCATTTTACCTCTTTCAACAGGGAATTACGCAGTGGCTTTAGTGTTTTCTGTTAAACTGCATTTCTAGGGCAATTCCTGTGAGTGTTAGTGCATATCAAACTTAGTAGCTGATTGTGGGTTTCCGCGAGGAATTCGTTATCTTCTTAGTGCTACTCTTTTTTCGTTTCACACGGAAATGTAAGAAACGAATCTGGGAAATGAAAACAGTCGATGACACCATGATGAAAGTATAGAACCCTAATCGGAAATATGCAGGACATAGAAGCAAAATTGACCAACTCTGGGGAATTCTTATACGATACTGGACACCAAGAGACCGGACGAAGCCTAGAACAAAACGACTTTCGAGGTTGATAGATGGAACTTAAAAGCAGACAGGGGTGACCTGTCGATATTGAGTTGCGAGAGTGTTTCTAAAAAAGCGATATTTTGAAGGCATGTGGGCTGAAAAGGCTGTGTGGATTATGCTACGTCTGTGTTACAGGGGAAAATGTCTCTTCCTTAGATTTAGACCTGGAGCCTATATGACCCAGGCTGAAAAATGTATCTGTGTCTTAACTCTAAATCCCATGAGCTATACATGATACGGCCTTTTAACCACCTAACTTGTGTACGTGCATCACTACTAGTGGCGTGCCATGAACGTTATGTTTAGGCATGCAAAATTTAAAAACATAAATTTAGAAAAAATTGATAGCAGATTGCCATCCTGCCATTTTGTTTTACTATTATTTTTGCTTCAACATCAAAATTTTCAGTAGAACTTCTTGATATGTTTTTAAGTTTTTTTAATTAATACATCTTGTTTTTAATCAGGCAGGAACCGAAGGTATAACATTTTGAAGCACACAATTCAATAATTTCAAAACAAGCATACCCGGATTACTATTCCATCAAAAGATTTAGTCGCCAGCATGCAAACCCATACGGATCGTGGAAAACGGGAAGAAAAAGTGACGCCGTAGGTCCATTCGTATTGAAAAGAGGAATGAACGGATGTTCAATATGAGGTAGAATATGCGCATTTCTTTTAGCTGAATGCTAAGTTGGTGAAAAGCTAAATTTCACACTGCGAACTGAATAATTATTTTAGTTTGGTGTTTTGTCTGTTTTCATTTTTAATTTATTTAAGTAGTTATGTTATTTATATAAGTTCTGTATGTTTTTCTTGTATTTTTAACGCTTGTGTTTTGCCTTGGGTAACTTACGCTTCTGGATCAGCATTTTGCAAAGAAAGAAAATCCTTTAATTTGACTGTCAATGATTTTGCCTTGCGTAACTTACGCTTCTGGAGGAGCCTTTTGCAATGCAAGTAAATCCTACAAATTTTCTGTCCTTGATTTTTCCTTGGGTGACTTACGTTTCATGAGCTGCCCTTTGCAAAGTAAGTATCATCCCGTTAGTGTCAGCTGAAAAGAAAACGTGTTCCAGAAGGAAGCATTAGAATTGTCAGAATGCGTGGGAAAGATTAAGGAGGTGGGGTCTCTTAAAGCCACTATCAAGTTAAAAGAGCCTTGACCCAAAGCATCAGTCAATAAGGAGGCGAGAACAGTGGAGTGTGAAAAGAAATTATCAAACGGGGCTCTAATGGCGACTATGCAACACAGCGCATCCAAAAGATGGTTAACCGTGTATGCCTCCATTCATCGTAAGAAGGACCCCTGAATTAATGTCAGCTACGGGTGCTTACATGATGCGTTATTTTGCAAGACACAAACCCAAACATCTCATTCAGTTAACAGTCCACGCTCTGGTATGATTCAAGTGCATCTTGATTTAGTTTGTTTTTATTCGCACAATTTAGTGAAAAAAGTATTAGTATCCCCAAGTATTTATCCAAACCAAGTTCCTGCGAAGCTTTGAACACTTTGTAGATTGTTTAATGCTTAATCCAGGGGGAAGAGTAAAACACACTTAATTCACTCTTTTTACCTAACAAAATCAAAACCAGTAGAATGTTTGTTTCAGTGAATTCAAGCTCTCTTTGGGAAACTCGATGCTTTTTGTATCACTTTTTTGAGCCCATAATCCTTCCATATAGGATAGTCATGGGGGATGATTATGATATGGAAACTACCAGAAGGAAAGACTACATTTTGAATGTCTATCTTCCTGAAATGACAGCTGGTTGATATGGGAAATCTTGAAACAGTTGATTTCCGTTTTATGCAAACGAATTCGGATTACAAGAATATTTTTACTGTTTTAAATCTCAATTTTGACAATTTTTGAGTTTTCTTTAGAAAATGGTAAAGAGTTTCTAACAGTTCCATTTCAAAATAATATGCACGGACAATAAAGTAGCGTTGGAGATTTGAATCAACGGCAACACTACAACTCTCTATTTGTTAAATAGAATTGTCGAAATGTGCAATAAATTTAATCTTTAACCCGCATACTTAAAGAGAATGCTTAGAGATTTATGTTGGAGGTTAGTATTTCGTTGCTTACAGATTCGGATTTTTCTGTAGAACTTAGGATATCAAGAGGCAATGATTTTGCATCATCCTTTTCTTTATTCCACATTTGCAGTTTGCTTGAAATGTGTTGAAGCATTTTAGTGCTTCAGAAAGGTAAGAAATTTTCGAATAAGTAGCCGTACAGTTTTCCAATTGAATAAGAAAGGATTCTTTGAAATTACGCACGAGGTAGTAGATACTCACCGGCAAAATAAAACGAACTTTACATTTTTGATGCAACACTGTGTTTCGCATTTCGAAAAGCAGATAACGATGTCCAAACCTATAGGGAATAAATAGTGTTGATAGAGCGAACGGACTCCGGTTTTCTGATTTGTTGACTACACGGGTCCTGAATTAAAAAAAATTTCGCCTACACTATTTTTCTTCCTTGTCGTTTTCACTACCCTGGCACGGATACTCTTACTCCAACGGCACATTCTCACTTCAGTACGGGCATACGAACTTAGGTTCGCATTCTCTCATTCAGTTCCGCCTAAAATGCACACATTTATGTGAATTTAGTTTTAAATAAAACTCTTATAAATTCAGACTCTTAATTTAAATGTCCCAGTGCGAAACTGCAGCACCTTTCTTGGTATAAATCTTTTTTTTTTTCAGAGAGTAAATTTTTGCAGGTAAGTACGTAATTAGTGCATGCAACGACCGCTCGCCACTAATCACCACTCCTTA
The DNA here is from genome assembly GCA_039090855.1 of Macrothele yani. Classification (NCBI taxonomy): domain Eukaryota; kingdom Metazoa; phylum Arthropoda; class Arachnida; order Araneae; family Macrothelidae; genus Macrothele; species Macrothele yani. The sequence goes on from CM077021.1 coordinate 57,259,840, forward strand.
TTTCTCAACGTCCATACAGAAGAGGCAAGTACAATTCAGAGACTTAAGTATTTCACTCTTTCAAGCGATTCCGAGACTACCAACAATCTCGTTATTTCACAAAAAGTGTTGTAAGTTAAATCTTTAATATAATTTTTATCTCCAATGGGATACTGTATACTACTACCTTGAATAAAAACATATATATATGTTGTAACATATGGCCATCTTTTTTGTACAGTGAATTCGGTAATAGACGTCACAGTCATGGCATATACAGTTATAAAATTATATACTTGTACGTGCCATGGCTATGACGTGTTTACATGACTTTTATAATATTATGGACAAGCATGATTAGTGAAATGGCCCATATGACAATGCTCTGGAACATTCAATGCGGCTCGGTTGTAGCATGTCATCATAGCAGTAACGCACTTCGCGAAATTTATGCTCTTTTGCAGTTGTCCCGTTTAATGCGATAATTGTATCTTGTAAATACCTAGAAGCATCAACAGCGCAAGTGCAAGCTGTACTCAAAGACAGTCCATCACGTGTTGATTCAGGTGCTAGCGACAAAGTCGGTTGTCCTCGTTTGCAACATTCCTTAAATATACGTAAAATTTCTCGGGAAGTAACATTCTGAATTCCTTAAAAGCCGTATGAAGTTCACCATATCTCTGATTTTAATAGCCATTTAAGAAAATCTCTGCCTTCACCGCATGACATTCATTTCCTGGAAAACTTTTTATTTGCTCTTGAAGTTTCCGTAATCACAGTTATGATATTTTTTGTTGGGATGCGATAGCCTGTATATCAATTTGAACTCGTATTTCTCCTACTAAATATATATATTATTTGTATCTCACCCTCTTATGCCACACCCAGTGATAAACAGATAGATATTTCCCTCTTTAAATATGATCTCTTTTTTATTAGACGTGGTTAAATGAAACCCGTTCGAGTGGCTTTATTAAGACGAACGAAGAGATACATCCTCAGGTGTCGCAGAATTAAACAAAGAAATATACAGGGAAGCAAGAATACCTTTCCTCGCTTTCCTTGATTGAAGGTTTAACGACCACCGTGAGCAACTCAATGGGCTATAAGTAGTCGCCTGTCCCTAATTTAGGGTCACTGGTTCCAGGGAAGGGAGAGAGCCAGTGCCGTAAGATAAACACATCATCCATGCCTCACCGGGATTCGAACCCGGACCCCTTTCGGACGAATGATCAGAGGCCATCGCTTAGACCACTGCGCCATCGGGGCGGCGTAGCAAGAATGCAGCAGTGTTCGAGCGTAGAATTCGACATAGGCATTTAGACATGTATCCTACTGTTTGAGGAGACGGCGGAAACCGTCAGATAAGCACTTTGGTTTCTTCTTGAACAATATGGTCACCGCGGTCATGAAGTCTTCATCAGAGTGGAACCTTTGTCAATTTAGAGCTTTTTTTAAAGGTCCGAAAAATGAAGTCACATGGCGACAGATCGACGCATATGCTGGATGATGCAGAACCTCCCACACTTTTCGTTCTAACTAATCCTACACAATGTTCGCAACATGCGGACGAGCATTGTCGTGCAACAGATCACACCACCTGAAAACATGCGGGAAGCTTATTCTTAATGGCTTTATGCAGCTTATCCAATGTGTCCTTCTAGCGGTTGGCAATGATGTTCACGTGAGGCTCTTCAATGTTCACCAACAAAAACCTTTCATGATCAAAAAACGCAGTCAGAATAGCCTTACCGGCGTAAGCCTGCGACCCAATTATTTTTTATTTTGGTGACTCGTTTTGTTTCTATTGCATGCTCGCTGGTCTTCTGGACGACAAAATTGGTGGCACCACGATTCGTCCCGGGCCACTATGTGCGACAGAATTCAGGACCCTCCGCTTTGTAACGTAACAAGTGGTTCAAACTCCAACCGACGCGTTCTTCTTCATGGTGGTCTGTCAGCATTCGTGGAATCCATTGCGAACATAGTTTCCGATACTGTAGTATCTTGATAACCACCGTTTAAATTGTTACAAAAGACATAACGACATCCTCCGCTAGCAAACGGAAGCTCCAAAGAAGGTCCACCGGTATTGCTGAGTCAATCCTGGCGATGGATTCCTCTGTCGCAACAATATGCGCCTCGCCCGGCAGCCGGTGAACTTTCTTCTGCTCAAATCCTTCCCGAAACATTCGCGCCCAGTCCTGCACTGTTGTCTTCGACACACATTTATCACCATACACGGCATGCATTTTACGATGAATGTTGACTTGTTGACATCCTTCCGCTGTCAGGAACTGAATTACCGGTCGCTGACCCACCCTGAACGGATTTGGAATTTCACCGTTAATATTGTCAACGATCTGCAGCACAAACCACACATGCGAGGAGTATGAACGCGTTTTAGCTTGTTCACTGGTCTGCACTTATCACGTGACCTGTGACGTCATCATGGTCCCCGTCGCAGCCAACGAGAAAGAACAGGCATGGTGATACGTCAATTCGTCGACTGCGTCAATTCGTTGACTGCGACGATTCGTCGCACGTCAATTCGTCGCGGACAAATTCGTCGACTACCTCAATTCGTCGACTACGTCAATTCGTCGCGTTTACAGATTTTGGTTACATACAAAACGAATGCAGGAAAACGTACGATTTCGAACGTCTTCCTCCCTGATCAAATTTATATAGTTCGGACACTCAGACAGGATAGGAATATTACGCTTTTTCTTTGGCACTAAAAATATCAGACGGTAGACGGTTTTTGGAACGGGGCAGGGCCCGGTTGGTCAGAGCCCCCCATATACAAATTTTTTGTAAAATCTACAGTTTTCAATTCAGAACCACCAAATCAGGTATCCTATCTCATGGTACCCTAACTTAGACGCTACACGGTTTTTAGAAGGGGTTGGATCCCGGGGGTCAGTGCCCCACCCCACCCCCGTCATAAAAATTTCGTAAAATCTACAGTTTTCATTTTAGAACCACAAAATTTGGTATGCTATCTCATGGTACTCTAACTTAGACGGTACACCGTTTTTGGAACGGGTCAATGCCCTGGGGGTCAGAGCCCCCCAAATACAATTTTTTTTTAAGAACTACAATTTTCAATTCAGAACCACCAATTCTCGTATACTATCTCATGGTACTCTAACTTAGACGCTAGACGATTTTTTGAAGGGGTTGCAGCCCGGGGGTAAGCCCCCCCCTCATAAAAAAATTCGAAAAATCTACAGTTTTCAATTTAGAACCACCAAATTTGGTATACTATCTCATAGTACTCTAACTTAGACGCTAGACGGTTTTTGGAAGGGGTTGTAGGCCGGGGGTAAGAGCCCCCCGTCATAAGAAATGCCGTAAAATCTACAGTAATCAATTTAGAACCACCAAATTTAGTATACTATATCATGGTGCTCTAACTTAGACGGTAGATGGTTTTCGGAACGGGTCAAAGCCCAGGGGTCAAAGCCCCCTCCCCATAATTTTTTTGTAAAATCTACAGTTTTCAATTCAGAACCACCAAATTTGGTATACTATCTCATGGTACTCTAACTTAGACGGTAGAACGTTTTTGGAACGGGTCAAGGCCCGGGGTCAGAGCCCCCCCCCCCCATATTTTTTTTTAAATCTACAGTTTTCAATTCAGAACCATTAAGTATGGTATCATGAAACTCTAACTTAGACGCTAGACGCTTTTTGTAAGATGTTAGAGCCCGGCGGTGAAAGCCCCCCTCCCTCATAAAAATTTCGTAAAACCTACAGTTTTCATTTTAGAACCGCAAAATTTGGTATGCTATCTCATGGTACTCTAACTTAGACGGTACACCGTTTTTGGAACGGGTCAATGCCCTGGGGGTCAGAGCCCCCAAATACAATTTTTTTTTAAGAACTACAATTTTCAATTCAGAACCACCAATTCTCGTATACTATCTCATGGTACTCTAACTTAGACGCTAGACGATTTTTTGAAGGGGTTGCAGCCCGGGGGTAAGCCCCCCCCCCCTCATAAAAAAATTCGAAAAATCTACAGTTTTCAATTTAGAACCACCAAATTTGGTATACTATCTCATAGTACTCTAACTTAGACGCTAGACGGTTTTTGGAAGGGGTTGTAGGCCGGGGGTAAGAGCCCCCCGTCATAAGAAATGCCGTAAAATCTACAGTAATCAATTTAGAACCACCAAATTTAGTATACTATATCATGGTGCTCTAACTTAGACGGTAGATGGTTTTTGGAACGGGTCAAAGCCCGGGGGTCAAAAGCCCCCTCCCCATAATTTTTTTGTAAAATCTACAGTTTTCAATTCAGAACCACCAAATTTGGTATACTATCTCATGGTACTCTAACTTAGACGGTAGACCGTTTTTGGATCGGGTCAAGGCCCGGGGGCCAGAGCGTCCGCCCCCATAATTTTTTTTTTCGTAAAATCTACAGTTTTCAATTCAGAACACTCAAATATGGTATCATGAAACTCTAACTTAGACGCTAGACGGTTTTTGGAAGGGGTTGGAGCCCGGGGTGAGAGCCCCCCTATAAAAATTTCGTAAAATCTACGGTTATCAATTTAGAACTACCAAATTTGGTATACACTCTCATGTTTGTCTAACTTAGACGGTAGACGGTTTTAGGAAGGGGTCGGGGCCCTGGTCAAGGGAGCCCCAAGCAAAATGTTCATAAAAAGCTCCGTTTTCCACTCTTAAGAATACCCTATCTACGTTCTACGGCGCTCTTTGGCCCTTTGAGGGCCTTGCACCATAAACCATCAACCAACCAACTAACCAACCTGCGGTCTAAGTTAGAAACTGTAGATAACAATAAAGTGCAAAAATATGCGTTCAATGGTGTATTAAAAACACAAATCAATATAGTTCAGGTTTCACTACAACGAACGGCTTATCAGGAAGAAATATAATGTAATATAAATAAAGAGTTTCAGATATTCAAAATTCAAAACGGTAAGAAAAAGATGATTAATGCCAATGTGAAGTCGAACGCAATCGACATCACATAGGTACATTGCATTTCTTTGTTGCGGGATTCACAGAAGCACACGCCAGATGTACTGCAGTTCTATAGATGTATCCTAGAAGGTAAGTATTCCCATTCCTTTTTCTTTCTTTTTTGTTTCGCAAAATTAAATTAACTAAATCAAAAAATTTAAAATAAGTTTACTGGAAAATTGCAGTAATATCTTATTCATTCATTAACTTTCACCCGCTGAACTTGGTGATTCCACAAATAGTAATATGTACCTGGCAAATAAATGGTATCCCTGCTAGTACAAATTATATTAATAATTTATTTGCGTCCAGTTCAATCAAGTATGTCCATAAGAGCGTTTGGGGCCGTATGAAAAATACATTTCAACGTGTGCCGCTACGGCCGCGGAGTGATCTAGGGGCTGGCTTCTGACCACTTGTCAAGAAGAATTTTGTATGTGGAGGCACTTACCCCCGGGCCTTGATCCGCTCCAAAAAACCGTTTACCGTTTAAGTTAGAGCACCATGAGATAGTATACCAAATTTGGTGGTTCTAAATTGAAAACTGTAGATTTTACAAATAAAATTATGAGGTGGGCTCTGACCCAGTGCCCGTCCCGTTCCAAAAAACGTCTGCCGTCTAAGTTAGTCTACCATGAGATGGTATACCAAATTTGGTGGTTCTAAATTGAAAATTGTAGATTTCACGAAAACATTTGGGGGGATGAAACCCACCGTGCCCCGACCCGTTCCGAAAACCGTCTAAGTTAGATTACCATGATATAGCATACCAAATTTGGTGGTTCTAAATTGAAAACTATAGATTTTACGAAATTTGTGTGTGTGTGTGGGGGGGGGATCTAACCACCCGTGCCCCGAACCGTTCTGAAAACCGTCTACCGTCTAAGTTAGAGTACCATGATGCAGTATACCAAATTTGGTGGTTCTAAACTGAAAGCTGTAGATTTCACGAAATTTTTTATGGAAGGGGGCTGTGAAACCCGAGCTCCAACCCTTTCCAAAAAAACCATCTACAGTCGAAGTTAAAATACCATGAGATAGTATACCAAGTTCCGTGGTTCTAAATTGAAAACTGTAAATTTTACGATAATTTTGTACCGGGGTGGGGGAGTTTTGACCTCCCGGCCGCCGATCCTTTCCAAAAACGGACTTCGGCTAAGTTAGAGTTTCATGACACCAAATTTGGTTGTTCTAAATTGAAAACTAGATTTTACGGCAATTTTGTAGGGGAGCTCTAACCCGCTGGGCTCCAACCGCTTCCAAAAACCGTCTACAGTCTGAGTTAGAATACCACGAGATAGTATACCAGATTTGGTGGTTCTGAATTGAAAACTAGATTTTGCGATTTTTTTATGAACGGGGCCTTTACCCCCGGGCTGCAACCCCTATTAAAAACGGTCTACCGTCTAAGTTAGAGTACCATGAGATAGTATACCAAATTTGGTGGCTCTAAATTGAAAACTGTAGATTTTACGAAATTTTTATGAGGGGGGCTTTCACCCCCGGGCTCTAACCCCTTCCAAAAAGCGTCTAGCGTCTAAGTTAGAGTTTAATGATACCATACTTAATGGTTCTGAATTGAAAACTGTAGATTTTACAAAAAAAATTATGGGGGGGGGCGCTAACCCCCGGGCCTTGACCCGTTCCAAAAACGGTCTACCGTCTAAGTTAGAGTACCATGAGATAGTATACCAAATTTGGTGGTTCTAAATTGAATACTGTAGATTTTACGGCATTTTTATGACGGAGGGGGGGGCGGGCTCTTACCCCCGGGCTCAAACCCCTTCCAAAAACCATATAGCATCTAAGTTAGAGTATCATGAAATAGTATACCAGATTTGGTGATTCTAAATTGAAAACTGTAGTTTTTAAGAAAATTTTGTATGTGGGGGATCTGACCCCCGGGCCTTGACCCGTTTCAAAAACTGGTCTACCGTCTAAGTTAGAGTAGCATGAGATAGTATACCAAATTTTGCGGTTCTAAAATGAAAACTGTAGATTTTACGAAATTTTTATGAGGGGGGGCTCTGACCCCCGGGCTCCAATCCCTTCCAAAAACCGTCTAGCGTCTATGTTAGACTTTCATGATACCAAATTTGATGGCTCTGAAATGAAAACTAGATTTCACGAAAATTTTAAATCGTACGTTTTCCTGCATTCGTTCTGTATGTAACCAAAATCTGTAAACGCGACGAATTGACGTAGTCGACGAATTGAGGTAGTCGACGAATTGAGGTAGTCGACGAATTTGTCCGCGACGAATTGACGCTTGACGAATCGTCGTGGTCGACGAATTGACGCGCTACGAAGTGACGCAGGCGACGAATTGACGCGCGACGAATCGTCGCAGACGACGAATTGACGTAGTCGACGAATTGACGCACGCGACGAATTGACGTGACACCAACAGGCATGGGTTTGAGAAAAGCACGTGACTCCCTACAATCTTACACCCCTAGCTAGAGTTGAATACAGCTGGTGTGATCTTCCCTGGACATGATAGTGACTATTGAAAGTTATGGATTACTTTTTTTTATTAATTTTTTCGATGGTAAATCATATTTATGCTAATAAATAGTGTGTTTAAAGTTTGCATGCACCTACGTGGTACATTTATTTCATTTCTGCTTGCATAATTAATGTGTATATAAACACTAAATTCGTAATGTCCAAACCTATGGCGCTTTGAAGACTTAGGAATCCTGAATATTTTCAATGTTGTTTATCAGTGATAGAATGATGAGATATTAAACATAACCCGAAGAGGACAATTCATTATCTAAACAATAGTGAATGATTTTATTAGGCGTATTTCGTTTCCACATGTCGTTTTGAAAACTGTTGTTGAAGCTTTAATCATAGGTTAATCTTAAGTTCATCTGCATGTGAAGCAGAAGTTTCTCATCTGAGGATAGAAGTATTAAACGTGTCTTTGATAGAAAGTATTTATCAGTAGTTTCCCATATATGTGCCAACAAATTTGTTTCTGTTGTGTAACTTGTGCACGTTATTTCTGCCGATGAAGACGGAATTTTCCATATCTAAAGCTTCAGTGTCTTCATGGCGGTGTTATTAGTATAAATTGAATAGATATATTATAAATAAAATTTTAACATTTGTGTTCTTAAAATGTATATTTTTTAATTTTTCTGTTTACATTTTGAAACATAGTTACTACTATTTCACACTGTGTGAGTCTCATATTTTTAGTTTCACATTGTGGTTGTAATTTACTGTAGCAGAGTTATTTAATTGTGAAGAATGAGTCAACCTGGTTTCAGCTCAGGGCAGTTCAACATATGTTTTGTACTACTGAAAACATTTACGCAGAAATTGTATTGCATTTACACAATAGCAAAATGAAACTATAGCACAAAATGACACTGGTACAACAGTATCCCCCTTGTCTCCATGAGCCAGTGTTGAATAAAAAAAAAAAAACACTTGCTCAAATTTGGTAAGAAGGATCCCTGAATTTTCCAATATGTTCTAGTAATAACGCACAATTCTCAGATAGCAGACAAATATTGATGTATAAAATCAGTCAGAACGTACAGATAATGCTTATTTCTAAGAATTTTAAATACCTTGAAAAAGTTCTGTAGTATAGCAATTAGGATTCTTCTTTACCTTATGATCTGCAGAGCTTTCAAACAGTTTTGATTTTACCATAATGTTGTCGAATTAGGAGTTTATTTACAAGAACAGCTCCCTCCAAAATTGTACCTGAGATTTACCCCATGTGGTGGTGCATGTCTTTCTTAACAAATTTTATAAATGTACCATAGTGTGGAAGTATGTTTTCGTAGAAAACAGTTTCTTTCGGAAGTCGTCCCTATGCGTAATATTTCGAGAGAGAAAGGCATTTTTTTTTACTTTTTAACACAAGCTGATATTAGTTATATTTGGAAAAACAAACATAAGAAAGTACTCATTATTCGTGTTTGAATGATAAACAGGTTCCACGTTCAAAAATAAAATGAGATAACAATTCTTACCCTAGTAGTAGTAGAAACTCCCAATACATCTTGGGTACCCGCAGCTGGGTACCAGAGGCGGGTTTAAACAATACAGCCCCTTGGGCCAAGAAAAATGAGACGCTCCAAATTAAACATTTTAACATAAAAAATACCCTTCTTTCAATTTGAATTTCAAATTTAAATTATGTATGTTTTTTTTTATCACAAAAGGAATCAGCATATTCTCAAGAGCAGCGCTTGTGAAAATTTAGCACATACTACTTAAAATTGGGCATTAAACATTTAAATATCGTATTCTCGCAAGTTTAATTGGCAACTTTTGAAACTTAATTTCATCCTCAATTTTTACAGTTATAAATTAAATTGCTTGATTTTAACATACTTATAAAACATTTGCCTGCAAAATTGGCATTTAAACTTTTAACCTAAGCAATACCATTTTTAAGATATTTTTAATTATAGTGCGGCTACAACCAATGTTTAATATAAATTGGTTGAATAACTGAAATAAATAGAAAGTGAGCTGAGTTTACCTGGTTTACTATGCTTGCGATGAGAATTCGAAGCAAGAGTTCTATTTACCGCTCCAATATTTGTTTTAATTATACAAGCAGAAATCGATCAGAAGTAGACACATGCAAAATTTAACACAATATTTATCAGCTGAAAAAATGACTTACCTTTGAAAAATTAAGTTGCAATTCTTGAGAAATGCGGCACTTGCTACTTCCATCAGCATGTGAATAAATTATATTGTTCATTTCTCTAATGTAAAACTGCCAAAGTTTAACCTTGTGAGCGAAAAAAAAATTGGAATATTTGGCAAAAATAAAAAAGGAAAAAAAGAAAAAGAAAGAAAGATGCAGGGAGTATAATTCTAAAGTCCAGGTTTTTTTTATCTTTAGTGAAAAAACGCCCCCCCCCCCCCCCCGCTCCTCCACACACATACACACTTTGGGATTTGGGAAAATTACAATAAACTGAGTAAATAACAAGCAAATTAATACTTCTGTAAGTAATAAACATTTGTGCATTCCATAAATTTCATTTACACAACTGCCCGCAACCAACCAGATAGATCTGTCTCGTTGGCTGCGATAACAGTCAAATAGTTCTCATATAAGTTTGCATTCATAATGTATCGTGCAATTTCATCTGCTGTACTTATATCTTTCCGAACACATGAAAGCAATTCTGATTGCATGGCGTTTAAGCAAAATGAACACATTGCTTTAATCTTTGATAAAAACAAAGCAAGGATTCGAGTTTGAAAGTATGAAGTTAGATAATGCAGGTTGATATATATAAATGTTATGGGTTTGATCTGAAATAAGGACAAATATTACTAGGAAATTAATTAACAAAAAAAAAAGTTGCACTAGAAGGAGAAAAGCTGATTTACTAGCAGCGGGGAAGGAACCAGCTTTCTCAATCAAAGCTAACAATTTCTTCATCGGTGTTAATAAATATTTCATATCCCTTTTTATTGAATTTGCTGTTTCTCTGAAATTTATATTTAATCCTCTTATCACAAGTGGAACCAGGCAAGACATTGTTACTTTCGATTATGTTCCTGTACACATTGTGTTTCTGCTGCTTACATGTTAAGTTGCCCGCCTCCCTAGAAAGGCTAAAATACGTTATCCATAATAGAACAAATTGAAATTTCCACTTTATGCATTACACGAAAAAGAATTTTCACCGTTCCAGGGCAGGGGGTCAGAACAGTGTAAAATTCACAAATGTATATGAATAACACTACTTTCTGCTGTTGATTTTAGATTGCAAGGAATGGGCTTTGAAGAGAGAGTTATAAATAAAACAAACGTATAGAGGACAAACACTTTCCTCAGTATTCAAAAAAATGTTTGCATACTAAGTTTCAAATATACAATGTCATTGAGGAGGCATTTTTTAAGTAGCAGTGTGAAATATTGTTAAAGGATTGACTTGTAATTTTTGGTGGCACATGATTACTTCTCAATTATGGAGTGTTGTATGAATGGCTAATTATCGTCGGTTTTTTGCATAAACCAAATTGAAATATAAAGTAAGTCGCCCTGGAGATTCAGTGGTCCGAGCACTGGCTTTTGATCATTCGTCCAATATGGGTGGAATCCTGATGAGCGATGGATGTTGTGTTTGTCTTGCCGCTCTGACTCTCTCACTTTGCAGAAACCTTTGGTCCTAAATTTAGGATGAGCGACTGCTTATAGCCCATCGAGTTGCTCAAGATGGTCATTATACCTCTAGAAAAAAAAAAGTAAGAAAGTAATAATTTTAAGAACATACTTTGCCGCCCCGGTGGCGCAGTGGTCTAAGGCGCTGGCATCTGATCATTCGTCCGTAAGGGGTCCGGGTTCGAATCCCGGTCAGGCATGGATGTTGTGTTTGTCTTACGGCACTGGCTCTCTCCCTTCCCTGGAACCAGTGACCCTAAATTAGGGACGGGCGACTGCTTATAGCCCATTGAGTTGCTCACGGTGGTCGTTAAACCTCCAATCAAAAAAAAAAAAAAATAAGAACATACTTTCTATAAGAAATACTTAAAATACTTAGAAACCCCGAAACATGAACTCTCATGCTTATTTAAAACAATAAAAAATACACATATGCCATCGCTAAGTATTACTGCTTTGATATTTATTCCAAATATACTATATTTGGAAATAAATGCAAAACAATTTGGCATTTTAGGTAGTTTCATTGAATTATTTTATGTAGTAAACAATGATGAGCTGTTTTCTCTGTGTTTAATTCAATAAAATATGTACATTCACTTGGTACTTCTAAACAGCATTATTTCTAATCTGATTATTGAACCTTAGTTTTCAAAATTACTGTTTTTTTAAGGGGGAGGGAGGCTTCTCTAATGTAAGAAACGATCTTTCCATTGCATGTTACTTTACATTGAAACAGCAATACACAATTATGAAAAGTAAACCAACAAGAGATGCCTGACGGAATCAGAAATTCTTGACTGCTCATCTCAGATTAATTGAACAGACGTGTGCTACCTTTATCCGAAATGTATATTATATGTGTAAAAAGGAATATTATGTGTGTGTGGTCTCGTGCTAAAATAATGTAATACCCCCCCCTCCCCCCACACACACAAATAAAAAATAAAAAACGGGGTAGGTTAAAGCGCAATGAAGATCGTTGATGTTATTTTCTGGCATTGGAGACGGGTGTGTTCGAACAGCAGCTAGGACTACTACGGTGACATGACTTTCATGGAGGGTCGTGGTTACCCAGGCCTGTCTATCTCGTCGGCTGTGGAAGCAACCCACCACTGCTGGAATTTAACACTCACTTTTCTGAGGCCTTTAGGTCATATATAAACTAAAAATATTCACAAAGCTATTTTTTTCTTTGATTGGAGGTTTAACGACAACCATGAGCAACTCAAAGGGCTATAAGCAGTCGCCCGTCCCTAATTAAGGGACTCTGAATCCAGGGAAGGGAGAGAACCAGCGCCGTAAGACAAGCATCCATGCCTCACTGGGATTCGAACCCTGACCCATCTCGGACGAAAGATCAGAAGCCATCGCTTAGACCATTGCGCCACCTGGGCGACACAAAGCTTCTGCAATCCCTGGGGTAAATGAATCCTTCCTGGCTCTCGGACTATGTCACTGTTTTTATAAGAGGTGTTCTACCACGTTTTTTATTAATGTCCTACAGGAACTACATTGCAACATTTTTGCAGATATTTCTTAATTGTTCAGATTTTTTTAATAACGTGCTGCAAGAAAAATCGCATGTGGTATCCTTTTATGCTCTTCATATAATTTCGTGATACTTCGAGATATCGCTATCCCTCTTATAAGTTTAAAAAACGGCAAATATCTTTAGTTGTCCTAATTTGATACATGGGTGATACTGACCTCTAACCCTCTCTCTGAATTAAAAAAAATACTGCTCACATTAATGACGCTGTTTTCGTTATTGTGATATCCAGCCTCTAATCCTAACCTATTCGCAAAGAAATGGGATAACAAATTCTGTCTTCTACGTTTCCCTCTAACAACCATCTATTACGTATTCAAGTTTCCCGCAAATTAAATAAATATTTCCATAGGTACATTACTTCCCTGAAAACACATTTCTTTGAAATTCATAAATACAATTCACTACCAATTTCGATTGTACACTAAAACACCCGAGAATAACATATCAATTATCATGCTGACATTTTATAAATGTGAGCATAACACAGATCAAAGTAAATGAGAATTCGATGTTCCTGAGTTAAAAAAAAAAATCAAGAGGTTAAAAGCTTCAGGTTAGGAACAAATCCGTTGGTTTTTTATTGGTGTAGGAAAACAAGTTGGTATGGCCGAGCTTTCACGCACAAACGTGTGGCTTTCTCAAGGCTGATTACTATGTAACTATTGAGGAGAGAATCTACATGTTAATTCTCTCCGCATTAGTAAGATATTATAGAGAATCAACATGTTGATTCTCTACGCATTAGTTAGATAGTAATCAGCATTGACAAAGCCACACGTTTGTGCGCGAAAGCTCGGCCATACCAACTTGTTTTCCTACACCAATAAAAACCTACGGATTTGTTCCTAACCTCATTAACTAGGTGTACTTTTGTGCTCATCTCTTAGTGCTCATCTTGGGTTAAAAGCAGTTATACAAATTAAGTTAACAAAACTTTTGAACAAATATTTTATTACATTTATTTTACACATTTTTGTCCAATGCAGAATGATATCTGGTCAAAGAAACCTTTACGTTATTAATTTCAAAATATTTAAGGTTTTACAATTTTCAGATAGTCTCATTGCTGTTGAATTTTCTTTTACCTGTAAACTTTATACGAAAAACATCGTAGAAATTTAGTCACCAACAAATATATAATTCAAAAGTAAAAAAAGCAGTCCGGTATTCATTTTATTAATTTAATATTAATTTCAGGATACAAGATAACAGATTGCAATCCCATATGCGCAACATACATATGTTGTACAATACGATATGTTGTACAATACATATGTTGTACAATACGATTTATTAAGGTGGACGTGTAGTGACTTTGGTTCCTGTACTTCCAATAGGCAAATTTCTCTACACATTTTCTGCACAATTAATACATTCCCAAGGATGAAAATTTGAACATCAAATAAAATAACTTCATATTATAGCCTATTATACTTAATATTTTCTAAAACATAACAAAAATTAAGAAACCGAACATTTCTTTGTCTACTGACGTCATCAATGTACAAGTCGGGCCATGTTTTTTCAGGTCTCAAAACCACCAAAGTAATAGTGAATATTTAATGTAATAATCGTTAAGTTTTAGAAAATATTAAGAATTTTAGGCTACTGGGATTGGAATGGTGCAATCTTGTGTGAAGAAAAGGCGATTTACATTTAGTCAAGCTGGACGTCCATTTATTGAATATGCACAAAATTAATGATGCGTCATAAACTATTCAGATGTGTATTTAATGTTAATTATTCATCCGAAGTTTTTTTACCTGATGTATTTTAAATTTTTCAAAAAGCAATTACGGAATTTCCCAGCTCCAAATTACATTTTTCTACAATTTGTACATTTCGAAAAACAGACGTGCTGATGGCATCTTCTGGCCATCAGCTTGCAATTAACTCAGCAGTTCAATGTGTAGCTCGATTTTTCTAAATTAATATAAGCTTTAAAACCCGTAAACTCAGGTGACATACAAGAAATTATAAAATATTTAACTTTTAATTCAGGAATGTATTTTAATTATTCTAAATTTATTGCATGTACAGATTCCAACAACCTTCAACTCTTCTGTCGTTTCTGTGCCTATAGGCCACGATTTGGAAAATTGAACAGTATTTAAAACAACGTTGGTTCCCTTTTTAAGAGAATAATAATATGTTCGCACAAATTCCTATGACGCGAGTTTCATGATACTTGCGCTTTGGAATTTCTGCTATAGGACATTTCTCTTCTAGCTGTCAAAAATGGATTTACTTTCCTACCGTTTGTCCTTTGAGGTTAGATATAGTGAAATCCAAGATTATTTTCCACGGAGTCTAATACTTTCGGACCACTTTTCTACTTTCTATGATTAAAATATTTTGTTGCACCTCCATACAATGGGATATAATTATTTGATGTTTCACAGATGATCTAACAGTTTTCTCTAAATAAAACTTTGTTTTTGCAACAATTACTCTGAGTTTGGTTTGCAGCAAATACTCTGAGTTGAAGAATAAAATGTTTTACGTGTAGTAATGTTGATTGAATGGAACACACACCGTCTTTTCATCAAACAGATCGCTGTTGCCCACGGATATTAAACACATGTGGTGAACCGTTTATATTGGGAATTGCAGTCTTCAAATTCATCTATCTTAATCCGAGACTCTAAACCCCATAAATTCGTTGCAGGGATAAACTTTGATCAGAGATCTACTCCGATATTAAAAAATGTTTGCGATCGACATAATCCACATTTTGGAATTAAAACAAGTAATATTTCAGCTTTAATTAAAAAAGACAGTGATACAATAAAATTTTACCATAAGTGAGATGTCTACATAATTCCTTTACAAGCTACGAAGAACGAAGAATCCCCTAAAGTATACATAGAATCTACAAAACGGAACATAAAGACCAGTATTATTGAACATAAGTACAATGAAAAGACAGCCTCCATGTCCACTGCTCTTTCAAGACTCACCATTGATGGGTCATACCTACCCCTATAGAAACATTCAACTATGCTTGCAACACCTCAAAATAAAGCTCTCTTACAATTCACCGAAAGGCTTTATATCTATCATTATGGCAATGATAATATTCCTTTATACATTCGATGGAATATTATCATTATCTTGCAATGATAATATTTTTTTATACATTCCAACCCCCTGGAAACCCCTACTATGCAAGTTTTCTCAAGATCATATGAAGAACTCTCCATCCAGTATAGACTCCCAACGTAAGTTTTAGACTGACATGATATGCTGACGTATGTTGTCTCCTACGTCATCACAACGACTTTCACCAAGTAAATTTAATCTCGTTACTCTCGATCGGTAATATAGTAAACATCTGAGGATGAACCCACTGTGGTTTCAAAAGGTCTCATGTATTTTAAAGTTTTTAGTATTAAATTGATTTTTATACTTGTGTAATCTTTAAAAGTTCATCAACTTTTTGAATCGTGTAAAGACGGTGTGCGAGATTCATCTACTCTAAGTTGGCTTTTGTCATTATACGACGATTAAATGTACCACTTGTCCTTCGGGCGTTCTGCATTAAGAAAGCCTATTGAATTCCTATACTTAGCTAAATATTTTCTCATGACAAAATTTTCTGAAAATTTCTTCTTATTTCTTTAACCTTAAGCATCATATACTTCTCAATTTTTACTTGAAATTTTCCACTATTTCTATACCCTTCTGTGAAATATTGCTAAAAACTCGCAAGGTTTCCCACGTGGGTTATATGACAAAAGGGCGCACGACAAAAGGGCGAAAGACGAAAGAGCCCACGACAAAACGGTGAATGTCAAAAGGGCGATACGACAAAAAGGCGACGCGACGAAAGAGCACACGACAAAAAGGCGCAAGACAGAAGGGCGATCCGAGAAAAGAGCGATGGGACAAAAGGGTTAACGACTACCAGACTAACGTTTCACTAAACTAAAAGAACTATTTAACGAATTTGCAAGAAACGTTAAGATGATATAAATTTCCAAATTGCTTATTTCGTTTTATATCAACATCCCAACTTAAAGCAAATGTTAATTTTTCTGTACTTCAATAACCTATAGGGAGAGCTTTCAAAAATATATTATTTCCAAAATGGCCCGTGAGGACTTCAATGAAAATATTTCTTTCTTTGGGAATTCAAATCCCAATTGAGAGCAGATGTGACACTGTTTGTACTAAAATGCAACCTATGCAGAAGGCTTTCTAAATGATGTTATTTTAAGAAAGGCCCTAAGGGCTCTTTAATTAAATTGCTTATTTCTTTTTATACTCAAATCTTAACTTAAATCAGACGTGACATTTTTGTACTCCAAACGCATCCTAAGATCCTATAGAAAAGTTTATAGCTGAAGCACAAAAATGTGTATGCATGTGTGCGGTGGACACATGTCCGGTAGGCTTTAGTCCAGACACAACGCAAAACACGTAACGTCCTTGTGGCGGTGTTTAATGGTCTTTTTCGATTTTTACGAAAATACAGAACATAGTAAGTAAGCAAATAAAAAGTAACAATTAAGAATTGTGGTAGAAAAACAGTAAGATTTCTTAAATTGTTTATTCTTGATTCTTGAATATACAAAACGCACTTAAGCGTAGTGTCACAATGTTTTGCACGTAGAAAACTCCTTTCCTATTGACTCTGTTATAGAACAAACTGACACAGGTCTCTGTTTTATCGTTCCTGCGAAGAACATTTTTCAGCTTATTGTATTCTGAAGGATCCGTTGTTATGCAATATTAACGCCTTATCCTCACTGATTTAAAAAAATCATTTATTCAACTGATATTTCATTCACATTCTCTTGCTAATAGACATGCATGGGAAATACTTCTATGGCTGTGAAAAGAGGCCTCAAATCCTCTGGAATAGCCGATGCTTTCTTGTCATCCAGTTTTTATAAACTAAAGCGAGAATGATCTGTTGACGATTTTACTTATTTACGGGAAGAAAAAAAACAGCCAAAAATTGGTTTGCTGTTTAATATTTCATTCGAAGCTGCTGTTAAAAATTCCTGGCAATTTCTTTAACCAGTTTCGTATGAAGTTTCCACAAAAAAGTTTGAAAATTTTATCTGCTGAGGCTGTCTTAAACGTGAGGCACCCCCGCGCTACGGGGCACGGGGCTATCAGTACGCCAATTATGGTTGCCCTTATTTTGGAATTTAAGACGGAAACAGCAGAAGAACTCATATTAGATAAAAGCGGGCGGGGGGGTGCTCCCTGACCATAAGCTCACATTGTGTGAAACCTTGAAACGACCCCGATCCCCTTCCTAACAAAGAAAATTTCCTGATGATATCCCAAATCGACCAAAGAATGGGAGGTGGGATGAAAGTCCTGACTGGAAGGAATTGTTGTATTATAGAAAAAATGACGATCAGTAATAAACAACCCGACATCTATACTGCCTATCTTAAATACTACGACATAAGAATACATTAAGTGCACTCCACATTCTCTCTGGGCCCGGAAGAATAAAGCAGGAAATTTATTTTGCTCGAAGGACATCAGCGCTCGAACAGATGGTTTATTCCGACCCTTCAAGGTGTCACCAGACAGCCAAGGAAAAAGATCAAACAATGTGAACAATTTAAGTAAAAATAATTAAACGATTACGAATTATATGAAATTTCGTCTAGAATTCAGGTTACGGTTAAGTAACTAACACTAGGTCAAAATGGTAGCCTAACAAGGAAAAAAGTGTAACAGTCAGGAACTGATGTAATAATTATTATTTTTATTTTATTTTTTTCCTCGACAATCCTAAGTAACTCAAAGCGTGCCATGGGAAGGGTTGAACTACTAACAATTTCTTGCTCTGAAGAAAATCTTTTTCTTAAAAACAAGAAATGAAACAAAATAAAATTTTCGGGGCCCTTTTGGAAATATCTCTTTGGCCATTTCTGCAGGTTGCAGTTCAAGCACAAAAAAATTCATGCATGCGTAAAACTTCGCTTTGAATGTGCAAAAAAGGCAATTTCAGAAAAGGTCTCTATAATCTTTTTGGAAAAAACATCTTTTAGAAAGCCTTCTGTATAGATTTCACTTCTACGTAGACTTCAGAGAATAAAAGATGACACGTCTCATTTCAGTTGGGATTATTTGAATACACAACGAAAAACAGAATTTACTGAAACGTCCCCGGGGCCTTTTTGGAAAAAATCTCGTTTAAAAAGTCTTCTGTATAGATTTCACTTAGAGTACAAAAGATGGCACGTCTGATTTCAGTTGGGATTATTTGAATACACAATGAAATACTGAATTTACTGAAAGGTCCGCGAGGCCTTTTTGGGAATAACATTGTTAGAAAGCTTTCTATATTGGATGAGACAAATGATTTCAGTTGGGATTTGAATACACAAAGAAATATGTAGTTTTCTCAAAGGGACCTGGTGCCGATTTTGGAAATAATATATTTTAGGTATCTTGCAGTTGAGGTAAAAAAATATCAAACCAGTGGATTCGGCCTTTTGTCGTGGCGCATTTTGTCGATTCGCCCTTTTGTCGTGCGCTCTTCTGTCGTATCGCCCTTTTGTCGGATCGCCCTTTTGTCATTCGCCCTTTTGGCTGTCGCCCCTTTGACGTTCGCACTTTTGTGGTGCGCTCTTTTGTCGTTTGCCCTTTTGTTGTGATACGTCAAACGTGGTGCAGTATTTTTAGCGCTGCTTGTCGAGCATTTTCCCCAGATGCTTTCTGTTTCGAATCCCGGCGAAAAGCACATGTTTTTTTCATCTTAGAACACTGATACTCTTTTTACCTTTAAACCAGTGACACTAAACAAGGGACAGGAAAATGCTTATAACCACCAAGTTGCCCAAGGTGTCCGCAGTCAAACCACCAAGCGGTAAGAACAAAATATATGAAATAATATGAGTTATGCCAGTTTTTTTATTAAGTCAACAGTGATTAAAAACCGCCAGACTGCCTGCTTTTCCTCACGCTATATTACTTTCGAATGCGGTAAACGTTCTTTCTATAATACTTCAAAGTAATACAATTTGGAGTTATCGGAGATAAAACCCCTTGTCAGGGACTTGTGCGTTTCTGTAAATTTTACATAGAAGTTTCCTAATGATTTTAAGTAGAATTTTGTTTCCTCAAACACAGTCATCTTTCATTTTAATCACAATGCATTTAAAATGGATATTTCACAATCTTAAACTTTTAGGAACATGTAGATATTTTATTCAAAAACTGCTTAATATAAATTTTAATTCAATTATTTTCAATCTCGGGTTACTGAGAGTTGAACTATACTTTGGTGATACGGTAATCCTGTATTGGGCGCTGCAAATATGGTATTAAATATATAATATGTTTAAGAATAAATACCCAAAAATAACATGTATTATTCAGATTCATAGGGTTCCACCACAGGGCGTTTTCGTGTGCTGTTTGGTAGTGTTCTCTTCACATTCCCGCTTCCTCCGAATTCCTGGAACAAATGACACTCCAGCGGTATATTGCGGAAGTCGAGGTCGATGACCAGCAGCCAGTCTCCGGTGCCATTTTCAGCAGTAGTACATCCAGTCACATGTGGTGCGAAATACCTTAGAGCTATGAGGTGCCATAAATGTGCGTCGTATTCGATGACCACAGTGTTTGCTCACATTTTCGCCCACTAAAATTTTTTTTGATGTGGTTACTCGATGGCTCGTTAAGCTCTACCGTCACTTCCTGATGATAACACGTTATCACCACTCTCGGTGGGTGCGCAAAGTAATGGGAACTATTTTTTATATATCACCTTCAGTTCTGTACTCCATATCAGTTACGTCTTATACCGGGTGCGCCAAATAAAAGTGGCCCCGTAGCCACACGTTGTTAGGCGGGTTAAAGTTGCTTGAAGGGTTTCCAGTTAAAACAACTTTGTTCCACTTGTAACCGGTTTCTGCGTGTACAGCTGCAAAGGAATTCTCCGGAGTGGTTAGGGACAGCCAGAGCAGTGTAAGTACACTGTCATACATGTAAGTGAAGAGAGAACAAACGCAACGGAAATGGTTTTAAGTACGGAACAGCGGATTTTTGTTGTCGAACAGTATTTTAGAAAAATCTCATGCAAGGTTTTAAATGAGTTCTTTACAGAAAATTTTCCACATTGTGCAGCACCGGCGAAATCAGTGGTACAGAAGTTAGTGCGGAAATTTCGTGAAACCGGCACGGTGTGCAACAGGAAAAGAAACAAGCCCAAAACAATTCGTACAGAAGATAATATCAAGGATGTGTGCAAAATGATATTACAAAGCCCTCGGAAGTCGATTCGCCAATTATCGTCTATGATCGTTACCACTGGTTTCAGCTCATTTTACTAACCGCCAATAAATTCATTCTGGCCTTTGAAAGAGCTAAACTGAAGTCACCATCATATCCTGGGGGACCTGGACAACTGTGCACGTGTGGTTTTCACTGATTAGTCACGATTCAGTTTAAATCTTGACTCCCGACGTAATCTCATCCGTGTAGAAAAAAGACTCGCACGAGCATTGGAATAGCCGTGGAAGCTCTAAATTTCATGCTTGATTTTTCTTGTCTGGAAAGACACCGCAAACGGTCGCACATTGCTCCTAGTGGTTCGGTTGCCAGCCAGAAATATAGACCTGGGACACTGAGTCCCTACCTTAAGCTAGTCCAGGTGCTGTCAGCGGAGAGTTCCTCCTTATGGACGATAACGCCAGACTGCATCAAGCTCAGTTGGCGGAAGAATATCTGGGAACAGAATGTATCGCTCTAATAGATCAATCAATTTATTCGCCGTACGCTAATCCTATTCAGCATTTATGAGTTGCCTTGGGAAGGCGAATTGCGGAACATCTCTACAAAGAACACTCCCAAACCTCCGAATCTCCTTTTGGAGGAATAGCGATTAATTACAAACGCATCATTTGTCATTTTACTGTCTCTTTAACAGTACAGGGTGGCATTGCGAAAGCTCTCTGACTCATACAGACAATCACCCGGCCAACTGACTGTTTCGAACAACGACAACGGAGAGCTCATATTTTGCACTTATTCTTCCCATATGCATATTTCTTGTTTGCTATTTTATTGCAAACAAAACGAAATATATAAATTTTTTAATGTGTTTCCATTAAAGTTCTTTTCACAGTTTTTTGCATTTCGTTTCGTCCATCGCGAGTAATGTGCAATTTGATAAATAACTGTTGGCCGACAGGTGGCGAAGTGTTCTAAGCGCTGGATTTTACCATTCAGCCAGAAAGGTTCGAAACCCTGTAACGCATGGATGTTGTGTTTCTCTTACGGTACTTAATGTCTCCGTTCCTTGAAGCTAGTGGCCCTAAATTAGGAACAAGCGGCTGTTTGTAGTCCATCCAGTTGTTCAGGGTGGTTATTAATCGTTCGAACTAAAAACTGTCTTTTCATTTTGGATATTATTGCTGATTTTTAAATTTTCCATTCCTGATATAGCATCGCTTCATATATTTTCTCAAATATATTACAACTGATACCTATAGGAGGCTTACGAGATGAATAAATATTAACAGTACGGTTTTTTCTCTGCTCACAAAATTGTCAAAGAGGAATATACATAATGCATGACTTTCGTTAAATTTTCGACCAGTAAATAATGTGCCACGATTTTCTACTCCGGACATTTAAGAAATGGTAGAAATTACAAAAACGAACGTCCCAGGGTAATTTAATGAACTCAAAAATACCACTTTGACCATTTTAATCGAATAAGGTGTGCTGAAATGATTAATAGATTGATTGATTGATTCTGAATCAGTGGTCGTTCTTGGCAGCTGGAATTACAGCGCACGTTCTAATCGTACAGATTCAGAAAAACAAAATATGAGCACCTTTGATTGCAATGAAACAATGAGTTTTGCGCTCAAATCCAGCACAATGCAATGTTAAGAAAACATCCATGGCAGTTAACAGCTTTACAACGTAAGAAAAAAACTTCTCCTTGGAGAGAATTGCCGGAAGCTCATATGGACTCATATAATTATTCCAGTGAATAGAAGTATTAGCTCAACACTGCCAGAAAATTCCGTGCTTCGTAGCAAAATTTATTTAGACCTTATATCACTCACAATTGAAGAAAAACATTTTTTCACTTTTTTTTCAACTTTTCATTATTTTAATCTCTGAATTCAAACTAAAACTTCACTAAATTTCAAAATCTACTTCACAAATTTTTCCTTTCCCCAGTTGATCAATAATCGATTTTAAATTTCCGGTATAACATTTTTTTTCAAATGAACTTTCTCAGAGAAAAGGAGTTTCATTACACAGGTCTGAAATTTTTTTTCAGCTGCATTTCATGTTTTTGGTAAATATCATGTTTTCGAGTGTGCTAAATCCAAAAATGACCTCTATTTCCCTCCATCAGTTACAGTTGTTTTGCAAACTACAAGGTGTCTGCATAAAAAAAGCATGACAATTATGAGAAAACCACCATTTAATTACAATGAACTAAAAATATTTCTTATAATAAACAAACAATTTCTTCATGAAATGTACTTAACATTCCGTGTTCATTCTTTTTTGCCTATGCAACCTTTTCTTCTTCTCCTTGATACTTCTCCGAACGCGCTTCTGCTTTCCACTTTCTGTTTCCCGCTTGAGCATCCAACAGTAGTCAGCTAGCATATTGACGTCCCATCGTCCTTGGTAGCGTCTCTCGATATCACGGACATCCTGGTGAAATCTTTCACCCAACACTTCACTGAGGGCTCCCAAGTTTTCGGGAAAATAGTCGACATGGAAGTGTAAGAAATGAACTTTTAAGCTTATCTTGCATCCTTGAGCTTTATACGCAGCCAACATGCGTTGTACAATGGTTTTGTATTGAGGGTCTTTAGTATTACCGAAAAACTTCTGCACTACGTCTTTGAAATAGTCCCACGCTTCTTTTTCTTTTTCTCCCATTGTTTCTGAAAAGAGGGGATCGGATAACAGTTTTCTTATGTCGGGGCCAGTAAAAACTCCCTCTTTCAACTTGGCTTCAGACAGTTTTGGTAACTTGGAACACAGATATCTGAAACATTCCCCATCTTTAGGCAGTGATTTCACAAACTGCTTCATAAGCCACAATTTAATATGAAGAGGTGGTAATAAAACCTTTTCAGGAGGAACCAAGATTGTATTAATAACGTTATTTTCGCCGGGGATAAAGGCGTCTCGATGTGACCAGTCAGTTTTTGTCCAATGGAGATTTCTTGCTCGACTGTCCCACAAGCAAAGGAAACAGAAATATTTCGTATAACATGCCTGCTGGCCCAACAACACGGTTAGTATTTTGCCGTCTCCAGAAAGCATCCAGCGATATTCTTGATTTTTCATTTTCTTAAGAACCATTGCCACATCGTTATAGTTTTCCTCCAAATGCACGGAGTGTCCTACGGGAAGTGTTGCAAATTTATTCCCATTATGCAGCAAGACTGCTTTGAGGCTTGTTTTTGAGGAATCAATGAATAGGCGCCACTCAGATTAATCATATTCTATTTCAAAACACTTCATTAGCCCCTGAACATCACTACAAAAAACGAGATTTCCCTCTTTGGAGAAAAATGTAGTGAATTCTCTCTCTCGGTGCCTGTACCACGAAAATGAGGTTCCGGGTGACAGCAGGTTTTTATTTTTTAATCTGGACCCCAGCAATTCGGCAGCATCTTTTGAAAGGCCAAAATCTCTAATCAGGTCATTGAGCTCGCTCTGATAAAAAAGTTGGGGTCCCTCATCAACAGAAAAATCTGAACTAGATTCGTCCTGGGGAGGTAAAGTGTTTCCGTCCTCAGAATCACTCAGGATATCATCGAAACTGGAAGGTGGGTGTGGAACTGGTATTGCAGAGCTATGAGGCACTGGACGAATAGCTGAATTTAGGTTTGGGTAAGATATTTCCTTTTTATTTTTTGTATTGAAACCTTTCACATCTACCGAACAGAAATAGCAGTCGGTAGTGTGGTTTTGCTGTTCACGCCACATCATAGGAATGCCAAAACGAAATGAGTGTTTTTTACCCCTAAACCACAAACGGAGGTCTTCCTCGCACCTTCTGCACACCTTATGAGGAGCCCAGGCTTTGTCTTGATCCCAAAGTTTCAAATTGAAGTAAGCAAAATACACTTTCTTCACGAAATCACTTATGTTTCTTTGTTGACTTTTAACAGTGTATTCACCACAAATAAAACAAAAGTTGTCAGTAGAAATAACACAACCTCTTGGAGCCATAATATATAACTAAAAACAAGAGCATAGTCACCTTTGAATGCCAAATGTAAACTGAGTGTGGCTCCTCGCTGTTTGTATACACCACATTGAGTACACACTGACTCTCCGTACATCTAGAAGCAAACGCTTTTCCTGTGGTGAAGCAGATAGAAACTAGCGTCGTTCCCTTCAAAAAGACCAGTGAAATAACACGTAAAACATGGGTGAACATGAGATCAAACGAAGTTATGTGGACACCTGTGCGTCTGCCTATCGTCTCTCTCTGTAGTTGGGCAGGTTAATCGGCAACACCTGCTTCTTCCTATGGCTCGATAAAACAAAATTCCAAAATGGCGCTGTATATAAATAAAAGAAAACAGCAAAAAGTTTCTTTTTATATTTTTTTCCCGTTCTTAAAGATAAAAATTAATGCTTTCGAGGGATTCTCTAGGCACTTTTAGCCTCGAATATCCAGTAGTCATCTATATAAGCTATGCAACATAACCAAAGCAACCTAGATCCTGAACTTATTTAGCATGTTGAAGCATGATCAAATCTTACAAAACGCTTGTTTGTACTCTTTCCTAACACCCTAGATAACGTGTATAAACATGCTCAACCCAGCCAGTAAGATTCCTCACTTTTCGCTATAAACAAAATAAACCGGTTTGGACATGATCAACCTGAGCTTCCTCACACCGCCAGCACCACCCTTGCCCTGCTATCCTTCCCCCACCACCACCATTCCGCTCATTTTCTCTTTGTATTTATTCTTGAGTCTCACTCTGATACATATTGAATGAAAGTAAGAAATCACTTTTGCATAGGATTTTTAGAATCAAGAATAGGATACCAGATTTCGAGTTAAACGGGAGTGTCACTCTAAATGAAACTACAAACACGAGTTTTGCAAGAAAACCTGACGTGATGGGATTTTTTGAGTATTTTTCCCTGTTTCAGTGAGTAAAATTCTATAAGAAAGAGTATAAAAATCCTGTGCAGTGTTTTGGTTGCAGACCTGTGTTATTTACGCTTTCCAACCGTAGGTTGAAGAAGCGTATATGCTCAGGCTTTGTCCGTCCGTCCGTCCGTCAGTCCCCACGATAACTGGCGTAAAAATAGGTCGATTTCGATGAAATTTTAGTATGTGGTTGGGAACCACCCTGGGACGAACCCTATTGAAAATGGGACAAATGGGGTCAAAGGTCACGACGTAGGAGCGGGATCATTCCATTACCCTTATGCATCATAACTTGCGTAAATATGGTTCGATTTCAAGAAAAGTTTACTATGTGGTAGGAGACCACCTAGGGACGAATCCTGTTGTAAATGGGACAAATGGGGTCAAAGGTCACGACGTAGGAGCGGGATCATTCCATTACCCTTATGCGTCATAACTTGCGTAAATATGGTTCGATTTCAATGAAAGTTTACTATGTGGTAGGAGACCGCCTAAGGACGAACCCTATTCAAAATGGGTGAAGTGGGGTCAGAGGTCAGGACATAAGATCGGGATGCATTCCATTGCCCTTATGCGTCATAACGTGCGTAAAAATGGTTCGATTTCGATGAAACTTCTGTATGTAGTAGGGGACCACCTGGGGACGAAACCTATTGAAAACGGACGAAATGTGGTCAACGTTCAGGACATGGGATTGCGATCCATTCCATTGTCCTTATCCCATATTACTAAAGTGGATGTCAAGTAATTTTGCTTCCTATACTTCCAATGGAAAAACTTTTGTACACATTTCCTTCACAATTAATGTGTTCGCAAGGATGCAAATTTGAACATCGATTAAAATAACTTCATATTATAACTTCGAAAACTTAATATTTTCTAAAACATAACCATAATTATATTAAAAATCAATAGCTTTTCCTTTGGTGGTGTTGAAACCAGAGAAAAGATGGCGCGACCTGTACTTTGATGACGTCAGTGGACAAAAAAATGTTGGATTTCATAATTACGGTTATGGTTTAGAAAATATTAGGTATTCTAAGTTATGAAATGAAGCTATTTTAATCGATGTTCAAATTTTCATCTTTGTGAACGCATTAATTGTCCAGAAAAAAGATGGCGCGACCTGTATTTTCATGACGTCAGTAGACAAACAAATGTTGAATTGCATAAATATGGTTATGTTTTAGAAAATATTAAGTATTGCAAGTTATAAAATGAAGATATTTTAATCGATGTTCAAATTTTCATCCTTGGGAACGCATTAATTGTGGAAAAAATGCGTACAAAAGTTTTTCCATTGGAATTATAGGAAGCAAAGTTACTTGACGTCCACCTTAAAGTAGCAATTCTTGTATGTATGTATGTACATTTTATTTTGAAAACGGCTCTAAGAATTTTGATGAAAGCCGTTAACCTACCGTTTTCTGGTACTAGAAATCAATTTAGCTTGATCTCGACTTTAGAAGAAATCGTTTAGTGGGTTAAATAACCAACCCGAAATATAACGTTTTTAGTGATGGCGTTGTTCCATTAATGTTACCAATGCTTAGAAATCTTATGACGTCACAACTCGCGTTTGACAATGTTGGCGCGCGGTCACGCCATCTGTCTCTTTACGTCACGCGTTGTGTGTGGATCCTATTAAAGATTTATGACGTCACACTCTTTTTTTTTTTTTTTTTGATTGGAGGTTTAACGACCACCGTGAGCAACTCAATGGGCTATGAGCAGTCGCCCGTCCCTAATTTAGGGTCACTGGTTCCAGGGATAGGAGAGAGCCAGTGCTGTAAGACAAACACAACATCCATGCCTGACCGGGATTCGAACCCGGGCCCCTTACGGACGAATGATCAGAGGCCAGCGCCTTAGACCACTGCGCCACCGGGGCGGCACGTCACACTCTTGCGGCGGGCAGATGGTCGCGATTCCCATCTGCCTCATTACGTCACGCGTCGTGTGCGTATGCCCGGCAGCACGATAACTCGCGTAACAACCGTTGGATTTAGATGAAATTTTAGTATCTGGTAAAGGATCACCTGGGAAAGAACCCTATTTAAAGCGAACGGAATGGGGTCAAAGGTCAGTACATAGGAGAGGGATCCATTCCACTGCTATCATGCGCCATAACTAACGTAAAAAAGGTTCGATTTCGATGAAAATTTAGTATGTGATAGGGGACCACCCTGCGACAAACCTTATTGAAAATGGGCGAAATGGCGTCAAAGGTTAGGACTCAGGAGCGGGATCTATTCCGTAGCCCTTATGCATCATAACTTACGTAAAAATGCTTCGATTGCGACAAAACGTTATCGTGTTATTTCGGAGATCTACCAAGCCGGTTCTGTTGAATATCATCGAAATGGAATCAAAGGTCAGGGCACAGGACTGAGATTTATTTTACAGACATTATTCTCATAACTTGAGTAATGATTTCTGTAATGTTGGAAAGCGTATTATAATCAATCCATTGCATGATTTTACTAACTTGTTGAACAAACGCAAGCCGAATAGAGAGCTCGGAAGGTTAGGTCTAACCTTTTCTCTTATTAGTCTTTTTACAATATTTTAGTGCGTATTTCTCACTATTTTAAGATGGTGCTAAACATACGACATACTGCACAGGATTCGATTTCCGTCCGAGCTTTATAAATGCTGAAATGAAATGAAGCAGAAGTTTTCAAAATTTTAGTTCCACATCTACTTAGCGCTCTTGAAAATCATCGAAAATGATAATCACATAAAAAAAAGGAAGAGTTCTTTTAGGGTAGAACGAAATCTACAACTGGCTGCATTAGGGTGTAACATCACCTACTTCTTCTGAGGCGCATGCCCAGCAGTGACTGATCGAAGCACTGGCGTTTTTGTATAATGTACTGGAACTGAACGGTGTAATTGCAGAATGCAAATTTCGGGACCGTAAGAAAAAATATCTCATTGCAACCCCTTTTTATCAGTTATTAGCCATAATATATGGCACAAAGTGATAATTATTATGCATATTCTTAATTCAAGACTTCATTCGCAATATAGAGACTACGCGATCTGCACCTCATACATTGGTAACGTTTCTTCATAAGCATTGTGGATTTACATTTGTTGTTTTTGTAGAATATCACGCTACCCCTAAAAGTTATAGAGAAAACTAGCTTTTATTGCTGAAAATGTTAGCAATATAACTCCTAAAATATCATGAAACGCATGACATACGATTTTATATTGCATGTACAATTTGTATGAAGGTCCATGCATATAAACAACTGAAATTCACAAACATCGTCGCGGTGCTTCACCTTTATATAGTAGTGAATAAATTTAATGGCTCATCGTTTTTTCCTCTTTCACAACAATGTTTTTCGAAAAATCACAGCACGAAACATTTCTTAGCGGTTCACGTTACAAGGCTTATTAAACTGCGCACTACAGAGGACACATGCGTGATAAATAAGTGTATCTGTTTCAATGGTTATTCCACCGACTTTTCAATTTCCAAACTTGTGCCAAGATCGAACAAAATACTGCACATTTTTATAACAACATTCTGAACTGGTTTGGGATAACTATGAATAACTAAAAACATTCTAAACACTAATAACAGCCATATACTGTATCAGGCCACGCTATTGTTAAAAGTAGCAAGAAAAACAAGAGGTATCCAGATCATGCTCACATCAGATATTGGGAAATAAACAAAACTAGAGTGTTGAAGCATCTTTTTTTTAATTGTTCATGATATTTTATTATTTTATTTTGTTCATGGATTTAACGACAACTGTAGGAAACTCGATGAGCTATAAGCATTTTTCAGTCCCTAGTTTAGGGCAACATGCTGCATGGAAGAGTGAGAGCCAGTACCCTAAGACAAATAAAACATCATGCCTCTGCGGGATTTGAATCTGAAGCTATCTTGTATGAATGGTCCGAAGCCACATCCTTGGTCATTGCGCCACGCAGACCGTTCTTTTTTTACGAAATGCAGGTTGTACGACACGTCTGTCTTTAAACCTCTTTTGCTTTAATTTTTCACCATGTTATAACTCCGGTGAGGATGCAATTTAAAGACATAAGTCTGTAGGTTAAATGATATTACAGAACAGAACCGCTAAATACTATAGAGCACCAGTATCATCAAATACATTTAGTTTTTACATAGAAAAATCTGATATATAAATAAAATTTTAAGGTTAGTGTTTAAATTCCATACTTTGTGTTAATTGTTAAAAACACTACTCATCGTATTCGAGGGTGGTATAAGTTAATGACGTTCACCACATTTCGCTTTGTTTAATTTAATTGCAGTTGGGATAGGCATATCTTTAGAAAACACCAATGTTGGACATCGGTGGTTAATTCATTCTTGATGCATAGATAGTTTCTGTTGAAATTTTGGATGAGTCAGTGGAAACCTCGATGTTTTTGCTAAGCCCCAGAATTCAGAGTATTCGGTCTGCAGCAGAAAATGGGCAATAGATACGTAAAACTGTGTTAGTGATTACTCAGTAATAACTTCGAGTAAGCATTAGTACTTGTTACATGTTCAATGTAATGATCGAAGCACGATGTTTCTCCGACGCATCGTTGTAAATTTCAAAGATTTCTTTATAAACTGCGTAACTAACACTTTTCCATCTGCAGCACTGAATGGATAATCGATTTATAAAATTTCTGTTTAATAAAACAGTAATACTAACGTATTAAGGAACGAGGAACAAAACATTTGTTGAAACGCTCGAAGTGTCGGTATAAACCTCTAGGATTTTCGATGCTTCGTTGTGAACCTGGATGTTTGAATTACTGTCTCGGGCCCGTCTGGTGTTCCTCTATGAGTTTTCACATTCGACCGTGCTATTTATTTATCGAAAGAGTTCGGAGTAGGAAGATCTGCAATAAATGATTTCATCGGAGATTCTCAAAAAAATCGAAAGTTATGTAAACAAGTCGAAACAGCAGATGAAACTATAAAAGTAAGAAAGAAAGTATTAAAACTGCGAACGTGAGGACCATGAAACTGCCAGCAAAATATGACTCTGCAATACATGAGGGGTAAAAAATTAAAACAGCAGAAAACAAAGTAACCACGGGCATTTTTGGAAAAGGGATTCTCGATATAAATTTTTGAAGTTGTGAATCCGGTTATTGGTGTAAATATGACATGAATGGAAAGTCAGCTTATATCCTAAAATTTGGAAATTTTGTCGACCTGGATAGGAAAACGAACCCACGTCTCCCAGTTTGCGCCCGAGTCTGCTACCCACTACACCACCCAGAACGACCAAGTCTCAAGTTTCCGATTAAATTGAATATAACTATCACAGGATTCGCTAGTCGAAGCAGCCGGCATTCATATATAATGAATCTGGAGATTGACTTACCATTCATGTTATCTTTTCACCAAGAAACTGATTTACAACTTCAAACATTTTTATTGTACAATAGTGTAATCCCCTATTTCATTTATTGCGATTATCGGTTTTAACGACTCTTAACAAATAAAATAAAATAGTTCTCCATTTTTGAGGTATTTCCCATTGTTAATCCCATTTGCACATGTCGATGATGTATGTATGAGAAATCCGTATGTATGAAAAAATAGTAAAAATTGCATGAGATATCGTTTCCTCCGTCTGGAATGGAAAAAAGACAATTATTGTCCAAAAAAAACAACAACTTTTAAATGTAAATTGAAACAAAAAGTACGTAAAGCAATATCGAAATATTCGTCATGATAAAAGCACAATGAAGAAACATATACATAAATAAAAATGATGTATTTACATAGAATGCATCCATGTAGTCTGATATTCCTGGGATCTGAGGGAACTCGTGAATAACCACACATAAAACCGTATGCACTAATAGCGCTGCGGATGCATTGAAATGCTTATTCTGGATGAAATCGTTCCTGGAGAGAATGCACCCCTTGTTCGATGAAATATATTATAACACTGCACATGAAATCAATAAAACTCCTGCAATACCAAAACATCTATATTAGACGTTTCTACTAGAATCAAAGCACATCATGGAACACATACAAAGTGTGTTCAGTGTGTATCTTAGAAGTCACTGTATTCCTCTACCACGGAGGTATGTGGGTCCCACAGATTAATACACAGAACTTTGGAAAAACTTGCCCAGCCATTTAACAATTGGAATGTTCTAGAAACTCTGAAAGAACCCGCACTCACAACGCTTGAACTATACATCTTATCACACACACACCCCATTGATTTTTTTACCAGCTCCTAAGTGGGTTAAAAAGTTTCAGAAGGAAGATTAAACGTTTACTCCACGAAGTAGCAAAGGGAGGAAACAATGGCGGACATACAATCTCTATGACATATCCCACTTGCAAAATACGGGCATGATGAACCTACGCAGCATAAAGACAAACGCCATCGCAGTACCACGCGTTGAAGGGAAGAACTGAACCAAACAAGGATTTTCAAATCCAGTGGCCCACCTACCAAAGCTCATTACGAAAAGCGGGGAAAGTCCTGGCCGTGACCTTCTAATTAAACCCGACTTTGTGTGCCTGTCATGCTAACCTCCGGTAACCAATGCATCCAGGAGGCTAAATGTAAGAACCTGAACAAACCAAATTTAAGTTTTAAAATTTTGTCATTATTGAATTATAATATTTTTTAAAATACAATAGTGCAAGCTACTTTTCAATGGAATAATTACATGTATAAAGTTAAACATAGAAATTTGCTATAATGCACGCAGGCAATAAGAAGATATTAGTCGTTTTATGTTTCTACGCTGATTCTTTTAATCCCTGTTAAAGGTATTCTTTATCTTAAGAGTGAAAAAAAGTTCCCTTAATTCTCATGTTACTTTGTATGCAACAACAAGCTGAATTGTTTAGTATTACTTCGTGTTTTTTGAGATCAGTTTAAGTTCAATACATAAACTTTCGGCTGTTATCGGCAGAACATCGATTCTAAAAATTCGGCGCTCCAATGGCTGCCTTTATCCCCCGCTGTATCTGATTCGTTTCCAGCCTGCAAATAGTTCACCAAGACGTCGATTCCGGTAAATCATGCTGTCGAAACATCGTTCGGACCAAACCTCCAGAAAACCAGTTTCGCGATAAATGCGGCAGAATGATGGAACTTCCGAAAAACATTAGCTTTTCTCACAAACTGCGATTTATGCAATCTGCCGTCATAAACCCTAATTTACGAAAGAATGCGCATATTCCGGCTGTTACATTATAATGTATGTGCGTTTTCTACGCTTCGGCAAGAAGTCGATTGGCTTGCACATAGCCAGTGAGAACTGAGTCGAAAGAGAGTAATTCGGAGAACAAGATGCATGAAGAATATTATCTTAGTGTGAAAAAGGTTTATTCTGTCAGCAAAGTAGTGTCTCTCTATTTACCCGCTGTCTCATTTCGACTGCACGGGTAGACCAAATCTCCTCTTAGCGAATAAAGTGACACAAGCCCACACACAATGTATGTGTACTTGTGTCACTTTTCTCGCAAAGATGCGAATTGAAGATAGCCATTGCCGCAATAAAAACACCGAAACCTTAAAATGATTTATGTGAGTACTTCAATGCTTACATATCCCGGATACGTAATTCTCCTCATAGGCCCCGGCTACTCCGAATTTCCAAAACAGCTCTAAGCCAAACGCATTCCCGAAATTGTCTTAATCGCAATGCCATATACACACTTATGAAATACGCTGCCGGAAACATTGAAACTGGACCTATACAGACAGGTGGAACCGTGTGGTAAGATGAACTCCGTTTATCACTGAACCGAGCTTACGGCACGGCACGGGAGTGGCAGCGATAGCATCACCCCACATACCTCTTGCGCAAGGTTGACTCCGTTCAACGCGATGGGGGATATGTGACAGTTTGGGGAGTCTTCTCATGAGACACATTCGGTCCTGTAGTGTGTCTGAAGAGGTCCTTAACCACTCGGCTCTGCTCCCATGTGCTGTTTGATAACCTACACGCTTTCATGACCTTCGCGCATCCTGTGGTGTATGGTCTGTTCCAGCAAGATAATGCGCTTCCACACTGGATGGCAAATCCAGACATAGCTCGAGTAACACTTATCTGAGCTTGGAACCATTCACTGGTCCTCTAAGTCCACAGATTTAAAGACTGTGAAAGCTCTCTGAGATTTCGTGAGTGGAACAGCAGATCCATGGATCCTGTGTACAGGCACTAGAGATGGCCGACACGGTTTTTGGATGTCTCATGCTTTATTCATTGAGTGTATACTCGTACACATTTACGGTTTTATGAACATAATTTTCCAAAAGCGGGGAAGACGTCGAGGAAGTCTCTGAGAGTAGTACTCCCTCACCAGGGAGTAGCTCTGGAGTGTAAGGGGGGGTCTCTTGAGCGCAATTGACCACGAACTGGGAGAAGCTCTAAGTGTAACTGACCGTTTTCGCAAGCTTCTTGAGTAAAACAGATTAACACACGTTCTTTCAACCTGAACCTAAAGGATCTTCGTGTCTAACATATGTACGAAAAGACACACTGACACCGGATATGATAGATGTGCCAAGAAATGTTGCGTGAAACTTCGAATTTTTTTCCAAGAGCAAATCATCTTAGTTACGGAAGTGAATATCACTTTCAAATTTGATTACCTAAGGATTTCAATAAATTTGAAGCACATTTCTGGGATGAAAAAAATAATTGCCACAATTCTTAAGAGTTTGGAGAGGTCTGGGACAATGTCTATTTCTATTTACGTTTGTGAAATGTTTTTGGTAGCTGAGTCCATCACTGAAGGTTTGAAACCTCTATTGATAGCAACATGTATGACGTAATCACGTTCTTTCAATAGATCGTTAACAGAACAAACGTCTTAGGCTGGGTAGAAATGCAAAAAAAAAAGGCACTCATTTTGTGTTGGATGGAATGGTTTGACATCTCGACGTGGTAAGCGATAAGCAAAGTTTGCGATGAAGAATAGTGATGAATGATACTTCACACAGCGTAACTGCTACATTTAGAAAATTAAGAGAGCCATCTTGGTCCAATTCTTGAAAATACACCAGTCGTAATTTAAAAAACTTGATATCAATAAATCTTGCATAGGCCATCACTATTGCGAGAATAATCATAAATGTTTCAATGACTCTCCCGTAGACCAGCCCACAAGGGAGAATAATCACTGGTCTTTTTCTGACGACAAAATATTGTTCGGAAGTCCTAGAGTAGGTTTTGATCTTGACTTTTTAAATGCCATTTACATTTTTTGAAACCATTCTTCCCTAGTGAATGATTCATCCTAATATTTTTCTCTCTCCAGCACTTAGAAAGTGCTCCTAAAACACTGCATGTAATACGAAGCGGACAACTGTCGCCCAAGATGTCAATACACCATAGTCCTGAGAAAGCTAGTTCTTTCATAATATTCCATGTGAAATTAAAGTAGGCGTTCAGCTGTAAATGCATTTAAAAATGTTTTTTAACTCACATAAAAGTGAAAAATCTGTTAACGCAAAGTCGGCTGTTCATTTTAAAATACAGAGTGCTGAGAGATTTGAAATTTATATTGCGGTATACTACTTCCTTTAACTCATACTCACCTCCCGGCTTTCAGCAACACGCTAGTAAAACCGTTTGGTACAAATCATCATTCGATTTGATACGGTCGGTTCTTGGTGCATAAGCTGAGAGTAGAAACTACTAAACACAAAACACAGACGGTTTGCACGGCATATGTGAAAGATGGACAAATCATTGGAACTTCTGTTTCCTGAAAATAATTAATAATAATTATTTTCTTCAACAAAAAATGTGCGTATAAAGTTTAAAGCGCTCACGTCGCTAATGCCAAACAGCTGGACATCATAATGGAATATACACAGTTCCAATGAATAACCAACAAACAATTATTGCATTGAAGCAAACATTTTGTTGGTAAAATATAATTTTGGATTTGCTATTAGAATATGGTTACAAACATTACTTTTCGTTTTTAATAGCTTTTTTTGCAGTTAATTAGTAAAAATGCTTTGATGCTCTGCATTTGAACTTAAATATAGCAAGCATCTTTAATATATTTTGCATATATTTACAACAACCAATTATTCATTGCTAATAACAATTCTTATTACGAAATCTCTGCAGAGAAAACATGAATAGATACAAAATGAAAGAAGAAAACCCTGATACGTGGCTTTCTACTCCAACAGCGGAAGTTTCTCTGGAGGATTGGATTGATCAATACTATGCAAGTCCAGAAAATGTGCTTTGGATTACATTAACAAGGCTGAACGAACTCTTCCAGGGAATACCAAAGGACACGACGAAAATAAAGCACGTAAAGAGATGAAGTTCGGGAAAGACCCGTTCCAAGAGACAAGGTCGACAGAGTTAACTGACAGATCAGTTCAGTTGTTTCAGCAGAACTCTTTGGCCTAACCCAGTTGATGTCGGTTCGCTTCGCACCCGCAGTCGTGGATCCGAAGGTCTTACACTTTCGTTTTCCTCTTCAGTCGGAGTTAGTGTTTAATTGCCCATTAATTATCTACTGGATCGACAATCTTTAGGAAGTGATACTTGAACCATATTATAATAATATCATCTTCGGTTTGATCTAATAATTTGCAGAAAAATGGAAATATCCCACACTTTAAAAAATTCCATTTTTTTCATATTTTGATTTTCTTCATTACTCTTTCAATCCTGAGTTAAAAGACAGCAGCTCAGATCTCCGAGATGAGGTGCGGGTTAACCGTATATATCTCGTATTCGTTAATGTTTAACTTGGTAGTCTATTAATAAATATGAGATTTGGCTAATACTTCAAATCCTGGCCGATGGCAACTCACTGGCCCTGTGTCTGAGATTTAAGAGTCAAATCTGACCTGCTGCCATCTATTAGACGCTATGAAATATGCTCTGGTCGAGTTTTGTATCGGCCTACTTGTGTAATGGTAAATCCGTTTCCTGACTATTGTGCCTGGCCCTTAAATGCATCTTGATGAATGCCAATTGTGTCCCTTCTCCGAAATGTTTAATATGACGGAAACATTCTTTATGTTCATGAATTAGTAGATAAAGTTAAAATAAATAAATAGCGTGCCAAGGGAAAAATGTGTGATGATGTGAATCAGCACAGCATATTCTGAAGAGAAGCGAAATTCCGTAGGAAGAAGTTTTCGTAATACGGCCTACCAAATGTGTTTGTTTTAGTACCCTCTAGTAGTTTGTGGTCGAAGGGACGCTATTTTCCGGAAATCAATAACATATATTTTCTATTCTACCCTCCTTTTCTATAACGGTGTGCAAAAAAACCCATAGGTTGATATTAGATATTTTTATGTCCCTAAAATAAATTTAAATTGCATTTCTAAAATATCCGTCAAATTTTTAATTTAGCTGATCTCATGGAAGAAGTTTTTGTAAATCTGTTTGACGATCATTTGAGGACGGTGACCAATTGTCATATTACGGTCGAAGAACAATCAATGAAACAAAATCAATAAGTGTTATCTATGCTAGAGGAATTTGTAACAAAGACATAATGACAACATGCTTTGGCATTTTATCCTAGTCATACAGTGGTTTTGCTTTTACATGTCTCTAACCTATCAGGAGTATGAACGGGCGCTTAAATTGGCATGTGGGAGTGGACGGTACTTTGCCTATTGATATTTCATTATAACAGACTCGGTGGCGCCACTCTTCTGAATGACAAGATTAATTAATAATCATACAATAACACGAGCTACACGGGTGCAACTCGATAAGGAAGTTATTTGTACAAGTTTCGTACATTTAAACAATCCAGCAACATGGAGACCCGTAAAGTCATGTCATTGGCCATTCCTAAACTAGGAGGTAAAACTTTCTCCCTTCACTTACCGTACAGATCATTATGTCGTGCTTATAAAAATGGAAATGTCGATTTTTCTAGGGACAAAATACCATTTTTATCTTCCATTACAGGACGTTTGTTTCTTAAGAGGAATAAAAACGCGTGTTTAATGCCACGCTATTGTTTAAGTGAATGTGCTCAGGGAATTCTTTCTAGAATCTTTGATTAGCGACTGAACTAAGAAGGATTCTTCTGAAAAAATTTCTTGAAACGAACCTTTCATTTCTGATCTAAAATAAATGTCGCCATGCGGATTTTTTTGCTTGCACTATAAAAAGTGTTTGAATACCAAAAACATTTAAATATTTTACTTACTTTTGTATAAAAATCAAAAATTATTTTATTGTACCAAAAACTAAATAGGCTGCAATGGAATACCGTCTTAGCACGATTTATTTTAAAAGATGAAATACTATATACAGGTTAAAACGTACATTAGTAATTTCGAAGGGACACTCACTTCATCTTCAGATGTACTGAAACAAACGCTATCTTAATATCATACATATACACTTGTGCACCATGGGTACCCTACTACTTGGTCACGTGACATGACGTGGCTGTTGTGAAATTTGTATGCAAATCATGATGAGGATAATTATGAGTACGAGATTAAATTAGAATTAAAACATGTCATACTACTCGATACAACAATCCGTCTCGTAATACATTAATAAGCTGTTCCCAATCTCCAGATAACTCAGCAGGGGTGCAATCATTGCAGCATTGCTCTCCAAAGACTGTGATATATACGATCTCCAAGCATAGTTGTGAGTGGGTAGAGGCTGGGTTGCCAGTAGTTTGGTATTTTCCCAGTCTGGGTACATATCACCAGAAATAACATTCCTAGCCAGGGCTGTGCTGTTTAGGTTTGCCTTTAAACTGCATTTATGCTCCTATACTCGCAAGCTCATTTGTCTTTTTGTAGATCCTACTTAATTACTGATGGTTTCACCTGATCGTGGGTCTAGCATAGAAATATTGTACACTCCCCATTTTTGCAGCATGTGCTTTTGCATAGGTCTTTTTTAACGTACGTTGACATACATTTAGTACTAACACCAATTCTAAGATTATGTTTAAAACATAAGCGAGATAGCACATTACAAATGTATGGTATGTATTCATACATATATATGTGGTATTGAGATGGCGTTTGTTTCAGGACATTTGAAGATCAAGTGAGTGCTACTTCGAAAGTACTAATGTACGTTTTAACCTGTATATAGTATTTCATCTTTTAAAATAAATCGTGCTAAGACAGTATTCCATTGAAGCCTATGTAGTTCTGTTGCACGATATCATCTAACTTGTATATGTATCAAAAGCGATCTGCAAAACAGTATCATAGTTTCAACATCAACACAAGAGTGGATGATTGAAGAATGCAAAGTACAAAAGCCCTCCATCGCACATGAATCATAAACTTCTCAGTTAAAGAAGTGTTTTACTTTGGAATCATTAACTGCATTCCTCCCATTGCTTTAGTTGATAACTATTTATGGAAATCTGAGTCTTCTCAAGGAATATTATTCTCTGTCTATTGCAGTCCGGATATTTTGGTTCTTTAAACACGAGTTCATGCGTTAAAAAATTCCTAGCTTTTTTCATGGAATATACGTGAGCATTTATGATTCCCCTTCTTAGTTTCATCGGACTTCTTAAGGTCCGCTTTCCGCCAAATAATTGGCACTCATCCTGTTTAATAAGTTTGCTCTTCTTAGTAATCATTTTCAAGATATAATCGTAAACAATTTGAACAACGTTTTTCGCATCTGTTTTAAATACTCCAGAAAATTTGCTCGAACACAGGAGCGCAAACCAATTACATGCATTTCAGTTAAATCCAGGAAGAACAAAATACAACGAATATTTTTAACTGCAATCCTGATTTAGTCACCCTGCGAACGGTAATTTGATATCCTTTCTGTCAATTTTGAACTGTATTGGGCGAAAAGGTTTTCTACGCATGTAAATCGTCCCGAATGTTTCAGCATAATTTCTGTATTACCAGAATCTGGCGAAGTCTGGCGAATGCCTTTTGGTGATTGACGAAAAAGCAAGTTGTTTGTTTTTATAATTTTCTTTTCAAAAACTGTTGTATTGCGGTAAAGAACAACTTACGTTATTCCACTAAATACATATTGCACACTCTATAACGGTGAACTCTGGGGTTTGACATTACTCTCTCTTAGAGATAGATGTTTAATAGACCAAGTGATCAAAAAATTAATAAACAAAGAATTCTTACAATTCATTGTAAGTTGCTTATTCTGGTTTCTGCATTCATTCTTAAGTTATGAGTGTTTTAATCGGTACAAATAATAACTATTAGTTGAACTTGATATACGTTCATTTAAAAAACAAAAATACAAATTTGAAGTCCCATACTTGTGTCCTTAAAGAGTATCCAGTATTATCTGCAAAAATAAAGTTATATGTAGGTAACTTTGATTAAAGTGTTAGCTACTCAAAATAAACAATTGAATTTAGTGAAAAGGTAATTTATCCTAGACAAAGCAATAAAGATATAAAGATATCTGCAATTTCATATAACCTGTCATTTACTTTAAGTGAATTGCAATTATTTATTTATTTTTTTTTTTGATTGGAGGTTTAACGACCACCTTGAGCAACTCAATGGGCTATAAGCAGTCGCCCGTCCCGAATTTAGGGTCACTGGTTCCAGGGAAGGGAGAGAGCCAGTGCCGTAAGACAAACACAACATCCATGCCTCACCGGGATTCGAACCCGGACCCCGTTCTAACGAATGATCAGAGGCCATCGCTTAGGCCACTGCGCCACCGGGTCGGCAAAAAGCAGTGTTCTAAAGGTTTTTTGCACATTACGCATTCTGACTGCCCCTTATAAGCAACTTTGGCTAACTTATATCAATAAAATTAAAAAATGATAAGCAATAGAAAGTTCTTGTAAGAATTAACGTAACCAGTTTTAAAGTTTTGTAGCCGCGCGTTCTTTAAAACCCAAATAAGATTCCCGCATTTCTACTGCTCAAATATGTATTCCATTTTTTGTTTTTGTTTTCTATTACCCGAATTTTCAAGCAAAGACAAACGGCTATTTCCTTAAAATACATAACTTGAATTTGCCTCCCTCTTGCCCTTACATTTTACAGAAAAAGCTTTGTTCTCGTCTTTTTAACAAAACGGAAATAATCATTTATTCTGTTCCTAGTTAGCGCAGGGAAACGCCACTCCTTTCCACAACCAATTGAGTACGTGCATTGCAGCAGGACACGGAAGTACTAACCTTAATGAAGACAAAAATCGTCGTCGCAGTCTAGTAAGGTTATTGGTCCCCATTTGGCAGACGTGTAGTTATCGTTATTCTGAGCCATAAAAACTTATCAAGTGATCGGATTCAAAAAACACATCTCCCCCATATCTGTTTTTCCGTGTGTGACAAATTCCGTTGACTCACGATGAAACGGGATAAGGTATCTCTGGTACAATATTGTCAGCAAATGTTCCGTGTTGTCTTTTTAAATGGTATGGTGAAAAAACCTTCCTTTCTAAAAATACCTAGAAGCTTTAAGAAGACGCAGTACACATAGGAACACTGGAATGCGGCCCTCCAGGTCCGTACAAAAGTGTGACTACGACATGCAAGCTGATGGAGTGGCAACTTCAGAAAACAACTGAACAGTTCTGTGGGAATGGCGTATTTCAGTGCCATAAAGTATTATTTTATCTTTTGCGGCGTCCTCCCATTTCTGGAAAACAATTAAACGTCGTTGCGTCTTTTGTAATGCCAATATACACATTTTACTTCCTCTTTGGACAGCTTAATTTTGCGAAAGATGATCGAATATTTTTTATGTGTGTTCGTAGTTCAATCATCATATTACAGGATTTCAGGAGTTAAGTTTGTAAATTGGCAGCTAAGGGAACTGATTGCGAGCTCATAGGATCCGTTCCCCGGTACGTCGTCGGGCAGTCCGGTGGCGCAGTGGTCTAAGCGATGACATCTGATCATTTGTCCGAAAATGGTCCGAGTTCGAATCCTGTGAGACATGGATGTTTTGTTTGTCTTACAGCATTGTCTCTCTCCCTTCCTTGTAACCAGTGACCTTAAATTAGAGACGGACGACTGCTTACAGCCCATTGAGTTGCTCCCGGTGGTCATTAAACCTCGAATCATAAGAAAAAAATTCGTTGGTTTCACATTCTGAGGAACCTCTGCTTTCGCGTGGTGCTGATAATATGATATTTTACAGTTTAAAATAATACTTCGATGTCTGCGGAAATAAACGGTTTGCTATTGCACCCGATGAACAGTGTTAGCAATGTGGGAAATCATGTTCAACAGTACTTTAATACTTTATATTTGCAAAGTATAATAGGAAATGACGACTAATGTTTCTCCTACGCACAATTTGGATAAGGAAAAAAATATATAGGCATGAAGTACAACGTCTCACAAAGAATATTAACCAACCAAATCGTATGAATCCAATTTTTCTAATGCCGTCAAAAGTGTGGCTGTCACGAATTATCTTAACACAGATCATGATCCTCGTACGATTTATCAAATTAAATGAAACGTTAAATAACTTCTTCGTGTAACCATTCTGATTTTAAAAATATATTGAAATAATTTAATTGCACATATTAAAGTACATACTTAAAATGGAGGATCTGCCACACCTAAATATCCTGAAAGCTCACATTTTCGCACCTCTTTCTTCTTCCGATACCTTTGTTAACTTTTATTGATCAAGTATTCTTTACAGAACATTGTTTTGGTCAAACTGTGTAATAATCTTTAACTGATTTGACTTGTTTACCAAGAAGGTAAGATAGGATAGGTTTCCTGCAAATCTGTTAAACAACGTACGTAGCATCACATGAGCTGACCGCCGTATGCGAAGTAATCTCGTTCGGGGTTGTTTGGGGGATGACTTCTATTTCCATGTTTTCTCCAGATGAAATGAAAACAAGAATCCGTCTTAGACTGTATCGCGACTTACTGAAGACATAGAGTGTGAACTTTTTCTGTCAATCAGAAAAGAAATTCATACTGACATAAGAAACAAATTCAAAAATTTAGGAGGGCGGGAGTTTTACATAAAATTACATGATAAGTGTTGATACGCACATACGTCGGGCAAAAATGAATATGCAGACGACTCTTTCAAAGTCCTCAGTTCTCCTACCATAGGTTTCGTATACAAATAAAGCATAGAGAGGAAAAACCTCCAGGCGAAGATGATATTACTGTAGACATTGTACAGTATGCTAGCAGAGAAGTGCAGATCTAGTCCATAAACTTTCTACAAAAAGTAGAGACGGGAATGAATGAAGTAACATAAAAAAATAATAATAATGATTTTACAAGGAGTGCATATTTTGAAATTGGGAGAACATCTTTAGGAGAATTTGAAGCCTCCACATTCGTTGGAGAACAGTTATTATACATAAGCCAAACTGAAGAAAATATTTCCCATATAAAACTTACCAGAAATGTTTTTGGCAGAAAGGCACAATTTTCATGTACACATAGTCGTTATATCATGCAAGAAATTCATGAAATCGGTTCATTGTTACGGTTCTTACATATAGATTAGAAAAATCGGTTTTTACCAGAAAAAAGACACAAATGGTGAGGGCATTTATACGAAGATTGGGGTAATGAATTCATAGTTAAATAAAAAAAGAAAGAAAATGTGAACAAATGAATCAAAGAAAAAGTCAAGAATTTAGCTGGATAATCGGTATAAGTTCTTTATAGAGCAAACTGTTTGTGTAAAGTGCTAACAAACTGGCGAGTATTTAACTGCTGAAATATTAAAATACTGTTTCGTGCTAATAAATTCGATTTAATGAACAGTAGCTTTTAGTATATAATTCTAAAAATAACTTATATAAATCTAAAAGCTTAAAAGCTTTAAAATCTAACGCAGCAACGTCACAATTTTTTTAAGACGATAACTATTCTTCGAAAATAAGCAATACATCTTGATATTTCACATCTGACAGCAATTTAAATCCCTAACTATGGGGTTCATTTTGTGATTTTCTTTAGGAAAAAAATCACGATGAACGTACGCTTTTACAAATTTCATACTGAATCATCATGTTAGAAATTCATAAATCATGAACTCGAAAGCACAAGGGTTAACTGAGTACATTGTTATTACAATTTTCGCAATGTTAGGGAACGCTGACGGAAAGTCAACCATGCGCTTTCGTTGAGATAATTTTATATGATACGTACGCATGTCAATTTAAATAAAAAATAATTCCCAAGAATATATATAGTACCATTTTTATTCAATACAAATGAAAACCATCTTCATTTTCATTTACTCGGATGAAATCTCAGGTCAGAAACACTGGTGCCTAAAATTAACGCCAAAAATACGAATTTCAGAATATGTCCAAAACGTGAAAACAGATTGTAATGCTTTTTCAGAGACACGTGTAACGGAAACCGTTTAGTCGTGGATAACCGCTGTCCTGAACGGAATTCAGCAATTGGAATTTGAGTTGTACTGTTTGGAAAGGAATGGCTCCTCACCAGTATTCCGTTCAATTAGTTGACATAATTGAAGTTTGAATTTGTCTGTTAGGATTAGAATGGCTCCGCACCATTCGTCTCGTCAATGCATTGACGCAATTGTAGCTTGATCTGGACTGTTAATGGAAGAATGGGTCCGTACAATCACTTAAGGGACTCTATACGCTGAAGACATATCGGTAGATTTGCATCAAAGCAATTGAAAATTGAGGTAGCAAGGAGGCTGACTATGTCGGAGCGAGTAGTTTCCAAATCGAGGAAATAATATAATAACAAGAAAGCCGGGGAAAGCACGCTAATGAGTCAAAACCACAGGTTTTTGCATCTAACAGCTCCATTCCATAGGATCTCAAAAGCCAGGCAACTCTAGTAAGAGCTCTCGCTTGCTACAAAAACAACATTGAAGCAAACAATTTACTAAAGGCTCCACGAGAGAGGTCTGTATGCTAGAAAGTCTGTGCTCTGTGTCTCATTCGCCTAACTGTGCACAATGTTTTTCTGAATTGGGAGCGACAACAATCACACTTGGTACCCCA
Organism: Macrothele yani; assembly: GCA_039090855.1. Classification (NCBI taxonomy): domain Eukaryota; kingdom Metazoa; phylum Arthropoda; class Arachnida; order Araneae; family Macrothelidae; genus Macrothele; species Macrothele yani. Next base: position 57,304,618 of record CM077021.1, read on the forward strand.
TGTGTTCTGCCTCAGTGAGAAGAAAAACAATCCTCATCCTTTTCTTCTCCAAATAACATTTTCAGATATTCTTGAACGGTTTTCCAATCCACCACCGAAAAGGAACGAGGAGGACATCGATAGTCAATATTTTTAAATAATAATTATTCTAGATGTAGAACACTTGCGTGTCAAATAGCGCTTTAATTCGTTTGAATAATATATTCATTTTTCTTTAAATTAAAATTTATATTTTTCTATTCCACCTGACGATAAAGAGCATGCCGTTAATTTGACCAATCATTTAAAGAACACCAGATAATAATTTACCTGGAAAGACATGTTGTATTTATTAATAAACAACGTCATCACAGAAAAATTATGAGTGACAGAAAAAATATGATGGCATATTTGAATTCAATGTAAAAATTATATTAGAAATACCTTCCTTGTTCTATAAACCGAAAATCGTTTTGACAGAGTAATCACAGAATTTGAAAATCTTCACATTAATTGCAAATCACATTGATTTTAAGGCAACTATCTAAAATACCACAAAAATGTTCTTACATTTAGTTCATAAAATATATTTGAATTTAATATTCCTACTTTCACAAAACAAGTCCTTAAATACAATTTTTTTTGCAACAGTAAGCGATGTGTACAGACATTAAGAATAATAATTTTCTTAATCAAAAAGTTATTTCTGTTTATTCATTATCATATTATTCCGTATGCTTTTTAGTACATTATTTTCAAACCTGTGAGCATTTAATCTATTCAAATTTCTTCTACTGTTTTAATAAGAAATTTTTAATAATTAAAAAATATATAACTGCCTTTTTATGGTTATTTTCTGTGACGCAGGTTTCGATGGAAAAGCTTCGTAAAGCTTTTATTACGGGCTAGAAATCTTAATGAGTGGATTATTACATTTGTGTTTAATACTACCAGCAGGAACGTCTAACAGAACAATCTGCGACAGAATGTTCCCAATTTACCATGCAGAGATTCACGAATATAGCCGAAAATTATATTAATTAAATGTTTTGCAAGTACTTGCCAAAACACGGCGAGGAAGACAGCCGAAATCTCCGAGCATTACGCCACTCCCATGAGGTGAATGATATCGCCCGAAAACAACGATATCTGGAGGCAGATATCTCCGCCAGCTCAAGTAGTAGCATTTCGTAGTTCAGGTCGCAGCTTACAAGGCGTTAAGGGATTTTAAACATGGTATCATGGGAGCCGCCCGGGTGATGAGTTACTTCATTCCGAATATTACAACGGAATTTGGATTTACATGGTCAACCATTCCAAGGATGTACCTGGACTGCCCGAACTTAGGAAAAACTCCAGAGTGCGATACGGATGTGGTCGTTGAAAAGCCGTGGACGATCGTGGACTTTACTAACTGGCCACGTAAGAATATACATCTTTTTGAAGCTAAAACAGATATCCTGTGCAATCTTTTGTATCAGAAAGGACAAAAACGCCGGAACCTTTATGAGCTACAGCATAAAACATATGTTTTTTATGGTGGAAATATCTATAGCTCAGACGCACTCCAAAACAAAAAATGCATATTTATGGAACTTCTGATAACCATAATTTTGTTTAAATGTTCTGCCCAAAACTAGTTATGCACTGAAAGCTTTATTTTCAATGCAATACATTGAAAGGTGTTGAACAAAAAAGTAATTTAGCAGTTGTACTGCAAATATTCCACGTATACAAAGCATCGTAAATTATTATATATTGTTTTGGGGAAAGAATATTTATTGGAAACATTATGCGGTTTATGAATCATTATGTTGTGTGAAAGAACGATAAAGTGTAAAAATACCATGTTTTCAACCTTTGAAAGGGCATGGGCACAAATGATGAGATAAATTTCTACTGTAGATGTACACTACGTTTCCTAAGATACGTAGTGTGCACCTGAAATTTGCAGCACATTCTTTTTATTGGGGGTTTAACGACCACTGTGAAAAACTCACAATCATTCGTCCGTAACTAATTTATGACCACTGAATACAGGGAAGGATAAGAATCAATGCCGGAAGACAAACATAATATCCATGCCTCACCGAGATTCGAACCTGGTCCCAACTCGGACGAATGATCAGAAGCCATCGCTTAGACGGCTGCTCCAGCGGGGTGACATTTCAGAACTTTAAATTCAATTCAAGGCGCAGTTTTCAAGGGAAACCTTGATGACGAATATCTAGAAATTTTTTTGAGGTTAGAAGAGATACTAAGTAATGCAAAATGTCCTGAAATTTTATAAATTCATTGAAATAACACACTGAAACGTTATGATAGCAAACTGATGGAGTGCAAAATAACTTCCATTAAATTAGCAGAAGTGGAGGATAAAATTAAATTTTACTTGCTCTGTGAGAGACAAAAGGAAACAGGATTTTAAAAGGGCTGGTTTTTGTACTTATTGTTATCTATACTGTTTATTTGCCATATATAATCTTTTGTGTCTCTTTGCGGGTTACATCTTTATTGGTCTCATACTCTTTGTCATGTGGGAGCTGAGCATTTACAATTACGGAAAGCTGACGACGGTAATGTTTGGTAAAAGTTATGGCAACTTATAACTTCTTTTTAAAGGAAAACCATTCAATCTTACGATTCGAATTGTTTCTCTATTTTCTCGTCGCTTTTCTAAGAGGGCAATATGACAAGTTCATAATATTTTTTCTTGCATCTTAAATTTAGGTCTTATGAACTATACATTTTAAATTAAGGTCTTTTGAACTATGAAGACAACAGTCATGATGTACGCAACCAACAACTGACACAAAGTTTCGTTAAAGGATATTTACAAGAATCGAAAAAAGACTAAATGTTTCTATGGATTGATATCTTCATTTTTATCTGATGACTAGCTATAAAACATCTGGTGTTGAACAAAATTCCAGTTATCTGTTGTGCAGGAAGCACGTCCGCGTAAACGAATAGAAGTTGGAAACCTCCTTTCAGTCGAAGTCACTATAAAACCCACCAAGTGCTGAACATTTGACTTAGAGAAAAATTATTATACAAAATATTTAGAATGAATTACTGTAGAAAATTGTTTACACTGAAACAGTGAGTAACAAAAGAAACAGCAATAACTAAATTTTATTCTTTAGTAAGGAATAAGTAGGGATCGGCAGTTCAGGCTGTAAAAATGCAAAATTGACAGTCAAATACGCCGAATAGAAGTTTAAAATAGGCTGCAAATATAGGCATTTATAATGGACACAGACTTTGAAGAAATCTGAATTATACAGAGGTAATGAACTAAATTTACAAAATCATGTTTCACTTTTCTATTTTTGCCTATTCAGTTCTGTTACAGTCAATGTACAAATGAAACCATGTTATGAATGCATTAGATTAGTTCGTATTTCATGGAAACTGTATTATTTCTCTAAGTAGGCTGGACACACGTTATGAATGCATTAGATTAGTTCGTATTTCATGGAAACTGTATTCATTTTCGAAGTAGGCTGGGCACACGTTATGAATGCATTAGATTAGTTCGTATTTCATGGAAACTGGATTTTTTTCGAAGTAGTCTGGGCACACGTTATGAATGCATTAGATTAGTTCGTATTTCATGGAAACTGTATTCTTTTTCGAAGTAGGCTGTGCACACGTTATGAATGCATTAGATTAGTTCGTATTTCATGGAAACTGTATTCTTTTTCGAAGTAGGCTGGAAAGTATAGAGGTGTTTGAGTGAGGTACAACACTCTGTAATACAGCACTTGGATGATTCATAGTGATAGCGACATAACGGTAGACTGGAGGCTTGTCAATCCCAGTTGAGGTGTCTAGCTGTTACATATATGACAAAATGTCATCTAAAACTATCAAGGCAGCCCCTTAGTCGAGGAGAGGTTCGTGTTTGCAAAGGACAATGCTGTCCCGGGCCTATAACTTCTACCCGAGACAGCAACACGGCTCCAAAGGCAAGAAAACATCAGCGAATATAATGTAGGCAACTGACTTTCATCCATTGTCATGGGATTAACTACGTTTACAATTTATCGTAGATCGCTTGGGTTAGTTCTGTATGCAAGGAGACCTGTGATTTATGTCTCAATACGGTGTATTACAAAAGCAACGGCAAAAACGTTCCCATGTCAACTCAGCACAAACGCCAATGAAATACCATAGGCAATCAGCATTCCCTTCTAGTCTTTTATTCTGTGCTTCCCTACGCAAAGGTTGATATAAAAAGGCTAATCCCCCAAAAGCAAATATCATGACCTTATTAGAAATAGGTTACTTAATTACATCTCTCCTTTCGTAGTTAAATCCCTTTTTTCATGTAATCAGTCACACTGGATTTGTTAAAATCAACCCCTAAATGACGACTTTGAGTAACAAGGTAAGTGAAAATTAGCCACTTCTGACCCTCAGTTTCACATTATCCTGCTTTAATCAGCCCATTTCTTAGACAGCGAATATTTGCGTTAGCACTGGTTTCGGCCCATTTTACTAACCGCGTGTAAATTCATTTTAGCCCTTGAAAGAGCTAAAATGAAGTCGCCAGCATTGCCTGGGGGACCTGGACAACTGTTCACGTGTGGTTTTCACGAGTGAGTCACGATTCAGTTTAAATCCTGACTCCCGAAGTACTTTCATTTTGGAGAAAAAAGACTCGCAGGAGCATTGAAATAACCGTGGATGCTCTAAATTTCATGTTTGTGTGGTTTTTTGTTTTTTTTGCTTTTTTTGTCTGAGAAGACACCACAAACGGTCTCACATTGCTCCTAGTGGCTCGGTTGCCAGCCAGAAATATAGGCCTGGGACTCTGAGCCCCAATCTTAAGCTGTTCGAGGTAGACACTATAATTCGTGCATGATTACTAGTATTAAAAGAAATCCGTCTTGTTGCACGATGATATTTATTCAGCTAAAAAATGAAATCTATATACAGTTTAAAAACACATGAGAACTTTCGGTGTCACATTGACACCTTCATCAGATGTAAATTCACCATGTGGCTACATGCTGGTCTTAAGTACGTGGAGTAGATGCATCATGGGAAAGGTAATATCAATGTCACATGATATACCAGATAACAAGACAATCAAAAAAAGGCATAGTTAGCCAATGATCACTTAACAGAAGCAACTGCTATTGTGCTGTCCTTCTCAACAAGATTGCTCCAAGGTTCAGGTAAAACACAAGTATAATAGTCATTACAGCAACGTGTATTATAAGCCGAAATATAGAGGCTTTCTGCAAATAACAAGGAAACAATAGAGTTAGGTGTGTTTATGATTTTAGCGTTGTCCCAGTCTGGGATGGAATTTCCAGCACTTATGGTTCTTGCAAAAGAGGTGCTTTGGCGATTCATTTTTAGATCATATCTGTGTTCATTTAATATCAAATCCAAATTTCTTTTGGTAGAACCCACATAATGATTGTTTAGTTCACCAGAGATAGTGTCGAGCATAGGAATAACATAAACACCCCATTTTTTCCCTTTGTCAATTTTGTCACGATCATTGCGGATAATGGTATATAGATTGCATGATCGTATTCCAAATTGTATTTTATGACGAGAACATACGTTGGTAAGGAGGTTTACAATATGTGGATTAAAATCAACAGATCCAACATACTTTTTAGGCACTTGCTCACTAATTAAAGCAGGTAACATAGAAAACCGTACTTTATTGTGCACTCCCTTAACAACGTTGTCCAGGTAACCATGGTTTTTAGCGAAGGATGATATCCATTGTAGTTCTTGAGCTCTGGCGAAATGGCTAGAAGAATGTGAATATGCTCTTCTAAATAGGAAGTGCAGAGCAGAAATTTTATGCTGAAAAATGTGAGCAGAATTGTACGGGATTAGAGTGGGTGTGGAAATAGGTTTTCGATAAACTGCAAAAGACAGGGAATTGTCAGAAGGATTACGAGTAATTTGAAAGTCAAGATAAGGTAAGACGAAATTATTTTCAAGTTCTATCGTGAGTTTGATGGAGGGGTATTGAGCAGACATAGCGTTGACAAACTGCTGTAACTGATTTATGGTATATGGCCAAATTACCAAGATGTCATCAACGTAACGGATATAGAGACTAGGTTTTTGTGGGAATTCTTGTATGACTTTATTTTCAATATGCTGTAGAAGAATTTCTGCTAAGACTGCGGATAAAGGTGAACCCATGGCTGTCCCGTCGGTTTGTTGGTAAAATATGTTCTGAAATTTGAAAAATGAACGCTTTTTAATGAGATGAAGAGCATTCATTATGAAAGCAATATCATTGGCAGGAATGTCAGAATCAATGAGCAAAGCCTGAATCAACTGAAATGTAGCTTCCATAGGTACATTCGTGTATAAAGAAACTACATCTAGGGACGCCAAAAAATAGGAATTTGGTAGTCATTCCTAGCTGTAATCAGTTACAGCAGTTTGTCAACGCTATGTCTGCTCAATACCCCTCCATCAAACTCACGATAGAAATTGAAAATAATTTCGTCTTACCTTATCTTGACTTTCAAATTACTCGTACCCCTTCGGACAATTCCCTGTCTTTTGCCGTTTATCGAAAACCTACTTCCACACCCACTCTAATCCCGTACAATTCTGCTCACATTTTTCAGCATAAAATTTCTGCTCTGCACTTCCTATTTAGAAGAGCATATTCACATTCTTCTAGCCATTTCGCCAGAGCTCAAGAACTACTATGGATATCATCCCTCGCTAAAAACCATGGTTACCCGGACAACGTTGTTAAGGGAGTGCACAATAAAGTACGGTTTTCTATGTCAACTGCTTTAATTAGTGAGCAAGTGCCTAAAAAGTATGTTGGATCTGTTGATTTTAATCCACATATTGTAAACCTCCTTACCAACATATGTTCTCGTCATACAATACAATTTGGAATACGATCATGCAATCTATATACCATTATCCGCAATGATCGTGACAAAATTGACAAAGGGAAAAAATGGGGTGTGTATGTTATTCCTATGCTCGACACTATCTCTGGTGAACTAAACAATCATTATGTGGGTTCTACCAAAAGAAATTTGGATTTGAGATTAAATGAACACAGATATGATCTAAAAATGAATCGCCAAAGCACCTCTTTTGCAAGAACCATAAGTGCTGGAAATTCCATCCCAGACTGGGACAACGCTAAAATCACAAACACACCTAACTCTGTTTATTCCTTGTTATTTGCAGAAAGCCTCTATATTTCGGCTTATAATACACGTTGCTGTAATGACTATTATCCTTATGTTTTACCTGAACCTTGGAGCAATCTTGTTGAGAAGGACAGCATAATAGCAATTGCTTCTGTTAAGTGATCATTGGCTAACTATGCATTTTTTTGATTGTCTTGTTATCTGGTATATCATGTAACACTGATATTACCTTTCCCATGATGCATCTACTCCACGTACTTAAGACCAGCATGTAGCCACATGGTGAAATTACATCTGATGAAGGTATCAATGTGACACCGAAAGAGCTCATGTGTTTTTAAACTGTATATAGATTTCATTTTTTAGCTGAATAAATATCATCGTGCAACAAGACGGATTTCTTTTAATACTAGCTGTTCCAGGTGCTGTCGGCGGAGAGTTCCTCCTTATGGACGATAACGCCAGACTGCATCAAGCTCAGTTGGTGGAAGAATATCTGGGAACAGAAGATATCACTCAAATAGATCAAACAGTTCATTCACCGTTCGCTAATCCTATTCAACATTTATGAGTTGCCTCGGGAAGGCGAATTGCGGAACATCTCTACAAAGGACCCTCCAAAACTTCCGATTTGCCTTTTAGAGTAGTAGCGGTTAATTACACACGACTCATTTGACTGCCTCACTTAACTAGGTGGCATTGCGAACGATCTCTGTCTCCTAGAGACAATCACACGGGCTTCTGATTGTTCGCAACAACGACAACGGAGAACTCATATTTTTAACTTCCTCTTTCCATGTGCATATTTCCTGTTTATTATTTTACTGCAAAAAACCGCAATTTGTAAATATTTTAATGTATCTCAATTAAAGTTCCTTTCACATATTTTTGCATTTAGTTTCGTCCATCGCGAGTAATGTGAAAATTGATAGATTACCGTTTGCCGTCCGGTGGCGCACAAAGGTTCGAATCCCTGTAACTCATGGATGTTATGTTTCTCTTACGGTACTTAATGTATCCGTTCCTTGAAGCTAGTGGCCCTAAATTAGGAACAGGCGGCTGTTTGTATTCCATCCAGTTGTTCAGGGTGGTTATTAATCGTTCGAGCAAAAGAAATGTCTTTTCATTTTGGATAGCAGTGCTAAGTTTTAAATTTTCCATCCCTGATATAGCACCGCTTCATAAATTTTCTCAAACATATTACAACTGATTACCTATAGGAGGCTTACGAGATGTATAAATATTAACAGCACGATTTTTTCTGCTCACAAAGGTGTCAAAAAGGAATATAAATAATGCATGGCATTCGTTAAATTTTCGACCAGTAAATAACGTTCCACGATTTTCTACTCCGGACATTTACGAAATGGTAGAAAATACAAGGAACGATCTCCCCAGGTAAATTTAATTAACTCAAAAATACCACTTTGAACATTTTCATCAAACAAGTTGTGCTGAAATGATAAATAGATTGATCAATGTATTCTTAATCAGTGGTCATTCTTGACAGCTGGAATTACAACGCACGTTCTAACCGTACATATTCAGAAAAACAAAATATGAGCACCTTTGATTTCAATGAAACAATGAGTTTTGATCTCAATTCCAGCACATTACAATGTTAGATAAACATCCATGGCAGTTAACATCTTAACAACGTAAAAAAAAAATCTCCGAGGGGAGGAATGCGGGAAACTTAAATGGAATCATAAAATGATTCCAGTGAATAGGAGTATTAGCTCATCACTGCATCAAAATTCCGGGCATCGTTAAAAAATTTAATTCGACTTTTTATCAATCACGTTTGAAGAAAACATATTTTTTCTTCACATTTTTTTCAACATCTCTTCATTACTTTAATCTCTGAATTCAAACTAAACATTTCACTACATTTCCAGATCTACTTTACAAATTTCTCGTTTCCCACATGTGCAACAATCGTTCTTAAATTTCCGGTGTAGCCATTTTTTTAAAATGAGCTTTGTCAGAGACAAGGAGCTGCAAACTTGAGCAAACGTAAGACAAAGAAATGGCTAAGAATCTGAGGTCTAAGATTTTTTCTTATTATTTGTTTTACAATATTTTAGTGCATATTCCTCACTATTTTAAGATGTTGTAATGCATACGACATACTGCATAGGAATCGATTTCCCTCCTAGCTTTATAAATGTTGAAATGAAATGAAACAGAAGTTTTCAAAATTTTTGTTACACATCTACTTAGCGCTCTTAAAAAATATCAACAATGTTAATCACATAAAGCAAAAAAGAAAGAGCTTATTTAGCGCAGAACGAAGGCTATAACTGGCTGAATTTGGTGCGACATCGGCATCACCTTCTGAAGCGCATGTCCAGCAGTGACTGATCGATGCACTGGCGTTTCCATATCATGTACTGCAACTGAACGGCGTAATTGCAGAATGCAAATTTCGGGGCCGTAAGAAAAAATATCTCATTGCAACTCCTTTTTGTCAGTTATTAGCCATAATATATGGCACAAAGTGACAATTATAATGCATATTCTTAATTCAAGTCTTTTATCACATGCAGAGACTTCGCGATCTGCATCTCATACATTGGTCACGTTTCTGCATCAGCATTGTGAATATACGTTTGTTGTTTTTGTAGAATGTCACGCTTTCCCTAAAATGTATGGAAAAAACTAGCTTTTATTGCTAAACATGTTGGCAATATAACTCCTAAAATATCATGAAACGCATGAAATACGATTTTATATCGCATGCACACTTTGTATGAAGGTTCATACATATACAGAACTCAAATTCACAAACATCGTCGCGGTACTTCACCTTTATAGTAGTGTATAAATTTAATGGCTCATATTTGTTTTTCTTGTACAACATTTTTTTTTCGAAAAATCACAGCACGAAAGCTTTTCTTAGCGGTTCACGAAACAACGCTTATTAAACTACGCACAACAGAGGACACATGCGTGATAAATAAGTGTGGCCGCTTCTATGTTTATTACAATGACTTTTCGTTTTTCCAAACTCGTGCCACGGTCGAACACAGTACTGAACATTTTTTATAAAAACAATCTGAACTAGTTTGGTACAACTATAAATAACCAAAAAAATTTTAAATACTAATAACAGTCATATACTGTATCAGGCAACGCTGTTGTTAAAAGTAGCAAGCAAAACAGGGGTATCCAGATCATGCTCACTTCGGATATTGGGAAATAAACAAAACTATAGTGTTGCTGCATATTTTTTTTAATTTTTCATGATACTTTTTATTTTTTTTGTTCATGGATTTAACGACAGCTGTGGGAACTTCGATGGGCTATAAGCATTTTCCCTTACTAGTTTAGGGCAATATGCTGCAGGGAAGAGTGAAAGCCAGTACCCTAAGACAAATAAAACATCATGGCTCAGCGGAATATGAATCTGAAGCCATCTCGTATACTCTGTCAGAAGCGAGATCCTAGATCTTTGCGCCACGGAGACTGTTCTTTTTTTACGAAATACAGGTTGTACGACACGCCTGCGTTTAAACCTGCTCTGCTTTAATTTTGCACCAGGTTATAACTCCGGTAAGGATGCTATTTAAAGGCATTAGTCTGTAAGTTAAATGATATTAGTGAACAGAACCGCTATGTACTATAGAGCACGGGTAACACCAAACACTTTCGGTTTTTAGTTAGAAAAATCACGTATTTAAATTGTACTTTAAAGAGAGTGTTTAAATTCAGTACTTTGAAATAATTGTTAAAAACTCTACTCACCTTATTGGAGAGTGGTATAAGTTAATGACGTCCAAAACATTCCGCGCTTTTTTACGCTTTCCAACCGTAGGTTGAAGAAGCGTATATGCTCCAGCTTTGACCGTCCGTCCGTCCGCACGATAACTCACGTGAAAATGGTTCGATTTCGACGAAATTTTAGTATGTGGTAGGGGACCACCTGGGGACGAACCCTATTGAAAATGGGTGAAACAGGGTCAAAGGTCAGGTCATAGGAGCGGGATCAATTCCATGCTCTTATGCGTCATAACTTGCGTAAAAATGTTTCGATTTCGATGGAATTTTAGTATGTGGTAAGGACCCACTTGGGAAGGAACCCTGTAGAAAATGGGCGGAATGGGGTCAAAGGTCAGGACATAAAAGCGGGATTCGTTTCATTGGCTTTATGCGTCATAACATGCGTAAATATGGTTCGATTTCGATGAAATTTTAGTATGTGGTAGGGAACCATCTGGACACGAACCGTATTGAAAATTGGAGAAATGGAGTCAAAGGTCAGGCAGGACATAAGAGCGGGATTTGTTCCTTTGCCCTTATGCGTCTTATCTTGCGTAAAAATGGATCGATTTCGATGAAATTTTAGTATTTGGTAAGGAACCACCTGGGGACGAACCCAGTTGAAAATGGGCGAAATGGGGTCAAAGTTCAGGGCACAAAATCGGGACCCATTCCATTGCCTTTATGCGTCATAACATGCGTAAATATGGTTCGATTTCGATGAAATTTTAGTATGTGGTAGGGAACCACCTGGGCACGAACCCTATTGGAAATGTGGTCAAAGGTCAGGCAGGACATAAGAGCTGGATTTGTTCCATTGCCCTTATGCGTCATATCTTGCCTAAAAATAGTTCGATTTCGCTGAAATTTTAGTATGTGGTAGGGAGCCACTGGGGACGAACCCTATCGAAAATAGGCGAAATGGGGTCAAAGGTCAGGACACTGGAGTGGGAACCATTCCATTGCCCTTGTGCATCATTACTTACCTAAAAATGTTTCGATTGCGAGAAAATGTTATCATGTTGTTCCTGAGGTATAGTGAACCGGTTCTGTTGAATATCAACGAAATGGGGTCAAACGTTATTGCACAAAAAGCAAGATTTATTTCACAGCCATTATTCTCATAACTTGCGGAAAACTGCTTCTATTGCGACAAAACGTTTGTATGTTATTCTTGAGGTATACTGAACCGGTTCTGTTGAATATCACCGAAATGGGGTCAAAGGTCAGGACACAGGAGCGAGATTTATTCCACAGCCATTATCCTCATAACTTGCGGAAAACTGCTTCTATTGCGACAAAACGTTTGTATGTTGTTCTTGAGGTATACTGAACCGGTTCTGTTGAATATCATCGAAATGGGGTCAAAGGTCAGGGCACAGGAGCGAGATTTATTCCACAGCCATTATCCTCATTATTTGAGTAATAATTTCTGGTAAGTTGGAAAGCGTATCATAATTAATGCATTGCATGATTTTACTAACTTGTTAATTTAGTTGCTGTAGGGATAGGCATATTGTTCGGAAACATCATAGTTGGACATGGGTGGTTAATTCATTCTTTATGCATAGATAGTTTCTGTTAAAAGATTCGATGAGTCAGTGGAAACCTCGATGTTTTTGCTGAGCCCCTGAATTCAGACTATTCAGTCTGCAGCAGAAAATTGGCAATAGGTACGTAAAACCTGTGTTCATTATAACAGTGATTACTCAGTAATAACATCGAGTAAGCATTAGTATTTTTCAAATGTCCAACATTATGATCGAAGCACGATGTTTCTTCGATGCATCGTTGTGAATTTCAAAGTTTTGCTAATAAACGGCATAGCTCACACTTTTCCATCTGCAGCAGTGAATGGGCAATCGATTTGTAAAATTTCTTTTCAATAGAGTAGTCATACTGACATATTCAGCAACTAGTAACAAAATATTTGTTGAAACGCTCGAAGTGTCGGTATAAACAGCGATGCTTCGGTGTGAACCGGTGGATCACCAGACCGGGCCAGAGGATTACTGTCTCGGGCTCGGTCTGGTGATCCTCATTGAGCTTTCACATTCGACCGCGCTGAAGCAGCGGAGGCCAATTAGATAGCAGATAAAAATAAACAAATCGGCGTATTCGTTGGAAATGCGTTCTCATCGTGTGAAGAAACGAAACAGCTGTAGCATAGATGTTAGGAAACAATAGTGTGTCAGAATATAAAGGGAACGCGGTTGAAAAACGTCTTCATTTGTATATAGGTTGAGAAACGGCCTCTTCAGTAGCTAGGTTGAGAAACGTGTGATAAAAGGAAACAGCTTTATAAGAGATAATAGGAGATACTAGTGTGTGAGGATGCCGAGGCGACTCAGTTGAGAAATCGTGCTATTTTGCAACTAGGTTGAGAAATGTACGATGGAACGAAACAGTTGTAGCAGAGACGTTAGGAGCAAAGAGGTTAGAATAGTTAGAGTACGGGCCAGCAGTTACCCTCTTGTAATCAAAGTGAAGCCACCGAAACATAACTATCATGACGTCACAGTCAGTCACCGTCTCTTCTTTCGATGCAGGTTTGGAACGCGCAATGTCATTTAATATTTTAAACTCTAATAAGAAATAGTGATGTGCACATTTTGCCTATTACAATAACTGTGGTTTCCATGTAGTAGGATGATATTGGTTTTATCCCGCACTTAGGGCTCCGGGACATTTTGTTTTAGAAATTAAACCCTGCTTTCCCAACAATGCACCATTTCCGTTTTAACAAGATAAAGTTCCCTAGTGCACAATACAAATATTCAGACAGTAGTTCATAGCAAAGGACATTCCATTGTTGATTTGACCAGGAAATAGCCCTGGCCTGTACACGTCAGAAAATGTGTGGCACCATGTGAAACACCTTGAACGAATAAAGCGCCCATCAAATAAAAGGCAATTCATTGAAGCTACGATTGTTTACTGGCACCAGACTGCAAACCTTCAAACACTTGCTCGCGCAATGAAATTTCGCCGTGCTGCTGTTTGAACAAAGAATCTACTCTAATAAACAATGATAGTATACTGCAATCGTAAGAATCTGATACAGTCTGTCTTGCGCCAATCTGCTTAATGTCCCTTCCGCATGCTTCCGAATGCACACTGTATTACCAAAAGTCACCGGACACTTCTTGAAAAGAAAATGAACGGAGACGCTGCGTAGTTGAGGTGCGTGGTACAGCTGCAAAGGGTATGAAAACAAGCCTGTAGCTGATCGCGATCATATCGCACAGTGAGGTTGAGTTAAAATGTCGCGGCGGGAAAGAACTGACTTTGAGAAAAGAAAGATTATTTAGTGTTATATTAGTAGGCTATCCATAAGACAAACTGAGATGTGTTTCAATACACCAAAATCAACTGTTTTGGATGTACTAAATAAGTAGAAGACACATGGCGTGCCTGATGCAGCGAACAAAAAAATGCCGCCCCGGTGGCGCAGTGGTCTAAGCGATGGCTACTGATCATTCGTCCGAAAGGGGCCCGGGTTCGAATCCCGGTGAGGCATGGGTGTTGTGTCTGGCTTACGGCACTAGTTCTTTCCCTTCCCTGGAACCAGTGACCCTAAATTAGGGACGGGCGACTGCTTATAGCCCATTGAGTTGCTCACTGCGGTCGTTAAACCATCAATAAAAAAAAAAAAACATGTAGCGAAACGCACCAGCAGACCAAGGGAAATCAGTGATAGAGGACGTCCAAACCTCAGGAGAATCGTTACGGCTAGCCGACGGAATACTGCCCAAGACCTCAGCGCAGAGGTGAGTAAAAATGCTAGAACCTTGGCATGTGCACAAATCATTTGCAGAGAACATCATTCCATGGGTTACCGTGGTCGTGCGACAGCTCAAAACACTTTCATCTCCCTCGGAATGGTACTCTTCGTTTAGAATGGTAAAAAGAACATTAATCGTGGACCGTAGATCAATGGAAACCGGTGCTATGGACTGATGAATCCAGACACACGATCCATCAGTCTGATGACCAAGTGTGAATATGGCTGCAGCAGGGAGAAAGCTATTTACCACAGTGTATTGTTCCTACGCTCAAATTTGGAGCTAGCAGTGTACTAGTGTGGGAGAGATTTCCGTGGTATTGTCCGGGCCCTTTGGTTATCGTGAAGAAACCTGTTAACCAGCACGTCTACTTCGATATTCTAGACAATTATGCCCTACCAACCCTGTGGCAATACTATGCACCCGACCCATGTTGGTATTAGCATGATAATGCACCGATCCATAAAACAAGGACTGTTACGGCGTGGTTTCACGATAATTCCGTATCGCGTGTGGACTGGCTGGCACATAGCCCTGTTCTTAATCTCATAGAGAACTTTTGGGATGAGTTAGAGTGCCGCATAAGAAGTTTGGGACCAAGGTATACTACCAAGCAACAGTTAGCGGCAGCATTCTGTACTGAACGGAAGCGCACACCTGTCGCTGTGTTCCAAACCTTTGTCGAAAGCATGTCTCGAAGGGTCAGCGTATGCATAAGCCCAAAGGTGGACCGACACCGTACTAATGTGTGTCAATAAATGCTATACTGTTTTCCTCTTCTAGGTGACCAATGACTTTCGTCAATATTGTGAATCTGTATATATTCATTAAAAACAATTTTTCAGTAGACAAACCTGGTTTACAATGCTTTTTCAAGAGAAGATTTATTCATTGTTGCGGATAATTCTGGGGAATTTTAGGCGTTGAGGTGAAAGACATAACCACTTTAAAAAAGGCATGCTTATTAATAAAACCATTTAACAAATCAACCAACTGTTTGTTTTTCTCTATGACCTGTGGTTGGTTTATAAACTGAATCTCCTTTCTTACGAGGTTCGACATTACAGTAAAAGTTCGCGTGCCATTGAAAACGGCAATGAGTTTAATTTCTATAGAGTGAATGAAACTCCAAAATTAAAGCTCTTTGTTTCTGAGGTCACACACACGCGGTAGGAAATCCGGAAGAATATCACGTGATAAATTCGACACACTTAACATCGTATTCACTAATTTTGCATCCTACTTGTCCAAATTTATCGAGGTATTTTTTACGGTACCTTTCTTCCTCAGAATAGAGCAGTTTTTAGTTGGTCTAGAGTAAGAGATCGAGGTGTCTTATGCAGGGAAATCCGCGGACTGCATTATTCGTGGTGATAACGTGCTTTTGAGTGGCTACTTGACTGAGCTTGCCCAATTTGTATAGATTACACCTCACAGTATGGGAACTAACACCAGTTTAATAGCATTACATATTGTTATGTACAGTGTTTACATCAGATGAAAAAAATATTGTTTCTCTCCCTGGGTAGAATGTTTTTTCCAAGGATCTCCTGTTGCTCTCCGTTAGCTTAAGACGTTTACCGGAATGTTTCTTGGTCCATTAAGTCCTAGTGAGTTTCCATTTGCGAATCCAATCGCTAGCTCTCAAACTAGGTACGTTCCTCACCAGTGAAATATTATGAAAAGAGGGATTCCTTTTTGGGAATTTCGTCATCAATATTCGCTGGAGAACTTTTTCACTCGCACTATTGTTTTTAATCACGCTCTTCCTACAATTATATTTATGAACGGTCTATGAGATTTAGCTTCTAGGGTAACCGGATATCAATCGCCGGGAAGTGTATATTTCTTTCAATAGTTCGAGTATCCTTTTCTATAAACCATTTAAATTCCTGGTCTCTTTAGATGACAGTTATTTATCAAAAACAAGGATTATATCAAAATTTCATTTTTTTGAATCAATAACTGTT
Source organism: Macrothele yani (assembly GCA_039090855.1). NCBI lineage: Eukaryota > Metazoa > Arthropoda > Arachnida > Araneae > Macrothelidae > Macrothele > Macrothele yani. Next base: position 57,321,283 of record CM077021.1, read on the forward strand.
TTTTTTTATAAATCAAATTTGCCGAAATGTGTTACGGTACGCAGAACGTTATTAGAGATATCCAGAATTGAAATACATAGGGTGGTTGTGATTTGAAAAGACAACTTTTCCCCCAAATAACGAAATATCCATGGGAAATAACAGTTATACAGAAAGCAACTTATTTGTTTTAGGAACAGTACGAAACCAAAATTGTGACTTCGGAATCTGAATGGAACAATATTGCAAAAGTACTGTGACATTTCCTTTAAATAGTTAATTGTTCTTCGTTTACAAAGTATGAAAAAAATTGTATTATTCTAGCCTACGTTGCAGCTCTGTGAAACTCTGTATCTATAAATATCATAAATGGATCGAAATATACGGTATTTGGGACCACGCGCACATATTTGCAGAATTCAGTGCTGATGTTTGATTTAAATTTCGATGATACAGTATTAATTGCAACTCGTATTACAAGCTAAATACCGTATCAATTACATCTTGTCTTTTTAAAGTAAAACTCACTTGTGAGCATGCTTTTCACTGTCACTGTTTATAACACATTTGCAAACACCATTTAAATTTTCGTTGTGTGCATTTTCGCGTCCAGGTTTCGGAAGCTCATGTATGTCACTTCTACATTATCTTGGCCTTCAAAACACACACCAAATATTCTTTTCACCGAATTCTATTTCAATAACAATAGGAAGCAATTAATATTGCAAACTTCCCAAGAAGAATTATTTTCACGAGTTTCACCTACCCCCTCACAATTTAACCTAAAATACGAACCTGAGTTAAAAACAAATTCTTGTTAAGTTATGTTTGTTTCGAAATCTTGCTTGAGGAAAAAATGTCTGTTGGGAAACATATGTTTGGAGAATTAAAGACTGCCGTGACACTGGTGGAAGAGGAGGAAGAGAGCCTGTGCCGTAAGACAAACACAACATTCTATCCTCACAGTGTTTCGGACTCTTACCCATCTTTGACATGTGGTCAGAGTCCAGCGCTTAAACCACTGACCCGCCAGAGATGCATGGCAAAACAGAAAAGTTTTTTTTGTTGTAGTATTTTACGGCCTCTATCTCTTAGAGTAAGACCAACTTCCCAGTCAATCCTGTTAATGATGCAGAGCAGGCGCCGTGCCACTTTCGCCGTACAACGCAAGTTAAAACCCGAAAGTGAATGTACTTATGGACAAACTTATCAACTTGACAGCGGAAGGGTGTTAAACTGTTTTGCAACACATTTTCTAATTTTAATCATAAGCCGATAGATGTACCTTTCCAAGCAAGTCAGTAATTGAAAATGTAAAATTCTCAAAATACCACCACTGCAAAAATAACACGTTAAAGTTTATTTAAAAATAATTATTTGTAACAAATACCAGTGGTATTGCGTATCCAAACTCCATAACAATAATACTGAATGATAGTGAATAGAAATGATATGAAAGAAATTGCGTGAATTCACTGTGTTAAAATCCCTTTGCATAATATGTTGTATGAGTGGGCGTTGTACAGGATCTGTCATTTGATATTAGCTTTGCCAAAGCTTTTGCTGCGGTTCATTGCTGTTGTCAACGTTCAGCGGATCATGAGAAACGTCAAATAATAATTCATTTAGCGAATAGTCAAAGATTCTGAAATATGATTAATTTTTCCCTATGACCAGTTCAAAAAAAGCGAAATATTTTACCTAAATTTTTGCAGCAGTTCCTTCACATCGATATTACGGATTAGTTTCATCAGCTACATGCACTCTGTTTTGACATCTTGAAAAAATATGTGTTCCGACGAGACAAAATTACTATTTTCTTTTTGTGTCACATCCCATCTGTAATTCATTCAACTTGTAATATTTCATGTAGCAATCTGCAGGATATGGTCATACAGAAACATGCAAATGTATATGTGAGCACCCTGTAAACTTGACACAAACGATAAGGGTGAACATTTCTAGAAGCTTCTGAAATTGAATGATCATTTTAATAAGGAATGCGCCCACTTGTAGTAACGGGATTTTTCCATTTCTTGTAATAGCAGCTAGCTAACAGTTTTAAAACTGCATATAATTGAAAACTACTATTGGTTTCACTGAGTGCTACTTGAAAATTTAGCCCAAATTTCAAATTCATTGAACATGATTTTTTACTTACATCGGTTGGGTAATAGGCATTGCGATTTATTGCTCTGTCGTTTTTCTTCCTCCATTTTTATGTTATTTTTTTCTATACATGTATGCACATGTACATACATGTATGCACATGTACATACATGTGTAGATCACATTCTACTTAAGTTCAAGATTACATGTTCTTTTAAAATGTAATAAGTATAGTGCTAAAAAGAATTATATTTTTCTCTGAGGAGGGTGAAGTTTTTCGGTACCGGTCGACAGACATTTTATATTCTAAGCTTTTGGGAAGGATAAGGCTACTGATTGTAATCACAACATCGGAAGACCACTTAAGAGGAAGTTGAATATATAATGAAACAAGAAGGATAACGCTGAATGCACGTCTTTTGAATCCGTCCTGACGAGAAATCAATGTCAAAGTAACCGGTATGGAAAACTGTACTATCTGACAGATGAAATACACTTGCGGAAAGTGAAAATACAACACCAAGAAGGAGACGTCTGATACCAACGAAATTTATACAGCATAATAACGGAATACAGAGAATAACTTGATCAAAACATTATGGCAAAATACAGCTGTATTTGCTGGTAAATTGAAAAATAACATTTCCATGTAACATGGTTAGTACGAGGTTGAACCGCCATGAACTGTGTCACACTGTGCAATTCTGGCATGGGTCTGTCGTACAGATGTTGGATGTAATTTTGGGGTATTGAGTTCCAAGCATCCTCAAACTGCACGCGTAAATCAGCGATGGTCGTGGCTGGCCGTGGAGACGGGGTAAGTCGTTTTCCCATAAAAACCCACACGTGCTCAATGTGGGACAAATCCGGTGAACATGCAGGTCATGGAATTTGTCGCACACCCTGAAGTTCATCCTGCGTTGCACGTGCCGTGTGTGGGCGTGCGTTATCTTGCTGGAAAACACCACGATGGACCGACCTTACAAATGGCACAACAACGGGCTGAATGATGTTGTAAATGTAGTAGGTTCTGTTTAACGCACCCGGTACAAACACTAGTTGTGTACGGGAGTGATAGCTGATCGCTCCCCACACCAGGAGACCAGGTGTAGGCCCTGTGTGTCGCTGGAGGATGCAAGAAGGGTGAAGATGCTCCCATGTGCGTCTGCGAACTATACGGCCATCGGAGGTTCCCAAGCAGAATACGCTTTCATCGCTGTACACGACAGATCGCCATTGCGTTCTACAGTGCAGACGTTGGTGACACCACTGCAGCCGTTCCTGACGGTGGGCTGGATTCAGAGGTACACATGCCAGAGGCACACGTGCACGTAGTCCTGCATCCAGTAGACGGTTTCGGATTGTTCGCTCAGTCACCTCAGGTGCAACGGCAGCTCGGATTTGCGTCGCAGTGGATGTTCTGCTTGACAACGCCGCTCTTCTTATGCGTAGATCGGTCCGCTCATCAGTCCGTCTGTGACTCCCGGTTCCACGTATTCTCGTGTGGGAATGTTCCTCGGACCATCTACGTAACCATCGTACCACCAAAGATACCTCCCGTTCAATTCGCTCCGCAATATGGCGATACGATCACCCGGCCTCACGAAGTCCGACTAGACGACTTTGTTCAAAGTCCGATAACTGCTGAAATCGTACACGTCTTCCATGTCCAGGCATTGCAGCTTCTTCAGGTTCTTCGCACGTGTCCGTATGTCGACGACCAGGTCGCGCAGTGGTCTAAGCGATGGCCTGTGATCATTCGTCCAAATGGGGTCCGGGTTCGAATCCCGGTGAGGCATGGATGTTGTGTTTGTCTTACGGCACTGGCTCTCTCCCATCCCTGGAACCAGTGACCATAAATTAGGGACGGGTGACTGCTATAGCCCACTGAGTTGCACACTGTGGACGTTAAACCTCCAATCAAAAAACAAAAAAATCTCCTACAGAAACAACGATACTTTTATACAAATAGCTTGTCCAAAAAAATCAGAATGTTTTTATAAAAAATGCATCATGTTGCGTTCGACCTTGTTACGAGTCTCGTAAAAACCGTAATCGTTGTAAAAAGCATAGAAACCGGCCACACCTGTTTATCGCGCATGTGTCGTCGGTAGTGTGCTGTTTAATAAGCGTTATTTCGTGAACCCCTAACAAATGTTTTCGCGCAGTGATTTTTGGAAAATATGGATGTGGAAGTGGAAAACGAAGCGATAATAAATTTCGGGGTCAACTTTAGAACTGTGTTGGAGTGGCTTTCTGGTATTCGCAAGGGGATTGCGAAAATGAATGTATAGAAAAATCAAAAATTAACAGATGGCGTAAAGAATTTATGAATGAATTGTCGCGTGTCGGCTGCTTTATCGCGCATGGAGGAACACCTTCGACGACTGTTACAGAAGTAAACATCAACACAAAATATGTTATTATATGGAAAAAGAGATACCTATCAATTAGAGATATCGAAGAAATTGTTCACATTTCATTTCAATTAGTTTGATCCACTCACAAAAGCGAGCATTTAGGCATGAAGCGAGTTTGTTTAACTTGTGTTCCACATTTCTTGACAAAGGAAAAACTGGATCATCAAGTAGTACACTTTGTTAATAATTAAAGCGAATGGTAAATGAGGATCGAGAAATCATGCAAAGTGTTAATACAGGCGATGAAAATTGACCACATTAGTTTGATCCACACACGACAGCAGAAAGCTTTGTTTGGAAATCACCGTCGATACCTAAAACGAAAGTTCACCAATCAAAATCAGCTGGCAAGGTCATATTTGTTGCGTTCTTTGATTGTCAGCGTATGATCTCCTAACACGTTGTTCCTCAAATAAACAGAATAAATGCTAACTACTATAAAACAGTGCTGCTATAGGATCTACAAAAACATGTGACAACAAAACGACTACAGCTGAAAAAAGATTGGGTGTAACATCACAATATTACAAACATCACAATATTGCAGGCCAGTTCTCTCGTTTCTTATTCAGAGAAAATTAATATTAAGAGTATGCCCCAGCTTGAATACAATCCAAACTTTTCATAACGTTTTTTCTGGTTGTTCTCCATTGTAAAAAAGACATCAGGGTGGCGGCAGTTTCAGACTTATCAACAACTTATTACGGCTGCGCAGGGGAGCCGAAACAGCTGTTCAAAAGAAGAATTCCAGAGGACATTTAAAAAGTGGGTGGAACATTGAGAAAACTATGCTCTATGCAACGGATAGTATTTTTAAAAAGATAGCCACTTGAAAAGAAAAAGAACACATACTTTTCTTCATAAGAACATTTTAAATTCTTTAGTGACAATAAGTGTATTTGACTAAATTATGATATATACTATTCCAGATAGCTCGGTCTTGTAATTTAAAATCGGCCCGAAACGGAGCTACCATCATTTAGGAGTAGGACACGGTGGCTCAGTTTAGAGCTTACGTTAAATTGCAAGGCTCTGCAACTATATTATACGTGATGCGGAAATAGTCGATTAGGATTTAATTTATATTTAAATTTGGGAAGTGAAAAGGAACACATCACCAGTTTACTGCGGTTTTTTTTTCTTATTGAAGGTTTAACGACGACCGTGAGCAACAAGCAGTCGCCTGTCCCTGATAAAGAGCCACTTGTTAAAGAGAAGGAAGAAAACCAGCACCGTAAGACAAACACAACATCAATGTCTCACCGAGATTCGAACCCAGACCCATCTCCGACGAATGATCAGAAGCCATCGCTTAGACCACTACTCCACCTGGGCGGTGTTTAGTGCTTTTGTGTAGCTGTAGAAACATTTTAAGTGGAAGATGAATAAAATCTCAAATTTTGCCGAAAGATTAAACGATATATATAATTAGATGACTTTTTAATGGGTATCTAAAGAATTACGATTTACAACAATAATTTGACAAAAAATGTATAAACAATTAAGATTTAAATGTGAAAATTTAAAGCGGTGCAAACATTTCGAATAATGTAACAGATTTCTTACTGAAAACAAAATATTTGTGAAAACCATTAAAGCAAATTGGAATCATGATTCCAACTAAATATTTTCGGAGTATATTGTAAACATCGGAAAATTAGAACTTCGGCTTGTACTCACATGGCTCTTTCATTTCTTCAGTATATATAGCTGAAATGTATACAGCATGAAAATATTCTGTACTGCTTGTTTTTCTGATTCCTCCAACTTCTGTATTTTGTGCTGACAGTTATTAAAGAAATAAAGCAAACGATTGTAAAATGAAATAAATACATAACCCTGAATATATTTTCCCGCAAACTTTCTATTGAATTTTTTATTTCCGACATGTTTCCATCACAATAAAAATCTCTCGTTTAAAAATCCTTAATAAAATAATTAAGTAACGTATTTCATGATAACAAAATCATAAAAGACACAATAATGAAGAATATGAAAATGTTGAAGCTAACCCGCGTCATAAGCGTCTTCCTGCCTTGTGAATTGTTCCCCTTTTCAAGAATCAAAATCATGTCGACTTTTAAGGCATCAAATGGATATGTGTTTGAGAATCTTTTGCAGGACTTACAAAGAAATACCAAAGATGCTCGAACACATTTTACACTGTAAAATATATTCTAAAATTCGCGAACCGTTTTCCCCGATACCTTTTGAGAGTTAACAAAACATATTTCTTATACAAGCTTTTCAATGCAATAACGGGGGAAAATTGAATTTCGCAGATTTTCCGTACGCCAAGAAAATTCTAACTTTTCAGAAGCATTGCCGAACTTACTTTCATATTTTAATGGTAACTGCGGTTTTTAAGAGGTATTATCGGAAAATTCTAAAATTTAAGAAACCTTATTTGAAATCCTTTTTGCATATTATCAAAAATATTCTACTCATATCTTTCTTCATATATACAGTGGCGGAAAGTGAAAAAAGAATACTAAGAAGGAATTGGCGGACGATCATGAAATTTACATATGTTAATGGGGTCGAGTTTACGTAGGTGTGATGTTAATGTTGGGACCAACCGGTGAGCGCTTACGCCACAGCACGGCATAATATGCAAATTATCGTCGGTGGTATTTAAGGAGTACGGCGAAGTAAATGTAATAAGTCGTCAGCGTACGGACACGTGCGAAGACCCAGAAGAAGCTGCAATGCCTGGACATGGAAGACGTGTACGATTTCAGCAGTTATCGGACTTTGAGCGAGGTCGTCTAGTCGGACTCCGCGAGGCCGGGTGGTCGTATCGTCGTATTGCGGAGCGAATTGGACGGGAAGTATCGGTGATGGTACGATGGGGGAGTTGATGGTCCGAGGAACAATCTCACACGAGAAGACGTGGAACCGGGAGTCACAGACGGACTGATGAGCTGACCGATCGACGCATAAGAAGAGCGGCGTTGTAATGCAAAACATCCACTGCGACGCAAATCCGAGCTGCCGTTGCACCTGAGGTGACTGTGCGAACAATCCGAAACCGTCTACTGGATACAGGACTGGGTGCACGTGTGCCTCTGGCGTGTGTACCTCTGACTTCATCCCACCGTCAGGAACGGCTGCAGTGGTGTTGCCAACGTCTGCACTAGAGAACGCAATGGCGATCTGTCGTGTTTAGCGATGAACGCAGACTCTGCTTGGGAGCCTCCGATGGCCGTATGCGTGTTCGCAGACGCACAGGAGAGCGTCTCCACCCTTCTTGCATCCACCAGCGACACACAGGGATCACTCTCGTACACAACTAGTGTTTGCACAGGGTACGTTAAACAGCACCTCCTACATCAACAACATCATTCAGCCCGTTGTTGTGCCATTTGTAAGGTCGGTCCATCGTGATGTTTCCAGCAAGATAACACACGCCCACAAACGGCACGTGCAACGCAACATGCACTTCAGAGTGTGAGACAAATTCTATGGCCTGTACGTTCACCGGATTTGTCCCCCATTGAGCACGTGTATGATTTTATGGGACAACGACTTATCCGGTTTCCACGGCCAGCCACGACCATCCCCGATTTACGCGTCCAGGTTCAGGATGCTTGGAACTCAATACCCGATACTTACATTCAACATCTGTACGACAGACTCCATGCCAGAATTGCACAGTGTGACGCAGTTCATGGCTGTTCAACCTCGTACTAACCATGTTACATGGCAATGTTATTTTTCAGTTTACTAGCAAATACAGTTGTATTTTGCCATAATGTTTTGATCACGTTATCCTCTGTATTCCGTTATTATGCTGTATAAATTTCGTTGGTATCAGACGTTTCCTTCTTGGTGTTCTTTTCTCACTTTCCGCCAGTGTATATGACCAAACTTTTGGAGTCATAACGGTGATTAGCAGGAATACTAAGGTTTTCTTAAGCATTAAATTTTACTGGTTTGGCGGAAGGACGTATTTGAAATTCTGTAGCGAGATAGCATATTGCATAAAATATATGTTATTTTTGCACCAGATATTATTTCGCCCCTCCTCTGATTCGGTGCCAGCTATTTGCAAATTGCGTTACTGTACGAAACACAGGTGTATTTTTGATGTCTATATATCAGTCTGTGGACTCATTAAGATAAAATTCCTGTACTTTAAAAGGATAAAAATTTTGTATTTAGAGATATTGTAAAACAATGTCATAGAAAATTGTACCATTTTAAAAAGTAATATAAAGTAATTTCATCTCAGAAAAATCTCCATTAACAGCGCACCCTGTTGTTTTAAAAAGTACACTTGTAGAAAAAAATTACTACCAATGTATTCAGAAAAATAATAAACTCCAACAAGTTATAAAATATCTAATTCCCCAGTTTTAATAGCGAAAGACGTTTAATCATCGCTCGATTCGGCTTATCTGCATTTCTATCTTATACGCGACTCAGCGTCATGTGTCATTCTAGCTCGTTTAGTAACATCCGCGCCAGTCGGTGAAGTCGTTCTCGGGTCGATTCCCTCCTGTTAAAAGAGCAGAAAATGTTAAAAATCAAACCTTTTGTAAAATTTGTACTGACATGCATAAAAACTCGGAACTGACTTTTCTGAAATAAACGGCTTTATTGACAATAGAAAGATGCATAAAAATTAGGGCTGTCAACCGATCAATATTTTTAATCGGTTAATATTTCACCATTGATCGATTAATCGAACGATTAATCAGTAATTTGATCAAGTGAAAAAAATACTGTCACAAAAAATATACGACTGTAAATTACATTATGCATTATTATATTATTATATGGATACTAAATACGTTGTCTGAAATGTTAGAGTGTTAAATGCATCATAGCCTGTTAATCTAGTAGTATTCATTGCTTTACTTCATCAAAAAATCAGAAATGCAAATTAATAATATTTGCCTTGAATTTGGTTTGCAGTCATTGCTTTAGCTACGATTTTAGGCACAAGAGCTTGTCAACATTGGATGGTTAAAGCGAAGTACGAAGTTTGTTGACAACAATACCAGCGGCACGAAACACTCTTTCACTTGGCACAGACGTTGCTGGAATGCACAGCAACCGTTTTGCTAAAGTAGCGAGCAACGGCAACTGTAATGAATGAGTTTTCCACCACTGAAGAAGATCTGTAAAATCGTCGTCGAGTGCAGGCAAGTTCTGATAAACTTCAAGCTCCAATTCTATAAGCGTGCTGACATTTGTGTATGCCTTTATTTCTGTTTCTGGAATCGACGAATTGTTAAACATAGTTTTCTTCGTTTCTGTTGCACATTACTTTGTTCTTGGTGTAAGGACAGCTGTTGATTTGTGCTACTGGATGAAATTCTGTTCCACACTAGATCTCGGTTTTTTTCTGGTATACAGCTAAGTGTCTTGAATCGAGGGTCAAGGGCAGTAGCTTCTTCGTACTTGTCGTATAAAGGCCATTGAATGTGTCTTTCCGTCAGATCATCGAGCAACATAGCTTTAAATCTGCAAATATATGCTGGGTTGGTATCGGACAATCTCATTGCGCTTTTGAGATGTATAAAAGCAGGAATTACAACACTGGTAGTTACGTACTTGTGACCTCCGAGTGTTTCAGTGATTTCCAAGCAAGGTTTCAATACGCTGATTAGCTTCTCAAGCACTTCCCACTCAACTGTTGTCAGAACAGGAGTATTCGATGCGTTGGCTACCAGAATGGTGTCTACTGCGGTTTTAGCTTTCACCAGACTTTCCACCATGATGTAGGTACTATTCCAGCGTGTCACTATGTCCTGTTTCAGCTTAGTATCAGAAAGACCAAGTTCTTTTTGCTTAGACGAGAGTGTAGCCTCTAAATGTGAGCTGTGTTTAAAATGTCCTACAATTTTTCGGCATTTAGCTAGAACCGTTTCTATCAATGCGACTTTAAGAGCTTTATTTATACTTAATTGTAAAGTATGTGCTGCATATCTTACACTGTCAAACATTTATCTGGTAACGCCAAGAACAATATTATTGGCAATATCAGTGCAGATGGCAACATGCTTGTCCGTTAGTTCCCATTTTTCAACGGGTTCCTCAAATTCAATTGTACACTGATTTGCAGTATGCTTCTCAATCACCTGTTTCACTTGAAGAGTTGTATCACAATAATACCACTCATTGTCAATCCAGTGTACTGTTATTGCTAAGTAGCTGTCGTTGGCGAGTGAGGTCCAAAAATCTCCAGTTAAACTCACATAGGAAGCTCTCTTTAATTCATTAAACACTCTTGACTTCTGACTGTCGTACATTTGGACAATTTTGTTCATAATGGTACTTCTGGCATGCAAATTTTAACACTTAGAATTCAGAACTATTTGCAACAACACTTTCAGGCCAGGATCTTCAACAATACTGACAGGTCTCGAACTAGATGCAATCCACAACGCTAATTTATTTGTTAATTCCCGTTCTTTTAATGCAGAAACAGGCTTTTCGATGAAGGAATTTATACCCATTTGCTTCATAGCGGTGGAATTTCAACTAGGCTTATCCCGTCGTGTATTTGATACAATTTCTATGAATGGATGTTGCGATTGTAAATGATAACGTAAGCTAGTCACACTTCCACTGTACTTAAACTTTTTCTCACATTTTAAACAATAAGCATGTACGCGATCAATAACTTCCCCACTGTCTTCTAATTTATATCCAAAACAAGAGGATAATTTTCCTTTTAATCCCTGAAACTTCAATTTTGGAGCTCAAATAAACGTGACAGCAAGAGATGAATCAGCGTTCAAACTAAATTTCTTTCACTGACAGACACTCCCATGCTCATCCCAGTTGGCTCCACTACCAATAAAGGAACACTATTTGCTTTTTCAATGAGGAGAGAGGGGGTAAATATTTGCCCCAGACTTTTGCTCTTGCACTGGAAATTCTCTCTGTTGACGGATACAATACTCCGGCAACAGTACGCAACTTGGTCCCTGGGTAATTAAGACTAATTGCATACTCCCATTGATTCCAAGAAACACGTGTATTAATCCCCCATCTTTCCTATTGAAAACTCAATCTCATTGTGAGGACCAGCGGCGTATTTTCATCTGCATCAATGTAATAAAACCTCGGGGACCACTATCAAGCTCGGAAGATGCCGGCCGTCTGTTATATCGACCTTACGTATTAAAAACAACTGACTTTTCCCAGACGATTCAGCTGAGACAGGAGTAGAAGTGGTGTGTCACCACGTAATGGTTGACGGGGCTGCATTTTCCCTGAATAGCTACACTGCTACAGTCAACAAGTGGATAGCAGGGAGGGGAAACACAGACAGACCACCATATGAGAAGCGAGCGTAGCGCACAGCAATAAAAGAAAGGGGGAACCGCGAGGTCGAGAAGCTCTTAACGAAATGCTGGCAGGACAGGTACAGTGTTAAAGGCGGAAGTTCGGAATTGACGTTGGACTTTGAAGACTAACATACTGACACACAATGAACGATGGAATCCCTGATGATATTGGTGACTGTTAGATTTAAACTTCCATCGCCATGAAAAGGCTATTTTCCAAGAAATGAAGACACAAGCACAAATGTTGTATTCAACAAATTCAAAACTATATGCAGTTTTTTGGAAGTTTTATACTAAGTTTTTAAGTAACCGATTAATCAGAAGAAGAAAATAACAGGTGATTAAAAATAAGAAGAAAATAATCGGCGACTAAAAAAATTGACCGATTAATCGGTCGATTAATCTATCAAACCCGACAGCCCTAATAAAAATATTAAAGTTAAAAAACACGGGTATTATTTAATAACGGAAATTTCGTTAAAAGACAGACACCTACTAGCTGCTTTGCTGAAAGTTATCTTCAGGAATTTTTCGTGACCGCACCTTTCATTTTTGTCTTTAACATTGTACGTATAGGTAAATTAAGGTTCCGAGTATCTTAGGTTTTGGGCTGAGCACGTATTGCTACGTATGAGACCTAAACCGGCCTATTTATTGAAGAGCGTCACTTGGAGAGAAAAATGGTGTTTAAACATTTTGTCTTTAGCAATTTTAGTAAACCTGCAATTCACATATCATTGTTTTCGTTTATCGTATCTACTTCTTGCATGCTAATCTGGTTTTTCACCTAAATTTTTTCTACAAGAGCCAGATATTATGAATTATAAGCATGCCAGAAGAAAGTAGTTAAAGAGGAGATTGAAAAATTAATCGCCTGTAACATGATATCACATGATTTTTATTTTGCGAACAGTGCATTCTTCAAAATAAATATTTCATTAAAATAAATATCTATCGATTTCTTGTCACCCTTAAATTGTGTTTGTGTTGTTATCCCGTAAAGGGTAATTAAATGAAGAAAAATCAGCTATTAAGTTCCATATCGGCATGATTAGTGAACAAAGCTTGTTTTTTTCGAGCAGCCTATTTTGCTTATCAGGTAATAAATTAGAAAGATTAATAACAATGCGGTGTGAATTAATTTCACCTAAATTATTAAATTACGCTTTCCAACCGTAGGTTAAAGAAGCGTACATGCTCCAGCTTTGTCCGTCCGTCAACACGATAACTGGCGTAAAAATGGTTCGATTTCGATAAAATTTTAGTATGTGGTAGGGGACCACCATGGGACGAACCCTATTGAAAATGGGACAAATGGGGTCAAAGCACACGACGTAGGAGCCGGGTCCTTCCATTGCCCTTATGCGTCATACCTTGCGTAAATATGGTTCGATTTCAATGAAAGTTTACTATGTGGTAGGGGACCACCTGGGGATGAACCCTATTGAAAATGGGACAGATGGGGTCAAAGGTCACGACGTAGGAGCTGGATCATTCCTTTGCCTTTAGGCGTCATAACTTGCGTAAATATGGTTCGATTTCACTTAAATTTTAGTATATGGTAGGGGACCGCCTGGGGACGAATCTTATCCAAAATCGGCGAAGTGATGTCAAAGGTTAGGACATAAGAGCGGGATGCATTCCATTGCCCTTATGCGTCATAACGTGCGTTAAAATGGTTCGATTTCGATGAAATTTCAGTATGTGGTAGGGGACCACCTGAGAACGAAACCTATTGGATGTGGACGAAATGGGGTCAAAGGTCAGGACATAGGAATGCGATCCATTCCATCGCTCTTATCCCATATTATTAAGGTGGACGTCAAGTAATTTAGCTTACTATATTTCCAATGGAAAAACTTTTGTACACATTTCCTTCACAATTAATGTGTTCCGAAGGATGAAAATTTGAACATCGATTAAAATAACTTTATTACAACTTGGAATACTTAATATTTCCTAAAACATAACCATAATCACATTAAAAATCAATAACTTTTCCTTTAGGGGTGTTGAAACCAGAAAAAGTATGGCGCGACCTGTACTTTGATGACGTCAGTAGACAAACAAATATTGGATTGCATAATTATGGTTATGTTTTAGAAAATATTAAGTATTCCAAGTTATAAAATGAAGCTATTTTAATCGATGTTAAAATTTTCATCCTTGTGAATGCACAAATTGTCCAGAAAAAAGATGGCGCGACCTGTATTTTCATGACGTCAGCAATCAAACAAATGTGCGGATCCTATTAAAGTTTTATGACGTCACACTTTTACTAGCAGATGGCCGCGATTCCCATCTGCCTCATTACGTCACGCGTTGTGTGCGTATGTTCGTCCGCACGATCACTTGCGTAAAAATCGTTCGATTTCGATGAACGTTTAGTATGTGGTAGGGGAACACCTGGGAAGGAACCCTATTGAAAGTGAACGAAATGGGGTCAAAGGTCAGGACATAAGAGCGGTATCCATTCCACTGCTCTTATGCGTCATAACTAACGTAAAAAAGGTTCGATTTCGATTAAATTTTAGTATGTGGTAGGAGACCACCTGGGGACAAACCATATTGAAAATTGGCGAAATGGGTGTCAAAGGTCAGGACATAGGAGCGGAATCACTTCCATCGCCATTATGAGTCATAACTTACGTAAAATTGTTTCGATTTGGATGAAATGTTGGTATGTTGTAGGGCCCTTCCTGGGGACGAATCCTATTGAAAATGGGCGAAATGGGGTGAAAGGCTAGTATACATGAGCGGGATCTATTCCATAGCGCTTATGCATCATAACTTAGGTAAAATTGCTTCGATTGGGACAAAACTTTATCATGTTATTTCGGAGATGTACTGAACCAGTTCTGTTGAATATCATCCAAATGGATCAAAGGTCAGGGCACAGGGGTGAGATTTATTCCACAGCCATTTCCCTCATAACTTGAGTAATAGCTTGAGTAATGATTTCTAGTATATTGGAAAGCGTATCATAATCAATGCATTGCATGATTTTACTAACTTGTTTTGAGTTTTTGCGCGAGAGGGTCTAATTTATTGTCACTAATTAAAAGTCACATGTGTGCCCTTTCTTCTTCCTATAATGCGATTAGCATATGTGGTACTCAAGAGGGGTTGTTCTCCCTATTGACTCTGACGACAGGTTTTCGCATCGTCATTTTTCTTTCGATTCCACATGTAAAATCCTCCCCATCTTCAGAAAGGGGGCACGAAATCGTTGAACAGGTTTTGGGTCAACCGGCTGCAACACTATGCAACCATTTAATTGAGGAACTATTTAGATAACGCGTGCGGAAGAATCATTACACTATTGTATTGCAATCCTTTTGGCGAGGAAATTCGTTTATATTCAGGCTCCAATATTTGACGACAGTGGAATCAATCCCACAAATTTCTACCCCTTCTCATAATTAAATGATGCCGGCAGATTTTTTCTCCTTCATTGTTCATCTTCGTGACATGCCGCTTATATGAAAAATTAAGATATCACATTTATTTCAAGAAATTTGGGAATCTGGAATATTCGGTTTAAGCAGTTACTTCACGCCACATTCTTTACTCACCTATTACTTCAAAATTAGCTTACTGAGGAAATGGCAGTGTCTATTTTTCATTTTCAAACGGGAAAAACATCGTACCTTCAAGAACAAAAGTTAAGAACTGTTTTCACTAAATTATATCACTATATAGCCTGCTGCTCTTTTTTCTTTATTTTACATACGTAATTCTAAAAATGTGTGTATGAAACATCCAATTAGGTAAATTAAAATGACGATCAGTGTACTGCAAAGAATATGGAAACTGATTTAAGCCCAGTGTTCCTTGAACTTTTAAAGAGTCTGGAAACTGAAACAATATTTATATTTTTAAGCATCACCGAACTGACATGATCACATCTGTAGCGAAAAGAAATTAATCCACAAGATTTGTTGAATAACGGAGCAGGAAAGCTTTTGTTAGCCAATCCTTTGTGAAGGTTCTTGTTTAACGAATCGTTGGAATGTTCTTGGTGAGAAAATAAAAATCATCAATAAGGTTACTAACTACGCACCACAATGTTTACTTTAGAGAAGAACCTGTTAACCGTAATATGTTATTACTGGTGTTCGTGGTTCTACTCGACCTGCATTTAAGTATTTGATTTTTTGTTTGGTTTCTAATTTTGAGGTATTTTCGATACCATTATAAGGCATATAAAAGTTAATATAACAGTTTTAGTTATGTATGCGCTACCATCTTGACGTATCATGAACCGCAGCACACTTTAGTGACACAAATTTGCAAATTCGCATTTCGTGTTTCAAATATTTCTTCTTCTTGCAATCAAAATTAATTTTAGCCGTCAGTGTACTCGCGAATCAAAGGATGCTGTTTAAGAAAAGCTTCCCAGTAATTGATATTCGAATTTGATACGACTTATAAAATTAAATATTTCATGTATGCCATAACAAAAAATTGTTGTGAAAGAATCGTAACATAATTAAGAAAATATAAGGCTGTTCCTCCAATTGCAGTTTATAACACAGTGAAAGCTGCGGAAACAGTTTTTAAATCTCGTTTTCTTTAGTTTTAGCATTAAGTCTTGATTTATGCTTTTGGAAGAATTTTACTGAATCACTGATATTACAATTGTGTTTTATTTCGAACAGTTATTTATCAAAATGTTGATACTACGAATTTAATTAAGTTAACAAAAAGTTTGGTCAATTTTTAGTGATTTTGATATTTTTCAAATCACTGGTGTCTTTAACAACGCACATGTTAATGAAAAATATACTTTTATGAATGGTTTCCTCTGTCGGGTTGTAGTGTGTGTACAGGATTTTTATGCCTCATACAGTGCAGTTCCTCCTGCCCAACAGGCAGCAATGAGTGAAGTTATAATTTCAGATTGAAATGAAATGAAATTAGTTGAGCTGCAAAAATATTTATCCGTGCCCGAACTAATTCAGGTGCTAAGGTAAAAATACTTAAATCAATGTCTTACTTTATTTCCGGGTTTAACTACCATTATGAGCCGCTCTAGGGTCTATAAGAATTCACCTTTTCTTAATTTGGGGATACTTTTTCCATGGAAGGATAATAACTAACATCATCAGCTTTATTTCAAATACACCAGATTTTTGAATATTCAAGAGACTCATATATCATATTAAATTCGTTTATTTTTGTGGTGCAGTTAGTACAAGATTCACCAAGCTTTTGCACCCCACTGGGAGGCTTTTTCAAAGCAATGGTAGACATACAGTAAAAATGCATTTTATGTGGGATTTGATGAAGCAAAAACCGGTTATTGCAAACGCAAACTATGATGGATTTGTTGAAGGTTCATGAAATCAATAAATGCATAATCCAGATTCTGAGTACAGGACAGCTATTTGGCTTCATACTAACGATCAGATCACACATTGAGTTCCGTTATTCAAATACCTTTAAGTGTAGCTCAACAATCGCTATTGACCTGATAAATATTAAATCCGCGTTGCATTCACGCAAAACAGCATCAAACATTACAGATATTTAATGAATCTCATAACTTAATTAGAATGATTAAGCACTATTCACTTTTCTTCACTCCACTCGGTAGTACATATTTATGACTAAACACACGTAAAAACTTTTGAGATGAAACACAGAAGCATGAGTAAAAGTACAAAAAATGGAGTACATTCCGAATCAAGTGATTCGGAATGATTCGCTGATGCAGAATCATTGACGAATTCTTGAAATCACTTCGTCTCACATTTGTGCTCGTCTTGCAGGTTCTGCAAGCAATTATTCGCCAAATTTGAATTTATTATGCTGCTGTCACCTAATTAGTTGTACTCTTGTAGGTTATATAAGTACGATTTCTTAAGACAAAGTAGTTTAAATTTGGTGTTTTGTTTATGTTTTGCCTTGGATAACGTAAGCTTCTGGAGCAGCGCTTTGCAAAACAAGTACATCCTATTATTTGATTGTCATTGCTTTTGCCTTGGGTAACTTACGCTTCTTGTGCTGCCTTTTACAAAGCAAGCAGAATCCTGTTATTATCAGCTGAAAAGAAAATATATGTGTCACAAGGGAGCATTAGAATTGTCAGAATGAGCGCGAAAGCTTAAGAAGGTGTGAATCCTCAAATCTACAAACAACTTAAAAGAGACTTGGCCCCCTCGGACCAACGCATGAATCATTGAGGGGAGTGAAGTGGAGTATGAAAAGAAATTTTCATACAGGTTCTAATACTCGTTATTCAACAGCCCATTCTAAAAGATGGTTCACCATGTATATCTCACCCATCCTATAGAATGATGCCCTGAATTTATGTCAGCAAGTGATGCATACATGATGCGCTGTGACGGAAGACATAATCTCAAGTAGCTCGTACAGTGAGCCAATTCATGGTCGAACTTTAGTGGAATGAGGGATTTCGTGATTAAAAAAATGACCATATGTAGAGGATTACAGGAAGGGAGTGTCTGACCCCAAGTCTTAAACAACCCTTAGAAATAGGAAGCTAGGAGATTCAGGCTAGAGTGCCCGATAGGAAAGTGACACGGAAGCGAAGTAGAAAGGGGAAGGAAGATGCCCTTATTTATTACCGGGGGCCAGTACCAGGGGTCCGACGGCTTAACGGTCCCATCCGACACACGGCGGATATTTAGTGGATCGAACCTGAGGTCATTTCCATGGCTATCACGAAAGCTGCCCACTAGGCCACCCGCGGCCCAATAATTCGTGAAAAAGAATTACGACAAATATATAAAACAATTCCAGATATTAAACTGCAAAGTGTTTACAAGTGTACAAATATTTAATTATATCACATAAAAATATTTCGCCAATTTTATTAGAGAATTCATCTCGTCAGCATCCTCATCATTGTCAACTACTATCTATCCACTTGTGGATGTCTGTCTCCTTAAATTTCTTCCTTAACGGTCTGTGTTGAGCCTGTCTCCTCGTGTTATAAAGCTTTAATTCTGATTCCTCTAACGCTCTTCCAGCTGGAAAAATTATCTATTTGGCTAATCCTTCAACTAAATAATGAAATAAACTTTAGATATTTATTGGATTTGTAGATTCCGTGATTTACGTCCGTATCCCGTTCATCAAGATGTATTGGGTCCTATATAAATAAAGAACACAATACTCAGTTTATCAAAGAAATCAAAATCAAGAATAACCGATATTGCCTTCCATTATGAAGGGTGCCAGGTAGAGATTTGCTTTTGAAGTTGCTTTACAATCAGATGATCTAATGGGGAGGGGGGGGGGATAACATCAACTGACATTTTTGGAGTAGGCTTAGTGAGTGTAAGATTGACAATTTGGATCTATGTCTGCGGTTCGAATGCTGAAATACACGGTATCCTCAAGAGAGGGTATGGTAAGCTACAGGTTGATTCTCTCTGAAATAAATTATTTCAGTTACTGGAAAAACACCGAAAAGAATAATAATAAAAACAGCGAGAACTTAAGTTCGTGTAAGTATTCTTTTCCACAGAGTCGCGTCACATTATTTTGACCACCTCAATCTTTTGAAATCAACAGCGCGTAGCCAATGAATGAAGGCACGTGTCGTGAGCTAGCTTGGAAGGTATGTAAGGTGTGTCGTAGGCATTCTGAAAACATATCACTCGTTGTTGTCATGGATAAAAGGAGCGATTTATAAGATTTTCAAAAGGAATGATTATCGACTTTCAGGTTAGGTGTAGCAGTATTTCTGAAACAGCGAAGTTTGTGAACGGTTCGCGTATTGTTCTGGTTAAAGCGCATCATCATTGAAGAAATGGCACCTTTGCGAATAAGTGACGCGGAAACTGCGAAGTACCGTGGGTCATTAATGTGGGAGCTGAACGTCGGCTGCGAAGGTGCGTAGGGGACGATCGACACGCTACAGTTGAGCAAATCCCTGCCGAATGAACCAGGGGGATACCGGAAGTGTCTCTAAAACGACAGTTCAGCGAACCCAGCTGCGTATGGGGTTCGATGCAGACGGATGGTCACTGCCCTTATATTAAAGAAGGTGCATCGGAAGAAAATGCTCACATTTGCACGGAAGCAACGGAATTGGACATCTGCTGATTGGTAAAGGTTGCCTTCTCCCGCGAGTCACGTTCGGCCGCTTCATCGAACGGATGAGCTTTGGCGTGTAAGGCGAGAAACATCGGAGAAAAAACACTCTTCAACCATTGCTGGAAGAACGCATGCTGGTGGGAGCGCCGTTATGGTCTGGAAAATGTTTTCGTGCCGTTCTTGGGGTACACTCATACCTGTGGAAGGCAATAGGAGATCTTCCAGCACTTCAATGCGACGTGTCACACAGCTAGAAATGACCGAGAGTTGTTGGAAGAGCACGATGAAGACATCAAAGTACTTTCCTGGCCCCCTAATTTCTCAAACTTAAACACAGTTGGTCATTTGTGGGACCACCTCGATCGTGTTGTTCACTTGATGGATCCTCCACCACGCAACCTCCAGCAGCTGTCGAATGCCCTGCATTCAAAATGAATCTACACATCTGTGAACACCTTAAAGCACCTTACTTTGTCAATCCCAGGCCGTCTGGCTGATACCGTTCTGCGTATGCGGTTACTCAGGATATTAGTTGGTGGCCACAATAATGTGACTCGACCGTGTATATTCTGATAATTATGAAAACAGGATATATTGGGTTAATGCATAAGTTCATGCTGTTTTATTTCACGAGTGTTTCCCACGTCAGTAGTGACGGTGCTGATGGCCAGTTGTTTATCAACATACAGTCAGTAATATCGTGTATATAAACCATATTGCGTTGTGTGATTGTGGATAATAGTTTTTTTTGTTTTCAGGTCCAGAAGTACGGAGTGTTAAGTAGAGAGGAATGAACATTTCCGACATCTGCTCATCTATGAGTTTAACAAGACATCCACAGCGGCCGACGCTTCTCGACAAATTTATGCTGTGTATGGGGAGGATGCTATTGCTCAAAATGTCAGCTCGCAAAGGGTTTTAACAGTTCCGAGGTGGCAATTTTTAACTCAACGATTCTCAACGCGCAGGTCGTACATCTCATCTTCATTATGATCGTTTGAACCATCTCATCCCCTTGTAGCCGAGTCAAACCACACTCGATTTGTGCACTGAGGTGGACTGTGATCAGGCCACATTGATGTTACATCTGGAACGTATGGCAAAGGTCCAGGAATTGGGGTCTTGGGTGCCTCACACTCTCACCGAGGACAACAAGTTTCAGCGTGTTGCCATATGTGGTTCCTTGCTCACCCTTTATCGCGAATGTTCTTAGCAACACAAACCCTTTCTGTCACGTATTGTTACTTGAGATGAAAAGTGGTGACTGTACGTGAATTTCAGGCATCGGTGGGAACGGCTAAACCCAAACAAGACGCACACACCACTTCCGAAACATGACCTCAATCCTGCGAAGATCATGTTGTGTGTCTGGTTGGACATGGAAGGCATTATACATTGAGAAATGCCGCCGAGGAATCGAAGCATTATCGCTGCACTCTATTGTGAGCAACTGCGCCCTGTGGAGGGAGCAATTCAACAGAAACGGCCACATCGGCGCTATGGTGTTCTTCACCAACATGATAACGCATGCTCTCACAGTGCGAACAAAACCAAAGGGGCATTTACGACATAAAATCGGAGAACCTTTCATCTCCTGCCTATTTCCCAGACGCCGCCCTTTCGGACTATCACCTGTTCCTATCCCTGTCGAAAACACTCTGTGGCAGAACGTTTAGCAATGATGTTGATCTCCGAAATGCCGTTGATGATTTCTTCGCAGAAAAACGTGCATTTTTTTCAAGAATGGCACTGCAGACCTATCCAGAAGTTGGGACCCCATCGTAAACAATGGGGGGTGGGAGGGGGTGTATATATAGTTGATGGATTCAATTTTTTCTTCTGAAGTAATACATTCCTGTAGTACGGTGAACAAAAACGTCAGAAACGTATGCATAAACCCAATATGAGATAATTTTTTCAATATTTCTAATTTTTTAAATATTTCTTTAGTACATTACCGAAACCATCGGTTTGGGATTTGTCGTGTCTCTAGAACATGAACAGCTGCTGCAGTTTAAAAGCAGATACATTTGTTAAAACGATTTTTCTGTAGTGAAAACAAAAATCCCCATATGCATAGCTTATCCCAAAACCAAAGAATATAATTATAAAAATGTGGAAACTCCGTTCTACCTGGGCACGAGTGTCAAAAAAAATGTCGTTGTAGTAAACATAGCAACGGACCACACCTGTTTATCATG
This sequence comes from Macrothele yani, assembly GCA_039090855.1. Taxonomy (NCBI): domain Eukaryota; kingdom Metazoa; phylum Arthropoda; class Arachnida; order Araneae; family Macrothelidae; genus Macrothele; species Macrothele yani. The sequence goes on from CM077021.1 coordinate 57,343,366, forward strand.
CATGCATCCGCTGTTGTGCGCAGTTTAATAAGCGTAATTTCGTGAATCTCTAACAAGTATTTCCGCGCATGGTTTTTCGAAAAAGTGAATGTGAGCGATGAAAAAAGATGATCCATTTAATTTTGCTATTGACTTAAGAAGCCTGTCGAAGAGACTTCCCGTCCTATGCAAGAGGATTTTACCGCGTGTTATTGAAGTCCTTCAGCGAGTGTTAGAGAGGTAAACATCAATGAATATGTGTTATTATACGGAAAGACTCACACCTAACAATTAGGGATATTGAATATGTGGTTAACATTTCAAAATCACCAACCGTCAGAATTTTAACCGATAATTTTGGCAGAAAATAAGTTTGTTCAACTTGAATTATCCATTTCTTTCCATGTGCGACCCAATGCAACGCCGCACATGAACAAATCTCTCATTTCTTATTTAGACAAAATAAATATTAAGTCGATGCTCCAACCTGCATATAGTCCAGACTGGTTACCACGTGACTTTTGGTTGTTCCCCATTTTAAAAGATACATTACGGGGACAACAATTTGAGACTTATCAATAACTTGTTACAGCTGCGCAGGGGTGCTTAGCACCAGCATTTCAGAAGTAGAATTTCAAAAGACATTCAACAATTGGGAGGAATATGGTGACATCTGGTTGGGACACCTGTATTGATGAAAAAGATGGTAACTTCCTTGACAATTGAAGTAAACAATTTTTTTCATGAAAACATTCACATTTGTTTTCGGACAATACTTATTTACATAAAATATCAATGGATTTCGTCGATTGCAGTAATTCATTGATTTCTAATTTTGAACTAATTCCTTGCACTATAGTGATCACTTTTAATAATAAACATTTATAAGATCAACGAGTATTTATATATGGATATTTTACACATTTTTCAAGTTTCGGCGTAAATGCCTTCTGTTCTATCGTTGCATTTCTTTGAGCGGATTCCGGGTCACCAATGCTTAAAGCATTTTTCTCTATTTCTCAAGTCTGATTGCGTGAAGACGTTGCATAGCTACATCATCAAGCAAAAAAGCCAGTTCCGATATAAAGATAGACATCAAAAACACATAAAACACAGGAGAAGGAACATATAAGAATTTAAAAGTGTTGTCTTCCGGATAGAATATATTTTAGCATGAATTGGAAAAGAAATCGACACATGAAGAGCAGAAAACTAACTTCTGACTGAACAAAAAGATAAACTGAAAACATTTATTGCACAAAATGTAATTACTTTTTTATGAATGTATGACTATAAAATTCCTGAATCGTGTCCTCTATTTTGTCAGCTGAATCACTTGGTTTTATAACTGAAAGTTATCTCAGTGCTACATGCAGAACCTATTAAAAACCGTGGGATATGAATCGTCATCCTCTTTCACAAAAAATGTTAGATTGAACAGATATGACACCCAGTTTAGTAGATTTACAAATAATATACTTCCCACTAGTAAACATCTTTCTTCAGAGACCAAACAACGAATCTAAATTTCTATAAATGTTTTCCGTAATACTCGACTTTCCTTATTGCCACATGTAAAGCAGAGTTACTCGGGCATTTATGCAAATCCGTTTGATTAGATCAAAGTCGGTTGTTCAGCTTCTTAGTTTGTACTCTAAATTTGGTGAACTCGACATTTAGTCTATTATTCTTTTTCAGTGGCCTTATCTAAGTAATCGAAAGTTAATCAGCTCAATAAAGTGCTGTAATATCAGATGAGACATACTTATCCTTTTTTTCACGTGTTGACACATCACAAAAGAATTTGAATGCTCGTTTTCACACTTAATGTTCATGTAATCTATTTTCTGCAGGAATAGCTTTCATAATTCAAACAAAGAATGATGCCGCTTCATGAGGAATAGCATATGAAATATGCTTGCAATTATTTTCGATCTGAACGGTTGGCTGAATTTTCCGTAAAGTTTTTATTTTTTTTGCATGATAATTTAACAAATTTTGTTTTTAATTTCCAAATATAGGTATCATCAGTAAAATGTTTAAAGCAAATTCTTGCATTTTTTTTAATTTGAGATAAAACGTTTATTTACATTTTAGTGTTCAGATTTTTTTTAAAATAAGGTACTTCAGGAAAATAATGACGAGAAGTATCCGAAACTTGCGTTTTTCAGTTGTACGATTAATAGCATCCTACTGAACATATTGTCATATTCAGCTACAGAGATATGACAGACAAACATCCATCATTGCTGCTGAAGTGTACAGTATAAAGGAAAGTTACTGTTTTTGACGGACGTATACAAATTATGAATAAGTAGTGAATACGAAATAAATACCCACACACTAATTTATTCACCGAAGCAAAATGTATTTGAAATTAAAAATCATGTGAATTTTCGTTGTGATAGTCGAAATTCAGGTTGGGCATCGTGATCCCAGAAAATGTCAGAGTCAGGCCTGGAAAACGAAGGTTTCAAATGCAATACCAAATTTTTTATTAATGAATAACGCTGTTCAAAAATATTTTCCTAGCATCACATTTCACGTTTCGGTTTCCTAGCATCACATTTCGGTTTCCTAGCATCACATTTCAAGTAATAACTTGCCAAGACTAGAAATATCCTAGATTGATATACATCATTTTTGCCAGAGGTGGAGGTACTATCTATGGCACTATCAATAGTATCGATAGTTTTGTACAACTCCGTACATCGAGAGTGTATCGATAGTTTTTGGTAACTATTGATAGTTTTGCGTTTTTCAATGCTGTAAGTGTAAAACACGGTGATGTACACTATTCAGCTTCCATTGATGGCTTTGATGATAGAAACGCTCATTTTCACCTCATTTATACTGATGTCCAAAACATGGAGCCTAGCCATATTGATACGTGATGACAATGCGAAACTAAAGTTAACTGTAATCAAAAGAGTAAACGGTGAGGTTATGTGGTTTTTGCACTCTGTCGCACGTTTCAGTCGGAAAAAGACGAAGTCAAAAGCATTGTTCTTGTTGTTTGTACTGGAAGTTTAAAGGTGTGTTAGGTGCAGAAACAGTTATTTGTTGAGAGTAAGTAATCAGTAACAACGGGTAAACGTAAAATATCTTGTGTGCAACTTTATTTTTCTTTTGGTAAAGATGAGGTCTACGCAAAATGTAGCTTTTGGTGAAAGAATTACAAAAAGTCGGGCAATAGGTCGAACACTAGGCGCAATTTAAAATGACAGCATCCAGCTGCTGTTGTTTTAAATGATCTCAAAAAAAAACAATTCAAGAATAGCGCACTCAAAACTTTATTTATTGAATTTCTCACGAATTATTACCAGGATTTTGCTAAACACTGTAGAAAAATTATTTTTGCATGCAAAACTGCAGAATTTTGTTCTTTAGCTTTTGCGAACACAGACATAAAACAGTCATACAGTACAAACAGAACATTTAAATTAAGAGAAACGAATTAGCTCGTTCGTTAGGCAAAACAATTTTTTTCCTGACGTTTGCTCACTCGATTCGGGAGGAAATCATCAAAACGTAAATTCCTCACCCCCGTGGCGCAGTTGTCTAAGCTCTGGTTTCTGATCATTCCTTCCAGATGGGCCCGGATTTGAATCCCATTAGGTATATATGTTGTGGTTGTGTTTGTCTTATAGCACTTGCTTCTCTCTTCCGTAAATCAGGGATAGGCGAATGCTTACAGCCTGAATTACTCACTGTGGTCGTTAAACTCCAAACCAAAAAACAAAAAGGTTAGTTTCACAGTTTATCGGAGCTTAGCTTTTTGATAATGTGGAGAAATAAGAAAAATCCTTGTCAGAAATAATTTTTCATCCCGGAAAACAAATTTTCTCCGAGAAACTTTGCCAACACATTATCGATTGATATTTTTGGACTATCGATAACTTTCCACCTCTAATTTTTGCCAAATAAATGGCGAAATTGAACTTTTAAAATAGATACAGGAACCACTATAACATGCAAACGTAATTAAATATATTTTATTTCGTCAAAAACAAACTGAAAGCATTTTAAATTATAGTTGTTTGTAAGGATATTTTCATATCAAATGCATGGGGCATGTAATCTTTATGACTGAAAAGCAGCATACCTAATAAAAGTTTTCTACAGCACGTTATTGTTCGCATTTAAAATAAATCATGTTCCTCAAGTAGGCGAAGAAATGAACAAAACTCATCGGGAGAACTGAAATGCAAATAAAAAAAGAAAAAAATTGAAAGAATTTCATACAAAGGCAGACAAAAATATGTTGCCATTTGCGATGGAGCAATCATTACACAAACATCGTTTTCCATATATAACAATCTGTGTATATTGGATACGTAATAAGTCGGAGGTGAACCATAAAAATCTTTTAGCCACCCTCAAAAACACGATCATTTGTTTACCGATTTTAACAAGAGTGTGGGTTATATAACTTGATGCAACACATCGGCACGAAAAAGCTAGCTATGGGATGCTTATACACTGCTCGCCACCCAAACATGCAACACCAAGAAGGACACGAAATAGCAAAGCTAGGTTTACTGGACACATAACAACAGATACAAAGATGAAACGATTGAGCTAACAGGCTCGTGCGACTTTCGGAATACGCAGACATCAATAGTTTGTGTGGCCCCCATGGCTGGCAATAACGGCCGCTACACGCCGCGGCATCGAACGAAAGAGGGTTTGGATGAAAGCTTGGGGTATATCGGTCCACGATGCTTCCACACGGTGCCACAGTTCATCAGGCGTAGCCGCGGGTTGTGCATGCCGGGCCACTCGCTTGTCGATCAAGTGGGCGACATATCGGGAGAACAGGAGTGCCACGGTAGCAGTGATAGCTGATGGGCCGTGAATAATTGTTGCACGATGCGTGCCACGAGCTGGTGCGCATTTTCCTGTTGAAACGTGGCCGCTGGCAGGTCCTACAGGTAAGGGAGGGCTACAGGCTCCAAAACGTTGGAGATGTAGCAGTGGCTGTTGAGTGTACCGGTCATGCGTACCAGAGGGTGCGGTGGACATATCCAATTGCGCCCCAAACCATAACGCCAGGCGACGGACCGGTATGGTGATGCATATGGCAGGCGTCATACAGTCTGTCGCCGCGGTGCCGCCACACGCGGATCCGACCATCGTGGGGTTGCAGGCAGGAGCGAGATTCGTCGGAGAAGACAATGTCGTGCCATTGCGTAGTCCAGGTGCGGGTTTAACGGCCCACTGACGCAGCACTCGCCGGTGGTGTAACGTAAATCGTAATCGGAGCAATGGGCACCTTGCGCACCTTAATTCTTGCGCTAACGTTCGTGATGTGGCGGCTCGAGCCGTCAAAGCCCGCCGAACAACATTCCGGTCCTCTGGTCTGGTGGTGTGCCGCGGCTACGGCAATCGCTCACGTCGCTCCGTCCGTCCGTCTGTGCTGCACCCTACTTAATCCATATTCACCACACTGTGGCTGGATGTCGTCCCACACGGGCGCTGATGTCTCGGCACGATAAACCGCTGTCGCGATAAGCCATTATTCGTCCTCCGTCGAACTCCGAAACGTGCTGGAATGACTGCCGTATTCTGCGACGAAGCATCAGGAAGCTTCCCACGTAGAGGTCTGGCAGCACAACACATTTCCACTACTTACACCCCACCTTCTGTGCACCCTTCTTATAGTGCTTCTCGGTGGCGTGCAGGGCGCACATGATTTGCATATGCCCTGCAATGCTAATCGTTTGCATGTCCTCTCGCGGGCTGCGCATGCTGCGAATTTCAGGCAATCGGATGCTTTTTCTTGGTAATGCATTTTGGGAGGCCACCAGTGTATATATATACTATAAGAAATATAACCGAATTAAACTGACAATATAAAAAAAGTTCATAACCAAAGTTCTATCTTTCGTTTCTGAGAACACCCAGTTCCATGGCAATTCCTATCACCGCTATAATACAAGCTGATTCAGTAGTGTTGGTCATAAATGGAAACGTTTGTAGTACTTTCTTACTAATTTTATAAACTTATACTAAAATTGCTGAATTTGATTAATTTTAAATAAGCGCAACAATGTTACATGAATGTCATACGCTGAAATATAATTTTTTTATTTTAATACCGTTCTCGCGTTGTACATGATTCTTCTATCAATAATTATACATTAGTTACATTGAGCAGGTTCAGCTAACGTAGTCCCATCACTGCTGTGACTAGTACGCAGTTTTTACTAAAATTATGAGGTGGATTTAGGGGATTTGTTTTGTGTTACCCAAAACAAATCGGAAAGTGAACTCAGGGAATTACTTTTACTAGAGCCGATAGTCAGTGGCGAGCAAGCATTTTTTTAAGTTTGGGGTTTTGACGACCACCGTGAACAATTCGAAGGGTTATAAGGAGTCGCCCGTCCTTAATTAGAGCCAGTTGTTCGAAGCAAGGGAAAGAGCCAAAACCATAAGCCTGTACAGACAGCTGTAGCAGCTCCTGTGGGCCAAGAACCTTTTCCCGAAGCCTCGCAGAAGCCATTCTGCGATCCCAGTGGGCCAAGAACCTGTTCCCGACGCCTCGCAGAAGCCATTCTGCGATCCCAGTTGGGAAAGAACCTTTTCCCAACGCCTCGCAGAAGCCATTCTGTGATCCCAGTGGGGCAAGAACTTTTTCCCGACGTCTCGCAGAAGCCATTAAGCGGTCCCAATTGACCAAGAACCTTTTCCCGACGCTTCGCGGAGCCGATTCTTCGATACCAGCGCCACTTACGTGTGCTGCATTTAACATCGGAATATCGCCGGCATTGTGTGCAGTGTTGTGAGTCTAGAGCGAAGTGGAACGCCACAGACTGGCAACGTGTGGTGTTTAGCGATGAATGTCGCTTTGTTTTGGGGACGGATGATCACCGTGTCCGGGTGTGGAGACCCCGGGTGAGGAGAACCCCGGGTCAACGGCACAATTTAAACGTGGCTATCGAGCGCCACCCCTCTCAGAATGCATGCATTATGGTCTGTGGAGCCATTATCTACGGCAGCTGATCTGCTCTATTAGTGGTACGTGGATCATTGACGGGCCAATTTCATTTGTATACGATCATACGTCCCCATGTGCTCCCTATCCTGGCAGGGATTCCAGGTGCGTTATACTAGCAGGATAATACCCGTCTGCACACGGCTCGTTTGCCCAGTACTGCCTACGTCATGTTCAGACACTTCCATGCCCTCGCGGCTAACTACCGAGCATGTGTGGGATCAGTTTAAATGCCGGCGGCCGCCGTGTCGCACTATCCGGGATTCGGAGCACACCGTCCAACACGTGTGGAACAGTCTTCCGCAGGACAATATCAGACGCCTCTTCGCCACCATGCCGAACCGTATTGCAGCAAGTATCGCCGCACCAGACGGTGTGACCCGTTATTGAAGATGATCAGACTGCGTGGCACAGATCCATCTGTAATTGTCCTGGAGCTCTGTCTTTGCCATCATATGTATAATCCTCCTTGGAATGGACGCATAGAAATCCTGGATGGTGCTTAGTGGGATGTTACACCATTCCTCATGCATAAACTGTTCCAAGTCCTTAAAAGATGCTGTAGGAAGATAACGGGATCTTTTTCTGTTTTCCAAAACAGGCGATAGTGTCTCGGTGATGATTACATCTGGTGATTGGGGAGTCCAAGGAAGGTGTGAAAGTTCGTCCTCGTGTTCTTCAAACCATGATTGGACATTCCGAGCTCTGTGGATTTTGGCGTTGTCATCTTGCTAGATAGCATCCCTTGCATGAAGCAATGCCTGCGCCATTGGATGGACTTGGTCAGCCAAAATGGTGCTCCCAACATGCTGCACTGTTGGGAGCAGGCAGACTGGGTTGTACGCTTCCGATGGTGTTCTTCACATGTTAACACGTCCTGCCGTTGGAAAATGTTGTGAATGTGTATTTATAGGACGACATTACATGCTTCCAAGAATCGGCAGTCTACGTTGTATGCTCCTGGTACCACTGCTGTCACCGTTGTTCATTCACCCGGGTCACCAGGGTTTTAGCAATAGCAGCTCTGCGACGAATAACTTGTTTATGTAGTTCCATGAACCTGGTTTTCATTGATATCTGGGTTTGGAGATGCAGATTGAGCTACGCGTCAATTTTCGGGGTCATTTTCTTGTTACGGGTAATAATCCTCTTTAATTCTCTCTTGTCTCTATCAGTCAGGGTCGTTTTCCTGCCGCTCATGAGTTTCGCAGACGAGATTTTACCACTAACACGGTTTGCTGTCCTGCCGCTAGACACAGTAGCTCTCGATAACCTCACTATCCTGGCGACGGTTGTGTCGGAAACACCAACTAGCCCCCCATCAACTATTATCCCCCTTTCAAAGTCCGTTGGGTCGCTCGTATCGTCGCATCTTTGAAAGAAATGTGCCACAAGACACTTCAAATGCCCTTAAACAGGATTTTAGACTTTTAAAATAAGTTATTACAATCAAAAAGTAATGGATACCTTTGCGTATCGCAATGAACGCAGCTCACGTATTACGATGCCATGTCTCTGCGCGTGCTGTTCATATCACTCTGTCCAACCCCAGTACGTCTCATCAAAGACTTGTCACATACCTTTTGACAAATTTCCCACCACGTTCAGTCTACTGATCATTGTGATGGAACATTACTAGCCATGCAACGAATCTCCATAGGAATACCACGTTCTGTAAACCTGTACATTATATTTAATACATTTTCCAAGATATTCAGTGTCATAAAATTCCATGATATATAGGTACGTATATTTGTGAACAATTGCAATTGCACTGAATAAAAATAGTCATAAAATGCAATAAAAGAACATCTGAGACTTACACGACGGAAAATGTCTGTTATGGGTAACCACCCTGCATTTAAAAAATGTTTAACAAAAAATCATAGTTTAAGCACCCGCCAGGCATTTAATAGGCAAACCATTCAATGAATTCTGAGGTCCAGTATTTTTACTACGATCTAAATGTTTTCATTAGGTATGACAGGAAGTCCAGGATCTCGACGGAACATAGCTAATTAAAATTGAAAATATCTTTCGTATCGAGGAGCTACTGCATACATTCAGCGTCATTGCTCCTGTACATTTCATTCAAACATAAATCTTTTTTCAACCAATTAATACGTGAAATATTATCTTGCAATCGTTCATCTCAAAACGTGCTGCCTCATATTTTGTCTGATTATAAATTTAATTTTTTTATAATAATTTCTCAGTGCAACACTGTATACATTTTAAAATGTAATTTCAGAGATACTAGTATTTAGTGTCAACGCCTTTTACGTTCTCTAACTAGCAAGATATAGCACGACAAAATAGATATTTGGCTCTTTCAACATCACAAAATATCAAAGAAATCACTCCTTCAGTTTAAAAACATATTTAAAGAACTCAATAAAGATACTGGGAAGAAAAAATCGGAAATTTAGAACAAGTGTATTTGCATATTACAGCTTCAGAAATCTGAAAGCACCGAGACCTCGGAGGCTATTTTTCCTATCCCAAAAAATGTTGTAAAGGAATACAAAACTGAAAATATTGCGCTATTAAAAGATACCAATCAGTGTTTTCAGATTCTTGCAAATAATTATCATAACGGCATTGACGTAATGAAATTAAATTTCGCTCATTTCAAGAGGTATAAATATCACGGAGATCATGATAATTTTTGTCATTCAGCATTTAAATGAAAGTTAATATCATACCTATTGCTGAAATACGACGAAAGAAGCGTAACAGTAATAATGGCACAAAACATCCGTTCTTTGAAGTTCGTTCGTCATTCACGTAAGAAAATCATTCAAAAGTAATATTCCAAATGAATGGTCAGTCAATTTCTACCACTTCTTAATGATTCTCTGCAATCACGTCTCCATTTCTATTGTACACAATATCATTGAAAGCAAACTTTCCCAATTGGGGTCTGTACGCCCTGAGGAAATTCAAGCCGTTTTGCAGGCATTACGCCTCATTTAGAAACGTTCCCTTTTCAGGTTCAATGGCATTTTATATCGCCAACTTGAGGGAGCCCCCATGGGGTCCACATTCTCCTTTCTGTTGGCTGAACTTCTTCAAGACATAGAAAACCGCATTTTAGACTTTTGTCAGATTACACCTTTATTATATCTTCGGTATGTTGACGATGTCTTGGTCTTTTGGCCTTCGTCAGTTGAAAATTTGTTCTCTTTTGCAACCACGTTGTCGTCTGTTTATCCTTCTATATCCTTCACCGTGGAGGTTGAATGTGAGAATTCACTTCCGTTTTTAGACTTTGAACTTCGTAGGAACTCCACCTTCCAGTACCTGAGTTATTCGGTTTACAGAAAGCCTTCCTCTATACCTATCTTGATACCACGCGTTTCTGCCCACCCGACCAGATATAAGGTTTCACCCTTATACTTTCTTATTCGTAGAGCACTTACCCACTCCTCTTCTGTAGCCTTCCGTGAGGAGGAACTTTAAAAGATATATACCATTGCTTATCAGCACGAATTTTCACATTCAGATGTCCATAGAATCTACCGAAAAGTCCAAAATTCAACATTTTTTACCCTGACACGTGAACGAAAGGGTATCAGATATGTTGGATCGATGACTTACGTCCCTCATGTGAATGATAATTTATTGAGCATCTGTCACAGTCACGGTGTCGGTTTTGGGTTAAAAACATCGAACATTTATTCCCTAATTAAAAATGATCGGGACCGTGTTGAATTGTTGGACAAATGTGGCAACTATTCCATTACAATGAAATCTGTCGATCCTCAAGACAAGGACCTTATATATATCGGCTCAATCCTACGGAGACTGCAAACAAGAATTAAGGAACACCAATACAGTGTAAAAAATGGCTCGTCATCGAATGCTTTAGCCAGACTTTCTTTAGCTGGTACACATTACCCATGTTGGACAGACGTCTCCATTCTTTCTACCTCTACAACGAGGGAAATAGTTCTCTTTACAGAGAGTCTGCACATTTTGCATCGAGTGGACACTTGTTGCAATGATGAAGTACCCAGCTATATTTCCCAGGCCTGGAAAACTTTACTGTCCTCGATTCCTGTTTCTACCTTTTACATCGCCGACTCTGCCCACCATTAATAGAACTCTATAGGCCCCTATTTGCTCACATTATGTTAGAGAAAGTGAACGTTCTTGTATTTCTTTCCTCATTGAGAACGTTTGGCAACGGCACCGATATATAAATGTGTTTTCTGGAACTCCAACTTGTCTTTCATCTGATGATGTGCTCGTAGCGAGCACGAAAGTACTCAATTTTTTTAAACCGTGTAAATATATTTTAATTTGTGTGTGTTTTTAGTAATTAAAGTTTGCCTATAACTGGAACCTTCAGCAAGTTTGTACATCGTGCGTTAACAGGAAATTTCTTTCCCTGAGTGGTCTATGTGGCACGAAAACCTTGTTTCATTATCCACCGAGAAAATAATGTGTTGGATAGATCCCGTCTTTACGACCAGGACAAAAATTTGCAAACTTCCCTGAAGTATGAGAGCTTACTTGGTATCCATTAACAGTTCGTGAATAAATCTGCGCTGGTCTCCAACACACCATTCAAATGGAATGCCAAATTTGAAATTTGAAAAATTCAAAAAGAGAGGAAGCAGAAACGTATTCACCTTCACGAAAAAATCTCCACTTTTAAACTTGAAGAGCATTTAATTTCCATTTCCGTTTTTAAATTTCACAGTATTCCCTAATAACTACATATTAAAAATGAATATTTGTTATTTCTTATATTTACAGTACACTTTCAGGAAAATTATCAAAAAATATGTTTCTTAAAGCCGTACAAAATAACTCAAGAAAAAGGGCGTTCCCGAGAAAAATGGGTATTCAGGCAGACCCTATAATTTAGGTTGAATAGGCTTACCAAATCTGCAGGTTATATGTCACAGATATAGAATTTATAACCTTTCAAATGTGAACAGCATGGATCAGAGTACGATGAAAGTTTCTGCTACAAAAGTAATGGAAGATCGAGTGATCACTCACAGTGGTTAGAGCGAACAATTCGCAGTGAAGAGTCATTTCTTGCAAACGAATCTTTTACGAACGGTACTTCGTTACTTCATATTCTTTCAGGATGCTATTTTAAATAATGCAACAAAAACGAAATAAAAAAAATAGGTTATGTCGGGTTTATGTAAGTTTTTTTCTGTCTTGTAACTAACCTCTATCTATTCTTCAATCCGATCTATAACTTCTTTCTATCAATTCTATGTAAAAAAAGCCAAAATAGAATTTCATCTTTGTGTTGAAGAAAGAGATTGCAAACAGTGCCCCATTATACTAGCATATTGATCTTATATATGTTTCCATTGTAAAGAATTATTCAATTATTCTTCGGCTGTTTCATTTTATAGATATCAAGTCACCAGTTAGTTATGTGAAAGCAATGTCTTGTGCGTCTGTTGCACTTAAATATATGGTTTCCACCGGTGCACATTTTTTCTGAAATTTCAAACATTGCAGTAAATTTTTTTAACAAAACAAATATAATTTTCCTGGAATAGATATGTATAAAAGTTTAGTGATTCTTTTGAAATAAATACCATATTTAAAGAATTGTAAATACAATATAGTTGTTCAATAAGTAGCACTTGTTTATTACGATAACTGATAATTCTGGACTCATCAGAATTTTAAGAAATGTTAATTTGTTTGTTATTCACAAAATTCAGTGTTTCGTCACTTCCTTCCGCTTTTAATTTAGGGAAAAATTCGAATTTGAATTTTAAAAAATTAACACTCACTTAGAATTCATAAATGTCATTTTCACTTAAAGAGCTCCTTAAATTAGTTTGTGGTATTTAATTTGGAAAGAAAATTACATAGAATTAAACATTTAAACAGGATTACAATTTGTTTAAACAGCATTAATTAATGAAGGAGATTGTCTCCAGTTGTAATTGTAAGCATTCATTTAATTCATTGATCTCAGTAATTGGAAGCTTGCTTTGCCTGAAAAACATACCTCGACTGGAGAGAACCTGATAAGGCCACAAAATTGTTATGCAATTTGAAATCAATTGCAGTTACATAGAAATACTAAGCAGAAACGAGAGAAACTAAATTTCCTGACACGATCTCTAAGGAAATGTCTAACATTTATATATTTAACATGTAAGTTCATGGTTAAAACTAAAACACCTTCTCTGAGTCGTAACAGTTCCATTCGTTGAGTCAATTACCAAATTCAATTCAGCTTCTCCAAGTTCTCTTAAACAAAGCGTGAGTTTAAAAATTGTCCATGGGAAAAAGGGAAAAAGATGTGGTTTCACTTATTTCATGAAATAATGGTTTGTTTACTTAAATTACGAACTGCAAATGTTTCTTTTTGCAGGTGCTTTCTCATGAGTTTTGAACGCATAAAATCGTAGGTACTAAATGCTGTGCATTCATAAAGTCACGAGTTTTACCTGTATTTATATTTCGAAATACTCCGTAAGATCGAATGTTCCTTTCGAAGATTTATTATGGATGAATGTTTCAGCTAACTGTGCTTAACAACGTTTCAATGCGACTAAAAATTTGATACGTGGAATGACGGTTAATTAAAATTTTGCGCATAGAGTTAATGATTTCATTTGTGACGTGTTATGAACGAAATCTATTTGCAGAGGTTTGAAAAGAAGTAATATGAGACGGTAACATATCTTCTATTGTAAAAGATATTTTTCCAAAATGTCCTGCATTCATTGCGCACTACGTTATGTAGATCTGTGTACCATGATGTATGGAGAAGATGCTGAATTTAATTCATAAATTGGATGTGCTGTTAAATAGTTAATACCAATATTCCAATGGGTTCGGTACGCGGTACAAAAAATATTTTTCGCTAGACCTTCATTGAAGACGGCAGAATGTGGGTTCAACAATAATAGAACAAATGGCACTTCATAGTAGTAGTAATAAAATCATATACCGACCTGAGTTGTATGCAAACAGAAAAAAACATTTAATTCTAATACAAAGAATGATTTAAAGACACAGTGATACCCAACTTGAGCTGATATGTTCACAATACTGGATGCTCCACGATAACACAATAAAGTATTTCTTACTGAAGCCATGTTTGTTGTAGAAGAACACTACAGTCTTGCCACATAATTGCGTAGCTGTTGGAGAAAGCACTAACACAAAAATAGGAAAATACGCATCCTTGAAATAATTACCGTAACTTAGCCCCAGGATCGGGAATATTACATTTCATAAAGTTGCTTCCTTCATTCAGGACATCATCGTACGCATGACCTTTCCAAGTATTGACCAGAGCACAAAATTAGTTCTCCTCGGGACCGCTCTCACCTTAGAGACAAGGAGAGGAGACTCGGATGTGTGGTTTCAAGGAACACATAGTACCGGCTGCGCCTGCTACTCCGTGATGTCTCAATTCATTTAAAGTAGCTGCAAATAACTGATAATTTGTGGGGTTTTTTTTAAGTGCTGAGAAGATATTATTCCAACAAAAGACACCTAAATTGTAAAAATTATACTAAAGTACTATATTTTGCTAATATCTGAAGCATATTGTTAAAATTTCCTGAAATCAAAAATTTCAATCTATTTTGTTTACTCCGAATACGCAATTACGTTCAACTTTTATTCGTTCAATACGTTAAATTGTATATTTACATTTTGCACTTGATGGCATGCTTTAAAACCTATACTACATTAGAACATGTAAACAGATATGCGATTGAAATAAAAAATAGTTGTAAATTACTGAAAATCATTGAGAGCTTAACTACTATGGGACACGTTTTTCAATGCGCAGCAAGGTATTAAAAGAAACAAGCAACGTAAATGTTTCGCTTAACAATTAATGACCGTAACACGATTTTAAAAATTCTTAGTAGACTGTTGACCGTCTCGGTAGATGAATACAATTCCAAAGCATCCGGCTCTTTGCAATGCAATGGTTAGATATTGGCCGACAGGTGGCAGTACATCAGCGCTCCGGAATGCGTTTTAGCTCCGGTGAGCTTGTAGTGCGTCTGTTTTTTGGCAAGAGCACGTAAATTGTTTCGACTCGTCTTTTTACTGTGTTCGCAAGTGTTCTATTGTAGTACTACCATGTAACATTGGAAGACGTTTTTTAAGAAATTCCTAGGCACACGAATAAGTGCATTTTGTACCGTGAATGGCAGGTATTGCATCCAAAGTGAAGATATTCTGAGTGTCATTACTTGAGTATCCGAGTGAATTTAATTTATTGATTTGGACAATTAAGGTGTCGGAAAGAGCAGGCTTTAAGAATTTCTCTGATATGTGTCCCCGTGCACTTGCAACCTTGCTCTATTTTTTCATATCTCATTTGATATCGTCATGAAGTGGAGAGCAATTGGCGTATCCTCAAATCTATGGTAAAAGTAAATAGAAAAATTCTGTTGGCAGTCCACATTATGGAATAATTTGCCCTTTAATCCCAGAAAAGTCATATATATATGTATTCCAAGTAAAGGTGGTGTTACTATCGATGTACTAACGATAATATCGATAATTTTGTCCAAATCAGTACATCGAGAGTGCATCGATAGTTTTTTGTAACTATCGATAGTTTTACGTTTTCCAATGCTGTAAGTGTAAATCACGGTGCTGTGAACTATTCAGCTTCCACCGATGGCTTTGATGAGTGAAACGCTCATTTTCACCTCATTTATACTGGTGTCAAAATCGTTGAGCCCAGTCATATTGATTCATGATGACAATGCGAAACTAAAATTAACTGTAATCAAAAGAGTAAACGGTGACGGACTGCGGTTTTTGTACCCTGGTGCTCTTCAAGTCAATTCAAGCTCAAATGGAAAGTGTACGTTTTAGTCAGATAAAGAGGAAGTGAAAAAAACGTTGTTCTTGATGTTTGTACTGGACGTTTAAAGGTACGTCAGGTGCTGAAACATTTATTTATTGAGTAAGTGGTCAGTAATAATGAGTAAACGTAAAATATCTTCCGTGCAACTTTATTTTTCTTTTGGTAAAGATAAGGTTTACGCTAAGTTATAGCATTTTGCGGAAAGAGATATAAAACGCCGGGCAATACGTGAAATGCCAAATCGATAATTTAAAACGACAGCTTCCAGCTGCTGTCGTTTTAAATGATCCCAGAAGAAAACAATTGAGAAAGAGCCTACTCATAACTTTATTTACTCAATTTCGCACGAATTATTACCACGATTTTGCTAAACATTATAGAAAATATTATTTTTGAATACAGAACTGCAGAATTGTCTTTTTAGCTTTTGTGAACAGAAGCATAAAAACAAACATACAGTACAAGCAGAAAATGAGAATTAGGAGCCACGCGTTAGCTCGTTTTCAGAAAAACACTATTTTCCTGACTTTTGTTCACTCACGTCCGAAGAATATCGTTAAAACGTAGATTCCCGGCACGGTGACGCACTGGTTTAAGCGCTGGCTTATGAACGTTCATCCGAAATGAGCCCGGAATCGAATCTCGTGAGAAATAGATGTCGTGGTTGTTTTTGTCTTACTGCACTGGAGCTCTTCCTTCCCTTGAGTCACTGGCCCTAAATCAGGGATGGGCGAATGCTTATAGCCTATCGAGTTACTCACGGTGGTCGTTAAACCCAAAACCAAAGGAAAATGAAGAAAGAAATGTTTAGTTTCCAAGTTTATCGGAGCCTAGCTTTCTGACGATGTGGAAAAATAAGAAAAATTCTTGTCAGAAATAAATTTTCATCCCGGACAACAAATTTTCTCTCGATAAACTTTGCCAACAAACTATCGATAGTTATCGATTGCTATTTTTAAACTCTCAAAAACTATCGATAGTTCTCGAACTCTTATTCCAAGAAAATACATATAAATATTTAAATTTTCCGAGAAATATATATATATATATATATATATATATACGGTTTGCATTTTTTCAGAAAATACACACTCACACGCACACACACACGCACACATATGTACCATACCATAGTACCTCAATATGAGAAAGTGAATATAGTTCGAAATCCGAAGGAAGGTTTATATTTAAAAAAAAATTTCTGGCATTTCTGACTTCTTTAACAACTTTGGTTATGCTTAGATTTATCCACGTGGTGTATTATTGTATTTCCTTCGTATGAACATCAGCATTCGGTTATATTTATCATAGAATATCTTCATAATTCAGTAATTTGTCAGTGTGTTCAGCAAGAACCAAACAAAAACTAGAACATAGAAAACTATGGAAATCAAATTATCAAAATAAAAAATGAAGATGGGGAGTTTTCATGGGGTAAAGATATTTGTCTGAATTTAGGGTTCCAAAACCCAGAAAGTTCAATATTGCATCCAACATTTGTACCACTGCTCGCCAGATTGCTTTATGACATTTATTGACGGTTTTAATAAACTTGTTCTCCAGCAGATTTGTCTTGGAAACTCTCAAGTAGCTCTACGTAGATCATTCATCTAAATCTCCGTTATCTTAATCCTAGCTTATTAGCTGTTAAACCATTTCCAACTGCATTATCGCGCTTTAAATTTTTCAGTAATTACATTCTGAATAAATTTCGATTTGAGAAGCCACTTACAACCAATAACTCTCTTGTGTTTTGATGGAGCTAGCACTCTTTTGTGCTAGCTTAAGGATTTGATTTCCCTTCTTGCTAAAAGAAATAAGACTTTTGCTGAAAAATAAGACGAGTGCTGAATTACTCCTCTGTTCCACCTGATGACAAGCTGAATCTTGCCCCGAAAGTGCTAGTGCGTTATTTTAATCTGTAAATAGTTTCATCTTTTATTAAATATCGTACCAAGACGGTGAAGTTTTTATTTCATTGGACACATGTGTACGAAGTTACTCTTTCATCCATAGGACTTTTGGGACCGGGTTTTTTTATTCTTTTCTTACTTCCCATTCCTCCACCAGCTTCAGCTTTAAATCTACGTACTTTGGCAGCACATCAAGGAGTTCAAAGCGAATATATGGTTTTAGAATGTGTCAGCGATGCTGTATAAAAAGAGCACAGATAAGTATGTTTTCAGCTAGTTCAATATTTATTTCATAGAGTTTATCCACGGTTTCGGTGAAAACATTCCAGTGCTCAGACATGTTTTCGAAATTGGTCAGTTTACGAAATAATAGTAGTTTCAGCTAAGGGACATTCTTTTGCACGTCCTCTTATTCTTGCTTTCTATTTGAGCCATATTTTGTTTGAGGTTATGCAATGTTTAAACGTGAATAAATTCACTACATGTTATCGACGAAATAATGTCTTCTCTGGCCGTTTGGTCTCTTTGAATCCACTTATTAAGTTTTTGTTGATCAGCATCATTGGTTCCTTCAGCAGGTTCCTTCATGTCAGGTATTCCCAATGATTAGTTTTATTTAAAATTGACCAAAAACGGTTTTGATATTCATAAAGATATTCTGCAACCACTGTAGCATGATATTTGTTGGAATTTAACAGAGAAATGTTGCACTTGCGAAGTGATATATTATCTAAATAATAATAACCATAGTGATATAACATATATACGAAATTCAAGACAAATAAAAGAGCAAATTGCAAATGCCATGGCTGTTTTCAAAACGATGACTCCGCTCATCCTTTGTTTTGCTTAGCTCGAGAACAAAACATAGAAACATCCCTCAGACTTGAATTGAGTACACTTTGGTTTTGCGGCGATGTCACCCATTGGATTAGAAAGAGAATAAATTATCACTGCTTTTCAGCAGTATTGATCATCTGATGTTATATTTAAATGAGGAATATAGTGTACAGGACACCAGCTCAGAACAATTGCAAGAAAGAAAAGCAAAGAAAAATGTTCTACCCTATTCTGAGTAAAAACAACATACCATTTTAAGAGCTCAGTGTGTTAATATAAAAGAAGAAAAGTTCATGTGGAAGAAATGCAGATGCTCTCTCTCAAAATTCTACGTAAGTTTTCGTTTGCATGCTACCATTTGATAATACTTGCTGTGTTACGTAGGTTACTATTAGAAGCTCTATTTGTCGAAAGGACTCTGAGTAGTTCCCGCGTCCTCGGTCATCAGCGAAGACAACTATTGTCTCTTCATGTGATCTATACCGTGAGAATTCGCTGCATCTACCGTGGGATTTCAAAGTTGCTCACATTAGGACTACCAATTTCTTACACATTTCTAAGCTAAAAATGCTTTTAGAGCATAATAGTCTCGAATTAGATGCAACCCACGTAGCACAGTGCCTTGCAATTTGACGTAGTTCCAACACTGAGCCACCGTCTTTTATGGATAGAAGACGGTGGCTCAGTGTTGCTCCTGCGTTAAATTGCAAGACTGCGCTGCCTGAGAACTTCTTTAAATCCATGGAATAAACATGCTAGTTTCCAGGTTAACCACTGGAAACAGTTTTAAATATCAAACCTCTTATTCCATACTGGCTCTCGAACGATATCGCATTCCGGCATGTTTGATGAAGTAGTACATGATTGAATAATTGGCAAGGGGAACAGACATGCTCACTTGTGGAATTAGTGATAGATATATGCAAGTCCTGTGAACTGTTGCTGATCTCAAACGACAAGAGAAAGCAGACGCACTATCACCTGTAACGCCAGCCTCATACACTGAATAGTACCAGTCGAGAATTTGGTTACACAGCATATTCTTTGGGAAATTAACTTTCTGTCATTTTATTGCTGTTCTCTGACTTGTTTTACTCTGATTTGTTTTACGAACCACTTCGTAAACGTTACACAAAATTGTAGTATTTTATGGCTATTTGGTAGTGAAAAGCGAAATAGCTTTCATTTTGTCCTAAACTTCATATTATCCAGAAACAAACTTTAGGATTAAAAAGAGTATTCATCATTATCAGAGTGTCGAAGGCTTAACACCAAACCATATGGTAAATACCTACGGGACACGTTAATACTTTAGCTGATAGTCTTCATCCTGGAAAAAAGCAAAACAAATATGATTTCGTTAAGATCAGCGTTTAAGAAAAGCGTCAAGATGGAAAAAGTGCATGAATAATGTAACCGGTAAAACATCCAAAACCTGAATCGATTTAGTCTTTTGTCTGGGCAAATAAGCTTTGCTACCCAGAAAACACTGTGAAACCGAATATGCTGAGAATAAAAGTAACTACTATTCAATAACGCCCAGTTATTCACACGCTCTCTGCATTATCCCGCTTTCCTATAGGAGAAACCTCTTTGAAAAAAAAAGACAAGTATCCTTTTTTGTATGATTCTCTTAGCCGAATTACACGGCAAAACTGCAGGTTGAAATACAGTCTCTCTTTCTCTTTCTCTCTTCACTTATACAGTATTTACGCAACGATACATATTTTCAATTGCAATTTTAAGACGCATAATATCTGCAGAACATTCTATTGAAATCTTAATGAAATTGGAACCAAAATAATAATTTAAAGACTGAATGGGAAAAGGAGCGGCTCATGGGACACATTCTTTAACGAACTTGTCTTCTTAATACGACATGACCGTGACAAAGTTTTGCATTACCATAATCAAGCTAGGAAATGAAAACCCACTCGATTTCAGAAATCAAAACAGAAATTTCTTAAATTTGTCAGCGGTTTATTTTTTATTTTTTGTATCAAATCACTTTTGAGATGTCGTACGTTTTGTGTCACAAATCACTTATTTCACTTAGTTTGTGTCACAGATATGTTATTTTTTTGTCAAGAATCACTTAGTTCGTTTGTCTTGTGTCTCAAATCGCTTGTGATAATTTTACGGCCAACAATAACATGTCTCATGGACCGATGAATTAGTTCGAAAACTATGTAATATGCTTCTTCAACAGTATTTGGAAATTAATAACTTTCTTTTCGATACCAAATATTATGAGTTATAAGTAAACACAGATGGGTGGTGTACATAATTATCAAGGAAAAAAGTCTATACAACTGCCATCAGATGAAAATTCCGCATAAGATTTTATATTTGAAACAGAAATATACTTCGTCACTATCACGCTTTCATTAAAGAAATGGACCCGTTCATTTCTTTTAAGAAATGCGTGATTCCATGCTATAGGAAAAAAATTGATCGTTACAAAGTATTTTCTGTCATTGGAAAGTTGTGTAAAATAAAAGAATGCTAAAGTCTGAAGAACATTACAAAATTATATTGTGTTCTTTCTTTTATGAAAAAATTTGAATTTGAAAAGAATTGGAGTTTTAAACACTATCGTATGCTATTTTCTAAGGAGATAGTTAAGCTTTATTTAATTCTATTTCGGCTATTACTCAGTGCTTTATTTATTAGGTAATTAGTTAAATGAAGGAAGAATTATTCTTCATAGAGCACGGGGAATTAACAGAATATTCAAAGCAAGCTGAATTTACTTGTACCACTTACTGGTCATCCATTTACCACTTCTCAGAAAACTGAAATATTTCATCGCTTGGAGCGGGAACTTCGCATCTCCCGTTCACCGGTCGTGTATGCTAACCATTACACCACCCAGGACAGTGAAGTTCCAAGCAACTGAGGCATAGGAATATGAAAGTCCTCAGATTTTAGCTAGTCGAAGCATTCCTGCATCTTCATAGCACTTTGACCCAATTCCTAACCGGACGGATGTAGATCGGAGATCACCAGTATCACAGATAAATCAATAAAAGCAGAAATATGCTTCATAATAAAATGAAAAATTGATAGTGAAGTTCCAAGAAACTTATGTCTCAGTTGTATGGAACTTCACTGTCCTGGGTGGTGTAATGGTTAACATACTCGACCGGTAATCAGGAGATGCGGCTTTCGATTCCAGCTCCAAGACAATAAAATTTTCAAGTTTTCTGAGAAGTGTTACATGGATGACCAGTCAATAGTACAAGCAAATTCAGTTTGCTTTGAATATTCCGTCAATTTCCCATGTATTAGTTGCTTGGAACTTCACCTGACCAGTAAAAAGTACAAGCAAAGTAAATTTGATTTGAATATACTGTCGATTTCCTATGTATTATTAAGGATATTTCTTCCTTCATTGATGTATCTGTGGTACTGGTGACCGCCGAACTACATCCGTCCGGATGGGAATTGGGTCAAAGCGCTATTAGGAAACAGGGATGCTTCGGCTATCGAAAATCTCAGGACTTTCTGATTCCTATGAATCAGTTGCTTGGAACTTCACTGTCCTGGGTGATATAATGGTTACCATATTTGACAGGTAATCAGGAGATGCGGGGCTCGATTCGCGCTCTAGGGTGATTAAATTTACAAATTTTCTGAGAAGTATTACATGAATGACCAGTAAGTGGTACATGCAAATTCAGTTTCCTTTGGATATTAGGTAATTAGTTTCCCCTAAAAAGTTATAAAAATTATATAAAAATAAATAGTCGCACCAGGGGCGGCTCGTGATTGAAAAAATAGGTGAAGAGCTACAAGGGCAATATGAACAGATATATACTGTCTTCAATGAAAAACACTATATGAGGACTGACCTATTTTTTGTACATTAGGTCAATTGTCGTCATAAAGTGGTTGTTTCTTCGTGAGCATCAATAAAATATCTTTCTGAATAGAAATATTTGCCAAAGAAGCAAGTCTATTTTAAGAAATAGTGTTTCTTGAGTAAGTTCGTATTCTTTTAAAGCAAGAACACATTCTTTTCACTGAAACACTTGTAGATGGAATGGTTATAATGAGGGCAACCAATTTATAAGCTTCTGTAAAAATGCCTTTATCTTCATGAAGCACACGAAGAAGTTCCTGAGCCGATATATTCCTTAAATTTTCGTTCGTATGTACAAGACTCATTTCATTTTTAAGGAGCTAAAGTTGTGTAAATATTTTTCGGCAAAAATGTTGTATATTTTCAAAAGCGTGAGAGGGAAAGCTTGAATTAAATTATATAAATTTGGTTGTCAGCAAGACAAACAAATTGAAGTTTTTCGCAGTCTTGAAATCTTATATCCATGTCCAAAAGCATGTGGTCTAAAATTTCCAAAATACAATTGTTTATAATTCTGAAAAATTGTTTCTTGTGTAAGAGCACCATATTCCCGTTTAGACCTGCTTATTTCTGTGATTTTGCTAGTTTTTCCAGAGTTTCAAATACTTCAAAATTTCACGAGGGTTTTTAATTTGAGTTACACAGTAGTTCAGGTCTAGTGATTTTTTCTGCAACATTTCGAATAATAGATCGGTGGGGCCAAAAATTTCATTAAATACTATTGCCAAAAATGTATATCCCAAACTGTTCATATCGTTTAAAACCCCCTTGTCAAGTTTAATTGATTTTTTGTCTGATTGTTCACTATTTGTCAGAAATTCGAATACTTCCTTCAATTTATCCCAATCTTCAACAATTACACTTACTAAATTCGAAGTGGAGGACCAACGAGTTTCTGCTATGGTTGGTATGCGTATTGCGGTTGTAGAGGTGAGTGTATAAGATCGCTTCACTGAGTCGTGACACGGCTAACTGGGATCATCAACTATTGATGTTACTGCTCAAGGCTCCGTCACTCCTTATCCGTGTTTCATATTTCTGCCACAGTGGCGCTGAACGCCGACCCCTAACGATTCTTGTCGGGAAAATTCCCAACTGGAATTTCGTGGGTGCTGAATCTCATCCTTTCGTTTCGTAGGGTCTTGTGTGCAACATTTTGACATGCAAATAAACAAACGTTAGATGAGAAGTCATTTGATTTGTGTTGCTATAAAATTTCTTCAGCTTTTAAAAAAAAAAAGGAATTCGTAATTTTACAAAAGAGCTAGCCTAATGTTCCATGAGATGGAGTAAAGAAACGGAAAGATGAGATGAACTAATTTGTAATTACCACAACAGTAACGAACTCTCGCAGAAGATTGTTTTTTTATTACATTAAAATATTTATTAACCAACCAAATTTTTGTAGTTTAAAAGGTGTTAATTGCGTAGTTCGTATACAGTTTAAAAACCCCATTAAAACTGTATTTCCGGAAATATGGAACTGAATATACAAAACATTTGCAGAGAATTTCAAGAATTATTGTTCATATGCAATTCAAATTCTGACATTGGCTTCTCATTAAAAAAACGGTGATGGGAAACATACTTGACTCTCTCACGCAGAATTTTTAAGAAAAAAGTGTATAACATATTGCTTAGGAATCTATTAATACTTTACCTAATTTTTCCATTTAAACACACATCCATACATCCTTTTAGTAAATTAAGACATTTAGTTGATACATTTATTATTATTATTATTATTATTATTATTATTATTAGAAAATCCTTCAAAACTTATTATTTTCTCATAAGTCCAGACAGAGCAGACACCCAACTGAGCGCGTAGGAGCCTGCACAAATGTTTCCGCTTGTTACCGGAAGCATACATTTATTTTAGAAATCACCTTATTGAACAGTCTACATATACTTAGTAAGAGGTTCTTGTTAAAAGCATATCAGATAAAAATAAATGGCAAAAATTAGAGTAAACAAAATAACATTTTTTTTAAAACATGAAAGAATGGGAAAGTCGTGTTACACAAAAGTACAGGAATAACTAAATATAAGATGGAAAGACAGCAATGGAACCAGTTTTATTTTACTTATATTATTAGGAATTATTGTATTTTTTATGTACAATATTCCATTGTGGTTAGATATTTTATTGAGTACATTGTAGTATTTTTCAGTAAATTATTGAAATCCTAATGGTATCATTTAAATTGATTTTAATATTTTATTTTAATCTTTCCAACGAAATACTGAAACTATATCGGGAACAAAAATTATGTCTTTAAGAGTTTAGTTTATTAATTTATACTTTTCAGTTTTAACATATTTCACATTTTTACAATTAATATTTTAAATGCTTTATTCTATTATTTTATTTATTACTTTTGTTCCTTTTTATATAACACTGGTGCTAATATTTTCCATTTTTTAAAAGCTGTGTGAGCTCTAAACGTTCTAGTTTCAAAATCAAGTATTCTTCTGAAATCGCATTTAATAGCTAGTTTAATCTGCTCCGTATTTTTTTGTTTTTGTTCGTAAGATAAGGCATTTCGGTTTTTCCATATATTACGTTTAGTTATTGCTTTTAAATAATGAATTGTTAGGTTTTTAGATTCAGAGCAGTCTAGAGGTGCATGGTACAAAAAGGTGTGCAGTAAATTTATTTCTATAATTTAAGTATTGTTGTAAACACTTCCAGATCAATTTTTCAAATATGCGATCTACAAATAAATGTTGAAGAGTTTATTCTGAGCCACAGTAGTTAGAGTTAGGATTAGATATTATTTGAATTCGATATAACCATTTTCTTGTCGGGATAATATTGCGCGAAATTTTAAAAACTAGATCTCTGATATGAGTGTTTAGTTTTATTATTGATTTCAGTGTCCAAATACTATGTACCATATTGGATTGCAGTTTATCTACACCCAAGGCTGTTACAGATAATATCTCACTAGCATCCTCTTCCTCCTCCGGGGTCTCTGTAGTTTTAACGATTGGAAGACTTATACTTTAACAGTCTAAAATTAAATATAATACTAGTGGAACAAGTCTGGCATGGCAGGAATTCAGAACGTCTGAGAAACACCTTTTTAGGGATTGTTTTCCTTGGAAATTTCCCATGAAGACATTTTTCTTCAAAATGTGAAACAAATCGAGCACTTTTGTCGTTAAATGTGAGAAAATAAAGTCTTTTCGGAATTTCAAAATATAGAAACGTAAACAAAACTTTTCTGAAGCAACTATTTTCTCGAAATACAGCACTGACTACATAAAAAATTATATTTTATACTGAATATATAAATAATAAACGGCTTACCTATTTTTCAATGTCCAAACCAGAAAAATCACAATCATAAAGTTTCCAAATCATGTAACGGAGCCACACGGTAAACACAGGAAAAAAACATTCAAAGTATGGCAATCAGATAAAAAATTTGTCAGAAATATTCTAATTGAAACGAAATTGCAATAGGAAACATCTCCCAAACAGTGTGTGTGATCGAACAGATAAGCCTAACTGGAACGCCAACTCAGCAATCTCGCAATTTCAAACTTTCCAAATCAGAAACTCTGCCTTGGGTCTAAGGTTATTGTTCTGTTTTTGTGTTACTTGACCACACAATAACCGAAGATACTCATTAACATTTGGTTTCCCCTATTGGAGTTACAACAAGGTTCACAGCAGTACACCATGGTAACTCAATCAAGAAAACCTTTGCAATTTGAGTACGATATAAGCTAAAAAATAAAGTCTGCACTTTATTTTGCTTTCATACAGTTCCTTAACTGAATGATTAACTTCATGAAAAGAGATTAAAACAGACTCGATTTACCTCGCTATAATGCACGTTTAAACAGGAAGGCACATGAAAAACTAATTACGATCATTCAAAAAAAAAAAAAGCATTAACTGGGGTCTGAGTCTGCAATCGCTAGCGATGAAAATTGGCATTTCTCTTGTACGTGAATCCCGTAGAGATCTCCGAAGTTACAGAGCCTTGAGCAGTAACAGTTGCAGTTGTTAATCCCAGTTAGCCGTGGTGGTGAAAAAACGAAGGATTTCCGCTGAGGCTTGCATAAAATATACGACACTTTGGAATTTTTGGAAAACTCTGCTGTAATACAAGCAATGAACGATGTGCCAAGCAATGAACAAAAACAGCTTGAGAAGCTTTAACTTTGATTTTTTACTGGAGCCCATTCAAGTGTCCAGACATTACGCTTGCCCCATCGTAACATTGTCCTCTTAATTTGTGTTGATAATCGAATTGTTCCAAAATTTTGTCTAGAATTTTGTATAAAGCTTCGATCTCCACTCACGTCGTGGAAACCCATAAATCGCTCAGCCAATGCACCTCCCAAATCAACATATCTTAGTATTAAAGAGCACTGAGATATCTGTGGTGTCATCTACTTGAATAGAAAAGCATTGAACTTCATTTATTTAATTTTATAACGTTATCCAAAGTATATTCAGAAATACATTCAATTAATTCATTTTGAATAGTTTTCGAGTAACCTGTGAAGACATTTTTTATCTTTTCGTATTGATTTTGAATTTCTAAAGGATTTATTTATATCAACTATTAAAGTAATTCCTTGAAATTTCCACTATTTATGGAGTTAATGCTTTCGTAATGGACACAGAATGCTAGTTCTTGTTTGCTCAAATATAATACTGGATCAATCACTGTCTGCAGGAAAAGTCTATTTAAACGATCGCTTTCGTGGAAATGCATTTTCAAAAGCCTTCCATTCTCCCTCAGGGTATCGGCCATGGTATTCTGATTTGTTTTCAAAATTCCTTACCACTCGCATTTCAGGTGTTTACTAGAATCACCATGTTAATGAAGCGAGCGTGTTATATTTAATAAATCTGAGAATCCGTCTTTATTCCACGCCGAATGTTTATTACTAAAAAGTAAGCAGGGCCAACAAAATAATTTTTGTAACACAGAAGTACTACAAAGCCATTTATATTCAGTAAACGAACAATTTTTTAAATTAATATTGTAAGATTTACCGCTCTTCTTGATTTCTATTTTGGCAACAATTGTCAGTGAATCCGTCGGTCGTCCTTGAAGTAAAATGTCTCTCTTATCTTTGTCTTTCCACCGATTAAATGGAGTTTGTAATAAATTACAAAGAATGGCGTTCACAGGATACATACTTTAATTAAAACTGTCACTAACTGTTAAACTGTACACGAAACTACAGTAACAGCTAAACTGTTTGACAAATAATCAAAAAGCACGAAAAACAAATCCCTTTCGGAAAGCATGTACCACAAAACCGCAAGGAAAAAGCCGATGGATTGCAAAGTACCCTGGTTGAACCGTCTCGTTTCACCATGATTTCCTTCCAAAGTCACGACTCCAAATGCAGAGGCACGGTGCCGAAAGTTAAACACTTCACTTGCGCACCAGATAGGGGAGGTTGACGTCACGGCTACCATAGCAACTCGGTCGAAAGCAGCAGACTTCCATGCGTTTTCATTTCGGCACTTCACTTGCACTGTTTTGCGTATGGGGCCTTTTTTTGCGTATTAAACGCGCTATGGGAATTGATAACTAATCAAAATTTTGAATATTTTGTAACACAATAGAGGCAAAAAGAATATATTATAGAAATTACTGAATACAACTTCATTTTAAGTAAAATAGGTGAAGAGGCGCTTCACCTACTTCACCTGAAAAGCCGCCACTGAGTCGCACCTGCTGTTGTTGATGTCAAATTTCATCAATTCAGATTAAGGTGGATATTAACCCACTTGGTTTAGAGCACCAAACTTTTATTTATGCATGAAACGAAGTGGTTGATGCGTATTTTCAAATTAAGATGAGTGTACGTGGAACCATGACTCGGTGTTTTCGACTTTGTGGGCAGCTAATTGTCTGGTGAAATAGCTCATCGTCCGTAGGATGTGCGAATGCCATCCATGAAAGCATGTACATAATTTTCTAGCACATGTGGTGGTGTCAGCGTTAAGGACTTCTCCACACACACTGAGTACCTAATATTTTCTGTCTCACCAAACGATTGCAGAGATACGGCCAACAAGAACAGAGCCTACCTGTAACGACAGGGCAATGACGTCATGCAGTGGACGCCACACCCCTTACCCTTACAGCACGGTGCAGCCAAAAACGGTATTCATATGACCGCACGATGGGACGCCTTTCTGCACAGGCCTTTTGATATTCCCGGCACAAGGCGATGTGTAATCTCAGCTGTTTCAAGGCGAGGTGTTATTCTCAGCTGTTTCTGGCGAAGTGTAATATCCAATTACAAACAGTCAAGAGTGTGTCACGTTACCAGGATAAGAGAAACAACAATGATTGTCAGGGGACAGCATTTACGATACCCGAGAGGACGGAGGAGTTCACTCGTTGATATTGAATGAACACATACTCCTGTCTTCGGAAGACAGAAGTATGTGTACGGGTTGTCTTTTGGACTGTGATTTAGGCTAAGTGGGACTGACAAATTCGATTATGAGGTGACGTGTGTCTGGTGCACAACTGTTATTCTCAGCTGTTCCTGCTGATGTTGCTATTAAACGACAAGAAGTATATTTCTAGAATTTCAACCTTGTTTCTTAAAATGTTTTCGAAACTTCATTGGGTTATTTTCTCGCCGAGTCTATCGTCTCGGTTGGTTGGTTGGTTAGTTGATTTTAGTGGCGCAAGGGCCAGGTTTGGCCAAAGAGCGCCAGACAAAGAACTATCAGCTACAGATTTTTATAAGCGTGGAAAATGATTAAGAGCAGACAGGCTTGGTAAAAGTTGGAAAAGAGGACGATGAAAGCTGCGAAGACAAGTTAGTTAATTAGGTTTATATAAAAATTTATTAATTTACTATTATAATTATTATCATTTTTTTTTAAAACACAACTACACAAAGGATGAGTCACCAGGAGGGGGACGAACCGTCACTCTCCTCCCCCACACTCCTCTGCAATGCTGGCCTAGGGCGGGGACGAACTATCACTCTCCTCCCCCCCATGTTCCTCTATAATGTTGGTTGAGGCTGGGGACGAACTGTCACTCTCCTCCCCCTATGTTCCTCTATAATGTTGGTTGAGGGTGGGGACCTCGCTGAGTCCGAGACAGGTGCAATGTTGGTCAGGCGGACCGCGACAGTTGGATGGACACTGCACACCTTTGCGGATTGAGGGCCGGGTCTTCCGCACGGGCACGCTTTCTGCTGGAAACTGGAAGAGAAGGTCGGCTGTAAAAGAGAAGGCGCAGAATCAGCTAATCGAAAAATCTGGAGCTCGGGGAAATACACCTGTGTCGCTTGTTCAGCTGTAGATCGCTTGGCAAGTGCGGCGAGAGCTACAGGGCGCGGAAGAAAAGGCTGCACGGGTTGTGGCAGAGACTGAACTACTGCGGCAAAAGTACGCTGTCGTTTGGTGGGTATACCCAACTTGGCCTTGGCAGCAGGGTACGAGAGGCCTTCCAGGGTCTTGAGGCGCTGGATCGCCATCTCGTCCTTCCATTTCATACAGTTGCGGGAGTAAGCTGCATGGGCCTCACCACAGTTAACACAGCCGGCCGCAGAAGTGCAACCTTCCCCGTCATGTTCACTGGAGCCACAATTTGCGCAACGAGCGGAACTCTTACAGAAACGTTGTGAATGCCCGTACCTCTAGCACCTGAAACAGCGCAGAGGACTGGGAATGTACGGGCGAACTCCACAGACCAAGTAGCCAGCCTTGATTTCGGTCGGAACTTTCGGGGAGTTAAAAGTCAAGATCACATTTTTAGACTTAATCAAAGAACCATCGCGCCGGAACATCATACGACGTGTAGCAAGAACACCTTGATCTGCAAGTTCAGTCACCAATTCGTCTTCACTGAATGGCAAGAGATCAAACTCCGAAATAACACCCCGAGAGGTGTTAAGAAACGGGTGAGGTGTCACTTTGACAGGAATGCCTTGAAGACTAGTGAGGTGCAGAAAAGTGTTACTCTGAGAAACACTGCAAGTCTGGACAAGCAGGTCCCCAGAGCGAAGCTTCCTCACAGACTTCAAGGGGCCAACTGCAGCGTCCAAAGCTTTAGAAATGAAAAATGGAGATCTGGTGGACAGTCTCTCATTCGGATCGATGGATTCTATAACTAAGTGTGTAGCATGCGTATTCACAGCAATCGAGGGGAGACGACGCTTCGGAGCGACTGGTACAGCTGCCGAAGAAGAGGTTCCACATTCTTGGTCCAGGTCATGGTCTAAAGATCGTTTAAGGTTATGAAACTTGGCAGGTTGAGAAGACGAAGGAGAGTCGTTGGCAACTATCATTTTCTCAGGTGACTTAAATTTGGAGTGTTTGTTTTTGGTTTTACCCATCGAAAAAAGAAGGAAGATTCGTCTTCAGACTACTCCACCCAGCACCGAGCCCTACAAGGGAGAACTGGAGGTCTGCAAGCCAAGAAAATGACGCTGGACACAGTTCTGGAGCTTAAACGTTGCAGATATAGTCCGTTGGCTGTGATCACACACACTCGGCGGACACTTCGGCCTCCGGGTACTGTCATGCCAACGGCTTTGGCATGATCCCACAGCCCCCGGGCTTACCCTGCCGTGCTATACGACAAAAAAGCCGCTAAAGCCCTGCACACAACTTGGTACAAGACTTCTGACCAGAGATGGGTTAGTCTCTAGCCTCCCGTTTACAGCGAAGCCGGGGTCGAAGAGGAGTGTTGGTACACAGGAGGCTCTTCTCCGGTCTCCTGCGACCTCAGCCGCCAGACATCCCATTTCCGCCTCACGGGTCTCCGCACGCGGCAAACATGCAGGTAGGTCTAGCACCCAAACCAGCTAAAAGGAAAAAAGAAATCCAAAGAAGACAAATCCTGGAAGGGAACCTAAACGGAATCTCAGCAACCTACGAACTGAGCGGTTAATATAAAACAGTTAGTGGTGGAGGGTAACAAAACCACAAGACCGGGGTGTTAGTACATAACGTGGTAGCGATTAGGTAGAGTATACAACACGGGCAACTAGCCAGTGGAGAAAATAAATAAAAACAAAAAAGCGAGACACAAGACCAGCTCGGGATCGTGGGGCCGCGACTCCCCAACAGCTGGATGAACAGCCGTCCCTGCAAACACCAACAGCACCAAAATAAAAAAACAAGCGGTGGCATGACATCAGATGTTGACCAGTCACAAGGTCAGCTCGGGCCGTGGGGGCGCCGCTCCCCAAATAACTGGAAAACCAGTTATCCCCGTTCGGGGCTATCGTCTCGTAGATGTACACCTCGAACGGATATTAATAAACTTTTCCATTTTAAGAGATCTTCCACTATTTTTTTAAATACCTAATAAAAAATATTTTTTCACACATAGAAAAGAAACCCTTGTTAATACTTTAAACAGAGCTTGGTGGCTACTGCACCACACCTCAAGTGGACAAAATGCTAAATAAAAATGTATATACATATATTTCAGAATGTGAAAGAAAAGATTTAAAAAACGACAAAACTTCATCTCTGCAGAAAATTCAAAGGTTCGCAATAATAGACAATTAACGAATCGCAGTTATTCATTCTGGCGGACCTTTTACAAAGGTTTCAAATATGGGCGTTACGCTGACTACGAGAAATTCATACTAATCTCTGAAGACATTTCCGAAATCCTATTAGAATTTTAATAGGCCAAGTAGTAAAGTAGCTATTATATTACGAGGCGGCCATTAGATTCTTATCCAAGTGCCGCAGTACATTACATTATGAGGCGACAGTTGGATTCTTAACCAAGTGCGTCAGTTCATTACTTTATGAGGCTGGAATTAGATTGTTATCAAAGTGCGTCAGTTCATAGCATTATTAGACGGAGACTGACATCTTATCCAAATGTGTCATTTCATTACATTGTGAGACGGCGATTGGATAAAGTCACCGACAGCCGTCTATCCCAGGCTACTGTAATGTATGGTGCAAACGGGTGAATATGGTGCATGAACCCTTAAAGAAAGTATTGACTTTTTAAAAGGATCGTGCATATTAGAATACTCCTCAACTGTGAGTTTTGAGAATGCATTTGATGAAGAACAACACGAATCTTAAAGTGTTGTTTTACTGTATTACTCCGAACACCTACTTTGGGACATTATAGATTAGAGTAAGTATAAATTATTTTAACGTTTTGTTGTACAAAATTACATATATAATTTAGCGAATCAAAAAAGACAGGAAACACAAATACACTTCTTGCTTTGCATCATATCGAAACGAAAACGATAAAACAAACAAGGTTTCACAACAAAAACGAAACATGTAATGGAAGCAAAAGTTCCGAAGTTTTCGACGCTGGCCTCATTCTTCCACGGGAACTCAAAATGATATTACTACTGAGGGATAAAAATCAGTTTTATTATCATTAAAATGCCTTTCCATTAATTTTTCATATTTGGCTAATATTCAAATATCCTATTTTTTTATAAGCGATGTGAATCTTCAACAAAAGGTTAGGTTTCGCTAAATCCTATAAAAAATTAGTTATATCAGTTTCTTTAGTATTGCAGTCGTAGATTCTGTGCAGAAGCTTAATATGTATTTCTAGAAGCGCTTAAAAAAGCGTCTGCAGTTAAAATATCAGAGAAATTCATTTTGATATATGATATTCTGAACTTCATATCCAAAAAAGTATTGTTGTCATCTCACATTTCTAGTGTTAAAAATATATCTTCGTTTTTCTGAAAATTAGACAAATTTTCTCTCTAGGAACACAAAACGCTTTAGAATCAAAGATTTTTGGATTATTGAATGGTTTGTAATGACGACAGCATTTAATAAACAGAACTGTAAACAGGAAATTTTGTTATGGGAAGGAGGCAAGAAATGCTTTAAAGTCAGTAAAAATTTATAATTTTACAGCCTTGTGCTTAACTTCTTATTAATTTTACAGTTAATTTTACAGCCTTTTGAAGTAAATTCTTTAATTTTATAAATGTATCAATTCTAGAGTGGGTAGATTTTCCCATAATTTTGGGGAAGGGTCCTTTCCTGCCTCCTTTCTTCGGTGTGTGAGTAGTGTAACTGGTAAAGTAAAACGTGAGTTGAATGAATGTGAGTTCAAGGTAGTATAAAAGGTTGAGTGAACTAGTAGTGAAAGACTTTCAAGGCCGCACGTAACTAAGCGAATGGTTGAAAAAGTTTTACTTGCGTTCTGCTGCAGTGTGTCTCTCCCTAGAAAGAGAGCGATACAGAGATTTCTGAGACATATTTTTCATAATTTGGCTCAGAAATCAGGCAAAGTGACTTATCATAGGAGTACGTGCGCACTTCGGCCTCAATATGTTTGGTTTCCTGTTATCTAGCTTTAATGCATTCTCTTTGATATTAAGTTGAAGGTTGATCTACATACCAAAACGTATCATCGGGATATTGAATAAAAACCAGCACGCAATGAGCACACGCTTTGGGTATGCTGAAATTTGAACAAAAATTTGGTGAAATGTAACTGGAAAAGCAGAGCAACTGTCCATCTTGCCTGTGACGGGTTCAATAATATTGCTCTTCTTCATTATTTGATAGGCGCAACTCTGACATGTAAAAGGGGGAGATAGGCACATTTGGATGTGTGTACTCCCACAGTCTAACAAAATGTTGCATTGGATATTTGTATATATTCCATTCGGATACAGATGCATTATGATTTCAGTATGCTTACTTCACATCTGGTATAAAAATTAATTTTCAAAAAAAAAAGTTTTTGAATTGTGACTGACAGTTTTCTTCTTGGCCACACGACTCTGTACAGGGTGGGTTTTGAATTTTGTTTAACCTTGAAGCTTTCTGGATTTAATAAGTAACACTCCAATAGCTTATTTCGTTTCTATTACTCTACACCCAATATATTTCTTGCAATAAAACTGGTTGAATGAGCCATAAGAAATGCTGATCTAATATTTGATAACATCAGTATAGAGTATCCTTTATAACTAACATACCAATAAGCTGCGTTTGTAACAATGTTTAATGAAAAGGTTTAAAATTTCGTTATGACATGCACCACTCCCCATCCTTTCCTTGAAATATATTTTTGGTACTCTTTCACGAAAATACAAATAAATTAAAAACTAAACAGCTGTGTTTAGATCCGAAAATCAAACAATTTCGATACTACTCCTAGTTTAAAATGCATTTCATGATATGTATGCGTGTTAAGAAAATATATGAATGTGTTCACGTGTTACGAAACAAATACATGAATGTCTTCACGTGTTATGGGAATCTCCACGAGTTACAAAACGAATAGATGAATTGTGTTCGAATTCGAAGCCTATAAATTGAAACAGGAAAAGGTCTTACCTTTTATGAACGATAAAATCCATTGATTAGGTGCAGACAGCACGTCCTATCCATGCAGCGCTGGACGCCATAAGCCACCGACCGTACTGTAAGTGACGTCGCAATCAGGTCAGGCCACGACGCAGCTGCAGACGAGAAGCTGCTTTGAAACCAATGGAATAAAAGCTTTTAGGCGTATAAGCAAATAAAATGAGGAATTCAATAACCGTTATCAATTATGCACAAGCTTACTGTTGTATCAACTGTATAATTTAGTTATTTTTTGCCTGAATGTGACGTCACGCCAACGATTAGCTGTGACCTATATATTCTGGAAAATTACAAGAACATTTTTCTCATTCATTAACTTTCACTCACTGAACTTAGTGATTCCACGAATATTTGTCCAGGAAATACCGGGTACTCCTGCTAGTACATACATTTGAAGACCAGTTTATATACCCAAAATATATCTATTTAAATGTTTCATAATTTCTACAACGTTAATTGTATGCACATAAACCTCAAAAGGCATTATTAAAGGCAAGACAATTAAATTTGCGAACATGACGAAAATGCAACGTTGAGCAAACGTACTGAATCTAACTAAATCGCAACGGTAACGGATATAACATTTAACAAACTTTTATCAAACGTAGTCTTTGTAAAGAAAACCAAATGTCAACTTTTGCAACCGAAATGCGACGTTCTTTGAACGTCATGTGCTGTGCTACTTGGGATAGGCCGGAACGGTATGCCTGATTTATGTATTTTCATGAGAAAATAGAACCCTGCACAAAAAGCGTAAGCAGGATTAAGTGTGTTTTTTATGTTTTGATTCAAAATTTCCGAACTTTGTCATTTTCTGTATTTCTTTTAACTGTTTATTTGAAATATCTTTCTTTGTTTCTTCGTAAGAACCGTTCGCAATAAGCTTCTTTGACTTAGTGAGCATAAAGTTTTTTTCTTAGTAAATTGGAATCCTTCGTTTGCTCTACTAATTTCTTTGGTGGTTATATTGAGTTTAGGTAATGTAGCATGATATCGAATTATCACGTGGCTGAAGCAATGACTAATTATTTCATTTTCTTCAAAGTTTAGACTGCTTTTTATCATAGATTCTTTAACTGGCTCACCCACGTCTCGAGCTGGTACTTTTCTTGAAATATCAAAATGAAAATTATTTCTTAAATTATGCTTCTGAATTTTAATGAGCTTACAAGTTATCTAAGTTCTGGTTTTCAGAATTATCTCCCTGCACGGGGATAACTGGTTTACCAGTTATTTGGGGAGCGGCGCCCCCACGGCCCGAGCTGACCTTGTGACTGGTCGACATCTGATGTCATGCCACAGCTTGTTTTTTTCTTATTTTGGTGCTGTTGGTGTTTGCAGGGACGGCTGTTCATCCAGCTGTTGGGGTGTCGCGGCCCCACGATCCCGAGCTGGTCTTGTGTCTCGCTTTTTTTGTTTGTATTTATTTTCTCCACTGGCTAGTTGCCCGTGTTGTATTCTCTACCTAATCGCTACCACGTTATGTACTAACACCCCGGTCTTGTGGTTTTGTTACCCTCCACCACTAACTGATTTATATTAACCGCTCAGTTCGTAGGTTGCTGAGATTCCGTTTAGGTTCCCTGCCAGGATTTGTCTTCTTTAGATTTCTTTTTTCCTTTTAGCTGGTTTGGGTGCTAGACCTACCTGCATGTTTGCCGCGTGCGGAGACCCGTGAGGCGGAAATGGGATGTCTGGCGGCTGAGGTCGCAGGAGACCGGATAAGTGCCTCCTGTGTACCAACACTCCTCTTCGACCCCGGCTTCGCTGTAAACGGGAGGCTAGAGACTAACCCACCTCTAGTCAGAAGTCATGTACCAAGTTGTGTGCAGGGCTTTAGCGGCTTTTTTGTCGTATGGCACGGCAGGGTGAGCCCGGGGGCTGTGGGATCATGCCAAAGGCGTTGGCATGACGGTACCCGGAGGCCGAAGTGTCCGCCGAGTGCGTGTGATCACAGCCAACGGACTATATCTGCAACGTATAAGCTCCAGAACTGTGTCCAGCGTCGTTTTCTTGGCTTGCGGACCTCCAGTTCTCCCTTGTAGGGCTCGGTGGTGGGTGGAGTAGTCTGCAGACGAATCTTCCTCCTTTTTTTCCATGGGTAAAAAGAACAAAAACTCCAAATTTAAGTCACCTGACAAAATGATAGTTGACAACGACTGTCCTTCGTCTTCTCAACCTACCAAGTCTCATACCCGTAAACGGTCTTTAGACCTTGACCTGGACCAAGAATGTGGAACCTCTTCTTCGGCAGCTGTACCAGTCGCTCCGAAGCGTCGTCTCCCCCTCGATTGCTGTGACTACGCATGCTACTCACTTGCTTGTAGAATCCATCGATCCGCATGAGAGACTGTCCACCAGATCTCCCTTTTTCATTTCTAAAGCTTTGGATGCTGCGGTTGGCCCCTTGAAGTCTGTGAGAAAGCTTCGCTCTGGGGACCTGCTTGTCCAAACTTGCAGTGTTTCTCAGAGTAACACTTTTCTGAACCTCACTAGTCTTCAAGGCATTCCTGTAAAAGTGACACCTCACCTGCGTTTCTTAACACCTCTCGGGGTGTTATTTCGGAGTTTGATCTCTTGCCATGCAGTGAAGACGAATTCGTGACTGAACTTGCTGATCAAGGTGTTATTGCTGCACGTCGTATGATGTTCCGGCGTGATGGTTCCATGATTAAGTCAAAAAATGTCATCTTGACTTTTAACTCCCCGAAAGTTCCGACCGAAATCAAGGCTGGCTACTTGGTCTGTGGAGTTCGCCCGTACATTCCCAGTCCTCTGCGCTGTTTCAGGTGCCAGAGGTACGGGCATTCACAACGTTTCTGTAAGAGTTCCGCTCGTTGCGCAAATTGTGGCTCCAGTGAACATGACGGGGAAGGTTGCACTTCTGCGGCCTGCTGTGTTAACTGCGGTGAGGCCCATGCAGCTTACTCCCGCAACTGTATGAAATGGAAGGACGAGATGGCGATCCAGCGCCTCAAGACCCTGGAAGGCCTCTCGTACCCTGCTGCCAAGGCCAAGTTGGGTATTCCCACCACCCGCCAGCGTACTTTTGCCGCAGTTGTTCAGTCTCAGCCACAACCCGTGCAGCCCTTTGTTCCGCGCCCTGTAGCTCTCGCAGCGCTTGCCAAGCGATCTACAGCTGACCAAGCGACACAGGTGTTTTTCCCCGAGCTCGCGATTTTTCGACTACCTGATTCTGGGCCTTCTCTTTTGCAGCCGACCCTCTCTTCCAGTTTAACGCAGAAAGCCTGCACGTGCGGACGACCCGGCCCTCAATCCGCAAAGGTGTGCAGTGTCCATCCAACTGTCGCGGTCCGCCTGAAGAACATTGCACCTGTCTCGGACTCAGCGAGGTCCCCACCCTCAACCAACATTGTGGAGGAACATAGGGGGAGGAGAGTGACAGTTCGTCCCCAGCCTCAAACAACATTGCAGAGGAACATGGGGGGAAGAGAGTGACAGTCTGTCCCCGCCCTCTGCCAGCATTGCAGAGGAGTGTGGGGGAGGAGAGTGACTCATCCTTTGTGTAGTTGTGTTAAAAAAAAAAAAAAAAAAAAAAAAAAATTATAATTATAATAGTAAATTAATAAATTTTTATATAGACCTAATTGATTACCTTGTCTTCACAGCTTTCATCATACTCTTTTTCAACTTTTACCAAGCCTGTCTGCTCTTAATCATATTCCACGTTTTTAAAAATCTGTGGCTGATAGTTCTTTGTCTGGCGCTCTTTGGCCAAACCTGGCCCTTGCGCCAATAAAATCCAACAACCAACCAACCAACCAATCAGAATTATCTACTTTGGGCACCTCAAGCGAAACAACTGTGAAAAATTATATTTCGGTTTAGAATGGAAAATGAGTTAACATGAAGAAATATACTCTTGAGGCCTAAGAGAATAAAACCGTCACCGATAGAATATATTTCTGAGTGTTCTATACTGTGGAAACTGGCTGACGCAAACTGATTTTCCTTTTCAAACATTTGAGGGCAAGGGCAACGAGAAAAAGAGAGTTTTTCTCCACCTTGCATATTTCACTATGAATATATCCGCGAAATCTTCTAAATATTGAACGGTTTAGGCGAAGAAAGGGTGTTTTTGATTTGACTCAGTGACACAGATAAATATATGTATTCGTTACCATTAGCTGCACGTTTATTCGATGCAGTTCAGCGCACCAAACATTCCGTTAGCATTGGTTCTGCTCTCATGTTATCTGGTCTTCTGATCAGTGGGCTAATATAAGAGTAAGAGACGAAACACTCCTTAGTTTTCATCAAATTCAGCGGAAATTTATCTTGCGGAAACACGAGATTTCGCATAAAATTAAGCACAGTTTTACTTCTGATTTAAGCTCGTTAGCAAGTTTCGCAATTGTTTGATGTATGTCATAACCACCAGTCTTTGCAAACCTTTCAAAACGATTCACGAAACGTTTTAGGCATGCTTTCCATATGTCTTGCATACCCACTCCCTCCCAAGCTGATTCAATGTTTTGTATGCACTGTAAAATGTATGATTTCCTAAAACCTCGAAGGGTAACTTCGTCACTTTCTATTCCTGCTACAGCTTTAGAAAAAGCTGTGCGGAAATAGTATGTTTCGAACGTACTTATAGCCGCCTGGTCCATTAGTTGTAGGACAGCAGTCGTATTTTTAGGCATTTACACTACCTTTAAATCTGGGTGTAGATCCCCAAGATGCTGGGGGTGGCCTGGGGCATTACCAAGCAGGAGGGTAATTTTGAAGTGAGAAAAGGATGCTTGACCGAGAGTATGAAGCAGTTGATGTACAAATCCTGAAATAAAGCTTGCGTCATTTATGCCTTGTTATTGACACGATAGTAAACGGGTAGCGTGTGGTTATTAACCAGCTTCAATGCACGTGATTTCTTGGAGCGGTAGACAAAGTAAGGCTTTAGCTTGAACCCAACGACATTTCCTCTCAACAACAACGTGACACTGTCCTAAACAAGACTTGAAACCGGGCATTGGTTTAGTTTCTTTTGATATGTAGGACCTTTCGGGCATTTTTTCCAAAACAAATCTTGGGCAGTAACTGCCTTTCTCGACAATTTCATCAAATTGGTCAATAAATATTTCATCTACTTCTGTGTCCGCATTTACCGCCTCACCGCTGATACTCCGATTATGCAGGTTGAATCTCCGACGAAACCGTTGAAACCATCCATGACTTGCCGTAAATGTTTCCGCCGAGTCGTCGCCTTCGCGCGCCTTGGTTTAAATTATTAAATGGCTCATCGGCAGTCATTTTTGTATCTAGTCGTCAAACCCTATCGCGAGTAATTTCACCGTCTCATGAGCGATGCCTGTCCGCTGCCTAGTCATTATGGCTTTAAATCCTGTCGATGCTTTCACTGTACCTTTCACACTATTTTTATCCTTCAAGATCGTCGAAACGGTGGAATGCACCAGCTCCAAGGCAGGTGCTATCGCTTTAACTTTTTCACCATCTTCATAATATTTTATAATCTTCATTTCATCTCAAGAT
Organism: Macrothele yani; assembly: GCA_039090855.1. NCBI lineage: Eukaryota > Metazoa > Arthropoda > Arachnida > Araneae > Macrothelidae > Macrothele > Macrothele yani. Next base: position 57,383,653 of record CM077021.1, read on the forward strand.
CGGAAGCCTTCCTTCAATTCTTGGTGCTTTCTCCAGCTGAAGTCATGCTCCTCCTTTTCTCCGATATCTTGTACTATGGGGTGCACAATAAAGTTACAAATTTATAAATAAAATATGTAGTCTTGAAGATTGCAAATGCTTCGTGTAGTGAATACGGACCGACTGCGGGAACGACACTGTAGGAAGACGTCGCCTGTTTCGGCGATGCGGAAACTTTAAGTAGAGCAAGAAACTCATAACAAGATCAAAAAATAACTTTCTCACGGTTCTACTCACGGAGAAGGAACTGAGGGCGAGCACTGTCATGGAGAAAAGCACCAGTGACCTACTTATGAGTGGGGAACTCTTTCCAATTCCCTATTTGGTGAAAGCCTGTCCTGCAGCCGGACATGAACAAAAATGCTTCAACAAGCAAAATGAGTCTGTTTTTTTTGTTTTTTTATAACTGTTACCAATAAATCTTCGGTGAAGTGCCATCATTCTGCAACTCCGCAGATTAATGCCAGAACTAAGTTCACTCTCCCATCTGTGATTGAGATTACTGCTGTATGTTTTATTAGGTTTATCTTTCTCAGACTAAGAAAGGGGATTTCCCGCGCTGGAGAGCTTGTTGTAAATACGAGAGGTCGTTAAACAGGTAGGTCCTTAAGTGAGGATTGCCCTATATTGTTCAACGAAACGTACAGCAGTTGCGTGGAGCTATCGCTTAGATTTTATTCCTATTAACTATAACACTCGTCCTCCCCTCACACCAGCTGCAGACCAAGTACTGGCTAATCAGGATATCCGATGGACCGATTTGCCGGGCGTTCATTTAATCTTAATCCAAGGGAACAATAGCGGATGAAATAAATAGACGTGTTACGTAAATGCGTCCTCCACCAGACATCACTCTATCTTATATAAGGGCTACACAGCAGGATTTGGAAACTTTGTCGCAATTGATCCTAAATTATCTGATGTTGAAATGGACACTGCACCACAAAACATACATTAGGTTGCGCGTTGGACATATCTAGCTCTGTTGATTTCGCTCTGCAGTCTTTTAACAGTGCTGATGGTAGAATATCACTCTACTTCTTTCATAAGACATTTTATGTTTGAAAATATATTAAATATAAGGAATTTTGAAGCCACAACTTTTATTTTGTTGTCTCTATTACCACCGATGCAACTTGCATCTGGAAAATCGAAATTTATCGTTTTGAATGGTTAAAGCAATCTCACTGTTACTTATTTGATAGGAGGTCGCAGAAAGGTGTCTATAGGGTGATTAAAAATATAGCCAAAATTTCAAACTTTGAAAATTTACCCGTGCACCTGCAAATTTTGTCCTCCTATTAAAAAAACAGCATAGGTTATTTAAAAAAAAGAACGTTTTTATATTTTTTTATGAAACAAAAACCATCTTATATGATATAGTATAGTGTAGTTAGTATACCAGTTAACTGTTGGTTGTTGACCCTGAACGTTCATCAGTAATCACTTTCCTAACACAGTCTTTTTTCCGAAGTCTGAGAATTGTTTTCTGTCATCTTCTACAACTTTCAGCAAATACTGATTTTGTTTTTCATCATCTGTGTGTAGATTGTTATATTCAGTCATTAGGGTGACTCCTCTTTCTCTCACATCATTCACCACATTAATGCACCTGGCAATGCCTTCTTCAGTTAGGTAATCTTCGTTTCATGCCATTCCTCTAGGTCGGTGATAAGAACTTCTCTTTCAATGCCCATTACATCAAGGAACCTCAGTGAGTTTGAAGAAACAAACTTTTGTAAGCTTTTCTTTGGAATAGCATTTCCAACGATTGTGGCTTTCTTTGCAACGTTCTCCGTGTCCCAAATTTCACCAGAAAGTGCTGCAACCACTTTGCGTTTTGTTTCTGTTCTAACATTCTTATCAAAGAAAGCGAGAGAAATGTTTCTTCTCTGAGATACCAGAGATTGGGAAGGGCCTTTCTGATTGCAACAAAAGCAATGCCTTCATTGATGTTCTTGTAGTCATGTAGCTTCTTCAGTGTACTCAAGTCGTTGTTCGGAGCAGCAGTTGAAAGAAAGGCAAGAAACCACATATTCAAGTAGATGCAGGAAACAAAGAGCCCGGTGGCGCAGTGGTCTAAGCGATGGCCTCTGAGCATTCGTCCGTAAGGGGTCCGGGTTCGAATCCCGGTGAGGCATGGATGTTGTGTTTGTCTTACGGCACTGGCTCTCTCCCTTCCCTGGAACCAGTGACCCTAAATTAGGGACGGGCGACTTCTTATAGCCCATTGAGTTGCTCACGGTGGTCGTTAAACCTCCAATCCAAAAAAAAAAAAAAAGATTGCAAGGTCTCGTAGTCCTTCTTAGTAAGTCGGAATTTCTCCTTGAATATCCATATCTTGATGGCATATATTGCTTTTGTCATCCATCTTTCCCTGTGAGGTGCAACTGGACACATAAAGTGCGCTGGTACCTTACGAGAAGAACTGCTCAGGAAAATTATTACCAATTCCAATAGCTCCTTGTATTCATCACGGGGTTGTTGAGAGAGGAATATTTCTCTAGAAGATGCAATGGTGTCGTCCTTGCAGTCTGATACAGCTTGGGATGTGAATTCGTCGGTGACGGATGTTGTGTATTTGCTCTTGTCAATGGATGACCAAGCCGATTTAAAGCGCTTGAAAAAGAGGATATCGGAGCCAGATCAAACCCCAACAACGCGCTTTCTGAACACGGCTTCCAACACAATTTTGCAGATGTGATGCCTCTATGCCAGATGCAGAAGGCCCTTGTCCAAGGTTTTGTTCCATTAAAATGCCTGCTGAATTTCTCTGACCAGTATTTGAAGCCTCGTGTCAAAGCACATAGCTTTGACGTTTTCGGTTAATCCCCATTGCTCCAGTGTTTCGTAGACTGCAGTTGTTGTTGCCTGACCAGTACCAGAGAAAATTTTCGGCACTCCAAGCAGCTGCTCTAGGTCTTTTCCCGTGACCAAAACGGGTTGTCTGTCAACTACGTCTGCTCCGGTTACATCTGGAAAGAGCTTGCCACCCCAGTGTACTGTAAGTGGTACTGCTGGATATAAATGTTTGGTGATACGTTTAGCTGTGTTCTTCCTCTTATTACTTCTAGGCTGCCGAATAGAGCTAAGACGTATGTTAAATTCGGCTGGATCAACCCCTAAAGAGCCGGCTGCTGACACAAGTACAGCAGTTGCCTTCCGATCGTTTACCTTTATCCTGTCAAGCGTAGAAGCTATTTCGGGCATAACCACTTTATTTATCTTCTTCAGTCTTTTTCGACTAGGCTATGGTTCGTTGAGGCTACGGAATGTAACCGGAGCCGTTGTATCTTCCGTTTCGGAACCGGAAGACGATGAAAAGAAGACAACATCACCAGTAGGTTGATTGGCATTTTTATATATTTATTTCCATTCCTCAAACTTCTTGGCTCGAACTGAAGCAGCGAATTATTTCTTTGCAAGTGCATTGTCAATTCCTGCTATTCTTCCAGGACGTGTTTCTTCATGTTGCGCCAATAGAAATATCCTGTCTTTAGGAATTTTAATCATCGTTAATGCATCAACATACGCTGTGTCGAAAAGGTCATTTAGACTTTCTTTAAAAGCTTATCTCTTTTCAACGTACACTTTTCCTTTTTGGTTTTTGTTCTCTATCATCATTTTATATTCTTTGAAAATTTCTGTCCTCTTCTGCAATGATGTGTTCCTTAAGACGTGTTGTAACCCTAGCGTTTTCTTAGATTGACAAAACAGTTTCAGTAACTTCCGTGTCACCCTCAAGAAAAGTTTTCCTTCGAATCAGATGATGATGAAATAAATTTGTAGCAACTTCGCCCTTCGAGGGTAGTTTACTTACAGGAATTGCTTAAGCTAACTTTCCAACCAACCACATTTCGGTACCTTTTCTCGTTTTAACTTTGGTCATCACGATGCGATCACATTTACATCAAAAATCACAAACACAAATTTTTCGAATTAATGCAGAACAACTGAACATTACTACAGCACAGCAGCTCGTTTGCAAACTAACTTCTGGTTCGGTGCGCTTACACATCTCAAAGTCATTCCAGCCACGTGCCGCGTTATGACGTCAGAACACCGGATGTTTTTGTTGATAGATACTGCTACAGAAATTTGACACGACAGAAGATGTGGTGTGTAATTAAATGATTTTAGGTTGAGTTTTATTATGTTTTAATAACGTAATAAAAGTTTTAGTATAAAGGCTATTATTCGTAAAATACGCAATATTAAACCTCTGGTCGCCACCTCAAAATGTTATTACATTTATAAAATTTTGCATGGCACAATATTTTGTTACGTAGAAACCTTTCAAGGGGTGTCATGGTAAAAAACCAAAAGTTGGAAAAAATGAATCACCCTAGTGTCTGTGTTTCACACAGGCCAATTACCAGGTAACATTAAAATTTCAGGTAAATGATAATGTTAAACAGAAACCAGAATTTTAAATGTGTACTCTATACACGCTAGAAGTAAATATAATTGAAGGATACATTGAAATAAATCATTACCTAACACAGGAAATAATGTATTTGACAGTATTCCACGTTGGAAAGTCAACATTTGTTGAATGATAGACATATGATCTGAATTTGAACTAATATTAAGTTATTTATTCGAAACTGTGTTTATATATAAATCATGTAAAAATGAAGTTCTGAAAGCTACGGTTTTTAAAAGTTTCGAAATTTCTTTAAAGTGCTATGAATATTTTCTTTAAATGTTTTCTTTTCCAACACCGGGGGAATTAGTTCATGAATTTTTATTCCTGGTATGGTGCTTTCTTCTTTCAACGTTGGAGCTGTCTTTTTCGTTTTAGAATTGAGAGTTGGAGGTGTGTTGCATGGAGATATTCATGAAGTGTGAAATAGTACGAAGCAGAATAAAAGTGTGGAAATGTTAATTATTTAGTTTCTCGGTCATTACAACATAGAAACTTACATATCACTAAGCTCTTCTCTGAGATTTAGAGATTTGTTCCACAAAGAAATACAAACCACCAGACACATTTTTAACTGATTTTTCTTACTATTGCCGTATCAAACGTCTCCATTTACAGCGATCTTGATACACAACTCGCTAACATCCATCACACGACGTACACAAGACCTTGTGTACTTCCTTTTCGTAATCTTTTTCTCATACCGACATTCCTGAATGTGATCCTCTCATGACTTCCTCTCTCTTTCTTTCCTGCCAATTTGGCTGAAAATCTTTTCTTAGTAAGCATCGCATCACCCATTCTTTCCACATGGCCAAACCACCTAGGGATATTTGTCTCTACCGCATAAACCACATTTTCCCTCATATTACACTGCTGCTCCACATCTTCATTCCTCACAAGATGAGGACGTATCTTGCCACAAACTCCCGTGTAACGCACTTCTCCAGCACACAAACGACTCCTATGTTTCTTCTATAGCACCCAGGTTTAACTACCGTACATCAAAGTAGGAATAATTACACTTTCATTCACAGCCATGCGGGACAATCTTGAGATTGTTTGGATTGGAGGTTTAACGACCACCGTGAGCAACTCAATGGGCTATAAGCAGTCGCCCGTCCCTAATTTAGGGTCACTGGTTCCAGGGAAGGGAGAGTGCCAGTGCCGTAAGACAAACACAACATCCATGCCTCACCGGGATTCGAACCCGGACCCCGTTCGGACGAATGATCAGAGGCCATCGCTTAGACCACTGCGCCACTGGGGCGGCACCCTCTTTAGAACCCATCATTTCTGTAAAAACTGCCTAACTGATCTATGACTTTCAATGTAGCATTCACTCGCCTACTAATTTCACCATCTATTAATAATTTGTTCTCTCTGTCAAACATGCTTCCTAAATACAGAAACTCATTCATCTGGTCAATCACTGTGCCATTTAGACTTACCGTATATTTCTTTCAGTGCTAACAGTTCCGCGCTCAAAAACCATAAATCTCATATTGCAGTGATATGTGCAAATAAAATAATTTTTCCAAACTAAAAATGTCCTCTTAAACCACAATGATCTTCTAAAACCAAACCAAAAATGTCCTTTAGGATTGCTTTTATTTCAAGATACACAGATTTTTAAAGAAGTTCCTCAACAACCATTTTGAAATGTTCAGAAAGTGAAACTATGAGAAAATTAAAGAGAAAAGATAAAGAAAGGACACTAAAATCAACATTAGCAGGATAAAACACATATGATTGTTATGAAATGGTTTCTAGTAGAGACTGAAAATATAAGAGATACTATATGACGGATCAGACGAAACAATCCTTCTGCAATAAAAACAAGAGTGTTTATCAGACATATCTTCATAACATCATTTTATTACGACAATTCATTGAAGCTCTTAGGATATAATTTATTATTCTCTCACATTTAGTTTCATAATTTAAATAAATTTCACTTTTTGATAGATATATATGTGACGAAATGTTCTAAGGCAAAAGCAACAGCCGTTTGATAAGTGCCATTTAATTCGATTTCTGGGTGAAACAATATATTGAAGCCAGTTTCCTTTTTCTACACTGGCAAGACGAAATCTTTCCGTTTTAGCGATTCGATTTTTTAAGTGTTCTGACGTTATATTTTAAGCACAGATGATTTAGGTTCTTTCGAAAACTAATTATTTGACATGCAATTTGAAAAAATATATATATGTGGGTTGTTTATCGGAGGAATCCTTTTAAACAAGACTTATTTTCTTAATATTTTCGGCTCAAGTGGATAAAATACATTTTCCGAACTGAGGTAAACATATAAACTTGTTTCGGATATTTTCTAGTTTTACTAGAATGTGCAAAGCATTCCTACATAAACATTAAGTCCAGGCATTTATGAATTAGTTGTATTTTGCTTTAAATTTTATGTAACGTATATTTCGAAGAGACTGTTAAAAACTTTGAAAGAGACAAATGAGTAAGCAAAATTTTTCAGAAAGAAAATGTTTGATTCATCGTACGTATGCCAAAGACTATATGCACAAAGCTAATATACACCGGTGTGCAAAAATTATAGACGAAGAGGGAAAATTAGCATAACAGCGAAACGAGCAGGCAGAATGGACCGAAAGACCACTCAGAAGATAGACTAGGGTCCGGTACAGTTGGGTATGCGCATATATGCAGCATCACATGGGGGGGGGGGGAGTGTCGGAAGGTTATATAATACACACGAGCGGTGTGCGCTAGGCAATTCGGTGAAAGTTATTTCACTGTGTACACCGGCTTGAACGACGTCGAGTTGCTGCGACCGTGTGATATGGCCAACAAGCAATCCAGTAGACGACATCTGGATGACTTTACCCAAGGTCGCCTCATTGGAAATTAGAAGAAGGTCGATGTGTGACTAGTGTGGCCGAGGAGTTCGGGATCGCTCACAGCATCGTTTCACAAGCTTGGAGAGCATTTCAAACGACAGGAACAGCTGTCCAAGTGTTTAGCAGTGGTCGTCCACGAGCAACCACGGCGGCTGACGTCTGGTATGTGTATTCCTACAGGCAAGAAGAGACAGATGGCAGATAGCGGGAGAAAGCGCAAGGCACATGCAACAGACAACTGGACGTCCGTTATCGCGTTTTACCGTGGCCAGGAGGCTGCACAAAGGTGGTCATTTTGCACGATGACTAGTACGGTGTGTGTCATTAACGCCAGGTCATCGGAGACGGCGGTTTCTGTGGTGCCAGGAACACAAGAACTGGACACATCACCAATGGAGTCAAGTTCTCTTTACGGATGAGAGCCGATTTAGTCTGACGAGCGATTCTGGACGTATACACATCTGGAGAGAGCAGGGAACAAGCAATCACACCTCCAACATCATCGAAAGGGACCTGTTTGGAGGTGGCGGAGTTCCCGTTTAGGGCGCTATCATGCTTAGTAGACGTACTGACCTCCACATCTTCCAAGGAGGTTCAGTCACTGATGTCCGCTATTGTACCAAAGTTCTCCTTCCTCACGTGTGTCTGTTTAGAGGTTGCTGTGGGTTCTGAGTTTCTCTTCATGGACGACAACGCTACACCTCATCCTACAGTGGCTGTCGTAGAGCTGTTGGAGGGTGAAGATATTCAACGCATGCATTGGCCCGCAAGGTCCCCGGACCTAAATCCAATCGAACACGTGTGGGACCTTCTCGGGAGACGCTTGGCAGCACGTCATCAGCGGCCAGCAACGATTCCGCAGCTGCGATTGGCGCTACAAGAGGAATGGGTCGCGATGCCTCAACAGCTCCTTGACAACCTCGTCCTGAGAATGGACAGACCTTGTAAATCCTGCCACGCAGTCAGGGGTGACCATATGCCCTACTAAAGACTGGGTTTTTCTTGGCAGCCGCCTGTCACACGTTTCTGTCTTATGTCCAGTTGTTCTCGAAGCTACCTTTTATTAAAGTGCCTTTGTATCCTTTGGATTCCTTGTTTGGACGGATTTGCTCACTTGCCCCATATTCTTACATCTTGGGGATCTTACGGTATGATCTGAGTCGATGTGGAGCACTTCTGTACGACGTTATATTCGAAAAACCGTCTTGTCCTTAATTTTTGTATGTCAATGAATTAAGATGAGAACCAAAACTACACTGGCACAGCAAATCAACTTCGAGTGGAAGCTGGTCGAAGCAGAACTGAAAGTTACACTTCCTTAGTTTTCTGTACAACATAGAAAGGCATATTCATACTTTTTATTGGGAATCAAGAAATCATATGCAAAAGAACGATAACATTTCTCAACATCTGCTTTAAAAACAATGGGAAAACATGAACGAACTACACTGGCGGAAAGTGAAAAAAGAACGCCAAGAAGGAATTGCCAAGAAGGAATTGGCGGACGATCATGAAATTTGCATATGTTAATGGGGTCGAGTTTACGTAGGTGTGATGTTAATTTCAGGACAAACCCGTGAGCGCTTACGCCACAGCACGGCATAACATGCAAATTATCGTCGGTGGTATTTAAGGAGTACGGCGAAGTGAATATAATCAGTCGTCGTCGTACGGACACGTGCGAAGACCCTGAAGAAGCTGCAATGCCTGGATATGGAAGACGTGTACGGTTTCAGCAGTTATCGGACTTTGAGCGAGGTCATCTAGTCGGACTCCGCGATGCCGGTTTGTCGTATCGTCGTATTGCGGAGCGAATTGGACGGTAAGTATCGGTGGTGATACGATGGTGGCGTAGATGGTCCGAGGAACATTCCCACACGAGAAGACGTGGAACCGGGAGTCACAGACGGACTGATGAGCGGGCCGATCGAAACATAAGAAGAGCGGCGTTGTCAAGCAGAACATCCACTGCGACATAAATCCGAGCTGCCGTTGCACCTGAGGTGACTGTGCGAACAATCCGCAACCGTCTACTGGATGCAGGACTGCGTGCACGTGAGTAGTATAGACTTGGTCACATCTGGGCTAAACAGATCCAGACAGTTGAGAACATCAGGTTTTTATGTTCGTTTGTGGCATTAAATGTGTATAGCGATTGCTTCGTTTTTATACATATGCAATAAACGATATTATAGGGTAAACAGCAAAGTCATGCTGTTTCGCTGTAGTATTGTTTTTCTGTACTTCTGTTTCATATCAGGTTCGATACTTTAGAGATTGACCTGTTTTTTTCTCGTGTTTTTCAATCTTGATACACAATAAATTTATTTATGAAAAAATCCTGGTCCAATTCATATATCAAAATTTCATTTTTCAATCATTTTTCGTTAACGTATCAGCGCATGCTTGTGTTGGGTTTGCAGTTGCACTTTTTGAGTTTTTTATGATTAAGCGATATCAGCAGTTAAATAAAATATTAGTCGGTGTAATGTCGTTTACGCAAAAATTTAAAAGGCTTGGGTTTAATTCCGTAAAATGAACTTCGTCTGGAGAGTAAAGAACTTTATCACGTTGAAGTCAAGTGTGCAGTTTTCGTATAATTGTGATAGTTATGGCGCAGTATTTTAACATGCAAAGATGGGTTGAACTCAAAGGTCAATGACCAAGTAGGGCAAAAAGTGAAAAATGTAAAATGCTCTTGCCTTAATGAACCATTAAATAAATTGTCGCTGCATGGGCTTCATAGCAACCATTAACTTATTCAATTTTAAAGTAAAAATTCAAAAGTCAATTTCTTAATAGCATGTTTCATTTGTTATCATCCGTCACTTAACTTATAAGTGGAGCATGTAACACTTCCTCACAGAATTTAGCACCTAGCTCACTTGTTATCATTAGTCCACTTAACTTTTAAGTGAGCTGGTAACAGCTTCATTGACTTTAGCAATATGTTGGTTGCAAAGATCCTTGATACTCAGATGTTATTTCATTTGTTTAATGAGTAATTTGAATATTTTTGTTATTTCTAGGAATATGAACTTTGAATGAATAATTTATTCTCATACTGTGTGTTTCATATTTCTAACACATGAGTTGCACTTCATTTATAGTCATATTAGCGTGAGGCCAATTCAGTTCAGGATGATTGTAATATTTTTATTAACCTTTAACCTTTCAGTGTGGATGAACCCTAAGTGATATCCTCACTAATGCTTCATGCGGTCTTAAAAGTTCATTTTGTTTTAAACAAAGGTATGATAATTGTTCTCAGCTGTGAACACTCATCCTATTTAGGTCAAGTAAGCCTTTCGCGATATAAGATTAACTAAACAAGCGTTCATTAACTTATTCAAGAAGAGTTTGGTAAAATTAGCGTACAATGAATTTTTTGAGCGGGGGTTGAAATCAAATATAAAAACCACTCGAATACTGCAGAAGATCGCCTTCTTCTCAGAATTTTGACGTCGCTGCCTAGCCTTTAGAAATTTCAACTGTCACTTTTACATTGCTCAGTCACTAGTCTTGCTGATCTACAATTAGACGTAGTAGCTGCATACTCTTGAAGATGTCTTTTTCAGGTAAGGTTTTTTCCATATCCTTACATTTTCTTTATTTTTCTTCGGAAATAGATCGTATTGCTCTCTTTCTTCTAAACAGTTCTTTTCTTCCGTTTAATTGAGATTAGGACCGCTAGTTAAACGATAAATACGAATCGTCAATTTTAACACATAATGAAATTAAGAAATACATTTTAGCTCAGTGGCATAGTTCAAAGTTAGTCTTTGCCAATCTCCTCGCTTTAGATTTCGAAACATATTTCAAAAAGAGCAAACGCGATACTTTTTGTTTTGTTTTCTAATAAACTTCAGACTTGCAATGGATAATATTTTATAATACTTATTTCTGGATTAAATGTAGTAAAAATGAATTTCATAATTCAAGTTTTTTTTTTTGCTTTGTAGATTTAGAAAAGGACTTAAAAAAAAAAAAGCTGAATTTTCTGATGACGAAAAAAATGATGTACCTGTGAAAAAACCTAGGAACTCATACAAAAAGAAAGCGGAAACTTCCAAAAAATACCTCTCACCATATGATCTCGTATTAGTTCAAGACACCGTGCCATGCAAATTGATACCTCCATATTCCATTTACGTCGGAAAAGGAATTGCGGTAGAAATTAAAGAATACAAAAAAAAATTCTACATATGCTTTTCAAGAACGGAGGATGGCAGTGCGAAAAACAGGTTTAATTTTGCTGTTGAACAAGTAGGAATGCTGAAAAAGGCCGTGGATGCTCTTGTTATGTACCTAAAAGATTACATGTGAAAATTTTGTCTCAATGGAAATATTTTGTGTGTATTTATATGTTTATGTGGCACATATTCAATTTTTGTATAATAACAAATAACGACTTTTTAGTATTACGTGCGAAATGCATTGTCCAGCAGTGTATAACTCTTTATCAGGCGGTTGTTATAGAAATAAACTACCGAAGTTTTTAACGAACAAAAAGTGTATATTAAACATAAAATGCAACGACAATTTATGTGTTATTTATAGCATTTTAGCTAAACTCTATCCTAGCATTTCAAATAAAAAAGTTATCAGTTCGTATAAAAAATATCTTAAATATGTTGATGTTAAAAATATGACATTTCCCATGACAGTCGATAAAATCAAACATTTTGAAGAAAGAAATAGTTTTTCCATTAACGTCTTTTCGTATGATAAAGAGATATTTCCTGTGTATATTAGTAAGAAAAAATAAATAAAGAGATAAATTTATTATAAATTTACTGTGTCTCGCTCATTACAGGAATTATTCTCAAAAGTGGTGCGACAGTGTCACCTACGTGATGTGAATCAACTACATCACTATAAACAAAAATTTCCGTGATTCCTGCATTTAATTCTACCGGGTAATCTCTTATATAAAGCCCTGCATCAAAAGCATATTTTTTGAAACCTAAGAGATTTTTCAATTCATCACTAAATATAATTGTTTTCTCATCGGGTATTGACATCTGAACTTTTTTATTTGCTAAAAGTCTAAAATTTGTGGAATTAATGACATCAAATAAGTCTTTCAGCGTTGTGTATAATCCAACAGGAATATGGAAATTTTCTGTTTTCTTTATTCTTTTCTTAATTTCCTTTGTTTTCTTTTCCACAATCGTAAAATATTCAGCTTCGTCGAAAGCAGTTATCTGATGATATTCGAAAGTTGCAGTATATTCGAAAGTTGCAGTTGATATTCGAAAGTTAAGAAATTAAACCTACTTCCCAGGCCCCAGATAGTGTCATAGGTTGTGAGAGCTTCGTCACAAAATGTCCTTGAGTATTATCGGGGAAATATTTCATGCTCGCTGTGCTGGCCAATGTTACATAGAATTCTTCACCCATGATGCACTTATCCATCAATCAAACTTATTAGGAAATCCAAGCCAACGAACATAAAGTTCCTTTTTATTGCCACGTCCTCTTACTTTAGTAACTTTTTCAATACGCCACAAGTCTTTTGCAGTTTTTTTACTTTTTGCAACTCCTCAGCACAAAACTTTCCTTGAAAGATTTCACCTTTCATGTCACGTATTATATAGGTTGCTGGGTAAGAAGGAATTAACTCGTGGATGAGAAATATCTCCTCAGACCGTCCTGGTAAGTAACCTTTTTTAAAAGCATGTTTTACCTTTGATATACAAACTTGATCATTGACAGCAAAAACAAATCTTTTTTTCTTTTTTTCTCCATATAAGTTTTCAAATATCTGACCATGATGTTCCTGCCTAACCTCTGCGGGTGGCATTCTTATACTACGATGTATGCTCTTATTGCAACTGTGAACAACATTTGGTAATATGTCAATATATTTATACGACGATCGATGAGTGAATACTCGAAATAGTTTTTTCTTCAATGTGCGATTTAGTCGTTTAACAAGACAAAGCAAAGTAGATTGTAGTGTGAATTTCCCTGCGGACCGTGCTATTTCAAAGTGGAAGAATCGTTATCAGAAAACGTGACTTTTCAACAATTCCTGATGCGGTATTGGTTGGAACGTTGGAAGGGCGGGGAGTCTTCCAGTAACGAACATAAATAGATTTGAATTGTAAAAGCTTAATAGAAAGTAATATTAGAAATACTTTGAGAGAATGTGCGCAACCGTTCACAAGATTACAGTGTTGTAGGTTTTGTTGTGAACAGCTGATTACTAGTTTCGATACCCTAATTCAAAGAGAGAGAATACGCAGACATGTCTTGACGCGGTTTGTACTGAGTTAGTTGGTTTTCGATACTGGTACTAAAAACACTCTTTGTAAACCTTTGAACGTGTAAAAACCGGTCAAAGTGGCTTAGTAGTTGCAATTCGCTCGCCCCTGTCCATTCGTGCGGGATGGACAATTTCTTTATGTTTCACAAAGAATTTCTTTAAAGGGGAGTATTTTGTTCAGGAACTATGACGTTATTGAGAGTAAATAACTTTATATCTTTACGACGGAAAATATAGCGATACTTAATGAAAAGTTTTAAAATTGAGACCGACTGTTTTAAACTGTTCCGAAGTATTTTTAAATTTCTCACTTCGTTTAAAATATTTTAAGACAAAAAGTTGAATACGTAATTGGAAAATATTCAAATTGCATTTTTAATTAGGTGATCCGTAAAGAGCAAACTGAAGATCTAGAATGTCGATTATTACCATGCGCAAATGATATACAATAGGTAATAGTACATTAAAGTTTTCTAAGACCTAATAATGTGTTAAAATTTTAAAAGGCTTACCAGAATATTGTTACGTACTATACCGGCAATCGGAAACGGAATTTGTCTCATACATTGAACAAGTCATGCATATCAGAAAGAATATGAATATATGATGGAAATGATATGAAAAAGAGGCGTTCTCAGTCCTTTTGTCAAGCGCATCAGAAAGAATGTTGTGAATATGGGAAGAAAATGATTTGGAAAAGAGCCGTTCGCTATATTTCTGTCCAGGAGTTCGCGGCCAATCTACGAAACACATGAGGTCCCACATTTTTTGGCGCAGGGTTTCAAGCAAAGAATTCAAAGCTTGAGTTATGCGTCCGCCGAACATTTTGTATTACTGTGCACCCACGCGAAATGTACAGAAAAATATAATTTTTCGAAAAGTAGAATATGGTTGTGTAGCCTGATACGTACACGAGCATTATTTACTTATATCGAAATGTTCTAGAGAAACTCACAGATGAGTGAGAAAGATATAGTTTCCTAAGACATGCCGTACTGACAAATCCTGCCACGAAAGAATGCGACGTATTCACCTTTCCATTTGTGAACACAAAATTAATATGGCCGTAAAAAACAAGACGAGCATCATTTCTTTTTGGAAAAATTGTAACCGCAAATGCTATTTAAATAATTTAATTTAGAGTGCATTCTTATCACCTCTACTTTGTTTTAACAGCGAAGACAAGTATATTTTTCATCAACCTGTGATTTCAAAAATCGTGATATTGCGGTATATGAGTTATCTACGTAAACTACACGTAGAGGCCGTTATTTGACCAAATAATATGTATCTTATTCGGAATCCATATGTTGTAGCTTTCGAAGTTTACCAAATGAAGTGTATCTCAAGGGAAGACAGCATTTATGCAATGTCATGCAACTTAATACGCATACAACATGCGTTACCGATTCTGATTTTATCCAACTACATTTTCAAAAAAAAAAGATGGATGCCGGAACATAACATACATACACGTCTTTCAGCCTTCAACTTCACTCAAAGTGTTCCTTGGTTCAATAATATACGATGCAGAACAAATATATTGTCAAGTACAGTTAATCTCTGATTTGCAATGAGAAACACCCTGAACTCAAAATAAAAATAATATTATTGACTTTTCTAAATTTTTTGTTACGGACGCAATACAAAAGCTTCGCGTTTTGAGAAGGAATGTGTTGATAGCATGCTGGTTTTCAAATTGTCTTTCTTTTTTCTTAAGAATCATTGAAATATATAAAACACGTTCCAGAATTATAGAAAAGCAAGCACTAAAACGGTAGATGGGAGATTTAAAAAAAATTCGAATCAAATTTAATCTTCCTTCTTTTGTAGGAATTAAATACGAATGATTGGGATTCTTTGCCAATTCAAATTTGGCAAGCAGTTAACGGTATGATCTGTCATTGAATCGCTTCTACGTCGGCAACCTGCAACTCAAGAAGACCCTGCGATGATAGAGACAGGCAGCTTACGGCTTATTCTTGTTTTGAAAGCTAAATATTAGCGGTTAAACTCCTTTTTATGAAATCTGATGTTTTTATGATTTCAAAAACATTTTAAAAGTTTAGATTTAAATTATTTATTTTCAAAGGCAATACTGCAAACTTTTTCGAATTGCTTTCTTGATTTAAGAACGAACAGAATATAAGAACTAACTTAGATTTTATCATCCTACTACTTCTTTATTGGTAATAGGATGAAAATTATTCGATCTCTCGGTATTTTAAAATGGACCCAACTATCGAAATTTGCCAAGAGACCTATTATTATACCTCTGAGAACCAGAATAATTGGCGGTTGCTTAAACAAGCAGCCGGCGATTATTCTCGTTCTCTGCAACTCTTGTTGGCTACACGTACGATACGGCTGATATAATAATTTGTTTCATTATCTGTTTGTCTGCCTGTATGGTTTCATGAATGCTAATACATAGGATGTTCATAGATTTTTAGAATGTTTTGGTGAGAAATTACAGAAATTAAAAGAAGTTCAAAGAGCTGAAACTTGCTACTGTGTGTCAGATGAACACGAAAGAAATAAGTATCTGCTACAGTTCAATATGGTCTGCGTAGAAAAAGGCGCAGGAAAGAAGCTCTGGATTGAAGATTAAATTTTTGGTATTTACAAAGACAAATATTCGTATCGTTAGTTAAAAGCAATGGGAAAAACATGGAATTAGCATTTGTAAATGTAAAATAAAAATTGTTGTTATTAATAACAGAGTGAGAAATTGTCATTGTTTTTCAGAGGAAAAAGAACAAAAAATAAACGGATATCCAAAGAACGTATGTACGTTCACGGCTATTTCAAAAGTAAGCTCTCTGGCCTAAA
This sequence comes from Macrothele yani, assembly GCA_039090855.1. Lineage (NCBI taxonomy): Eukaryota > Metazoa > Arthropoda > Arachnida > Araneae > Macrothelidae > Macrothele > Macrothele yani. The sequence goes on from CM077021.1 coordinate 57,400,091, forward strand.
ATAAAATCCACCGACTTAACGAGCAGTCGCGAAGTCAATAAATACCTGTGTATCAACTGCAAACATTGTAATACACAAAGACTGTAACTTGAGAAGGAAGAAAAACATAATGTTAACCGCTTTTTGTCCACGCCCGTGGCTGAGCATATTACACGGTGTACACTTCTTCATGAAAACCCCTTAGCCGCAGACAGATTGAAATTTATTGTGATTGTTGATGAATCATGGACCTTCTTTAACGACTATACGAAAAAAGATCGATTTACCACTGCGAAAGAGCAGGACAAGTTTTATAATGTTGGTTCAAAGATTCCGAAGAATGTTTTGGTAGAGGAATCATGATACTTGTTAGTTCCTCGTACAGCAGAAATTAAAGTTCAGAAAAGATAAACAATGTTAAAATCAATTCCACATATTACCACAATAATGTTTTAATTCCTATGTATAAAAAAAAACAAAAAAACATTTCTTTACCCATGCAGGTTTTAAATAGTAGAATTCCATTGAGATAAGACTACCAGTCATACGCATCATGAAAAACGAGACTTTCTTCATGTCTACAAGGTGTCCACAATGTCTTGTTACCCCCCACCCCCGTAATAAGAAATGTAAGAGAGCTATGTATCTGTTGTACGATGTATATGTTGAGTTATGGTCTGTATTGCGTTTACTTGCAGATTAGGTACCGGAACCATGTGTGATACCAGCGAATACACCCTGGAACAGTGGATTGTTATCAGTGTCTGGGTACACAAAAGTCCACACACAGGAAAGACAATGCGTGACGTGCGTGCCGATTTCCAACAACGATTCAACAAAGGGGCCCCTCCAAAACAGACTCTTCTGCGGTGGGAACATAAACTCTTCGAAGCAGGGAACCTCAAGGATAAACCACGAACTGGAAGACCATCAACCAGAGAGCAACAGTGTCAAGCGGTCGAGGAATTAGTTATCAGGTCATCGACGAAGTCGCTCCGGAAACGATCAGCGGAGCTTGGAACACCACGATTGACACTGCATAAGCACATGAAGAATGGCCTGAATTTGCACGTATATCGCCCGATGTTCGTTCAGGAGTTATCAGGCATCGATTTAAACCGCTGACGGGATGCATGTGCAATAATGCTTCAGACATTTTCCACAATCCCAAAACGTATAAAAGTCATTTTCAGTGATGAATGTGCAAAATACCGCAGCTGTCGATCACGGAACGTTGTCTTCTGGTTCAAGGAAACCCACATTATGTCGAAGAATTGAAACATCATCCTCCGCATGTCATGATATGGGCTGAAATGAATAGTCGACATCTGTTTGGACCGTATTCCTTTGATGGTCCAGCGAATCAGACAACTTATCTGGACATGCTACAAACCTGGTTTGTGCCACAACTTGGAAATATTGGCATTCTGAATGACGTATGTTTCCAACAGGATGGGGCACCCGCCCATTACGCAATCTCTGTTCGAGAATACTTTGGTGAGGTCTTTCGAGATCGTTGGATCGGCCGAGGTTCGGCAATGCTGCCCGCTTCACTTGAATGGCCGCCTCGAAGCCCAGATCTCTCAACGTGTGTTAATGCCCGTTGGGGTTTCATAAAGGAGGTTGTTGCACAGCAGCGCTACCAAACCACTGATGAGCTTAAACAAGCAGTGAGACGTGCTTTCTCTCGTATCACCCCACAACTGCTTCGGAAAATGTCCCACAGAACATGGCGTAAAATTATTCTCTGTCACGAGAATGACGGAGGCCAAACGGATCCACTGGATGTTTAAGGATGCCTCAACATATACATCATACAACAGATACATAGCTCAGTTCCATTTCTTATTACATGGGGCGGGGGCTAACTAGACATTGTGGACGCCATGTACATCTTTTGCGTATATTCCTTCAAAGTCCCCTGATGTGTCAGCAATGGATTATTGTGCATTTGGACTGCTAAAAGTTCTTTCTAAACTAAGATCTAGAAAAAAATATTGGATTGAATTGGGAAACAATTGAAGAGGAGTGGAACTACAATTTTAAGAAATGCGCTGTTATCTTGGAAATCTAGATGCAGGTCATAGTCCAGAGAAAGGGATATCAGCTAAAACATTTATGAAATAAATAATTTATTTTAAACCTTATTTATGTTGCTGAAAAGTCGTTGTAAAAATGTGTGAACATCCTGTGTACTTTGGAGATCGTATTCTGGTCGTCTAGATATAGGACTTAAGTAAAAGAATATTGTGATTAAGTTCATTCAGAGAACACGTGGTACTTTTAATTAACGTTTCACTCTTATAATCTTAGGATTTTGCAAAGCAAATGGCAATTGATAACATTTGGTTCATAAAAAATAATACGCTTGTGCTTTTGTTCATGTGATTGAGTTTTTAAGGAAGGATATCGTGTTCATGCCTCACTTTCTCAAGTAAATACTTCGTTTGATTTTCTGGGGTAAGTTCTGTAATTAAAATAATCACCCATCGGGTTACATACTGTGGATACCGTAGGTGAAACAGTAGCATCCAACCTTCCTGTGAAAGGAATAATCTAATAGCCCCTGAGATGTGCGTCCCAGTGCTGTCTTGTACGGAATGAGTGAGCTTGCTGTGTATGATGTACTGCCCATGACCGGATATCATCCTCACGAAGATACTTATACCGCTACGATGCAATCGTGATGTATACAAGAAGTGTCTTCCAAAATGTAACGCTGCAAACATCTCTACCTAAAACCTGCACGTTTTCTGGAATCGACAGCAGTGTGTCTTCCAATAGCTCTGTTCTCCCCTTCTCTAAGGAAGGAAGAGGAAGCGGTCTTCTCTGATGAATTTATATCCTGCGTTTTTAATGAATCCGAGTGCGTATCATGAGAAAAGACAGGTCTGTGGTGGGTAAAAATGGTAGACCCTTATGAAGTGTTGCAAGCTAGTTTCTCAAAGACTGTCCATTTCTCAAATGTGTTATCCACCCAGCATTTTGATTTTTTAATTCATATGAATGTTTTCGAAAATAAAGAAGGTTTTGATGTCTTCAAAGCCATTCGATTCCGTTTGATCAACTTCCTTCCCTTCTCTTATCGATTATTTATTCGGCATTTTTTTTAAATTCATTTTACTTCTTTCAACAGGTAATTACGCAGTGGCTTTAGCTTTTTCTGTTAAACTGCATTTCTAGGGCAATTTCTATGATTTTTAGTGCAGATCAAAGTCAGTAGCTGATTGTGGGTTTGTGCGTGAAATTCCTTATCTTCTTAGTACTACACTTTCCTCGTTTTACAGTGAAATGTAAGAACCTAATCTGGGAAATGAAAACAGTTGATGATATCATGATGAATGTACAGAACCCCAGTCGGAAATAGTCAGGACGTAGAAGCAAAAATGACCAACTCTGGGGAATTCTTATACGAGACTGGACACCAAGAGACCGGACGAAGCCTAGAACAAAACGACTATTGAGGTGGATAGATGGAACTTAAAAGCAGACAGAGGGGACCTGTCGATATTCAGCTGCGAGAGTGTTTCTAAAAAAGCGATATTTTGAAGGTATGTGGGCTGAAAAAGCTGTGTGGATAATGCTACGTCTGTATTACAGGGGAAAATGTCTCTTCCTTAGATTTACACCTGGAGCCTATATGACGCAGGCTGAAAAATGTATGTATATCTTAACTCTAAATCCCATGAGGTATACATGATACGGTCTTTCAACCACCTAACTTGTGTACGTGCATTACTATTAGTGGCGTGTTATGAACGTTATGTGTAGGCATGAAAAAATTAAAAATATAAATTAAAAAAAAATAATTGGTAGCACATTGCCACTTTTTCATGTTCTACTATTACTTTGGCTGCAACATCAAAATCTTCAGTAAAACTTTTTAATTGTTTTTAAATGCTTTTAGATAATACATCTTGTTTTTAACCAGACAGGAACCGAAGGTAAAACATTTTGAAGCACACACTTCAATAATTTCAAAACCAAAAACAAAACCGGATTACTATTCCATCAACAGATTTAGTCGCCTGCATGCAAAACCATAAGGATTGTGGAAAACGGGAAGAAAAAGTGACGCCGTAGGTCCAACCGTATTGAAAGGAGGAATGAACAGATGTTCAGATAGGAAAGATCTAAAGTGATAGCAATTAAAAATTAGAGGTAGAAATGCGCATTTCATTTAGCTGAATGCTAAGTCGGTGAAAAGCTAAATTTCATACTGCGAACTGAATAATTATTTTAGTTTTGTCCATTTTCATTTGTAATTTATTTAAGTAGTTATGTTATTTATATAAGTTCTGAATGCTTTTCTTGGATTTTTAACGGTTGTGCTTTTGCCTTGCGTAACTTACGCTTCTGGATCACATTTTGCAAAGAAAGAATATCCTTTAATTTGACTATAATTACTTTTGCCTTGAGTAACTTACGCTTCTGGAGCAGCCTTTTGCAAAGCAAGTAAATCCTAAAAATTTTCTGTCATTAATTTTTCCTTGGGTGACTTACGTTTCATGAGCTGCCCTTTGCAAAGTAAGTAGAATTCCATTAGTGTCAGCTGAAAAGAAAACGTGTACCAGAAGGGAGAATTATAATTGTCAGAATGCGTGGGAAAAATTAAGGAGGCAGCGTCCCTTAAAGCCACTATCAAATTAAAAGAGCCTTGACCAAACGCATCAGTCAATAAGGAGGCGAGAACAGTGGAGTGTGATAAGAAATTAACATACGGGGCTCTAATGGCGGCTATGCAACATAGCGCATCCAAAAGATGGTTAACCGTGTATGCCTCCATCCATCCTTAAGAAGGATCCCTGAATTAATGTCAGCTACGGGTGCATACATGATGCGTTATTTTGCGAGACGCAAACCCAAGCATCTCATTCAAACAGCACTCCATGTTCCTCTATAATGTTAATAAATACATCTTGATTTTGTTTGATTTTATTCGCACAATATAGTGACACAAGTATTAGTATCCCCAAGTATTTATCCAAACCAAGTGCCTGCGAAGCTTTGAACACTTTGAAGATTGTTTAATGCTTAATCCAGGGGGAAGAGTAAAACACACTTAATTCACTCTTTTTACCTAACGAAATCAAAACCAGTAGGATGTTTGTTTCAGTAAATTCAGGCTCTCTTTAGGAAACTCGATGCTTTTTGTATCACTTTTTTTTTGAGCCCATAAGCTCTCCATATAGGATAGTCATGGGGAATGATTATGATTTGGAAACTACCAGAAGGAAAGACTACATTTTGAATGTCTAACTTCCTGAAAAGACAGCTGGTTGATATGGGAAATCTTGAAACAGTTGATTTCCGTTTTATGCAAATGAATTCGGATTACAAGAATATTTTTACTGTTTTAAATCTCAATTTTGACAATTTTTGAGTTTTCTTTAGAAAATGGTAAACAGTTTCTAACAGTTCCATTTCAAAATAATACGCACGGACAATAAAGTAGCGTTGGAAATTTGAATCAACGGCAACACTACAAATCTCTATTTGTTAAATAGAATCGTCGAAATGTTCCTTAAATTTTTATCTTTAACCCGCATACTTAACGACAATGCTAACAGATTCATGTTTGAGGTTAGTCTTTCGTTGCTTACAGATTTGGATTTTTCTGTAGAACTTAGGATGTCAAGAGGCAATGGTTTTGCATCACCCTCTTCTTTTTACACATTTGCAGTTTGCTTGAATTGTGTTGTAGCATTTTAGTGCTTCAGAAAGGCAAGAAATATTCGAATAAGTAGCCGTACAATTTTCCAACTGAATAAGAAAGGATTCTTTGAAATCACGCACGAGATAGTAGATATTCACCGGCAAAATAAAACGAGCTTTACATTTTTGATGCAAGTCTCTGTTTCGCATTTCGATAAGCAGATAACGATGTCCGAACCGCCGGGGAATAAATAGTACGGATAGAGCGAACGGACTCCGGTTTTCTGATTTGTTGACTGCACAGGTCCTGAATTCAAAAGACATTTCGCCTTAGCTATATTTATTCCTTGATGTTTTTACTTCCCTGGCATAGCCACTCTTACTCCAACGGCACAATCTCACTTCAGTACGGTCATACGAACTTAGGTTCGCATTCTCTCATTCAGTTCCACCTAAAATGCACACATTTATGTAAATTTAGTTTTAAAAAAACTCTTATAAAACCAGGCTCTTAAGTTATTTGTTCCAGTGAAAAACTGCCGCACTTTTCTTCGTATAAATCTTTTTTTTTCAGAGAGTAAATTTTTGCAGGTAATTACGTAATTAGTACATGCAACGACCGCTCGCCACTGATCACCACTCCTTATTTTTCACCGTCCATACAGAAGAGGCAAGTACAATTCAATGAACGTAGAATTGAATTTTGTCAAGGAAAAAAAACATTTCAAGTTATTATTTTAACTATGTATTTCGCTCTTTCAAGCGATCCCGAGACTACCAACAATCACGTTATTTCACGAGAAGTTTAAATTAGGTAAATCTTTATATAACTTTTGTCTCCAATAAGATACTGTATACTACTACTTTGAAAGAAAACATATTTATATGATGTAACATATGGCTATCTTTTTTGTACAGTGAATTTGGTAATAGACGTCACTGTCATGACATATATAGTTATTAAATTATATACTTGTACTTGCCATGCGTATGACGTGTTTACATGACTTTTATAACCTCATGGACAAGCATGACTAATGAAATGTCCCATACGACAATGTTCTGAAACATTCAATGCGGCACGGTTTTAGCATGCCATCATAGCAACAAATCATTTCGCGAAATTTATGCTCTTCTGCAGTTGTCCCGTTGAATGCGAAAATTTGAACTTGTAAATACCTAGAAACATCAACAGCGCAAGTGCAAGCTGTTCTCAAAGTGAAATGACAGACACAGTCCATCAAGTGTTGATTCAGATGCTGCGACAAAGTCGGTTATCCTCGCTTGCAACATTCATTAAAGATACCTAAAATTTCTCTGGAAGTAACATTCTGTATTTCTTAAAAGCCGTATGAAATTCACCATATCTCTAATTCTAATAGCCACTTAAGAAAATCTCTGTTTTCACCGCATGTCATTCATTTCCTGGAAAACGTTTTATTTGCTCTTGAAGTTTCCGTAATCACAGTTATGATATTTTTGGTTGGGATGCGATCGCCTGTATATCTCTTTGAGCTCGTATCTTTCCTACTAAATAGATATCTTATTCGTATCTCACACTCTTATGCCACACCCAGTGATAAACAGATATATATTTCCCTCATTAAATATGATCTATTTTTTATTAGACGTGGCCAAATGAAACCCGTTCAGTGTGGCTTTATTAAGACGAACGAAAAGGTACATCCGCACGTGTCGCAGAATTAAACAAAGAAATATACAAGGAAGCGAGAATGCAACAGTGTTCGAGAGAATAATTCACCATAGGCATTTAGACATGTATCCCACTCCTTGGGGAGACGGCGGATGGCGGATACCGTCTGAGAAGCACTTTGGTTTCTCCTTGAACAATATGGTCACGGCGGTCATGAAGTCTTCATCAGAGTGGAATCTTTGTGAATTTAGACCTTTTTTTTAAAGGTCCGAACAAATAAAGTGAATGGCGACAGATCGACGCTATATGCTGGATGATGCAGAACTTCCCACACTTTTCGTTCTAACGAATCCTGCACAATGTTCTTAACATGCGGACGAGCATTGTCGTGCAACAGATCACACCACACGAAAGCATGCGGGTAGCTTATTCTTAATGGTTTTATGCAGCTTGTCCAGTGTGTCCTTCTAGCGGTTGGCATTGATGTTCACGTGAGGCTCTTCAATTTCCACCAACAAAAACCTTTTATGATCAAAAAACGCAGTCAGGATAACCTTACCGGCGTAAGCCTGCGACCCAATTATTTTTTATTTTAGTGCTCCGGGATGTTTCTATTGCATGCCCGCTGGTCTTCTGGACGACACAATGTGGTGGCACAACGATTCGTCTCCTGCCACTATGTGCGACAGAATTCATGACCCTCAGCTTCGTAGCGTAACAAGTGGTTCGAAGTCCAATCCATGCGTTCTTCCTCATGGTGGTCTATCAGCATTCGTGGTAAACATTGCGAACATAGTTTTCAATACTGTAGTATCTTCGTAACCACCGTTTCAAATGTTGCAAATGACATAGCGAATTCCTCCGCTAGCGAACGGAAGCTCCGAAGAAGGTCCATCGGTATTGCTGAATCAATCCTAGCGATGGATTCGTCTGTCGCAACAACATGCGCCTCGCCCTGCCGCCGGTGATCTTTCTTTTCCTCACATCATTCCCGAAACATTCGCGCCCAGTCCTGCACTTTTGTCTTAGACACACATTTATCACCATACACCGCATGCATTTTGCGATAAATGTCGACTGGTTCAAATCCTTCCGCTGTCAGGAACTGAATCACCGGTCGCTGACCCATCCTGGACACATTTGTAATCACACCGTCAATATTGTCAACGGTCAGCAGCACAAACCACACAGCCGCCCCGGTGGCGCAGTGGTCTAAGCGATGGCTTCTGATCATTCGTCCGAAAGGTGTCCGGGTTTGAACCCCGATGAGGCATGGATGTTGTGTTTGTCTTACGGCACTGGCTCTCTCCCTTCCCTGGAACCAGTGACCCTAAATTAGGGACGGGCGACTGCTTATAGCCCATTGAGTTGCTCACGGTGGTCGTTAAACCTACAATAAAAAAAAAAAAAAAAAAAAAAAAAAAGCAACACCACACATGCGAGGAGAATGAACGCGTTCTCGCTTTGTCACTGGTCTGAACTTATCACGTGAGCTGTGACGTCATCATGGTCCCCGTCGCAGCCAACGAGAAAAACAGGCATGGGTTCGAGAAAAGCACGTGACTACCTACAATCCTACACCCCTAGCTAGAGCTGAATATAGCTGGTGTGATCTTCCTTGGGCATGATAGTGACTATTGAAAGTTATGGATTACTTTTTCTTTTCATTGATTTTTTCGAAGGTAAGTCATATTTATGCTAATAAATGGTATGTTTAAGTTTGCATGCACCTACATGGTACATTTATTTCATTTCTGCTTGCATAATTAATGTGTATATAATCAATAAATTCTTAATGTCCAAACCTTTGACGCTTTGAAGACTTAGGAATCCTGAACAGGTTCAATATTGTTTATCAGTGGTAGAATGTTAAGATATTAAAGATAAACCAAAGAGGACAATTCATTATTAAACAATAGTGAACGATTTTATTAGGCGTATCTCGTTTCCACATGTTGTTTTGAAAACTGTTGTCGTAGCTTTATTCATAGGTTAATCTTAAGTTCATCTGCATGTGAAGCAGAAGTTTCTCAGCTGAAGCACTAGCGTAAAAGGATAGCAGTTTTAAACGCGTCTTTGATTGATAGAAAGTATTTATCAGTAGGTTCGCATATATGTGCCAACAAATTTGTTTCTGCTATGTAATTTGTGCACGTTTTTTCTGCTAATGAAGACGGAATTTTCCATATCTAAAGCTTCAGTGTTTTCATGGCGGTGTTATCAGTATAAATTGAATAGGTATATTATAAGTAAAATTTTAACATTTGTGTTCTTTAATTATATAATTTTTAATTTTTCTGTTTACATTTTGAAACATAGTTACTACTATTTCACACTATGTGAGTCTCATATTTTTTGTTTCACATTGTGGTTATAATTTACTGTAGCAAAATTATTTAATTGTAGAGAATGAGTCAACCTAGTTTCAACTCAGGACAGTTCAACAATTGTTTTGCATTACTGAAAACATTTACACAGAAATTGTATTGCATTTACACATAAGCAAAATAAAACTATAGCAAAAAAATGACACTGGTAAAACATGTATCCCCCTTGTCTCCATGAGCCAGTGTTGAATAAACAATGAAAAAGCAGCTTGCTTAAATTTAGTAAGAAAAAACCCTGAATTTTCCAAAATGTTCTAGTGATCACGCACAATTCTCAGATAGCAGACAAATATTGATGTATAAAATCAGTCAGAACGTACAGTTAATGCTCATTCCTTAGAATTTTAAATACCTTGTGAAAGTTCTGTAGTATGGCAATTAGAGTTTTTCTTTACCTTGTGATCTGCAGAGCTTTCAAACAGTTTTGATTTTACCCTATTGTTGTCGAATTAGGAGTTTATTTACAAGAACCGCTCCCTCTAAAATTGTACCTGAGATTTACCCCATGTGGTGGTGCATGTCTTTAGTAACACATTTTATAAATGAACCATAGTGTGGAAGTATGTTTTCGTAGAAAACAGTTTCTTTCGGAAGTCGTCCCTATGGGTAATATTTCGAGAGAACAATGCATGTTTTTGGGCCTTTTTAACACATGCTGATATTAGTTATATTTGCAAAAACAAACATAAGAAATTACTCATTATTCCTGTTTGAAAGATAAACAGGTTCCATGTTCAAAAATTAAATGAGATAACAATTCTTGCCTTAGTAGTATAGTAGTAACTACCAATACATCTTGGGTACCCGCAGCTAGGTAACTGAGGCGGGTTTAAATAATACAGCGCCCTGGCCCAAGAAAAATCAGACGCTCCCAAGTAAACATTATAACACAAAAAAAATACCCTTCTTTCAATTTGAACTTCAAATTTAAATTATGTATAGATTTTTTTATCACAAAAGGAATCAGCATATTCTCAAGAGCAGCTCTTGTGTAAATTTAGTACATACTACTTAAAATTAGGCATTAAAAATTTTAAATATCGTATTCTCGCAAGTTTAATTGGCAACTTTTGAAACTTAATTTCATCCACAATTTTTACAGTTATAAATGAAATTGCTTGATTTTAACATACGTATAAAACATTTGCCTGCAAAATTTGCATTTAAAGGTTTAACCTAAGCAATACCATTTTAAAAATATTTTTAATTATAGTGCTGCTACCACCAATATTTATTATAAATTGGTTGAATGACTGAAAGAAATAGAAAGTGAGCTGAGTGTACCTGGTTTACTATGCTTGCGATGACATTCAAAGCAAGAGTTCTATTTACCACTCCAATATTTGTTTTAATTACACAAGCAGGAATCGATCAGAAGTAGACACATGCAAAATTTAACACAATATGTTACAGCTGAAAAATGGATTTACCTTTGAAAAATTAAGTTACAATTCTTGAAAAAATGAAGCACTTTCCACTTCCATCAGCATGTGATTAAATAATATTGTTCATTTCTCTAATGTAAAACTGCCAAAATTTAACCTTGTGAGCGAAAACAAAAGTTACAATATTTGGCAAAAAAAAAAAAGTAAGATGCAGGGAGTATAATTCTAAAGTCCAGGTTTTTTTTTTCAGTAAAAAAATGCTCCACCCCCTCTGCTCCTCCGAGCACACACACACACTTGGGGAAAATTACAATAAACTGAGTAAGTAACAAGGAAATTAATAATTATGTAAGTAATAAATATGTGTGCATTCCATACATTTCATTTACACAACTGCCCGCAGACAACCAGATAAATCTCTCTCGTTGGTTGCGATAACAGCCAAATAGTTCTTATATAAGTTGGCATTCATAATGTATCGTGCAAATTCATCTGCTGTACTTATATTTTCCCTAACACATGAAATAATTCTGATTGCATGGCGTATAAGCAAAATGAACACATTGCTTTAATCTTTGATAAAAACAAAGCAAGGATTCGAGTTTGAAAGTATGAAGTCAGATAATGCAGGTTGATATATATAAACGTTATGGGTTTGATCTGAAATAAGGATAAATATTACTAGGAAATTAATTAACAAAAAAGTTTCATTAAAAGAAGAAAAGCTGCTTTACAAGCAGTGGGGAAAGAACCAGCTTTCTCAATCAAAGCTAACAATTTCTTCATCGGTGTTAATAAATATTTCATATCCCTTTTCATTGAATTTGCTGTTTCTCTGAAAAATATATTTAATCCTCTTATCAGAAGTGCAAGCAGGCAAGACATTGTTACTTTCGATTATGTTCCTGTACACATTGTGTTGCTGCTGCTTACATGTTAAGTTGCCCGCTTCCCTAGAAAGACTAAAATACGTTTTCCGTAATACAACAAATTGAAATTTCCACTTTATGTATTACACGAAATTAAATTTTCACCGTTCCAGTGAGGGGGTCAGAATAGTGTGAAATTCACAAATGTATATGCATAACATTACTTTCTGCTGTAGATTTTAGATTGCAAGGAATGGGCTTTGAAGAGAGGGATATAAAACAAACGTTTAGAGAACAAACGCTTTCTGCAGTATTAAAAAAAAATGTTTGCATACTAAGTTTCAAATATTCAATATCATTGAGGAGGAATTTTTTAAGTAGCAGTGTGAATTATTGTTAAAGAATTCACTTGTAATTTTTGGTGGCACATGATTACTTCTCAATTATGGAGTGCTGTATTTGGATATATTGATATCCAAGAATATTTTCCACGGAGTCTAATACTTTCGGACCACTTTTCTACTTTCTATGATTAAAATATTTTGTTGCACTTCCATAGAATGGGATTTAATTATTTGATGTTTCACAGATGATCTAACAGTTTTCTCTAGATAAATCTTTGTTTTTGCAACAGTTACTCTGATGCTGTATGAATGGCTAATACTGACCTCTAACCCTCCCTCTGAATTAAACAAAAAATACTGCTCACATTAATGAAGCTGTTTTCGTTACTGTGATATTCAGCTTCTAATCCTAACTTATTCGGAAAGAAATGGGATAACAAATTCTGTCTTCTACGTTTCTCTCTAACAACCAACTATTACGTATTCAAGTTTCCCGCAAATTAAATCATTTCGTTCCATAGGTACATTACTTCCCTGATAACACATTTCTTTAAAATTCATATATACAATTTACTACTAATTTCGATTGTACACCCAAACACCCGAGAATGACATATCAATTATCATGCTGACATTGGATAAATTTTAATAAATTAATATTAATTTCAGGAAGCAAGATAACAGGTTGCAATCCCATATGCGCAACATAAGGGAATGCATATGTTATACAATACGATTTATAAAGGTGGACGTGTAGTGACTTTGGTTCCTATACTTCCAATGGGCACATTTCTGGACTCATTTTCTTCACAATTAATCCCAAGGATGAAAATTTGAACATCAACTAAATGAACTTCATGTTACTGCCTAGTATACTTAATATTTTCTAAAACATAGCAATAATTAAGCAACCGAACATTTCTTTGTCTACTGACGCCATCAATGTACAAGTCGGGCCATGTTTTTTTTGGTCTCAACACCATCAAAGTAAAAGTTATTAATTTTTAATGTAATAATCGTTACGTTTTAGAAAATAATAAGAATATTAGGCTACTGGGATTGGAATGGTGAAATCTTTTGCGAAGAAAGGGCGTTTTACATTTAGTCAAGCTGGACGTCCATGTATTGAATACGCACAAAATTCATGATGCATCATAAACTATTCAGATGTGTGTTTAATGTTAATTATTCATCGGAAGTTTTTACCTCCATGTATTTTAAATTTTTCAAAAAGCAATTACGTAATTTCCGATCTCCAGATTACATTTTTCTACAATTTGTTCATTTCGAAAAACAGGCGTGCTGATGGCATTTTCTGGCCATCAGCTTGCAATTCACTCAGCAGTTCAATGTGTAGCTCGATTTTTCTAAATTAATATAAACTTTAAAACCCGTCAACTCAGGTGACATACAAGAAATTATAAAATATTTTATTTTTAATTCAGGTATGTCTTTTAATTATTCTAAATTTATTGCATGTACAGATTCCAACAACCTTCAACTGTTCTGTCGTTTTTGTGCCTATAAGGCGCCATTTGGAAAATTAAACAGCATTTAAAACAACGTTGGTTCCCTTCCTAAAGGAATATAAATATGTTCGCACAAATTCCTATGATGCGAGTTTCATGATACTTCCGCTTTGGAATTTCGGCTATAGGAGATTTCTCTTCTAGCTGTCAAAAGATGCATCTCCTTTCCTGCCGTTTGTCCTTTGAGTTTAGATATAGTGATTTCCAAGAATTTTTTCCACGGAGTCTAATACTTTCGGACCACTTTTCTACTTTCTATGATTAAAATATTTTGTTGCACTTCCATAGAATGGGATTTAATTATTTGATGTTTCACGGATGATCAACAGTTTTCTCTATATAAATCTTTGTTTTTGCAACAATTACTCTGAGTTTGGTTTTTTTTTTTTTTTTTTTTTGATTGGAGGTTTAACGACCACCGTGAGCAACTCAATGGGCTATAAGCAGTCGCCCGTCCCTAATTTAGGGTCACTGGTTCCAGGGAAGGGAGAGAGCCAGTGCCGTAAGACAAACACAACATCCATGCCTCACCGGGATTCGAACCCGGACCCCTTTCGGACGAATGATCAGAGGCCAACGCCTTAGACCACTGCGCCACCGGGGCGGCGAGTTTGGTTTGCAGCAAGCACTCTGAGTTGAAGAATAAAATGTTTTTCGTGTAGTAATGTATATCGAATGGAACACACACCGCCTTTTCATCAAACAGATCGCTGTTGCCCACGGATATGAAACACATGTGGTGAACCCCTTTATACAAGGAATTGCAGTCTACAAATATATTTACCGTAATCCGAGACTAAACCCCGTAAATTCATAGGAGGGATAAACTTTGATCAGCGATCTACTCCGATATTAAAAAATGTTTGCCATCGACATAATCTAGACTTTGGAATTAAAACAAGTAATATTTCAACTTTAATTAAAAAAGACCTTGATCGAATAAAATCTTACCATAAGTTAGATGTCTACATTATTCCTTTACAAGCTACGAATACCGAAGAATCTCCTAAAGTATGCATAGGATCTACAAAATGGAACATAAAGACCAGAATTATTGAACATAAGTACAATGTAAAGACAGCCTCCATGTTCACTGCTCTTTCAAGACTCACCATTGATGGGTCATATCTACCCCTATAGAAAAATTCAACTGTGCTTGCAACACCTCAAAATAAAGCCCTCTTACCATTCGCCGAAAGCCTTTATATCTATCATTAGGGCAATGATAATATTCCTTTATACATTCGATGGAATACTATCACAATCTTGTAATGTTAATATTGCTTTATACATTCTAACACCCTGGAAATCCCTGCTATGCAAGTTTTCTCAAGATCATATGAATAACTCTCTATCTAATAATGACTCCCAACATATGTTTTAGACTGACATCATATGCTGACGTATGTTGTCTCATACATCATCACAACGACTTTTATCAAGTAAATATAATCTCGTTACTCTCGATATGTGTTATATTAAGCATCTGAGGATGAACCCAATGTGGTTTCAAAATTTTTAATTTTTTAGTATTAAATTAAATTTTAAACTTGTGTAATCTTTAGGAGTTCATCAACTTTTTGAATCGTGTAAAGACGGTGTGCGAGATTCATCTACTCTGAGTTGACTTTTGTCACTATACGATGATTAATCGAACCGCTTGCCCTTCGGCGTTCTGCATTAAGAAAGCCTACTGAATTCCTATACTTAGCTAAATATTTTCTCAGGACGAAATTTTCTGAAAATTTCGTCTTATTTCTTTAACCTTAAGCATCATATACTTCTCAATTTTTCCTTGAAATTTCCAACTATCTCTTTACCCTTCTGCGAAATATTCCTAAAAACTCGCAAGGTTTCCCACGTGGGTTATATGACAAAAGGGCGCACGACAAAAGGGCGAAAGACGAAAGGAGCGCACAACAAAACGGTGAAAGTCAAAAGGGCGAACGACAAAAAGGCGGAAGAAGGGCGATCCGACAAAAGAGCGCTCGACTAAAGATCGATGCGACAGAAGGGTTCACGACTATTAGACTAATTTGATATATATTAACTATTAGACTAACGATTAACTAAACTAGGAGAACTGTTTAACCAATTTGCAAGAAACGTTAAGAAGATATAAATTTCCAAATAGCTTATATCATTGTATATTCAAATCCCAACTAAAAGCAAATGATAATTTTTTTGTACTTCAATATCCTATAAAGAGTGCTTTGAAAAATATACTACTTCCAAATTGGCCCATGAGGACTTCGAGGAAATCATTTCTTTTTTTGGTGGGAAATCCAATTCCAATTGATAGCAGATGTGACATTGTTTGTACTGAAATGTAACCTACGCAGAAGGCTTTCTAAATAATGTTATTTTAAAAAAGACCTAATGGCCCTTTGAGTAAATTGCCTATTTCTTTCTATACTCAAATCTTAACTGAAATCAGACCGACCTCCAACCCCACGGTAAACTAGATGGAAGAGTGTTTGGACGAGAGGTGGTCGACAAAAGTGTAAAGTTGTTCTTTAGTGGAGGGCCAAAAATAAGAATATCGTCAACGTATCGAAGGGAAAACATGAGCTTGATGGGGAAGGAGTCAATCAGCTCAGTTTCCAAATCCTGTAATAAAATTTCGGCCAGAAAGGGTGAGAGAGTGGACCCCACAGGGGCTCCCGAGCACTGTTTATAGACAACTTGGTCAAACTTAAAAATCGAGCGTTTGTATACCAGTAGTAGGGCTGACATGATGGCCTGAATTTCAGTGTCAGAAAGGACAACTTGAGACCTGAGCTTGTGAAAAATGAGATTGTGAACAAACGGTACCGGTACATTAGGGAAGAGTGGAACGACATCAAGCGATGCCATAAAAAAGGGGTCGAGTTGGAGGAGTGGAAGGCTTTAATTTTGTTTAATGCATCCACCGAACTAGAAGTTGAATAGGGTGAATGTAAGATCAAGGGCTGAAGGTAACGTTTTATGGCAGATTCCAATGGTTGGGTGGGGCTGGTGGAGGCAGAAACTAGAGGTCTTACTGGAAAGTCAACTTTATGGAGTTTGACTTTTCCGAATAACTCAGGAACACGAGGACCCATGGGTGGTCGCATGTGAGTTGAAATAGCTGACGGTAGCAAAGAATGATTACGCAATCTACTAAGGGCTGTAATGGTAGATTGTGTAGGATCCTTTGTCACAACCTGGTGTTCAATGGTAGTGATAGCTTCTTTAACTTTATGGAGGTAATCTGACTAGTTAAGCAGAACGATTTGGTTAGATTTGTCGGCCGAGGTAATGGCAAGATCAGGGTTGTCTTTCAGAAGCTTGAGTTCCCTTAATTCCGCACGAAATTCACCCAGAATTCGGTTTGTGAGTCCAAAGGATTTATTGTAAGTGTTCAGAATTTTATACCTGGCACAGTCTTGGTCGGAAGGAGACAGCGACTGTATAATGTTCTCGAGTTTTGAAATGTCCTGTAGTTTCCGAAGTCCATGGTGTGGATAGGCAAACTTAGCACCATGCTTCAAAGCAATGATTTGAGTAGGGTTTAATTGCGTGTTACTCAAATTCTTGAAAAGTGGTACAGTCTCTAAATGTCTACGACGAAAACTCGAAGCTCGGTCAATAGGTCTGGAACTGACCTCGGACGACACAAGTTGTCGAAGTTTTTTTATATGAGTGACGCTGCGACGCTCAGACACTGTGATGCATGATGCTGATATAGTAGTTAATAAACGATTAAACTGAATGGGATGAGTCACTGGAACAAGCCTTTCGTATGCATTATATAACTTACGGTTCAAAATATCCAAAAATCCTCCTTTAAATCTTATTTCAGCTGATAAGCGTTTTCATTGGTTCTGTATGAAGAATACGTTGCCGCCCCGGTGGCGCAGTGGTCTAAGCGATGGCTTCTGATCATTCGTCCGAGCGGGGTCCGGGTTCGAATCCCGGTGAGGCATGGATGTTGTGTTTGTCTTACGGCACTGGTTCTCTCCCTTCCCTGGAACCAGTGACCCTAAATTAGGGACGGGCGACTGCTTATAGCCCATTGAGTTGCTCACGGTGGTCGTTAAACCTCCAGTCAAAAAAAAAAAAAAAAAAAAAAAAAGAAGAATACGTTCGTCTCGCCAAGATATGAGTCAAGAACTTAAGGTACGATATCTAGGGAATACACCAAGATCTCGGCAATTAAAGAGGACGGCAAGGTGTGTGTGCCCTCTGTAGCGAACTTCAATTTGAGTTTGCGAAAAATAATGATAGCCAGTTCCATATTATGCGAATGAAAGACGTACAAACGCACCAGAGAGCGGTTCCTCAGGAATCCAATGCAGAAGACTTCGTGCTACGTGAGTAAAAGCATAAACATTACGACCGTCTGCACAAGATACAAAAGGAGAATTTAATGACACACTTAAACTAAGATGACATAGTTAAAAATATTTAAAATGCGTGAGACCTTTCTGTACCTGCCTTCAGGTACCCATCATCAGACGCGATAAAAGAACCACTCACCATGGAAGAGGCAACATATATAAAGAATTACACAGTTAAACAAATGACGTAATAGTGAATGGTCGAATGAAAAGTATTTACAATGATGCGTAAATGACGTGTCCGTGGATGATCTAATGAACCACGTGTGACATGTCATCACAAGAAAGGGGGGTGAGAGAATTGGTAAGGGGAATTCAGAGAGGTTGAGATTGTATGGATGGGGCTGAGATCAGGTGTTTCCAGGGTCGAGGAATATTTCTGAGTAGTTCATCATTACAGCAAGTATCGGAAAATTTGTCTATGTATGGGCTTTCAGTGAACAATAATTGAGATTTGGTGTGAGGAGTTGTGAGGATTTTGTGTTCGTCCCAAATGGGGGTGTGATTTCCCTTGAGTAAGAGACGAGATAGAGCAGTAGAGGAAGATCCATTGCGACCGTCATATTGATGTTCTTTTAAACGAATCCCGAGCGAACTGGTTGTAGAGCCAATATAACAGGTGTCATTAAGGTCTGGTGATTGGGATTTAAGGGGGACAAGGTAAACCCCATGTCTTTGAAAATTCGTTTGTCGGTCCCTGTCGTTCTTAATGAAAGTGAACAAATTGGAAACGTTGATCCCAAAATTCAAATTATGACGATGGCAAACGTTCTTTAAAGGTCTGCCTATGGAGGGAACAAAAGGTAAAGATCCGACAAACTTGTGATTGGGACTGTTACTAATCAGGGTAGAAGAGATGGAGGGAAGAAATCTGTTGGTCAGCCTGTCAATCAAATTCGTGGAATAACCATAAGACACTGCCAGATCGCGGATGGCTTGTAGTTCGGTCCTACGGATGTCATAAGATGAGGAATGCGAGAAAGCACGGTGGATTAAAAAGTTGAAAGCTGAATATTTGTAAGCCGTGGGGTGGGAGGAGGAGGCCTGAGTAATAATGGGACAAGAATTGGGTTTGCGAAACACACTGAATGACAGATGGAGAGAGGAACGGTGAAGGTTGAAGTCTAAAAAAGGTAAATAGTTATCGACCTCCAACTCCACGGTAAACTTGATGTAAGAGTGTTTGGACGAGAGGTGGTGTACGAAAGAGTAAAGTTGTTCTTTAGTGGAGGTCCAAAAATAAGAATTTCGTCAACGTATCGAAGGAAAGTAAGGGACTTGATGGAGAAGGAGTCAATCAGCTCAGTTTCCAAATCCTGTAATAAAATTTCTGCCAGAAAGGGTGAGAGAGGGGACCCCATAGGGGCTCCCGAGCACTGTTTATAAACAACTTGGTCAAACTTAAAAAACGAGCTTTTGTATACCTGAGCTGATTGACTCCTTCCCCATCAAGCCCCTTTTTTCCTGCGATACGTTGACGATATTCTTATTTTTTGGCCCTCCACTAAAGAACAACTTTACTCTTTCGTCGGCCAACTCTCGTCCAAACACTCTACCATCAAGTTTACCGTGGAGTTGGAGCTCGATAACTATTTACCTTTTGTGGACTTCAACCTTCACCGTTCCTCTCTCCATCTGTCATTCAGTGTGTTTCGCAAACCCAGTTCTTGCCCCATTATTTTTCCGGCCTCCTCCTCCCACCCCATGGCTTACAAATATTCAGCTTTTAACTTTTTAATCCACCTTGCTTTCTCACATTCCTCATCTTATGAGATCCGTAGGACCGAACTACAGGCCATCCGCGACCTGACAGTGTCTTATGGTTATTCCACGAAGATTGACAGGCTGACCAACAGATTTCTTCGCTCCATCTCTTCTACCCTGATTGGTAACAGTCCCAATCACAAGTTTGTCGGATCTTTACCTTTTGTTCCCACCATAGCCAGACCTTTAAAGACCATTTGCCATCGTCATAATTTGAATTTTGGGATCAAAGTTTCCAATTTGTTCACTTTCGTTAAGAACGACAGGGACCGACCCACGAATTTTCAAAGGCATGGGGTTTTCCTTGTCCCCTTTAAATCCCAATCACCAGACCTTAATGACACCTGTTATATTGGCTCTACAACCAGGTCGCTCGGGATTCGTTTAAACGAACATCAATATAACTGTCGCAATGGATCTTCCTCTACTGCTCTATCCCGTCTCTTACTCAAGGGGAATCACACCCCTATTTGGGACGAATCCAAAATCCTCACAACTCCTCACACCAAATCTCAATTATTGTTCACTGAAAGCCTGTACATAGACAAATTTTCCGATACTTGCTGTAATGATGAACTACCCAGAAATATTCCTCGACCCTGAAAACACCTGATCTCAGCCACATCCATACAATCTGAACCTCTCTGAATTCCCCTTCCCAATTCTCTCATCCCCCCCCTTCTTTCTTGTGACGACATGGCACACGTGGTTCATTAGATCATCCATGGACACGTCATTTACGCATCATAGTAAATACTTTTCATTCGACCATTCACTATTACGTCATTTGTTTAACTGTGTAATTCTTTATATATGTTGCATCTTCCATGGTGTGTGGTTCTTTTATCGCGTCTGATGATGGGTACCTGCAGGCAGGACCCGAAAGGTCTCACGCATTATAAATATTTTTAACTATGTCATCTTAGTTTAAGTGTATCATTAAATTCACCTTTTTTGTCGTGTGCAGACGGTCGTAATGTTTATGCTTTTACTCACGTAGCACGAAATCTTCTGCATTGTATTCTGAAGGATCCGTTGTTAAGTGCAAACAATTGCAATATTAACGCCGTATCGTTACTGACGTAAAAATTTCATTTATTCAACTGATATTTCATTCACATTCTCTTGCAATTAGACATGCAGGGGAAATATGTCTATGGCTGTGAAAAGGGGCATCGAATCCTCTGGAATAGCGGTTCTTTCTTGCCATCCAGTTTTTATAAACTAAAGCGAAAATGGTTTCTTGAAGATTTTATTTATTTACTGGAAGAAAAAAAAACAGCTAAAAATTTCTTCTCTTTTTAATGTTTCATTTAAAGCTGCTGTTAAAAATTCCTGGCAATTTCTTTAACCAGTTTCAAATGAAGTTTGCTCAAACATTTTGAAAAAATTATCTGCTGAGGCTGTCTTAAACGTGAGGCACTCCCACACTACGGGGATATCAGTACACTTATGATGGTTGCCCTTTTTTCGTAATTCAAGACGGAAACAGCAGAAGAAATCCTACTAGATAGGGGCGGGCGGGGGGCTCTCTGACCATCAAGGTCTCATTGTGTGAAACCTTGAAAAGACCACTATCCCTTTCCTGTCAAAGAAAGTTTCCTGATGATATCCCATACCGACCACAGAAGGGGAGGTGGGATGAAAGTCCCGGCTGGAAGGAATTGTTGTATTATAGAAAACATGATGATCAGTCATGAACAACCCGACATCTATACTGCCTATCTTAAATACTACGACATAAGAATACATTAAGTGCACTCCCCATTCTCTCTGGGGCCGGAAGAAGAAAGCAGAAAATTTATTTTGCTCAAAGGACATCAGCGAATCTCACAGATGGTCTATTTCGATCCTTCAAGGTCTCACCGGACAGCCAAATAAAAAGATAAAACAGTGTGAACAATGTATGCAAAAATAATTAAGCAATTACGAAATATATGAAATTTCGTCTAGAATTCAGGTTACGGTTACGTAACTAACACCAGGTCAAAATGGTATCCTAACAAGGCAAAAAGTCTAATAGTCGGGGCTTGATGTAATACCTATTATTTTCATTTTACTTCTTTCCTCGACATCCTAAGTAACTCAACGTGTGCCATGAGAAGGGTTGAACTACTAACAATTTCTTGCTCTGAAGAAAATCGTTTTCTTAAAAACAAGAAATGAGACAAAATAAAATTTCCGGAGACCTTTCGAAAATATCTCTTTTGCCATTGCTGCAGGTTGCAGTTGAAGCCCAAAAAAATTAATGCTTGCGTAAAATTTTGCTTTGAATGTACAAAAAAGGTAATTTCAGAAAAGGAATCTATAGCCTTTTTGGAAAAAACATCTTTTAGAAAGCCTTCTGTATAGATTTCACTTCTACATAGATTTCAGAGAATAAAAGATGACACGTCTCATTTCAGTAGGGATTATTCGAATATACAAAGAAATACGGAATTTACTGAAACGGCCCCTGGGCCTTTTTGGAAAAAATCTCGTTTATAAAGCCTTCTATATAGATTTCACTTAGAGTACAAAAGATGTCACGTCTGATTTCAGTTGGGAATATTTGAATACACAAAGAAATACTTACCAGTGGATTCGCCCTTTTGTTGTGGCGCCTCTTTGTCGCTTCGCACTTTTGTGGTGTGCCCTTCTGCGTATCGCCCTTTTGTTGTATCGCCCTTTTGTCGAGTCCCCCTATTGTTGTATCGCTCTTTTGTCGAGTCGCCCTATTGTTGTATCGCCCTTTTGTCGTGCACCCTTTTCGCGCGTCGTACTTTTGTCTTGCGACCCTTTTGTCGTGTCGCTCTTTTGTCACTCGCATATTTGCCGTTCTCCCTTTTGACGTTCGCCTTTTGTGGTGCGCTCTTTTGTCGTTCGCCTATTTGTCGTGATATGTCCCACGTGCCGATTTTGGAAATAATATATTTTCGAAATCTTGCAGTTGAAGTACAAAAATATCAAACCAGTGGATTCGCCCTTTTGTCATTCGCCTATTTGTCGTGATATGTCCCACGTGCCGATTTTGGAAATAATATATTTTCGAAATCTTGCAGTTGAAGTAGGAAAATATCAAACCAGTGGATTCGCCCTTTTGTCGTGGCACCTTTTTGTCGCTTCGCACTTTTGTCGTGCGCCCTTCTGTCGTATCGCCCTTTTGTCGTGTCTCACTTTTGTCACTCGCCCTTTTGCCGTTCGTCCTTTTGTCGTGATATGCCCCACGTAGAGCAGTATTCTAAGCGCTGCCTGTTGAGCATTTACCCCAGACGATTTTCGAATCCCGATTAAAAACACACGTTTTGTCCATCTTAGAACACTGATACTATTTTTACCTTGGAACCAGTTACACTAAACTAGGGACAGGATAATGCGTATAGCCACCGAGTTGCCGAAGGTGTTGGCAGTCAAACCACCAAGCGGTAAGAACAAAATATAAGAAATAATATGAGTTATGCACGTTTTTTTCGGTTAAGTCAATAGCGATTCAAAATGGCCAAACTGCATGCTTTTCCTAACACTATAATTCTTTGGAATGCGGTAAACGTTCTTTATTTGATACTTCAAAGTAACCCAATTTGGAGGTATCGGAGATAAAGCCTTTTATCAGAGACTTCTGCTTTTCTTCAAATTTACATAGAAGTGGCCCAATGATTGTAAGTAGAATTTTGTTTCCTCAAACATAGTCATCTTTCATTTTAATTATAATGCAGTTAAAATGATATTCCACAATCCCAAACTTTTAGGAACATCTAGATATTTTTTTCAAAAACTGCTTAAGATAAATTTTAATTCTCATTTTTTCCATCTCCGGTTACCGAGAGTTGAACTATACTTTGGTGATACTGCATTACTCTATTGGGGTGCTGCAAATATGGTATTAAATATATAATATGTTTCAGAATAAATACATAACATGTATTTTTCAGATTCATAGGGCTCCAATATAAGGCGTCTTAGTGTGTTGTTCTGTAGTGTTCTATTCACGTTCCCGGTTCCTCCGTATTCCTGGAAAAAATGACAATCCAGAGGATACTGCGGAAGTCGTGGACGATGAACAACTGCCAGTCACCGGTGCCATTTTTTCAGCAGTAGTACATCCAGTCACATGTGGTGCGAAATGTCTTAGAGCTCTTAGGTGCCAAAAATTTGCGTCGTATTCCATGACCACAGGGTTTGCTCACATTTTCGCCCACTGAAAAAATGTTTGATGTGGTTACTCGATGGCTCGTTAAGCTCTACCGTCAGTTCCCGATGATAAACTGTTGTTAGTAGTCGAGGCAGAATAAAAGGATATTTCTCAGCGCGAAATTCATAACTTCTTCCAGTCGATGTCACACCGTCTATAACACGACATCACCACTCTCGGTAGGTGCACAAAGTACTGGGAACTGTTTTTTATATATCACCTTCAGTTCTGTACGCCAAATCAGTTACGACTTATAACGGGTGCGCCATATAAAAGTGGCCCCGTGGCCAGACGCTTTTAGGCGGTCTAAAGTTGTTTGGCAGGTTTCCAGTTAAAATCGCTTTGTTCCACTTCTAACCGGTTTCTGCGTGTACAGCTGCAAAGGAATTATCCGGATTTGTTAGTCACAGATAGAGCAGTGTAGGTACGCGGTCATAAGTGTAAGCGAAGAGAGAACAGAGGCAACGGAAATGGTTTTAAGTACGGAACAGCGGATTTTTATTGTGGAACAGTATTTCAGAAACACCTCATGCAAGGTTTTAAATGAGTTCTTTACAGAAAATGTTCCACATTGTGTAGCACCGGCGAAATCAGTGGTACAGAAGTTAGTGCTCAAATTTCGTGAAACCGGCACGGTGTGCAACTGGAAAAGAAACAAACCCAAGACAATTCGCACTAAAGACAATATCAAGAATGTGTGGACAATGATATTACAAAGCTCTCGGAAGTCGATTCGCCGATTATCGTCTGCAACGGGAATATCTGTCACGTCATACCGACGCATACTTAAGGTGGATTCGCATTTTCGGCGGTACAATGTTATGGCGCTCCAAGAACTTGAAACTCCTGATTATGCAAAACGGATGCAATATTGAAAGTGGTTTCCGTAGACCATTGTCACCGGTGAAATGAACCAACACTTTATCACATGACAGATAACGCATGGTTTCATCTGTCCGGGAATGTCAATGCGCAAAACAGCAGGATCAGACGGACAATAGAGACTCCTCTGTTCGACCAAAAGATAGGCGTTTGGTGTTCTGTGTCTGAGAAGAGGATAGTCGACCCATTCTTTTTCACTGACACCATCAACTCGGGGCGTTA
Organism: Macrothele yani; assembly: GCA_039090855.1. NCBI lineage: Eukaryota > Metazoa > Arthropoda > Arachnida > Araneae > Macrothelidae > Macrothele > Macrothele yani. The sequence continues at coordinate 57,425,293 of CM077021.1, forward strand.
CCTTCAGCAACTGTTTAACCCAATTTTTGCCGAACTTACAGAAGAAGATCGAGCGTATGCTTTCTTTCAGGAGGATGGTGCAACGGCGCATACTGCGCGGAGCAGTCTTCGTGTTCTGCATGAAGTGTTTGGGGAGGACAGGACTGTATCAAAAGAACTATGGCCATCCAGATCACCCGTATACTTCACCTGTGACTTTTATCTGAAGGGAACATTGAAAGGGAAAGTGTACGTAACTAATTACTGCCGATGAGTTGTGGCGCGTTACGAACAACATGTTCCGTCGTGTGCAGCAGATCTTGATGTCGGAAGACAGCACTTTCAGCAACTGTTGTAAACGCAGGTAAATTACTCCTTTTTTCTGTCATTTCAACTATTCTTTACTATGTCTTACTGTTGTCGCTCATTATACTCGGGCGTCTTTTATATGGCACACCCTGTATCATATGTAACGTACAATTCAAATCTGAGGTTTTCTTTGGTGTTACATTTCAACGGAAAGCATTGTACAATCACCCCTCTTTTCGTGTGCGCCCCGGTAACCTTGTTATAATTCCCTTGATATAGAAAAGAAGTGTTTCACCCCGTTCCTTATGGCAAGGAGAGAGGTCCATGTGTCCTCATTTATAATTTATGCGTTCCATTCAAATAATTTTCACCTTTTCTCCTCGTGGCCGTTGTACATCATCGCTACCTACTTTCTAGATAAGGATTTGTTATTATGACTGGATGAACAAAGAATTACCACGAAAAAAAATCTAAACAAAAATTACCAAAGAAAACAATTACTCTGGAAAAAGGTAATTTTTTTAAAATACTGCAATTGCCATTACCTGAATTATGTTAATTCGTGCCAGAAACATTAGGAAGGAAATTTTCTTAAACGGTGGGAAATAGCATTTCGAACAGTTTGAGGAAGGGTAAACATGGGAAGTCGCGTATTGTTTAGGACTTACATAAAAAAAGAATTTAGCAGTTTTGAGCGAACACGAATCAAATATCAACTACAGATGAGTACTAACAGTAAAAGTAAATCAAAAGTAAAGAAAAAAATATCGATCCCAAGAAGACGCTACTGACCCAGATTTCGCGGTAAACTGATATTCATGGTTGCTCCATTCATATTTCATTATTCTCAATGCCAATAAAAGCATTTAAAAGTTATTTTCAACAAAACTATTCAATTAGCCCTATTCAACGATCCTTTTTAATATCTCAGAATGAATATGTTTTCATAAATGTTTCAGATCCATAGATATTTTAGTGTCATGAAGATGAGTGTCACTCCAGAGAGTCCCTGTTATTGCAAGTATAATTGTTGGTAATGATTTCCAAAGTTTCGTGGATAGCTGCACGTTTAAGGGTACAGTTGGTAGCTAAATTCTTTATACCATCTCATATAGTAGTAGAAGACTTAAATTTTACCGCGCTGGATAGGGCCGTGGTTACGTTACCGTATTTTGCGCAATTTTTATCTTCGTTGACTCTGATACTAAATGAACTCTTTGTCATTCTTTTGTCATCCTTCCCCAAGATCATGCTCCTCAGCGGGTTATATCCTACAGAATGCAAAACAGCTATCTTTCTTTTTCGAATTAGAAGAGACTTCGCCGTGTCATCCGACGCACATTCTAGACAACGAAAAATTTAAGCGTCATCAAATTTTCCTATAATGCAGGATACACAGTGAATCAGATACATAACTTTATTGAAAAAGACGAAGGCAATTGTTCTAATCTTCTTTACCTCAGCGTAGCTAGCTGGGATAAACTCCCTACATACCAAATGTCTCTTACAAATTCAAGAAAACCCTCAAGAAGATTAACTACGGTGTTAGCCTAAGGTCTCCTTCATCTTTATGCACTATGATAAGAAAAAATACTGACAAACTTCCTCTTTCCAACGCGGCAGGTGTTTGTGCAATCCCTCTATAATATCTGGAGGGCTCCATACGATACTATACATTGGAGGGACTAAGCGCCTATTTAGAGTCAGATTCAACGAAGATAAAAGGCGCACAAAATATTTAAAAGTAACCACGGTTTTATCCAGAGAATCAAAATTCAAGTCCTCTGATCCTATATGAGATGGTTTAAAGAAATTAGCTACCTACTACAACACTAAATGTACAGCTATTCGATAAACCTTGGAGACCATTAGCAACAGTGACGTTCGCGATGAGAATATTTCTCTGGAGCTGACACAAATTTGGAACCCGTTCTTCAAATAACGCCTTTTTCCTACTAGGATAACTGCGCAACCAACGTGATGCCTCGTGTCTTTAAATTAATACTTGTCGTACTTATTGCCAAGTCAAGTCAGCGCTTTCAAATTGTTAAAGCGTTCGATTATTCAGTTTGCAATTTCTGTCTACCTTCCCTGAAAAAGCCATCTAGTTGACGTGCGAAATCTTGGAAAACTAATTTTATACAACGGCAATAAATTCGGATAATTAATATAAGTTAGTTATACTATTCTACTATTCTTCAGTGAGCTATATACTATACGTACACTTCTCGGAACTTCAAAAATGTTCGAATTGCACCTCTCTTTCTTAAATTATTGACGATACTTAAACAGAACAAAGCCCTCAATTGCACATACTAGTCAATATTCCACTTTTTTGTGGAAATAAATCCACTTTCAAATGTGATTGAGTTTATCTCCACCTCATGAAACGAAAAACAGAGTAATGTTTAAGTATGACATCTTTCTCTTTAGACACTGCACACTAACATAGTGAAAAGAGCCATGTAGTAAATATGAATGTTCAGGAAATGACTCTCAGGAACTTAGTTTTTTTTAAGTATGTTTATCCCTAAAACTAAAAAATAATTTCTGAATATGACTAAAATACTCTAGTAAAAGAATCACATGTTTAGACATTGTTACAAAGATTTCTGAATATGTTTTCATAGCCTTAGTTGAAGTATTTGTTGACAGAGTTGCCAGAGGTATAACTTGTATATCACATGAAAACCGTATCGATCATATTTAATCAAAAAAGTGAAATACTGGTATATATAAAAATCACTATCACAAACTACTTTTTTCGTTTCCCATTTCCGTACTTCACGAGTACCTAAAAAGCCCTCATAACGCTGAGAAAATGTGCAGCAGTTTTCTAATAACCTGCTGTGCATTGCTTAAACTGGTGCTTATCTCTCATCGTTTGGAATGTGTGATTCATTCCAAAGAGAACCTTATATACGTAATGTTCCAAGTTCTGTAGCGACACGTACAGACTCCAGACTCACGTTGGCGGAGAATCTTTTCACAACTTTTAATTTAAAATCCCGCAAGCCATTTTCTGTTAAATAACGGGTTTTTTTAAATAAGACTTTCTGGAAGTATACTTTAATTTAGATTCACGTTTAGCCCACACTATCCGCGTCATCTATGGCAAAATTTTCGAGTTGGTACAGGATTGTCGTAGTGGCTCACGCATTGCAGTGTGCATGTTCTAAAGCACTGATTCCTTCACGAACCTGCGAAGAAAGGATATGTAATTTTATGACACTGAGTAATGGAAAGAAATGGTTAGCTCGTATCTCTCCGTGAAATTTTGTGAAACAAAAATGGCAATGTTCACCCTGAACTCTTGGATCCCGCCACAAACACGGAGTGTTAACAGGCAAAAATATTTTCTTTCAGTTACGTTACACAAAATAATTATACCGGCAATAGGTGTAAGATAACAACATTAGTTAAATTCTCAGTTGGTCAACTTCTAGTCTAATGGCAGCAATCGTTTGGCCCTATATTTACAGATTTCTGACAATTAAACTTGCAGTCATATACAAGGTCGTCCAGAGTGTAATACGCGTTAAGAAATATAAACAAAAGAAACCCATGTTGCCTGAATTATTGCATTTTCACTAACACTACATATACATACTCATTTTTTATACATTTTTCTACATAATCACCGTCGCGGTTTATGTAGAAAAATTGGCCACGCGATATGACAAGTTGCTAAACTTGTCATATCGCGTGGCCAGTTTTTCAATACCTTCATCATACACCTCTGCCGCTATTCCCTGCAACTATTGTTGCACTCCGCCTGTCAAATCATCGTCACTATGGAAGCGTCATTCTCCCAAAATCTCCTTCAATTTGGTGAACAAATTATATTAACTGGGAGCCAAAACCGAGCTGTGTTAATGATAATACAGGACCTCACATTTCAAACCGTGAAGCACGTGTTGGGTCTGAACTGCCACGTAGTCAAGTCAGGCTATTGCAAATGGATGCCGTTTCTTGACCTTCTCTCTAGTAAATTTCTCATTGATGTGTACTAAGAAATATATATCTCACCTAAATCAAATGGAATACAGTTCGGAATTGCTCAATAGCTGTTATAAGCTAACCAGTCCGATATCCGTAGGAATATCGGACTGGTTGGCTTATAACAAGGAGTGAGAGGACAGACTGTGTGATTTCATGTATGGTATTGATACTACAACTGGATACTGTTCTTGTGGGTCAAGCTAATTTAAAGAGATACATGCATATTGTGTGCAAATAGAACTGTGATTCACATTCATATTGATTAGAACAGTGCCACATAATTGATGGGTTTGAACAGAGCATTGCTTTACAGGATCTACAGGATAATATGTCAAGGTAAAACACTTAGACTTATATTTATTACGGACTGTGATTATGAAAAATTGAGATTGAGAACTTATGATATGTGATAACATTACATGTCTATTGGTTATGCATGATATACAGTATAATGGATGTAATGTTTACTAAATATCTGTATGACAAGGAGTCATTTATTGGTTGAATATGGCTTGCAGGTGTTATTGAAGAGAAATTTTTGAAACTAGTGAATTATCCTGTTTCTTGGTAGTTTTATATATCCTTGCTTACCTAACCTGAATTATAATATATTGCTCATTGAAATAGGGAGAGGAATAATATGCCTTCAACAAGTAAATCTGATGTGTGTGCCTCTGAGCTTCTTGAGTCCCAGCATATGACCCCAGAGCATTTAAAATGTTCTGAATGTGATAGTAAATACCATTTTCAATGTCTTGGTGTACCAGAAAAAAATTTAGAATTATGTCTAATGCTAAGAAAAAGAAATAAAATGTTTAAAATGTATGAACAAGCAAGTCCAAACATTTGATAAGAATGATAAGGAAGATGAAAATCGACAGAAGGGTGGAGATCAGGTTTTGCAGTTTTCTGGACCTCAGTCTGATAATAGGGAAATAGAAAGAAATATTGACCATGGAGGTATTAATATGGCGCTTATACAAATAAATTAAAAAAACTAGATATCATACCAGAAATAAAAAAGAATTAAATTACTTCAGATGTGCTATGGAATTTTTAAGTACTAAGCATGATGACTTGATTAAAAAAACACTGAGCTAGAAAAGGAAAATAAAATTTTGAGTTATAAAATTGAAAAAGTTGAGAAAGTAGACTCTGAGCTTCATGACAAAATTAATATAATACAAAATCAAAATCAGTTAAATCAATAAAATAGAAATAGAAATATTGAAATACATGGATTGGATTTGGAGCCCAAAACTACTGAAGGAAACCTTAAAGATATTGTTACCTTATTAGCACAAAAATTGGAAATTCATGATTATAAACCTTCAGATGTTGATGTTTTTCATAAGATATCGTCAAAAAAGGAGGGAAAAAAATTAAGAAAATAATAGTTCAGTTTACAACAAGGACTAACCGTGACAAGTGGCTTATGGAAAGGAAAAAAAAATATTACAAATTCAGCTGTTGGAGTGTCTCATAGTTCTTCCAGGATCTACATCAATGAAAACATGTCACCATTTGATAAAGAACTATTCTGGAGGGTAAAACATTTTGCAGTTGAACATTACTTTAAACATGTTTGGTTTTCACATGGGAAAATTGTTATTAAGAAAACAGACTCTGTCAGCGTTCATGATATTACAACTTATGAAGATGTTTTGAAACTAATTAACAATCTTACTTACTAACTAATTATTATTTGTGGTAACCTAGGAGCAGGAAAATGAATCCACATACTTACACTGAAAAAGATTCCTTGACTACATGCTTTCAAAGTTTTTCACATAGTGGATTAAAACTAATTCATGTTAATGCTAGAACTTTTATAAATAAATTCACATTGTTCGAAATTTTAATTAAATCCTTAAATTCAAATATAGATATTTTTTGTGTTACTGAGACTTGGTTTCCATCTAAACAATATAAAATACATTTAAATAACTATCGATTGTATAATATAAATAGATTTGATAGGGTTGTTGGGGGAGTGTCTATTTACCTTAAAAATAATTATGGTTTTTTCTAAAAAATACAGGAATGCACTTATATCAATCATGATATGGAAGTCTTAACTATTGAGGTTGATATTTTTATCATTACTGTCTGTTACGGACCACCTAGAGAAAATATCTTCAGTTTTTTTATGTTGTTGACTAACTATCTTGAATACATAACATTATCAAAGAAACAAGTCATAATTATGGGGATCTCAATATAGATCTGGCTTCAAAACATACAAATACTCAAATACTATTAACACTTATAACTACTTATGGATTTAAGAATTGTATTGACTCGCCTACTAGACTCACTGACATCTCTAGTTCTATTTTGGATTTATGCATAACCAACATTGATACTAATTATATATATGCTGGTGTTTTAAATATGATATAAGTTATCATTTACACTGTATCGCCCAATATGGGGGCCATACTCTATATCGATAATACTGTACATTCGGCCACTGGAGCCTAGCCTGTATGTGACAATTGAATCATTTGTTCAGGATCTGCTTTGCTATCTGTGTGTGCGGTTTGGTCTGTTTTCAAGCATTATTTCATGGTGTGGCATTTCTTCGGTCAGGCAGGCTTTGATACTGAAGAAAAATAATACACGATCGCCAATACGTCAACATGAGGAAGCGGGGCTTCTTTTAGGCCTACAATGTTTCCACTCTCAAACGCGCTGAATTGAAGGTCGTCAGTTGCATCGGTAACTTCGTCTCAGTGTTGCGCCTTTTCAAGCGTTGCCAAAATTGTACAGCTGTTTCCTCAACATCGTTAAGCTGCAATCACTTTGTGATTTTAAAAGTCCGATTTTTGGCAATACAAACTGTAATAAAAATTATGTTTTTAAATTGAAAATATTGGCAGCCATATGTTTAGCATACAACCTTCGCACACTCAAATATTGATGTCGTCATACTAAATGTGTTGAGTCACAAAAATTATCCTTCTTATACGATGATAAATTCGGCATAAAAATCAACATGCTGTATCACACCACCATCGGTAAAGCGTATGAATATTTTAATGATGGACGATATATTTTATATTACACATCTATTCAAAAATGCATCAGACGTGAAATCTTTGAGAAGGCCATTTATTTATTATATTTTATATTGGGTATTCTAGTTCCTGAAATATTTTATTACCTTACCAGGCAGCCTAATTTTGTAGAAAATCCTGACTTTTTCTTCTTTTACGTGTTAGAAGTGAAATTCCAAATTATCTATTTGCACTGTATTGGCTACAATAATTTATAAGAGAATGTCTCGCTTGCCATGGTAAAGGAAAGGTGTGACTATAATAGTTTCATATTGGTTTGCATAAGTAACTACACATAATGTTTTGAGGGCTGGAATCCCTTGATACCGAGGATAAAATTTCGGTTGTCCATCGCTAATCAGTTCGTCTGAGAATATATGTATAGCTCATTGCCATTTCACTGATTTTACTCTGATCATGATGTCTTCCACTTTTGTCATTTTCCTAATCCACGAGTTCCTCTTCTTATCTTTCTTTTTTACAGCAAGCATGCATCTCTCCACCTTACCAGTTGTCTGCAGCCTCTGTATATCTTTTTCAGTTAAGCTCCATGTCTCTTCTGCATACGTAACAACTGCAATTATAACACTGACGTAGCAAATTATTATGAAAAACCAGGTCTTGTATTTTACACAAAAGGACTTTGTATTTAAACTAGTACATGACGTGCTTTCGAACAGACAGATAACCCGTCGTTGGGCAGGTGAGAGGAACTATCACAGCTGGAGCTGTGGTCTCGTTGAAAACAGGCTGTACTTACAACACTCCTCAAATACAAATCTGAATTTTTCTACAATGTAAATGGTATCCACAGTTATAAGATCCTTTTAAATCGGACATTTAGAAGAAGGGATATTTATAAAAACAGATGCAACGTTTGCTCACCCTAGATACGAAATTGGGCATTACTTGGGAAGGAAATACGCAGAAAAGTGTTTCATAGTTAGGGGTGTCTAACCGAAGAAACAATTTTGTCCATCAGAATTTTAGCCTCGCAAGATATTACTGCAAAGGGACTTAAACGGAAATATGATCTTCCGTCCTCTGGGGTCATTCTTGTGCGTTAAGAAAAAATGAAATTATATATAAAACATTTCTCGCCAGAAATGCTGTCCAAAACTAAGGTTGCCAACTCTGGTTACCAATATTATGTCCTACCGGCCACTCTCATTGTCCGTTGAGTGATGACACCAACTATGCAGGAAAAGTCTCAACCAAAGTACCCTCCGATGTATGGGATTTACAGGCGGGTTATTGATATGAGGACCAGCAGGATTTACACCATCGCTTGAAACGTAATGTTTACTTAATTTTATATACTTCAGGTAAATTTCTTTCTTTCTTCAGAATTTTTTTTAATTTTTTTACTTGAAAAAAAAGGTACAAAATGATGGACAGTAGGCAGCTGTTATACGCCACCGGCTTTAACATTATCCGGAAAATTTCCGCCACGTGCTTAAAATTCCGATCCGTTGCCAGGCATTCCTGAATAAAAGTAATTTTTGAATTGCCTACATTAAATAACGAAAGAGAAAGTTTAACTTATGATTTTTGTCAACATTTTAGCTAAAGAAAGATACATTGATTAATTAAATAATTGGCAATACACTATAGGGAATACAACCTCTTCCCGAAACCACAAAATAAAAGGTTTATATCAGTTTATATGTATTTGAAATCACTTAAAACTTTTCCTAAAAAGCGCACCACCCCGGAACCTAAATCGTAGCTACGCCATGAGACACGGCCAAAGACACGGGCATTTATGAGACACGGCCAAAGACACGGCCAAAGACACGGGCATTTATGAGACACGGCCAAAGACACGGCCATTTATGAGACGGTTATACGTCAATTCGTCGCGTGCGTCAATTCGTCGCCTGCGTCAATTCGCCGCCCACGACGATTCGTTGAGCGTCCATTCGTCGCGGACAATTCGTTTTTGGAAGGGCTCAGGGCCCGGTTGGTCAGAACGCGGTTGGTCAGAGCCCGGTTGGTCAGAGCCCGGTTGGTCAGAGCCCCCCATATAAAATTTTTTCGTAAAATTTACAGTTTTCAATTCAGAACCACCAAATCTGGTATACTATCTCATGGTACTCTAACTTAGACGGTTGTCGGTTTTTGGAACGGGTCATGGCCTGGGGAATCGGAGCCTCCCCACCCCCCACATACAAAATTTTCGTAAAATCTAGTTTTCATTTCGGAACCATCAGATTTGGTATAATGAAACTCCAACTTAGACGCTTGACGGTTTTTGGAAGGGTTTGGAGCCCGGGGGTCAGAGCCCCCTCATACAGAAATTCGTAAGATCTACAGTTTTCAATTTAGAACCACCAGATTTGGTATACTATCTCGTGGTACTCTAACTTATACGGTAGACCGTTTTTGGAACGGTTCAAGGCCCGGGGTGTCAGAGCCCCCCACATACAAAATTTTCTTAGAAACTACTGTTTCAGTTCAGAACCACCAAATCTGGTATACTATCTCATGGTACTCTAACTTAGACGCTAGATGGTTTTTGGAAGGGTTTGACCCCGGGGGGTAAGAACCCCCTCATAAAAATGTCGTAAAGTCTACAGTTTTCAATTTAGAACCACTAAATTTGGTATACTATCTCATGGTACACTAAATTAGATGGTAGACGGTTTTCAGAACAGGTCGGGGCACGGAGGGTTAGAGCCCACCCCCCACAAAATTTTCGTAAAATTTACAGTTTTCAATTTAGAATTACCAAACTTGGTATTCTATCTCATGGTACTCTGACTTAGACAGTAGACGGTTTTGGGAACGGGTCAAGACCCGGGGGTAAGAGCCCCCCCCCCCCCCCATACAAAATTTTCTTAAAAACTAGAGTTTCAATTCTAAACCACCGAATCTGGTATATTATCTCGTGGTACTCTAACTAAGACGCTAGACGGTTTTTGGAAGGTGTTGGAGCCCGGGTGGTCAGATCCCCTCCCCGTCATAAAAAATGCAGTAAAATCTACAGTATCCAATTTAGAACCACCAAATTTGGTATACTATCTGATGGTACTGTAACTTAGACGGTAGACCGTTTTAAAACGGGTCAAAGCCCGGGGATCAGAGCCCATCCCCCTGGTGGATAATTCTTTTTGTAAAATCTACAGTTTTCAATTCAGAACCATTAAGTATGGTATCGTGAAACTCTAACTTAGACACTAGACGGTTTTCGGAAGGGGTTAAAGCCCGGTGGTGAAAGCCCCCCCCCCCCCACCGTACAAAATTTTCGTAAAATATACCGTTTTTCATTTAGAACCACCAAATTTGATATACTCTTCAATGGTAATTTGACTTCGACTGTAGATGGTTTTTTGGAAAGGGTCGGAGACCGCGGTTCAGAGCCCCCCCCCCCATAAAAAATTTTGTGAAATCTACAGTTTTTAATTTAGAACCACCAAATTTGGTATACTACCTCTTGGTACTCTAACTTAGACGGTAGACCGTTTTTGGAAGGGGTTCAGCCCGGGGGTAAGGGCCCCCTATCATAAAAAATCGCAAAATCTAGTTTTGAATTTAGCACCTACAAATTTGGTATACTATCTCATGGAACTCTAACTTAGACGGTCGACGGTTTTTGGAACGGGTCAAGGACCGGGGGTCACAGCCCTCCCAACACACACACACACACACATGCAACAGTTTCTTAAAAACTACAGTTTTCAGTTCAGAACCACCAAATCTGGTATCATGAAACTCTAACTTAGACGCCAGACGGATTTTGGAAGGGGTTGGAACCCGGAGGGTGAGAGCCCTCCCTCCTCATAAAATTTTCGTAAAATCTACAATTTTCAATTTAGACAACCAAATTTGGTATACTATCTCATGGTTATCTAACTTAGACGGTAGACGGGTTTTGGAAGGGGTCGGGGCCCGGGTCAAGAGAGCCCCATACAAAATTTTCGTAAAAAGTTCCGTTTTTTACTCTTAAGATGACCCTTTCTGCGTTCTAAGGCGCTCTTTGGCCTTTTGAGGGCCTTGCGCCATAAACCATGAAATAGTATACCAAATTTGGTGGTGCTAAATTGAAAATGGTATATTTTACGAAAATTTTGCAAGGGGGGGGCTCTGACCCACCACGCCACGACCCGTTCCGAAAACCGTCTCCCGCCTAAGTTAGAGTTTCATGATACCAAATTTGGTGGTTCTAAATTGAAAAATGTAGATTTTACGAAAATTTTGCAGGGGGTGGCTCTGACCCGCCTGACTCCAACCACTTCCAAAACCATCTACAGTCTAAGTTAGAGTTTCGTGAGATAGTATACGAAATTTGGTGGTTCTAAGTTGAAAACTAGATTTTACGAAATTTTGTAGGGGGAAGGGGGGTTCTAACCCTCCGGGCTCTAAACCCCGGGCCCCGACCCCTCCCCCAAAACCGTCTACAGTGTAAGTTAGAGTACCATGAGATAGTATACCAAATTTGGTGGTTCTAAATTGAAAACTGTAGTTTTACGATAATTTTGTAGGGGAAGGGGGGTGGGAGATCTGACCTCCCGGGCTTCGATCCGTTCCAAAAACGGTCTTCTGCTAAATTAGAGTTTCATGACACCAAATGGGGTTCTAAATTAAAAACTAGATTTTACGGCAGTTTTGCAGGGGGGGTGGCTGACCCCCCAGGCTCCAACCGCTTTCAAAAACCGTCTACAGTCTAAGTTAGAATACCACGAGATAGTATACCACATTTGGTGGTTCTGAATTGAAAACTGTAGATTTAATTTTGTAGGGGGGCTTTAACACCCGGGCCCCTACCCGTTTCGAAAACCGTCTACCGTCTAAGTTAAAGTACCATGATATAGTATACCAAATTTGGTGGTTCTAAATTAAAAGCTAGATTTTACGAAATTTTGTATGAGGGGGGGGGTTGAACCCCGGGCTCTGACCCTTTCCAAAAATCGTCTACAGTCTAAGTTAGAATACCATGGATAATATACAAAATTTTGTGGTTCTAAATTGAAAACTGTATATTTTACGAAAGGTTTGTATGGAGGGGGGCTCTGACCTCCCGCCCTGACCCGTTCCCAAAACCGTCTCCCGTCTAAGTTAGAGTACCATGATATAGTATACCAAATTTGGTGGTTCTAAATTGAAAACTAGATTTTACGGAAATTTTGTAGGGGGGGTGATCCCCCGGGCTACAACCGCTTTCAAAAACCGTCTACAGTCTAAGTTAGAATGCCACGAGATAGTATACCAGCTTTGGTGGTTCTGACTTGAAAACTGTAGATTTTACGAAAATCTTGTATGTGGGGGCTCTGACAAACCGGGCCCCGACCCGTTCCAAAAACCCTCTACAGTCTAATATTTTTAGTGCCAAAGAACAAGCGTAATATTCCTATCTTGTCTGAGTGTCCAAACTTTATAAATTTGATCAGGGGGGAAGACGTTCGAAATCGTACGCTTCCCTGCATTCGCTTTGTATGTAACCAAAATCTGTAAACGCGACGAATTTGTCCGCGACGAATTGACGCTCGGCGAATCGTCGTGGTCGACGAATTGACGCGCGACGAAGTGTCGTATTCGACGAATTGACGCGCGACGAATTGACGCAAGAGACGAATTGACGTAATCGACCAATTGACGCACGCGACGAATTCACGTGACACCTTATGAGACACGGCCAAAGACACGGCCACTTATGAGACACGGCCAAAGACACGGTCATTTATGAGACACTGCCATTAATCTGTACAATTAAAGAAACATCTTTAGAAAACGTTGCCGGCGATGGTCACGTTCACACAATGACTTTTTACTGCCACACTGGTATCGTAGTTTGGAGGTTTTGCCGGAATTCTTGTAGTCGCGGTACACCCTTGCAATGGTCGTTCGTGAAAATCCAAACTTCGTTTCTACCTCCGAAATACTATGACCTGTTTCACGTTCGCCAATTATGATACCGCGTTGAAAATCGCTGAAATCGTATTTGCTTGTCATTGTCATGCCGAAAACAGCTTTGACCGCTGGCGGCAAGGATGTCTATCGTTTTATATACGGCCTGGCGGACGCAACCGAGTACGCTCATAGGTGACGTTGCTATGTATGTTGCATAATTTTGTCTGTAGCAGTTTTTCTGGCATTTCAGTGTATGGTTGATGTTGTAAATATAGTGTGATCTTTGAATCTTTTATTATCTATGATTTTGTCTCGCTTTCCTGAGTGTTGGTTTCCAATTACTTATCCTGCTGCATGAAAATTCTTGGTTACATAACGTAACATACAGTAGATTAAGTTTATGAGATGTATTTCATCATGCTAACAATTTAAAGATTTGGGTTGGCAATCCGTGCCCATGTGAGTTCTCCTATAACTCTCTGAAAATATCAGCACAAATCATGACATTTAATTGTTTATCATACTTTCCTTCCTTCTATCTTTGTCCACATTTGGGATACTTATAATAATGTTGAATGATCTTAAGTTCTAAGAACGTTGAAACGCATAAAAATCCTAATTAATTTTAAATGACATGTTCAAGATCTGGCATGTCTGATTTATTATCCTGGAGAGAGTTGGGAATAACCACCATTGGCGCACAGGACAACGGCGTGACAGCGTGGCATGAACGCAATGAGACCATGGAAGGTTGCCTGAGGCACACGTGTCCATTCGGACTGCAGCACAGAACGCAAGTTTCGGGGATACAGTGATTGTGGCTCGGTACGTCAAACCTGTAGTTCAAAATAGTCTCACAAGTGCTCGACGGTATAGAGTTCAGGCAATTTCGCCGGCCAGAAGAGAACGGATACATTGCTGTTTTGCTCCGGGGACCAGTCACGCATGCCCTTAGCTACGGGGCAGGACGCACTGTTCTGTTGGTAGACACTATCACTACCAGGGTTAACGCCCAACATAAAGGGACATATGTGGTCAGCGAGGATGGACAGGAAGCCATTGGCTCTCTGGAATCGATTCAGTGGTACCAACGGTCACAGATCATACCAGAAAATTCTCTCCCAGACATGCACACTGCCACCATACGCCTGTACTTAATCAACATGTGGGTCCGGATGTTGGTTCTCGTGTGTCTGACGCCGTATCAGCCACAGCACGTCCCTTCTGTGGAGTAGAAATCTCAATTCGTCGTAGAATGCCACATTTTCCCACTCTTCCACTGTCCAATGACGGTAGTCTCATGCGAACTGTAGGCGTCGTTGCAGATGTAACTGGGTTAACATGGGCGCCTTGACACAGCGTCGATTCCAGAGAACCATGCGTAACAGGGTTCGCTGTACTTTTATCGAGGACACGTACGTGGGAGCTCCAGTGTTCATTTGAGTGTCCAATTGCTGCAATGTTGCGCTTCGATTGATTTTTTCCAGGCGAGGAAGATGACGTTCTTCTAAGAGGTCGATGGCCTCTCGGGCTCCATAATTAGGGCATCGGAAAGTACTCAGAGTGACAGTGGTTTATTCTTGGTACACCCTTACTACAGCACCTTCCGAACAGCCGACAAAGTCTGCCGTTTCTGAGATGCTTCCACCCTTGGCGCGATAACAGTTGATCATTTCTTTTTGAACGTCCGTCAAATCACTACTTCTGTCCATTGTGCTCACGTTACGCACTATGGCTTGTATTTCCTGGCCGCCCGCTTATATCTGCGTCGGTAAACCTTGTCAAGCGCACTCGGTGGCGCGCAGTGGCGGGTACACTGGGATTCCGGCAGTATTCATATTATTCTGATACGACCGTGTATATGTATCATGGACATGTCTCATGTTTTAGCAGCCATGAAGTAGCATAGCCCTGCAAAGGGTCACATACATTTGATATTATTTGAGACGGCTTACCTACGCTTTACGAATTGTCAGTCTACTAGCGAGATGTACCTAAGGTGTCTTATAAAAATGTAATATTCCAAAGAGTCATTCGGTTACTTTGATCATCAAAGGATACCTAGAAGCCATGAACACACACTCTGCCAGGTACGTAGAATTAGAAAGTTTTATTGAAAGCACTTCTTTAATTTTTCCACAGAGTGGAAAAATATCAATTCTAACGTATCAAAATTGAAACACAAGAACACTAAATTCTGAAAAGTAAATTTTCTGTTTTATAGCATTTGAACTGTTTGTACACAAATTTAAATGTTGTGTTTCTTTTCACAACGATCACGTACAAATTTATGTATATGAATTATATTATTCACAGCGTATACTATGTGTATGTCTATATTGACTGAATCTAGAATTTATTGAAAGTGAAAACTGATCAAAATGTATTTTGAAACACAAAATAATTAACAGAAATTAGAGGGACCCTCAGGACTTTTAAGTATGTTTGATATAAAAACAATAAAATTTTTTATTTCAAAATCGTATAGGAAATTTGTAATTTGTTGTGGCTGTATAGTTTAACACCTCGGCAAGCCTATTTTATATTAATTTTGATTGGAGGTTTAAAGACCACAGTGAGCAACTCAATGGGATATAAGCAGTCGTCCGTCCCTAATTTAGGGTCGCTGGTTCCAATTAAGGGCGAGAGCCAGTGCCGTAGCACAACATCCATGCTTCACGGGATTCGAACCTATACCCTTTCGGAAGAATGATCAGAGGCCATCGCTTAGACCACTGCGCCACCGGTGGGGCACAAGCCTGTTATAAAGAACACGTATGGATATGTGACAAATATGTTGCCATGTTCCAGGATGACAGCTTTGTAATTAACAAGTGCAGTGCTGAATGTTCATACTACTATTTTAGTTTCAGGTTTTCCACATTTTGTCATTACAGGTCAGCATTTATAGTTTGGTTAGGGGCATGATCTTCCCAGTTGATAACGCCATTGATGTCCCACCATGCCCTTAACCAGAATTTTTCAGATGTAGTCTTGCTCTTGAAGTCGAAGGAGCAAGCTCTCCAACTCTGCAGACAGTCCTTTGTCTCTTAACATGTCGGAAAGCGGCCCACTTTTCTTCACCCGTAATTAATCGTCGCAAGAAATGATACTTTCTCTGATTCGCCAGCAAAGAAAAACAGGTTTTAATTATATCCGCTCGATTTCTCTAATGATGAGGTCATGTAGGTCCAACTTCGTGATATACTCGATCCCATGCATCCGTCTTCCCACCGTTTGTCTGTGTACAGAAAACTTTTCTGATCACTCTTCAACAGTTAAGTGATGGTCAGTTGATACAGCTTGGTGGCGATCATCTTCAGAAACCTATGATGGACTTCCTGAACGTGGTTCATTTCAGCAGCTTTTGTCTCCTTCACGGAATTTCCGGAACCAACGGAGACGTGCTTTCTCTGCATCATCCTCGCCATAAACCTAACAAATATTGTCGCAGGCTTAGCTGCATTGTTGGTCTTGTCGAACTCATAACGCAAACGATGTTCTAATGCCATTCTTATTGCTTGATATGTTAACCCCTGTGTGGCTTGTTTATGAATGAATGCCCCTGAATATTCCGTGAAATTTATATCGTACGCTTCGAAACAGTTTGGTTCTCACACGCGTCATCTGTTATTGCTCTGTTTTTGTTAATATTTTTATTTGGAATTTGTATCATAAAAAAACGGGTAGAAACTTTTCACACAACAAATAATTAATTTTTAAAATTTATTCAAAGAAAATTTGATAAAAGCTGTCTGCTTATGGTTCAAACCGAAACAACGATCTTTAAAAATAAGCCAGAAAATCAATTTTAGTAATTCAATGGTTCCTAGTGTCAAGGAGATATTTGCGTTTTTCGCGTTTAGTACAAATTTCAGTCAGGGCTGTGAAAATGATCGTTTGAAGTTCATATATTAAATATTTTCCAATTTCTTTCACTATTTAAATCAAAAAACTAATTTGATATAGATATAATGTTTCAGTTTTGTCATAACAACAAATGCATGTACTTATCGTTTTCTGGAATTTCGGTTGGTCACTGCGGTTAAAACAATTTACGCACGTTGAAAGATGATTAGAATAGTACATCGTTTTCTGTGCTATTTCTTAGTTGTGCACACTATGTCATCTAACGGTTTCAATAATTAATTCTGAAACTCGATAGACAGCATATTTTTCTGTTACTCATGAAAAAGTGCGGTAAGGCATTTTCTGCTCAAAAGCTACCCTTAAAGACCTTCAAAATGCTGATTATTTTTTTTTTATGTTCGGGAATATTCATTAGTTATTAAACCTAATTTTTCTTTGATACATTACCGACATCGTAAATGTCAGTTAATAAGTGAAAACTGTATCAAATTATGTGTTTCTTTTAAACATTATTATCGATTTACTTTATCTGAAGATGTTACCGATTGTAAGACGCATTCGGGATAGGGGTGGGGCTAAGGTGCAGTACGCAGTCACCGAATAGGTTTTTATTAATCACGCATGACGTCAGCTGAGGAGCAAGAGATCTGTAGATATTTTTGCTTTCGTTTCGTTTAAGTCTGTGTTGCTCACTTTTTTTTATTGTTATTCGTTACATATTTTCAGTAGAAAATAGGTGCTTTTAATCCGATAAGTCCGGTACTGTATTGCGTATTATATTCGATAAATTAAAAGTACAGAAAGTCTGTATATTGTGCGGCACTAGTCAACGAAGATGCCGGGACGTGCTGTTGCATGCCACACAATATACAACAGGAAAACTAAAGATTTTGATGTTAGGTTTAATAGATTTAGTAAGGACCCAGATTATCAGAAGACATGGGTATTGAAATCTTGGAGAATATATCATTTTAACTTTTGGAAATGTGGAGTGTGCTCCCAACATTTCACAGCCGAAGATTATATTCGCGTTCTTAAATATGAATTACTTGGACTGCCTGCCAAAAAACAATCACAAGATGCTGTACCTACGTTAAACCTCAGTAGAGGAAAAGGGAGCGTTCTGGGACAGGGACAGCCACCATAGACTTAACATTGGCTGCCTCGTGGCTGTCCCCGTGACTGTCTCAAGGCTGCCCCAGCTGTCTCCTTGTCATAATTTTTGTCACGTGATCGTCCCCATGATGTGCTGCCCCCTAGCGGTGCTTTTTGGAACTTTCGATGGAACTTTGATCTAGAGAGATGGCAACGACCGAGTGGGAAAGGGGGTGGATATAGGGGGATGTCAACTCGATGCTGATGTGCTGCCCCTAGCGGTGCTTCTTGGAACTTTCGATGGATCTTTGATTTTTGGGGGATGGCAACGACCGAGTGGAAAAGGGGATGTCAACTCGATGTGATGGTGCTTCTTGGAACTTTATTTTTTCGATGGATCTTTGATTTTGTGGGATGGCAGCGACCGAGTGGGGTCCGTTGGGATTTTTTGTATTTATTCCTGTGGTTTTCAACCGGGATTTCCCCCCTCTTCGATGTTATTTAACCCCGAAGGAAATTTTTACGTAACGATGCTGGGGAATTTTCTTTCCAATGGAATAAAAATGCTTTGATGGTCTTAGCGAGGTTCTAACTCACGATGATTTGGTTTAAAAAATTGGTCAGATGGTCTCGTGTACTACGTATTCACTCTATTTCTTTAATTACTTTTACGTTATTTCTTCATGTGTTTTTTATATATTTTTGTATGTTTTGAGGGAGTTTTTTCGTGTAGATGTAATGAATTTTCTTGGGAACTTTTCTTTTTCCTCCATTTAAATTTATTTCAGACCATGAGACCAGGAAATGCTTCTTTAGAAACGATTTCGTTCCTGTTCGCAGTAACTATTGGACTTTGACAAAATTTTTGGGAAATCAAGCGGAAATATAGACATGTTAATTCTGAGTCTTTCGCCCTTCCAATATTTTTTTCTAGTCGTAATGTTTTCATGTACTATGTATTCACTCTCTTTTTTTTAAACTTTTATTTTATTTCATCATGTATTTTTTGTATGTTTTGAGGGAGTTTTTTCGTGTAGATGTAATGAATTTTCTGGGGAACTTTTCTTTTTCCTTTATTCAATTTTATTACAGATCATGAGACGAGGAAATGTTTCTTTAGAAACGATTTCGTTCCTGTTCGCAGTAATTATTAAACTTTGTCATTTTTTTGTGAAATGACTTCATGCTAATTCTGAGTCTTTCGCCTTTGCAATATTATTTTCTCGTAATTTCTTCGTGTGTTCAAGAACTCTACAGGTCTCACACAGTTAAAATTCTGATGAAACAACATTTTCTTACTTTATTTCGCATATCATTATAGCTTCCCAATTTCGCTATTTTACTTCATCTTTTTTTCAACTTTCGTAAAACTTTTCAGTTTGTCAGTAGTTTTTTTTCGTACTTAGTCAAACTTGTGACTCCTTTTATTTAGACTATTTTTTTTTCCATTTTAACAAAACTATTATTTTAGATGTAGCAAATCATCAGATTTTTGTTTCCTTATGTAGCATATTTTTAAACTTGCTTAAAAATATTCCTAAAATCTTGCATGTAGTCAAATATGCATTTTTTTTTATTCTTTCCTAGTTTGCTATAACTTTCGTGGACTGTCCCAACAAGAAAGCATTCATTGTCAAGACATACAATCTAAAACCTTTTTTCTTACGATAAAAATTTGTATTCTTTACGCTGTATATTTTTCTGTCTCGTCCGAAAAAACATTCATTCAAGAGGCAAAGCTAGTAATTCCGATCTTCCCATAAACATTTTTTTAACGTTTTACTAACTCACCAGGAAAGCAGTTATTCCCCACCCCCATAGCAAAAATAAAGGAATTCTTACTTCTTTTCCATACATATCGACTCAATCTTTTTCTTTTCGAAATGCTGGTCATGACATTTCAACTAAAATTTCATACTTTCACAAAAAATCATATTCTAAAACGAGCTATTTTTGTTCTTACTTTATTTCATGTCTAACTAAATTTTTATTGTTTCCTCACCTCATCAAAGTTAATAAGAACTCCCCTAATCGCATTCTTTCCCTCATTTAGTTCGCTTTAAATTGAGATGTTTCAAAACTTCGCGTATATTTCTTTCACTAAATGTCCAGTTCTCCCGTATCTATCCCATCATTTTTAACTTCTGTGCCTGCTGCATTTTATCTTTAAACGTTTAGTTTCATTGAACTTTTCTTTCGTTTTAATTAGGTTTTCATTATCGTATTTTTTATTCATTGTCTCAACAGAAAAAGCTTTCATTCTGGAGACATAGCGACTAAGTCCGTACTTCCTCTAAACATTTTTATTTCACGTTTTACTAATTCGTAAGAAAAGCAGGTGTTTCCACATCTCATAGTAAAAATATCGTATTCCCCTTATTTTACTTATTATATTTTTTCTTCTATTCAGTGTTGTATGATTCTTAAAATTTTCGTTTATTTTTATGAAATTTCTTTTTTTTTCTTAGTTTTTTTTTCTGATTCAATCTATCAATCTCTTCCTTTCGATTTAATTGCTCTTATTTTTCCATTCGACATTACTTTGGAACAGAAATGTATCTAAAACCTTCAGATGTATTTTAGTCTCTAAGGCCGATTCTTCCCTATTTCAAATAAAGTCATTGTAGGATTTTAGTGTAAATGCCCCTAAATCTTTAGAACTTCCCTTTCATAGTTAGACTCTAATTCCTCGAGGTTTACATTAAAACATGAAAGAAGAGTGTTTTTACGCTTTCCCCAAGAAATTAACTTTGGAATCTCCCTTCTTTCTACCGGAAAATGATTATCTTGTGCAACTGTTTTCACGCGTCTACTGCTTGCTGGAAAACCTCATATGACATGAAATCACTTTGCTTGGTAGATTAAGCTAAATTCTCGTTTTGAACTTTGAACGCAAACTCAAGCTTGCAAAAGCATAGTTTTCTGAGCGAACTTAAACTGTCTAAGATGACAAAAATCTAAAACTGGTGACTCAATGGGACAGAGCGTTTGAACTTTGCCGTTCATTCAAGATTTAAGAGATTCGTCGTGAGCCACTACAAGGGAAATAAGCAGAGTCTGATTTAGACCACTGTTTCCAAGGCAGGTAGAAAGCTAGTGTCGTAATTCAAAAGCTCATAACTCAAGCGTCCCCAGGATTCAATTTCGGACGGACGAATAGTCAGATGTCAAAGCTTAGACATTGAAAAATTACTTCAGACAAATATTTTCTTACTTAAAAGTGCTTTAATCAGAATTTGTATTACTTAAGATTTCCCTTAGTCAATATTTTTTTCTATCTTAAAAATTTCTAAAGGGTTGATTTTGAAAAAAAAATAACGAGTTCTCCCAAAAACGTAAAATTTCCCCAGAATTGTATGAGGAACCAAAAAATTGACGAAGCTTGAATGGTAAGTCTTTCAACCCATTTCTTTCTCTTCATGTTTCATTCCATAAACTTTCTTCAAATTCCTATATATCCAAGAATTTTGTTAAATGTCCAAGTTCGACTCCCCAGAAATTTTCTAAAAATGATAGTTTCTCTTTTAAAAATAAAATTCCAAAATTAGAATCCTTTCACTGAAACAAGAAATTCCTATTCAAAGCATTCCATCCCTCTTTCTACTTCAAATACTCTCTTTGTAAATCTAAGGAGCAGTTTTTGTTTTTGGTTTTTTTAATATTCATATATTTTCCCTCTAACTTTAGAAGATATTTTTCCAAAATGTATGTACATATTACGATAGTAAAACATCTTACAACTGCTTGATGTTCAATTCACTTCACGCTGTCTTAAGGAAATTCTTTCATTTTCTCAAAACACATCGGCATGTTATTTTTCTTCCCATTCACTTCAAAGACTTGAGATCAACTTCATGGAGTCCTTTGAGAAAAACTTTCATAGAAAAGCATAAATGTACTGAAAATGTCAGTTTTCTTAAAGAAATCATAAGAATAAGAATTTTTTATTGAAACAAGTTTCCCCTATTCAAAGTATTAAGTGGCTCTTTTCGCATCAAATTCTGTATTTCCTCATGTAAACTTTATTCTTTTACTACTTCATTTCGTCTTTCGTTTCTTGTTTTTCCCTATGTAATTTAAAACTTCTTTTCTTAATCTATTTTTCATAAAGTATCATTGTTTTGAGTTGAATTTTTCTCTCTCTTTTTTTTTTAAATGCATTCCTAAGTTCATATTGAGAAGGGTTTAAATTTTGATTGAAAGATGTTTGCAAAGATCGTTTTAGGAAAAGTTGAAAACAGATAAGGTTCGTTTCGGAAAAGTTGAAAACAGATACTGTTCGTTTCGGAAAAGTTCATTCTTTCCTAGGGTTAAAAATGGAACACTTCATATTTTCTAAGGGGCGGTTTGGATGAAAAACGTTTCAGTAAAAACAGTGAAATTCCCATTGAATAACATAAAAAAAAAAATTCCATGAAAAATATTGGAGAGGCGAAAGATTTCCTATGTTGTCTTCGATTCCACCCAAAATTAAACAAATACGTGTACTGACAAAAGAGATTTAATGGACTTCGTTAAATTTTGGGAGGAATGGAAGACGTAATGGGAAATCTTTCGTCCCTCCAATATTTTTCATGGAATTTTTTTTTTATATAAAACTTATATTTTTTATGTTTTCGGGAATCCTGCCTATTCATTATTTATTTAATTCTAGTATTTTTCCTCTCTCCAATTTTAATCAATGTCGATTTTAACTGTTGCCCCCTTTCATGAGAGCGATTCCCCACTCAAAGGAATGCATAAGTCGAGATTTTCACCATGTATTGGATTTCACTCAGGAAAATGTGGGTCAGGATGGTGAAATTTTGAAATCTGAAATTTCTCTGTGCGGAGAACATTGGACTAAAGTGGTTGATAAGAAATCTACTATGTTAAGAGTCATACAACAGACGTTTCTTCGTTCCACTTCGTTTTCAGCTTTTATTAAGAAAGCCTTGGAAAAAAAATCATTTGACTTTGGAAACATTACAAAACACCAAAAGAAGAATTTCTGTGGAATGATGGCTCTTTTCTGCTTGAAGAAACTCTCGGGGACACAATGTATGACATGGTGGATATGAACGGATTGGAATTCTCCTACGACGACAATCAAATAAACATGACCAAAATTATTTTACAACTGGATTTTGAGAAAATAGCTTAACAGTATCGGAAAGAACTCCCTCGGAATCGAAATACTGAAGTAGCCGAAGCATTTCTGGACTCATTTGACCTAAGTCATTACGTTGGAGAAAATTTTAAGAAAAAAGGGAATATTGAAATCGTACACTGTGTTTTCTTTATGTGAAGAACAAAGTATTTCATAGTTTACTGGGTTTTTTTTTTTTTCAAAAGCGGCTTTAAATCTGAGATGAATTCTTTCAAGGTGTCTGATTAAATTATTTCGCTTTCCGTATTCCTCTCTCATTTTAGGGAAAATTCAACCTTGAAGAATTTCTTACCGAATATATTTTAGTTTTATTCTCTCAAGATATGAAAATTAATTATAATGAAATCCTTCCGTTTTTCTCTAAGAATTTACCTGCAAATAAGCCCTGAGCTGCAGTTCGTTTTGTCTGATTAGAGTCGATAGCGTTTCGTCACGAAATGACAAAATAAGACTATAGTCACCGTTAAGCGCTGACGCATGGTGACACACCAACACGTGTTGTGATAAGGGTCATGCATTGGTCACAGTATGCAAAGGAAACGCTGAGTGAATTTTAGTTCTGTTCTAAGTTTGAATAAAGTAAGACGTCATCAAGTCTTTCAAATTCTGTTTCCATCAGCTGGCTAAGGTTATTTTATTTTTTCCACATTTATTCATTGGGAAAGAAGCAGTATGAATCTTCCAGACGTTTCTGTTTCTTTCGCTAAGAAGCAGTGTGTCGGTTCCCCCAGCTGTTCAAATGCTTTGATTCCATCTGAAAATTGTGATGAGTTTTCATTCGTCTCCACTTGTGTTCTGTAGGTTCAACCTGAGAAAAGCTGTCCTATTGGATTCAGGCTGGAATCAATTCCAGAACATTATTTTCATTTAGGAAGAAATCTTTTTATGACTGTTTCCGTATTTTCTTCTGTAATCAAAGTTCATGTTAGGGAATTCAAGTGGACTGGAGAAATGTTAATGTAGTTTGCTTTTTTTTTAATTGGCAAGTGAGAAGGTGAGTTTGTGAATATTTATTATTTATTGAAATATTAAGCGTAAATATTTTTTAGTTTCGAGGCATACATTTAAAGAGCAATTTTTTTTTAAATTAAATTTTAATTGAAATTATTTTTTTATTGAAATGAGACAAAAATTTAAGCTTTCAAGAATTTTAAAAAGTAAGAGAAATTTCTTTTTCGAAATGTTTAAAACAGTAGCAGGATGAATGCAATTGTTTTAATGGGGAACTAGTGCTTTTTTGCTACTTTTCTTAAGGAAATTTGGGTATTGTTATTGGAAATGGACCTGATGTTTTCAATTAGGTGAATAATCGGGGGGATTTCTGACTGGTCTGAGAGCAATGCTTTACAGTATTGAGCCGAAACCAGAGAACACGGCTTATTTTCGGGGAGTTTGAAATGTTTCAAACTGACTCGCTTTATTCTTTGAGTTGAAAAGAAGAAGCGCTCTCACTGAAGACCCCCTAGCCTGGAAAAAACTAAACAGTCTGTGTCGAACACTTGTGGAAAAAGGAAGATTTCAGAAGAGTTCCTCTCTACAATCAGGGGGAAAGAACTACTTGGAGAAATAATGATTTCGATTATATAAATTCAGAAATGAATGCATTTTTTTTTATTGGCAAGGTAGAAGGTGAGTTTGTGAATATTTATTATTTATTGAAATATTAAGCGTAAATATTTTTTAGTTTTAAGGCATAAATTTTAAGAGTAATTATTATTTTTTTTAATTAAATTTTAAGGGAAATTATTTTTTTATGGAAATGAGTCAAAATATTAAGCTTTTCAAGAATTTTAAAGTAAAAGTGAGAATGTAAACTTCTTTTTTGAAATGTGTAAAACAGTAGCAGGATGAATGCAATTGATTTAATGGGGAACTAGTGCTTTTTTGCTAGATTTTTCTTAAGGATATTTGGGTATTGTTATTAGAGATGGGTCTGATGTTTTCCATTAGGCAACCACTCGGGGCGGAATTCCGACTGGTCTGAGAGCAATGTTTTACTGTATTGAGTCGAAACCAGAGTACACGGCTTATTTTCGGGGAGTTTAAAATGTTTCAAACTGACTCGCTTTATTCTTTGAGTTGAAAAGATGAAGCGCTCTCACTGAAGACCCCCTAGCCTGGCAAAACTAAACAGTCTGTGTTTCATAAAAATTTCTTTCCTTAGACATTTTTAGGTAATCCATTTTCAACCTCATCTATTTTCAACTTTCAGGAACTTGCTGTGACTGTTTTTACTGCATTCTGTTTTCTACCTGCTTCGTTTTCAACTGAATCGAAAATAGACGTTTTCAAATATTTTCCTTGAACGAAAATGTGCTTCTTAAATTTCATAGTTCCCCATGTTATTCAATGGAAATTTCACTGTTTTTACTGAAACGTGTTTCATCCAAACCGCCCCTAGGAAAATATGAAGTGTTCCATTTTTAACACTAGGAAAGAATGAACTTTTCCGAAACGAACATTATCTGTTTTCAACTTTTCCGAAATGAACCTTATCTGTTTTCAACTTTTCCTAAAACGATCTTTGCAAACATCTTTCAATCAAAATTTAAACCCTTCTCAATATGAACTTAGGAATGCATTTAAAAAAAAAGAGAGAGAAAAAATCAACTCAAAAGAATGATACTTTATTAGAAATAGATTAAGAAAAGAAGTTTTAAATTACATAGGGAAAAACAAGAAACGAAAGACGAAATGAAGTAGTAAAAGAATAAAGTTTACATGAGGAAATACAGAATTTGATGCGAAAAGGGCCACTTAATACTTTGAATAGGGGAAACTTGTTTCAATAAAAAAATTCTTATTCTTATGATTTCTTTAAGAAAACTGATATTTTCAGTACATTTATGCTTTTCTATGAAAGGTTTTCTCAAAGGACTCCATGAAGTTGATCTCAAGTCTTTGAAGTGAATGGGAAGAAAAATAACATGCCTATGTGTTATGAGAAAATGAAAGAATTTCCTTAAGACAGCGTGAAGTGAATTGAACATCAAGCAGTTGTAAGATGTTTTACTATCGTAATATGTACATACATTTTGGAAAAATATCTTCTAAAGTTAGAGGGAAAAATATATGAATATTAAAAAATCCAAAAACAAAAACTGCTCCTTAGATTTACAAAGAGAGTATTTGAAGTAGAAAGAGGGATGGAATGCTTTGAATAGGAATTTCTTGTTTCAGTGAAGGGATTCTCATTTTGGAATTTCTTTTAAAGAGAAACTATCATTTTTAGAAAATTTCTGGTGAAGTCGAACTTGGACATTTAACAAAATTCTTGGATATATAGGAATTTGAAGAAAGTTTATAGAATGAAACATGAAGAGAAAGAAATGGGTTGAAAGACTTACCATTCAAGCTTCGTCAATTTTTTTGGTTCCTCATACAATTCTAGGGAAATTTTACGTTTTGGGGAGAACTCGTTTTTTTTTTCGAAAACAACCCTTTAGAAGTTTTTAAGATAGAAAAAAATATTGACTAAGGGAAATCTTTAGTAATACAAATTCTGATTAAAGCACTTTTAAGTAAGAAAATATTTGTCTGAAGTAATTTTTCAATGTCTAAGCTTTGACATCTGACTAATAGTCCGTCCGAAATTGAATCCTGGGGACGCTTGAGTTATGAGCTTTTGAATTACGACACTAGCTTTCTACCTTCCTTGGAAACAGTGGACTAAATCAGGGTCTGCTTATTTCCCTTGTAGTGGTTCACGACGAATCTCTTAAATCTTGAATGAACGGCAAAGTTCAAACGCTCTGTCCCATTGAGTCACCAGTTTTAGATTTTTGCCATCTTAGACAGTTTAAGTTCGCTCAGAAAACTATGCTTTTGCAAGCTTGAGTTTGCGTTCAAAGTTCAAAACGAGAATTTAGCTTAATCTACCAAGCAAAGTGATTTCATGTCATATGAGGTTTTCCAGCAAGCAGTAGACGCGTGAAAACAGTTGCACAAGATAATCATTTTCCGGTAGAAAGAAGGGTGATTCCAAAGTTAATTTCTTGGGGAAAGCGTAAAAACACTCTTCTTTCATGTTTTAATGTAAACCTCGAGGAATTAGAGTCTAACTATGAAAGGGAAGTTCTAAAGATTTAGGGGCATTTACACTAAAATCCTACAATGACTTTATTTGAAATAGGGAAGAATCAGCCTTAGAGACTAAAATACATCTGAAGATTTTAGATACATTTCTGTTCCAAAGTAATGTCGAATGGAAAAATAAGAGCAATTAAATCGAAAGGAAGAGATTGATAGGTTGAATCAGAAAAAAAAAACTAAGAAAAAAAAAGAAATTTCATAAAAATAAACGAAAATTTTAAGAATCATACAACACTGAATAGAAGAAAAAATATAATAAGTAAAATAAGGGGAATACGATATTTTTACTATGAGATGTGGAAACACCTGCTTTTCTTACGAATTAGTAAAACGTGAAATAAAAATGTTTAGAGGAAGTACGGACTTAGTCGCTATGTCTCCAGAATGAAAGCTTTTTCTGTTGAGACAATGAATAAAAAATACGATAATGAAAACCTAATTAAAACGAAAGAAAAGGTCAATGAAACTAAACGTCTAAAGATAAAATGCAGCAGGCACAGAAGTTAAAAATGATGGGATAGATACGGGAGAACTGGACATTTAGTGAAAGAAATATACGCGAAGTTTTGAAACATCTCAATTTAAAGCGAACTAAAGGAGGGAAAGAATGCGATTAGGGGAGTTCTTATTAACTTTGATGAGGTGAGGAAACAATAAAAATTTAGTTATACATGAAGTAAAGTATGAAAAAAATAGCTCGTTTTAGAATATGACTTTTGGTGAAAGTATGAAATCTTAGTTGAAATGTCATGACCAGCATTTCGGAAAGAAAAAGATTGAGTCGATATGTATGGAAAAGAAGTGGGAATTTCTTTATTTTCGCTACTTGGGTGGGGAATAACTGCTTTTCTGGTGAGTTAGTAAAACGTTAAAAAAATAATTTTTATGGGAAGATCGGAATTACTAGCTTTGCCTCTTGAAAGAATGTTTTTTCGGACGAGACAGAAAAATATACAGCCCAAAGATTACAAATTTTATCGTAAGAGAAAAGGTTTTAAATTGTTTGTCTTGACAATGAATGCTTTCTTGTTGGGACAACCCACGAAAAGTATAGCAAACTAGGAAAGAATAAAAAAATGCATATTTGACTACATGCAAGCTTTGAGGAATATTTTTAAGCAAGTTTGAAAATATGCTATATAAGGAAACAAAAATCTGATGATTTGCTACATCTAAAATGAAATGAAAAAAAATAGTCTAAATAAAAGGAGTCACAAGTTTGACCAAGTACGAAAAAAATTATTGACAAACTGAAAAGTTTTACGAAATTTCAAAAAAAAGATGAAGTAAAATAGCGAAATTAGGAAGCTGTAATGATATGCGAAATAAAGTAAGAAAATATTGTTTCATCAGAATTTTAACTGTAAAAGAACTGTAGAGTTCTTGAACACACGGAAAGATTACGAGAAAATAATATTGCAAAGGAGAAAGACTCAGAATTAGCATGAAGTCATTTCACAAAAAAATGACAAAGTTTAATAATTACTGCGAACAGGAACGAAATCGTTTCTAAAAAAGCATTTCCTCGTCTCATGATCTGTAATAAAATTGAATAAAGGAAAAAGAAAAGTTCCCCAGAAAATTCATTACATCTACACGAAGAAACTCTCTCAAAGCATACAAAAAATACATGATGAAATAACGTGAAAGTTATAAAAAAAAGAGAGAGAATACATAGTACATGAAAACATTACGACTAGAAAAAATATTGGAAGGGCGAAAGACTCAGAATTAACATGTCTACATTTCCGCTTTATTTCCCCAAAATTTTGTCAAAGTCCAACAGTTACAGCGAACAGGAACGAAATCGTTTCTAAAGAAGCATTTCCTCGTCTCATGGTCTGAAATAAAATTAAATGGAGGAAAAAGAAAAGTCCCCAAGAAAATTCATTTCATCTACACAAAAAAACTCCCTCAAAACATACAAAAATATATAAAAAACACATGAAGAAATAACGTAAAAGTAATTAAAAAAAATAGTTTTTTGAAACTAAATCATCGTGAGTTAGAACCTCGCTAAGACCATCAAAACATTTTTATTCCATTAGAAAGAAAATTCCCCAGCATCGTTACGTAAAAATTTCCTCTGGGGAAAAATAACATCGAAGAGGGGGAAAAATCCCGCTTGAAAACCACAGGAATAAATACAAAAAATCCCAACGGACCCCACTCGGTCGTTGCCATCCCACGAAATCAAAGATCCATCGAAAAAATAAAGTTCCAAGAAGCACCATCACATTGAGTTGACATCCCCTTTCCCACTCGGTCGTTGCCATCCCCCAAAAATCAAAGATCCATCGAAAGTTCCAAGAAGCACCGCTAGGGGCAGCACATCAGCATCGAGTTGACATCCCCCTATATCCACCCCCTTTCCCACTCGGTCGTTGCCATCTCTCTAGATCAAAGTTCCATCGAAAGTTCCAAAAAGCACCGCTAGGAGGGCAGCACATCATGGGGACGATCACGTGACAAAAATTCTGACAAGGGGACAGCTGGGGCAGCCTTGAGACAGTCGAGGGGACAGCCACGGGGGCAGCCTCGTGGGTAGCCAATGTTAAGTCTATGGTGGCTGTCCCTGACCCAGAACGCTCCCTTTTCCTCTACTAACCTGCCATGTGAAACTGAAAATCATGTAAATACTAGTTTTGTAAATGTAGATAACAGCTGTATTAGACCTGAAAATACTACATCGTCAAGTGCTGTCTCTCCAACTCACACTCCACTGAAAATATGACATTGACATCTGCACTACAGGACAGAGATGTTAGGTGTTTTGCCCGTAGTGTCTGTAAGTGAGCATCGGAGACCATTGCACCAACATTGGCTAGAAAAATAGCATTTGCCCCTACTCTGACTGATAAGCCAGCACAATACCTATTAATTGTTTGTTAGCATATGGTCACAGAAATAAATACATTTGAGCTGAGAAACCAAAGGCCAATTGCAATGTGTACATAGCTTCGAATGCGAAACAAATATATAAATAATCACCTTATGTCAACACGACAACATTTGCGCGGTTGTTCAAATCACTCTTATAGTCTGTTTCAAAACAAAGTAGCTAGAGTAAAGCAATTTTTTTACTAAGAACCAGATGACTGCTGGTTGAAACGTAAAACGTGTAAAAAATGGAGCAGAGGGGACATATGTAAGGCCAAAACATTACGGTCTGCCTTTAGGAAATGTTAAATGTTTGTAAGGAATAGTATGGGATTTCTATTACCAGTAATTTCATCCCTGAAAAATGGACTGCACAAAAATTTCGATGTTGTGCAAGTGTGTCGCATGATGTTATGAACAAACTGAACACTACGACTGAACGACGTACCCACATGGAGTATGTCGGTGTAATTTCCTTTGATGAAATGAATGTAGATAGCAGAATGTTCAATGACCCAGGAGTAAACAGGAATATGTGCCCATATAGTAATGTTCAAGTTGTTATTGTAAGGGGTCTCTTTGAAAGCTACAAGCAACCAGTATACAATATATATTGACAAAGTAAACGGACACCTGGAAGAGACAAACAACATGGAATTTATCGACATATATTAGTACGGTAGCGGTCCACCTTGGGCCTTATTGCATGCACTTACCCTTCGAGATATACTTTCGACAAGGTTTTGGAACGCGGCGATAGGCATGTGCTTCATTAAGTACATAATGCTGCCGCTAACTTTTGCATAGTAGTAGGCCTAGGTTCCAAACTTCTTACGCGGCGCTCTAATTCGTCCCATATTCTATGTGATTCAAATCAGGGTTTTGCGCTGGATAGTCCACACAGAATAAGGAATTATCTTTAAACGACGCCGTAACAGTCCTTGCTTTATGGCTCGGTGCATTATCCTGCTAGTACCAACAAGGCTCGGTTCCATAGTATTGTCAAAGAGTTAGTAGGGCATAATTATTCAGAATATCGATGTGGACGTGTTGATTAACAGGTTTGTCCACGGTAACAAATGGGCCAGGACCATACCCTAAAAACATCTCCACACGAGTACACTGCCAGTTCCAAACTTGATCGAAGGAAAAGTACACTGTGGTGAATCGCGTTCCTCCGGATGCAGTCAAACCAACACACTGCCATCAGACGGATGGATCGTGTATCTGGATTCATCAGTCTATAGGACCGGTTTCCATTCATCTACAGTCCATGATACATTTTTTTACACCATGCTAAACGACGAGTAGCATTCCGAGTGAAAATGAAGTGCTTATGAGCAGCCGCACGACTACGGTAACCCATGTAATGAAGTTCTCTGCGAATGGTACGTGTACATACTGAGGTTCCAGCATTTTTGTTCACCTGTACACTAAGGTCTTGTGCAGTACTCCGTCGATTAGCTGTAATGACTCTCCTGAGGCAGATGCTAGGAACGGATGCTGAGGAACTCAGCATCTGTTGGATGATTTGAGGTTTTTTCTAGAGGTGGTTTGCTTGTACCATCAAATGACCGTGTGGATAGATAACGCGCGGCAGTTTGAACTAATATGTATTTGCAGATGTACATGGAAGTGAATCCCTCTTCCAACAAAATAATAATAGAATGACTATCTGCAAAGATTACTCAGAAATTTCCAGTTACACCCGCTGAAGTAGCGAAACTATGTGTTTGGACTCGAACGTGTATACGAATGAGATACTTAAACA
Organism: Macrothele yani; assembly: GCA_039090855.1. Classification (NCBI taxonomy): domain Eukaryota; kingdom Metazoa; phylum Arthropoda; class Arachnida; order Araneae; family Macrothelidae; genus Macrothele; species Macrothele yani. Next base: position 57,457,349 of record CM077021.1, read on the forward strand.
TGACAGCAAAGATGCAAAATGACCATAAAGCTTCCCAGCCGAAGCATATAAATGAAAATACTCCAAATACGTGGCGACAGTTAATAAATAAATACATCGCTCTTTCCACGTTCCAGAAACACACAGCATCCGAAAAATTGTTTTTCAGCCGCCGCTGTGGAATTGAACCAAGAGAACTCTCGATATCTCGCCGAGTGCGTTACATATACGCCTCCTCGATTTAACTGTTATAATATATATAGCTAGTGCCGTTAATGCCCACCAGATGGAGACGTCTCAGTTGCTGAGCCCATCTTACGGATTTATGATGTCAGAAACTGACTTAAAAATACACATAGCACCATTTATTGTTGGCGTATATGTAACGCACTCGGCTAGATATCGAGAGTTCTGTTGCATATAAATGGTTGGCACCAACGAAGTGAAGTTTCCAAGCGTTCTTCCCTAATATCTAGCAGCACTCCTAGACCAGAAACTGCAGCCTCAAATAACGGATATCTATTACAATCTCATCTGAATGTATGCCTCATCAAGGCAAAGCTAAGTGGTTTTTAATGTATGTCTGTGTGTGCTGCTACCCTTCGTTTCCTGAATATATGCTTCTACTTAATCAATTACTGCAGTTTGCTCTCAATTTTTCTAATGGTATAACAAAGTTACCAAAATGTGTAACATACAGGGTGATTCAACTAAGCGGGTACAAACGTCTGGGAGGGTAGGTTGCACAAAGACAAATCGCAATCACGTAGCAAAGCAGGATCGGAAACGCCATCTTCATGTGCCAGCGAACGGAGAGGACGAGAATTGAAAGAGCAGCACGTAAGAGAACAAAATGCTTTTTATTACTCACAAGAGATTTGCGAAATGCATTGAGGTTACAGAAGGTGTTCAAAGTTGGAACCATCAGCTGTAGCACAGGCTTGATATCGTCGGCTCATGGAATCATGTACATTTTGGAAAATCCCTGGTGTGTTTCGGACTTCCGAAGCAGCTACAGAGATGCGTGCTACAAGGTCCTCATTACTTCCAACGGAAGTGCCGTACACTAGTCCTTTGATGTAACCCCAGAAGAAGTAATCAAGGCATGTTAAGTCCGTCGATCTTGCAGGCTAATAAACGGGACCACAACCCCCGATCCACTGATGTCCAAATATCATGTTTAAGTGATGACGACCGTCATTGCTGTAATGGGCGGGGGCCCCATCGTGCTGAAACCACACTGCACTGCACTGCACAGCAACTGAGGGACCTCTTGTTCGTTCAATGGTTCTGGCAAGACGTCCTCCAGAAATGTCCGGTAACCCTTTTCGTCCAGAGGAGGAGGCATGAGGTATGGACCAATTAGGTCGTCCCCGACAATGCCGGCCCTAACATTAACAGCAAATCGGGTTTGTGCTGCGCGTGGTCGTACAGCATGGGAGTTCTCCACCGCCCATTTATACACGTTAGGGGAATTTAAGAAACCTTTCAGTGTAAATGACGGTATCATGAAAGAACGTATGAGCGGTCTTGCGGCTGAACAACGCCATCAACCGCATGAAGATGGCGTTTCGACCCTGCATTGCTATGTGATTCCGATTTGCCTTAATGCAACTTATCCCTCCAAGAAGGTTGTACACGCTTAGCTGAATCACCCAGTATATATTAATCTTATTATGCATGTATACTTAAATATGAAATATCAAATGGAGAGAACTTATCTTTCCTTTTTTTATACTGCTGATTAATGCATTTTTTTCAAGGAAAAGGTTAATGTCCATTTAAAAAAAAGAAACGGTAAACACTATAATTCGTGCATACATACTAGTAATAAAAGAAATCCGTCTTGTTGCACGATGATATTTATTCTGCTAAAAAACAAAATCTATGTACAGGTTAAAAAACATGAGCACTTCCGTTGTCACAGTGACACCTTCAGCAGATGTGATTTCCATCATGTGGTTACATGCTGGTCTTAAATACGTGGAGCAGATGCATCATGGGAAAGGAAATGTCAGTGTCACATGATATACCAGATAACAAGGCAGTCAAAAAAGCATAATTAGCCAACGTAAATTACTCAACAGAAGCAATCGTTATTGCGCTGCCTTCAATAATCAGATTGCGCCAGGGTTCAGGTAAAATACAAGGATAATAGTCATTACAGCAACGTGTATTATAAGCCGAAATATAGAGGCTTTCTGTAAATACCAAGGAATAAACAGAGTTAGGTGTGTTTATTATCTTAGCCTTGTCCCAATCTGGGATGGAATTTCCAGCACTTACAGTTCTTGCAAAAGATGTGCTTTGGTGATTTATTTTAAATTATATCTGTGTTCATTTAATCTCAAATCCAAATTTCTTTTGGTTGAATCCCCATAATGATTATTTTGTTCACCAGAAGTAGTGTCGAGCATAGGAATATCATACACACCCCATTTTTTTCTCTTTGTTAATTTTCTCACGATCGTTGCGGATAATGGAATATACACTGCCGGAAAGTGAAAAAAGAACACCAAGAAGACGTCTGATACCAACGAAATCTATACAGCATAATAACGGAATACAGAGGATAGCGTGATCAAAACACTATGGCAAAATACAGCTGTATTTGCTAGTAAACTAAAAAATAACATTTCCATGTAACATGGTTAGTACGAGGTTAAACCGCCATGAAATGCATCACACCGTGCAATTCTGGCATGGAGTCTGTCGTACAGCTGTTGGATGTAAGTTTGAGGTATTGAGTTCCAAGCATCCTCAACCTGTACGAGTAAATCGGGGATGGTCGTGGATGGCCGTGGAGACCGGATAAGTCGTTGTCCCATAAATTCCCAGACGTGCTCAATGGGTGACAAATCCGTTGAACGTGCAGGCCATGGAAGTTGTCTCACACCCTGAAGTGCATGTTGAGTTACACGTGCCGTGTGTGGGGGTGCGTTATCTTGCTGGAAAACACCACAATGGACCGACCTTACAAATGGCACAACAACGGGCTGAATGATGTTGTTGATGTAGGAGGTGCTGCTTAACATACCCGGTACAAACACTAGTTGTGTACGGGAGTGATAGCTTATCGTTCCCCACACCAGGACACCAAGTGTAGGCCCTGTGTGTCGCTGGCCGATGCAAGAAGGGGTAAGACGCTTCCCTGTGCGTCAGCGAACACTCATACGGCCATCGGAAGCTCACAAGCAAATTCTGCTTTCATCGCTGAACACGACAGATTGCCATTGCGTTCTCCAGTGCAGACGTTGGCGGCACAACTGCAGCCGTTCCTGACGGTGGACTGGAGTCAGAGGTACACATGCCAGAGGCACACGTGCACGTAGTCCTGCATCCAGTAGACGGTTGAGGATTGTTCGCACAGTCACCTCAGGTGCAACGGCAGTTCGGATTTGCGTCGATGTGGATGTTCTGCTTGACAACGTCGCTCTTCTTATGCTTCGATTGGTCCGCTCATCAGTCTGTCTGTGACTCCCGGTTCCACGTTTTCTCGTGTGGGAATGTTCCTCGGACCATCTACGCCACCATCGTACCACCACCGATACTTCCCGTGTAATTCGCTCCAGAATACGACGATACGACCACCCGGCCTCACGGAGTCCGGCTAGACGACCTCGCTCGAAGTCCGATAACTGCTGAAATTGTACCCGTTTTCATGTCCAGGCTTTGCAGCTTTTTCAGGGTCTTCGCACGTGTCCGTACGCCGACGACTGATTACATTCACTTCGCGGTACTCCTTAAATACTACCTACAATAATGGGCATATTATGCCGTGCTGTGGCGTAAGCGGTCACCGGTGGGTCACGAAATTAACATCACACCTACGTACACTCGACCCCATTAACATATCTAAATTTCATGATCGTCCGCCAATTCCTTCTTGGTGTTCTTTTTTCACTTTCCGCCAGTGTAGATTGCATGATCGTATTTCAAATTGTATTTTATGACGGGAGCATATGTTGGTAGGAAGGTTTACAATATGTGAATTGAAATCAACAGATCCAACATACTTTTTAGGCACTTGTTCACTTTGTGAACAAGTGGATTGAAATCAACAGATCCAACATACCTTTTAGGCACTTGTTCACTTAGTGAACAAATGCCTAAACAGTACGTTTTATCTGTTGATTTCAATCCACATATTGTAAACCTTCTTACCAATATATGCTTACGTCATAAAATACAATTTGGAATACGATCATGCAATCTAGATTCCATTATCCGCAACGATCGTCACAAAATTAACAAAAAGAAAAAATGGGGTGTGTATGTTATTCCCATGCTCGACACTACTTCTGGTGAACTAAATAATCATTATGTGAGTTCAACCAAAAGAAATTTGGATTTGAGATTAAATGAACACAGATATAATTTAAAAATGAATCACCAAAGCACCTCTTTTACAAGAAATGTAAGTGTTGGAAATTCCTTCCCAGATTGGGACAACGCTAAGATCATAAACACACATAACTCTGTTTATCCCTTATTATTTACAGAAAGCCTCTATATTTCGGCTTGTAATACACGTTGCTGTAATGACTATTATGTTTGTTTTTACCTGATCCCTGGAGCAACCTGATCAGGGGACAGCACAATAACTAGTGTTTCTGTTGAGTAATTTTCATTGGCTAATTATGCTTTTTTGACTGTCTTGTTATCTGGTATATCATGTGACAGTGACATTTCCTTTCCCATGATGCATCTGCTCCACGTAATTAAGACCATCATGTAACCACGTGATGGAAATCACATCTGCTGAAGGTGTCACTGTGACAACGAAAGTGCTCATGTTTTTTAACCCGTACGTAGATTTCGTTTTTTAGCTGAATAAATATCATCGTGCAACAAGACGGATTTCTTTTAATACTAAAAAAAGAAACATTTTTTTCTTTTATTACTCTTGAGATGCTTTGTTTTCATTTCTGTGGTTTTCTGTTGAAAGTATTGAATTTTTTCAAGTGAATGCAGTTTGTCATTCCATAAATTTCAGAAAAGTATCATTCAATCTGTGCCAAGGCACACAGAATAATTTGACAGCATGTTTACTGACATCCCCAACTTATCAGAAGATTTCGTAGAAATTATAAAACATGGAATTACAAAAAATGGACCCAGAAGGTTATGTAAAAGAAATGTGCTTTATAGTCCATTCCTTTGACACTTTTTTATTTATTTTGTTAAGGAAGAAAGGATGGGCAATGTAATGTTCTTTTAGTTGAGAGATTTATCATCGATTAGTGCATTAAAATAGGTGAAGTATAAGATCTGCATTTTAGGTGCTATGTATACATATGAGCAACTTTCTTTGTACTCTCTGTTTGGGTGGAACCTACGTTATTAATGTACAATTTTTATCATTGTATTATGTATTAGTAATATTATTTTTTTTAATTGTATTATTATTATTATTATTATTATTATTATTATTATTATTATTATTATTATTATTATTATTATTATTATTATTATTATTATGCATTATTGTATTAATGTGCATTATTAAAGCCATTGCAACTCGCTTTAAATTTGGGTTTCCACGTTGTGCAGTATTCAGTATTTTGCACGGATTAAGCAAAAGGATTAAATATTATACAACTAGTTATTTATTCAACTATTTATTTATTTTTATATAATTTAAGCATAAATATTTAACGTAAGGTTTGGTTGTTGTAATCCTGTGGTTCCTAAAGTTGAAGCTAAAAGTGAAGTGAACGACATTCGTCTTGAATTAAATGAAGGATTGTTAACTCCAAGAAAAGCAAACAAACTGCACTGAAAGTTGGATGAATATTTTTGTATCAATGTGCTTCGGTACAAAGGTCATAGCCATTTTACAGAATGTAAACAAACGCCAGTCAATAGCGATCTGCTCTCGACGTTGCGTCATTTCAATAGCCAACGTCGGGCCGACTTACTAACGGACCAACCTTACTACATATTCTCATGACCGTGGTTCCAAGCTTAGGACAATTAATGCTGAGTGTAGTTCTCGGGGAAGGAACTTTGCGGCGCCACTCTCTTTCTCAGCAAAGCGCTGCACCTGTATCGGCTTGAAGCATGGCAAAGTGTTCGCTTCTTTTTCTAGCAACGAAATTCTGATACAGTAAAATGCGCTTAGAGTTTCTTCAGTCGGGATTTTTTTATCCAGCAAGGTTGTTGCGACTGTAAAAAAAAGAAAATAATTTCGTTTCGGCATCAGGCACCTATCTTTCTTAACAGGAACTTTCGCCACGTCCATAACTTTTGACACATGCCACATTCCTCTTATCCATCCAAGTTCCTGAATGAATAATCATTCAATGTGAAAAGATTTGTAAAACACATAGGATCGGTAGTTATACGTGGTGGGTAAAAGCTTGAATATGTCTTTTGATTTTTCACACAGCTGAATCACATCAATGGAGACATCTTTATAACTTTGTTCCGTGTACTAACTCTGTTGATCGTAAGATCCGCATTAATATAGTAGCAAGAAATTTTGTTGAAATTACGACGACTAAATTAAACAACGCTTATTAAAGTGTTTTCAGTAATTTGAAAGTCAAGAACGTTTTATAAGCAATTAACTTCAACTCTCTAGTGTATATGAAAGGAAGTTTTCTTAAAAACTAGTGAATGCAATATAAACGTTCCTATTTGGCGTTAACGAATGTTAAACCGTTCACTTAAGACACAGATATTGAAGTAAATTGATCTCTCCTAAATGAATAAAAATTAGAGCAAACTTTGGATATTATTAATCATTTTTGACAATGTATCTGTTGCATGAGAAATATATTACAGTAAAAAAGAAGTGTGCCCTATTTTGGGGCGTATTCAAATGTTCAATTTCTACACAGTTAATTCTTTGAAATCATGTAAAATTTCTTTTTGTTTCCGTAGGTGTTCAGTGATCATTAGAAGGAAACTGGTTTCACTGGATTCGGGAATAGCTCCATAGATCCTGTTGTTTATCGTTTTCTATGACATCCAAACTGATGTTACCTGAATTGGTATCGTTCCCTACGCAACTATGTAAATACCTGTTCTTCGAAATGAAAGAACAATTGGCCGAGAGCGCATCACTTATTTATTCTGAATGTGCACATATTTAGATTGTCTGTATTAAATTTTGCCTTAAAGGACCGGATCAGTTAAATGTTATATTCACCAGACAATTGTTTATATTGTCTGTCAAATTTTTATAAGGATAAACATTTTGATCAAATTTCAAAATGCAAGAAGCCAGGCAAATTCGATGCATTGGTACTACAAAAAATTTGCATTCAAACACAAATTTGGTGTAGCATTTACGTGTGATTAAAATTTAGGAATATTTACAGCAATATTTTACACCAAATGTAGCATGACCTGAGATTAATTATACAGTCATGAATGAAAATATGAAACACGATTTATCACACTTATAAAAATTATCATTAACGTGAACTAGAATTATTTTTCATATTCAAAATGCAACGGGTCAACTTTACATTATAAATTTCTTTATATTTACGGTGTGTTACAATTATTCAAAATGCAAAAACCCAGTCAAATTTAATGCATCGGAACTACAAAACGTTTGCATACAGAAACAAGTTTGGAGTAGCATTAGGCGTGATTTAATCTTAGGAATATTCATAGCACGATTTTGCACCAAATTTAACAGGAACTGAGAATATTTAGTCGGTCATGAATGAAGATATGAAACATAATTTATCACATTTATGAAAGTGATCATTGATGTGAACCACAATTATTTTTCATATTAAGAATGAAACTGATCAACTTTACATTTTAAATTTCCGTCTGTTTACTGTGTGTTACAATTATTCAAATGCAAGGACGCAGGCAAATTCAATGCATCTGTACTGCAAAAAGTTTGCATTGAAAAACAGACTTGGAGTAGCATTTACCTGTGATTTTATTTTAGGGTTATTTATGGCAATATTATTACACCAAATTTAACATGATCTGAGAATAATTATTCGGTTATTAATGAAAATATGAAACATAATTTATAATATTTATGAAAGTTATTATTAATATTAACCAGAATTATGCATCACATTTTGGATGAAGCTGGTGATTTTTAAATAATACATTTCTGTTTATTTACTGTTTGTTACAGTTATCAATCATATCATTGGGTGTGGTATCAACTCTCTTTCAATTAAAAAGCAATTTGTAATTTTTTTAAAGAAATGCCTTGTATGTGAACAACTTTAGAAGCAATACTTTTCCGAAAAAAATATTCCGTTTTATAATGAGACGGGAAAATGTGTGCTACTAAAGATTTTAATCGCATACTTGAAGTTTGGGTGACATCCGAAAAGAAAGAACATTCATTTTCTCAGGTCTTTACTTTGATACACGTATCTTCTTACAAATGTTCGGTAAAGTACAAATCACGGCTATTATCCAACAAAGCTATTTTGCAGTGTTTTAGATTCTAAGTTTCACTTGCAGTGTATAAATTTTTTATGCCGCGCGGATGTGTTATTTGGAATAAGGCCAGAATTCATAGATCAGTTACCACGAAATGCATTACAGAACTGCTTAAAACTTGAATTTAAGACAATGAAAAATATATTATATTGCATACTGCCACATGTAAGATATATGTTTGTGACATACGCGTAGCCAACAAGCACACAGACTGATGTTTTCGTCACGCAGATTAAAAAAATTGATGACGCAACGCCTGAAAGTTTGCTTGTATAAAAATAATGTGTTCTATTGGAACCGAATTACACTACAGTTCGTGAAAACTGCACCAAAAAAGAAAAGAGCTATTCAAATTAAACATATATCCTATATTCCTTATCTTAAAGGAGATAACTGATTACATTTGCAGAGCTATCCAGCATTTCTTCGCTACAAAACTCAATATTGTGAGAAGCTATCTGACGCAAAAATAACAGCCTCAACAATATGGGACATTAAGTTGAAGATATTTTTGACATCGTGCTGGGGAATAGCATACCAGACTGCTACTTTGCGAGACCAGAGCTTCTTTGTGGTGATTGGCCAAGGAGATTGAAGAGCCAATGTCTTTCCTTCTATGTCACAGCCATGGTTAATCGTGTACATATCTGACGAACGTGCAGGCCAGGAAACAAACGACAACTGCCGTGCATGCAAGAGATTTTAGGCATACGGATATAAATCTGGTCGAGCATTGTCCTGCTGGAATATAGTTCCAGGACAACTTTGAACAAAGGGTATCACCTCTGTCTCTAGAACATCCCTGATGTATCGCTTGCTGTTGAGCATTCCCTCATCTCTTATCAGGCGAGATCGCGAAATGAACCAAATAGAGCCTAAACCATGACGCTTTGCAATGGGACTGTATGACGCTGCAAAAGGCTTGCTACAAGGTATCGTTCACCGAAATGTGATCGAAAATGTATGCTATGATAACGGTGCAAAACATCGAATGGTAGCTCGTCAAAAAACACGACCTGTTTTCCATCAGTACGCTATTACCTGTGTTAGAGTCTCATTTCCGTCTGAACTGTCTGTATTTGAGAGTCAAATTAAAGCACAGCAATGGGCTGCTAGCGAGCAGTTCTGTGTTAAACAGACAAGGTCTAATTCTGCTGGAGAAGAAAGCCAAACCTATGGCAGTGCTCGTCTGCTGCGCTAACACGGTGGATGCTGCTGTGCGATCTGTCACTGCCGTGCGGTAGAGATATCTGTAAATGTGGGGCAGTCGTGAGGCTATTCCCCAGATTCCTATGCGCCTGAACCACATCATTCTCCTGACGCCACATTCGTATCACTGCACTGTCGATTTATCCTGTACGAATGGCAATTTCACGGTTGGAAAATCCAACAATCCCTTCTCGCTTAAAGTCAGTCAGGTGTTCACAACGAGACCTTCTACGGCCACGGGGCATAATGAGGTAGAGGACGAACCCTTCAACTCAATGTCGGCTCTTCACTGATTGCAACATCCCGTTTGAGACAACTCTTTATATCCAAGACTGGACAGCCGCTGGCTTATGAAAATTCGTCCGTTAAGGGTCCGGGTTCGAATCCCAGTGAATCATGGATGTTGTGTTTGTCTAACGGCCCTGGCTCTCTCCCTTCCTTGGAACCTATGTCCCTAATTTAAGGACGTGCGACTGTCCATTGAGTTGCTCACGGTGGTCGTTAAACTTTCAAAAACGAAAAGAAAGAGACTCGACAGTTCACAGGACGCTGCTCGGAAACCGCATGGACATTTTCAATGACATATTAATATATTTGCATATTCCAACCTGTTGTACACATCATGTACGTTACAAATTAAAATGTTGAAAAAGAAATGGGAAATAAATTTTTACAAAAAATTAGTTTAAATACATTAATATTTTATGTAAATACTGCTAACTATAAAAAATATCTCACATTCAGCGTATTTTAAACTTTTGGCAGGATTTAAGAGCCAAATTTAATGTTTCTACTTGGTGATATAATTTTTAGATTATTACAGTTGTAAGTTAATAAAATATATCGATTTCAGAAATGACTGCATTACGCAATTGCATTTTGCGATAAGTTATTCTACGATAATATTTAATCACACTCTCATTTAAAACAACTGAACATATAATTTCTTGTAGGGGCTAAGTTTACTTTCTTGTTTGCGTGTTTATTATCCCACTTGTACAAAATTTTATCATTATAGCAGGCATTTATTTAAATTCCAAGTTTAACAAGAACCACAAGCTATTCTAAGAAAGGCACTGAAAGCATATGACAACACATGTACTGCAGCGTTTCAAACAAACGCAAGAGAGTTTTTGTGTTTAAAGAAAAGAAAGTAAATTATCTGTCTCGTTGATGAGATTCACTGATGAGTCATTACATTATGTCAAATACATGCATTACCTAATACGCTGACCCTCCTTTCAGTCGGCAAAACAGAGGCGAATCGGCGAGTCATCGATTCGATGAGGTGGCAATAGTCATTCTGGGGTATCTGATACCATAATGTCCACAGCAAGTCATCCATTTCCCGTACATTTCAGGGTGGTGGTGATTTAGCGCTAACCCGCATTTAAAAGTCGAACCCCAGATGTTGATTCAGTTCATGCTAGATGAGTTTGGAGGCCAGGGAATTAACAGAAAATTACCAACGTGTTCATCGAAACACTCCTTGATGATTCTGGCAGTGTGGTATGGCGCATTATCCTGTTGGTAATGGCCATCACCAGCAGGCGACACAGTTGCCAAGAATGAGTGAACTTGGTACGCAACGATGTTTAGATACCTGACAGTTGGTTGGGATTGTACTGTCGGAAAAATGAGCCCAAAAGTGTCGCAAGAAAACATCGCCTACAGCACAACAATGCCTCATCCACCTGTCTATTTCCGCCCAACAGTGCATCCAGGTGCCATAGCCTCGGTTGGTAATCGTTATATCCGCGCTCGGCCGTCTATCTAATGCACCAGGAATATTTATTCGTCAGACCAGGCCACATCCTTCCAATCATCAACTGTCCAATTTCGATTATCTTGGGCCCATTTCATGCGTTGTTGGCGGTGACGTGTAGCGAGCATCGGGACCCTGCTGGGTATTGGCTACGCAGGCCCATTCCCCGAGATCTACAATGAACTGTGTGATGTGACACATTGCCCTGATCACCACTATTCTAGCTTCGTGTGATCTGAACACTGTGGCTCTGCGGTCACTGTAAACAATGCGCGATAGTCTCCGTTTCCCTCTGGTATCAATCAACTGCGGATCACACAAGGCTGGACGACGGTTCGTCCTTTGGCCGTCTGTGCACCATATTCCATACGTACTGAGTACAGCGGCACGTGAAAAAATCTGCATCCCCGCCGGTTCCGAGATCGTAGTTCCGAGGTGCCGTGCTATAACAATTTTTCCTTTATTAAACTTCGATAACTCGTCCGCTATTCCCTATCTGACTTTGAACACTCTACTAAACGGAAGCCGGTCCTCGGGTTGCACATATACTGCTCTGTGAACTTCAGCTGCGCCACCGTTAGGTTTCTATGCGCGTTTAGTTCTCTGAGCTGGTGGTGGTAATAATGTAATTGCTCATCGGTGAACAGCAATCAGCTGCTTATTACTAGGAAAAGTGTTTTACCTCAAATGTATAATTTTCTACATAAAAGTAACTTCAAATAACGTGATCGTTTCTATTACAGCGCTGGTTTTAATTCAGCAGCGGAGATTCTCATTTATCAAATTGCTTGATCCATGGCAGTAGATGCAGTACATACTTGAATATCAACCTGTTAAACCTTCTGTTTTTCGAATCCCTTATTAAACCGGTCTTCACCTGTCATTACCATCACCTAAACAATTATTCAGTAAAATATATCAATATTCAGAATTAAGTCAAGTTATTTTCCCCAACGATTTTGCGTTTTCAGCATTTACGAATTTTTTTGTGTTAAGCGGTTTTGTAATAAGTCCATACTGAAATTTTTCGTTGAGGAGGCTGAATGTAGACGTACGTGAGAAACTGTTTTCATTAGAGGAGTGGCAATTTCCCCCTTTTCAGGAAATTCCTTTTTTAGATCAGAACACCTGAAGAATGTAGATTTACTTTTTTTCATTACTTTTCTGAAACATTTGCTTATGACTATCCTAATAATGAAACAGAAGACTTTATATAGATCTTGTTAAAATATTTACCTAGGAATGGTTAAGAAGTACTTGTAAATAACAAGTGTTTTTACGGAAAACTTTCCAAATCCAGCATCAAGTTTTCGAAATGTGTGTAATTTTTATTTCAAAGGTTTCGGAAAAATAAATTTACAGTTTTTTTCAAGAGCAGATATAATGGAATACTGTGCTAGCAAATTGAAATAAAACTGATTTACTAAAAACTGAAAGCACGTGTTTCAGAGATTGTGATCCGTACATTCAAAGGACGCTTCGCCTGATATTTCGTCATTGAAAAAAACATTTAAGTCTCCTAGATAAAAGCACAATTCGTACAATATATCATACAAAGCAAATACCACCGTCTATGTACGATATTTAATTAAAAGATGAAATCTATTTACAAATTAAAAATTCTGTTCGACCTGATGATGTGGTAAGTATTACCCCGAAAGTGCTAGTGGAGGTTTTAATTAGTAAATAGATTTCATCTTTTAAATAAATATCGTACATAGACGGTGGTATTTGTTTTGTATTTAAGTCTTCGCTCTGGCTTAAACCATGAATATTACAGCCTTTGTATAAGTCTTCTAGGATCTGGAATACTGCTAGTGACTTCCTATCTTTACAAGTTAGATGTTTTCATTGTTTTAAAAATAACGTCGTAAAATTTTATGATTTTTCCTTAGAGTTGAATGAGAGAAGGTATGTATAAACTGCCTGACAGAGAAAATGCCAAACCATGAAATGCTTGAAAACATACTAACCTACTCACACAGATAGCCAAGTAGGTCTTGAACAAATGATTTGTCACATACAGGCTAGGCCCCAGTGGCAGAATATACTGGATTCCCAATATGGAGTGTGGGCCCCATTTGGGCAGACACATCATTAAATCCGACTTCTCATCAAGTAATGAGAGTCCGAATAGAGTCCTGGGGTATCGAGGACCATGTGGCGTGGATCTGAGTACACAGTTCCTTTTCATTTTGCAGGGTTGGGAGGGTATTCAACTGACACTAACATATACTCGGTCAATGAGATGAGGATAATGGACTAAAAGCGGGAAATAAACAACAATGTTAAGTTTCTGTTCAGTATTGCTCAGCTGAAAGAGAGAGGAATTGTTTCCCGTAGTTTTCTTAGTATCTGGTCGCTATGTGAATATTTCTGTTTAGTTAATGCAGAAAATCTTGGACTCCACTTGGTTCAGTTACAGCTACCGTATAATGATCTATGTGATATAAAGTTGCATTTATTAATCTATAACTCACTATAGAGTATATCTGTGTTTGTACTGCTTTCTTAGCAGTTTCGTGATCCAGTGTTGTACGTTTCCCACATTTTTGGTTAAATCATGTGTGTGGCACCTTGAATTTGATTCAAAGATCATGGCCACAAACTATCTGACAATATCAACTCGATAACGTGAAATCGCCCTGTTTTCGTCTTTTGCGGTATCATTAGCTCCATCTGAATAAATTCCTTGGTTTTAGAATATTAGTGGTTTAATAAATTCTTCAAGTGGTAAGACCTATTCAAATGTCTTACTACTTCAGGTATGCAATCCTGTGCCTTACGTTTCTCTAACATCCACGGAAAAAAAAGGTTCTGCATGCTGCCAGATGAAGTTTTTTCGTTAAATACGTAAAAGGTGTGTAATTTAACGAAAACATATTTAATGCAGAGGCCAAGAGAATTCATAAGCTGACTGGGGGGAATTCGCTAAATATATATATTCCTTATTTTTTTAAAGTGCTAAATGCATTCCATTTTATTTTCAAACAAATATTTAGTCACAAACGCTACAAAAGTTGTAAGACGCATGAAATTTTGCAAGTTGAGCGTCAGTTCTTGAAATGTGAAAGTGTAATAACACGTAAGGAATGATCCATTGTGTGAAACTAGCTCGATTACCTAGGGAATAAAACTTTGAAGAGTGAGTAAGCCCTGAACCTTACAATTCAAGGTTAGGCGACAATTAAAAATATTTACTAGGGAAAAATCCATGTAGATCATTATTATTTAAAGAATTAAAAACGGGCAAATGCATGTAGATCATTATTAGCGTTTTCGTAATTTTTGGAGCAATTACAGAATTCTGTAATATATGACATAATACGTTTAGTAAAAATTTCGAAAAATTGTGTAAAAGATGAAAATCAAAGAAAGAATTGGTTGTTCACCCAACACTGAAGTATCAGCAATAAGAAATACGCTACATCCGGGCAGAGGCTTCCCATTGCACTTCGGGTGGATGACGTCTGCCTCTTCCGCTGCTGCGGTTGGTAAGATTTGGTAGCTGGGGTAGCAAGTATGAGCCACCCCTACTTTTGATGTAGTAGGCGATACTTAAAAGCAACGTGTTTGCTAATTCGATGGATATTTTCGGTATACCATGCATGAATGCCTTGAAGGAGTACATACCTCTTTCTGTCTCGTTTCTCCATGAAATATAATACAACTTACTACAGCATGAGCCAGTGACGAAGGTGTCCGCAGCTCACATGCCTTATACGATGGTTTTCTACGCCTTATGTGATGCTACACTTTCTATTTAAATCGTGCTAGTTTATATGGTTAAAATTCCATGTGGCTTGTCCATCTTGTAGTTCTGCGTGCATGCTTTGTTTCCCTTTCTTCCTGTCATTAAATATTAATTTTTTTCCTGGGTGGCATTTAAAAGCTAAGCATTCATCACTTTAAATATAATATGTTTTCGGGCAGTTTTTACTAATCATGAGACCGCCAATTCCGCCTCTGTCAGTTGTTGAAAAGATGAGGAATGTTTGATCATCATCAGTTAAGAGAAAACTTCCAGGCTCGAACCAGTACTGAAAGGTTTAGCTTCTTTCAAAATCAGACGAACATTCCGCTTCTTCGCAGAAATCCGACTGTCAGTATTGGCAGTCACATCCGTATACGTCTTCGACTTCCGGTACCGATCGGCTCCAATTCCGTGTTCATATTTCTTTGAGATATTTGGTAGGAAAGACCCTTTACTGAATTTTTTCCGTCAAATGCTGCACACCGGAAGTCTTATTTTAGGAAATATGCCTTCCAAGATGATGGCAATTTTGTTCCTGACAGATCGTCGTTGCGCCACAGTTACGCCACTTAGACAAGCACAATTTTAGTTTTTTCCACTGCCTAAAGACCAATAATTTCTGACCTTCAGAGAAACTACTCACTTCTGTTTTTTTTTAAATCGTCACTCCATCAAGATGGGCACCGATTATAAACATTTTATAGAGCTACAAAATCCTTTGTGTTTCGTACTGTGATCAACATCACTGGCGATGGATCCATTTACCGAAATTCAGAAACGTTATAGACCTCAACCACGTTTAGGTAGACTATGCTGGAGATGGTACATTTTGTATAAAAGTACAGATCCCCAGCACCGCTGTGTATTATAGCACACAGCAGAGTTACGGGCCTGTTCTCCAAGCAAGTGTCAAGTGGTCTCTGCAAAACAGCAATTGCTTAAACTTGCTCATACACAAATTCAAGTACGTGCTGTTTGTAATGGACATAATGAACCCCACAGTGTAACGCTGTCATCAAATGAAAATAGTTCTCTTTTGTACCTATTCATTTTCACTTTCCATTGCTTGATTCAAATGGTGAGAACTGGATTGTCGTTTCTTTATTTTGTCCTGAAAGATGTTTGAAATGCATATATTTTTGCTCAGGATTAGAGAACTAAATGTTTGAGTTGATTTTTGTTTCACTGTATACTATGTTTTTTATCGTCTTTTTTTGTCCCCATGAAGGTTATTTAAAAATACGCATTGTTTGTGTAGCACCTCGAAAAGATTGTACTTAATACAGTGAAAGAGGTGGGAATGATGTTTGTATATTCCAGAACGTTTCACTACCATCGACTAAAGACAAGAAAGAACAAGATGCTTCTCCAGAAAAAGGGATACGGTTTGTAAAAAAACACGGACTTTAAGAGCATGATTATACCGTTCATATAATACACGTGGAAATCGAGAAATTTTCATTGCTCAAATTGTTTGCTTGTAAATTTTGAAATATATAACAAATATCTAGTTCTTAATAAATGAATTCCACAGCTTAAAATCTCTTCTTTCGCTCTATACCGATGAGCCATTACATTATGACTACCGCAGACTAGTGTAATGAGCACTCCTGGAAACGAAAGGCGACTTAGCTGCGCATGGGCATCATGCGCCCCGAGGCTGTGCCACCAAACGTCATAGCAGAACGATAATCGCAGCCTTCTGCGCATAGGCCTGCGTATCCTAAAATCGAGCTGGATCCCCATTCGCACTGGATGTCATCGCCAACAACGCATTAAATGCGCCCAAGATCATTGCGGTTGGACCCTGAATTATTGGAAGAAAGTGGTCTGGTCTGACGAATCAAGATTCCTGTTTCATCACGTAGACGGCAGAGCACGGATACGTTGATTACCAACGTATGCTATGGCATCCGGATGCGCTGTTGCGCGGAAACGGGCCAGGGGCGGCCGTGGTACGCTGTGGACGATACTTTCTTGGAAAGATTTGGCGCCATTATTCTAATAGCAAATCCCTGACAGCTGCCAGGTACCTGAACATCGTTGCGGACTAAGTTCACCTATTCATGGAAACTGTGTACTCTGCTCGTGATGGGAACTACTAACTGGATAATGAGCCACGCTGCACTGCTAGAATCGCCAAGGAATGGTTCGAGGAACATTCTGGTGACTTTTGTTAATACCCTGGTTGAACACCAGGGTATTCACCTGACATTAACCCAATCGAACTTTTCTGTTTCGACTTAGAAAAGAGGGTTTCCGGTGAATCACCACCACTGCTAATTTACGGGAACTTTAGGACTGCTGTCGACATTATGGTACCAGATACCTAGGACAAGTATCTCCACCACATTGAATTGATGTTTCAAGGAGTGGCAGCTGTTTTGTGGTCTAAAAGTTTTTCCTACAGCTTATTGGGTAGGTGATGATAATGTAATGGCTCATCGGTGTATAATGCCTAGTTCAGAAACACTTTAGAGACGATAAAATTCCGGGTACTTCCAAGCCGGATATGGATTTGACTCAGAAAATGATTTTTTTAAGTTAAAACTACAGACACGCACGTCATATATGATAAAATGAATAAAAACCGTCTCTGTGCGTTCAAATAACGTTAGACCTATTACACAAGACTTTAATTAAAATATTATATACACGGTAAACACATTAGTACTTTCGAGTTACTAAAGCCGTTCATCAGATGCAAGACAGATCTTTAGTTAGTACAGCACATATATACACCAAAGAGCAATTGAATTAGAGATACCTGTCTAGTAACGTGTAGCACCGCCTTTCGCACTAATGACGGCGGCGATTCGTCTCGGCATGGACTCGACAAGACACCGGAAGTGTTGGGAAGCCATACGGATCCACGACCCTTGAACAAGCTCCCACAGTTCACGAAGATTTGATGGACGGGGGTCAGAGCCTCGAACATCTCTCTCGATGACATCCCAGATGTGCTCGATGGGATTGAGGTCAGGTTACTTAACTGACAAATGAAACGAGGTCACGTCGGTGGAGTGTTCATCCAACAATTCGGATACAATTCGGGAGCGATTGCACGGTACACTCTCTTGTTGCAGGATGAGGTACCCAGTGGGATGTTGAAGACGCACAAATGGGAATAAATGATCTTCCAGGATATCCCGGGAACGTTGACGTGTGAGGGACGATGTCACACGTACCAGGGGTCCCATTTCAGTCCATGTAAACAGTCCCCAGACGAGAATGCCACCGCCACGAGCTTGAAGGGTACCCTGCTGGCAAGAAGGATCCATCGCTTCATGTGGTTTGCGCCGTACTCGTATCCTGTCACCCGAATGTATCAACGTGAATCTCGACTAATCAGTCCAGACAACATTTTTACACATATTTAGGGTCCAATGCCGATGTTCCCGCGCCCATGCTAATCTTTGCACCCTGTGATGTGCGGTCAGCAGTGGTACCGTCGTGGAACGATGGCTTCTGCACACCATAGCGAAGAGATGGTTCTGGATGGTGTGGCTGCTTACACGTTTTTGTGCACCAGCGTTAAATTGCCGAGTGATTTCTTACACTGTGGCCCGTCTATCCGCTGTTACAATGCAAGCTAGACGACGATAACCCCGCTCATCCACACGCTGCTGTCCACGGCAGTTGGCCCTTGCAGGGATGGTTTTACCGGATTCGATGTACTCACGTTGCACCCGTGACACAGTGGCTCGTGAGAATCCCAGTGTCTGCACGACTACCGAGATGGAGTGACCCATTGGTCTGGCCCTGACAATTTGCCCACGATCAAATGCGCTGTCATCCTTCGTCTTACCCATACTGCCTCAGACTCTTACTGATTCCCGTCGCATTACTACTTATATTGTCGGATCGCTGCATACCTTATGTCGTTTCCGTTTACAGGGCCGCCCACAGCGCCACATTTGCATAACGCCAGCTGTCTGTAATTCAATTGCCCTTCGGTGCACATACATAAAGAGGCAGCGCAAAGAGACATGGGTAAGGAAGCGGGGCCACGGGGGCGTGGTCCCATGCATAAGGCTGCTGCCAAAGTAATGTATCCCTCCAGACATATATCGCAGAGGGCATAGTCATTACAACACGTGCTGCGGCGTTGAGGTTTTAACAAACTTTTAGTCATTAACAGCGTGACCTTCTTTCTTGGAGTTATAATGATTTTTGCATTATCTCAATCAGGTCTATATGTTCCATTTTAGATGTTTTGAGCTAAGGCAGTGTTTTGTTGCACGTTCTGCGCATTATATTTATGTTCACGCAGTCTGCATATTAAGTTTCTGGTCGTGGATCTGATGTAACTAGAAGTGCATTGTCCGTTGGCGTCCAGAAGGGGGATACGGTAATAGTCCTGGTTTTGTTCCTCAGAGGGTTTCTGGTTGTCTTTCTTTAGAGATGCAAACAGTGTGATGGAGCGCAGTCCGAAGCCCAATTGGAATCGGTTACAGATATTATCCAGGGAGATAGTAACGGCGGGGTGGTAATCCAAAGAAGCAACATATTGTTTTTAACGTCGATCATTATTTAATGTTATCAAGTACGATTGTCTAATCTACGAATGTATTCTGTTATGAGGTACTCCGGGTATCCGTTAATTCGAAATGTTGTAAATAAATTCGATCTCCTGTTTGCGCTGGTTTTGATCGGAGGAATGTGTGTATGCTCTTCGGATTTGAAAACTAAGGAGATAATGGTATCATTAGTGGTGTGCTGGATGGTTTTCTGTATACACTGAAAGATAGTGGTAATCCACTGTTAGGTGAATGTGAGATCAAAATGTCCAGGTATGTTATCTTATTATTGTGCTCAATTCCATGCGTGAAATTAATTGAAGGGGAAGCATTTGAAGACTCTTTTATGAAATTCAAAAGTTCTCCAATGGTGAGTGGCCATACAATAAGTATATCATCGACGTATCTGCAATAATAAAGTGGTCGCTTTGGGGAAGTGTTCAATAAACTCTCTTCCAATTGATATAAGAAGAACTTTGCTAGAACTGCCTACAACAGCGAGCCCATAGCTGTCCCATCGGTTTGATGGTAACACACGTCTTAAAACTAAAACTGCGTTTTCTGACCAGTCGCAGTGCTTTCATTATGGCCATAATTTCATCCTGCGTATGGTCAGCACTTGCGAGCTTTGCTGCAATAATATCATGCGTTTGGTCGAGGGGAATGCTAGCGAATATACTGCCGATATCCAGTGATACCAGCACAAAAGGGGAGCTCACAAGGGAATCCAAGGTTTTTAATTTTTGTTTGACTTCTATAGAAATTTTAACTACATAAGCTGACGTCTGCGTGAAATGAGACAAAAATTGGGTAAGCTTTGATTCCAGGGGTCTATATGGGCTCGCAAGGGAATTCGAAAATTTCCACAAAGAAATAAATGGTCTTACGACAAGTAAAGTTAGCCTGCGGAACACTAAGAACTTATGCTAAATTTTGGCGCAGCTCAGGTTTAATGAAAATGGTACGGAAACACCTTTACCTAACCCTTCGTATTCCATTGCCCTATGCGGAGTGAATTTAATTTACTTTGTGTGTCTTTATAGACAAAACTGTAGAGATAAGGGTATACTCCACAGATAGGTATTTCTTGTGTATCAATATAGACAAAACTCTAGAGATAAAGGTGATGCGTAGTTGATATTACATTTTTTGTCGGAAGTCATTATGCTTCCACAAATAATGTACTACAAAATAATAGCCCAAATACCAATGTCCTGTAATCTACATAGGCGTCAATATAGTGTTTGCCAGTTACAAACAATTGTGCGAAAAAATAAAATGAAATTATTTTGTGCAGCTTTGGTTTACGACACTCTTCGAGAAAGTACGAAAGCAAGCTAGCCTTTTCTATCTGATTACACAACATAAATATATGAGCAGAGTACATGTTATTTGAATCCATGTTATTTGAATCCCTTTAATTTAAGAAAATACGTATTTTTACAATTATGTATCTTTAATATACGCAACTTAATATAAATTAATAAATATAACATAATATCAAATGTAAGAGAAATTCAGATGACTCTTTTGTTTTCTTCAACGGCAATGTAATTAAAAAGTTACTAAGTATATATATTATTTTAGCTTGTCAAGTATATAGCTATCAACATAACATATCAGCATAATAAAAAATATAGATAAAGAACTTTCTTCATTTATCAAGAAAATATTTTCGTTAAAGCTTTATTTTAATTTCAGAGAGGTTCTGTGATGAAGAATACCTTCTCCGTAACCACAAAACTGCTTCCGACTTGTTATAGATGATCATGTTTACAATTACAAATGAATAAAGCAAAATAAAAAAAGGAAGAAAAGATAACAAAGACCCACGCTTTGTCGCAATACACAGTTGTCGAAATAAGATGATTTTGCAAGACAGAGTACTCGTGTTAATAAGAAAAAATCTTCACACTGGGTGGAATTGCTTAATGACAGCCTGTTCGTAAATGTTGAACATAATTGTTTTCCTCGGATGCATTGCAATTAGGTGAATTTGATTGTTGGGCATCTGTCTTTTTTTCCTGGTACAATCTCCTTTCCTTTGTTTCACTTTTAATTAAATCAATTTCTTATTTCTTCCTATTAGAAATTTCCATTGAAAAGTTGTCATTTATTCAGAATTCAGTATTTAACAACTGAAGTCATTTCTATTAATTGTGTATTATTGTATAACACTCAGTGCGTTCAACAAAGCGAAAGTTTAAACTTCCTGTATATCAAATGTAAAAGAAACATTATATAAAAAAATTTCAAATCTCAGTGTTTCAAAATGTGGATTTTTCAAGTATACTGCTAGGCCTTTAATTAGATCGCTCTCACTGGTAAAATATTACAAATAAAATACCTACTCATGATAAAAGATAATTTGTAATGCAGTTAAAACATAAAATCTGTGCTGCGCTAGTAGTACAGTGGTCTACGCTGTGGCATTTGACCAGACATTTCATTTAAACATTTTAAACATCTGAATAGATATTCCATTCGGGACATTCTCTTGTAAATCGAATTCCATTCAGTGCCGTGCCACGATGCAATCTAAACACGTGTTCTCGACGTGTGCTCATTTTGAGAAAGACGGGAAGCCGAAATGTTTCTTCCCACATTAGGAAAATCAACAACAACGGTAGTGAAGTACTTCTCGTTTGTGCCGTCAACATGTTGAATGGACGCACCGTAACTCTTGTAATCTACGGGGATGACAAGCTCGAGCTCTGCTCAACCGTGTGCTGTTTTTCAGGAGAGGTGTTGGACCCCCAACCCTTTTCATGGACGATAACGTCCATACCCATAGAGCACGGATAATCGACGAACACCTGGTTAGTTGGATATTTACAGGACAGAGTGGTCCGCGAGATTTCCGAACCTGAACCTGACATAGCTTTTTGGTGTGCCCTGGAAAGAAATATTTCAAGAGAGCTCTGGGACACAGATGTGGCATTTAGAAGTAGTGACACTCACTGCCTTGAACTCATTTACATCAGTGTAAACAATATGACGGATAGTTTGCGAGTTGTATCTATGTTCGGGGTGACCACTTGTCCCGTTGACCCCTCGAAAACACCATTACGTGTTGCATTAAATTTGGACTGCCATTCTGTAATAAGCAGAGCTTCCTCCTCATGCATTGATAGCATTTTTTTCTGTTGTGTATTGTTGCGTTATCGATATATTTACAGCATATCGGTTCAAAATGTCATTAAACTGTGTCATGGGTATTGCTTTGTTCATGAATTTCTGTTCGTCACGTAAATTTTGATCGCTATTGCATTTTTCTTTCCGTTTACCATAGATTACTTTGAAATATGTAAAAAATATACGATGGATTTTATCTGCTGTAAAGACGTAGCTGTAAATACAATATATCAATAGAAAGTCTTTTAAATTTATAGCGTCCAATTGAAGCTTCGAAATTTCAGATCGATGCTGTATGAGCCTAACACCAACAATGGGAAATGTTAAACAAACTCATATCTCTCAAAACAAGAAAACTAAATACATGTCGCTAAGAACATTTAGGATCAGCAATGTTCTACCGCGCAATAGAAATTCTAGATGCGAGTCAGTATATTCGGCAATGTCTCCGAATCAAGATTACTTGTGATATTTGCAAACTGTCATATATTTTTTTGTTCAGAACTTGCACTGTCATATATACTTTTTCTTCAAAAGGAAATAAATCAGTGATGCACTAAATTACACTTTTTATTTTTGAATCTCAATATCTGTGTGCACTTTAAAGTGAGAAAAATACATTACTTAAAATATAATTTAAAAAAGATTTAAACCTGACTTCAGGTTTTTCATTAGTAGATTCGTTGGTGCAAGTGTGCCGCGATTTTACTATTTCCATGTAGCCAATGTGATTTTCACGTTTTCTAAAGGAGTGGCTGCATAGAAACAGTGAAAATACAGCATATTTGGGCCAACGGTTACATTTGAATTACCTTCCATGTATTTTGTGAAGAATTATTTCATGAGGGAAATTCGTTTCCCTTTTATGTATCAGGAATATTACTTTCTTTTGCAGATAGTACAGATTTGCATTTCAGTCAGAAACTATACCTTCGTGCTTATTTTTACAGTAGTCGTCTTATTATTTGTGATAATTTGTACGGCAATTAGTTTTCTGTTGCGCTCGGTGATATTCTGCGTTCAAGAATTTTTTTAATCCTGCTTTACAGCTGTCTTTAAAGAATTCGAAATAGGTGTTCTAATCATTTTATTTTTTCGTCATGCACTCCATTAATATATCTGCCTTACACAAAATGATAATTTTAACGTGTTTGTTTCACAAAACATTTAAAATGATCAGTATTGTTTCGCACAGTGTAACACAATTTGTGAACGTGTAAGGTCATCTGAAGCGTACCTTTTAAATCATCAGTTTCATTGTGACAGAACCATATGTGAACAAAAAGTGATTTTAATGACATTTATTATTAAACCCGATTCTCGTGGAAAGCTAATGCACAATCTGTATTTTATAAAGAGTGAAGGAAAGGAACTGATCAGAAAAGATAAAAACAAAATATTTTCTATTCAGAAAGAGAACTCTTTTATCATGGAACTAAATGCATTTCTCCTATGCTCCTGGGCGAGTGTGGTCAATGACAGACAAAGAAAACTGTTTTCACTCTTAGAATGTTTGCTTCGAGTTTACTCAAAGTTTATAAAGAACCTGCATACGTGGCCAAACAGAAACAAATGAAAAATGCTGATCGTAATGCATCGAAGAATAAGAGATATAAGGAACAAATTCCTGCTTGAAACTAAGTTGTTGTTTCCCGGAATGCATCTACTATACCTGCCTTACTGTGTGAAGCCAAGGGTTCAGTATCTCCAACGCTCAGAATATACTAAAGCTAGTCAAGTGATAGTCTGAAACATTGGAAGGTTACGCCTTCTCACGTAAGATTGAAAAGTTCAGAAAAAAAGAAATTATTCAGAATTTACTTTCTTATAATAAATATCTTGTGCAGTGGAAGTATGTTCGGCGCGTAACTGGAAGACCCTGGGTTCGATTCCCGTTGGCTGCCGATGAAAATTTTCTGCAGCTCACTTATAAACGTGGAAAGAGCGATTACTGCTATTTAATGTTCCTAATCCACGTCAACTATGTATGTATTATTCATTCGCTTTCTAGTTTTTCTTCAGATGCTACTGTTCATTTTTTGGTGAATCCCCAGCATTGTGCGGGGCTCCAAAGAAAGCAGCCTACCTCGTGGTTTGGCAGTTTGTCGTATGTGCGTCTGGAGAATTTCGAGGACGCTATGGAGCAGTGGAAGCATATCCGGCACGTAACTGAAAGACCCTGGGTTCCATTCTCAGTGGAACCGATGATAATTTTTCCGCGTCTCACTTATAAACGTGGACAGAGTGATTACTGCCATTTGATGTTCCTAACCACGTCAACTGTGTATTTATTATTCATTCGCCTTCCAGTTATTTGTTCAGTTGCTAATGTTCATCTTTGGTGAATCCCCAGCATTGTGCGGGGCTCCAAACAAAGCAACGTACCAGGTCGTTTGGCAATTTGTCGTATGTGCGTCTGGAGAATTTCGAGGCCGCTGTGGTGCAGTGGAAGCATGTCCGGCGCGTAACTGGAAGACCCTTGGTTCAATTCCCGGTGGCGGCCGACGATAATTTTTCCGTCCGTGACTCACTTATAAACGTTCTACTTGATATTACTTTCATACTTTAAAAATCAATATTAAGACTTCAATAAATTGCTGAATATCATTTAGGTTGAAATCGTATATACGATATCGCTCTAGTGTGGACTTGAATTTTTCAGCTGCGAAACGCCTAATTCTGCTTGTTCCTGATGAAAGACAATGGCAATGGCTGTTTATAACTCCGGTATGATGTGTGTAGGATCCGGTTTCAGAAGCAATGAGAATTTTGAGTCATTTTTAAGGTCTTCCATTTCTTTGCTGGATATCGTTCTGCTGGAGTTTTTAACCAGGAGGACTTTGTGGATATTCCGTTCCGGTTTATTGCATAACTTGTCAAATTTTCATGCGTGCCTAGGGCGTAAGAGGTCTTCTTGTCTGCTGACAAACGTTTGTACTCTTCTGAAGAAGATGTCGAGTTCCATTGGGTGAGTATATGCTTGCAGACTGATGTACATCCTGAAAGATATGAACTATAAAGCCTTATCTTTTCGGTACTCCGGTACCTGCGTCACACACAAACGGATCTTTATACGAATAGCGAACAGGAAACTTTGTAGAACTGCACCATCTAGAATCATGAGTATGTTGCTAACAGCGCTAGTGCAACAGTGCCTCTCAACCAGGAGAACAAATGTGTAACCCAGTTGTGTGATAATTATTGCTGTCCTCTCAGGGGGAACATATTTAGTTTATGACTGGTAGGTGTCGCAAAAGGGAGCGTCGAGCAGCGTCTCTTGAAGGAAAAACGGGTAATGATCCTGACGTTCATGTTGCTCAGAAAGTCACAAAGAACACAATTTCGCGTGACCACACTAGGCAACTGAACGTGACGAAATCTCAGTTTCTGCCCATGACCTTACTGTCAAAAAGCGATCTTCGTCTGAGTGTCTGAATGTTCAATAGTTTCGTATATTAATTGTAGATAATAGCTTATATGCATGTTGAATAAGTAGAAATCATTTTTTAAGACTATCTTCCATAGATATTCATTCGTGTTTTTTATTATCAATAATTCGTCCATAGGCTGATATTCAATGATGTGTTAAATGCCGCGTCGTTTGGTCATCGCGAAACCTAGAATCATTCTGAAAGTTTTCTTAATGACAGCAAACATTGCTTCACATAGCGAAATGTCAATCACTTCAATAAATCAGGGTCATTAGGAGAGTAAGCCTAACTAAAGGCAACCTTAGGATTTTTGCTGTTATATCAAGGGCACTTTCCATTTAAGAATTATAATTTTATATAAACCATGTTTCAAATAAAAAACAGGAGACATCTTCGAAATGGTATGTGTTCTAATTCAAGCAGTTAAATTTCAATTCATTCTGAAAACATCACCAAACACATATATTTGGAAAAAAAGCATACATCAAATCAAAAGAAAAATCTTGATTTAAATAGCTATCTGAAGCTAGAAAATATACCTATCGAAACTTGGTGGATACTACGATACTATCGAAATCTCTCTGAAGGCCATCGGAAATGCGGAAATGTCTTCTGAAAATATGACATTAACATGTATACTCTAACTCTGTTCATAATGAGTCGAAACATACGAGACATAAGGATGGGTAGCTGGTATTTTAATTTACTTCAGAAAAAACATTTCCTGGATTCCATAGGTATTCTTTTTACTTTCATTGGGTGATTAATAGACAGTTTACTTTTCAATTCTATACTGGGTATGCAAGTACTTTATTGCAAAGCATGTTCTTTATATTTATGATTTTAAATTTAATGTACAGTATACCAATTATAGAGGATCTCATTGAACAGAAAATTGAATATCTCTTCTACTATCGTGGGTCAGATACTGGCAGAACTAGTGGTGTTGGATTTATAATAAACAAGAAACTGAAGGATAAAGTTGTAGAAGTTGAAAGTTCCCCTGCACGATTCGTTATCCAACTCTCGAGAAGATACAAGGCTCAGATTATTCAACCTTATACACAAACCACAGGTCATCCTGAAGAAGAATTTTATAAGGAAATTCGTCATCTAAATAATAAAGGTAAGCAGCATTTGAAGATAATTATGGGTGATTTCAATGCGAAAATAGGGCAACGGCAACAGAATAAAACTTCAGTAGGTAAATTCGGTCACGGCAACAGAAACCAGCGTGTAAACACTCTCGATGAGTTTGCAGAGGCAGAAAAAAGGTTTTTCATCTAGATCTCCTTTTTCAAGAAAAAGCAACACAGGAAATGGACATGGAGACATCCAAATGGGACGACAAGTGAAATTGATTTTATTATGTTGAACAAAAAATTCGACATAGAAAACTGCAGTGTACTAAACAAGTTCAACACAGGTAGTGACCATATATTGGTGAGATGTAAGATTCACCTTAACACTAAAGTCGAACGTGGCAAGCTCATTAGACAAAAAAGATGTATTGACATAACCAACCTTAAAAACCACCATAATACCTTCAATTTGGAACTGAAAAACAGATTCTCTGCTTTAGAAGGCCTAACATATGAAGAAGTGGATATTTCTGAAGTTAACAGAAAAATAACCAAAACTCTTATGGAAACAGCAACAAAAATAGCTGGGTCTAAGAACAAGTTGCAGGGGAACCAATTATCAGGAAAAACCGAAATGTAGATCAAAGAAAGAAGAGAGATGAGGACAACTAAAGATGTGACTTCCAAAGTGGAATATATAGAGCTATGCAAGACAGTACGAAAAAGTATCACTGAAGACGTAAGGAAATTAAACTGTGAACTAGTGAGAAAAGCAATTGAAAACAACCAAAGCCTAAAGATAGCAAAGGGACATCTCAGTAAGGAAAGAAAACAGATTATGGCACTTGGAAAAGAAGATGGTTCTGTAACAATAAATGGAGGCGAAATTTTGACAAGAGTGAAAGATTTCTACTCCAAATTATGTGAAAGGGATGATACATGTACTCCAGACATCATGAAAGGTACCAGAACCAGAGTTCTTCCAGTTCTCCCAGCAGAAGTTGCACATGCAATCAAGAACATGTAGCGGGGAAAAGCTCCAGGAGAAGATGGAACTACGGTAGACATCATACAAGAAGCAGGTGGAGAAATCGAAAGAGTACTCACCCAAATTTCACTCGATGCCTTAATGAAGGGAAGATTCCTGAGGATTGGAACAACGCTACAATGATCCTGCTACATAAAAAAGGTGACATTGAAGGTCTCAGGAACTACAGACCTATCAGCCTCCTCTCAGTAGTTTATAAAATCTTCACTAAAGTTCTTTCACACCGCTTGAAGGTAACACTGGACATGGCTCAACCGAGAGAACAAGCTGGATTCAGGAGTGGCTACAGCACAATAGATCATATCCACGTGCTGAGAGAACTAATTGAAAGAGCGAGGGAATATGAACTTCCATTGTGCATGGCTTTTATCGATTATGAAAAAGCCTTTGATTCGGTGAAACCATCAGCAGTTACAATGGCTCTGAAATCCTGCGGTATTGAAGATGCATACAGTAATATTATTAATAACATCTATGAAAATGCTAGTGCAAAGATTCGGCTGTTTGAAAATACAACACACATAAAAGTTGGAAAGAAAGTGAGACAAGGTGACACCATATCTCCGAAGCTATTTAATGCCACATTGGAAAATGTCTTTTAATCACTGAAGTAGGAAAACAAAGGGATAAAGATTAATGGAGATTATCTAACCCACCTTCGTTTTGCTAATGACGTAGTCATTTTTGCAACTTCCCCATCAGAGCTTCAGAGTATGATCCAGGAACTTGCTGACAAGAGTAAAGAAGTGGGATTAAAAATGAACTTTCAGAAGACAAAAGTGATGTTCAATGCTTTTACAAGAAATGAAGATTTATCGATTGATGGAGAAAAGCTGGAGATAACAGACACGTACGTTTATCTTGGACAGCAGATATCAAGTGAGGGTCACATTGATGAAGAAATTAATCGGCGTACAAAACTTGCCTGGAGAGCTTTTGGAAGAAAGAGCATAATTTTCAAGAGCAATATGCCACTATGTCTTAAAAGAAAAGTGTATGATCAATACATCCTTCCAGTGCTTACGTATGGGGCACAGACGTGGACCTTAACTAAAAGAGACTAACAAAGGCTGAAGACAACTCAAAGAATCATGGAAAGGTGCACGCTTGGTGTAACCAGGAGAGATAAGAAGAGTAACTCGTGGATCCGAAAAATGATAAGAGTGGAAGACATCATGTTCAGAGTTAATTCCCTGAAATGGCAATGGGCTGGACATATTGCCAGAAAGACAGACCATCGATGGAGAGCTGAAATTTTAGATTGGATTCAAAGGGACAGGAAAATACCCAGAAGAAGACCACATGGGAGTTGGGTGGATGGAATTCGAAAGTATGCGGGAGTGACATGGAGGAGACTGGCACAAGACACACCGTTGTGGAGGAAGCTTAGGGAGACCTTCGTCCAGCAGTGAATTGATAATGGTTGACAATGATGATGATGATGATGATGATGATGATGACACCTTTTATAAGACATCCCCTTGTCTTTGTAATTATGTTTCCAACCTATTATAAAACAGCTCAGTGAATTAAATAAATTATTTTAAACACATAGGTTTAGAAGGTTAATAGACGTAATCTACCATATTTCAGGTGGCAATATATACATGAGTTTCCACATGAATATGCAAGAACTGAAATATTATTTGCTTAAGCGTTCAAGAGTTTCCAAAACGAATTATCTCCTGTAAAAGTATTATCTTCAAAAACCACACACACAAATATAATACAAATACATATTTGAAGCATTATAAACTGGCGTGCAAAAATTAAGGACGAAGCGGTTTTTCGAATGTAACGTCGTGCAGAAGTGCTCCACATCGACTCAAATCATTCCATAAGATCCCCAAGATGTACGAATATGGAACAGGCTAGCAAAATCATCCAAAGGATACAGAGGCACTTTATTGAAAAGGCAGTTTCGAGCACAACTGGGCAGA
The DNA here is from genome assembly GCA_039090855.1 of Macrothele yani. Taxonomy (NCBI): domain Eukaryota; kingdom Metazoa; phylum Arthropoda; class Arachnida; order Araneae; family Macrothelidae; genus Macrothele; species Macrothele yani. Next base: position 57,487,645 of record CM077021.1, read on the forward strand.
AGACAAAAACGTCCATGTGACAGGCGGCTGCCAAGAAAAATCCAGTCTTTAGTAGAGGATATGATCACCACTTACTGCGTTGCAGGATTTACAACGTCTGTCTATGTTGAGAACGAGCTTGTCAAGGAGCTGTCGAGGCATCGCGGCCCATTCCTCTTGTAGCGCCAAACGCAGCTGCGGAATTGTTGCTGGCGGCTTGTGACGTGCTGCCAAGCGTCGCCCGAGAAGGTCCCCGCGTGTTCGATTAAATTTAGGTCCGGGTACCTTGCGGGTCAATCCATGCGTTGAATATCTTCACTCTCCAACAGCTCTGCGTCAGCTCCTGTACGATGAGGTGCAACGTTGTCGTCCATGAAGAGGAACTCGGGACCCACAGCGCCTCTAAGCAGACACATGTGAGGCAGGCGAACCCCGATACCATAGCGGACACCAGTGACTGAACCTCCTTGGAAGATGTGGAGGTCAGCAAAGATACCAAGCATGGTACCACCTCAAACGGTCGTCGTCCGCCGCCGTGGTTCCTCGAGGACGACCACTGCTAAACTCTCAGACAGCTGTTGCTGCCGTTTGAAATGCTGCCCAAGCTTTTGAAGCGATGCTGTGAGAGATCCCGAACTCCTCGGCCACGCTAGTCACACTTCGACCTTCTTTCAACTTCCCAATGATGCGACCTCGAGTAAAGTCATCCCGATGTCGTCTAACGGATTGCCTGTTGGCCATATCACACGGTGGCAGCAACTCAACGTCGTTCAAACATATGTACACCGTGCAATAGCTTTCACCGAAATGCTGAGCGTACACCGCCTGTGTGATTTATACCCTTCCGACACTCACTATCCCCTACGTCATGCTGCATATATGCGCATGCTCTACCGTACCGGACCCTAGGCTATCTCTTAAGGTTTCTTTCAGTCCGTTCCGCCTGCTCGTTCCGCTGTTATGCTAATTTCTCCTCTTCGTCCTTAATTTTTTGCACACCAGTGTATATTGAAGAGCTTCTCTACATTTCTACAGTTCATCTCTACCATGCCATTTCCCACAGCGCGTGATAAAACGCATGTGTCACTAATTTTTACCATTAGGAATAAACATTGGAATCGAATTTGATACCACACATTAAATTAAAGGCTGAAATATACACTGGCGGAAAGTGAAAAAAGAACAACAAGAAGGAATTGGCGGACGATCATGAAATTTACATATGTTAATGGGGTCGAGTGTACGTAGGTGTGATGGTAATATCGGGACCAACCGGTCAGCGCGTACGCCACAGCACGGCATAATATGCAAATTGTCGTCGGTGGTATTTAAGGAGTACGGCGAAATGAATGTTATCGGTCGTCGGCGTACGGACACGTGCGAAGACCCTGAAGAAGCTGCAATGTCTGGACATGGAAGACGTGTACGATTTCAGCAGTTATCGGACTTTGAGCGAGGTCGTCTATTCGGACTGCGAGACGCCGAGTGGTTGTTTCGTCGCAATGCTGAGCGAATTGGACGGGAAGTATCGGTAGTAGTACGATGGGGGCGTAGATGGTCCGAGGAACATTCCCACATGAGAAGACGTGGAATCGGGAGTCACAGACGGACTGATGAGCGGATCGGTCGACGCATACGAAGAGCGGCGTTGTGAAGCAGAACATCAACTGCGACGCAAATCCGAGCTGCCGTTGCACCTGAGGTGTCTGTGCGAACAACCCGCAACCGTCTACTGGATGCAGGACTACGTGCACGCGTGCCTCTGACTCCAGCCCACCGTCAGGAACGGCTGCAGTGGTGTCGCTAACATATGCACTGGAGAACGCAATTGCGATCTGTCGTGTTCAGCGATGAAAGCAGATTCTGCTGGGGAGCCTCCGATGGCCGTATGCGTGTTCGCAGACGCACAGCGGAGCGTCTAATCCCTTCTTGCTTCCGCCAGCGTCACACAGGGCCCACACCTGGTCTCCTGGTGTGGGGAGCGATCAGCTATCACTCCCGTACACAACTAGTGTTTGTACCGGGTACGTTAAACAGCACCTCCTACATCAACAACATCATTCAGCCCGTTGCTGTGCCATTTGTAAGGTCGGTCCATCATGGTGTTTTCCAGGAAGATAACGCACGCCCACACATGGCACGTGCAACGCAACATGCACGTCAGGCTGTGAGACAACTTCCATAGCCTGCGCGTTCAATGGATTTGTCCTCCATTGAACACGTGTGGGATTTTATGAGAACGATTTATCCGGTCTCCACGGCCAGCCACGATCATCCCCGATTTACGCGTCCAGGTTGAGGATGCTTGGAACTCAATACCCCAAACTTACATCCAACATCTGTACGACAGACTCCATGCCAGAATCGCACTGTGTGACGCAGTTCATGGCAGTTCAACCTCGTACTAACCATGTTACATGGAAATGTTATTTTTCAGTTCACCAGCAAATACAGCTGTATTTTGCCATAACGTTTTGATCACGTTATCCTCTGTATTCCGTTATTATGCTGTATAAATTTCGTTGGTATCAGACGTCTCTTTCTTGGAGTTCGTTTTCTACTTTCCGGCAGTGTATTAACAAAATTCGGAACATGCAGGAGCCATTACACACCCGAATCCAGTGATATGTTGTGAGATATGTCCGGTCATAAAACAAGCCATGCTCCCGAGGAAATGGGAGCAGGAAGAATCTACAGCTTCCTTTGTCGATTCATTTCATTTAAAGTGCTGCAACACTTATCTTCAACTATGGCTATCAACAATATATTTCAGGATATATCAGATCAGATTCCATGCCATCTCTTTTCACAAACGTCGGGAAAGATCAATGATCTTCTACGAATGATTATTGATAACATTTACAGGTTCAATTAAACATTTCGTTTCTCGGTGTTTGGGTAATAAAAGTACATGTAAAATGCCGAGTAATCGTACGGACTTCTCCAGTGGCGCAGTGTTATGAGCGATGGATTCTTACTATTCGTCCCTGATGGGTCTTGGTTTGTATCAAGGTGAGACATGGACGTTGCATGTGTGTTCCGGCACTGTCTCTCTCCCTTGCTTGGAAGCAGTAATCCAAAATTCAGAACGAGAGACTGCTTATATCCAAAACAGCTACACACGCTGGTCGTTAAAAACATTCACACGTCAATCGGATAGCTTTGCAACGACTGCAGGAATTAAGTGCAAGTTCAACATTGTCATTATTACTTACGTGTTATCACGTTTGTTGTATAGAAATCCAGACTGTTGACGTGTGAGAGCTCGGTTCTAAATATGTATGTTAACCCGACAATAATAAGCGTATTGACTCTACGAATTTGGAGTAAACAATAAATTTAAAGATATTCGTAGAAAGTTTAAATTACGAGAATTTTCTATGTCGTGTTGCACAACTAACCATGATGCTAGAGAATACAATTAGCTTTCTGAATTCAGATCACGGAATTTCCCTGTAAGTCTAAAATATGACTTGCTGCTAACTGAAATGGCACCCTTCTGAACAATTAATACACTTCCTCGTTTTGAATTACAATTAATTATTTCAACACATCTGTTATTTTCTTCATGAGACTTTGAGCTGCTGTGCAGCAACATTATGATTCATCTCAATAAATTTCCTTCTTCGGAATTAAAGGCCAAGTAGCGATATCGCATAATAAAATTCTCCTGTCCGGTGAGAAAGCGAAAAATCTTTGCAGAAGAACGCCTACTTCATACATTGCACAATTTTCATTCTGTTAATAAGTTCCACTATTACTTGTTGCACTATGAAAATCCCCATTATCTGGAAAATTTCATGTTAGGGCAAAGAGATCTTGGAAATCTTGATTAGAATGTGATCTAATACGGTAGATTTTAACTAGAATGTAAATATACGATAAGTCGGAAATTTCTTTCAAATATATGTTTAAGGAGTTTAATGAGTATACATTCAAACCAGCGTGTGCGAAATTAAACATTTCATAAGTCCGAAATTGTTGAGTTGTCTCCATTTGCTTTTTACGCAAAATTGCAAAAGCAAATTAATTTTTAAAGCTATTTCTTGTTTTTCAACATAGGAAAATGGAAATCCGTTGTTTGTACGAACAATTCTTTGATGAATTGTTCATAAAAATGGTAGAGTTATGTATTGTACATGCATCTTTTAAATCACTTGGAAGCAACTGAAATTTCTCAAGATAACAACATTGACTGAAGTCGAAACAAAGATTCCACACTGGTATAACAGATACCAGGTAATTACATTGAAATTGTTGTCGCTCCTAGGCGTCTTAGATGTAGGAGAGTTACGCTACCTTCAACAAAAGCTTAGGGTTGAAGGCGTCCCGAATTTGAAAAAAACGTATTCCAGAAAAAAAAATAACTTTAATTATCCTTTTTATTACTGTTTCCAACAATTAACTGAAAATTGGATATCATTACTTTGTATTAAAGGTATTCTTTGATTTTTAAAGCACAGGGGATATTTTGGTGCAGACATAAAAAACGGTATGTGCATATCCTGCATAAAGGAGAATTATTTTATTTGCCGCTGATTAAAAACGTTCCTTGTGGAAAATGATCGAAAGAGTATTCCAGTTTAGCATTTTTAGCGAAGATTTAGTCTTCATCATGTTCAGCACAAAGAATCGATATTTCTCCATTTGGGATAAATGGTGATACATCTGGATTTGTTAAATGGAAGGAGTTATTTTAAAAACCATCATCTGTTCTAAGAATGCGTTCATTTTTCTTAGATGGAGCTGCAAAATGAAAGAAAAAATTCTGTCGTTTCGCTGTGGCTCTGAAAATCAAATGACACCTAATGGTTTCATTAAATAGGGATGAAGGCTTTCTTTTATTTCTAGTGAAGGGTAACAAGTGCTAATAATGCATCAAAATACGTAGTTGGCGGATGAGAAGTCACTTCTCGTGAAAATGAAGTAAACCATGGAAATAAAAAGGTGTAAATAAGAATAGATAGCTGGGGCTGAATGTTTTCAATAGGAACAATTCCGAAATTTAGAAAATAACAACCGTGCTACTACTACAGGCCTAAATATGAAATTAACCACAAATAATGTTATCACGATGAGAGAGAATTCATACCCCCGTGACCAAACAGACGAAAACTTCACAACTTCTAAACATTTGGCTGAAATTTTGAGCTGAGAAAATGTTTTTGGAATTGCGGAATATATGAACATCAGAATTGCTTCAAGGTCTTTTCTTTTCTTTCATCACTTTAAATGATCGCTGCCATTTGAATTAAAAAAAAATATCTGTCCCCTCAGCGTATTTGATTTATAAATATGTTTTTAACGAATACCCGAAAAAGCAGTGTTTCCGAATTTATTTATTTTTTTCATTTTCCGAAAGACTGCATGGAGATTGCTTGTGTCCTAATCCTCCTTATTCTCAGATGGTATCTGGGAGTTAAGACATAGTACATAATGGAATACGCGTGCATAGTAGCGAATAAATTCAAACACAAATATCTCAGTCCGTAAAATATAACCTGTCACTAAAAACGGTTTAATGATGTCACAAAATTCTCCCTCCGGTGTAAGCAGGACGACAGAATATCCAGTAACAAATCAGTCAGTACGCTGCGAGGTTACCAGTGTACCCAGGTTTCTATGATCCGCATGCGAAACCACTATAAAACAGTACAGATTGAATGACAGTCGAACGGAAACCTCATAGACATTTGAAACGTAAGTTGTGAAATAATTTCTTCAATCAGAAATGATCTGTATTCGATGTGTTCCTTTTTTATTGTATACATCTTTTAATACTGTAGTAAAGTAATATCACATGTAAAAATGCTTTACTAAATTATCGTCAAACATTATTTCATGACATTCTAAATAAGCGTAGAAAATATCTCATTGCAATCTGCGTAAATTACGGGAACCTGATGCCAAATGTGATAAAAGCTATTACAAAAAATGCATTTTTGGTGTTATGCGTTTTTCCCGACTGTAGTAAAATAAATCCCAAGTAAAAAAGTTGGATGTTATAAAAATAAGAAGAGTAACTAGTTACTGAGCCAGGAGGGTTGATTTACTCTAATGTATGGACAGCGGCGCGTTGTAGAAAAGCTTGGTTTCATGTGAAATAACCCAAGTTCGAGTTGTATATTATTTACGAGAGCTTTAAAATAGTATATAACACAAAATAAAAAAATCTGGGAACTACGATTTATATTCCTAGGATTACTCAAACTTTGCAAAATAATTGCAAAAAGCATAATCTAGATTTCGGCGAAAGAACACATTATATATTTTCTGTGATCCTAAGTGAGTCACGGGAAAATTGTCATCCGCCGCCACTGGGAATCGAACCCAGGGTCTTCCAGTTACACGACGGACATGCTTCAACTGCTCCACAGCGGTCTCGAGATTCTCCAGATTTACATACGACAAACTGCCAAACCACCTGGCAGGTTGCTTTCTTTGGAACCCCACACAATGCTGGGGATTCACCAAAGTTGAACAGTAGCAACTGAACAAATACCTAGAAGGCGTATGAATAATAAATACACAGTTGACGTGGGTTTGGAACATAAAATAGAAATCATCGCTCTTTCCACGTTTATAAGTGAGTCACGGAAAAATTATCATATGCAGCCACCGGGAATCGAACCCAGGGTCTTCCATTTACGCTCCGGACATGATTGCACTGCAGAACAGCGGCCTGGAAATTCTCCAGACTCACATACGACAAACTGCCGAACAACTTGAAAGGTTGCATCACCCGCGCTGATTTCGAAGCTGCTGTGGTGCAGTGGAAGCATGTCCGGCCCATGACTGGGCGGACATGCTTCCACTGCGGCCGATGAGAATTTTTCCGTTACTCACTTATAAACGTGGAAAGGGCGATGACTTCTATTTGATGATTGCGGGTTACATTTTGCTTTTCTTGCATTATTTCACTTATCCATTTAAAAGTCATTTTCATTGAACTCGGTACACGGAAGTACCAAACGTATTGGCAGAGCATAATGGAAATTTTTAATTGGGGCTACAGTGGCATAAAATTTTGGACGCCCACCACTATTTGTATCAGTTGCGAAGAGTAATCTTGTTAATCGGGCTGAACAACAAGGAATAAGATTTTGGCAAGCCGGTGTGAATTACCGAAGTTTGAACGAGGATTGGTAGTGGGGTCCAGATGGATGGGACATTCAATTTCCGAAGCTGTGCCAACATTCAATAATCCTCGATCGTTAGCGTCGCGTGTCTACCGAGAACATTAAAGGTTACACCATCCACCGTGGACTGCGCAGTGGCCGACCACGGGTGCTGAAACATCGTGCGCAGCAGGGCCCTAACATAATTCTCCATGCTAACAGAAAAACGACACTGGTTCAAATAACATCCACATTCAATGCACGAGGTACAACAGACATATACATCAGGTCAGCGCAGCATAACTTAGCGTTCATAGAGTATGGGAACAGAAGATCCACCAGAGTGTCTTCGTTAACAACACGACATCGGACACAGCAAAACGCCTGACCTGCGCTCTTGAACTTTATAATTGGACCCTAGAAAACTGGAAACATGCGGCATGGTCCGATAAGTCACGCTACGAGTTATTACGGTCTGATGGTATCGTTCGAGTGTGGCCTGTATGTAAGGTCGATGGGTGTGGGTCAGATCCATCAGGCCACAGACCCACGCTACGGACAACCCACTGTGAAAGCTTGTGGTGGTTTCATACAGTTATGGGGTGTCTTTTCGTGGCACGGGTTGTATCATCTGGTCCTCTTAAGCACGTCATTAATAGGTAATTACTTTGTTCCTTTGCTTGGTGACCATTTGCACACTTCCATGGAATTTATGTGCCCCAAATACGATGCGGTCAGTGCACCATGTCATCAGGCCGAAGTTCTCCAAAATTGGTTGAAGGAGAATTCTGGACAGTTCCGACGGATGGTGTGGCCACCACCTAAGCGCGACTTAAGCCCAATAGAGCACTTATGAAACGTGGTAGAACGGTACGTTCTCAGAATGTAACAGATTACAGATAACACGAACCAGATGCCGATGCACCAGCGGAGAAGTAATCAGAAATGTTGGTCTGTTTCACGCACTCTTTGCTTCTTCGTGAATTTCTATTTCGGAAACCATTCCCAGTCCTTTCTGAAGTTTCTTTTGCATATAAAATCGTTTTAACTTACTTCCATATTCAAGAGCGTCCTTAGTGTTAGCTGGCTTCATTATCCTCGTCCTCACTGCCTTCAGTGTTCAGGTTTTCTGTACATTCACACATCAGTGAGTCTACGAGAATTACAGCGTTTGTGGACTGGTTTACAGTTGAAACTGCAGTATAAATTCATATGCCATCTCCATATGTCTACATAAATTTATGTACCTCAGGATCGCCTTCACCGTCACTTTGACTTGAGGTTGCGTCTTCACTGGATGGAAATCCAGCTTTTAAAACAACAATTGCGCTCGGTTTGGAACGCGATTTTTCTTATGCAATGTAATATCCACAGTCTGGCTTCCAGTACAATGACACTTTTTGATAGATCGTTCGCTGACAGAGCTGTTTCCATTCTTGGCAAAAGATGACGCACAACTTTTAGACAATAGTGCACTTTGAAATTTTCCAATTTAACATTTTGTAACGTGCCCGGGTGAGGCGAAGTGATGTCTAGGAATATGATCACTTTTCTCTTTTTCTTCCCCATTTTCCTGTCCAATACAGGCAACCACGCTTCTGTCAGATCACGTGTCATTCACGCCTTGCTGTTCTCTCACTATTCAGCGTCAACCGTGTTGATGTTTACTCCTTTGAAATAGCGAGTATCCTTTGCTTTTTCAATTATTAAAGGATTTTCAAACTCTCCGATCATATTAACGCAAAGCATGAAAGTAAGCTTCTCTTTAGAAATTTTGCCACCACTGCTCCTTTCGCCCTTCAAACATGTAGTTTTATTTCACACATCTGGGAAGAAATGGGCACATTACGTCGCAATTAAAAATATTTCTTTCTTCGTAACCTTCGAACAAATGTGAGCTTATCTTCCCAGTCAGAAGCAGATTTTCCCTTGACTGAAGCAGCTTCACCACATATAATTTTGTAAGCGATGTTATGTCTGGCCCCAAACCAACGTCCGGACTTTTGAAATCATTTTCCCCAATTTTCTCGCAATTACTAGCACCTTTTCTCGAAACAAAGTCGGATACAAGTGAATGTTATTCTCCCTAGCCCGGAAAAAGAATGTATAAGTGATGGTATCAACAGCCAATATTTCTGTCTTCAGAAAAGCCCTCTTGGCTAACTGATTTCCATTCACAGCCCACGACCTAAGTATATTATCCTTATTCTTCAGGATTTCGCTGACTTGTATTTGGGTTATTGCAGCGTGGATGCCAAATCATGAACATTTATCTTTGATTTCTCATGCTGCTTTATAACGTCAACTTTTTCTTTCGACGTTAAACGTTTGCATTTATTTGGCATTTTCACCAAATGAATTATAGAAAACAGTTTACCTACTAAAAAGCAGTGTTAACTTACCCAACAAAAGAAAAATACGGATGACCAGCAGGTATTGTGCAATGAAAAATGGCAGCACAGAGTACGGAGTAGACTGCTTTTGACCTTCAGATTCCCATAGCAACACGAGAACCAATCAGAAGCCAAATATTTTTTCTTTTACATTGAAGTTTTAACGACCACCGTGAGCAACACAATAGGCTATAAGAAGTCGCCCGTCCCTAATTTAGGGCCACTGGTTCCAGGAAAGTGAGAAAGCCAGTGCCGTAACACAGACATAATATCCATGCCTCACAGGGATTCGAATCCGGACCCCTTTCGGACGAATGATCAGAAACCATCGCTAAGACCACTACGTCACCGGGGCGGCTAATCCAGATTTAGAGCAGATGGGATTACGCTTGTTCCAACCTGTTCGTTATGTTGAACATTTTCCACAGGTTTTACTCTTTCGGTAGTATGCCCGTCCGTAATACAGTAAATTCGTTGTTAGGAAATATCTGCTTCATAGAACCTACTGTTGTTCTGCCGGGGAATCTCAAAATGTCCACAATAAACAGCCGTCCGCTATTTGGAATTGTACGTTATGGGAAGCTCCACTGTAATAAAAAATTCGATGTTCAGTTACAAGAAGTTAATATTTTTTTGTCTAGAGAGGTTTCGCAAATTCATCTAGAGTGCTGGCATGTTAGGAGGTAAACCACCATGTAGCATCATCAACGTTGTTGAAAATTATGCCTTTTTTTCAGTTGTTTCTACAATTTTGAAAGAAAGGGAATGATGCATTCCATGGCGTTCATAATTTGTGAAGGCTTATATAAAAAAAGCTTCCAAAATGTAAAGCTAAATGACTCCATCCAGTTAGTCAACAAATTTATCTTAATCTAATGGGAATTTATATTTATTTTAATGACAATGTTTAGCTATCAATGACTGCTTTAGCTTGTAATTCCACATGAAAGTCCTCCGTTCCTTCAATCGACGATGCAAGGGATAACTAGTTTGTTTTTTGTGCGATAGACCACTTTCCGATGCCATTTTACTAAATCACCAGTTTAATTTTTCGGCATGATGCATTGCTACATTTACTCGGAACTGTGTGTTTTGATAGTGCATTGGAAATCATGGTGAAATTAAACAGTTAAAGAGTGTTTCAAATTTAAACGCAAGGCAATGTGGAAACAGAGCAACCGTAAATTTCTCTTAAAATGGAATCAGAATAGGTGTCATTGTAACGACTGGATTCTGGGATGAAATTTTTAGGAAAACTGTACCAAATGTACTATGTGTTCGGCAAATCCTTTAAATAAGGCAAGTCTTTTCTTTCTGACAAACCTGATCTTGCCACGTGGGAACCTCAGGTTTTATCCCGGGCAGGTATGAGCGTTCGAACCACTAAACATCTGCCGTGCGTCGGTTGGGCACATTAAGCCTTCGGTGCCCTGGTACTGGCCCCCGGGTAATAAATAAGGACATCTTCCTCCCCCTTTTTACCTCGTTTCCGTGTCACTTTCTTATCGGGCACTCTAGCCCAGATATTCTAGGTTCTATTTCTAAAGGTTGTTTAAGACCTGGGGTCAGGCACCCTCTTCCTAAAATCGTCTACATTTGATCTGATCTGATCTTTTTCTGAATTCTCCATTTCGGCATATTCACTAGTAAACACAGCTAGAATTGCCAAGTGCCGGCATGCAATTTGAAACCTCACTTACGACATTGACAGAGGGCATCTGCATTTTTTTGTATTACAATGATGTGATTCTTCCATATCCTTGTCTTTTTCTCTTTTCTAGATATGGTATTTTTACTTACAATTTGGTGGGTCACCGTAAGAAGAAGTTCATTTTGCTGCTCATTCTCTGTGGTATTGTTTGGGTTTGTGCCTTGCTACTATGTCCGACACTTTATACAAGTTTTTAATGTCTTACATACATTTATATTTCTTTGTTTCCCCTTCCAGTGAAGCCCAAAGTGACATGCATATAATTCGTGACCTAAGTGTCTCGATCCATTTACTTATGCAAAATCATAAAATGGAAATTATGCAAATTACTAAAATAGCCTCTGATATTGTCAACTAGCTTGTGTGCTACGTGTTCTGATTTTCCAGTGCTGTTTTATATTTAAGTTGCTTTATTTTCATTAGTTGCCTCACTGTTTTACCAGCAGTATGGCTAATAACATTTTAATAAAGATTTTCTTACATGTAGCCTGGGCCCATTCCGGTAAAATATTGCAGACAGCGCACGCTTTAATGCGAATGGCATTAGGTTACATTTATTTCCTTAGTTCCGGAAATAGTGTAATTTTTCTTTGCTCCGGAGCTCTTGGTGTCAGCTCAATTGTGTCGCAACTCTGTCGTTTTCGTGTTGCAGAACTACGTGTTACAAGTTGCTTCAGTCCGCGGCAGGCATTTGATGTTATCTGCTTCCTTCGGAAATAGTGTATTATTCCTTTGTGTTGTCGTCACCGTCTTCAGCTCAGGGCTGGTTGAGTCTCTCAAAGACAAATGTTTCCATCTATGAGGATGTTGGAGAATTAACGAAGCCGGCTCGCTACTCGTCTGCTGCATACCTGGACAAGGGACAAAGTGTGCCCGGGACCAACTTCGAAGGGAGCCATCTACGCATTCGAATCCTCAAAAGAGGGATTCTGCAGAAACCCCCAGAAAAAACGCTGATTAGGTGGCCGGAAGAATAGGAATTAGAACACCCGACAGAAAGGTCAGCTTCCCGCGCAGTGCACAGCAACTTACTAACTGCCCTGACCTGCTGGTTATACCTTTGTCTGTTATATATAAATGAGATATATAGTGCGCCTACAAGAACAAAGCGCTAGCCCAAAATAATAGCATGGAGATAAAAAGCAGAGAAGAGAGTGTAGTTGATAAACCCATTTTTAAGTAAGAAAACCACATGCTGTTAACAGCACATCATGTTAATATGAAAAACAGAATAGAAATACATGTACGAAGTTCGAACGAATGACGTAGCCGCACTAGAATTGAGTGGAAATGCTCCCTGTTAAATGTAAGATAATATTTAAATTTGCTTGAAAAACCTGGTTGTGTTTCCGACGTTATTGTGAAAAAATCAGTGTGTATACCGTCACCTATGGGGATCCAGCATCTTCGGTTGTCAACTTAGGAATATGTCTTCCCAGCTCCTAGAAACGTGTCGGCATATCCTGGTGAATTTCTAAGTTGCAAGTATTAGGACATTTTCACACAATTTTCATAGCATATCCAACTTGGGAAATATGGATGGTTTTGGGAATTGAACTAGTTGTACCTCTTTAGATACAAAGCAGAGAAGAAGCAAAATTCACCTATTTGTGAAACCAACCGCAGTTGAAATATGTTATGCGCTTTCCCAAGCGTTTTTGTAAAGGTACACTGTCATCTACATTACATAACTTAAAATTCTCATTAATTGTAATGAACCTAGTTTTCCGAATATTAAACTGCTTGTTCCTAATACTGAGTTTGAAGAGCATGAAATGCAAGAGCAATTTAGTTTCACAACATACATCTGTACTTAATAGAAACACTTATATAAGTAACGAAAATTACATTGTTTGTTAAAACTTGATATTTAGCAAATTTTGTCATCAAATAGTGAGGAATACAGAGATATTAGGTCCCATACTTACGGCATTCGATATATACATCCTTTATACTAATCCTTCAGAAGGTGCAGAATTCTACCCAAGAATAGAGAATATGTGAAAAATGAAGAATAATATATGAGAAATAATGGTAAAGAAGTGTGAAGTAATAAATGTTTCCCTGAAGTGAGTATTGGGTCATGACATCATGAAATATCTCATTCATAACACTTTCAAAGTGTTCATGTGGGACGGAAGTGTATGTACATTCCTCAATGGTCTTTCTCCACGTGTGTAGTAGATCATCAACTGTCTGAGAATGAAATGTGAAAGTCCCTCTTCTGTACAACTATGGTAGTCCATAAGACGGCGGATATTTTCGTATAATTTTTGGCTACTAATTTTTCTTTATTCCACAGTTATCATCATCATCATCATCATTGTCAACCATTATCAATCCACTGCTGGACGAAGGTCTCCCAAGTTTCCTCCACAACGGTCTGTCTTGTGCCAGTCTCCTCCATGTCACCCCTGCATACTTTCGAATTTCATCCACCCATCTCCCATGTGGTCTTCTTCTGGGTCTTTTCCTGTCCCTTGGAATCCAATCTAAAATTTCGGCTGTCCATCTATGGTCTGTCCTTCTGGCAGTATGTCCAGCCCATTGCCATTTCAGGGATTTAACTCTGATCATGATGTCTTCCACTCTTGTCATTTTTCGGATCCACGAGTTCCTCTTCTTATCTCTCCTGGTTACACCAAGCATGCACCTCTCCATGCTTCTTTGAGTTGTCTGCAGCCTTTGTATGTCTCTTTTAGTTAAGGTCCACGTCTCTGCACCATACGTAAGCACTGGAAGGATGCATTGATCAAACACTTTTCTTTTAAGACATAATGGCATATTGCTCTTGAAAATTATGTTGTTTCTTCCAAAAGCTCTCCAGGCAAGTTTTGTACGCCGATTAATTTCTTCATCAATGTGACCCTCACTTGATATCTGCTGTCCAAGATAAACGTACGTGTCTGTTATCTCCAGCTTTTCTCCATCAATCGATAAATCTTCATTTCTTGTAAAAGCATTGAACATCACTTTTGTCTTCTGAAAGTTCATTTTTAATCCCACTTCTTTACTCTTGTCAGCAAGTTCCTGGATCATACTCTGCAGCTCTGATGGGGTAGTTGCAAAAATGACTACGTCATCAGCAAAACGAAGGTGGGTTAGATAATCTCCATTAATCTTTATCCCCTTGTTTTCCCAGCTCAGCGACTGAAAAACACCCTCCAATGTGGCATTAAAGAGCTTCGGAGATATGGTGTCACCTTGTCTCACTCCTTTCCAATTTTTACGTGTGTTGTATTTTCAAACAGCCTAATCTTTGCACTTGCATTTTCATAGATGTTATTAATAATATTAATGTATGCATCTTCAATACCGCAGGTTTTCAGAGCCATTGTAACTGCTGATGGTTTCACCGAATCAAAGGCTTTTTCATAATCGATAAAAGCCATGCACAATGGAAGTTCATATTCCCTCGCTCTTTCAATTAGTTCTCTCAGCACGTGGATATGATCTATTGTGCTGTAGCCACTCCTGAATCCAGCTTGTTCTCTCGGTTGAGCCATGTCCAGTGTTACCTTCAAGCGGCGTGAAAGAACTTTAGTGAAGATTTTATAAACTACTGATAGGAGGCTGATAGGTCTGTAGTTTCCGAGATCCTCAATGTCACCTTTCTTATGTAGCAGGATCATTGTAGCGGTGTTCCAATCCTCAGGAATCTTTCCTTCATTAAGGCATCGACTGAAAATTTGGGCGAGTACTGTTTCGATTTCTCCACTTGCTTCTTGTATGATGTCTACAGTAATTCCATCTTCTCCTGGAGCTTTTCCTCGCTTCATGTTCTTGATTGCATGTGCAACTTCTGCTGGAAGGACTGGAGGAACTCTGGTACAGGTATCTTTCATGATGTCTGGAGTGCATATATCATCCCTTTCATATAATTTGGAGTAGAAATCTTTCACTCTTGTCAAAATTTCTGCCTCTATTTCTTGTTACAGAACCATCTTCTTTTCTCAGTGCCATAATCTGTTTTCTTCCCTTACTGAGATGTCCCTTTGCTATCTTTAGGCTTTGGTTGTTTTCAATTGCTTTCCTCACTAGTTCACAGTTGAATTTCCTTACGTCTTCAGTGATACTTTTTCTTACTGTCTTGCATAGCTCTATATATTCCACTTTGGAAGTCACATCTTCTTTAGTTGTCCTCATCTCTCTTCTTTTTTGCATCAACATTTTGGTTTTTCCTGATAATTTGTTCACATGCAACTTGTTCTTAGACCCAGCTAATTTTGTTGCTGTTTCCATAAGAGCTTTCGTTACTTTTCTGTTAACTTCAGAGATGTCCACTTCTTCCGATGTTAGGCCTTCTAAAGCAGAGAACCTGTTCTTCAGTTCCAACTTGAAGGTATTATGGTGTTTTTTAAGGTTGACTAAAAACCATGACTGCCATCTCAAAGTGGTAGCTAATAAAAATGCGTCCAATCCATGAGGGCGGATGTTGACTTCTGAAAAACGGCTATATATCTGGAAGTAAAGTTCGATTTTAGCATTCCGTTCTTTCAATGAAATCTTGAAATGTGTCCTATGTTTAGTGTTATTTTGTGTTGTCGATATGTGCAACCCGTAATTGGCAAATAATGGATTAATATGAACTGAATTACATCATTTAAAAAAGAGATGAACAGTTGTTACGAAAAGTAAAATCTCATAATATTCTTATATTGTTTGGTATTTTGCCAAAAGTTTTATTCAACGCCGAAGTAATTCAAAGTTTCTTTTTATGGGCTCGATAATCTCCTTTTCGATTTCGTGACGATCTCCTTGGAAAGTTTCTTATGCGTCCCCACCTTTCTTCCTCGCATTCAACAAAGATGTGTGTACATCACGTGACTCTGTTCTTCCTTTTGATTAGCAGATTATGAGTAAATGATTTTTTTTTTTTTGATTGGAGGTTAAACGACCACCGTGAGCAACTCAATGGGCTATAAGCAGTCGCTCGTCCCTAATTTAGGGTCACTGGTTCCAGGGAAGGGAGGGAGCCAGGGCCGTAAGACAAACACAACATCCATGCCTGACCGGGATTCGAACCCGGACCCCTTACGGACGAATGATCACAGGCCAGCGCCTTAGACCACTGCGCCACCGGGGCGGCTAAATGATTTTGGTCAAATGGATTCCATTTTTCGTTTTCCAACAGTTGGACTGCAAGTGAAACAAACTCTTCACCTTTTTTTAACCGTGGCTTTTGTAGATCAGATTGGTAAAATGTGGCCTGACTGGTGTTACGTAGTTTTTCTTGTAACTGCCTTAGAGCTAATGCACGGCATTCAGTTATTATGTAACTTTTTTTCAACAGCACCTGCTTTTAAACTGAATATTTTAGTACCTCCTGATGTTTGTGTATTTCTGTGGAATGTCTTCTCCAATGTTTGATCCGCAGAAAAGCCGGAAAATTTGTTTTTTGCTCCTAATTGAACAGAAAACCTTCCATCTTTGAAGTATTGACTTATTTCTGTCTCATTTTTCTTTAAATTAGGTATTTCTAAACAAAGATTACACGATAGGTATCGGGAATAGGACAGACCTGCGGGTTCACAACAATACTTATGAATTTCCGTGCTTGAGATTAATTGATGCGCATTGTGTTAACAGGACCTGGCCGAGAACGTCGACAGCAAGAGACGTAAAATAATAATGAAGAGGTTAATCAGTAGATCAACTGTTCGCCAAAAGGAAGTGAAGCAACTCGCTGTCTATTTCTTAGAGAAAAAACATGCCATCACTACTATGGTGGCTGCAGAGGAGGAAGGCTTAATATCGCTAACCGTAAATAAAATTCAACTCCTTCCTCAACAAAAAAACATTTCAAATCCATTTAATTTTGGGAAAGCAAAATTATGCCCGGTAAATATCCAACCTTCCTACACCTGAAAAATATTGAAAACATCTACGTACAATCGGTATAAAATTTGACTTTCTCAAAAAAACCCAGACATTCTTCACTGAGTTTCAAAACTTGGAAATGATGGACGACCCATCATTCCACAACTTTGGTAGGTGTTATTCTCCAAGTATTCATTCCTCTAAGCTAGCCGCGGAGTACTTGGTGAAGGTTTTAAAACAAGGCTCGGGGTGCAAGACATTTGATGCACTTCGATTTGGAATAATAGCAAAGCTGGCATTCTAAACTTACAAGGCTTCCTTCGCACAAGCTCATCATCACAAAGTCACCTGAAAAGATCATTTCACATGGTATACTAAGGCTCCACTGTGTTTATGATGGACGACCCATTAGGCCAAACTGATTTGGGATGGACAATCAATGCTGATGATTCAACATTCTTGCTAGACCCTTGCATTAGTACTTGCGAAAGCTGTCATAGAAAACGACGCAGGGGCCGCAGAAACAATGTTTCTTGTACGTGCTTTTGTAAATGCAACATGTCTTGTGGCATTCATAAACATGTTTAAAATACTTAAAATGACCGTTTAACACTGCGTATAATTTGTGATTCTTTATGTATCGTAATTTAATAGCGATACTTCAATACATTATTATCAATTCCTATCTTGTACGGTTTTTCGTTTTTTTTTTTTTTGTTTTTGTTTTATCCTTCAATATTCACAGCCAAGTGTCCCAGTGGAGTAAAAATAGTCTTATCTTATAGGAAATTTTACGAGAAATCCAAAATCCATGGCATATTCCGTATAGGTATACTAGAAAGAACAGAAAATTACGAAATTCAATACCAACTAGTACGTGTATATGTCCAAAACAAAATGGTGTCCTATAAAATGTATGCCCTGGTTACCACATGTCTACCGAATATTTTATCGGTTCTTTGGGCATGCCCTAACAGGATCTAAAGAGAGATCTTGTCCACCTCAAAATTCCGACGCGTCTTATTGCCAGGGACTGACATATATTTGAGGAAATGCCTTCGCGCTTATTTAATAGCCCATGTACTTTCAGTTTCGAACCAGAAAATGTTGGATAATAAAAGTACTTTCTGCATTGAACACAAAGAATAATCCTTTACTACCGACGTCCTTTGAATTATTTCCATTCAACGGGCATGGGGATAATGTGCTCTTCCTTGTATTTTTCTGGTAGGAAATCCCAATGTTTATTGCAATACGGAACCCTATTGATGCTGCCTGATCTTATGCTATATTTGAAACGAAACCTATTAAGGTGTTTCTGAACATTCATAGCAACACAAGCCCCTAAAATGAAAATATATCTCTAACTTATATATACTTAATTTATTCGATTAATTACTGAGAGCTGTTGATTTAGATCTTGCACAAGAAACGAGTTGCATAACATTCTCCCATTATTTTTAATATTACCATTTGATACTCAAAATAAATATATATTTATCGACGTATATACACACTGATGTCGTGAAATTAAAATAACTGAAGAACTGGATAGAAATGCTATTCCGGTATATATTAAAGTCAGATTTTTAGGGAACAATACTTATGGTACAAAATGTCAGGGATAATAAGAATAGATCTGCAAGTGTTGTACAACAAACAATATATACTACGAACGGCGATAACGGATCATACGAGGCATGGCACTGATTGTAAGAAGTTCTCAATATAGCTCTTTGGAGTATCATCCCATGTTGTCCCGAATCAGTTATAAACTCATCTTGCGTAAAATGGCTAAGGAGACTGGCTAGCAACGCTAATAAAAAGAAATACAATACTATTGCAATGACAGACAAATTATGCTGATCCGCAGGCCTGGGAAGATCTGTCACAATCCCGGCATCCACGAGCTGTAGGATATACCTCATCACCTGCTGTCTGGCATTGCTCTCTTTAAGTATTACATTGAAAAGACAAAACTCATGGGATACGTACTTAGTATCGTGTAGCACCCCCTCTAGCCCGGCGAAGTGCAGCAAGTGCACGTGGCATCGACTCCACAAGTGGCCGGAAAACATCTGGAGAAATGTTGTGTCATGGCATCTGAACAGCTATAGACAGTTCTCTCGTATCTGTAGGTGCAGGATCTCGGTTGAGAATGGACCTTTCTGCCACGTCCCATACGTGCTTTATTGGGTTCATACAGGGCGACCATGGTGGCCACATCATCTGTCAGGACTGTTCAGAATGCTCCTCGAACCAATTTTGGACAACTTGGGCCAGATGATATCGTGCATTGTATTCCTGGAAAATCCTTCGCTGTTGGGGTAAATGAAATCAATACAGGGCTGCTATTGGTCACTCTACAGAACAACGAAGTGATTACCGGTTGATTACATGTTTACGAGGTTCAGAATACTCATCCGTGTGATTTAAAGACACCCCACACATGTATGGAACCTCCGCCAACTGCTGACAGCTTGGGTCCATGCCTTACCCGAATCATACCAGCAGTTCCTATCAACCAGTAGCCTACCTCATCGGACCACACCACATGTTGCCAGTCTTCCAGGGTCCAATCATCATGTTCACGAGCTCCGGTGAGGCGCTGTGTGCGATATCGTTGTGTTAAGAAAGGCACGCTTGTGGGTCTTCTTCTCCCATACCCAATGGACTCTAAATTACGCTGCACTGACACGATGGATTAATGAATCGCCTGACTCAGTTTCTCAATGCCTTAGATTTATTCGGAGAATTGACAAAAATGTACCTACTAACGAGGAAAATATTTAAAATATTTAATGAAGGGCGAAACAACTGCAATGGAATTTCTTAATTTCTTGGATTTGTGAAATGGATTTGGTTTAAATATGGACAAATTTGACTTCATTACGACAGATGGAGCACCACTCATGGTTGGAATGAAAAACGAAATGGTAACGTTGCTGAAGCATCAGCTAGCACAGCGTGAGAGAAAACTACTACAGTACCACTGCATCATTCACAAACAACATTTGTGTGCTATAGAATTGTGGTTTCCGCAGTCAATGATGGTTGTGAAATACACGATGAACTTTATTCGTACTAGTGTGTTACGACACAGAGGGTTTAAGTAATTTTAAGAGAATTAGAAAATCTTCCTTGCGATGTTGTGTACTAAACAGAAGTAAGATGGCTTAGTCGTGAAACTGCACTTAAGCGTTTTATGGAATCATTTGATAAAATTGTTACGTTTCTGCATGAAAACGGGAAAACAAACACGGAGCGTTTGAAACAAAGAAGTTCTCAATGCGATTAAGCGTTTCTTATTGATATAACAGGATATTTGTGTAATTTGAACATGAAATTGCCAGGGAAAAATGCGATCATTTTTCAGCTGGTGAACAACATGAATGCATTTAAAAGCAAACTAACATTTTTTCAACAACAGCTGCGAAACCAAAACGTTTTACATTTTCTCTATTGTAAAAGAATGATGGAAAACTTTCCTCACATGAAAATCGAATATGAAGCTCAAACTAATGTTAGACTTAAATCTTTCAACGAGCAGTTTTCAGAATTTGAGAAATGTATTAAAACTAATTTATTTGGCAATACATTCACCATGTCAGTGAACTCAGTACCAGAAAATATGCAGCTAAGTTTATTTGACTTGCGGAGCTCAAGTCTTGCAAAAATCCGTTCAAAGAGGATTCAATTCTTTATCTCTATGCATAATTAGCAGGCGAATTTTCATGTTTAAAACGTAATGCAGCTGTGTGCCCCACAATGTTTGCAAGCACCCATATCTGTGTGCAAACATTTGCATTGATGAATCAGAACAAACCGAAATCAAGAAACTGATTCACCGATGAAAATCTTTCTGCTATTTTGCGCATTGCTACGCTAACAATCGAACAAAATATCCGGAAGATAACATCAAAAATTCAAGATCAGCCATATAGTAACCACACTGGCCACTGGTGAGATATGTTTTTCAATTTTTTGGCCCACTACACAAAAAAAGGTTGTACACCTCTGAAATTGGTTTATAAAGTTAAAAAATATTACAACTAAGCGTGGGTAATTTGGGATTGGTTTACAAGACAAACCGCAACTCCAGATGCATGGTTCAAAGTTTCGTATAATAAAGATTGTTTCGTTTACTGCTCCCCATGTTATTTAAAAATTAGAGTTTTAAACATTTTCTATTGTACTTGGTGCACGGCCGTCGAGATAATAGGCAATTGGTTTAGATCAGTTAGGGACTTCGGTTTCAGGAAGATTACGTCCATTTTTTCCCATATTGTAATCATAAACACTGAAAGTGTCATTGTAATATGAACATCATTTGTTGATCCCTCGGTCCTGAAATTAGTTACGTTAAAATTTTCACCTGTGTTACGCAATTAATATTGCTATTTTCGAATATCACAATGGCAACTCAGGCTTTATATTTGAAGCTTCATGTACGCCTATATATTCAATATTTGTAGCTAGAATATCTAGTGAACACAAAAATAACTTTATAAAAACCCAATAATTCGAACTTTACTTTTTTCATTATTTTCTTTATAAAATGATAAAAAAAGGGGAGTTCAAATGACCTAATTATTATCCACGATACTTTTACCAAATACAGAAATATAACTTCGAATTCTACTTTTCTAGACAATATGGCCGTCAGGAAATTGAGCTACACGTAACTTGTATGATCTTATTGTCAAATGATAAATTATTTTCTACTAATAAAAATTATAACACCAACAAGGTGATAGGATTTTCTTACGAGCCAGTTGAAATATTACAGAATAATACTCTGTGTTTCAATTCTAAAAAATATGTTCAAACTTTTTTTTGAATTCCGTTGATCAGTTCTTTACAAGTTTAGGGACATTGTTTTCGCACGTCTTTATTACCTCGCCATGAAACAAAAATGTTTCATTTCGTCAGTACATTTTCTCTGAACACAGTAATTAAGATTTTTTGCAACTGCATTCTCGTGATCGGTTTTCTTCAATTTTGAAGAACTTTTTTTCTTGTGTTTCAGAAAGCACTTTTTTAGAATAACCCGTTTCTACTATGATGTTTTATAGAAATACGCCGTGTGAAGTTTTATGATTATAATTCACTGAATTCTGTGCCTAACGATAATGTAAAGGTGTGCGCTCTTCTATAATTATTTCATGGGTTAGTAAGCAAATATAGCAAAATGTTCTCTCTACTGTACTCATAAGAATGCTTAAAGCTGGGCCATATGATTTAAGAGCATTTCCTTTTTTACTCAATGTTTTGATTTTCTCAAAATAGGCTTTGAGATATATTTTCCGCTTCGGAAAAGATTTAACGGACGTGCACATTACAACTGAAATCTCGCTGTGATCTTTCTTGTTAAAGCAGTACAAAAGAACGAATGTAATTACATCATATTTCCTGCAACGAGAGGGTAGCACGAAGCAAGGTACCGAATCTACGAAGAGAGGAAGCTCATCTGTTCTAGAATTCCAATTTGTTCAAATTAAATATTATTCTGAGATGTAACGTCTGCTACGATTTATTTTATTTTATTAAATCCTCGTGTTGACTCTTAGCGTAAACAACTCTTTCATGGAATTATGTATAATTTCACAAAAATTGGGCGCACGCTGCTCTGATCAAAGTACGAGAAAAATTTCATAGCACTGATACGTTTTTATTCTTCCACATGTACATTTAAATACCAAAATTAAATTTCCTTAACAAACATTTTGCGTCCTTCATTAATTTTGAGAATTTCTATGTGATATACCGTAAAGCAACACTATGTTTCATATCAAACGAAAAATGTTTATTTTTATGATTTTGTTTGGTTAACACTCCATTGATTTCCTAAAACATGTTAAATTTTACATCTTCAGCGGTATTTCAATCGAAAAGTCTGATTAAATCTAAACATTAGAGATTTGGCTGCAGTACATTTCGTGTGATTATAAAACTGCCTGTGAGTCGGTCCCTCGTTTAAAGGAGCAATTACTTTTCCATACGTAGGTTCGAAATAAATTCTTCGGAATTTTATTTAGTAGGTTAGTTTGCTCGAATACTGAACATGTATTTTATAAAGAAAAAGTAAATTATAGACAAAAAGAAGCTTCATATTCTCAATTTTAACAGCTTTTTCCAAAGATGGCACCCGAAGAAAGCCTTCCATAGGGCCTAGTTGAATCTTGTAGGCTCCGAAGAGCAATGTAGAACTGCGCGCTAGTAGAGTTGTTCGGAACTCAACTAGCGCGGAAATGACGCACATTTGTAGGACACTTGCCCAAAACAAAACCAGGAAGTAAAAAACAGAGACGAATAAAATTGTGTTCCCTGTTTATTCCCTACTTCCCTTTCCACCCAGTTCGGAGTAAGAACACCATATGTTTTAATCAGGGCAACGTGTTAATATGAGGAAAGAGAAGTTAATGTAGAAGCGGATGAATTAGTCATACCATCGCACTAAATCTGAGTATAGGATGTCAGATGTCATTATATGTACCGCCCCTTGAAAATCCCTGCAGTGTTTCTTAGATTACTGTTAAAAACGCAGTTTGCTGACGATCCCAAGATCGCCGGACGGCATCTTGAAAGTATGCCATGTTGGCCTGCGTTCTATGACGTAGGAATGTGCTGCATCTCTCGTTGGATTTCAAGTTTGCTTGTGTTAAGATGTTATCGAACTTTCTTACATTCTGCAAATCACAGCTGGCACATTTTTATGTAACTCGAAGTTAATGCAAATTAATTGTAATACACTATGGCCATGAACTAGTATTTTTCCGAAACTAATGTGCGATGTTTTGTAAATAATTTCTGTTAATATATCTGAAGAATTCTTATTATCATCCTAGACATGTTTATCGATCTCCAGTGGATTTCTCTTAAAATGGCAATGTGTATATTGATTTAAAACTGAAACTGTTTATTCAAATTACGGTATATGTAAGGTACCACAAATGTTAACAACAAAATCATGTTAAAGTTTCTGCCCTGGAAAAACAAAAGACACATGTTTATTTGGTGCGAAATACGAATATATCCGTTCTCTCCTGCTAAGTGTCAAATATCAAGCTCTAAGATTGCCATGTATTTTCTATTTTTGACCGCAGTAAATATCCGTGAAAAATAATATATAATTTGCAATGAAAGATACTCTTAAATTTCTTGCTTGGGCGTTTAATAGAAATATACCCAGTGTGGCAAAGAATATTTCAGACTGGGTCTGTAAAATGAAATAGAAACAAGAAATTATAATTTGTTTTGGTTTGTTATTCAAAATAAGTCCCTCCGGCTTCAATACACTTGTGACAGCGATTTAATAATGATTCGAATGCCTAGTTTAGTTCATTTTGCGGAATTGCCTCCAATGCACGCGTCGAAGCTGTTTGTATGGTCAAAATATCATCAAAATAACACCCTTTTAACGTCATTTTAAGTTTTGGGAATAAAGAAAAGTCGCCTGGTGCTAAATCAGGCGAATACGGTGGAAGATTCAACACGCAGACGTTATTGTTCGCCAAAAATCTACGAACAAGAAGTGAGGTGTGACTGGGTGCATTATCGTGCAACAAACACCACCTGTTTTCATCCCGATATTCTGGACGAATGCGACGAATTCTGCCCATCAAACGCCTCAAAACATTTAAATAAAACTCACCAGTAATTGTTTGTCCACTTGGAACAAATTCTTTGTGGATAATAATCTTACTATCGAAGAATGTAATGAGCATTGTTTTGATTTTTGATGGAATATTTCTTGTTTTTTTGGCTTGTGGTGAGTTTTTGGACTTCCATTCCGCACTTTGTCGCTTTGTTTTAGGATCATATTGAAAACACCATGTTTCATCACCTGTAACAATCGATTTTACGAAGTTTGGATCATTTTCAGCGGCTGAAATGATGTCTCTGCAATGTGCACTTCTCCTTGATTTTTGTTCATTAGTCAACGTGTATGGAACAAACTTAGCACAGACTTTTGTTTTGCCCATATCTTCATGCAGGATGGTTCGAATCTCTTCTTTGTTAATGTTTAAAGACTCTTCCATCATTCTTAGTGACGCACATCGATCATTTGCCACGAAATCACGCACTTTTTTAATAATCTCAGGTGTCCTAGATGAACTTGGTCTTCCGGTACGCTTATCATCTTCTAGCGTATCTCTTCAGTCAAAAAAATGTTTGTGCCACAGGAAAACATTTGATCTACTTGAACAAAACTCACCGTAAACTTGTTTCATCATTTGGTACGTTTCCGAGGCACTTTTATCAAGTTTTGCGTTCAATTTAATAACAGCCCTTGGTTCCATCTTAATAATTCTACATGAAAAAAATTTTACTTCTCTAATGAACGGCCGATTCGTTTGAGTTACTTTAACAACTGCGCAGTACTTTTGGCAGAAAGCAAGCAGATGGTCACGGTTTATAACGAATTCGCGATTATACCGGTAACGTCACCGTAGGCTGAAATCTAGCACCAGTCTAAAAAATTCTTTGACGCACTGTGTAAGAAGCTCAGACTTCTCCCGTTAAAAAAAATAGGTGACACATGTTTTTATTTCTACTAATTGACTAACAATGCTAGCGCAGATTTTTGCAACAATCAGCTCAAAATTCGTTGCCATAAAACCTTGCCGAAAAACTGTTTTTCTAATTTTTTGTTAGTCCATTTACATTGCCAAATTATGTTCACATCAGTTGTGAACCATGCTCTGCTGCTTTGTAGTTTTATTTCCTTTCGTGTAAAAATATTATGTGTCTTCTCTTCGTATTGGCCTCATTGTTTTGAGATATTCATATAAAAATGATTTTTGGAATGCAAAGTTATTTAATTAGGTTAATGTTTCATTGTATATTAACAATTTATTTATGCCACATGGGTTCCTTAGCTGTCAGAAGCGCTGGTTTTGTCAGTGGAAACATTGGCCCAATTTAGTGACGTAAAACTGTTTCTAGCATTAAGAGTTGTTCATGGTGGTCATTATACTCCGAAATATGAAATGTTTCAATTTAGTGCAATTTTCAAAACGACGTTTGATTGCGCGCCCGTTGATTTAAATATTTCTACTAAAAGGCTGACGTAATAAGACACACGAAAAATTACATTTTAACAAAAGTTCAGAGTGAAACATTTTATCATTTTCGCAGACTTTTCTTACAATAGCGATTTGCAAGATTGTTAATTTTCACTTTTCGTATCTCGCACCAAATATTTTTTTACAATAGCGATTTGCAAGCTCGTATATTTTCCACTTTTTTGAGGCTCTCTTTAATGTATTGAGAGGTTATGTGTACTTTTACAAGTGAAAGAAATATCACATTGTATATATTAATATTTTCGTTCCTGACAGAAAATGTCTCTCTTTCAAAGCAATACCATACTCTCCTGGAAAATGCCTAAATGAAATGGCCTCATTTCTTTATATATATATACTTTTTGAGTTAAAAACAAAAAAAAATATTTAATTTGGGTTTGAATTAGCTCCATAGTTTTACTCTGAATAAATGGTTCAGCACAAAAAACAGTCATCTAAAAATAATTTTAGATGTGTGGAAATTTTTTATACAGAGTATACATCTGATTCAATCATATGTGATTGGAAATCGGAGAAACACATGTCTAAGGAGGGGGAATGGGAAGGGGAAAGATATAGGTACTACCATTAAATTCGAAGAGGATTTCCACTTTTGTAAGGTGCAAGAGACCTGACCTCGTGCCATATTTTTTATAAATTCAAAAGTTTTAAGCAAATGCACGCGTTATAAATAAACTTTAGCGATCAGAACTTAAAATGTGGATAATTTACTGTTCTTTGTTACTACAAAAGGAAATAATATGCCATTGCGTAAATTATAAGGTTTTCGAATGTTATGCAATAATTAATAACAATATGAAGTTTGCTTACTCATCATGCTGGAACCCATGAAACAATTCGTCTTTTTATAAACTACCGTCGCACGCTCGAGTAGCATTTTCCCTTCTGGAAATACTCAATTAGAAATCGTCATTTTAAATATTTCTTTGTGCTACGAAGTGTAACACCTTTTAGTACGAAAACAAGTAGCAGCATATTCTATTATGTTAAAAAATTTAATATAATACTGTTCCTTAAGCCACATCATGAGGACATTAACATCAGTCTAAAACAGTTAACTATCTTACTTCAAGATAAACCCTGTACCCGCAAATCCGGAGGAGCACATATTAACATGAAAACTGATATTTAGGAATTAATGTAACAAACATAAATCAAATCTTCGTGTTTTGTATACGTTTATATATATTTTTCATAAAAACGTTTTCACAAATCAGTCAATAATATATTCTCCTTTATTGTTCATGATATTTTGCCAACATTCCACTACGTTGTCAATGACTCGACGGTAGAAATCCCCGGGGTTTGACTCGAAGAAGTAATCGAGCCACCGTTTCAGCTCAACATCGATGCTAAACGATACACCTCGCAGACTGTTGGAGAGCGACCGGAAGAGGTGATAATCTGAGGACGCTAAATCAAGAGAATGCGATTGGTGCGAAAGAATTTCCCAACCGAGATCTTGAATAGCAGTTTTGGTCAGATTAGTGTCGTGGCGGCGAGCGTTGTCGTTTTGAAGAAACACACTGTGCCGCACGTTGGGTCGCTTTAGCTAAATTGCCCCGTTGAGCCGGTGTATTTGCGGAACGTAAAGCTGTGCATTGATAGTCGTATTCGTTTCAAGCTATTCATAGTGGATTACTCATACCCAATCCAACCATAAGCATATCAAGGTCTTGCGTGGGTGCAGCTCGGCGCTTGCTAGAGGTGTTACCTGCAAGTGAGGACTCAGTCATTCTTTCCTCTGCTGCATATTGACATAGAGACACCATTTTTCATCTCCGGTGACGATCCGGAAAAAGAATTTATGTTTGTGTCTACGAGTAGCCTGGTGTCGAGCGATCAAACTGGGGATAGTAGAGCAGTGGAGTTTGTTTCTTGTGTTTAGAAAATGTGGCACCCATGCACCGAGTTTCTGTACCTTACCCATTGAGTGAAGCTGACGGGCGACGGCATCATGAGAGCATCCCATCTACTGAGCCAACTACCTAGTGGATTGATACGAATCGTCGAGAATGAGTTCATTAATTCATCCTCATTGAACTGAACAGGTCTGCTGCAACGCAGAGAGCCTGTGAGGTCGAATTTCTCCTTCTTGAAGCGTGAATACCATTTCAGTGCAGTTCTGTCAGTAACAGCGCCTTCTCCGTACACAGCACAAATGTTTTGAGCAGCTTTGGAACCTCGATTGAAAGCGAAGAGAAGCCGGTGCCGAAAATGCTCATTTCTATCTATTTGGCTCTCCATCTTCATATGGCTAGAATTGTTAAATCAAGTGTAATATCGAAAGCGATCAACAAAAATTGTACAGGAAGAATGGAGCTAAAACAAATATATATCCCTATGATCAAAATATTGTTCGTGCTTCTTAAAATAACATTGGAAAAAACCGAACGAACTTATCTGACAACCCAATAGCAATGGGTCTGGGTCAAAATACCGACACCCAAAACACCGACAGGACAAAACACTGACACCCGAAACACCGACACCCGAAACACCGACACCCAAAACACCGGCACCCAAAACACCGACAGGACAAAACACCGACAGGCCAAAACACCGACAGGACAAAACGCCGACAGGACAAAACGCCGACAGGACAAAACACCGACAAACTATTAACATTTTAATTTCTCACATTTGCCCACTTTTAAACTTCAAGCCTTGTATCGTACTTCTTTGACAATAGTCGGCGCTGCAGTACCAATGCAAAATTTCCTTTGTTAAAACTAGGAGCTGTATAAAAATTTTACTTTTACCTGTGTATGTAAAATTGATTGTTTGTTTGTATGTCCGCTATACAAATCTACAGTTTTCAATTTAGAACCACCAAATATGGTATACTACCTCATGGTACTCTAAGTTAGACCGTTGTCTGTTTGAGGAAGGGATCGGGGTCCGAGGTCAAGGGGGCCCCCATACAACATTTTCGTAAAATCTACAGTTTTCAATTGAGACCCACCAAATTTGGTACACTACCTCATGGAACTCTTATATTGGACCGTAAACCCGTTTTGGAAGGGATCGGGGCCCGAGGTCAAGGGGCCCCATACAACATTTTCGTAAAATCTACAGTTTTCAATTGAGAACTCCCAAATTTGGTATACTACCTCATGGTACTCTAAGTTATACAGTGAACCCTTTTTGGAAGGGATCGGGGCTCGGGGTCAAGGGAGGCCCATACAACATTTTCGTAAAATCTACAGTTTTCAATTTAGAACCACCAAATTTGGTATACTATCCCATGGTGCTCTAAGTTACACCGTTGACGGTTTGAGGAAGCGGTCCGGCACGGGGTCAAGGGGGCACCTACAAAATTTTCGTAAAATCTACAGTTTTCAATTTAGAACCACCAAATCTGGTATACTACCTCATGGTACTGTAAGTTTGACCGTAAACCCTTTTTTGGAAGGGATTGGGGCCCGGAGTCAAGAGGGCCCCATACAAAGTTTTCACAAAATCTACAGTTTTTAATTTAGAACCACCAAATTTGGCATACTACCTCATGGTACTCTAAGTTAGCCCGTAGACGGTTAGAGGAATGGTCGAGGCCGAGGTCAAAGAAGCCCCTACATAATTTTCATAAATTCTACAGTTTTTAATTTAGAATCACCAAATTCGGAATACTATCTCATAGTACCCTAACTTACACCGTAGATGGTTTGGGGAAGGGGTCGTCGGGGCCCGGTGTCAAGATGGCCCATACAAAATTTTAGTAAAATCTACAGTTTTCAATTTAGAACCACCAAATTTGGTATACTATCTCATGGTACTGTAAGTTAGACCGTAAACCCTTTTCGGAAGGGATCGGGGCCTGAGGTCAAGGGTGCCCCATACAAAATTTTTGCAAAATCTACAGTTTTTAATTTAGAACCACCAAATTTGGTATACTACCTCATGGTACTCTAAGTTAGACCGTAAACCCTTTTTGGAAGGGATCGGGGCCCGGTGTCAAGATGGCCCATACAAAACTTTAGTAAAATCTACAGTTTTCAATTTAGAACCACCAAATTTGGTATAATATATCATGGTACTCTGAGTTATATCGTAGACGGGTTTTGGAAGGGGTCGGGCCCGGCGTGAAGGGGCTCATACAAAATTTTTGTAAAAAGTTCCATTTTGTACGTTTAAGAACTTCAACGCCATTCAGTACTCCAATATTCGATCTACGGTCTAAGTTGGAGACCGCAGATAACAATAAAGTGAGAAAATTTCCATTTAATGGTGTATTAGAAACACAAATTAATAAACGTTAGTTTTCGTCACCAACGGACTGCTTCTTCAGGAAGAAATACAATGTAATGTAAATAGAGAGTTCCAGATATTTAAAATTCGAAACGGTAAACAAAAGGATGATCAATGCCAGTGTCAAGTCGCATGCACTCGACGTGTCACAGGTACATTACATTTCAATGTCGCTGGATTCTCAGAAGTGCACGCCAGATGCACGGCTGTTCTATGGATGTCTTTTCGAGGGTAAATATTTCCATTCCTTGTCCTTTCTTTTTTGTTTCGTAAAAGTAAATTAAGTAAATCAATTTTTTATTTTTTTTTATTTTTTACAATTTCAGCCATCCCGGCAACTTTTTTTTTTTTTTTTGCAGAAGTATTACTGCATCAGCCAGTCTCTGGCATCATTGGCGGGCATTAATTTGGAAGAACCCTGCTTTTTACACGGACAACTTAACGTTGCGTGCTCAGGGGTTGACAATCCTAAAAATCTGTACGTTTTTCCTCCCAATTAATAAACTAAAAGTATAGTTTATCAAAAAGCAATAACCTAAATAAATTTACTGGAAAATTACAGAAATACCTTTTTCATTTATTAACTTTCACCAGGTGAGCTTGGTGTTTCCACGAATAGTAATATTTACCCGGGAAATACCGTGTACCCCTGCTGGTTTGAGATATAAATTATCTCGGTTTTGCAGATTTTTCTCAGCTACACTGCTCCGTGAAGCAGCAGGAAAAAGTTGTGTTTTAACTTTCGTGTTTTTAATCACGGGGACCTGGGCAGTTTCAACAATTCTTAATCCCCTGTACTCATGTTCATAACGTTTATATGGCAAGACATGTTAATGCTTTTCAAGGTACATAAATTGCCTAAGTGTATTGGTCCAAAAATTATGTTTTTTTAAGTCCATTGTATTTTTCCTTCATACTGGCCCCACTTATTCCTTCATATTGAACTTGGCCACGCATATCATGAAAGCTGAAATCTTCAAAATTTAAAAAAAAAATTGAAAATAAAATGTTAGTCCTTTGCCTGTAGTATCCGTTAGTGAACAAAAAAATGAATCTTTTTGCTCTGATTTTAAGTCGTTTTCTATTGAATTATATCTCTTTGCTCTGATTTTAAGTCGTTTTCTATTGAATTATATCTCTTTGCTCTGATTTTAAGTCGTTTTCTATCAAATTATAAAATGAATTAAATTTTTACAAAAACAAATGTGCCACGTAGCATTTCCATTTTTCACAATAAAACGCTTTTTTAGCTTTTGCCATGTCTCGGTTATTAATTTATTAACCGTAAAATTTGATTTGGGATTCTTGCCGACCCTCGGAATTTGGCTGATTGGCACGTCTCTAGTTCTCGCTATGACGTCACAGCACCCATGAACCGTTCTTTGCAGAAGCTTAGAATACTAATCTTTAAACAAAGGAATGTCCAAGCCCTTCTTTTTCTATAGCCCTGGTCTGTCGCCACCTTTACGAAAGCTCAGAGATGTAATAGAAAAGATAAGCAGACAATGTGGGGTACTGCAAGTTTTAACCACGGGAGAAATCCCTGGGAGAAAGCCAGTTTGTCTCAGCCTCACAATGCGCTTTGTTGAGATGTATGATAGAGATAAGCAACAACCTGCGGCCAAAAAATCATCTTACAATGAAAGCTAATACCTCCCACCTATCTAATGGCCTTCCTCTACTTACACTCCTACGGAAAGGTGAGAAGGGAGCAGGTTATC
Source organism: Macrothele yani (assembly GCA_039090855.1). Classification (NCBI taxonomy): domain Eukaryota; kingdom Metazoa; phylum Arthropoda; class Arachnida; order Araneae; family Macrothelidae; genus Macrothele; species Macrothele yani. The sequence goes on from CM077021.1 coordinate 57,519,724, forward strand.
TGGCAGGTTATTGTATTCATTAACCTTGGACCGAACCCCACTCCTTGGAGCGGGGGAAATAACGTGATCTAAGAGCACTAGTCGTTTTGTAATCAGTCTGTTTCTCAGTTCCATAAGTAACAGAGGTTTTGAAGAAGTTCCAAGCAAGAGCCGCGGATGGCTTAGGGGTTAGTGATTCAGATTATCGATGCAAGGTCCCCAGTTCAAGCCTGAGCTGATCTTTCGGAGATTGTGTGATTTACTAACAATCGCTGAATATCGGACGAGCACGTTAAGTGACGGCCCCCAGGCTGCACCCACTGGTTAAATGGGTTTTTTTCCTACGTCCCCCTGAAATTCTCTCACCCCTCTATGTGCATTTTCGTACTTGTACGGTGGCGCCATCTACTGTACTCTAATCTCACTACAAACGTTTCTGTCAAAGTCGCTAGACTTGCTCTCATTCCTTCCGTTTCTGTGTCCTGCCCAAAAGGCGATCTCGCTGTAGGTGGCTGGAACCTAAACTCTACTCACTGTGGACGGAAGTCCTACAAGAAAATGACAAATACTTGATTCCACTTGATACTTGAAGTTTAAGGCATAACCATGTCGGAACTATGTACGTTTGTCGATTCGCAAACAGGAGGGAAAAAACTGAGTTTAAATGGATTTCTTTTCCTTAAAAAAAGACAACGGTGTAATATATTTTACTGGATATGCGATCAGAAGAGTAATGGCTGCAGAAGTAGAGCAATTACATCACTTGCAGGTGAAGAACATTATCCTATAAGTGCATCCGAGCATAACCATGCTCCTGAAAGTGCTCGATCTAAAGTAGCCCAAAAGATTGCGGACATCAAAGAGAAGGCCAGAACCATCAACGATTTACCCCTGCGAATTATACAGGATGTAGCCTCCGAAATGTCTCTTGTGGCTCATCAGAGCATGCCGTCGAAAGAAGCACAGAGAAAATTGATAAAAAGAACTAGGAGGGTTGAAATGCCACCTGAACCTGCAACTGTGGAAATACTAAATATACCTGAGTTCTTAAAATACACAGAGGACGGGGAATTATTCCTATTAAAAGATTTCTATGAGAGCAATGAAAAAATTTTAATTTTTTCAACAGAAGCTAATCTCAAAATGTTGAGTGAAGCTGCATTTTGGGTGATGGATGGGACTTTTAACCAGTGCCCAATATTTTTAAACAGCTGTATTCAATTCACGGTCCCGTGGGTCCTATGAACAACTGTAGAGTTGTGCCGTTAGTTTACGCTCTAATGACTAGCAAATCGCAAGCCAGTAACTTCTCATTCTTTGAAGAGCTAAAGACATTTGCCACTCAAAAAGATATTATTTTAGATCCACAGTGGGTGATCACTGATTTTGAGATGTCAGTCATCAATGCTGTAAGGGCCGCCTTTCCAGGTGCTAGACACCACGGATGCTTCTTTCATCTTGGACAAAACATTTGGCGCAAAGTTCAGGCTACTCTTGGCCTGCAATCGAGATATTGTAGTGATGAAGAGTTCAGCTTGATAGGTCGACATCTTCCGGCGCTTGCTTTTCTTCCTCATGAAGATATTGCTAATGCCTTTAACGAGATAAAACTATTGTTTGATGACGAAGCGGAAGAATTAGTCAAATGGTTTGAAGACTGCTATGTCTTGGGAAAAGTTCGTCGTACAACACGTAGCGGTGAAGAACGACGAAACGAGCCACTCTTCCCACCAACTCCGTGGTCAGTGAATTCAGGAGTGATCCCACGCACTCAGAACAAAGTTGAAGCATGGCATCGACGATGGGAGCTTCTGATTGGGCGTGCCCACGTTTCGTGTTTTCGGTTAATAAAGGAACTGCGAAAGGAAGAAGCTTCTGTTCAAAGAGAAATAGAAACAAAAATGCGCGGAGTAGCTCCTCTTAGAATTAAGAAAAGTTTGATTCGCCGCTAAGAAAGAATTCAAAGAAACGTAAACAGACGAGAGGAACGCACGATTGTTGAATTTTGTAGAGGCATAGCCTATAATTTAAATTTGTGAAGTTAAAAAAAATGTGATATTTAAATATGATCAGGCTAATAAAAGTTTTTGCATGTGCTGCACATGTTTGGCAAGGTAATTTACTCGTTACTTATTTTATGTAAATTACGGGTAATTTACTAGCGATTTACTTGGCGTAGTAAACCAGTTCTTCATGAAAACGTAAATAACTGATTTTCTTTCATGCATTAAAAATATGATGGCGTTTTATTTTATGTACGCTAAGCTTGCCTCTTTTTTCAGGTTGTGGATTCCTGGGGGTGCGTGTGTGTTTGTTCATTTATTTGTTTTTTGTATGTTTGTGACTGAAAGTGGGAACTATGATGGGTGTGGTGTGCCGGTTCAGAATGCGTGCGAGGCCTGGCGGAGGTGAGAGTCACCACTGGGTGGGGTTAAATGGGCCTTTGAGAGTTCTTCTCTTTGGTTAGCATGTATCGAGGGTTCATGTGCTGCTGTGGAACCGCGGTGTGTGTATGAGTGGTGTGACTGTATCACCTGCCGATCTGACCTCATGACTACAATATTCATGAGGGGAGGCGAGGCACTGTGTTTTCGGTGATTTGGGCAAAAATCAGCTAAAGTGCATTTACGGGTTCACTGTAACTGGCTTCGTATACTGGTGGGAGGGTGTCGTGCGAGTGCCCATTATGTCACTTCAGTGTAAAGTGCAAACTTATACTAAGACAAGAGTGGATGGACTAAGTTTCCTTTTCTCAAGTAAAGTACTCAGCTCTGTTGTTTCAGTTTTCAATTGTTGATATGTAAGGGCCTTATCAACAGAAAGGTGTGCTAACCCATATTGCTTTTGCCCCGCCCTTCCAAGAGGGCTCCGAAACCATTTCATTGTTTAGAATCTGTTTCTTTTACCTCAATATTTTTTAACAGTTTTCTTTTCTTTCATATTTTTCCTTTTGTTTCGTGAAAGCCATGGAATTTTCCTCTAATAATTCGCATGGAAAAATGTGATTGTACGTGCGTGAAACACGCATGCGCGCGCACACACACACACACACACACACAATAAGAGGAGCAATGATCGGCAAACGTGAAACTTAAAATCATTCACCTGCAATAGAAAATCAGATTCTGCGTGCAATTGCTTTAGATTTGTACTTGCTTCAGTCACAGTTAGATACAGTACTATTACGGAGCTTTGGAGTGGACGGTTTTATAACGGATTTTTGAATATAACAGTTTTTTTTTTGTTTTTTTTTTTGCTCCATCAAAACGTTTACATGTTTTCCTCCATTTCTTAAGATCTCAAGGTGAATGCATTTCTTGAGTGTAAACACTATAAAACAAACACTGCTCTGAACTTGAAGCATTATCAGAGATCTGTCATTGCTTTGAGATTTCTGAGGCAAATGAACGGGAAGACAAATGGTATGGCAGTAATTTCTGGAATGGGCTGGGTATTTTTAAGTGAAATATGTTGAGTATTAGATTTTTTATATTTTTTTTTGAAGGAAAAAAATCCTAATGTGTGTGTAAGGGCGGAAAGTAATAATGAGATGCATATCAATTAAGATATGATCTAATGCTAATTTATGTACATAAAAACAAGGAAATAACTTTATTTCATTAACTGTGTGCATATACAATGCCCAAGGTTAGAAGGGCGTCAGCCTGTCTGGGAAGACTGAATACGTCTTTTATGTAAAAGAATATCAGTATTGTTATATGCTTTGTTCTGTTTGTATAGAGTCTGGTTTCCACATGCAGAAGTCCGTTAGATGGAATGTGGGGTGTGCTTTCGTCGGGCACGGAGACAATAAGCGAGGGCGAGCGGTTTCCCAAAAGCAGGGGCGGCTGGGGTGCGGATTCGAAGAAAGTGTGCCTGCGGACAAAGGTCAGGTTCGCTTCAGGACCTGACAAGGTCAGCGCCTTGGAGTAGGTCAGCGCCTCGTGGTAGAGGGGGCCGAAAAAAGAAGGGAGGGGTCTTCTGGAGCGAGGGGGATAAGAGATAGCTTCGGAGAGAGAAGGAGGATTGCGAGGTGCGCTTGGACGGCGGGTAAACGTGCGGCGTCTATGCTCCAAGGAACGCAGTTCCTGTTACTTGTGTGAAGCTGAAGGCTTCGGGAGAAAGTGAAAAGGATTTGCAACGAGTGTCTGGAAGACGGATAGACGTGTGGCGTCTATGCACCAAGGAACGCAGTTCCTGATTTTTAGCGTGAAACCGAAATGTTTCGAGAGACCGTGTGGAGTCGGAACGACTCGGATATTAGAGTGGCGTTAGGGCAACGGATTGGAGATTGAACAATTCGTGACGAACGACGCATGCCACAAATTCGTCGCCGCGGACATTGGCACCGGAACCAGACTCTCACTAGTACTTTGATTCATTAAATTTATTATCTTTCTTATTCACGAAGTATTTATTGAAGTTGATGAAGTGCCTTACAGTAGCTATTCCTCCCTTCCTTGATTCGCGGATAATTACACAAAAAAGCGGAGGAAGAAGGGCCTGGATGATAAATTTATTATTAGTAAATTACGAGAGTGAGAATTTGCTGTAGGGGGAAGTTGTTAAATTAACTCACGGACGCCTATCGGAAAGAATGCGGGACTTAGCACGAAAGTCTATGTCTCACCCCTACAGTGTGTGAGTGCAATAAAGGCCCAGGGGTTTGAGAACCTATATTAATTTCAAAACCAGCTTAGCCGTTGCCGAACAATTTCTGTAACAGCACGCGGCCATTTAAAATTCGGGTTACGTCTCAAATGCGTGAGCTTATAAACACGGTTTGTACAAAGTTTTATACGCTTCTGGTACTATACGTAGGAACCTTCCTACACGTTCAGATTTTCCTATCTTGTTTCTCCCCTCTGGTGAAGGAGAAAGGATTTTTAGATGAAAGAAGGTGAAGAGCTTGTATAATGGCATAGAAGCTATCTTGCAAGAAATTTTTAGCTGGAATCGTTATAATCAAGCTAATAAAAGTCCATGAATAAAAGTTCATATCCGGTGACCACTTCTCCTTACCCGGAGATAACCAGAAACCTCTATGCCTTCACTCTCCATTACATTTCTTTGAGATGTATTTTTCAGGTAGAAACATTTTGGATAGAGACAGAGGTAACAGCGTGTAGGAGAACTGGCCATCAGAAACGTGGCCACCGGAGAACTAGCCACCGGGGGAACTGGCCAAAAAGATCTTAAGGGGCCATAAAAACATTGCGTTTTTGACCGCTTCGTTGCCACGTCCGTAGAGATAGGTTATCTGAGTCACATAGTTTTCGTATTTTCTTAATGGCGATATTTTATGTAATTCTTTATAAAGGAATGTTTATAATCTACAACTGAACAAAAGAATTTCAGGGTTTATGAATTACAATTCAACAAATTATCCGCGGGCATGTGAAAACGCAGGAAATCTGTCCGGATGGGGTTGGGGTGGGATTTAATACCAAAATATTGAAATATAAAGAATTTCTGGTTCGATCCGGAGATTTTCGGCGTTTACAAATTATATATCAACAAATTCTTTGCGGGTATGTGTCAACGCAAGAAATCTGTTGGAAATATAAATAACTTTTGGTCCGATCCGGAGAATCTCTGCGGGCATGTGCTAACGCAAGAAACCTGTCGGAAGGCGGGGGGGGAGCTTATTACCAAAAATATGAAATATAAAGAATTTCTGGTCTGAACCGGAGGTTTTCAGCGTCTACAAGGTACAACTTACAAAATTTCTGAGGGTATTTGCTATCGCAGGTAGCCTGTCCGTGGGGTGGGGGAAAACCTCCCCCGACAGATTTCCTGCGTTTGCACGTGCCAGCCGTTAATTTGTTGAGTTGTGATTTGTAAACGCTAAAAATCTGCTCCCGGTGTGGATATAAATTCTTCATATTTTATATTTTCGACATTAAGACACCCCGCCATCCTCCGGACAGGTTCTTTGCACTAGCACGTGCCCGCAGAGAATTTGTTGAGTTGTTTGTAATCGCAGAAAATCTCCGGATCAGACCAGAAATTATTTATATTTTATATTTTTGGTATTAAGACCCCCCCCCACTCAAGTTTCCTGCGTTTGCTCATGCCCACAGAGAATTCGTTGAGCTGTACTTTATAAACCCTGAAATTGTTTTATCAAGTTGTAGATTATAAATATTTTTTACAAGGAATTACATTAAATATCGCAATTCAGATAATACGAAATTACGAAAACTTTATGTGATTCAGGTAACCAACCTATAGAGACGTGGCCACGGAGCAGTCCAGAACGCAATCTTTATACGGCCCCTTAACATATTTGTGGCCAGTTTTTCGGGGGTCAGTTCTCCGCTTTGTCTTTGGCCTGAAAACCATGGATATGTCTAAATTCCTTATTGAAAATAAAACATTATATATAAAAAAAGCTTTGTGAACAACAGGTGCTCAAGTTGTGGGAAATATAGTCACACAATATTTGTTTATTCAGCACGATTTTATGTCACTGAAATCACAATGTGACCACCGGGGGCTAGTTCTTCGGTGACCACTTCTCCTTGCCCGGAGATAACCAGAAACCTCTATATCCATCCAACTTCTCCCTTCATGGTTCATCAATTGAAATTCATAAAGATAGGTAGCTGCTGTATAACTTTTTTTCTTGGAGGGGTCTCTAAAGTTCAATTTTTATCAGTTTTTTTGCGTGGACGCCATAGAACTCTTTTGCAGAATGGAGCTTAGATTTATTCTACACTATCCACGGATCATATATATATATTTCTTTTTGAGTAAAATGTTTGCTAAGATTTTTTAAAAACACTAGTCACAATGTAAAATACATAATGTAGACTATCTTCAGTCACAAAACAATCGTAAATACAGAAACGTGATGCAATAGGAAACGATAACCCCGGTATCTGGATATCTTTTATAAAAGTTAGTAAACTGGTATGCTGTATGTGAAACGAAAATTTGTCATATTTTAGTGCATCTCACCTTGTAGCTCAAGAACAAAGTGCGTTGCAAAAATTCTCAAAAAACAAAACAAAAAAAATAATTTTTATTTATTTATGTTCGCTCCTCAAAAAATAGCAGTACCTTGTCCCAGATTGGCTTAGAAAATTACCTTTGGTGACATTTGAAAGCTTTTGATAAGGTCCTTCAATTGATATGTAACACCAAGGTATCTTGCAGAAATAAATAATAAAAAAAAACAACTGTGTAAGGACAAGTAAAATTATATATCTCCGACGTCTTTGTATATATAGACATTTTCCATATTTAATTCAGAATGCCAATTTTTTTTTTTCATTTTTCGTGTGCCAAAGTAAGCACGTGGCATTACTTTTAGTAACGTGGAATACCGTTCGACCAGGAAATAATCTCTGACTATTCTTCCCGATGTTTCTTGGAGCCAGAGGTTGTGTATCACTATCACTGTTATTCGCACCTGCCTTCGGACATTGCAATGTCAAGGTGTGGTCATTCATGGTTTACAAGCTTAAGACGTGATCAGATGGTTGTTTGACCTACAAGCATGACCCGGGCTTCTGAGAATTTGGGGAAAGGCGCCAGGACAAAGAAGAGCAGAGAATAAATGGCTTCCTAATATCGTTCTGGAGTGTCAAAATTCTTAACCCTCAGAGTCTCGGCATCCAATGAAAATTCACGATTTCTCACAATCTCCATTCTATCCCAAAACCCAAAAAATTTATTAATCTCTGTGTTGGAACATAAATAATCCCTGTTTGACCCTTAAAAGAATTTTAGAATTTGGTTCCCCGTTCCCTAATTTTTTAAAGTAGAATGTCCCAGTCAACTCAAAAATAAAAATAAAAATTGATCTGCATCCTGAATTACATCCAATTCCAAAATTACTGCTTTGAGCAAAAATCTCCCAAATTTTCCCTGTTTATGGTTTCATGAAATTTCCGGTACACCACAATTTTCTCCACCATCTCACAGCACCCCAGGAATTACCTCGGATTAATCGTATTCATCGGTCAGGATGAGCTTCATCATCACTATTATTGGAGATCAGCACGGCTCCCCCACCCCACCCACTATGACACTTTTAATAACACTTGAAGTAAACTGTTTTTCTTCTTCTACTCCCCTCCTCTTCCTCTGTACCTTACCATACCTCCTATCCGCGTTCAGGCATGATGTCTAGCTGATTTATTTAGTACAAATCAAAATTGTAAGGACATTTTTTTGCGTGCTATTTTTACTTAGCTCTTACGGGTGCAGTTTCAGTGAACTAAACTGCAGCCTTATCAACATACTACTACAACTCTGTTGTTTCATCTTTCTCCGGAAAACGATGGAACATTCTCATCGCTTCTACAGCAGTCATTTCCTGCAGTCCCAAACATTTGTAGACTTTCCCCGATTATTTTTTTTTTTCAATCCCTAACCACTCACCCAAAATTTTAAACCTTTTTCTTAAAAATTCCTTTTGCAGGAAAGAATTCCAGTATTACTCCAGGACTTTACACAAAAATACGAAAAATGAAGAACTTTCCAAGATCTGGAAAGGAAAATGAAATTTCAGGACGTTCCTAAGATTCCATGGGCTGTTATAACTCTGTATGTGACCAGAGACGCTTATACATCCAATAATAAGAATAAGAAGATGAAGAAGAAGAAGACGATACAAAGAGAACACACAGCGACATATTCGAAAACGAAGAGAAACGTTTCTATCGTAACATTACCAAGAAAGACATCGAAGGCGAAGGACCACCAGAACGTGAATTCCTGTTGGGGGCGGGGGGCGATGCCACATGTACATGTAGGTATGTGTGTATACGAACATAGTATATATACAGTATATAACATCATCATCATCATCATCATTTTCAACCATTATCAATCCACTGCTGAATGAAGGTCTCCCCAAGTTTCCTCCACAACGTTCTGTCTTGTGCCAGTCGCCACCATGTCACTCCTGCATACTTTCGAATATCATCCACCCATCTCCCATGTGGTCTTCTTCTGGGTCTTTTTCTGTCCCTTGGAATCCAATCTAAAATTTCGGCTGTCCATCGATGGTCTGTCCTTCTGGCAGTATGTCCAGCCCATTGCCATTTCAGGGATTTAACTCTGATCATGATGTCTTCCACTCTTGTCAATTTTCGGCTCCACGGGTTCCTCTTCTTATCTCTCCTGGTTACTACAAGCACGCACCTCTCCAGGCTTCTTTGAGTTGTCTGCAGTTTTTGTATGTCTCTTTTAGTTAAGGTCCACGTCTCTGCACCATACGTAAGCACTAGAAGGATGCATTGATCCAACACTTTTCTTTTAAAACATAATGGCATATTGCTCTTGAAAATTATGCTGTTTCTTCCAAAAGCTCTCCAGTCAAGTTTTGTACGACGATTAATTTCTTCATCAATGTGGCCCTCACTTGATATCTGCTGTCCAAGATAAACGTACGTGTCTGTTATCTCCATCTTTTTTCCATCAATCGATAAATCTTCATTTCTTGTAAAAGCATTGATCATCACTTTTGTCTTCTGAAAGTTCATTTTTAATCCCACTTCTTTACTCTTGTCAGCAAGTTCCTGGATCATACTCTGCAGCTCTGATGGGGTAGTTGCAAAAATGACTACGTCATCAGCAAAACGAAGGTGGGTTAGATAATCCCCATTAATCTTTATCCCTTTGTTTTCCAAGTTCAGTGATTGAAAGACATTTTCCAATGTGGCATTAAAGAGCTTCGGAGATATGGTTTCACCTTGTCTCACTCCCTTTCCAATTTTTATGTGTGTTGTATTTTCAAACAGCCGAATCTTTGCACTTGCATTTTCATAGATGTTATTAATAATATTAATGTATGCATCTTCAATACCGCAGGTTTTCAGAGCCATTGCAACTGCTGATGATTTCACCGAATCAAAGGCTTTTTCATAATCGATAAAAGCCATGCACAATGGCAGTTCATATTCCCTCGCTCTTTCAATTAAATCTCTCAGTACGTGGATATGATCTATTGTGCTGTAGCCACTCTTGAATCCAGCTTGTTCTCTCGGTTGAGCCATGTCCAGTGTTGCTTTCAATCGGTGTGAAAGAACTTTAGTGAAGATTTTATAAACAACTGATAGGAGGCTGATAGGTCTGTAGTTCCTGAGATCCTCAATGTCACCTTTTTTATGTAGCAGGATCATTATAGCGTTGTTCCAATCCTCGGGAATCTTCCCTTCATTAAGGCATCGAGTAAAAATTTGGGCGAGTACTGTTTTGATTTCTCCACTTGCTTCTTGTATGATGTCTACAGTAATTCCATCTTCTCCTGGAGCTTTTCCTCGCTTCATGTTCTTGATTGCATGTGCAACTTCTGCTGGGAGGACTGGAAGAACTCTGGTACTGGTACCTTTCATGATGTCTGAAGTACATGTATCATATAATTCATATCATTTGGAGTAGAAATCTTTCACTCTTGTCAAGATTTCGCCTCTATTTATTGTTACAGAACCATCTTCTTTTTTCAGAGCCATAATCTGTTTTCTTCCCTTACTGAGATGTCCCTTTGCTATCTTTAGGCTTTGTTGTTTTCAATTGCTTTCCTCACTAGTTCATAGTTGAATTTCCTTAAGTCTTCAGTGATACTTTTTCGTACTGTCTTGCATAGCTCTATATATTCCACTTTGGAAGTCACATCTTCTTTAGTTGTCCTCATCTCTCTTCTTTTTTGCATTAACATTTTGGTTTTTTCTGATAATTTGTTCACATGCAATTTGTCCTTAGACCCAGCTAATTTTGTTGCTGTTTCCATAAGAGCTTTGGTTACTTTTCTGTTAACTTCAGAAATATCCTTTTCTTCCGATGTTAGGCCTTCTAAAGCAGAGAAACTGTTCTTCAGTTCAAACGTGAAGGTATTATGATGTTTTTAAAGATTGGTTATGTCAATACATTTTGTTTGTCTTATGAGCTTGCTCCGTTCGAGTTTAGTGTTGAGGTGCATCTTACATCTCACCAATCTATGGTCACTACTGTGTTGAACTTGTTTAGCACACTGCAGTCTTCTTTGACGAATTTTTTGTTACACATAATAAAATCAATTTCACTTTTCATCCCATTTGGATGTCTCCATGTCCATTTCCTGTGTGGCTTTTTCTTGAAAAAGGAGTTCAAGATGAAAAACCCTTCTGCCTCTGCAAACTCAATGAGAGTATTTCCACGCTGGTTTCTGTTGCCGTGACCGAATTTACATACTGAAGTTTCATTCTGTTGCCGTTGCCCAATTTTTGCATTGAAATCTCCCATAATTATCTTTAAGTGCTGCTTACCTTTATTATTTAGATGACAAATTTCCTCATAAAATTCTTCAATTTCTTCTTCAGGATGACTTAGGGTGGGTGCATAAGTTTGAATAATCTGAGCCTTGTATCTTATCGAGAGTTGGATAACGAGTCGTGCAGCTCTGTCAGAGGAACTTTCAAATTCTACAACTTTATCTTTCAGTTTCTTGTTTGTTATAATTCCAACACCACTAGCTCTGCCAGTATCTGTCCCACGATAGTAGAAGAGATGTCCACTTTTCAATTCAATGAGATTTTCTTCTTTTCTCCTTACCTTACTTAGCCCGACGATGTCTCACTTGATTCTTTGTAGTTCCTCTTCCAATTCAAGAAGCCTTGAATCAGAAGATAAGGAGCGTCCATTATACGTAGCCAAGGTCAGCATCAGATGGCAGCCTAGTCCGGTCCTCCGGTGATTCTTAGCACCCTCTGCCTTCATGTCGTACTGGCCGCTGCCTTGGCCAGGTACATTCCATCTGCCGGAGACTGGGGGCCAAGATATAACATATATCATCATCATCATCATCATCATTGTCAACCATTATCAATCCACTGCTGGACGAAGGTCTCCCCAAGTTTCCTCCACAACGGTCTGTCTTGTGCCAGTCTCCTCCATGTCACCCCTGCATACTTTCGAATTTCATCCACCCATCTCCCATGTGGTCTGCTTCTGGGTCTTTTCCTGTCCCTTAGAATCCAGTTTAAAATTTCGGCTGTCCATCGATGATCTGTCCTTCTGGCAGTATGTCCAGCCCATTGCCATTTCAGGGATTTAACTCTGATCATGATGTCTTCCACTCTTGTCATTTTTCGGATCCACGAGTTCTTCTTCTTATCTCTCCTGGTTACTACAAGCACGCACCTCTCCAGGCTTCTTTGAGTTGTCTGCAGCCTTTGTATGTCTCTTTTAGTTAAGGTCCACGTCTCTGCACCATACGTAAGCACTGGAAGGATGCATTGATCAAACACTTTTCTTTTAAGACATAATGGCATATTGCTCTTGAAAATTATGCTGTTTCTTCCAAAAGCTCTCCAGGCAAGTTTTGTACGCCGATTAATTTCTTCATCAATGTGACCCTCACTTGATATCTGCTGTCTAAGATAAACGTACGTGTCTGTTATCTCCAGGTTTTTTCCATCAATCGATAAATCTTCATTTCTTGTAAAAGCATTGAACATCACTTTTGTCTTCTGAAAGTTCATTTTTAATCCCACTTCATTACTCTTGTCAGCAAGTTCCTGGATCATACTCTGCAGCTCTGATGGGCTAGTTGCGAAAATGACTACGTCATCAGCAAAACGAAGGTGGGTTAGATAATCTCCATTAATATTTATCCCCTTGCTTTCCCAGCTCAGTGACTGAAAAACACCCTCCAATGTGGCACTAAAGAGCTTCGGAGATATGGTGTCACCTTGTCTCACTCCCTTTCCAATTTTTATGTGTGTTGTATTTTCAAACAGCCTAATCTTTGCACTTGCATTTTCATAGATGTTATTAATAATATTAATGTATGCATCTTCAATACCGCAGGTTTTCAGAGCCACTGTTACTGCTGATGGTTTCACCGAATCAAAGGCTTTTTCATAATCGATAAAAGCCATGCACAATGGAAGTTCATATTCCCTCGCTCTTTCAATTAGTTCTCTCAGCACATGGATATGATCTATTGTGCTGTAGCCACTCCTGAATCCAGCTTGTTCTCTCGGTTGAGCCATGTAATATATATATATATATATATATATATATATATATATATATATATACATATATGGGATGTAAGGTCAGGTGATGCGTAACATCACAGCCTCTCCTTGACAAATGTCAACCCCGCCTTCTCGTGGTGCATCCTGTTCCCACTAAAGGGGCTCTGACGACCGCAAATAGCGGTATAACTATACCATCGGGATCAGAGGAAATGCTATCCCACACTCACCAACCCGCTTGGCCAGCGTGGTGAGTTATGGCCAAACACCTCCAAAATGACTCTACAACTTAAATCTTGGCCCTCAGTCTCCGGCAGCTGGAATGTACCTGGCCAAGGCAGCGGCCAGTGCGACATGAAGGCAGAGGGTGCTAAGAATCCCCGGAGGACCGGACTAGGCTGCCATTTGATGCTGACCTTGGCTACCTACAACGGACGCTCCCTATCTTCTGATTCAAGGCTTCTTGAATTGGAAGAGGAACTACAAAGGATCAAGTGGGACATCGTCGGGCTAAGTGAGGTAAGGAGAAAATTAAAAGATCTCATTGAACTGAAAAGTGGACATCTCTTCTACTATCGTGGGACTGATACTGGCACAACTAGTGGTGTTGGATTTATAATAAACAAGAAACTGAAGGATAAAGTGGTAGAAGTTGAAAGTTCCTCTGACAGAGCTGCACGACTCGTTATCCAACTATCGAGAAGATACCAGGCTCAGATTATTCAAACTTATGCACCCACCACAAGTCATCCTGAAGAAGAAATTGAAGAATTTTATGAGGAAATTCGTCATCTAAATAATAAAGGTAAGCAGCACTTGAAGATAATTATGGGAGATTTCAATGCAAAAATAGGGCACCAGCAACAGAATGAAACTTCAGTAGGTAAATTCGGTCACGGCAACAGAAACCAGCGTGGAAATACTCTCGTTGAGTTTGCAGAGGCAGAAGGATTTTTCATCTTGAATTCCTTTTTCAAGAAAAAGCCACACAGGAAATGGACATGGAGACATCCAAATGGGACGACAAGTGAAATTGATTTTATTATGTGTAACAAAAAATTCGTCATCGAAGACTGCAGTGTGCTAAACAAGTTCAACACAGGTAGTGACCATAGATTGGTGAGATGTAAGATGCACCTCAACACTAAACTGGAACGTGGCAAGCTCATAAGACAAACAAAATGTATTGACATAACCAACCTTAAAAAACACCATAATACTTTCAAGTTGGAACTGAAGAACAGATTCTCTGCTTTAGAAGGCCTAACATCGGAAGAAGTGGATATTTCTGAAGTTAACAGAAAAGTAACCAAAGCTCTTATGGAAACAGCAACAAAATTAGCTGGGTCTAAGAACAAGTTGCATGTAAACAAATTATCAGGAAAAACCAAAATGTTGATGCAAAAAAGAAGAGAGATGAGGACAACTAAAGAAGATGTGACTTCCAAAGTGGAATATAAAGAGCTATGCAAGACAGCACGAAAAAGTATCACTGAAGACGTAAGGAAATTCAACTGTGAGCTAGTGAGGAAAGCAATTGAAAACAACCAAAGCCTAAAGATAGCAAAGGGACATCTCAGTAAGGGAAGAAAACAGATTATGGCTCTGAGAAAAGAAGATGGTTCTATAACAAGAAATAGAGGCGAAATTTTGACAAGAGTGAAAGATTTCTACTCCAAATTATATGAAAGGGATGATACATGTACTCCAGACATCATGAAAGGTACCAGAGTTCTTCCAGTCCTCCCAGCAGAAGTTGCTCATGCAATCAAGAACATGAAGCGGGGGAAAGCTCCAGGAGAAGATGGAATTACTATAGACATCATACAAGAAGCAAGTGGAGAAATTGAAACAGTACTCGCCCAAATTTTCACTCGATGCCTTAATGAAGGGAAGATTCCTGAGGATTGGAACAATGCTACAATGATCCTGCTACATAAAAAAGGTGACATTGAGGATCTCAGGAACTACAGACCTATCAGCCTCCTATCAGTGGTTTATAAAACCTTCACTAAAGTTCTTTCACACCGCTTGAAGGTAACACTGGACATGGCTCAACCGAGAGAACAAGCTGGATTCAGGAGTGGCTACAGCACAATAGATCATATCCATGTACTGAGAGAACTAATTGAAAGAGCGAGGGAATATGAACTTCCATTCTGCATGGCTTTTATCGATTATGAAAAAGCCTTTGATTCGGTGAAACCATCAGCAGTTACCACGGCTCTGAAATCCTGCGGTATTGAAGATGCATACATTAATATTATTAATAACATCTATGAAAATGCAAGTGCAAAGATTCGGCTGTTTGAAAATACAACACACATAAAAATTGGAAAGGGAGTGAGACAAGGTGACACCATATCTCCGAAGCTCTTTAATGCCACATTGGAAAATGTCTTTCAATCACTGAACTGGGAAAACAAAGGGATAAAGATTAATGGAGATTATCTAACCCACCTTCGTTTTGCTGATGACGTAGTCATTTTTGCAACTAGCCCATCAGAGCTGCAGAGTATGATCCAGGAACTTGCTGACAAGAGTAAAGAAGTGGGATTAAAAATGAACTTTCAGAAGACAAAAGTGATGTTCAATGCTTTCACAAGAAATGAAGATTTATCTATTGATGGAGAAAAACTGGAGATAACAGATACGTATGTTTATCTTAGACAGCAGATATCAAGTGAGGGTCACATTGATGAAGAAATTAATCGGCGTGCAAAACTTGCCTGGAGAGCTTTTGGAAGAAACAGCATAATTTTCAAGAGCAATATGCCATTATGTCTTAAAAGAAAAGTGTTTGATCAATGCATCCTTCCAGTGCTTACGTATGGTGCAGAGACGTGGACCTTAACTAAAAGAGACATACAAAGGCTGCAGACAACTCAAAGAAGCATGGAGAGGTGCATGCTTGGTATAACCAGGAGAGATAAGAAGAGGAACTCGTGGATCCGAAAAATGACGAGAGTGGAAGACATCATGATCAGAGTTAAATCCCTGAAATGGCAATGGGCTGGACATACTGCCAGAAGGACAGACCATAGATGGACAGCCGAAATTTTAGATTGGATTCCAAGGGACAGGAAAAGACCCAGAAAAAGACCGCATGGGAGATGGGTGGATGAAATTCGTAAATATGCGGGAGTGACATGGAGGAGACTGGCACAAGACAGACCGTTGTGGAGGAAACTTGGGGAGACCTTCGTCCAGCAGTGGATTGATAATGGTTGACAATGATGATGATGATGATGATGATACATATATGGGATGTAAGGTCAGGTGATGCGTAACATCACAGCCTCTCCTTGGCAAATGTCAACCCCGCCTTCTCGTGGTGCATCCTGTTCGCACTAAAGGGGCTCTGACGACCGCCAATAGCGGTATAACTATACCATCGGGATCAGAGGAAATGCTATCCCACACTCACCAACCCGCTTGGCCAGCGTTGTGAGTTATGGCCAAACGCCCCCAGAATGACTCCCCAACTTATATCTTGGCCCTCAGTCTCCGGCAGCTGGAATGTACCTGGCCAAGGCAGCGCCCAGTGCGACATGAAGGCAGTGGGTGCAAAGAATCTCCGGAGGACCGGACTAGGCTGCCATCTGATGCTGACCTTGGCTACGTACAATGGACGCTCCCTATCTTCTGATTCAAGGCTTCTTGAATTGGAAGAGGAACTACAAAGGTTCAAGTGGGATATCGTCGGGCTAAGTGAGGTAAGGAGAAAAGTAGAAGATCTCATTGAACTGAAAAGTGGACATCTCTTCTACTATCGTGGGACTGATACTGGCACAACTAGTGGTGTTGGATTTATAAAAAACAAGAAACTGAAGGATAAAGTGGTAGAAGTTGAAAGTTCCTCTGACAGAGCAGCACGACTTGTTATCCAACTCTCGAGAAAATACCAGGCTCAGATTATCCAAACTTATGCACCCACCACAAGTCCTCCAGAAGAAGAAATTGAAGAATTTTATGAGGAAATTCGTCATCTAAATAATAAAGGTAAGCAGCACTTGAAGATAATTATGGGAGATTTCAATGCAAAAATAGTTCAACGGCAACAGAATGAAACTTCAGTAGGTAAATTAGGTCACGACAACAGAAACCAGCGTGGAAATACTCACGTTGAGTTTGCAGAGGCAGATGGATTTTTCATCTTGAACTCCTTTTTCAAGAAAAAGCCACACAGGAAATGTACATGGAGACATCCAATTGGGATGACAAGTGAAATTGATTTTATTATGTGTAACAAAAAATTCGTCATCCAAGACTGCAGTGTGCTGAACAAGTATAACACAGGGAGTGACTATAGATTGGTGAGATGTAAGATGCACCTCAACACTAAACTCGAACGTGGCAAGCTTATAAGACAAACAAAATGTATTGACCTAACCAACCTTAAAAAGCACCATAATACCTTCAAGTTGGAACTGAAGAACAGATTCTCTGCTTTAGAAGGCCTAACATCGGAAGAAAAGGATATTTCTGAAGTTAACAGAAAAGTAACCAAAGCTCTTATGGAAACAGCAACAAAATTAGCTGGGTCTAAGAACAAGTTGCATGTGAACAAATTATCAGGAAAAACCAAAATGTTGACCCAAAAAAGAAGAGAGATGAGGACAACTAAAGAAGATGTGAGTTCCAAAGTGGAATATATAGAGCTATGCAAGACAGTACGAAAAAGTATCACTGAAGATGTAAGGAAATTCAAGTGTGAGCTAGTGAGGAAAGCAATTGAAAACAACCAAAGCCTAAAGACAGCAAAGGGACATCTGAGTAAGGGAAGAAAACAGATTATGGCACTGAGAAAAGAAGTTGGTTCTGTAACAGTAAATAGAGGCGAAATTTTGACAAGAGTGAAAGATTTCTACTGCAAATTATATGAAAGAGATGATGAATGTACTCCAGACATCATTAAAGGTCCCAGAGTTCTTCCAGTCCTCCCAGCAGAAGTTGCACATGCAATCAAGAACATGAAGCGAGGAAAAGCTCCAGGAGAAGATGGAATTACTGTAGACATCATACAAGAAGCAAGTGGAGAAATCGAAACAGTACTCGCCCAAATTTTCACTCGATGTCTTAATGAAGGGAAGTATCCTGAGGATTGGAACAACGCTACAATGATCCTACTACATAAAAAACGTGACATCGAGGATCTCAAGAACTACAGACCTATCAGCCTCCTCTCAATGGTTTATAAAATCTTCACTAAAGTTCTTTCATACCGCTTGAAGGTAACATTGGACATGGCTCAACCGAGAGAACAAGCTGGATTCAGGAGTGGCTACAGCACAATAGATCATATCCAAGTACTGAGAGAACTAATTGAAAGAGCGAGGGAATATGAACTTCCATTGTGCATGGCTTTTATCGATTATGAAAAAGCCTTTGATTCGGTGAAACCATCAGCAGTTACAAAGGCTGTGAGATCCTGCAGTATTGAAGATGCATACAGTAATATTATTAATAACATCTATGAAAATGCAAGTGCAAAGATTCGGCTGTTTGAAAATACAACACACATAAAAATTGGAAAGGGAGTGAGACAAGGTGACACCATATCTCCGAAGCTCTTTAATGCCACATTGGAAAATGTCTTTCAATCACTGAACTGGGAAAACAAAGGGATAAAGATTAATGGAGATTATCTAACCCACCTTCGTTTTGCTGATGACGTAGTCATTTTTGCGACTACCCCACCAGAGCTGGAGAGTATGATCCAGGAACTTGCTGACAAGAGTAAAGAAGTGGGTTTAAAAATGAACTTTCAGAAGACAAAAGTGATGTTCAATGCTTTTACAAGAAATGAAGATTTATCGATTGATGGAGAAAAACTGTAGATACCAGACACGTACGTTTGTCTTGGACAGCAGATATCAAGTGAGGGTCACATTGATGAAGAAAAAAATCGGTGTACAAAACTTGCCTGGAGAGCTTTTGGAAGAAACAGCATAATTTTCAAGAGCAATATACCATTATGTCTTAAAAGAAAAGTGTTTAATCAATGCATTCTTCCAGTGCTTACGTATGGTGCAGAGACGTGGACCTTAACTAAAAGAGACATACAAAAACTGCAGACAACTCAAACAAGCATGGAGAGGTGCATGCTTGTAGTAACCAGGAGAGATAAGAAGAGGAACTCGTGGATCCGAAAAATGACGAGAGTGGAAGACATTATGATCAGAGTTAAATCCCTGAAATGGCAATAGGCTGGACATACTGCCAGAAGGACAGACCATCGATGGACAGCCGAAATTTTAGATTGGATTCCAAGGGACAGGAAAAGACCCAGAAGAAGACCACATGGGAGATGGGTGGATGAAATTCGAAAATATGCGGGAGTGACATGGAGAAGACTGGCACAAGGCAGACTGTTGTGGAAGAAACTTGGGGAGACCTTCGTCCAGCAGTGGATAGTGAATGGTTGACAATGATGATGATGATGATGTTATATATATATATACATATGCATCAATATGTATATATACTGTGCATAAGATAGACAGATATACATTAGATATATAGGTAGATAGATAAAAGTGTTGACATACGGGGCTTTAGGGGGACTGAAGCCCGAAAGTACCCCCGTCTGTGCGCTGGTGCACGGTACAGACAGGAGATAGGTGCTAGCAAAGGATTTTTGTTTGATTTTGTTTGTCAGATAAAGATGTGCCTATTTTTAATTACACACCTTCCTTTTCTTAAAAAAAAATCCTATTTTAAAATATTTAAGTTGAATGATAGAAATAAAAATAAATAACACAAAATAACAACGAATAATATATTAAATTTATGGTTTTTAATATTTCAACTAATAATAAATTAATTAATAAAATTAAGTAAATCTTGTAATTTATGGTATTAACTATTATAATTTATATGTATATACATACAGAATCTGTACCACCATTTTTGAGCTTCGATACAACCAATACAAATTTGTCCTTGTTGAATTATCTTATAAAAGAATAAGTAGCTCAAAAATGAGAGCGAGATTTAATTTGAAGCAGTAGTTTACTGTGAAAATGTTTCACCAGTATAGATTTCTGTTACGTTTGTAAACACATTCAAACAGTTCTGTAATATCAAAAAGAATAATAATAATTATAAAAATAGATAAAATAATGGATATCCAAAATATTGCTATTAATTTATTTAAGACATCATTTCCCAAATTTTCATACTAACATATTTCTGATTGAAATAATCACCAACAATAACTTCCCTGACCACTCCAACATTTCACATTTCTAAATTAGGCATTTACCACCATTTGGTCTTGCCAAGGTACTTTCCCTCCGTTATTAAAATAATCCAAATACATATTACGGCTTTGTTCAGCTGCGTCGGTAGAATTTTTAGTTTGTTTTTGCAAGTCACATAGGTACGATGCATATATGTACTTTTTGAGTTTCATCGTAGAAAGTCGTGCAGTATGCATGCGCCAAGCACAATTTAGTCTAAGTTTTTCAGAGAAACATTTGTCTATGTGTGGAAAATCCTGAACGTCGAAGCCAAAAATCCAAATGCATTTTCCGACACCGTTCTCGCCTTCGACAACCTGTAGTTGAAAATTCGTTTATATATACTCTTCTTTCTTTTTTTTTTTTATCCTTTTTTTTTTTTTTTTTTCGTTTGCCGAAATTATTACTGCTATCGCTCTGCTCTTTTGTGCAGAAAGGAAAAACGATATTTTGTAGATTTTTGCTGGGAACGTAGATTGACTGAGATACTTAAGGAATGAAAAGCGCGAAGTTTTCAAGTTTGTGTCTGTGGACAAACCTACTCAGCGGGACGATCTCTCTAGGGACCACAGGTGGTCAACCATAATCTGCGCGAAGGTAAAAGTTTGTGTGTAAGTGTGTGTGTATGGGGGGGGGGGATTAAGAAGGGAGAGGTGGAAACGGAAGGCCCCAGGGTGACGATCCACACATTTTTGTCCTCCCCCTCTTGGAGAAGGGGTACAGGGAGCTTCCGGCATAAGATGCTCTGTGCTGGACAATGCGTCACGGACACTGCAAAACATTGCATCATTCTTCAGACAGCGATTACAGAGGTAACATGTAGTTTATGTACATTCAAAGAGGGAAAAACTTATTGATACATTCAGGGCCCAAATTCTATAAAGATGTACAAACAAAGATAAGGTGGAAGTGGCGTTGTACAGAACGCAAATGATTGGCAAAAGTGTACCTGGATACTAGTGACTCGGTTATTTTACAATTCAACTTGTGTCACAATCATGACCCACCAAAACTGATTACACGAAAATCAATAGAGGATATTTCGGAACGGCCATTAAAACTGATCATACAACTGCGGAAAAAAACTGTTTACTAATTTAAAAAATAAATAGTAACAATGGAATATTAGTGCTAAGAAAAGGAAACGAATTAGAAAAAGAAAATAAAAAAATCTAAAAAAAAAGAATAAAAACGTTAAAATGAGAGATAAAAAATAAAAAAAGCTAAAAAAAGAATAAGAAAATTAAAATGAAAGAAAAAAAAGAAAAAAATTAAAATGAGAGTAAAAAATAAAAAAAATTAAATTGTAGAAGAAAATTTAAAAAAAATAATATTTTGGTGCATGAAGAGACAATCTCCACGTGATATCCCCCTGGGTAACGGTAATAAACTCTGTTGATTTTACCATAGGCTCTGTCGACGTTCACCGTTCCAGCAAATGTTTCCTCAGATTCCACAACTAGTAAAAATATCAATGTACTTTATTGCAATAGACTTATCAATAGTTCAAGACATGTCCTATCTTTAAAAATATAAAACATGCAGTAATAAATAGTAAAAGTACCGGAAGTTCGCTAAGCGGAAAAAGGCAAAGAAATCAGCGTATTTTTCTGAGACCCATATACTAAGTTTTGATAAACAGTCAACCTCTTATATCAATTTTATTTTCAGAAAATTGCTCGCAAATCACAATGTTCGTCCTAATTCGGAAGAAGAACGCAGACTACCAAGAAAAGTTAATTGAAACACACCCGAAATTCGGTGTTCTCTGAGTGCAGTAATCTCTGGGGGATGGACGCTTTGGGTGAGGTGGAATGGAGTAGGATGTCTGTGTCCAGGGCAGTTAGCCCATTAGCCTGGAGAGGCTGCTAGGGCAGCTGACTCTTTTCGTAATGGAGTTAGTGCAGTTGACCAACAGCCTGAAGTCATCTGGAACTGATGCTTTTCCGCTATCCAGTGTTAATAAACTAAAACCGCGAAAATGATTTCTAAATACAGTGACTGACAGAGAAAATTCCACACCACGAAGACGTGAACGCAGCGCCATTCAAATTGCAGGGTGGGTGCACACGTACAAGTTATACAAATGATTGCATTTACGGGCCAATCGCACGAACGGCGCACGGGGTATAAACGGACAACCTGCTCGTGAGGCCATCAGTCGAGACGTCGTCACGGCCGCGAGAAGTGAGTGGTTCTACTGCAACCGTGTCTGGAGAACGAACAAGGGTTGCCAATGCCGTTAAGACGCCGTCGTACGCGATTTCGTCAAACGGATGAGTTCATGAGAGGTGTCACCGTAGGCCTTCGTACCGCTGGATGGTACTTGCGTCGTATTGCGGAAGAAACGCAACGTGATACCACAACCGACGGTCGCATTTAGAGACAGTGGTCCCAGGAAGGATCTGTGCAACTTCGTAGAGGACCGATGCACGGAAACGGACGTCCGAGCGCACTGATCGTCGCATCCGACGTCATGCCTGAGCGGACCCACAGGCGACATTTTGCGGGGTGTACGGAGAGGCTTGGATGCTTCGATATCAACGAGGACAGTGTCGCGCCGATTGGCTGCGTCTGGTTTGTTGTCCAGCCGTCCGTTGTGAAGGCTACCCTTAACAGCGAGCCATCGTCGTCACCGCTTGGCGTGGTGTTGCTCCAGGGCGGCTTAGGGTGCCGAATGGAACGCTGTGGTGTTCAGCGACATCGCGGTTCTGTCTCACCACGGACGATCGCCGTGTGAGAGACTGTAAGTGGCGTGGCCAACGGGCAGATTCCTCCGCCATTGTGCAGCACCACACGGCCTGACAACGTGGAATCATGGTATGGGGTGCTATCAGCGGATTAACGCAGACTACCAAGAAAAGGTAATTGAAACACACCCGAAATTCGGTGATCTCTGAGTGCAGTAATCTATGGGGGATTAAGAGAGGGGTGCATGAACACCTGGGGCATCTGACCTTGAAGAGTCAGCTGCTCGAGTGCTTCTGTTAAACAAGTTGTCATACCGGTTTTGTATACGTGCAAGGTTGTAATCGCCTGCGGGTATCCGACGACATTCCTGAGTTCAGGTATTTCACGTGCTGACCGGGAAATCCAGTTTTTATTGCGCATGCGTGATAGAGGACAGAATGGGCGAGGAGAATTGAGTGAGACAGTTGAGCTTCGGTCGTCAAGGAGAGAGGGTCCCGGTTTGGACACCAGTTTCTGACGGAAGGACTGCGGTTATCGCAGACGTGCAGCGTGGTGAACGGGAAGGAGGATTCCTTCGTCCACCGGGTATCGCGGAAAGAATTGTGGAAAGGTAGCACGTGGTCAGCACGGGAACCTGAGCGGAAAATTATCGGAAACCCGTGAAGCAAATGTTATCGGAATAATAAAGTCTTGTTGTTGTTTTTATTTCCGTGTACTGGACTGAGTTTGTCGAGGTAATTATTCTTCTACACCAGAACGCCTTTAGCCTCCTTGATAGCCAGATCGTATAGTAAAGGCGAGGCGGTAGCTAGCTATACGGCGGGAAACAAAAGGTATTATCTAAGAATTGATATGTCTGGCCCTACAGCCAGATAAGTGGCGCAGTCGATAGGATCAGCCTGAAAGCGAGCTCATGAAGGACGTGAATGGCGACACGTGTGAAGAAGGAACAACGGACTTTTTGTGAAAATTCCTGTGACGGAATGACAGAACTCTTACGACGTGCCGACCGGACGAAAGAGACACCAGCGTGCTAGCCGAGATAAGGCATCCATCGTGTCGGCCGAGACAAAGACAGTGTGCACCTCAGCTTACGGAAATCCCAAGCCGGACGAGGACTTACAAGCAAGACGACAGAAGAAGCAGAAGGGGGGCCTAAGTGCTCCGGTAACGTACCACATTTTTTTTTCTGAGATTATTTCTGTGTCTTTGCCTGTGCATTTGGTATACTTTAGGGTTAAGAGTAGAAGTTCTCATCATGGTACTAGAAAGGAAAGGGAAAGCTAATAATTAGATATTCTCAGAGTAAAGCATTGTAAAGTAAAATTTTGTAACAGTTAATTTTATGTCAGTTGCTAGAAAATGCGAAGTGTCAAAATATTTTCATTAAGTAATAAGTGTATTTAGATAAGTCGAGTTTTCATGTTTACGATTTAAGAAATTTGAAGCTAAAATAGCTTAGTGATTTTTTTTACGTGTAGCGAAAGAGGCAGAAGGAATATAAGTATTCTGAGTAAAACAGGATAATAGATGTTCGGGTAATGCATGAAGGTAGAGATAGGTTAGAAACAAAACAAGAAGCAGATTAACCTTCGATGATTTAATGCGGAAGTTTGCATGATTTCTTTTCTTATTTCTTTGCATGAGTGTATTTTTTGAATGTGTATTGTAGTGTAATTATCATGACTGAGCTTTTGGAAGGGAAAGTTGAGGATAATTTAGACGCGGACAACGAAGAGAATAGTATTCTTAACGATTCAGAATTAAATTCTAGTAAAGAAGTAAGCAGTAATATGGAAGACAAAAAAAATAATCCAGCTAGAATGGAATGGGAACTTCAATTTAAAATGCTTGAGATAGAAGAGAGAAAAGCTGAGAGGAAACAAAGAATGCTAGAATTACAATTAGCGGATAGGAAAGAAGAAAGGCAATTTGAGTTAGGAAAATTAGAATTAATTAATGAGAAAGAGAAGGAGTCTATTAAAAGTAAAAATGAGGTTAAAATGGCCGAATACATGAGAATCTTAGAAAGAACTTTACCCAGAAGTCCCGGTAAGCCGGAAGAAATTCTGGACTTCTTTGATTCGTTAGAAAGGGCATTTGTATTACACTCAGTACCGGAAGAAATGAAAGGTCGTTTGGTGATAGCCTTATTCAATTCAGAATGTGTGAACCACTTATTTCGTCGTTTGACTATAGAGCAGTACGATAAGTACGAAATAGTTAAGGAGGCAATTTTGGTGGAATGCCATTTGACTCCGGATATTTATTTGAAACAATTTGAGAATATTAGTAAGAACAAAGGGGAAAGCTACTTGCAGTTAGCGGGACGTATTAAGAGGACCCTAACATACTACATCAACCGTAGTGAAGTGAAAGAGTTCGATCAGTTGGTCAATTTGTTGGTATGCGACAAATTCAAAACTTTGTGGTCCCCAGAACTGAAGACCTACATTCTTCAAAGAGGTTCCGTAGGGAAGTCAGTTCCTTCGACAGAATTAGGAGAACTTTGTGATTTATACGAAAGTCACGTGGGAGCTATGGGAATAGAAGTAGGAAGATGTAAACAAAGTCATCATTGGGAACGTATTTCAAAGGAGGTCAGTCAGAAGCCGGGAAGAAGGGAAGTTTTCAGACAGGCGGAAATCAATTGAAAGGAAAGTTTTCCGGGACAGATCAGAGCGGCGGCCATAAGCCAGGCTATTCAGCGGCGAGGCCTATCGTAGAGAATTCCAGTTTGGATAAGGGAATTATGTGCTTTAGATGCGGAGTAGTGGGGCACCGTAAAGCAAACTGTAACCAGAAGACATCCCAGAGTACTCCCAGCTCTTACTCTCAGAATTGGAGGAAAGACCCCCCAAATAAGGTAAACAGAGTAGCGGTGGGACAAAAGAGAGCCGACGATGTTTCAGAGAGAAGGATAGAGCCGACGATGTTTCAGAGAGAAGGATAGAGCCGGTAGAGGTCAGCAATGATAAAAGAATGACGGCTAAGGTAGATAGAGTTTTAAGCCAGGAAGGAAGTCAGAACGAGGTAATAGAAATTCCGGTAGGAGAAGTGAAGAAGCTTAAGTCGGAATGCGGAAAGAGCACCGAAATCCTTATTGACTCAGACGCGGAGGTGAGTTGTGTAAGAGGAGGGTTACTTGGCGAAGAGCTGTTGGAACCAAAGGGTAGAATAATTTTAAGAGGCTTCGATGGTAGTAAGGGAGAGTTTGTCATTAAACAATTGAATCTCCGATTAGATGAAGAGGGATTAGAAACAGGAGAAGCGCCAGAAAGTTTTTGCGAAGTGATGTGTGCAATTGTTCCTAATCTGGTAAACAGGGTAATTATAGCAACGGAGGATTACCAGCGCATGAAAAGTTTAAGGGAAGCTACTCCGATGTGGGAAACCTCGTGTGGAAAGGCGTTAGAGTTAGGGAATAGGCCGGATGTGCATTCAGAAACTGAGACTGGCGAAGCGCTAGTCGAAGAGGAGGATATTCTAGGAATGGAAAGCCCGGCGATCACAGATATTTCAGCGGAGGAGGAGCAAGCGTGCTTGGTAGGTAAAGCGTGGCTTGAAGAGCAAAATAGCCCAGGATTTTAGCGCTCAATGCTAAAGCCGGCAAGGAAAATCAGCGAGAGCAACAGCAGGCCGACCAATCATGGGAGGCAACGACAGCTAGCGAGGGAACAGGAGATAGCGTTACTGATTTGGATACGAGTGACGCTCAGGAGAGTTCAGACAGACGCTTGTTTACAGAGCAACAAAAGAGGTGTATAACGTTAGCAGCCGCTAGGAATGAGGCGGAAAATGGCAGAGGTGGTTATCTCTATACGGATAGAATGTTGTATCATCGGGAGCAAGTGTTGGGACAGGTTACGTTACAGTTGGTAGAACCTGAAGAAATCAGGATAGATAGGGAAAGGATAACTCGGGAGCAGCTTAGGGAGTTACAGGAGCTGGTGAACAGCTCGAAGTTCTTTTCGGGAGAAGTGGGAGAGACGTCAGTGGGGAAGCACATAATTCCAGTCAAGCCGGAAAGCGTAATTCATACCCAGCACAGGTACAAGGTGCCACAATCGAGGCAGAGAGCAGTGGAGAGCCAGATCCAGGAGTTGTGGGATCGTGGGATAATTGAAGAATCAAAAGAAGAGTATAGTCATCCGGTAGTATGCGTGGCTAAGAAAAATGGAGAGGTTCGGATGTGTGTAGATTACAGAATGCTAAATTCTCACACTGTTCCGGACGCATTTCCGATGTCTCATATCCCAGATTTGTTAGCAAAGGTGGGGGCAGCCCGGTATATTACTACGCTTGATATGTTAAAGGGGTACTAACAAATCCCAATGGACCCCGACAGTAGAAAGTATACCACTTTTGCAACGCATAAGGGGCTTTATCAATGGAAAGTGATGCCCTTTGGGTTATCAGGAGCAACGGCTACTTTTCAGAGAGCCATGAATAAGGTTTTGACCCCGCACCAAGACTATGCGATAGCGTACCTGGACGACGTGGCTATTTTTTCTGGCTCATGGGAGGAGCATTTGAAAGGAGTAATTGAAAGTTTAGAGGCGGCAGGCTTTACGGGAAATTTAAACAAATGCTGTTTCGCCCATACCGAGGTGAATTACTTAGGGCACGTGGTCGGCTCGGGTCATCACCGGCCGGACCCCGAGAAATTACAGGCCATCAGGGACCTTTTGCCCCCTCAGACGAAAAAGGAAATACGTAGCTTTTTGCGATTATGTGGGTATTACCGTGATTACGTACCCAACTTCGCGAAGATAGCTAAACCTTTAACAGATTCCACCGGAAAAAGGGCGGCAGATAGGGTAGTTTGGTCGGAAAAGTTGGAAGAATCATTCAGGACTCTGAAGGAAAATTTGTGTAAGGCACCGGTATTAAACACCCCGGATTTCAGTAAGAATTTTACCTTACACACGGATGCGAGTTCCTTTGCGGTGGCATGCTGTTTAAGTCAGAGGGATGAGGAAGGCTACATTAGGCCAGTGGCCTATGCTAGCAAAAAATTAAATGGGACGCAAGCCAGATGGGCGGTCAGCCATCAGGAGGCGTACGCTATAGTATGGGGTTTGCAAAGGTTTGAAGGGTGGAGTTTCGGTAACCGGGTCGACGTTATGTCCGTACACAACCCCCTTACGTTTCTCACCCGTTCCGCATCGCAAAGTTCAAAATTACAGCGTTGGAGTTTGGCTATTTCCCAATTTAATTTATCCATATCTCATGTCGCGGGCAAACTAATTCCTCACGCCGATGCGTTGTCAAGACTCAGTTTTAAAGAGTAGGGCAGCGCCATGGTGAGAATGTTTCACGGCACAGGTGGAGATCCACAGAAGGTCTCAGGGTGGTACAAGTGTATATGTTACATAACGTGCGAGAAGTGAAAAAGTGTATTATGTTGTGTCACCCAAGATCTTCAGGCAAGGAAGAGACTGACTCGAGAATACGGCCAAAGACTGTATCTCTCGTTCATTTGGTGGGGGCCTGTAAGGGTCGTCCGCAATCGAACTGTTAATTATGAATTTATGTACTTTTAATATTGTGATGAACCAGTGGCGGCTCGTCAGATGAGGCAAGTGAGGCGCCGCCTCACCTGAAATTCCGCAGAATGAGAAGTGAAAAAAAAACTTCTATCAGTAACAAAGATATAAGAACTTTGCAGGATAAATGAAACACTGAAATTCACATTGTGATTCATGAATTAGGTTAAAAACAGGCTTTCAAGAAGAGGAATGAATCATTATTTTTGCAAAGCAGCTGCATGTTTTAAGCGCTTAGAGGCGACCGGCTGAATCGTCTCGATGAGAAGCCAGTTTTGGGAACTGGGGATCAGAGAAGAGCCCTACAGAGTGACCCCCCGTTCTCCAATAACAGCAGAGATGCGATTCGCTTAAACTCGAATCGCATCTCTGCTGTTATTGGAGAACCCAAGGATTGTGTATCCAATGGGCGCGGGAAAATGAGCAGATGACCTTGGTAAAAAGTGGTTTTACAGGCGATGACACCGTTCGCCTCTAGACGCTTTGGAGTACGATGATTTCTACGTAGCTTTAACTATTCGTCAGAGTGTATTTGAGTCTAACTTTTAGTAGTGTGTTTGCAATCCTCACTTCTGTGGGTGTTAGCTAGTTCATAGTAATGTTGAGTTTTTTTTTCTTTTTTATTTTGTTATTGTTACTAAACAGCATATTTTGATTTTGGTTGGAAAATATGAATGGCCCAACAAACGACGTGATTTGTGTTCTGGAAGAAATTCTTTTTAAACACTGGAAAGATTATGATAAAAGGGATGTTCTCATATCTGGAATACCGAGACCTGTAATAAGTTCAATATCTAAAGACAAGAAGTGCGACAAATCGTTTTTTAGGTCTTTCAATAAATCACGGTAAGAGATTTTCCCCTGGCTTTCTGGTAGCTATTACAAGCAAACTCTCTTTTGCTGGCCATGTTTACTTTTGAGAAATAAGAAAAATGTGTGGAATACAACGGGTTATTTTGATCTGAAAAACTTTTCTCGTAGTGCAAAATTGCACGAAAGCTCTAAAGAGTATATAACTAACCACGTAGGTCTAAAACGAATGGAAAAAAACATAAACACTATTTCTGATATGCTCAAAGAAAATGCTGCTCTTCATAAAGTCAAGTTTAATAAAAAGGTCAGACTAAATAGGCTTTTTATGGAACATATTATCGATTTAGTTGTCGTTTAAGCAAGCAAGAACTGCCTTTTCGAGGACATGATGAATCCATTTCCTCACTAAATAAAGGTAATTTCAAGATGTTCCATTTGTTACTTCGTAGGAGCACCCCAGAATTAAAAGCACATTTTGAAGAAATACGAAGCTTATTTTCTGGACAATCTAAAACGATACAGAATGATTTAATGGAGTGTATTCATGAATATACAAACGAATGTGTTAAAAGCGAAATTAATGAGTCAGATTTTTTTTCAGTGCAACTTGATGATACAACTGATATTACTCAAAAATCACAGTGTTCAATAATTGTCAGATACATAATGGACTCAAATTGTGAAGTAGTTGAGCGCTTCCTTGGTTTTTACGATATCAGCACTAACAGGACTGCTGTGGCACTGTATGATCTGCTAGCATCGGTTTTGGAGGAGTTTAATAGAGACATTTAACGTGGACCAGTAACATCAAACAAAGATCTTCGCTCTATCCACATTTATAAGTGAGTCACGGAAAAATTCTCATTGGCCGCCACCGGGAGTCGAACTCAGGGTCTTCCAGTTACGCGCCGGATATGCTTCCGCTACACCACAGCGGCCTCGAATTCCTCCGGACTCACACACGCTAACTGCCAAGCCAATGTGGCAGGTTTCTTCTTGGAGCCCCGCACAATGCTGGAGATTCACCAAAGATGGTAAGCAGCAACTGAAGAAATAATTAGAAGGCGAATGAATAATTAATACAGACATTTAACGTGGACCAGTAACATCAAACAAAGATCGTCCCTCTATCCACGTTTATAAGTGAGTCACGGAAAAATTCTCATTGGCCGCCACCGGAAGTCGAACCCAGGGTCTTCCACTTACGCGCCGGATATGCTTCCGCTACACCACAGCGGCCTCGAATTCCTCCGGACTCACACACGCTAACTGCCAAGCCAATGTGGCAGGTTGCTTCTCCTCTACCCGCACAATGCTGGAGATTCACCAAAGATGGTAAGTGGTGCTTTGAAAGATCTTGTAAGTTGTTGTGCCTTAAAAATGTCTATTTTTTAGTACAGACTGTATTAATCAATAAATCTTATCGTGTTGAAAGGCTTTTCTAATTAAAATATTGTTGTAAAATTATCGAATAATTGTTTTCATAAAAATATTGTTGCAAAAGTAACGTATATTACACACACACACATATATATGTATATATACACTGCTGGACAATTGCTAAGGACGGATCATAAACGGCTATATAGCGCATAAAAAAGTAAGTGTGGTTGGATGCCAAGTGAAATAAAATAATGTCAGAATGCCAGGACATTACAAGAAAGACAATTTATTGTGCTCTGAAATCCAGAAGGCTTTTGGAACGTGTTCAAGGGACAAACAGGCCATTTTGTGTAGAATACGTAAACGTGAAAAAAATGCAATTACCGTCCGCAGGCGTTCCGGCGTAAGATGTCAATACGGGATATGGCCACCATGGAGGGCGATGCAAGATTCCACACGTCGTGTCATGCTTTGCACAACATTATCAAGCAGCTGTTGGGGTAATTTATCCCATTCCTCTGTCAGTGCACGGATGAGGGTGTCCTTGTTTATTGGAGGGCATTGGCAACCAGCAAGACTACTCCCCAAAGCATCCCACACATTTTCAATGGGATTCAGATCTGGAGAACGTGCTGGCCATACGAGGCGTTGAATATCCTTGCTCTCAAGACACTCCTGGACAGCGACTGTTCGATGAGATGTTGCGTTGTCGTCCATGAAAATGAATCTATCAACGACAGCACCACGGAACATGCGAACATGAGGTAGCAGAACATCATTAATGTATCGTTGGCCAGTCATAGTCCCAGTTGGAAGCACATATAGGGACGTACGGCCATTGATCATGATGCCAGCCCATACCGTGACACTACATGTCGGATATCGGTCCCTTTCCTGTATGTTTGCTGGACAATATGCAGTTCCACTATCACGCCAGATCAGTTGTCGTCGACAATCAGACGATAGACTGTATCTACTCTCATCTGAGAAGAGGACAGCAGACCAGTCGTTATCAGTCCAATTGCGATGTTGATGGCACCATTGCAAACGGGCGGTACGGTGACGTCTGGACAATGGGATGCACACAACAGGACGGCAGGCGTATAGTCCTCCTTCATGCAAACGTCTGGCGACAGTTTATCGGGAGATCCGCTTGCCAGTAGCAGCCATAAACTGATTTGCTACCTCACTAGCTGTGCTGCGCCGGTGTCTTTTTGTTGATAGCACTATGTACCGATCTTCTGCAGGTGTCGTACTGCAAACACGACCTCCCCCGTGACGTTTGCTACACTCTTCATTTGTTTGAAATGATTTCCAAAGCCTTGAAACAAAACTGTGGCTGACGTCGAACTCCCTGGCAACATCTGTTATTTTTCGCCCTTCTTCAATCTTGCCAATAATACGGCCAAGCGTAAAATCATCTAGGTGATGTCGGGAAGACATACTGAAAATTGCAAGTTCGTCAATTGATTCTTTCCCTTTCAACTTTGCATTTGAACAACAACGGTCAGTACGCGTCAAATCCTTTATATCTCTTATCAGCGCTATGACGTCACGAACAAGTTCGGCAATCCAAAATTTGCATACGCACAACACGTCTTACTGTATCCAGCACTTATGCTAATTTCCACATTTTCCTGCCTTCCATTTTAGGGTTGCTATCGTTGCTATTGTCATCCGTCCTTAGCAATTGTCCGGCAGTGTATATATAGGTATATGTACATTTTTCCACTAAAATTTTTCGATTTTTTCGTGAAGAAAGACTCCCCATGCCGTGTTTCATATATTTTTATAATTTTATTCCATTACTGTTGAATAATATTTGTAAATAAGGGCTAAATGGCATGGGCTGAAGCCCTAAGGGATGTGGTTTACAGCTGTTTATAACAAGGCGCCTATCCGGGAACAATTGTTTAACGAGACTTCCGAATCTCAGCGGATTTTAATGATTCAGCCGACTAGAACCCAGGACTTTAAAAATATCAATGGATGATACTGCCTTTGACATGAAACTTTTTGAAGGGGAGGGGGGGGGGTCTGCACTTCTGCTGTATAACTGTGTATAAGTACATATAAAAATTATTTGGGGGGGCGCGCTTCGACAAATATTTTTCTATTGGTACGTACGCACATCTTGAACATTAATACAAAACGAAGCTAATTTAATAAAATGAAGAAAATGCAATAAATTATAGTTGTTTTAAATAATTTTTAATGAAGCTACTTCTTTGGCCGCTTTGCTTTACTTTCTCTTCTATTATCAAGAAATTACATTGCTTTCCGAGTTATGTAAAAATCAATGAATTTAAATATGGAAATTATCTATAAAACGTACTTAGAAAAAGCTAACTGTCTCGCCTACTAAGGGGCGTGCAAACCACGAGCCCCCCGGCTACGCCACTGATATATATATATATATTCGTATAACGTTATACGAATTTATATATTTTTCAATAACATATGTTTTACTGTTTTACATTTACATCAAGACCCTTCGCCTCACCAGCATTTTACACCACGAGCCGCCACTGTGATGAACACGTGCGGACGGACGTTTCATTCCTCCATTTTGTTGTTTCAGATAAGAACTGATATTGTTCACCACCCACGAGGTACAATTTTAATCCTATGTGGGATTAAGAAAGGGGTGCATGAACACCTGGGGCATCTGACCTTGAAGAGTCAGCTGCTCCAGTGCTTCTGTTAAACAAGTTGTCATACCGGTTTTGTATACGTACAAGGTTGTAATCGCCTGCGGGTATCCGACGACATTCCTGAGTTAAGGTATTTCACGTGCTGACCGGGAAAACCAGTTTTTCTTGCGCATGCGTGATATAGGACAGAATGGGCGAGGAGAATTGAGTGAGACAGTTGAGCTTCGGTCGTCAAGGAGAGAGGGTCCTGGTTTGGACACTAGTTTCTGACGGAAGGACTGCGGTTACCGCAGACGTGCAGCGTGGTGAACGGGAAGGAGGATTCCTTCGTCCACCGGGTATCGCGGAAAGAATTGTGGAAAGGTAGCACGTGGTCAGCACGCGAACCTGAGCGGAAAATCATCGGAAACCCGTGAAGCAAATGTTATCTGAATAATAAAGTCTTGTTGTTGTTTTTATTTCCGTGTACCGGACTGAGTTTGTCGAGGTAATTATTCGTGTACCGGACTGAGTTTGTCGAGGTAATCAAGGCGGCCTTCAGC
Organism: Macrothele yani; assembly: GCA_039090855.1. Lineage (NCBI taxonomy): Eukaryota > Metazoa > Arthropoda > Arachnida > Araneae > Macrothelidae > Macrothele > Macrothele yani. Next base: position 57,553,553 of record CM077021.1, read on the forward strand.
CGCCTTGATAGCCAGATCGTATAGTAAAGGCCAGGCGGTAGCTCGCTATACGGCGGGAAACAAGAGGTATTATCTAAGAATTGATATGTCTGGCCCTACACCGCTGTTAAGATGTTCTGTTGTGTGCAGGTTTCGTTATTGTTATTCGTAGTGCCATATTCGTTACCATCTAAAACTCACCGTTGTTTAGAAGTTACCGCTATTCGGTGATGTCTCTTCTATAAATCTCTGTGAATGCACAGTAAATATAAACAACAGGCAATATTTAATAACCTTTAATTTACTGGCGTTTAAAATACTTCATACAATACACTTTTGACATCGTTCGTATAATTACTGAAAGCTGTGGTAAAAGGCCTCTTTCGTTATTTTCTTTAGCTGGGTTGTCACGTCGTTTGAATGTTAGAAATATCATTAATTTCTTTCCTTTAGTGCTAGTATCGAAGAGGAGGGGCTCACTCACTGAGCCGGCGCCAAATCAGGATAATACGGTGGGTTATTCAACGCAGCAACGGCTCGCTTACCAAGAAATGTCTCTACTGTCTCTGTGGAATAGGACTGCGCATTGTCATGCTACGAGACCCGTGTGCAAAGGGCTACCCTACTGGACGAATGTGTTTCAACAGTCGTCCTTAGGACTTGAAGATCGAATTTAGCATTAACAGTTTCTCCTTCTGAAATGAATTTGCTTTCGATGATTCCATTTCTGCCAAAGGGACGATGAACATGGTTGATTTTCGGAAACGAAACTTCTTTCACGTTGGGGAAATGGGGCTCCGCCATTTCATGGCTTGGCGTTTCATCTCTGGATCGTATTTAAAGAACTAGCTCGTCTCACCTAAGAAGGAGAGGTCATAATCACACATGCTAATGAAATCTCCGCATGCCTAGAACTTGTGGAATTTTTGCCCCGTCCTTAGGAGATGTGAGACGAATTTTGACAAGATCTCTTCCCTAATCCTTTTTTAGCACGTCTTTTGTAAAAAACGATCGTGCTTATGTTATCGGTTTGTCCGTCCGTCCGCCTGTACCCACGGTATCTCTGCAACTATTAGTCCGATATGAAAGATTCTTTTTGCATTCTTTTTTTTTTTTTTTTTTGATTGGAGGTTTAACGACCACCGTGAGCAACTCAATGGGCTATAAGCAGTCGCCCGTCCCTAATTTAGGGTCACTGGTTCCAGGGAAGGGAGAGAGCCAGTGCCGTAAGACAAACACAACATCCATACCTGACCGGGATTCGAACCCGGACCCCTTACGGACGAATGATCAGAGGCCAACGCCTTAGACCACTGCGCCACCGGGGCGGCCTTTTTGCATTCGAAAGCTTGAAATATGCGAATGATGATGCTTTATTTCATTTTTCTTACGATGCACAATTTCGCCGCTAGAGGGCGTAAATGCAGATGATGTCGAATTCAAAAATACGTTTTATTCCACATATTTGCTTCTAAACATCCGATTGAAAAATATATTTTACCTTTCGATTCCACTTATGTCGAAGAGTATTTTGCATACAGTTTCTTTTTCAAATCACGCAATAAATTTTCCGCTAGGGGGCGTAAAATTAAATTGCATTTTTTCCGATAACTCTTCTTCTAAAACTCCGATTTGAATTTTTTTTTCAGCGGATACATCTCCTGATGCACAATCTTTTGAATATAATTTCGAATTTTTGGTACAGAATACTTTGGCCACCAGGGGCGTAAGTGTTAATTTTCGCTTCTGATGTATTTGCCATAAAATCTGAGCTTCTAAAATATCGATTGAAAAAATTCTTTCGTACACTGATGCCACTCACATCGATAAACATTTTCGGAATATTTTCTTCTTAAAATATTCCACAGTTTCTCCGCCAGGGGGCGTAGATGTATATCTTATTTTTGTAAATATCTAGACTTCTAGGAGTCCGATTTGAAAAATTCCTTCTTTGTTGGATAGTGTTTTCCGTGTGACATGTTTTCCATATAATTTCAAAATTTTCAAGTAATTCATAGACTTTCCGCTAGCTGGCGTAAAGGTAAATTGCGTTTTCCCCTATATCTCTGCTTTTAAATCTCCGATCTGAAAAAATATTTCTGCAGTGGATACAGCTCCTGATGGAAAATCGTTTGCACATAATTTCTAATTTTTGTAAAAAAAAATGATTTGGCCACCAGGGGTCGTAAGTCCTAATTTCCGCTTCTGATGAATGCAGCAAAATATGAGCTTCTAAAATCTCGATTGAAAAAACGTCTTTTGTGGACCGATACTACTCATGTCGACAAACATTTTAGGAACATTTTCTTGAAATAATGCATGGTTTCTACGCCAGGGGCGTAGATGTATATCTTATTTTTGTCAATATCTATGCTTCTAAAAGTCCGATTTGAAAAATTCCTTCTTTGTTGGATAGTTTCCGATGCGAAATGATTTTCCTATAAATTTAAAATTTTCAAGTAAATCATAGACTTTCCGCTACGACGCACAATGGTAAATTGCATTTTCTGCTCCTAAAACTCCGATTTCAAAAATTCTTCCTGTATCGCATACAAGACCTGATGGAAAATATTTTTCACGCAATTTCTAATGTTTGGTAAAGAATGGTTTGGTCACCAGGGGTCATAAGTGTTAATTTCTACTTCTGATGTATTTGTAGCAAAATCTGGGCTCCTGCAAACTCGACTAAATTTTTTTTTCTTGGACCGATACCGCTTATATGGACAAACCTTTTGTGAATACTTTCTTCCTAAAATAATGCATGGTTTTCCCACCAAGCGACGTAAAGTCACATCTTATTTTTGTCGATAACTCTGTTTCTAAGAGTTCGTAAGCTCACGATTCCGTTTACAGCAATATCTGAGGGATTAAAGACCCGATTGATAAACTTCTTTCTTCCGTCAGATACTATTGTTTTCCATACCGGTTCCATTGACTTTGAATAGCATTGATAAATTTAATTTGCGTCAGAACGGATTCAAAAAACGTGCTTATTACACCCGAAAATTCGGTGTCATCTTTCTTGTTAAAATTGTACGGACGGATTTTTGATTAATACCCAGTTCTTAAGTGATCATTAGCACAGTCGTAGACGATCATTCGCTATGAGCTCATACACTTTTTCAGTGTTCTCAGGATTTTTGGAGGTGGCGGGCCTTCCAAATCAGGGGAATGTTTCCACAGAGTCTCTTCATTTGCAGAAACCCTTGAACGACTCGAAAACATATTTCAAGATTACTGACCCCTAGGGACGTATGTAAAATTTAAAAGGTAATGTAAACTATAGAAGAAAAAAATAAAGCATTTTTTCTAGTATAGGTGGATGCATTTTTATTAAAACATTTTTTTCCAATGTAAGTCGCATTTCAACCAAAAACATAAAATAATGAAACACTTTCGGAGGGGAGGGGCAAGGGAATTCGCCCCTCCTAGGAAACCTCTTCCAGCATTGTAAGTGCTTCCGGGACATACTTTCTCAATTTGAAGCAGAATTGGTTATTCGAGCTTCTTACTCCATTTTTGACATCTAACGACGTGCATGTTCATCAGCTGCCGAAACATGCTATATGACCCTGGTTACGGACATTTTCATTCATGTGCTTGACTTCATCGTAGAAGTTGCATCACCTTTCACATTTCCTTTTACGCGTTACGACAACATTCACCGAACGTGATTGACACTGTTCGTATACACTCATATATATATACAGATAAAATGATATGAACTTTGCTATCCCGCAGACTTAACAGAACTTGATAAAACATTTTATCTTCTTCAAGCTTTTTATCAACTTGACGAAAAATCTAGGTTACCCGAGCCTGTTGCAAGGCTAATCAAGCTAGAAGAAGCTGTAGCTTATTTAAGCCTGGAACCGAAGCTCGAAATTTTGGCTTGAGCTGCACATTGGAAAATTTGCCCTCATTTAAAGGGAGGAATTCTAATGAGCGCCTCCAGAAAAATTGAGGGGGAGGGAGGTTTGTCTTACTTCTCCCAAAAGCAGCGCCTATGCTTTTTATGTAAAATTTATGAACATGAGCATGAGCTTTTTATGTAAAAAATCCGGAAAAGGCTTCAAGATTACTGATTTTAGCCTGAGCAGAAGTAGAACTTTATCAACCTGACTTATTACATAAACTTTCTTAATGTGAAAACGGAAGATTGAAACAATGCTGAAAAGCCCTAGAACTGCGAACTTTCGGTTCCTTCCTGAATAAAGGTGGAACATTACCTTTTGACTTGACTTGCTTTGTAAATTTTATGAATATAAATACGACAGACTAAAAATTGTTGAAAAGGTGCAGGACGAGGGCCTTATAATTTATGCTTTTTGAATGAGAACTAGTGGAACATTATCAACTTGACTTTTTATGTAAACCTTGTAAATATGAGCACATGGACTAAAAATTGTTTAAAAGGCCTACGCCTATGGTTGTAAATTTTTTGTTTGGGGATGGAGTAAAGGTAGTGTATAATTGACTCGAACTGCTATGCAAACTTTTTGAATATGAGCACGGTAGACATAAAGCTTGCTAAAAAGGCGCCGACCGAGGCCTTTATAATTAATGTTTTTGAAACAGTACAAGTGGAACATTATCATTTTGACTTGTTATGTAAATCTTATAAATATTTGCACAACGAATTAAAATTGCTAAAAAGACCCAGGTTTAGGCTTATGGCGTTATTTAATCTATTTTATTTTATTTATTTATTTATTTATTTATTTATTTTTTTTTTTTTTTGAATTGAGTAAAGGTGGAGTATAATTTACTTGAATGTTCATGTAAAATGTTAGAATATGAGCACAGTAGACTGAAATTCGCTAAAAAGGCGCCGGCATAGGAATTATAAATGATGTTTTTGAACGAATACAAGTGGAACTTTATCATCTCGATTTACTATGTAAACTTGATAAATATGAGCACAACGGATTGCAAATTACTGAAAAGGCATAAGCCTAAGGCAGCTTTATTTATTTATTTATTTATTCGTAAAGGTAGAGTATAATTGACATGAATTGTCATGTAAACTTTTAGAATATGTGCACAGTAGACTAAAAGTCTCTGAAAAGATGTCGACTTAGGCCTAATAATTAATGGTTTTTGAATGAGTACAAATGGTACATTCCTCCCTTTACTTGTTATGTAAACCTTATAAATATGAGCTTAACGAATTAAAGCTTTCTAAAAAGGCCCATGCCTAAGGCTGTTACATTTCCGTTTTGTGATTGATTAAAGGTGGAGCATAAATGATTTCAATTGTCAGGTAATTCTTTCAATATCAGCACGGTAGATTAAAAGTTGCTAAAAAGGCGCCAGCTTAGGTCTCATAATTACTGTGTTTTGAATAAGTACAAGTGGAACATTAGCACTTTGACTTGTTATGTAAACCTTATAACTATGAACACGGTAGACTTAAAGTTTTTTTAAAGGCATTGGCCTAGAGCAGTAAAATGTTTGTTCTTGATTTGCGTTTAGGTGCAATATAATTTACTTGAGTTGTTCTGCAAACTTTTTGAATGTGAGATAGGCAGCATAAAAACTTCTGAAAAGACGCCCGCCTAGGCTTTATAATTACTATTTTTTTAAAGGCACCGGCCGACATAAGACTTCGACACCTTCCAAATACCGTTTACGGTCTAATTTAGAGCACCATGAGATAGTATACCAAATTTGGTGGTTCTAAATTGAAAACTGTAGATTTTACGAAAATTTTGTATGGGAGCCCCTTGACCCTTAACCCCGACCGCTTCCTCAAACCGTTGAGGGTTTAACTTAGAGCACTAATTTTCAATTTAGTATACCAAATTTGGTGTTTCTAAATTGAAAGCTGTAGATTTTACGAAAATTTTGTATGAGGGCCCCATTGACCCCAAGCCCCGATCCCTTCTAAAAAGGGTTTACGGTTTAACATTCAGCACCAGTTTTAAATTTAGTATACCAAATTTGGGGGTTCTAAATTCAAAACTGTAGATTTTACGAAAATGTTGTATGGGGCCCCCTTGACCCCGGGCCCCGATCTCTTCTAAAAAGGGTTTACGGTCAAACTTAGAGTACCATGAGGTAGTATACCAAATTTGGTGGTTCTAAATTGAAAACTGTTGATTTTACGAAAATTTTGCATGGGGCCCCCTTGACCCCTTGACCCCGATCCCTTCCAAAAAAGGTTTACTGTCTAACTTAGAGTACCATGAGGTAGTATACCAAATTTAGTGGTTCTCAATTGAAAACTGTAGATTTTACGAAAATGTTGTATGTGGCCTCCTTGACCTCGGGCCCCGATCCCTTTCAAAAAGGGTTCACGGTCTAACTTAAGAGTACCATGAGGTAGTATACCAAATTTGGTGGATCTAAATTGAAAACTGTAGATTTTACGAAAATTTTCTATTTGGGCCCCTTGACCCCGGGCCCCGATCCCTTCCAAAAAGGGTTTACGGTCTAACTTAGAGTACCATGACGTAGTATACCAAATTTGGTGGTTCTCAATTGAAAACTAGATTTTACGAAAATGTTGTATGGGGCCCCTTGACCTCGGGCCCCGATCCCTTCCAAAAAGGGTTTGCGGTCTAACTTAGAGTACCACGAGGTAGTGTACCAAATTTGGTGGTTCTAAATTGAAAACTGTAGATCTTACGATAATTTTGTATGAGGGCACCTTGACCCCGGGCCCCGACCGCTCCCTCAAACTGTCTACGGTTTAACTTACAGCACCAGTTTTCAATTTAGTATACCAAATTTGGTGGTTCGAAATTGAAAACTGTAGATTTTACGAAAATGTTGTATGGGGCCCCCTTGACCCCGGGCCTCGATCTCTTCTAAAAAGGGTTTACGGTCTAACTTAGAGTAATGAGGTAGTATACCAAATTTGGTGGTTCTAAATTGAAAACTGTTGATTTTACGAAAATTTTGCATGGGGCCCCCTTGACCCCGGGCCCCGATCCCTTCCAAAAAGGGTTTACTGTCTAACTTAGAATACCATGTCGTAGTACATCAAATTTGGTTCTAAACTGAAAACTGTAGATTTTACGAAAATTTTGTATGGGGCCCCTTGACCCCGGGTCTCTATCTCTTTCAAAATCCGTCTACGGTCTAACTTAGAGTACTATGAGACTGTACACCAAATTTGGTATTTCTAAACTGAAAACTGTAATGCCGCAAAATTTTTGTTTTTCTGCAGTTAAAAACCGTCGTACAAACTTTCTGATATTACTTGATCCTTGACATACAGCGCCGACAGCTGATGGGGAAGCAAAATAGAAACGAGATGTCGGTGTTTTGTCCTGTCGGTGTTTTGTCTTGTCAGTGTTTTGTCCAGTCGGTGTTTTGGTTGTCGGTGTTTTGGTTGTCGGTGTTTTGGGTGTCGGTGTTTTGTCCTGTCGGTGTTTTGGGTGTCAGTGTTTTGACCGGCACCCATAGCAAATACCTGGCACACCCATAAATTCACGTGAGAAATTTCCTTTGCGTTCACTTACTCGTTCCAGGTATGAATTGGCACAATTTCTTTCACAGTATATTGCACGGATTTTGTTTGTGTCTGTAAGGTATATCCATACTACATTAAAAGGGACCACAAACTTCCACTAGTCCCTTACAAAGTGTCTCTTATACAGTTTCCTTCAGTTCTTCATTCGCTCCGAAATGTAGCGGGGAAGGAGCTTGTGGACATTAGGCTTAAATCGCTTTTCTAAATGTAACTCATATTTGATAATGCGGTTTACAGTGGCCTGTGAGACACCTACATGCTGTGTAATGCGCCTCCGCGTCGGTGGATTCTCTTCCTTTAAAATAGACCTGTCTTTCCACGCATGAAAGCAACTCTCTTTGGCTTAGGATGTATTTTTGTGACATTCGTGCGCACTCGATTAACTTGCAACATTCAGTTTTGCACGATTAATTACTTGACATATTCCATTTTCATAAATCACACACCCATTTTCTTTGCACCTTTTTTGAATTTCTGTACACAAATAACCTTTTTTGTAAAGGGCAACTATTTACCCCTCCTAGAACCGAATCACTCGTGGTGGCATCTTAAAACTACGAAACAAAATTACAAATGTTCTTCAAGCGGAAGGCTGCTATTGCACGAAAAATATTGTTATGCAATCGTGACGCACACGATTTGCATATGACGTGCATCTTACTTTGTCATTATAAACGTGAATCAACCTCTCTGTACACTATAAAAATGCCCAAGGTTGTGATTTTTTTCTTTGGGTAAGGAAACAAAAATGAAAGTTGAGTGACATCCTGATTTGACGAACAATACGAAACATCCTAAACAAACATGATAAGAAAAGCTGACATGCTGGTATAAGCCAATAAATCTCTTGACATTGGCAAAAGAAATTTCCAATGTCAATTAAAGAACATTATATACGAAGCAATGAATAAATGAAAATATCAGTTTTGTTTACGAAACCTTGCTTATATTTATATAAAGCATATTGTTTACATTTGTGAACTAGGTTTTTTCCCTAAAGTATGGATTTCGCCGGTCACTAGGCATCTAGGAACGTTGCAGAATTCAATGTTACACCTTGAAGTTTCCAGGTGGTATCAGGCTCAGAAGAGGAAACGTTCCGACTTATGTCGGTGCTTCACATATCTAGTAACTAAGAGGCAAACGTGCCAAGGAGTAGGGCACGACTTTCGCTTTCCGTACGATATGGAATTTTCTCGAACCTCTTTAAATGAAAACACACATTTGTAGTAGAAGCCAGAGGAGACCTATTTGCACGTAACTGACAGAACAAAAGATAATGAATCCATTGGAATTTATTTATATTAGGAAGCATTGCATAAAATCACGTGTACTGCATTGTACAATCTTCTACATAGGAATTTCCGCACACAGAAGGGCGTGTGCTACAAACATGCAAATCGGAGGGATGGTGTACCCACTCGAGATATGCAACTGTTGTTAAACAGAAGCCCAAGACTTCATACATTCGCGAGACAAAGGTGCCAGCAGCAAAAGCGACGGCACTGTATGGTCTCTGGTGGAAGTGTCGCGGACGTTTCAGTTTTGCTGTTTGTGCTGGAAAACTGTTCACCGAAGGCCGAAACTCTCGGATGCACGACGGCGGCAAGTTTACCGCTATTTGGATGCGTTACAGAGAGGAGATATTGTAGGTACGTGTGAAGCGAGCTGGTTTATTAGGTGTGTCACTTAATTCTCGCTCCCTAAACGCAAGGGATCGTAGAACGTCCGCAAATGCAAATAGCTCTGTGCGATAATCGCTGATTGCAGCGCCATCCAACAGTTTTCCAGCCAACTGTAACCGCTCACAGCTGTAGTGACAGAAGAGACGAAAGTTGACGGTGAAAGCAATGTCGTTCGAGAAGCAACATTTGAGGCACTGCCTCCTGTTCGCGTTTAAGCTGAAACAAAGTACTGCAAAAGCCCAGCAAATGATCTGTGCTGCTTTGGGTAAGGCTGCTGTGTCCTACAGTATGTGTAAGAAGTGGTTCCAGCGGTTTAAGCAGAGGGATTTCGATCTCCGTGATGCAGAACGTCCGGGACAGCCACAGAATGCTGACGATGAGGAATTGAAACAAATGTTTAACGCGGATCCCTGTCGCATGCAGTTAGAGCTTCCCCAGGAACTCGGAGTAACACGGTAAGCTATTGCAAAACGCCTGCACAAGCTTGGACGGATTCACAAGGAGGGAAGTTGGGTGCCCCACCGACTCACAGTTACGAACAAGTCTAGGCGCTACGATATTACTGTGTCCTTGCTCTTTAGACTGGAGAAGAAGGATTTTCTCCACAAGATTTTGACTTGTGATGAGAAGTGAATCCTCTACGATAATCCTAAGCGGCGCAAATCGTGGGTTTATCCAGGTAAGCCTGCCACCAGTATCACAAAACCGAATATCAATGCCAGGAAGTTGTTAGTGTGCATTGGTGGTATCAGCGCAATGTCGTACACTATGAGTTGCTCAAACCTGGTGAAACGGTCAATGCTGAGCGCTATTGTCAGCAACTAATTCGTTTGAGTGACGCAGTGGAGGCGAAAAGGCCATACACCGGAAAGGGCAGAAGGTTGGTCCTGTTGCTTCAGGATAACGCGCGTCCTCACACTGCGAAAACGACTTTAAACACGATCACCGACCTGGGATGGGAGATTTTTTCATCCGGCGTATCCTCCAGACTTCGCCCCGTCGGATTATCACCTTTTTCGCTCCCTGCAACATCACCTGAGTAATACGCACTTCACGTTTGTCGAGGGGATCCACATAAGTATTTATGGCTTTATCAACTCGAAAGAGCCCTCTTTTTTCCGCAGTGGCATTCGGCAGCTCCCTGACCGATGGCTCAAATGTATCCAACACGACGGGATTACTTCCCTGATTAGGTACGTATTCGATTTGCTATACTTTGCTGTCAACGTGTCGTGCCTGTCGCCGAGAATCAAGTTGCACACTTAATATACGCCGTATTGTTGCGCATGTGCAAAGGTATGCACGAAATGTTGGACGCTGTAGGCAACAGTGGCTACTGGAATGTTCTTACGTGCATTGGAGCGGCAGTGGTGTAGTCCGACAGACGTCAGCCCGCCTGGAACGGGTGATAGTTCGACCCGCTTTTTGTGTAAGGACAGACGCTCAATTCGACATCTTGCTCCAGATTTACGATCAATATTCTTCATGTTCTGCGGCATCACTTAATACATCCAAGAGTGCAGGCCTATGGAGCGGAGCGTGGGCCTCTAGGACTGACACCCCGTGGGGCGCCTCATGGACTGCTTCATCCCAAAAATTCCTTGGGGTCCATCTCGGAGTCCGTCTTTCTGCTCAAAATGAAACATGGAATGCTCTCAGAACACGCCTTAATCGAACTGCTGCATTCTGGCGAGGTTCCCAGTTTTGTACTTCTTACTTCTCAAGAGCTAGAATAGCTCAGACTTATATTCTTTCACCATGCCTATATGCATGGTCAGCAGAACGTATGCCCATTTATCACCTCAATGAAATCACTCGAATCATCTCAACGATAATATGGAACAGGTACCATTGGATCCAGGTCTCAAGTCTCTGTCGTCGAGTCACTGATGGAGGTATTTCACTGCTGGAAGTTCGCACCTACTATAAAGCACATAAAGTGGTTTCTTTCCTGCGGCTACTAAGTGCACCAGAGTCGCCAGTTACGCTCGTTAGAGATGTCATGATATCGCCTAGGAATACCCGAATCACTTTCATCACGTATCTTCTAATGGATCAATCTCCTTTTTATCATTCTAAACTTTCCCCTTTCTACAAAGAGGTCCTTTCCTTTCTCCGTTCTCTACCCCTCTTCCGTGCTCCACCGGCTTCCACCACTGAACTATTAGCTGAGCCCCTGTTCTTTTCTTCCATCCTTCATCCCCCTAATGCTCCCTACTTTACTGACCTTTCCTGGCTCCCCGCCGGAATAGTATCTGTTCAGGATCTAATTTCTCCAGATCTTTCTTGGAAACCCTTCTCTGATCTGTCCCCCACATCTCCCCTACCTCTTCCTCTCTTTCGCTGTATGATTCCTTCCGTTCTTCAATCATTACCCTCTTCCCTAACCTTGCCTCTCAAGCTGGGTTAACTCTTGTTCCATCTGCCTCTCTTCTTCTTCCCTTTTTCCTTTCCGTTCGGGGCTCATCACTTCCTCTCTCCAGTTTTTCAGTCTCGTATCTTTACCGTTGTCTCATTGATCCACTGTATGCTACACCACTGATGATTCCAGATGTTCCGAATGTCGCCCTTTCACAAGTGTGGTCCATGTCTAATTCGCCACTATCTATTCCAGCAGAAAGAAACATCCAATGGTTGTTTCTTCATCGGCGGTTACCAGTTCCTACCAAATTATTCAGGATGACGCTTGTTGATTCGCCTAACTGCATGTTTTGTTCTGCGATTGCGATGTAGATCATGTGTATCAACATTGCACAGTGCTTCTTCCCTTGCTACATCTGACCTTCACTACTGCACAGTGCCTTAGTACTAATGATCTCTCCTTCTCAGCCTATAGCACGCTACTCAGTTCAAGTACTCCGCCTATTCCTATATCAGAGTCATGTGCTTATGTATTCATATTAGCAAAACATGTGATTTTTTGCTACTATCAACAGCTACGTTCTACCCCTATACAGCCTACCATCTTTCAGGCGGGAGCTGCGATGTGCAGTCAGTTCCGGAACAGAATGATTTCACGCTTGAGGCTTGCTTTCACTGTTGCTAAGGCTGCGAATCGAATCCCACACTTTATGTCAGTGTGGTCACCTTTTCGTCAATGGTTTTCTGGTCCATCAGAAGACCTTAGACTTTGTTCTGACGTCTGTGAAATTGTTTGGACTAATTGAAGTATAGTTTTGTGGTTATCGTGTTCTTAGGTGCCCTTGTCATAATTGCTTCTTAATGTTACTGCACGTTTGCATGTTTCTCACCAACAAGGTCCTGTAGGTGAGTTTCTTGTTATACCACAGGCACTTAGAATAAGTTTAAAGTTTTTTTTTTTTCGGCACTTTCCTTATGTCTGCCGGGCTTTATAATATATGATTTTTGCTCACGGTGCTAAGCAAATGTTTAACAGTGTTTAAATTGTATTATTGATTTTGCACAGTGTGGTTTCTGATCATGTTACATGTACATAAAGGGATATGATCAGTCGATTACACCATGTTCTGCAAGGTTTAGCACTTTTGTAGTGCAGGGGGTAATTGTTCATCATTCGTTTATTTGTACTGTACCTGAAGTATAGTTGCTATGCCAAAAGCTCAGTTTTGTATATACTAATGTACTTTCCTAATTGCACTGTAAAATTTATGTTTGGCACATTTCGCATGTTGGGTCACGATTACATGTCTTAAGCTTTATGCTCATGGTGCGGAGCAAACGCTTTGATAGTATTTCAATTATATGTTAATGTTACACAGTGTGATTTTTCTCATGTCACATGTGCCTAATAGGAAATAATCAGTCTATTAGATAATGTTCTGCGCTGTATTGCATATTTGCTGTACAAAGAGTCAGTTTCATATTTTCATTATTTGTATTGTACCCGAAGTATAAATTTTCTGTAAAACGCAAGTTCTGTTTGTACTAATATACTTTACTCTTTGCACTGTGAAATTTACAGTTGTACCATGGAATTGTAATTCCTTATTAGTGTCTTCCCTATGCCGTTGCATCTTGTGTACATATGTTGTTGTTCATTACAAGTTAATCTATAGCACTGTGATTGAGGCACTTGTTTAAGCCTAAGTAATAGTTTCTTTTTGTAATTTGACAGCGTTTCACAAGAGAGATATTGCATTCAATTTGTATAGAGTTCACACCATCATTGTGGATAGATCATTTATTCGCTTATCTTTCAGATACTGAAAAGTATAAACCTTCTGCTCTTTTCTTCTTTTTTTCAAGATTGCTCAAAATATACATGTTTGTTTTTGCACTGTAAAATTTATAGTTATACCTTGTACTGGTGTTCACCTATTAGAGATGGCACTCTGCTGATCACATTGCGAACATATGTTGTACATAGAGTAAGTCAACCCATCAGTCCAGTATTGTCAGTGTTATGAATTTGCTTACATTGTATATAGTGCATCCACATAATGTAAATATCTCATTGTCATTGTAAATAGGTCATCCACTTGTTTATCTTTTGGTAACTGTTAAGCACAGGCCATCTGTATCTTTCCTTACCATGTTTGCTCCAAATAAAAATTGTTGAAGCTCTTTCGTCACAAAAAAGCACTGCAGCCAATATTCCACCTGCTGTGTCATTGGCCATGGTCGTCGCCATACTAATCCGAACTATAAACCGAAGGTTACATGTGGGAACTGTTTTCAAATCTCTTGCAAATAGTGCTAAACATTCTGTATACACTTGGAAGTATTTTATTATTCAAACTTTGTCAGAATAAATGAAGTAAAAGGAATAAATATGTATGAAATTTCGTTATTTTTCTTGAAGAAAAATACCGATTTATCTCTCATCCTTGCTTCAACAATAAGCAACATCGTATTACCTATTCCTTGAAGAAACTTAAAATACTGCAGTTATTCTATCACCTTATCATAGGACGCGGTGTATTCAATTTTCCGTACTTTCATATTATGAGTATTATGACGCCAAGTTCATTTCAAAGATTGTCACCAGAGTGCCTGGCAAAAACTTATTAAAGTAAAGACGTAAGTGAGCTTGGGAAGATGCTATCAAAAGATCATTTGTTAGTAGAAGAATTCTTGAAGAGTACGAATAGTGATCTGCAGTAACCCACTGTTCCAGGCAACTGTTTCCGCATTGTGTGCCAAATATTTCAATCTCTTCTGAAACCTTATTTTCCTGACATTTTTCATAAAAACTTTGTCCTGATAATTTCAGTAGAGCAAGGGTGCCACTTCCATACTGATTGAAGCAAGAAATATTACTCAATGGATGAGTTTTTCAAGGGATATTTCAAACACATATTGGTTTAAAAAAATACAGTGTCCGAAATTTGTTTTTAGTCATGTGCATTGAATATACCAAAGCATTCATTTTCTATAAACAAAATAAACCATCTGACATAATATCAAACTACTGTCCAAGATATTTCGTCTTAAACGTTGTTTGAGATTTGGGCGTTTATGAAAATATGGAAATAGTGAAATAGTGGTGGCATAAGAATTACAGCAGGTTCACTCTGCGGTTCCTATCAGGACTCTTTTACCTGGGAGAAGAGAAAAAAAAACGATTTAATTTTTGGCGTTTATAAATTGGTAATATATTGAGTGGTTTTGAATTCCCTGGTACAAGGATCCCAGAATGTTTGGGTTAAATCTGTATATATATGTGGAACAATGACTATAATCACACTATGATTCCAAAGTTTTCTTCCTTAACGATCAACCATATAGTTCTTCAGGCACATTTACCTTGCTTTCTGTACTTAAAAGTCAGCGTGCTCGAGACTAATTAAAAGTTATACTTCTCAAAGCATAAAAGTACATTTTAATTGAAAGAATAGCGCTACATTTCAGTACGTTTAGTTAGTATGATTAAAAAGGTTCAGTAAATATTTGTTTCGTCCATTTCAAAAGAGCCATGAAAAAATCATACAGGTATATGCAAAGACAATTCAAATTTGGAGGACATATCGTGAAATACCAGACTTTTTATGGGCCATTCTCTTCGTTACGGCAGATCTGAGTTACTTCTCAAAGCAACAAAAACCTTCACACTTTCCAGCTGAGTGGCTTTTAATTTTATGAGTGCCGTCTATGAGTTTCCGTTTGCCCAGCAAGGGAAATTTTGAAAGTAAATGGCGTCGACGAACTTATTTTAATAGAATATATGCACTTATGTCTAACAGTGTGATGAACATCATTTTTTAATACATAGCTGATACCTTCCCTCAGGTGCTTCAATCCTTCATAAGATCACTCGCTTGTCTGATATACAGCTTTAGTGCCTTCTTTAGCCGTTTCCAGCCTGTAGAACAGTGATTTGAATTTCTAACGTGATTTTTTTCTGTTTAATAACTAATTCTACAATTACTTCGTTTACACTATTTCTTCTATAAATAAATTTATTTAACAGAAAGTAAACTGAAATGTGAACTTCCAAAGGAGCCTAAACCAATTTTCAGCAACGACTGAAAAAAGCAAATATCCAAACGAAAAGCTAGTTCGTTGTAAAGATTTTTGAATGCACGAATAAACCTATACAATTTGTTGAGGAAGACATTTCAGTACTATGTTCATTTTAATTAACAGAAGGAACAAATTTAAGGTATGATGGTTTCCCCCTGTACAAAGAAAGATACCACTCCACTTTTTTTAAGTAACGTGTATTAATTTCTGGAAAATTGGTGAAAATGCACTTTTTTTTGTTTCACCGAAATCGACTGAGTTCGTGCTCCTCTATCATTTGTGGCGCATAACAAAGTCCGACATTGCGGCGTTTCTTCCTTAGTGCTCCTCTGAATTTATGTCGAATCTCATGAATTGAAAGCTCAAGAATTTAAAAATAAATGAATTTACTGATGTCGCTGTGCTACTCTCATGTATAAAAGAAGGGATATTATAGATAGAGTTGCGCATTTGCTGTTTTTGCTGAAAGCACATTTTCATCCTTATTGCATTCGAAAGGGCCATTTTTCAGCAAAACAGAATTTCAAATGAAAATTCAATGGCGTGTCATGGTATTAAAAAATGGTTAAAAAAAAGAGAATAACAAATGCACAAAATTTAAATCTTCGTTTAACTATCACACATGAGAAAACTATAAATTTATGTTAACATATTAACGAAACCCCTCTTTCCGGATATGTTGCTCGTTTTTAAGCTATTCCGATTTGAACAGATATGTAAACGTGTAAGTCATATTTTTTCGAAAAAACTGTGAATAACATTTTCGCATATTAGAAATAATTTATTTTTTCAAAATTTCGCATTCATTTATCCTTCTAAATTTCAGCGCTATAGACGGACGATTATGTTAAAATGAATTTCACTTCCTCCTAATTATCTTTTTTTAAAAATGAAATAAAACAAAGTAGATGTTTTTATCATTTTTGCGTTCCAACAACTATGTTACGGATATGGACTAAACAACATACTGAACATTCAACAGCAAAAAAAAATCACTGAAAAAAGCGTTGTAAAAATGTTTTGAAAGTCGTTTGTTTTTAAAAAAGTTAATGTGCTGTAGCATGTGGATTCCAAACATACTTTAGACAAAATAAATCTCTTCATTATACCTTAGAAGTCTCATATTATCTAAAATGGCATGATTGTATATCTAGGCTAATGAAATTAACAATTTTTGTGTCCTGTATTGAAACAATTTTTAGATAAATGTGACGTAACATTGCCATACAAAAAATATTTCAATGTGATTTATGTTTGCATCTTTATCTACAATCAGTCGACAAAACATTACAGATATTTCCCTAATAGTGTGTTGGTTTTCCTAAATTACGGAGACCCCTGCACACACCAAGAAATCCACTCCAAAGATATGCCGGAAGGTTTCGAGAGGCCTGCTGCCAAACTGTCCACAACTCCGAACGAGATGTCGCTCCAGCATCCGTTGATCTAATGTTCAGCTCCTCGGCGTTCCAGAAAGCTTCCACAGGGCTTAAATTCGGGGAACCTGAAAGACACTGCTCAGTTTCAACTCAGGTGGGTATTCCTCAGGGCAAATCTGGATCGACGACTCGGGCAAAATTGTGACAATTCTGCAACAGATTGTATTTGCACTGTCAAAGGAAATTTTACACTCACATGAGCTGCGTATTATAAATAAAATACTTGTATTAATACAGACATTTAACAAGGACCAGGAACATCAAATCGAAGTCATCGCTCATTCCACGTTTATAAGTGAGTCACGGAATAACTCTCATTGGTCGCCACCGGGAATCGAACCCAGGGTGTCCCAGTTACGCGTCTGATATGCTTTCACTGCACCACAGTAGCCTCAAATTCCGCCAGACTCACACACACTAATTGCCAAGACAATTTGGCAGGTTGCTTCTTGGCAACCTGCAAAATTGGCTTGTGACCTACAAAATTGTTAAGCCAATTTGGCAATTAGTGTGTGTGAGTGTGGAGGAATTTGAGGCCGCTGTGGTGCAGTGGAAGCATATCAGGCGCGTAACTGAAAGAGCCTGTGTTCAATTCCCGGTGGGGGCCAATCAGAATTTTTCCGTGACTCAAACGTGGAAAGAGCAATGACCTCTGTTTGATAAAATACTTTTATTTTGGACTTGCTTTTAAGGGCATCGTTTTTCGAAGAGTGAATCTGATTATTTTTCGTTTCTCAATCGGTGTTCTCAATTTGCCGTGTAATTGTAATTCTGAAACACACCCTTCAAAGGCATGTTACAAGTTGTCCGCATTAACATAATTAAAGTCAGAACATAGCCATTTGCATGAACTAAACAAATAACTCAATTTGATATTCAACATCTGGAAAATCGTATTATAACAAACTGATAAATGAATGCTAATTGTTTGAAAGCGACTGATTCAATTTCTATTTAGCTGTGTTATCGTACATTATTTAAAATTGTTAGATTCCGAAGCTGTAGCTGCATTTCTGAAACCGACGGAAGAATATTGGAATCAGATTTTTCAGCATATGTATTTAAACAATCCATTGTTTTTACTATAATATTGAAACAAAAGAAGTATTTATATTATTAAATTGCAAGAATTCTTGTTATGGTTCCTTACAATTGTATTTGCATTTTGCAACTTTTAGGAGCCTCTGTATTTTATAAAATTAATACGTGACGTGACCATAGTTGCTAGCTTAGATTTTAAAAGTTTGTTCAAACGAAAATTGTCAGGCTTTTCGGAAGCTGAATAACTGTCAACATTTTCTATAACGTTACAGTATTTTACAATTTATCATTCTTTGTTCCAGATGCAGTACCAGGTTAATAATTTCGTACTTCACAATTAGAGCACGGGGATCCCAAAAAGCCTTAAACGCTGATTGATATATAAAAAATGGGAGATTTTATTATGTTTGAAAGAGGCGAATCCTTTTCGTACAAAAATGAAAATAAAACAGAAGATAATTGTAGTATCATTAATCCAAGTGTCATTACTATGAGCCTTTGACAAAAATTGTAAATCAGTGAGAAAAGAAGTAAATTTGATCAAAAGTAACACGAAATCGATATCAGTTATTGAAGCTAGAACGCTAAGAAAAGTGACATTTCTTAGCGTACTAGCTTTCATAACTGATAAAGTTAGAATTTTACTTAAGGTATCACAATTTATTTCCTTCGATCAAAAGGGTTCTTTATGAAGTAGGAAAAATTTAACTGAACATTTTTCAAAACTCAATCAGAGAATGATATTTGTGTTGAAGCAAGTTAATCTACAAATATTTGATTTTTCTGTGCATAAGAGCGTTGTTTCGTAACTAATTATGTTTCGCTATTTTCACTACCTTCATCATCGATTTTGATTGTCCAAGGTATGACTAATAACACTGCTGGACAATTGCTAAGGACGGATCATAAACGGCTATATAGCGCATAAAAAGTAAGTGTGGTTGGATGCCAAGTGAAATAAAATAATGTCAGAATGCCAGGACATTACAAGAAAGACAATTTATTGTGCTCTGAAATCCAGAAGGCTTTGGAACGTGTTCAAGGGACAAACAGGCCATTTTGTGCAGAATACGTAAACGTGAAAAAAATGCAATTATCGTCCGCAGGCGTTCCGGCGTAAGATGTCAATGCGGGATATGGCCACCATGGAGGGTGATGCAAGATTCCACACGTCGTGTCATGCTTTGCACAACATTATCAAGCAGCTGTTGGGGTAATTTATCCCATTCCTCTGTCTGTGCACGGATGAGGGTATCCTTGTTTATTAGAGGGCATTGGCGACCAGCAAGACTCCTCCCTAAAGCATCCCACACAATTTCAATGGGATTCAGATACGGAGAACATGCTGGCCATACGAGGCGTTGAATATCCTCGCTCTCAAGACACTCCTGGACAGCGACTGTTCGATGACATGTTGCGTTGTCGTCAATGAAAATGAATCTATCACCGACAGCACCACGGAACATGAGGTAGCAGAACATCATTGATGTATCGTTTTCCAGTCATAGTCCAAGTTGGAAGCACATAGAAGGACGTACGGCCATTGATCATGATGCCAGCCCATACCATGACACTACATGTCGGATATCGGTCCATTTTCTGCATGTTTGCTGGACAATATGCAGTACCACTATCACGCCAGATCAGTTGTCGTCGACAATCAGACGATAGACTGTATCTACTCTCATCTGAGAAGAGGACAGCAGACCAGTCGTTATCAGTCCAATTGCGTGTTAATGGCACCATTGCAAACGGGCGGTACGATGACGTCTGGATAATGGGATGCACACAACAGGACGGCGGGCGAATAGTCCTCCTTCATGCAAACGTCTGGCGACAGTTTTTCGGGAGATCTGCTTGCCAATAGCAGCCATAAACTGGTTTGCTACCTAACTAGCTGCACTGCGTCGGTGTCTTTTTGTTGATAGCACTATGTACCGATCTTCTGCAGAGGTCGTATTGCGAACACGACCTCCCACGTGACGTTTGCTACACTCTCCATTTGTTTGAAATGATTTCCAAAGGCTTGAAACAACACTGTGGCTGACGTCGAAGTCCTTGGCAACAACTGGTATTTTTCGCCCTTCTTCAATCTTGCCAATAATACGACCACGCGTAAAATCATCTAGGTGATGTCGGGAAGACATACTGATAATTGCAAGTTCGTCAATTGATTCTTTCTCTTTCAACTTTGCGTTTGAACAACAACGGTCAATACGCGTCAAATCCTTTATATCTCTTATCAGCGCTATGACGTCACGAACAAGTTCGGCAATCCAAAATGTGCATACGCACAACACGTCTTACTGCATCCCGGAGTTATACTAATTTCCACATTTTCCTGCCTTCCATTTTATGGTTGCTATCGTTGCTATTGTCATCCGTCCTTAGCAATTGTCCGGCAGTGTATTATGCTTTTTGAGTTATTACGTAATAAATAGTATTTCAGATGTGGTTCCAGATATTTTGCGTCAGAAGTAATATACGTTCAGTTTTTCCTTCTAGGCTAAAAATCGTTGTTCCGATGATCACATGCGGCACTGGTGCACTCAGTTGGTGAGCTCTGTTCTAAGTTAGATCGAAAAGACCTTTGTTCTCTAATAAAATGTTGCTTTGTTAATTTCCATAAATATTTCATAGAAATTCAGCAGTGCAATTTCTGTTTGTAAGAAAACGTTTTCAACTTAAAGAAATAAAGGAGTTTTTTCAGGAAAAATTCTTCGTTCGTTTCAGCTCATATTTTTAGTTAAGTTTACACCACCGAGTAAAATCAAAATAACTAACATTATTAAAAAAATAAACAATATAGAGCAAAACAAAACTTTTTCATCAACAGCTGGATTGCACCAAGCGTTTAGTACTTTAATGGAAAACGTAATTTTAATTTACTAAAAAGGTGAGTGATTGAACATAATTTAGAATCAATGTCGGTTGGCTTTTCCTGCATTTTATCAGCATTAGAACATGGCAATATTAAAGGGCTCCTAATATACCGAACTTTGAGTTCGTGACGTGCTACACCAATAACAAAATCATCCGTACCCAAGGGTTGCCTTTAGTGCCGCTCAGTTGAAATCACTGTGTTCCCGATATCCGTATTACTTAACCGTGGTAGCTAAAATCATCAGAAATCTTTGACCTACACGGTGAATGTTCGGAGATATTCTTTATTTCATGAGCTTATTCACAGACATAACTTGGTGAGCGCAGTCAATATGGATATATGTATTCCCGGCTATTGGTTTGTTCACAAGATCAATGTAACCTTCTGAAGTACACATCTTGTCAGTTAGAAATGATATGAAGTTCTTCATTTGTTTAAATAAGGCTTTGTTTGTAATAGCCACATGCGGACAAGTTACCAATTATACCGGCCTATGTTAAAGAAATTGTGTGTTAATCATTTATAGAAATTTTGCCTTCAGGTTTGCTTAAGAACTATTATTAAATTAAGAAAACATATTTCGTTTCTGGGAAAAAAACTGCAAACTAAGAGAAATATTGTTTGAATTAGAAGTGTTTCTCCGTGCGTTCGAACTTAATTTTTCATATCACCTTACAGCACCGGGAAAACTAAAATGCGTAACCTGACACAAATATTTATCTACAGTACGATTTCCACGTACCACTAAGTTGAAAGGGTGATTAAAATTTGATGCCTATTATTATAGACATTATATTATTACTGTATATGTAAATGTGTAATTTCTTTTATAATTATTTCAAAACCTAGAGCTGCTCTGGTATGTTTACTGCCATTTTCATATTTAGCAGCCCAAACAAAATAACAACTTGGTTTAATATCAGATACATATAAAGAAGTCAAAAATGTTTTGTTCAGTGTAATGAAAAACTATTTTAGTGCAGTTTTATGAAGTATAATTATATTGAAGTGATATGTTATTCCATTAAAAATGCTTTCAAAAGTTTAAACTATCAATGATATACAAATGGTTAAGGTGGTACATGGAATTTTCTAGTGAAGAAAATGTAATGTAAATTACGCATGTAACAATTTTGCGAAACTCGGTTTTAAATCAATTTTTCAGCATGATACTTTTACATGATACTTTTTTTTTTTTTTTTTTTTTTGATTGGAGGTTTAACGACCACCGTGAGCAACTCAATGGGCTATAAGCAGTCGCCCGTCCCTAATTTAGGGTCACTAGGTCCAGGGAAGGGAGAGAGCCAGTGCCGTAAGACAAACACAACATCCATGCCTCACCGGGAGTCGAACCCGGACCCCTTTAAATTAGATTTCTTCAATATGTATTTGATTACGTATTTCTATTCATGTATTACCTGTTTAATGCCTTTGATTACCTTCTAAGGGGGAAAGCAGTACAATAACATCTGCGTAACATCACAGTACCAGCAAATTATAAATCGGGGAAATCTGAGGGACAAACGATTTACCAGTCTCTTGTATTTACGTTACTAGGAAACAAAATTTGCTTCGCCTAGCGAAAATCGCAGAATGTTCTGCTTCTTGACACTCTTGTACTTGGGTCTTCGTTGCACTGGATGGTGCAAATGACACAACGCTCGAACGGGAATTGGGAAACACGGGTTCGATTTTATTGGGATGTAATTTTCTAGTTTTTGATATGATTCATGTTACGCGATAAGAAGTAAACATAGGAAATTCAGATATGTCTGATTGCTCTCTTAATTTTTATGAATGAAGTACATCCACGTAATATGAGTAAAATATTTCTCCTACAGAATTCAATTTGTTTTACATTTCGAAAAATAATATAAATAGATGTAAACGGAGAATAATCGGGTGTTAAAATCGACAGTTTTGCTATAATATCACAGTTCAAAACATATTTATTAGCATAGAGCTTTTAATGCAAAATTTAAAGTATGCAAATGGAAAATATAGGTTTTCTTTAAGTTTTTATTCATTTAAATGATATTTAATGTGAGAGTATATACCTCAACACAAAAACATAGCAACAAGCTTAAGTTACACGAATGTTTTGATGACACTGGAACGTATGGTGTATATCGGCTTCTGGAAACAAGGCAAAAGAGTTCGAAAACATTCAGGAAGGACTGTGTGAATCTTGTATCTTGATGATTTGTTTTAACAAGTCATCCGACTTTGAAAAAAAAATATTTAAAAGAAACGAAACATGGGATTACAACTGAAACGACAATAATGCGTAGGAGAACATGCCTTTTTCTGTTATTTATAAAGAAGGAGAGAGTAATCACCACATGGGTAGCTTTAATGTTTATGCTGCTACTCTGGTTCAAATAAAAAAAGTAAACCAATGTGAAACACACATTATCACATTATCACTGTGGTCACACTTAAAATCAGAGATTTACCCTAACTATTCTTGTTAAATACCAATATTTCATTAAGGCTATTCTCACACAGAAATTCGCTGAAATGCCGGATGTAAGTAATCTGTACACAAATAAACAGCTTTTATCCTAGGTATGTAATTCCGAGAGCAATCTCTCATAGTGAAAAGATTCCCCTAACAGAGTTTATGTTTGAGTAATAAATTCGAAATTATATATTTATATATTTTGGTGAATTCAATTCTCGATTTTGTTTACGTATGTTGTTTCAGAGGTTGTCCTCAATAAAATTGTAATATGTCTAGCACTATTGTTTCATAGAGTTCACAAGGCAGGAGCCCTTATTCGTCGGCCTTTTGTAAGTGTCGGACATGAGGTATAAATTAAAGAAACAGGAGACACAGAAGAAGATGTTCCACAGAGATTCATGGCAACAATTTTACCCTGAAGATCTCGATAGAACAATGCGCAAGTGGACGGACATGTAACTAAAACGTCAAACCGTAACCGTCTGCCTTATTCTTCACGAGCATGCAACTCTAACCTCGGCGATACTTATATAGCCATTGATACCGTATCACGTGACAGATGCTATCGCAGTTTCATTTCCGATCACTGGGGCGCTATCATAATCACCAGACTTCTGTCTCTCCTATTGTGTGACAGAGTTTACAGAAGTAATATATTGCCCATATTCGATGAAATATATTTCGACAACTCAAAGATCAGTCCTCTATTGCTTAGTATTAATAGTAGTATTAAAAGAAATCCGTCTTGTTGCACGATGATATTTCTATTGCTAATTTTTTCAAACGAATGGAAAGTTGTGATACAGAATTCTTACATCATAATGGCCTACTGCTGCTGTTCGGTAATCAGCGCCGTATTTGAGAAGATACATGGAGGAAACACTCTGAAAAGTATAATTTTACTTTGCGCATTAGTTGTTTTTTCTCCACTTTCTTTGCACACTATTTTCGAACGTTGATAGATGTTAAGCTGTGTCTGGTCATATAATTCTACATGATTTAATTTTGTTAAGAGTTCCTGCAGGAGAATAGACAGCACGCTGAAACTGAGATTTGGCTAATTTTTTTTCCCGAGAATACAACACAGATTTAAGGAGAAAAGGCTTCGTGTCTGGGAACAGCCTTTTGGCTTTGTTTCCATTTGTTACTTGCCCTTTATCTCACTGCCAAGATTCTAGAACAAAAATGCATGATCATCTCCCATACGGAAAGAACTCTTTCTTAGTGAAAAGCCATGCATTTCTGCTGCCTACAGGTCTTTTCAAATGGATTTATCAGAGTTCGCTTGAAATTAGTTCCTTTCTTTTTAGTAAGCAATCAATAGTTTGCATGATTTCTTTGTGTTCAGAATCTCATTCACGGATAAATATCCTATTTCTTTCGAATAGCCTTTTCCCGCATTTAGTTCTACACAATAAGTTTTGCAACAAAGAATTGGCTCAGTTTGACGTTTATTACTCTCCATTTAGAACTATTTGAAATGTGTCGATAAGTGATATATGATTCAGAACTTAACAGTACAGCGAATTTGTTTCGTATGTGTTAGAAAGACAGCGATGCATAAACTGTTTTCTTAATTTCTGAGGACTAATACTTTGGAAATGCCGCCCAGTTTGACAAAAGCTCAATTTCTTGCTACCCGGGTTGTGGAAATAATCAAATGATTGAAATACTTTAAAAGGGAGTTTAAAAGCCTAATAGGTTTCTCCGGGGGAAAACCTAATCTGCATTATGTCATCTAAAGGGACTTAGATTTCTATATTTCTCTAACACAAATTAACTCTGTATATCATCTTAAACGAATATTTTTCACCAATGCAGTAAGATAACATGTAGGGAATATGCAGTTACAGTGATAGGGATGAATTTCAATTAGAAGAAGAAATGTGGGTTTATGCTCCAAAGAAGGCACATGGATATTTATCAAGCAGTTGAAAGACATTTTCGTAGCTAGTTCTTCGCCAGTGACCAGAAGTGTTTTCCTATCACGAATGGGAAGATAATTTTTTACGAATTGATTAATAAAAATTAAAGGATCGAGCTTGTAAAATCGGAGATTTTGTGAAGTACGAGGACGTGTGGCCACACACCTAGTCTCTGTGGAATTACAGGTTTGATGGTGCTTCAATGTCATGAAAAATGGTTATAAAGTTAAAGCGTACACAAAAATAGAGAAGTAAAAGTCACTGAACACACCAAAGAATTCAGTTAAAAGCGGAATTATTCAATATTACTCATCCGTCATTTTTCGCGATAAAATGAGGATATTCAATTTTGAACAATCTCTGTAACGGATAGTGTGTCCGAAAGGAAATATTAAGATCCGGATTCAATTCCCCTCCAGGACGATGTCAACTTCAAGTTTTCTGATGTGATTAATATTAGGTGAAGAACGGTAAATACAAGAAATTAAGAGATGTCTGATTGCTGTGTTAAATAATCTGACTTATCTCCCCATATTGTGAGAAGAATATTTCTTCCACAGAATTAACTTGAAAGAATGATGAGTTACTTAACTCTACGAGGAAGCAGAACTTTTTTCGACTGACGGAACTCAGAAAATGTTCTGATACTTAACATTCAGATAGATGGGACTTGATGACCCTGGGTGGTGTTACCTACAGCATGTTCGAAAGTAAATCGGGAGATTCGGGCTCTATTCCCGTTCCACGACGACGTAATATTCTAATCTCCTGATGTGATTAATGTTACGAGAAGAAAATGCAGGCAATTCAGAGAGGCCTGACTGATGTATCAATGATTCTGACATATCTCCACGTATTG
This sequence comes from Macrothele yani, assembly GCA_039090855.1. Taxonomy (NCBI): domain Eukaryota; kingdom Metazoa; phylum Arthropoda; class Arachnida; order Araneae; family Macrothelidae; genus Macrothele; species Macrothele yani. The sequence goes on from CM077021.1 coordinate 57,579,753, forward strand.
TGAGAAGAATATTCCTGCCACATTTTTTTTCCATTTTATAAGTTCCTTTCTGGACCTTGTCTCTGGGGGTATTAAAAACTGCTACGTGGGAAAGGTGTTGAAAATTCCTTTTCAAAAGTAAACCTTACGTTTTTGGCAATAAGCGAAGAAAAACGCTTGGTTAGTACCTCAAACGGATCGGGTTTTACCGGCCGGTGAACTGGAAATTCCAAGCCGGGCCAGACCTCGAACTGAAACACTTCTTGCGAGGCCTGAACGCCGTCCACTTTGTGTTTCTGAAGTATTACCTTCTGACTTTCCATTTAGTAGGATTATTGGGGAGTGAAAAACTGCTTCTAGGCCTCCATTTCGGTGCCATTGATTCTAAATAAAGCATTGCTGACACAGTTCTTGAGACGAGATAAGAAACATATATGCAGGGAACAAATTTTGGGGTCAGCAAGATTTTATGTTGTGTGTGTATATATATATATATACACACACAACATAAGTCAAGTATGGAGAATCATTTTTCAGACGAGACACCTATAAACGGCCCATCACACTTTAGCACCAGATGATAAAAATAATACAAGAAAATGCATGCCTAGTTCACGTGAGTAGAAGAATTTGTGCAACAAGTGCCGCTAAATTTCAATGTGAAGAGCCACAGACTATTGATATCACAAAACAAGTATCCAACTATGAATAGGGCCAACAGGTAAATTTTATCATTTGAATTTATAGGGAGTTAACATTAAATACCTTAGTACCCAATAATGAGCCGATGTTTTCGCATTGCAAAAAAGGTGATTTCCTTGGAAATTACAGATTATCATTTTAGAAATTTAATTCTGAATAATCACAAGCGACTGTTTGGAAAAAAAAAATATTTGTTTTGCTAAAATAAACCTCTGGAAGTTGTAAATTTTGTGATAAGATTTCATAGACTTATTGAATATCTCAGTCTATCAGAATCAATTTTCGGTTCTTATAATTGAAAAAAATGGCCACGTTTTTTCAGGAGGCAGAGACACATAGTTGATTGTTCTACATTCTCACATCTGTGGTGAAAATGTAATAATAACTCTTCTGACACCCACGGAACATTAGGAATAGATGCAATAATATGGAATCTTCCTCGTGATGAAAAATATCAATAAACACATTGTGTATTTTTTAACATTAAACAATTGAAGTAGTCAAATGGAATATACATCCCAATTTTATCATAAACGAAAGCTTATTTCATACTACCAATGTGATATTTGGGAAACACTTTCTGTAACATTTCATATCTGCTTTTTGCCTCATGCAAGATTCTTTTGGTTATTATATTTCATCGAATTTTTAAAGTAATTGGCCTGAGACTTTTGCAGGCAAAGGCGAAAGACAATCGAAAATGACACTTATTTTGGTTTTAAAATAGATTATTTCTGATTTAATATTCTTTTCTCAACTGATTACTGAACGCATTGCACATACAGTGATGTAATTCAATTTAATTCAGAAAACAACGTTTATGTATGCAATTTTCATAATATAAAGTCTACTATGGTTTCGATGAAAGCTATGGTTCACCTTTGTCAAGACTAAGTGATTGCACTTCTTGTTTCGGACGATGTTACCTGTGTCACGTGTGAAACCCCTCGTTATGGCATCATATTTCAGATTAATGAGTGATTTCCACGCGATTAATAGCTATAGGGATGAAGATATATCCTTTACCAGGTTATTACAGTTTTATAATATATGAAAATCTTCTGAAAAGTATAGGTCAACTATTTAGTAGGCTTACCTAATAGTTAGGCTTCATTAAACATAAACTGATGTTTACTTTCCCAACAGTGCTGTTCCATGGAAGATGTTTTGATTTCACATGTTTCAATACATGATTGGTGTTCTCTTAATCTGAATATATGCGATCTTCTTCTCTGACCCATATATGACAGACCACATTGACACTAGATGCTATAGATTTTCCAAATATTTATGTCCGGAATGAGGTCCTTTTTTGCAGAACAAATCATCTTAGAAACAAGGGTGAAGATCATTTTTAAATTTAATGATTTAAGGAACTTTGAAATTTGGAAACAAATTTTAGATATGAATGGAAATACCGCGAAATTTCGTTGAGAATTTGTGGAGATCAAGGTCCAGGTGGATTTATACTGAGGTTTAAACATTGTTTGATAGATGAGTCCACTAATCAATGTTTGAAGCCTCTGTTTATAGCATTGTGAATGATGTAATTTAGTTCCTCCTCGAGACGCTCCTTTAAAGAACAGACAATTAAAGCTCAGTAGATATATGTACAAAAGGGAGTGGCTTTATGTCGGATGGAATGATTTGATTTTGCGTGAAGTGATAAACTAACAGTAAATGATTTCCCATAAACAGTTGTAAAGAACGAATTTTTGCAACGTGTAACTAGTACGTCTATAAAAGGAAGAGAACCATCTTGCTCCAATTCATAAACAGGTTGGTTATTTGGGTCCAAGGAGTTGATCGTTGGTAACAGTTCGAGAAATTACACCTTCCAAGAGAATGAAAATGTCGCCTACTAAGCGTACCCAAAGGTGAAGGAGATCATGCTGAAAAGTTTGTTTTCAAAGTGGTTCGTATAAATTTCGCAAAGATCGCAGATAGCGGGCTTCCCATTGCTAGACCACAAATTATTCTGCAAAATTCGACTTGGTAAACAAAACAGTTTTGAGAAAGGCATGTAGCGACCAAAATTAAGAGTGGCTTTAAATACTTCGTGTTGTGCGAAATGATGGGATAACAGACGTCTCCTTAGAAAATCTACTGCTCCCTCTAGTGGAATGTTGGAGAACATACCTGGGCAGAAAATATATCTAGTGATATTAATTTAGTTTCTATGTTCTCCAAAAAAAAAAAAGAAAAAAGAAAATACCATGACACAAAGGAAAACAAGAGAATAAATACAAAATTGCCTGCAACATGGGAGCTGGATAACAAGAGATCCCTGAATCCCCATATACATTACAGCTAAGAACAGGTCATCTACACATAAGAACAGATCATCCATATATACAAAAGATTAGTTCGTTTGCTGCAAATATCCGAAAAACCTAGTAATTGTGAAAAAACGTTTGCATTAAATAGCACATCCGATAAGCAAATATAAATGTAGTGCTCGGCGTAGAAAATTATTATTTCTCTACCTTGAATCTACAACACGAAGAAGTATTAGTCAGTAAGCCATGTAGATTGGTGGACATGCGTCGATACTTGAATTTTATGGATGATCGCAGTTGGGAACATATCATGTGAGATCTGAGAGAGGCAAAATGGCGAAACGGCTCGACGTGGCTAAGAATGATTGTCCTTAATAAGCCGCAGGGGCACCTACTTCGCTCGTGTTTAGACTTAGAATATATGTGTAACAACATGCAACGGCATCTAGAATCGTACCGATACACAGACACTTTTACCAGAGTCTTCATCATACGGGTTTGTACGTCTGGTAGGTAAGTACATGCATGGCCAAAGAAACGAATCGGGCAAAACAATTGACAGCCAAATGTGTTAACAGCGTGAGAGTCAAAAAACGTGATGGTCGTAACGGGATTTATAGATCAAAAAGACTTTCGAACGGCTAAATAGCCGCATTGGACAGCATACCGTAACAAACCGATGATCCACATTGGACTTTCAACAAGGCAACAGTTACATCCCCGTATCAACACGAATTGTGAATCGCAGATTGAGCAATTTTCATGGATAACTACTTGGTGCTAGCACTTCTGTCACATTTTCTTTACCCAGGCCGACAGGAAGCACTCATTTTCATGTGGTATTTCTTACCATCTTGCAAACGTTGGAAAACGCACCTGAACACATGCGCTGTTTAGTTATCTTTTGAATTTGTGCAAAGGCCGTTAAGCACACTTTTTCTAATGTCGAGGAATTTAGAAAGCACCCTAGTTCAGCCCTTTTATGGGGATGTTTAATAAAGCCATATTTTTGAAATAGGGCACGAAACTGTCCTTGTCGTTCACACAATGAAATGGACCTTCTGAGGGCCAGCGAAAACAGTAAGAGTACGGAGTCAATGCAGACGTCAAATCTAAAAAAGGCATCAAAACCAGATGCATGCTCCCACTGAAAATCATACGAAATAAAAAAATGGAATCTGACAACTTAGGCCATTAATGTTGCGAAACGGGATGAATACAGGAGTTCGTACTTTTGCCTTTCGAATCGGCACATAAATGGCTACACGTCAGTGCTAAATCCTCCCTAGCGCAGAGCGGGTAAAGTATGGAATTCCAGCCGCTATAAAGGCAGCTCGAAGGCCACGATGCGGCAAATCCACTCCAGTTTCAGAGCAACCGGTAGCAGTAAGTATATAGAAAAAGCAATTTGTTTTCAAGATGGTAGCACGTCTGTGATAAATCTTCTGTCGCGCAGAGCGAGACACGGACGAAATGTAGTCGATAAAAATACAGCTCTAAGGCCTCGATGGGAACAGTCGATCCAAGGTTCAGAGCAGTCAGCTGAAGAAAGTACATCAAACTATCCTCCGCACAGGGATAGAATTATTGCCGATAAATTATCTCTCTCTCTCTCTCTCTCTTTGTCTCTGTCTAAGCTCGGGATGAGACCTCGACCAGAAGTTCGGCGCAGCGAGTAGCAGAAAGTACATCGACCCATCATTCTCTTTTCAAGATGGCAGCAGGTCTGTACTAAATTCTCTGTCTTGCAGAGCAGGCCAGGTATGGAATTATAGCCAATAAAAAGACAGCTCCAAAGTCATGATGGGAGAGTACATTCCAGATTCTGAGCATCCAGTAGTAGAAAGTATATCAAACCAGCGTCTTGCTATCTAAACCAACGAATAAAAATTTCCTCTCATGAGATACGTAAACGGGGTGCAACTTAAAGTATTCAACCCAAAAATACAGAGTAATAATCATAATAATCTACTTGAGGTAATTTCCTTCAGTATGTTTTTTGATTCATGGGGCAAAAGTGTTTGAAATAATTTCTAAAAAGAAGTTTATGTGCAAACGCCACCAAAGTTGTGATATACATAAATATTAAAAATTCCCATTGTAAATCACCCAAATATGGATGTAAGTTAGTACATTGGAAAATATGAATTATTGTGTGAAGCCAAATGCATTGAGTAAAAGCAGGAGAAAGAACAAATCAAAGAAATTCTATATTTCAAAACATTCATCAATCGAGCCTGTGCGGCTGTTTAATCCATTATCAGTGTTTTCCTAATTAATATTAGTACGAAATGTAGATGTATGTATTAAGAACTACATTTGCATGCAGCCGAAAATTTGAAATATTCAATTAAAATGGTAAGATATTTCTTGTCTAGGTTGTGAAATATGAATGTGCATGTTAGACAGTAAAACTGTGCCAAGTCCAGCATTGCACGAAATATATCTGACGTCTGCCACTAACGCACATCATTATAGTTCTTTGGATGAAAAAGTTTTGGTATAGGTTACCGCAACCTCTACGTTTGAAATTGCAGAAGTGCGTCTGAATTGATTTGTATTCTGAACAGCGCTTGCTGATTGGATGAATGTATTTATCCCATGTCCACTTTGTTTTTATTAACTCACACCTCACTCTCTTAGTTTTGGGTCTGCATTGAAATCGTTTGCAACTTACTACAGTTGTCAGTCAACGAAAAAGAAATCTGAATGTGACATGGTGCTAGTACATGTTCTTCTACATGATACGGTTTAAGGTATTTTTATGCAACTTGTTCTGGTGTTTTCATTTCATATTCTTTGAGGCTTGTCACTCTCTTAGCTCTGTATTTCTTGTTTGTTTACTTTTATTTATTGACCTTTCTTTCTTCTTTTACTTCTAGGAGTTCTTTGGTTGCTAAGTTTCGTCTATTTAAATGTAATATTTTTGCTGTGTTATTTTATTACTCTAGCTGACAAGTAGATCTGTTTCAGTCAGTGATTGAAAGGATGATGCAGTTATGCATGAGCTTAAGATTTAAGCCCTGCACCCTCGCTCTTTTGAATTAGAAAATTGGACATTGGGATCATCTCAATCTAGATGTTGTATGAAATTAATTTGAAATCAAAGACATGGCGTTTCATAATATCACGTGGAATTTTAGGCGAAAGCAAAAAATATTATTGACGAAGCGCGTTAAGGTAACTTGTCCCCGAATTGCACTACCATAAAGAAAAGCTGTCTATATTTTGTTAAATATGATATTTAAACAAAAGATACTGCATACATACAAAATGCGAGAAGCGTGGGTTATATGCTTTAGGAAATGTTTTGTACTTTAATAATAAACCATGCCCATGTCATTTTAAATAACTGTGCAAATTAAAATCAATAAGTGTAAACAAGGAAGAAAGGGGGAATCGCAAAGGAGCAGATATAGTTTAGATTAACCTGATGAAATGAAAATAATAGCTTTCGTCTTCATGTAAATAACTGCTTGAAATGACAAAATAACTCGTCCAAGTCTGTTTGGAATTTTTTTGCAAAGAACGAATTACTGCAATTGCCAAGGCAATAATAGGAATCTTCACTTCCGGAGAGGGTATATTTCACCTGTCGAAAAGCAACATATGTGGAGGATTCTTAACTTTTGGAATTGGAACAAGAACGTACCAACGTACTACTACAGAGACGTTGTCCAAGATTTCTACTGGCGACAGTTTTTTAAAACTGTGTATGGCGATATACGCATTGTAAAAAATATCCTGTTTGATGTATTCACCATTTAAAAGCTTTTATTTAGTTTCAGAACACATAATTATTAAAATTGCGGAAAAAATCTACTTACAATAATGAGAGTAATGTGGTGCGAAATAATATAAAAAAAATGGTGCTTATCTACCGTAGCACTCCATTATAATTTTCCTTAAAATACATATCACTTTATATGCAGTATTTCATTCTAGAAATTATTTTTTTAGGAATGTCAAAAATACATTTAACGTAGCGATGTGTAGGCTAAAAAGAATGTATTGGAAGAGGTTTCACCCTTTCAAAAATGCTAAAGTATCAGTGGGCCTTTCATATTCTTCTAGTCGAACATTTGAACATATGTTTGTATAACATTTTACTCTTGAACACATGTTTTTCGGCTGGACGTAGTAATATCAATGGATGTACGGGAGCAATGTTCCTTAAGATCATTTCAAAGCACAAGTGATTTTCTATGTAACAAGTTTATATATCAGGCGTGTTCATCTGATTGTAGATTTTTCCCCCGTTTTTAAACTCTTAGAAAATGAAATGCATATCTAATGAGCTAGCGTGGGTTTGGGTGCAAGTTCAAACACTAAAACGTTTTGCATTATAATAAATTTAACTCATTCATAAACGTTTCGTTTGAAAAAGCTAATCTTCAGATGAACTACAATGTGCAGCCTTGGTGATCCCAGAAACCCCTGACTCCCACTCCCCTAAAGCAGTAGCTTCCAGGCATTACATTCAGAGCACTTCGTTCCGAATTTATTCCACCCATGGAAAAACTGAAACGGTTTCAAGAATATGGAGCTCTCATTCATACAAAACATACAGTGCGTCACACGCCTCCATATGATACCTTTGTACTACATATTTTCACCCTTTTACTCCTTAAATAATATAACTAAACACAGACAAGATATCCCTAATTCATTCGCACGTGGTCGAAATACGTATCTTAAAAGATACGACAAAAGGATATTTCTCTGCTCGCTATTTCCACCCATTTTGACCACTTTATGAAGGCCGGAAAGGCTCCTACGCATATTCTAAAATAAATCACAATTATAGAAATCTTTTAAATTCTTACTCTTGTCATTGTGAGCCAGAGAGGAAACGCCATAGCATGCTGTGGAAACATGCATCATCGTTACAGCCCAGGAAATCACGGTCTACCATTTCTCCAGGTAAGCTCATGTAAACACTGTTCTTTGACCATCGAGGAAAATTGCTTCTTGAATGGCTACCAGAAAGATCAAATATCAGTGCCGAACGATATTGTAAAGCTTTAATGAAACTTCGACAAGCCATCAAGAGCTAGAGACCTGTCAATCGCACTCAGTGTATTGTGATTCTGTATGAAAACGCCCGACGGCATGCGCTGTTATCAAGCAAATGACGTTGCAGCGCTTTAACTTGTAAGTCTTTCAACAACCGGTGTATCGCCCTCCGGTTTTCACATATTTACACCTATGAAAAGAATTCTCAAAAGCAAACGTTTCAGTTCGGATGATCAGGAGCATGAAGCTGTAGATAATTTGTTGTAGCTGCAGTCTGCTTCCTTCTATACTCTACACCAAACAATAGCTGCACCCAGTAAGAAGAACGACAGGAATGAAACTTGGTGGATAGGTTTGACATTGTGGGACATGGAAAATATTCAACTATCATGATCGGCAGCGCATGCAACGCAAGCGAGGAGGCGTCGTAGCGATGTGCCTGAGCGGCTATATAAGGTCGTCATATGAGCGTGCTCTTTAGGTTGATTCGTGCTATTGTGTTGGCTGCATCCTTTGCAGGTGAAGTATGCCTAGGAGAAAAGTTCGGAAGGAACACGAGCAGTTGGAGAAGTTTTATAGAGGCCGTATCGTCGGGCTCCGGGACGCGGGATGGTCTTATCACCATATTGCGTGCCATACTGGTTTTGCGTATAACTTCATAGCACTCTGCTGGCGGCAGTGGATAGAAGAAAACATGTTGCAGCGGCAGGAAAGGTCTTGGGACCTAGTCGAATCATGGAGGGAATCGACGGGTTGTCCGACGCGCGCGGAGTGACCCAACAGCCACGATTGCGGATATTCAGCGAGCAGTGGTGCCATCCATGTATCGTCCGATTAGTACCAGCAACATTGGCAGACGGCTGCATGATCAAGGGCTACACGTACGCTTTCGTTGCGACGACTTCAATTAACATCATTGCATCGTCACCAAAGGCTGCGCTGGTGTCGTGCCAGACTGTCATAACGCCACTAGGAATGGTAGGGGCTGATCTTCATTGGGGAGTCCCGCCTTTGGCTTGAAGGAAACGATCAAAGAAACCGTGTGTGGAGGCATCATGGTCAGCGACAAGATGAACGGCCTGTTGTCGAGCGTCACACGTCCAGAAGGCCTGGTCTCAATTGACTAAAATGCCAGATCACCTTTGGGCTTCATTACAAGCACTCTGACAGCCCAACGTTACGTTGGTGAAGTCCTGCAACCAGTGGCTCTACCTTTTCTGAACACTCATCCCGGTGCGATTCTCCAACAGCAAAACGCTCGTCCGCATACTGCTGCTGTTTTGAAAGTTGGCCTTCCAGGAACTGACTCTTTGCCCTGGCCAGCCGCATCGTCAAACTTATCACCGATTCAAAATGTGCGGCATGCTATTCAACGAGCTATCCACACTGCACCTCTACTGCACAATCGACAGGGACTGCGTGAGAAGTTTCAAGCTGCATGTTGTGGCTTAACGCAGGACACCATTAGGAACCTGTGTAATTCCATGTAGATACGTCTGGCATGCTGTGTGAGCAAACATGGCGACCCCACGCCATACTGAGAGATACTACTTATTGGCGTGTAGCTCAATAAATATTACCCATATGAGTCTCAATGTTTAATCATTTATTGTCCCTGGTAACCTTTACCTTCTTCCCGAATGGCATTACAATCCAACACGTCCTTCTAGGAGCAACTAATGTTTTTTACGATGTCCCGAACTTCTTCTTATCCAGAAACAAACTTTAGGATGATTTTTTTAACTTTAGGATTAAAGAGAGCGTTCACCACTGTCACAATTCCTAAGCTCAAAACCACGGCCTTCAATAAATATATGTGGGACATGTTGATTCTGTAGCTGATTGTATTAATCTTAGAAAAAAGCAAGTACGATTTAGTTTCATTTCAGTATTGAAGCAAAAAGGCGAAAAACACAATGCACATGAATAACATAACGGGTATATATCAAAACCTGAATTGACGAAGTCGTTTACCAAAGTAAGCTATCTTTGCTACTCACAGAGCCCAGTGAAGCCGAATTTGCTGAGAATAAATGTAACTGCCTTTCAATAAGACCAAGGTATTACAAGGGTTGTCCCAAAGCTACTGAGAATGTTAAAAAAATGCGTACGTGTTTTATCAAGGAACAGTGGTTACCTTTTTCGAAATACTGTCCATTGCATCGAACTTAGGTGTCACAAGGTTTCTCCCACTTTTTAAACACCTTCCGGAATTATTATTCTGTAATGCTGCTGAAGCTCCCCTACGAAGCTGTAATAACTTATTGATCAGTCTCAAATTGTCCTTCCGGTAATGTCGTTCTTTGAAATAGGGACAACCAGAAGCCACATAGTGACAAGTCTGGACTATAATGAAGTTTGGGGCATCAACTTAATATTCATTTCTTTCAACTAAGAAACGACAGAACGTGACCTCTATGTACTTGCATTGGGCCGCACATGAAAAATAATGGAGAACCCTAATTGAACAAACTCCTTTAATGCCAAAATTATTGGTTAAATTTTGTGAACTGAAGATTTTAAAATGTCAACCATATCTTTGATATCTCTAATTGATAGTTGTCTGTCTTTCCGTATAATAACACTTATTGCACTGAGGTTTACCTCTATAACACTCGTTGAGTCTTATTCCGTACACGATTAAAGTCGCCGTTTCACGAACACCCATAAATTCTTTATGTCTTCTGTAAATTGTCACTTTTTCTGGACATTCATATTTATTAACCTCTTGAATAAAGCGCAAAATCTGTCGGACGGACTTCGTAAGTATACACCGAAATTTAATGGCGCATCTTTGGTCCTGTTTCATATCAGCTTTTTCGAAAGATCAAATCCAAAATGTTCTTAGGGGAACATGAAACAACTCTTATATAACTGCGCAATACCGACGACGCATGCGCGAAACACAGGTGTGGCCGGTTGTATGATTACTAAAGCAACTACCTTTTTTTCTGAGACTCATGTTAAGGTCGGACGCAGTATCACATATTTTTTATAAAAACATTCTGAGTTGTATCTACTCATTTGAATTGCTTAGAACTCAAACGGGTTGCCTAAAATTTCTTATGCAGAAACTCCGAAAGAAAGTTTGTAATCACAGTTGGAGTGGGTCCCCATCACATAAGTACATGACTGCCACGACACAGTGGGTTTCTTGATATATAGCAGTTTTAATTAACAATGCGTTCATAGAGAAGTACTGTACTATATATTTTGCAGTATTGTATTATGTAAAACGTTTTCAGTGCTACGCGTAACGGGAAATTACCATTTTTGAAATCCTTATTCTGAGTATCACTTACAACTTATGCTAGGTTTTTGTCGCTATCTTTCGTCATGTGATGGTACTAGAAGCATCCAAGCAACAGGAATACGTTCAGTGAATTGTGAGCGCTGCGTCGTGTGTCAGTGAATTTGAGCCATTTTTTTTAGTCAAGCAGTTAGTTTTGGGCTAATAAAGCGGGCTGCTTAGAGTACCGTATCATTTAGAATTGGTCTCCAGTTGTACGTTAGGGTCCTCTATCTTATAGATTTCATGTTTTAGCAAAGCTGAATGTTAGGGCTCGTTTTTGAAGAATCTGGGACTAATGAGCAAGCAAGTGAAAAATGGTAGACTAGTAACTTTATTCTGCCAAAAGACTAAAGTGTATACGATCAGAAAGGACTAAAGTTCGATGAGAAAATTTTACGCGAATATTTCTATCCTTTCCAATCATTATGGGCTACATATCCTAATTTCCCAAAACATATTCCTTTAGTGCCTTATTCATATTATTCAGAAATATCTGACTTGGGTTTGATTTCACAACGATAATTTCAAGTATATCTGCAACACAAGAGTAGAACTTTCCTAAGTTGTCAAATATTGAATTCTACGGAGCAATGACTTTTTACAAAGAAAAACATTAAAAGAAACTGACAGTAGATGCAGATGTCATTGGTCGTTTTAAGATACTCATACGAAAGACTATATCAGAAAAATTAGTAAAAGTTCGTAAAACCACTCAACCGATTGCTATTTCTGCATGATACTTCCTTTGAATAAAGGAATATATACAATGAGGAAGAGAAATATTGATTACCCTATAATGCCATTGGTTACATACCCAGTCGCCCATAAGGAAGAATTGCCGGTTCCTGATACCCCAGTTAACGTTCACGCAAGTAGTGACAGCGATGATGATGAACTTACGGAATTAGTTGATATACAAGCTCATCCATCCACCAGTGATGCGGATCGTATATATGTTCCACCATTTTCTTCCAGTGACACAGAAACACACAATGTGAACTTAGTGATCTCATTAGAGATTTGTAGCGGCCAAAGTGTAAAGCTGAACTGTTAGCATCAAGATTGCAAAAGTAAAGCAGATACAGCAAGAGTGTCTTTTTTTGGGATCGTCAGAGACAACTGGAAGGCTATTTTAGCAGTGAAGATGAAATAACGTTCTGCAAAAATCTTGAAGTCGTGATGCAGGAACTAAATATTCTGTACAAACCAGACCAGTGGAGACTCTTTATAGATGGATCCAAAACAAGCCTTAAGGCTGTAGTACTACATAACAGTAAGAAAAGGCTTTCTATCCCAGTTGCGTATGCAGCTTTAGCTAAATAAAGTTATGCCATGTTAACACGTGTTATAAACATCATCAGGTACAATAAACATGAATGGCTGATGCGAGTAGATTTCAAAGAAATTGCGATTTTGCTTAGCTTGCAAGGAGGGTACACAAGGTATTGTTGCTATATCTTCGACTGGGATAGCCGGCCACGAGATCTACATTACAAACTGAATGAATGGCCTCGAAGAACAGCTTTGTTGCCTGGAAAAAAAAATGTTGCATACGAACTTCTGGTGAAGGCTGGCAATGTTGTTCTGTCACCATAGCACAATGTTAATTTTTAGTCGAAAAAACCTCTTTATATATGAAATAATTTTCGTAGTTTTTTTTTTTTTGATTGGAGGTTTAACGACCACCGTGAGCACCTCAATGGGCTATAAGCAGTCGCCCGTCCCTAATTTAGGGTCACTGGTTCCAGGGAAGGGAGAGAGCCAGTGCCGTAAGACAAACACAACATCCATGCCTCACCGGGATTCGAACCCGGACCCTGTTCGGACGAATGATCAGAGGCCATCGCTTAGACCACTGCGCTACCGGGGCGGCTTTCGTAGTTTGGTGATTAGTTTAAATGTAAATGTTCGAATTCAAGGTTCAACAGAAAATATCCTTAAATGAAAGTTTGCTATATGGAGACTATTGTACTTCATAGTAAGCTTGTGCTCTTGTCTACGACCAGAAATTCGCAGCGAGAAAGATGCGAATTTACAATGTTGAGCAACGAACTACATATGGAATAGCAAAACGTCTAAGATATTTATCTTTTTAATAAAATATCGCAATTCTTTCAAATAAAGACAAGGCCTTTAATATCCCTGGTACGTTGTAACACATTAACGAAGCAAGATATCATTGATTATGCGTGACAAAGCGATCAATTATTACCTGTTACATGTTAACGAGCGAGCAATCATTATTTACTACAGGTTTTAACAAAGCAATTATTTAATATTTGTTATGCGTTAATTAAGCTGTCAATCATTTTTCTCATTTCTACCATCGCCAAAATCCTGTTTTGAAACACAAACCGCAGTGCCTTCAATACAGTTTCTGTTAACGAATTGAATATATGTGACATATTTTAGGAATTTTCACTGAGCTTTCCGCAACGTCTTTTTTTTGCGATGCATTTCATTCCTCATACAGATCGTCTGTTAAGGAAGCTATGTCTAATGACACTAAATACCATCACGCATATAGTTTTGCAACATGCTTCTAAATGGGGCATTATACTCATTTGAAAAACATTAATAAGAAGGATACCGTAATTTTCTTCAATATTGAAAAATCAAAAAGTTATCGGCACTGAATTCCTAAAATGTGGATCCAGGTAATAAATTATATAATGGCTACAGATGCAAAGGGATTTCTAAGTTTTATAATGTTCCCTCAACATTATACAACTAATGTAGTAAATAATTATAATTATAACATTTTTTCTCCCTATAAAGCAACTTTAGGGCTTAGCATGGATTGATCATTGATCTGTCGCATCACATGTCTGATTAATTTTGTCAAGAAATATACATATTGAATTGATTCAGAAATTCGGATTATTTCCATTGCTTGTCCTGATCAGCGCACAGGAATTAAAATATTATGCCTCTTCTGTATCATTGATGATTCATTTGGTTTAAAATTTCTTAGTTGGGTATGATATTTAATGCAACACCTAAATATCCAGTTTGGTAAAATGTAAGATTTAATTTAAGTTTAGAACGATAAATGTATGTTGAATTACACATTATTTACCTTGATGTACCAAAATGTATACCATTTGAATTTTCCCTAAGAGAGAAAGTTCATGTTCTTACACTGAAAAAATTATATTGTTCTCACAAAAGCTAATACGTATGTCATAACTGTGAAATTTAGTATATTCTCTGTGTGGGTAAAATAGTGAAGACACTCGGATTTCTGAATTGGAAAGAAGCTCAGACATAATGAAGAATTTCATAATTTTTTCAGTTGATGCTCATGTGGAAATGGAGATGTTTTTTATTTCTCACTGCAAGAATCTGTAAAAGCGTCATTGTCGCTCGAATGTCACGAAATATGCTTGGTGAGTTTATTTTGCAATGCCTGCTTGCATTTAAAAAAGGATATCGTTTGAGAAATTAAAGGAATGAATGCGTTTATTTTTTTAAAGAAACCACTGCATTATAAAAAAATTAAGGCTCGGAATGATACCATGCATTTTATGAAGGTACTCAATTTTAGGTATTAACATGCTACAGGCGTTCATGATTTTTGCATTTTTATTATAGAGATACCCTCAACAGAACAGAGACTCCCAAATCAACGTTCATATCTTTCCCCTGGATTTAATTTATGTCCCTCAGAATAGAAAAGGAGGAACGTAATGTTTCACAAAGAACAAAAAAATCCCATTATTACTAAATATCTGGCGATGCGGTCCAATATCAGTTATGTTCCATAGTGATGGACACCTTTATCAGCAAAAAAAAGTGTTAGCAACCACTCTAAATCTTTTTATCTGGCGACCATGAAATAATTGGTGTGCAAATCATGAATTTAATTTTACTTGTGTTTATTTAACGTGGTGACGTTTAAATTAGTGTATTCAACGCTTTCTTTAAAATGCAGTGATTCAACGATGCATTTTATTACATCATCTGCATTTGCAGTGTTTCTATATTCTCGATCAGTGATAGAGATGCCTTATAAACTGGCCAGAGAACGGAAAACGTTGTATCATACGCAGTGATTCCCGCTGGAAGAAAAGTGTGTCGTACGAATTCTCTTTTTTCTTACATTTTATAAAAGTAGTCTTACTAGTGCGGTGGTTAACATGCATATATAACCCAATTCAAGGACTAAAACTTAATAAAATATGAAATGTTAAGTTCTGTTTCATGGAGTTAGTTTACTCTGCTTCACTGAATTCACAAAGCTGACGATGCTATGTTAATCGAACAAAGGATATGACCATTTCTGTAAGACCATAACAAAAATTGATTGAAAAGAGAAGAAAATTCTGTAAAGAAGCTGCGTGGTCAAATGAGTTAGAAATTTCCTCATACTCGATAAGAGTTAATCAAACTGTATGTGACACTATAGCATTCATACACCCGAAATTGATTAACATGAAAACTAAAGCTGAGAAGACAGCAGCAGCCCAAAGTAGAAATGCACACCAGTCACAAGGTTCATAAAATTAACGTGAAGTATGGTACAAAGTGTTAAGCACTATGACAAGCTTTAGTTTTTATAGAATGATGCCATTTTCGATTTCTTATAATACTTGGATGAGGGCCATCAATTAAAAACCTTTGGAAAACATTTATTCAAAACTAAAGGATTTGTCGATAAAGCATTGCTTCAAAAGTTGAATGCTAAAAATTGAATTCAAAATGCTCTATTTTCCATTTTAGGAGTTATTGGTTAATTTTGTTGTATATTGTAGATTTTTAAGCTCTTGATATTTTGCATGCGCATTGAGACTAAATTTTTGAAATTATAAAATCATATAAATGTGTTTACAGTTGTAGATGTATAATATTTGTTCGATTAGTAGTGAGACTTTCTGCCTGAAAGTCTCACTACTAATCGAACAAACATTTTTGGGCATGTCGTTAAACACGACATGCCCAACAAAATCGAGGCAGCATTCAGACAGCTGTCCCATCGTTACACGAGTCCTTGCAATCCGCCTGCGTAGAAGGAAGCAGGCTGCTGTTGTAACCAGTTAGCTACATCTTCGAGCACCTGATCATCCGAAGTGTTTGTCTTTGAGATATGTGTTCACAGGTATAAATATGTGAAATTCACAGAGCGATAGGTCAGGTCCATATGCTGAATATTGAACGACTTCCCAAAGAAAGCTCTGCAATGTCCTTCGTGTGGTATCTGCCGTATGAGTACGGGCGTTATCATGCACAAACACAATAACTTGAGTGAGGTTGCTAGGTCTCTTTTATTTTATTGTTTATCGAAGCTTCATTACAGTTTGACAATATCATTCCGCATTGAGGGTTGACTAATATGGCACCTACTCAAGAAGCAGTGGTCCTCGATTGTCAAAGAACAGGGCTAACATCTCACGTTGCCTGAGGAAATGGTAGACAGTGATTTCCTCGGCGGTAGCGATAATCCATGATTTCACTGTCTTTTGTGGCGTATCAAATGTTTCTAGAAATCATGAAACCAACTTTTGCCTCCAGCAATATTTCGAAGCAGGACATAATCTTCTTCATGATAGCGGAACACATGCTGTTACGATAGTTCTAATCGTTGACTGATCTGCTCCTCACACAAATGTATCGGTACTCACGTGGCGCAGCCCTTACGTTACCCAAGGAACGAATGCATGATCGTATTGACAGTTCCGATGCTCACACATCCACTGTTTGCCGTACTCTGAGCGTGATTCTTCGGTTAGCTTTCACTGCAGCATCCACACGTGCAATTGCCTTCACTGAAACAGCACTACATGGTGCTCCTGATGTTAGCTGGTCCGAAATACTTGGTTGTTCACCATTAAATAGCTCTAACCACAACATTGCAGTACTGCTCGAAAAATATTCATGCCCTTACACCGCCATGACTCGTTTGTGAATTTCGTTTGATGACGTTCCCTCCGCTTTCAGAAACTGAATTTCAGTACGTTGAGCAACTTTGATAGTATCCATATTCCATTAGAGGAGACTAAAATTAGTTGAGCACGTTACACGGCTTTTATAATAAACAAACTGCAATTCGTATCATAGCCTTTTAATTTTCTATACCCTAGCGCCACACATTGACAAAATTAGGAAGCGCAAACACACTCCAGCCAAGGAAAATCACTTGTTATTGAACAACACTTGAATATTGTTTCTTTTGTGAAAGAATATTCCTTCTTCCTTTCAAAGGTAGTTATTAAATAACGAAAGAAAACACGAGTTAACTGATAAATACTTCAAACTTTGAAATGCCACATATTTTAAACTTTTTCCATGACAATCGTTGTTAACATAATTTTGTAGGAGCGTGTTTTCTTCTGAAAAAACAAGACCCTTTCGTAGGATTCTAGCGGCTGCCATGGCATCTTTTCACCAGCCATTAAATTGATCAATAAGAAATGTTTCCTGACTGTCCTTAACTAAAGGTATTAGTAGTCTTGTTAACCCACAATCTGTTTAACAGACGCTAAAGCATAAGTTTAAAATAACTAAGTTTGCTAATAATTTATTGCAAATTATGTACTTCTTCAAAATTAATGAATTGTTCAAATATATTTGTACCCAAATTTGAGTTGGATATGTGTCAGAAAGAAACGCCGTTAATAAAAGCAAATATTTTTAATAAGAACGATGCTTTGACCTGAAACAAAAAATATTATCAGGGAACATTATCCATAGTACTCGTATTATGGTTTTAAGATATGTTTACATCTAATTTTTAGACATTTATTTCTTTTCTCAGTTTAGGAAATGCTACCTAAATTCAAAGTAAAATCCGTATTTTTCATGAACAAATCATTTTTTCCCTAAATACATTGCATGCCAAACATTATTTCAAATTACAGATGGTCCGTCGCCCTACCTTCAAAAACTGACTTACAAATTTATCGGATCAAATATAATTTTGTAGAAAGGTTGCACATAAGAAGAGATCAGAGTTTTTCAGGAATAACAATTTTAAAAAAGCAAAATGGAAACAACCATAATCATTATAACATAGGGCAAATTACATTTAAAACTCAGAGCTGACTGTTCATAACAAAAATATTCGGTTGCTTGAGATTCACGAAACACCACACATGATATAATAAAAATGCTGAAACCAAGTTCAGTTGAGATCACTTCAGCTGTTTGTTTTGCCTCAAACACAAAACCGCAACGTTCTTCAGTATATTGTAGGCATAAAGTAAAATTGCTATACCAAGTGCACATTGTGGCATTAGAACACCGAATGTGGATTTCTTTCCTCGATCCCTAGTTAGTTGATATGTTGGTCCAGGTGGCAAATCGGTTTTAAGCTGATTGTGGCTTTTAAGATTTCCCGTGCATTCTGACAATTATAATAATCTTTGACACCAACGAGATTCTACTTCCTTCCCAAAAAGAAGCTCTAGAAGCATAAGTTTCCCAAGGCAAAAGTAATGACAGTCAAATTTTAGGATTTACTGAAAAAAGAAAGTGAAAACCTTTACATCGGATTACTGCTCATGTTTCTTTCAGCTTTGCAAAGGGCGGCTTAATGACAGCTGTAGCAGACCCAGACAAAAGCAATTCTTCAAATTGCATCAGAGATTTCTTCATACTCTGGAAAGGGCAGCGTCTGAAGCTCTAAATTACGAAAGTAAAAGCAATTTTCCCAAAACAAAATTAAATGCGAACAAACTAACATCTTTTCAACATATTGTAAATAAAATCAATTCAGTTAAAACCACTCCTGACAATTAATGATGACGCAAATAAATTATTTAAAGCATCAAATTAAAAACACACAAAAACTTATTTAAAACAGAGTATGAAACCTAGCTTATCAACTACTTAGCATTTGTCCACAGGTAATCCGTACAAATTAAATCTCATTTTTCATTGCTTTTTCTTTGAAGCTTTCCTATCTGAACTGCTGTTCATTCATAATTTTCAGACATTTGGACCTACGGGGTCACGTCTTTCCCATTTGTGAAGATACGGTTGAATTGCATCTCTTGATGGCTACCAATCGAAGACTGCTTTAAAAGTCAGTAATGCTTCGCTCCTGATTTTGAATGTTCGATTCATGACCTGTATATGCTTTGAATTTATCTAGGTAACGACATTTTTTGAGACATTGAAGTAATCTCGCCACAAAGAAAACCACAGTGAATATCGATTGGTATCGAAAACTGTGGTATAGGCTATGATGGTATTCCGTACGATATGTTTTAAAGATACATATGACTTCTGAGTCGAAATTGTGACCAATGAAAACATAGTATGCTTTTGAAATGAAATGGTATCTACACTGAGATTCACAAAGCTGTGGACAGCATTTTTTCGTGTTTTCGTCAGTTCAGTAATTCCTACAATAGCATGTAAACAAAAACAAAGGAAGCAAAAGCTCTCATTTCACTGTTGAAGACGATTGGATGGATTATACCACATTCTTCTGGTCTTGCAAAGTGAGGAATACAAAGCGGGTGTAATTTTGGAAATTGAGTTGTAGAATTGACAAGAATTTGCGACAGCAAACAACTCGCGTTTTTTCAAGTTTGACACATACGCGTGTCGAACAGCTACCTTGCAACTAAATTTTATGCAAAGCTCCAGATGACGAGTTGATAAAAAAAACGCTGACCTAACGAATGGCACAGATATACTAAACAAAAAAACAGTTTTGTTAATATGTAATATAATAAATTTTACGTACAATAAACTGAGAAATATTAAAATAACCAATTGTTTAAATAAATCTCCATGTCTATACGAAAATATCCCAAATACGTTCAGTTTAATAACACCACGAATTTGTACTCAAAATATGTTTTGAAGAACGACTATAACTGAGAAATCTTTAAAGAAAATTTGATATCGTCGAGCATAAGTCCCATCACTATTTTTTTTTATTGCGGATTTAACGACCAACGTGGAAAACTCAATGGTCTATAAGCAGTCGTCAATCCCTAAGTAAGGTTCACTGATTCCAAGGAAGAGAGAGTGTCAGTGCTGTAAGAAAACTAAAATATTTATGCAACAATGTGTTTCAAAACCAAGCACATCTCGGACGAGTTTTCATAAGCCATCCCTTTAACCACTGCGACACAGGAGAGGTCATCACGAATTCCATTAATTAAATGGCACTTAAATGTAGCATAGCATATTTATTAAATTCAATAAATTTCAAATGAGAAAATGTCCTTCATCAATGGGTTCACAAAACGAAATGCATATTTTATCGTCTAACGCTCAAATCTACTGCTGCCTATTTTCGGCTTGCCTCTAATTGGTCAGTGATTGCAAAAGATTCTGGCTCAATTCGCTGCTGTATCACAGATATCAGTCTCGGGGATGATGTTTTTTATATACTAGAGATATGTGTACTCAGAATCACTTGAAATTATTTATCGAATATGGGAAGGAACAAGGTAACCGAAATAGAGCTGAGATAACTGCATTTCAGTCTTCCAAAATTTGAATTGCCCATTTTTACAAGTCTCTGTTCGACTCCGCATATTCATCTCTACTTCAGAACTGACTATTATATCTGGCATTTTTCACTCCAATACAGAAATCAGTTGCTGATTTTCTCAGATTACCGGTTAACAAATTCCATAGCTGTTTGTTCGACGATATCCAGGTAGTTCAACTCCACCGGCAAAATGTTATATTAGAATAATCACCCTTTTCCTGGAAAGGTTATATCACGGAACCAGGAAGCCTGAACAGAAAGACGATTGTTTTATTCCATTTTCCCACATTCTGGCTCGTCCACACTGGCAATCCTTCCCTCGGCGCCAAGTCACATCTTCAGAAGGGCTCATGTATTGCACCAGCACTTCTCTGCAGTACTGATATCAGTTGCTGATTGTCGCAGATGAACTAGAAACAGTCACTGGCTGTTTTTCTTTGTCTTTTTGTGGCATCTCAGTAGTTAAACACCCTTGGCAAAGAAGTATGTTAGAGGCATCACCGGTATTATGGGATTGTCATCGTAATACACCGGTTAACAGGTGCACAGGTATATTCGTGATCATTCAAACGAAATTGTTTCTCCCTATATCTAAAAATGCCCACATGCCATGCGCAAAGTCAAATACTCATACGTAACATGCCCACATGCCTCGCCTATATGTCAAATACTCATACTTTTAGAGCCCTTACGTCCATACGAAAATTAAAATCATGCTCCTCCGAACACTTGTTTGTTCGAAATCAGAACACGATGCCTTCGCACCACTTCAAGGAGATTGCTTTATTGTCAGCAAAGTAGAAGTGTAATTCTAAATGTTGGCATAACATAACTAAATATTAAACGGCATTTCATAACTAATTTCTCGAAGTCAGTACGCAGAAGTAGCGGTAGAGTAAGCGTGAAGCGTACCTGTAAGGAGGAAGTGTCGTTTCCGTGTGGAGTGTTTTAAGATTAACGAAGAAAGATCTTTTTGCGTGCAGAGAAACGTCCTTTTCTTGGAGCGTCCCTTTCAGAACACGTGGGATACCATCGATCGGGGATGAAGGTCAACAATACTTGAGGCGAAAGAATAAAAGAATATTTCCTAACATTTGTTTTAATCGCCGTAAATCACAGTATCCCTAAAATGTTTTTATCCCAATAAACCTCTTAGATTTTCATCCACCGCCGTTTCTTTTATTTTGTGTGGATATTTTACGACCACTATAAGCACTGGATGGGATATAAGCAGTCATCCTTTCCTAATTTGGGGCTACTGGTTCAAGGGAAAGGCTATAGCCAGTGCCGTTTCAGAAAAAAAACATTCATGCCTCACCGGCATTCGAACCAGGACCCTTTCAGACAAATGATCATAAGTAAACGCTTAAACCATTGCACCACCGGGTGGGGCCAACGCGCTTTCACAATCATCACTAATTCATTACTAAAACCTCGTCTCGAATGTAGTACTCATCATTTTAATTGGAGATATAAATACTATAACATTAGTTTCGTCAAAGTCCTGCACTTAAATCGGCAAAATAAATATCTCACATGCATTTTGAATTTTTGATATGGACAATGGCTTTTTGCCCAACGCATCATAAAACCACTAGTTCTTCTTGAACTTTTAAATTCCTCATCATTCTTTCAATGTCTTGACATGTGTCTTTGATTTAAGTTATTACAACAAATAACAACAGAAAAAGACTTCTCTTTTTACATAATAGTCACTCTTTAAAGTAGAAAACGTTTGGTGCTTATATTTGAATTGGTACAATCTTTTGACAGAGTTCTTATTTGGCCGATTCATATTGCAATCAGTAAAATATATACAAAATTAGTAACATTAAATTTATTATATAAACTTTTTTTAACCATATTGATTGCATGACTCTAAAATGATTAAATATTTAAAAAGTTCCATTCTGCAGCTAAATTTCAGTTGGGTATATGCTAGAGATGAGCTTGACTGCGACTGCTACACGAAAGCAACAGTAATTTTTAACTGTGATTGGAATCACAGTTTAGGACTTGTTCCTTCATTTCTGTGTACCAGGAAAGTAACAGTAGAATCTCGTAGAACGGTGAGTGTGTGTGTGGTGGCTGCGGTCACATGCAGCGGATCCTGAGTTATATGTTTTAAACTTTCATACGCAATTCTGCGCTAATCCTGATATTTTGCTGTAGTGTTTACGGCATTTTCAGTTGAATTATGCGTAATTATTTTATGTGTATTTTGCGGTTAGTTAAATTTTGAATTTAGATTATAAAAAATACACTGTTATTTTACACCTAACATGGTATGTTACAACTTTGAAAGAATTTTTTCAGCCTTGAAATGGATGAAGCAAATAAAAATTTATTAAGTAACGTTCACAGTTCACTATTTTCTCCTAATTCATAAAAATTGAACCTCCCTCATTGAGAGAACGACGTAACAGAGAGCTAACAAATAACGCTGTGAAAAAATCATGAAGAGCAGGCAGCTGCCAAAACGCAACAGGAGATAAGGAGTAACAACTAACAGCTACAGTACTAGAATTCACTCGGTAACGTTTTAGACGGAGGTGTGAAAAATCTGGAAGAGCATGATGGTAGCAATGACAAATTGAGGAACGTTTATTGGACGATCACTGTTACTCACAGTTTTCAGTGGCTTATTCGATAACCGTGATAAAATCACAGGCAGGGAAACAACGCTGATCTCTAAAAGATTGACTTATTTTTTATCCCGAATTGAATACTTCTTCCTGAAAATCATTTTTCCCGAACTCTATCCGGTATTTCGACGAATATTCTTAATTCTCAAACACGAACATTAAATGAGACAGCAAAGACATGGTTAAAAATATTTTTATTTAAAGCAACTCGAAATTTCGTAAAGAGTGTTTTGCATGGAAGGCTTTTCTGTACAATTTATGTGAGAGACAAGTAACATATTAATTCATGATATATTATACAAATGGGAACAATGTTTGTGAAAGGGGTGTAGAAGAGATGAATCTTTTTCAAATTCTTTGACCTTAACCCGTTGACAACGATTTCCATAATGTGTATAAAGAATTAATTCACTTCTGGCCATTGCTTCACAATTTCAACTTGAAGTTCAATATGCTTTTAGATTTCTTGCAGACTTGAAACCAAAATTTTTTATCACTATATTTTCAATACCATATTCTGCTAGGTTTAGTTTTAACGGTGAAAAAAGAAATATGTGTATTTAAATTTTCCAATTAGATTTTCATGCCCCTTTCAAAACAAGAAAGGTCACGTTTTGCATACTTTGTCCTTCATCAATTGGAGAAAGATGCTGCATTAGCAAATATGCCTGGTCTACAGAGTACCCCGAGCTCACGAACTAACCTATCTAATGGGTGAGTTACTTATGTAAGAAGGACAAGTGCACCAAATACACTAGCACCTCCGTGTGTGTGTGTTCATTGGATACAATATTTTTTTCCTTCTAATACACGTATTTCAATTGTGTGTATAGTGCAATACCACGATACGTTTCATCGCTTATGTTACCGATTGGTAACTTAACCGTTACTTTTCTGTCATATTCTCGAAATTCTTTGCTCAAAAGTAAAACAACCAAACTTGGAGGAAATTTCATTGTGGTCACTCAAACGTCGTTAAAAACACAAAAACAAAAATAAGATTGCATATCAATATGGTTAATAGCGGGTGTAGCTTTCAATTTGTTGATTAAGAAAAGGTAGAAAGTTAAACTGTAAACGTTGCTCTCAGTATACACTATCATACGTGACGTGATTTTGAAAGTGCTATGAAATAGGTGAAAATCGAAATTGGATTTATGAATTTTTGTGGTTAGGGATTTAAAGGCCACCGTGAGAAACTCATTGCGCTATAAGCAGACCCTCGTCCCTAATTTAGGGCTATTGTTTCCACTAAGGAGAGAGAGTCAGTTTGCTTTAAGACAAAAACAACATCCATGTCTCACAGGGATTGAAACCGGACACATCTCGGAGTAATCGTCAGACGGAAATACGAAAATGTTTAAAGGCCTGCGCGACTAGGTCAGGCTGCTTTACATTTTCGTCGAAAAGGTATGCATCAATATCAACAACAATTTGCGCTCAAAAATGTGTCTGCATAAATGGTGTTTCAAAAAATATTTCCAGCTTGATGTGCATAACAATTTAAACGCACCAGATGCATATCTCGGTCACCATCATTGGCATTTTTGCTCCACAGACTCATCGATAGGTATCGAAGAGAGAAACTTAATAGAGAATAACTATCTCAGATTGTATTCAACGTTTTAGAAAAGTGCATTCCATAGAATAATGTACTCTTCTGATAGATATTTTTAGAAAATCCAAAAGAAAATCTGAAGTGTAAAATGCAAGTGAAAAAGTGAATTCTCGTGTAGAAGCACATTTACTGGTGAATATTGAAAGAGCGCACACACACGCACAAAAGCATTGAAATACACATATTACTGTTCCACTGAATATCTCGTTACTAACCTGCATTTTATTTTAAATATTTGCGAATAGCAGTTAAGCGCAAATCGTCGGAACGAAGTTTTGATTTCATAACATCGTTGCTCAGAAGCAGATGCTTTTTTGTAATTATACAATGATGATAACAATAGAAACATATTTTCTTTTGTACAAATCGCCAATTTGGCTTGAATTCCATAATGAAAATTGCTGTAAGTCTGTGATCGGGAAAGCTGGGAAAAACTACGGAATATGATTATACGAATTATTTCAATTCAATAGAGAAAATAATATTTACAGTATATTTTCAAAGAAAATGAAAGGAACGATGAAGCACTTTAATGAACCTAGAGTATTACTTGTGCATTTTAAAAATACGATTTGTCGTGTGTTTCATAGTGAAGGGAGCTAACTATTTGTAATAAAAGAAAATTCCATTCATGGGAAAATTATAAATAAAAGCATCCATAAAGATTATTAGCCACAGATTACCATTAGCAGCACCATATGTGTTACAGTTACGAAGTATGTGCAAATAATTCAACATACTGAAATCAATAAAAAAGGCATTTAACAAAGAGTAAATCGATTGAAGTTGATCTTTGAAAGACACGATATGAAATTAAATGCACTTGAATCCGATATAATCCAACTTAACTGTCCGTAAATTCTAATTTCCTTAACTAAAGCCGAACGATCGTTAAAGGTAGTCGTTCGCACGTTCTAGTTCCACAATGTGATAACAATATTTCCAATTGAAAAAAAAAAAAGGTGAAGCTACATCGGAGAGCCAAAGCGTTTTTACTAGTGAAGGTTTCGGAAAATAGGAGCAACTGCAGGTAAACAACCGCGCTTGTGATGGTCATGAACGGGATAGGTAATGAGCTCTTTCAATCACTATTATACTTGTTCTTTAGATGGGAAAGGCAGCGAACTTAGGCGAGCTTTACATGTGGTAAATCGTAATGGACGTAATGGGCATTTAAGGCATTTCGGTGCATGATATTGAAATCCTTCACATTTTAAATGTCCCGAATTCATTTGACTTTTAAAAAAATGAATCCTATCTCAAGTGAGCATGCAATACCTTTGAAATGCGTCGATCAAGACACCACTAACAGTTTTTTGTGTTAGCTCCACTAAACGGTCTTTGTTGACAAGGTTGCATGAACATCAGTACGCTGTTAAGAACGGGTTCCAAAACACTGCCCTCGTTTGTTTAGTATGTGATGGTTCATATTCCCCAGTATGGGATGATATTTCCATCATCGTGATTTATTGTGCTATATCATCACTGTTGTTCACGGAGAGTTTGGTAATAACTTCAAAAGGACAAATTTACTGCAATGACAGTATGCCTATTTCTTCCCCGGACCCTTGGAAATAAATAATATGGACTGTTGATCAACCCAATGGGGACGATATCTTATAATCTGTAAGTATTTCATATTTGTACTGTATTGGGTTTGACTTGGGTGAACTGTGTTCCTTTTACTGCTGTAAACTGGTTACTGTCTTACAGATTTTTTTTGCCACAACTGCTTGATCCGTTTATTTAAGGGACTGAATTTATAATTGTATTTGTTCTGCGATCCTTTCATGCTGCTGACAGTTAGTGATTAAAAGCGTCACTACCTTGAATGACGTGGTTTACACATGTATAAATACGCCTATACCCATGCTAAGGTTTGGTTTATTAATCTGATGATGGGTTTGTAAAAATCCGAAAGGTCTTATGATTTAATGTTTTACTTTTAATCTCACTTAAGTTTGGGATTCCATTTGTACTCTTAGCTGCGAAAGGGGAGATTTTTCTGACTGGAAAACAAACGTCTCCTAGACATCAAGGTGAAATCTGATGTTTTTTTTTTGGTAATCTACGTTTCGTGTCATAATGGTTTCTGAAGAACCCACGAGCTGGCGATTAATTTGTGATTTTTTTTTAGCATTCATGGAAAAATATGTTAGTTCTGTTTCATTCATTTTGCTTTGCTTTACGATTGAGAGTTTAAAAGTCGGAAGCTTCTGAGACCTACTTGAAGGCATTCGTTGAACTTTTGTCTTTCACACTACGTATGTGATACAGGCAGCACAGGGGAATCAAGTTCTGAATTCATTAAGCGGTGGGAATCGTCTTCCCAAAAATAAAATTTGAACCCAGGATTTGAAAAAAAGGAAAATTTCTGTAATTTATTTCTATTTCAAGTTATTTAGTGGGTTTTATACTGCACACCTTGCTTAAGTAACATCTATTTCATAAGAAAGGTATTTCATTGGTAGAAAATATTTGATATTTATTTCATAGATTAAAAATAAGTTTAATGTTCAAAGTTTTGAGAAAAATGAGAGGGAACTATTTAAGAGTAACTCTATCCTACATTTTACTATGATAAATTCCCAGTCTGAGCATGAAGTTTCTCACAGGATATTCCGAACAAATTTCTTGTCCAGTAAACATAGTTCTTTAAACATTAATTTTGGCAATGCTCTATTCGTGTATGTGTTATACAATAATTACAATTATTATATTGTCATACCTAAGGAACATTGTTTGCACTAGGTAATTTAGAGTCTACTCAAGAGGAATCATATATGTGGTCTCTGACGTCCTTGAAAATGTGGATATCAAATTGTCAGCAAACGTTTTTACAAATCATTCAAATGCAAATACATCAAATAAATCTCACACAAAAAAGCTCAGCACGACCAAACATGGCCTCCTTGAATACATAAGATGCAAAGTCACACCGACCGATAAAATGTTCCAAGTGTTTTCTGTTCAATCCTGAACCAATTTTAAATAACTGAAGGTATTTAAAACACCAGCGGCTTTGCAAATGACTGGAAAAAGATATAAATCAAGGTGTAGTACCTAAAAAGAAAGAAAACTTCGGCATAATCCAAATAAATTTGTATTTCGGTGCACTGCGGTTTACGAATATTTACAAGACTTCGAAATATGCTCAGGATTTTAAAAAAATTAGCAAAAACAAATACAGTGATGCTATAACAGGTAATTGTAGTGATTATCGCACAACGGTTTTCTTTTATTTGTTGAGAATAATTACAATTTTATCCACACGATATTTTTAACAGATCACCGAACATTCTGCTCTCAATTGGACAATTTTAATACCGTTTCATGCATAAAAAGTTTAAGGCACAACCTATGACATTTCGACCAAGATGGTCCCGGGTCGAATTTCCGTGAGGAATCGATGTCACATTTGTTATACGGCATTAGTTCTCTACCATGCCTGGAACCGGTTACCCTAAATCAGGGAACGGTCGACTACTTATCCCGACTGAATTTCTCAATGTGTTCATTAAATCTTTCAAACTGTAAGGAATAATCTCGACATTTTGAGGCAAAAATGAGCTTGTTCTGCGCAGCAGATAACAGAAAAGTTTAAACTATCGTTATGGCAATATATGAGAAATTTTAATTCGTGATTGACCATTTGGGATGAATCATGCATGAACCTTCAACAAAGAATGATTTTTGCTTTCATAACATTCAGTTTATCACGTGATTTTTGGAATTGATGGATTTGTCGAATATCATCCGCTTCTTTAATTGAGGTTTAGTTTGTACGTCGAGAAAATGTTCTTGTTTTTTAACTTATTTTTGTAGAACATCACACAGATGATTTTCAGTGTATATTTCCATGTGCCGGAACTTACAGACTGCCAGAAGCTCCACATATAACAAAAGCAAATAATTTCCAACCTTCCTTTTCCTGCTGGAAATCGCCGAGACTGCATATAACCGCGTTTTTTTCTAAATGTGTTCGACTGTTTTTACAATAGTTACAGTTAATATACGTATTTTGCTTATTGCATTGAAATCAACTTTGATGTGTAGATCATAAAACTACATTACTTACACATTCCCAGTCGGCAGTATTCATGCAGCTACAATGATACAGAACTACTTCCAGTAGCATGGAAAGGGAATGCGGTAGACGGTCAGTTCAAAATCAAGTGAAGTTAGTCATATCTGTACGAGAGAAAGATACGCAAAAGTTGCCATTTATGTAACGGTATGGTGCAACTCACTAGAAGAAAATGTAATTACATTAAAAACTACCGGGAGAGCGTTCCGGACATGTAAACATAAAAAAAAAAAAAAAAAGACGTTGTTCGAAGTGAACTGCACATTTCACCCTCAGCCCTACAGTAGCTAATTTTTGCTACGTAACCTGTATTCTGAACAAAAAAGGAAACATAATTGTGGCTATACCTTTTGCGGAGAAAATACTTCATTACGCTCTTTTGGAAAACTTTCCTTAAGAGAGAATTCAGATTCCTATGAGTTCTACGATTCATAGTTGTAAAAGTTAAAAGGAGTGTGTCCGATGAATAAGCACAGAATACACTCAATTACACTCAATTACACTCAAATACAGAAAAAATACACTCAAATGCATAATACAGAAAAAATACACTCAAATGCATAATACAGAAAAAATACACTCAAATGCATAATACAGAAAAAATACACTCAAATGCAGAATACATGTACAGTTAGCTGCCGGGGATATCCACTCCAAAGCAGAAAATAATGAATTTACTTTCAGAAGATATATGGCCTATTGTGTGGCGTTTATGTATTTGAAATTTACAGAATATTGGAAATATGAGGGAAACTTTTTTTTTCCGAAAAGAGAAAACCTCGAAAATATCAAATAACAAATGCCAAAATACTATCGTTCGACTGCAATTCCCTTTTTTGATTCCTGCGCGATATAGAATGCTGCTTATTATGAGTCTTTAACTGATTTAGCTCTAATATAGGTGCACAGAGAAAGCTTTTATGAATTTAAGAAAGATATATTTCCAACACATCGAAAGTCAAAATTCAAAATGTATGTAAACAAATGTTGGAACTAAAAATGAAGAACGTAATGTGGGCTTCGCTTGTGTGCCGTTCAATGAATTTCTGTAAGCGAGGGTGCGTTTATTTCATAACGGAACTGAAGCACAGCTGTTTAAAAATATTGCACCGTGGTGATGAATGTAGAACGCAATGGCGTTATTGGACTGGCAGCGAATGGACATATCTGGTTCACTCGCACATGGTTGGGTCACTTGCATTTGAAAGATGGATAAAGTTAGGCTTAGGGGAAATTCGACATGCGTTCCGCAAGGTTTTATTTCTACATTATGGGCTCCCAAAAGAAAATAATATATAGAAACATTTTCTTAATATGTGGGTCCAGTTTGTTTACTAACGTAATTGGTATTTTGGCACACAAGGATAAACTTCTATAGACATGCAGGTATACACGTTCAGACGCACTCTACTCTTCCATAGGATAAAAATTGAAAAGAACATAAGGGTATCTTTTTTTGACCTCTAAAGCGAATGTTTTGGCTATATACTGTATTTCGCGTGTCCAGCGCATGAAGACTCTGAGCAAAACTGAATGAAATGTTTTTCGTTTGCTAGAGAAAAGACGTAAGCTAGAGATATCGTGAGCATTTCTTTTAAAAACAAATGTCGCTTTCTCTGCGATAGACTCCTTTTTCCTAGGTGTCAAAGAAAAGCTTTTGGCTTCAGCTGACGTGTAAATGTGTATTTTCTGAGCAGTTTCGCACATGAAAACTTCATACACTCAGGGCAGAATGTTTGAAACATATTTCGCATTACAAATTTTTGGAGAAATCTTTACCACCGGCTATTTTACCAGGTCTTAAGGAAATGTTTCTTCAATTTAATATCTGGAAAGTGAGAGGGTGATGTTTAATAAACTTCAATCTCCTTTATCGGTCTATTCTACAAAATAATATTAAAGGTAATGTGTACTTTTGAGGCTATAAAACTGTACGTGCAAAAGGAAAATCAATAGACTTGAAAAGCTGTTCTTTTTTCGATTAACATGCCTGTTCATCATTTATTATCGTTTACATTCTATCAGATCGATGTCTGTTGATTTTTTTGCGCGCTGTAGAAAACCAGATGAAAAGCAAAACGGAATCACCACTACATGATTTGCAGGATTCCTTTTTCACGTTGAAGTCCTTCTGCAGGACCTAGCTTGCAAATACAGAACAGATTAGTCGTTTAAATTTTATTAAACATAATATCAGTTCTCAATAAAAAACTCAAAGCACTCTTTATATTAATAATACATCTATCACATCTTCACGAAATAAATATTTATAATTTTGTGCATTCCTTTTTATTCATCATCCGTGACAAACAGCACCATTGATTCATCTGTTTTATTTGAAGTAAATAACGGTCTATAAGAAATATTCAGTATGTATAAGTTCGCCACAGGTTGGTTTGTGGAGAAGTGTATATACGTACATGCAATGTAACTCACACAAGCCGATGCTTATCCTTTTATGTAGGTCGAGAATATAAAATGAAGTAAAACTATGTTTGTCTAAGTTTTAGTCAGTGCAGTTGATCAATATTATTTAAAGGGATATGTTACGTAACCTGTACTTTCAGAATTGCACGGTGAATGCTTGTAACCAATATGTGAAATTAAGTGGAAATTGTCAGTTCGAACATCTAGGATATCATTAGATTTCATATCACGCACCCAATAAACTTCATTAAGAATCTCAAATTGGCCAGAAAGTAACAGTAAATATCATAT
The DNA here is from genome assembly GCA_039090855.1 of Macrothele yani. NCBI lineage: Eukaryota > Metazoa > Arthropoda > Arachnida > Araneae > Macrothelidae > Macrothele > Macrothele yani. The sequence continues at coordinate 57,611,540 of CM077021.1, forward strand.
GCAGGATGCAGCACCGTCTTTGCAGCGGAAGAAGAAAAATTTAGAAAAGTTCTAACTAGTGATACATTTATCTTTCTTGAAACAGTCGGCATTGTGTCCGAGGGGCACACTGTCAAGGTCATTGCATTATGTTCCTTTTCTGCTGTCTGAGAACTTCGAGTTCCACCACTCTGGAAAGCCCTTTGGTTTGAAAAACGTAATTTTTAGAATACATTTCAAGTTGTGTCTGATGAGCCTAGTAGACGAATATTGTTTAATGATCAAATTGCGTTTCAGCTGGACGACTGAAGACTATTCTGGAAATATTCCGAAAAATTGTCAGAGAAGTTATGATCAAATGAAATCTGGGGCTCGCGAATAATGTAATTAGAATTTTTTCACTCATGGCACTGCGTAAAATGTTTTGAGCCATTGTATTGTTGAAAATTAACTTTGAGCATTTGAACTGCTGACAATTGTTCATTAAAAAAAGTTCTTCACCAATGCCCGCGATCTGAAAATATACAATGGAAACAATGTTCTGTTACCATCTTTAGTGACCTGAGAAATGACGGTTTCTTTCTGTTTTATTATTAGCGTATCTGTTTTTTCAAAAGGGAAAGAAAAAGGAATAATGAAAAATTGAAGCTTAGGTACAACATGCACACCTGAGGTACAGAATATTTTTGAAGAACATCAACGCACTACGTAGTAAGACAGTTTCAATGACACAGAACCTTTTTGTTATTCAACATTTTCAAATTCAGTATATATATCCGAATCTGTGAGTAACCACCTTGTGTTTACGACCTACATGTTAAGCGTTGGCTAATGATGCGTTTTAAAAATTTAACCGGCGTTAAAAAGAGAGCCTACAGTTTTCGCTGTAACGTGTTGATTGAAATCCGTTGAAAATCCCGAAAGGAAACCTGCTTATGGAGAGACCTACCACTTGAATTCGTAGATTTCTCGAGATTTAGGTGAATGTATCGCTTGCGTTTCAACTACTCGTATGCGGCCAGTTGATGTGTTGCTATTCATAGCTAGATGCATTGTTCTATGTTAGGCGAATCGCAGTTGCCGAAAAACTTGAGTATGTAAGCACGTATCCAATTGGACGTGTTTCGAAACCGATTGGTGTGTACCACAGTCTACGATCTTTCCAATACATGAACATAGTTGCTTTTAACCCTGCGTCCGACTCATGGAATTTCATCCAGCCTCTTTGAAAATGCCCTTGAGATCCTTCAAAAAAGGCTGGCATTTCACGAGGGAAAGCGAAAAATTAGTCAGGGCGAAAACCGGTCCTTTACCTTGAAAATATCGCGGGTGTGTATCGTCGGTTTCACTGTACTACTCTGAATTTTGTGAACTGATGTATTGTATCTTGCTTTAATCCGAACCATATATACATCTTCAAGAGAAATACGTCCGCTTCGAGAAACATTTCAGTATTCATTCAATGCAGTGAAATGGTAATAACTAAAGGTAATTAATTGTGGATTGTAGTGGCAGCAGATGCTTCAAAAACCCACTTTTTAATCGAAAGTTTTCATCAATTGCGGAACATGTGATATATTTCTCAAAAAAAAAGTTTCGGTTGGAGTAGTGTTACTTTGGGCATCGTTAGTGGATACTGAAGCCGGACACAAGAAATTTTGAAAATAATATTAACACCACCTCCCGAAGGTGTGTTACTCATGGGGAGAAATGTGTTTTGCCCAGCGGAAACTGAATGTTGTTTTTTCTATGCTGAGGAAATGGTGGGTTTGCCTGTAAAACAGATGCTCTCTAAACACAAAGAAGCATGCAAAATGCCACTTTTATTCTAGGGATAGTAAATTAAAGGAATTGGGGAAGCAATCGTTTGGGAACAAAATATGGATTACAGATTGCGAAGAAACTTTCTCTGAAAAACCACTGCCACTATGTTAGACCCGCACTGTGCGTCTTAAAGCGCTTAATCTTTTGGATAATAATGAAGGACTTCTACGCGTGCAAACAGTTTCATGAAGTAGTTAGGGCAGTCTCGCCTGATGTGGTCATACCGCTTTCGGATCAAAAGCGAGAGAGCGAGTTACAAGCATTCAAACCACATTAGAGAGGCTGGAGCGCGTACGAAGCTGTCAAAGGGTTAATCCCAATGTGGATGTACCACTGGCATTTTTCCTTACTAAGTTCTGAGGAGAGCACCATGAAATCTTCGATTACTTATATGAAGTAGTAAACCCACTCGTAGACATTTGCCGGCTTAATTGTACAAATATGAATGAAATGTATGACGTTTTGGGTGTGTTTATCGGTGAAGTAAACTATAAACGTCATATTGCCACATATTAGGTATGAGGATTATCTTGTTGCGGCAATACGATCTGATTACTCATTCCACCATGAAATAAGAAGTTCTTTTAAAAGATCACTTATCACTTAAAGCCGAAAATAGATGCTTAGTCTCATTTTCTGAAAGAAATGTTCCCCGAATATTTTGGCTCGCAGACAAAACATGTGCTTCTTTTCACGGCACACGCAAACTTGGAGATCAGGACATGAATTCAGTATTTTTCTCAACCTCAGCGGCGTAATCTAAATGGGTAAGATTCATGCATAAATAATTTGTATTATGCTAAAATAATTTTATTCCAGTAACTGATCAAATACGAAAATTGTGTCAGAAACCAGGTTCCATCACTTGCATTTTTACTTCTGCATTAGAGTTTGAAGTTCCTCACTCAGTTACGAATTTTCGGGCATTTCAGTGTGCAACAATTATTGTCAAGAAACAACTGCACAACGTAAAGACATAACAGTTATGGAAAATCACCACTTCGGTGTTCAAGTACTGCGAAACTTCGTGTTTGACTACCGAAATACCATGTACGTGAGACACTGTTGTCAGTACTAGACATAACATAACACATTCACCTCATCTCGCAGCACAGTTGCCTTCAATTCTAATACCGTACAGAAATATCATCCTTAATAATATACTTCTTTCAGTTTATTATTTGTAAAATAAGTTATATTAAAAAATTCTCAAACAAATTTTCGAGAATATCCCACATTGTAAATAAAAATTTAAGCCTATAAAAAGGCTCCGTAAGTGGCACATTGGAAGACAACATTTAGAGAGCAGGGTAAACCATACACGATGGCAATACTAAATAAAATATTATTCAAATATCAAAATTCAGGTAAATAGAAAACTAAAAGTATTCGAAATCCTGAACAAAATTACACGGAACCAGTTTTGAGTAGCAGATTAACTATTATGCGTCCCGTACATGCTTCGTGAAGAGATAAATTCGCGCCTCTCTCCTGGTATCGGTCACATATGAGCATTAACAGTAGAATGTGCCGGTGTGTTTCAACTTGGAGCGATCATAGTGGGAACCTTATCATGAGTAGATTCGTGAAATATCGGATATGATGTAACTATCCTTCCTGCAAGCGATGTCATTGTGAAGCTGATACTCTTTACACCAACAAGAACGCAATCGCTACATAGTAGAGCACGTTAAATGACGGATAAGTAATGTCGAGTGCTGAAGAGAGTGGTGAAGCAAAATCGTTTGACCTCAACTACAACACTCACCACCGAGTTGAAAATTCGACTGGAAACATCGAGAGCACCAGAACGGTTCATCTGAAGGAAGTACGTCCTTATGCCGAGTTGCGGTACACAAGCTTTGCGTATGGTAGATCAACTCCAAGTCTCTGTTGGAGTCGTAAAATTCGCGGCATCGTTAGTGGATTCTGAAGCACTAGAAATGCGTTCTGTGGAGTGAGAAATCTTGTTTAACCATTTCAAAGTCGTACTGACCCGTGTAGGGATGGGACATGTCGGATGAAGGCAACAGATACTGCGTTGTGTAAGTTGTCAGTTGAAGATTCGAATATTGCAGTGAGAGAAACAGCGTTTTCTTACACATCTTATTGTAACACATTTTATTGCAACTACTTTGCAGTTACTGGAACCAATATTATGTTCCTGTTGTTCCAAATGTACAAGCACGAATTCGAGCTGGATTGACTTTATTTTTAGTCTTACTCCCTACATTTCGTCCCTGGACTCAAAAACCAAAAGGTTTTAGACATTTATGAAATACTGAAGCAAAACGAATTAACTGAAGGACCATCAATTCCCATAATTCCGTAACTGGTGAGGTAAAAAAAATATATTTAATTGATCAAACTTTCAAATTAAACCCGTGAACAGCATTTTTTTACAATACTAGATTTTCATACAATAAAAGTTTATACTGTCTCGGCACGTTGAAATATTTTTATTTTCGCTCAAATACACTAGCGCTTTCGAAACCTTTATATGGTTTCATCATCAGATGTAATGTAAGACCCAAATCCTTTCAAATACACACTACGAAACACTCAAATGATCCCTTGAGGTCATAACTGCAAGCAATATATCTTACATGATAGTTATGAGTACGAACACCGAGGCGCGTGTTAGATTTAAATATCAATTATTAACGAAGTTAGCTGTAAAGAGCGGTTACGGTTTTTGGTGAAGATGAGATATTTAGCATAGCAACCTGTTATAATTCTGGTAAAGATTTCTTCGTCAGTTCACGGAAAATAGTACATTCGCTAATATGGTGTCTCCATAGGTTGGGTAGAATAATAGGTGGTTCTTTAGAGCAAGTATTTGTAAATCTGGGTATTATGATTGTTTCGCCATATCGAATAATCCAATTATTAGTGTATCCAGGTACATGCGTTATGTCGTCCCATAACAGATGGAACTGTTCGTCCATGCTGTCTTTAGCTAATGCTGTTGAGCGGCCATTGTTAGTAAATGTTCTTTTGTGTTCCATGATTCTTGTACGTAAACATCTCTTTGTACTTCCAATGAACGTGATTCTTTTTACTTCTGAGCTGGAATTTACATTTTTAACTAATGGTACTAAGTAGATACGTGCAGATATAAGAATATTTGAGGGGCCTCTGTCTCTTCTGATGCACGAAAAGATGCTCCGTGTGTTTAAACCAAGACTCAATGAATGTCTCTGACATATAATGATTGACATTATAGCAATAATTGATAACTGCTATATCGCATTCAACCGATACACTGTTTTAGGTCACTTTTGAGATTTTAGAGATGTTTTGAAAAACATGCAGTGTTTGGCTCATAATGTATTTGGGAACACATATTTGGTATGTGCTAAGATCTTAATTCGCTTTATATCCTCCTTCCGATGGGTTTCGTAAGTGGTACAGATATAGGCTCTTTTGATATAGGCAAATAATGTTGATTTTATATACACTGAAGAGCAATTGAATTAGAGACAGCTGGCTTTATGCAAATGTGACACTGTGGGCGGCCCTCTAAACAAAAACGACATCACGTATGTAGCGAACCGACAATATAAGGAAAGATGCGACGAAAATAAGTAAGAGTCAGTCGCAGTATGGGTAAGACGAGGATCTAAGCGCATTTGGTCGTAGGCAAATTGTCGGGGCCCGACGAATGGGTCACCCCATCTCAGAAATCGTGCAGGAACTGTGGTTTTTTACGAGCCACTGTGTCCCTGGTGCACCGTGAGTACATCAAATCCGGTAAAACCATCCCTGCAAGGGCCAACTGCCGTGGACAACAGCGTGTGGATGAGCGGGATCATCGGCGGCTAGCTCGAATTGTAACAGTGGAAAGACGGGCCACAGTGCAAGAAATCACTCGGCAATGTAACGCTGGTGCACAAAAACGTGTAAGCAGCCACTCCATCCAGAACCATCTTCTCGCTATGGGGTACAGAAGCAATCGGCTCACGAGGGTACTGCTGCTGACCGCACATCACAGGGTGCAAATATTAGCATGGGCACGGGAACATCACCACTGGACCCTAGACATGTAGAAAAATGTTGCCTGGACTGATGAGCAGAGTTTCACGTTGGTACGTGCTAATGGCAGGATACGAGTACTGCGCAAACCACATGAAGCGATGGATCCTTCTTGCCAGCGTGATACTCTTCAAGCTGGTGGGGGTGACATTCTCGTCTGGGGACTGTTTACGTGGGCTGAAATGGGACCCCTGGTACGTGTGACATGGTCCCTCACAGGTCAACGTTACCGGAACATCCTGGACGAGCATTTGCTCCCGTTTGTGAGTTTTCAACATCCAACTAGGGATCCCAACCTGCAACAAGACAGTGCACCGTGCCATCGCTCACGAATTGTATCCGAATGGTTGGATGAACACTCCACCGGCGTGACCTCGCTTCTTTGGCCAGCTAGGTCACTTGACCTGAATCACATGGAGCACATCTGGGATGCCATCGAGAGAGATGTTTGAAGATCTGACCCCCACCATCAAATCTTCGTGAACTGTGGGAGCTTTTTCAGGGGTCGTGGATCCGTATGGCTTTCCAATGCTTACGGTGTCTTGTCGAGTTCATGCCGAGACGAATCGCCGGCATCATCAGAGTGAAAGGTGATGCTACACGTTACTTGACATGTATCTCTAATTCAATTGCTCTTCAGTGTATATACACTAAAGTGCCAGAAAAACTGGTACACCCGTCTAATACTTGGTAGGTCCCCCACGGGAGCGCAGGACTGCAGACATATGACGGGCATGGACTCCACTAGCTTTCGGAAATATGCTGTAGGCAATGCACAACATACTTGCTGCAGAGCGTTCCACAATTCGGGTGTATTCCGAGGTCTCGGATTCCTGTGTTCGATAGCGCGTTGCATGGCATCCCAAATGAGTTCTACCACGTTCAGATCTGGGGACTTGGGTGGGTTTGGCAACACCCCAAACTCAGATGAATGCTCCTCTAATCATAATGTTGCATCTCGAAAATTGTGTGGAAGTGCATTATCCTGTTGGAACATGCCCAACCTATCAGCATAAATGCAGGACATGAACTGGTGTACCTCGTCAGAAAGGATGCACACATACAGTTGACCTGTCACAGACGTTTGTAGACTTACCAGGAGACCCAGTGACGTCCAGCTGAACACACCCCATGTCACTGCGGTCCGCTCACCAGCCGGTACAGTTCCCTGTTGACAGGCGAGATCCATGGCTTCCATCTGCCCGATACAGTTGGAAACGCGACTCGTCAGACCAGACTACTTGCTTCCAGTCATCAAGTGTCTAGTGGCGGTATTGCCGTGCCCAAGCGAGGTGCGTAGTTCCGTGCCGTGCGCCCATCAAGGGGACTCGATTTGTGCGTCGGCTCCTAAAGCCCATATCTTGTAGTGTACGTTGCACAGTACGGACGCTGTTGCTTGTTGAGGCTCCAGCATTGAATTCCGATGAAACCTGCGAGAGTGTTGCACGCCTTTCGCGTGAAATGATTCTTGACAGCCAACGATGGTCACGTCATTCCAATTTCTTTTTACGGCTACACTGGTATCGTATGTTGGAGGTTTTGCCGGAACTCTTGTAGTCACGGTGCACCCTTGCAATGGTCGTCCCTGAAAATCCGAACTTCGTTTCTACCTCCGAAATACTATGGCCCATCTCACGAGCGCCAACTATGACACCGCGTTGAAAATAGCTTAAATCGTTATTACTTGTCATTCTCATGCCGAAAACAGCTCTGACAGCTGGCAAGGAGGTCTATCGCTTTATATACGCCCTGGCGGACACAACCGAGTACGCGCATAGGGGACGTTGCTATGTATTTTGCATAAGCTCGTCTGCAGCAATTTTTCTGGCACTTCAGAGTATATATATCCCACACACTGTATACAAAACTAATCCTACGAAAAAATTAAGAAGAGATGTCAGTCACTTTAAAAACCGTGGTCACTTGCAGATCCCTACAAATAGCATCTAACCCACCCATGGGCCTAAATGCACATCCCCTTTTTGAAGAACTTAAACTTCTTAAACCTTTATATTCTGTAAGCTTATTGGTATCCCGCAAAATCAGCTCAACTAGAAATCTAGAAATAGCACTTGCAGAATTCCTTAAACCCTTTATTCAAAACTTTGAATACTCGATACGAAGAACATCTGGTGCCGTTTCAAGACTCAAAAAATTTGATCCTGATGGTCAACATTTTCTTATGGTATCATTTGACATCGCATCTATTTTTCCGAGCAGTGCAATACCACACGCACACAACCTCATTAAACAAAAATTGGTTCAACTCTCGCAATATGCATCCCATGAAATAGAATCTATTATTTTTGCACTCAATCTCATTCAAAAAAAGCAGTTACTTTAAATATAATGCCATGTTTTATAAACAACTTCAAGGTAGGCCAATGGGTTCGCCGATTTCCATTTTCTTACCCGAAATAATAATTCAGGATTTAGAAGAAAACATTTTTCGGTCAAGTTATTTTAAACCAGTACTCTGCATGCGCTATATGGATGATATGCGAATCTTTTGAACTCATGGTGAAAATTCATTACAGTCTTTTCGTTCATCTCTGTGATATTTTATCCGAACCATAAAGTTCCCCAATGAATTGAAATCCCATGGCACCATACCATTCTTGGATCTTGAACTACATAGAAATACTGTGACTCAAAAACTGTCTTTCTCCATCTTTAGAAAACTAACCAATATATATTCCATCATTCCCAGTGACTCTCATTACCCATTCTATCAAAAATGGCAATATTTCACGCTTATATCAAAAGACCCTATATCTGTTTTCCTAATTACACTTATCGGGAGGAGGAGATTAAGCGAATTAAGACCTAAGCACATAGCAATGGTTATGATAATAGATTGATAAATACATTACCTGCCAAGCACTCCAGGGTTTTCAAAACGTCTCTAAAATCTCCAAAGAAACCTTAAAAATGCATAGGTTCAATGCAATATAATTATTGCAACATAATTGTCAGACATTCACTGAGTCTTGGTTTAAACACAAGCAACATCTTTTTGTGCATTAGAAGAGACATAGACCCCCCAAATATTCTTATATCTGCAGGTATCTACTTGGTACCATTAGTTAAAAATGTACATTTCAGCACAGAAGTAATAAAAGCAATGTACGTTGAAAATACAAAGAGAGTTTTGCGTACTAGAATCATGGAACACGAACGAACAATTACTAACAATGGTCGCTCAACAGCACTAGCTAAAGCCTACACGGACGAACAGTTCCATCCTTTATGGGACAACATAGCGCTTGTAACTGAATATACTAAGGATTGGACTCTTCGATATGGCGAAACAGTCAAATTACATAGATGTAGAAATGCTTGCTCTGAAGAACCACCTATTATTCTACCCAACCTTTGGAGACACCATATTAACGAAGATACTACACTGCTGGCCACCCAAAATGCAACACAAAGAATGAAGCATTCGATTGGCCTGAAATTCGCAGCATGCGTTGCCCGCGAGAGGACATGCAAACGATTAGCATTGCAGGGCATATGCAAATCAAGTGCGCTCGGCACGCCACCAAGAAGCACTATACGAATGGTGAACAGAAAGCAGGGTGTAAGTAGTGGTAGTATGTTGTGCTGCAGGACCTGTGCGTGGGAAGCTTCCTGATGTCTCGTCGCAGAATAAGGCAGTCATTCCAGCACGTTTCGGAGTTCGACAGAGTACGGAGTAGTGGCTTATCGCGGCAGCAAGTTTATCGTAACGAGACATCGGTGCCCGTGTGGGACGACATCCAGCCACAGTGAGGCGAGTATGGATTCCGTGGGTGCAGGAGAAACCGACGGACCTACGTGAGTGATTGCCGCAGCTGCGGCACACCACCGAACGAGAGGACCGGCATGTTGTGCGGCAGGCATTGACGGCTTGCACCGCCACATCACGAACGTTAGCGAAGGAATTAGGGTGTGTTGCGCAACAACCTGTGTCAGCACGTACCGTTCGACGTCGCCTGCCGGAACGAGAATTTGTCGCACGGCGCCAATTCTCTGATTACCATTGACGTTACACCACCGGCGAGTGCGGCGGCAGTGGGCCGTTGAACGCCGCACCTGGACTACGGAATGACACGACATTTTCTTCTCCGACGTATCGCGCTTCTGCCTACACCACCACGATGGTCGGATCCGCGTGTTGCGGCACCGAGGCGAGAGACTGTATGACGCCTGCATTATGCATCGACATACCGGTCCGTCGTCTGGCGTTATGGTTTAGGGCGCAATTGGATATGACACCGCACACCTCTGGTACGCATCGCCGGTACACTCAAAAGCCACCGCACCATCTCCGACGTGTTGGAGCCTGTAGTCCTCCCTCACCTGCAAGACCTGCCAGCGGCCACGTTTCAACAGGACAATGCGCACCCGCACGTGTCCCGCATAGTGCAACAATTCTTCACGGCCCACCAGGTGTCACTGCTGCCGTGGCCCGCCTGTTCTCTCGATATGTCGCCCATCTAACACGTCTGGTCGCTGATCGGCAACCGAGTGGCCCAGAAAGCACCACCCGGGGCTACGCCTGATGAACTGTGGCAACGTGTGGAAGCAGCTTGGACCGTCATACCCCAGGTCCACATCCAAAGCCTCTTTCGATCGATGCCGCGGCGTGTAGCGGCAGTTATTGCCAGCAATGGGGGCCACACGAACTAATTATGTCTGCGTGTTTCGCAAGTCGCACGGGCCTGTAAGCTCAATCGTTTCATCTTTGTATCTGTTGCTATGTGTCCATAAATCTGGATTTGCTACTCGTGTCTGTCTTGGTGTTGCATTTGGGGTGGCCAGTAGTGTAGTTTTTGTGAACTAACGAAGAAATTTTAACCAGAACTCTAACATGTTGCTATGCTAAATATCTCATTTTCACCAAAAACCGTAACCGCTCTTTTTAGCTAACTTCGTAAATAATTGATATTTAAATCAAACAAGCACTTCAGTGTTACTACTCATAACTATCATGTAAGATATATTGCTTGTGTTATGACCTCAAGGAGTCATTTGAGTATTGTGCTGTGTGTATTTGAAAGGATTTGTGTCTTATATTACACCTGATTTTGAACCCATGAAAAGGTTTCGAAAGCGTTGTATAATTTAGCAAAAATTAAAATATTTTAACTTGCCTAGATTTTATAAACTTTTATTCTATTGAAATAATCCGTTGCGTAGTTCATTATACCGAGTGAATGACTTCGTAAATTATCATACGGAGTGCATCACTCAGGGATATTTAATCAGGTTTTTTGCCCTTTAGAATTTATTATACATTCGTAATTCTCTATTTCGTATTTCATAGCTCATTGACAAAAATCACTACAAGCAGATCTTTTTCTTTATGGAGAATTTTATACAATGTAATCTACCTGTTTCTGAATTTCGTGTTTTAGTTCTTTAGTACTTTTTGGAGAAAAACCTTGCTGTTTGCTATGAAACGTTAGCTTATACTTTTCATAGCAAACTGTAATTTGAAACTAGTAAAGTTTACGAAAAGTTATTTAAGTTTAACGAGAGCAGTAAAATAGCTTAAATGAGGAACAAACCCAGATATGTACATCCAAACTTTCCCCGTTTGAAATTCATTTGCAGCAATTTACTTGGAATTAAGTTTATTTTATAATTTCAAGTTTCTGGTTTTTCTTAAAGATAGGAAAAATAAGTTTTTGTGAAGGGCGTAAATTTTGTCTTATTACATCCCGACGGATCAGCTGGTTTTCACAATTTTATGTAGAGGGCGATACTCGAAGTACTGATAATTAGCTCCCAATTAAACAATCCAATATGTACGTTTGAAACTCGAAAGGAAGAATATATTTTCGAAGAGAACACCATGGTGATCTTAAATTTCAAATTGAGTACCATCTTCTATTGCATTAAAATATTTCTTTAGTGCCAACTATGACACATTTCATTTTTTAGTAGCACGCTTTAAAAAGAACTGAAATAATGTTCAGTGGTTTTCATTGTTGTAGCAGTAACTCTATTTGTATCACATACAAGGTTTCAATGACAAAACTTGCTGAATAGTACGCATACTTGGAAACAATTATACCAGGTCATCCCAGAAGTAATGTCATTTTGCGCAAGCCCAACACTAGTAATCCCCATGATGCTCAGACTATGATGTCGACCACAGTGAGTATAACAGGTATCACGCGAGCAGATCTTTAAGTCACGTGAGTCCGCAAACGGAAGTTCTGCGTGCAGTCGTCGTGAACTTACACCGCATAGGAAATGCCAGTGTCAGAAACCACGTTAGGCACATTATGCAGTAGGAGTTCCACCATCGACATTCAGAGACGGTAGCAACACGAAATATCAATGCCGTATATGGGCCGCGTACCCTTGACGTCAGGAAATGTCAACGCTGGTTCCAGAAATCTCCAAGGGGGACTCCGGCCTTAAGGATATGTAGCGACCCGGACGGCATGTTGAGCTGGATAACGACGTGCTGAAAGCTGATGTTGAAGTAAATTCGCAGGTGACAGTCCAGGAATTGGCCAAACTTGTTCATTCAACCCATTTCACTGTTCACCGGCATCTGCAGGATTTTGGTTATGTGTCGAAACTGGATAAGGGGTACCCCATGATCTCACTCCAGAACAGCTGCAACAGCGTGTAGATATTTGCATTTCTTTGCTATCCCGTGAAAAAAGGGAGTCGCTTTTGCAGAGAATTGTCACGTGCGATGAAAAATGAATTGTTTATGAAAACACTAAGCGTAAACGATTGTGGCTTTCCAAAGGGAATGTGCCTGCAGCCTTGCCAAAACCAGGACGTTTCCCACAAAAGGTTTTGATGCCTGTGTGGTGTGATATGCAAGGCATAATCAATTACGGGCTGCTGCCATCCAACAAAACCATTACAGGGGAAGTCTACGGTCAGCAGCTGCAGCGTCTATGCACTGGTTTGCAGGATAAACGTCCAACACTCGTGCTTCGTAAAGGCGTGCTGCTGCAGCAGGACAATGCAAATCCACACACAGCGAAAATGACAAGTGTCACGTTGAAGGACTTTGGATGGATAAAAATTTCCGTATCCAGCATATTCTCCTGACAGTGCCCCATTCGACTACCAGCTCTTTGCAGCCTGCAAAATCATCTTGCTGGGACTACACTTCGAAATGTGGAGGAGGTTCGGCGGACCTTTTCTGCTTTTGTTGCATCGTATCCTATGGAATTCTACAAGTCTGGGATTCAAAAACTTGTCGATCGACGGGAGAAGGTTGTAACTACCGGGGGCATTTATTATATGGATTAAAATATCTGTTGCAGGTAGATTTTTCGTTCTTTTCTTCACACGTTGAAAAAACGACAGTATTTTTTGGGATTACCTGATATTGCGAAATTAATGATATAGCAACACATCGACTTTATGCACGTCCATAATATGCATGAGAAATACACATTCTTAAATGATCAGGAGCATATTTAGGACGTAATGTGCATAAGAGCAAATATCGAGGATTATTACCTGTGTCTGAAAAATAGTCTTTCAACAATACTAGAAAAATATATTTCTTAGCTGATAAACATAGGGTTTGAACAATTTGAACGCCAAGCATATTTGACACCATGTCAGTAAGTTGAAAATAAATATGTGTCCCATCAGCGGAGGAGAAAGCAGTCATGAGATTTTTTTGAGGTGGCAGAATAGCAACAACATATCTTTGATTCATGAGATGTATCAAGAAAACTAAATACTTCCCACACTCATCTCCTATTTGATGCTGTGCACAGGTGCCGAGTTTTCATAAAACTAATCACAAAAAATCTGCAGTTAAACTTCGATTACAAACCAATCAGAGATACGATTTCATCGTTGATGGATTTTATAGCACTAGATATATATGTAATTTAGCCAGCTCCACTTTTTTACGCACTTTTCGGAGCTATGCGTGCTTTAATTTTAGTCTCTTGAAAGACACAAATCGACGTGTATCGGTATTCTGTTTGCGTGTGTCTTTACATGTATCAATGTTTCGCTATTGTCACAAAGAAAACAAGATGGAAGGTTCTGTAGGTTATTGTCGACAAGACAAACATGTTAACAAGGTTTCTCTGTTAACTCAAAATTGACATGGGACTTACACCATGTGGCGTTTCCATCGAACAGTGCAATCTAATGTTTTATTTTGCAACATTTTGAAATAAATTGTATATTTAATTATTAGGGAAGCGACTGTAGTGTAGGCCCTTCTGAATTTTCTATTCGTTTTGAAAAGACGATGAAATTATTGTCTTCAAAGAGGACAATTTTAACACCCAAAATCTCTCACTTTATAATTTCAATATATTTTTCAAGTGTTGACGGTTGTTTCCTTATAAGGAAAGATAATTCATTACATAAAGTAAGTTTGGATCTTACAACGCTCGAAGCCAAACAACAATTAGTTATCTAAAAATATAAATTAGCTCGTTAAAAGCATTTAAATCAGTTTTTGCAAGTCAATAATAAGTACGTTTAACATTGTTTCATTTAATTAACTACTACAAATTTTCAGATTATTTAGTGAAGGACCTACTTTTATTTTTTCCTTAATATTATTCTACGTACATATTGCAAATTCACACATTTTTATTTGCGTATATACATTTGTGTTATTTAATATAGTTTAGAGATGATGTTAATTAAATAACACAGGCATCGGGAGGTTGGTTCCCACACCATATGTTTTTGCGCACACAGATAAAAATTTCTGAGAATGTCTAAAGCTGTTGCTGCTGAAGTGCTTTCCTTTAACTCTCTTTGATATATACAAAGAAACCTTGCCGGAAGCAATTCTGAATTTTCTATCACAGGAACATTCCATTTTGTTTGGGTGTCACACGTTTTACTATTATAACGAAGGGTACATACATGCGAAAGAAATTATATATATATTTTTTTGTAAATATAAATGTTGCACCCGCTAGCGAGTAGGCAGATGACTGCATTTTTCGGTCATACTGTAAATTTCGCATTCTAATATTGCGAGATACTGTATTATATTCAAAACATCAATAAGATTTGAGTTATATCTTTAGTTCTTGTTAATGTTGTCCAGCACATATCGAATATATCTGGCTTCGTGTCAATCCTGCAGTTTTATGTTTTTCCCAGGAGATAATATTCACTTTTAATTGCGGAATCGATGTCTGTGAAAATACATCAATAAAAAACACCTCCTCCAAATATTTTAATAAAAGCCACGGGTATTGGTCTGCACCGAAAGATCTTTTTTTCTTAACATGCATCATTTTTGGTTTGGGAATTAACGACCACTGCAGGCAAATCAGAGAGAAGAAGGTACCTACTTATACGTTTTTGAAAACCCAGCCGTAAGATGAAAACACCACCAATGCCTGACCAAGGTTAAGCTGGCCAGACGTGTTGGAAGTAACTACGGACCGCATAATAAACCAATGTCAGGTTAGTGGGCATTTACCAATCGTTTTTCAAACCGTATGACTTGTAGAGGTGGACTTAATAGAGATTTCCCTGTAACAATGACAACGGTTACAGTTCCACGGAAGTAACGACGACTTTAAATAGTTACAAAATAACAATTTAAGCAAGTGATGACGGAACTGAAACGGGATGGTCAGTCACCTTCTTACTACAATCAGTGACAAAACATTGTTTACGAGAGGGGTGACCGATCAGTAACGTAACGGCAAGTCGAACTAAGAAAACTTTTGCTTACCAATAACGTAAATTTTCCTTAACGACGGTGAAATAGTTCCACATCTCACTGGTTTTTCTACGCTTGTCATGAGATATTATATTATGTTGAAGGCTGAACAGCATTACCATTTTATTACCGTCTACGCCCATTCGTAAAGACTACTCGTGAAGAGACTAGCACGAACACCTGATCGTTCCTCTTTCCAAGAGGGTTGGACCTACGGCACAACGTCTTTTCCCATCTCCCAAGGCCCTGAGGTGCTCGCGTTTTGACGACAAAACCCTTTGGGGACCTAGTAACCAGAAGGAGGTTTTTCAAAATCATTGAAGTGCGTGCTTCAAATTTTCAGCCTTCTGTTCTTGATCCGTATCTAGGCAAAGCAATGACAGTTGAAAAAAGAGATGAAAAACATACAGCCCTTATTACATAAATAAATATAATGATTAAATAAATAAATTACCAATGAACATTAATCATTTCATAAAAGAAACAGGCAAAACACTTAACTAAAATAATCATTCAGTTCGCTGTGTCAAATTTAGCTTTTCACCTACTTAGAATTCACGCTAAGTAAATGCATATGCTCTACCTCTAATTTTTCATTTCTCTCACTCTAGAAGTTTCGTATCTGAACATCTGGTCATTCATCCTTTCAGGACATTCGGACCTAGGTTGTGACGTCTGTTTCCTTCATGCAAGGCTCCGAGGAGACTAAATATTTTGAGAGACCCAGTAACCAGAAACAGTTTTTTCCAAATTGTTGAAGTGTGTACTTCAAAAACCTAAACCTTCTGTTCTCGGTTAGTTCTTTCCAAATTGTCTTCATGCAAAAGTTTCGCGCTAAATTAAAAAATAATGCTAGCACTTCGGATGCCTTTATATTGCAAAAAAGTAAATGCTTTTACCATTAATTTAAAAATAAACGATAAGGCCCAACTCATAATGAATTAAAAAGTTCGTTGACAAAGCATTTTAATGAGATTTAAATAATGAGCTAAAATTGTAATAATATATAAAGAACTTAAAATTGTTAATACTTATAAGTGACAGACATTTATTCATATTCGCAGAAGTGGAACGACATCTTGAAATATTCAACTTCACCTTTTTTGGTGTTATCAAGTTCTTTAAAATACCTGAGCAACAATATTTTAAAGCACTTTCGGATATCCAATATATATGATGGCTCTGTTCTTGCTGCTAACAGAAAAAAAGGAAAAATCATTATTCTTTTTGTAAAACCTGCCGTCTTGGTTAGTCAATTAAACACCTCGAGACATAACCACGACAATCTTTAGGTAACTGAAAATCAATATTTCGAAATTCGCCAAATTGTGAAGGAAATTTTAGTTTTGAAGATTATCTCATTGTTTATTCCGTTGGCCTGTTCCTAATTTAGACGTTATATAACATATATTTAATCGTGATCACCAGATAAAATCAATATTTCGAAATTCGCCAAATTGTGAAGGAAATTTTAGTTTTGAAGATTATCTCATTGTTTATTCCGTTGGCCTGTCCTTAATTTAGACGTTATATTACATATATTTAATTGCCTTATAGGAGAACCTGAGTATTTTTTTCTTCGTAAACATGATAAATTATATCATGGATATACACGGTCGAGTCACATTATTGTGATCACCAGCTAATATGAAAAGTAACAGCCGTGTGCAGCGCGGCCAGCGGATAGACTGGCTGGGAATGACCCTGTAAAGTGCTGGAAAATGTTAACAGGTATGTTGAGACATGCTGACGGAAGTGCACCTGACAGCTACTGGAGGGTACTTGGTGAAGGATCGATAGAACGAACAACACGATCGATATGGTCTCCCAGATCCTCAGTTGGGTTTGAGTCTGGAGAATAGGGTGCCCAAGAAGTACTTTGAATTCTTCATCGTGTCCTTCCAGCCACTCTCGGACGATTCTAGCTGTGTGACACGTCGCGTTATCGTTCTTGAAGATCCCATCCGCCCCAGAGAAGACAATCAGCTTGGGTGGGGTTGCATGGTCTGCAACGATGGACTCATAACGAATTCGGTACATAGTGTCTTCCGCATGCAAAAGTGGTCCCAGGAAATGCCACGAAAGCATTCCCAGACCATAAGGCTGCTACAACCAGCTTGTGTTCTTCCAGTAATGGTTGAAGAGTGTTTGTTCTCGATGTTTCTCGCTTATACGCCAACGTTCATCCGTTCGATAAAACAGAAAACGTGACTCATGGGAGAAGGCAATCCGTTTCCATTCAGCGGAGGTCCAGTTTTGATACTGCAGTGCAAATGTAAGCCTTTTCTGCCGATGCACCTTTGTCAGCACAGGTGCAGTGACTATCGGTCTGCATCGGAGCCGCATACGCAGCAGGGTCAGCTGAACTGTCATTTAGATACACTTCCTGTAGTTCCCTGGTTTATTCGCCCAGTGAGGTGCTGCACTGTAGTGAGTCGATCGGCCCTCATGCACCTTCGAAACTGACGTTCACCTCTCACATTAATGGCACGTTTTACTCTGCAGTTTCCACGTCGCTTATGCGCAATGGTGCATTTCTCCAATCACGATATACTTTAACCACAGCAGCACTCGAACAGTTCACAAACTGCGATGCTTCAGAAATACCGCCATCCTTGGCACGAAAGCAGATAATCATCCCTTTTTTAAAATTTGAAAAGTCTCTCCTTTTATCCATGACAGCAACGAGTGATATATTTTCAGAATACCTACAGCCCCTTTTATATACTCTCCAAGCCGTCCACGACACCTGCCTACTTTCATTGGCGTGCGCTATTGACGTTAAAAGCAGAATGTGGTCACAATAATGTGACTCGACTGTGTATTTTCATGTTAGAAAGTAAAGGTAAAGAATTGTTTTCAGATTTTGCCATAGGAATTGCAGTTGCTGAATAAAAGAGCTCTTCAAGAAAAAAATATTTTTCAAGTGTCATGGGGAATTTTTGTCCTTTTGACATTCAGATATTTTTTGATGAAAGCTTTTGCCTAAATATCAGCATAAGCGTCAATTATCCGATACCCCAATCTGTTCATCTTACGTATGTTTTTCCTTAAGAGCGTTAGTCCTGAATGCGAAAGTGTTTTACGAAACCGAGTAAAGGGAAATTACTTCATTCAAATCTAAGGAGAAAATGTATTGGCAAGTCTTTAGGGAACGTTCACCTATTCTCTGGAACAGCTCATTATTAAACTTACTTCATTTCTTTATCCCACACAGTTAACAAAGCAGTCAGATTAAACCATTGTATTGAGTCCCTGAACAGCAATGTTTGTGTCAAACGGTGCATGTGTGTACCTGGATTTCGTTATATATTTAAATATGTGGGGGAAAAGAGAAAAAGTCTCATCAATGTGCTGCTGCTTGTTTAAAATATTTCCATCTATAAGATAGATTCTAAGAGCTCATTTCTTCCGCTCTGATACAGATAACTTCATTTTCGACTATTCGTGTAATTCCAGACATATAACAAATTAGATTCTAAAAGCTCAATTTTCCAGCTCTGATACAGAAAGCTTCGTTTTTCACAATTCCTCTAATTCCAGCAAATAACAAAGTAATGGCAATGGAAATGTGATTCCGTTCAGATACTTTTTCTGCAACCCAAATCCGTTCGCTGAATATAGTACGGTACATGGGACAATTTTCTGTCCATACATTATTCTCACTATTACAGGTAAGATATTTGAGCGTATATTGTAAGTACACGGGAAACTTTACATTATTTACAATCTGTCTTTTCAAAGAACTCCCCATTGCTTAATCACGGTTTGCAACAGAGCGTCGAACCGAAAAAGAGACTAGCGATTCGACGGCAGCAATTTTATAATTATTGCAAATAATACAGTGTGATCCGTAATGGTGTAGCCAATTTCAAATAATAATAACAGTTCTAATATAAATGATCTCAATACACAAGGTTCATTAATTGACAGAACAGATTATGAAGTTTTATAGATATTCAACATCGGTGCAATTTGTCACCCGAACAATGTCTAAATTGTACTCTAGTTACAACCATGTTCGTTCGAGAATGTCCGTAATAACTTTCTTCATAGCTTGTGTAATTCTCCTCTTTAGGTAAGCAATGTTTGCAACAGGGGTGCTGTGCACCTCACCCTTGATGAATCTTCATAAAGAAAGTCACAGTGTTTTATGTCTGGCAAACGTAGGGACCATAATGCAATGGGGAAACCACGTCGAATCCGTCTAGTGGGAAATTTGGCAATCAGAGACCTCCTTACAATCAAAGCACAAGGATGTAACGCTCTATCGTTTTGGAAAATAGCCGGAGTTGCAAGTACATCCAGCTGGGGATGCACAGACTACTCAATCATGTTCAGGTAATCATCAGCTCTCGTGGTCACTTCCTGAAGGAAAAAGGGTCCATCAACACGGTCGACCATTATAGCACACAAAACATTTACTTTTGGGACAGCATGTTCATGTTCTTGTGCAATGCGGGTATTCAGTTCCCCAAATTCTCACATTCTATTTATTAACATTTCCTGAAACGTAGAAAGTGCAGTCATCCGAGAAACAGCTTTGTCTCAGGAAAGATTCAGCACTTACAATGTTCTCCAACATAACTTCTGTAAACTGTTTATGTTTTACATGATCATCTGGATTTATGTGATGGATTATCTGCAGTTTATATTGGTGCAATTCCAATTCCTGATGTAACACTCTGTGCACTGACACCTTGGGGATGGCCAGCAGTCATGCTGCCTGTCTTATTGACTTTCGAGGGCTACGAATGTATGTTTGTCTCATAACCTCCTCTCTTTCCGAAACCAGCAATGGTCGTCCAGGACCTATCTTTGTCAGGACGTTACTGGTTTCCTTGAATGACTTGTATCAATTTCTGATGCTCTTTGTTAGCGGTTTGCTTCCATGTTTTGTTCTGAAATCCAGCTAAACCTGCGGTTTGCTTTGGATTTCAATAAACCACTACACAATCTGTGCTTTCGTCGCAGGATCCATTTGGTACACCTCTAGAAAATCTGAGGGTATTACTTACTACCTGCGACAAACAGACTGCTGATATTAGTTCTGAATCCAAAGTTATCATCATCTGAAATTGGTTACACCGTTTTTGGCCACCCTGTATTTTTGATAAGTGCCAAACATATCTTCCTAAGTTACAAAATGTGTTTGTGCAACAGTAAAGTGAAATATTTTTGTATGTTTGGAATAATGAAGGAGATGAAATTATTTATTCAATAATATCACAGACTTGCGCGTCAGTTGTTCTTCAAGTAGCACCAAACGTTGAGGGCACTTAATGTTGAAAAGATATCGTACCAGTAATATTAAAACACGCATAAGACATTAAAACTGGCTTTACCGCACGTGTTCCATTCAATTCGAGTATCCCTGTAAAGGCTTAGTCCCTACGTACCTACACAACAATGAGTCATTGCAAGGTTGAAAAGTAAAGAAATTTTGAAATGGGAGGAAAAAGTTTGAAAAGAAGTGTGCGCTAGTATTAGAGTTGTAGGAGTGTACGCTTGATTGAACCTTAAGCAAGAAAGTTATATATTGCGCATTCAAACACCAAGGAGATGAAATATTATGATCACCTCCCTAATACTATGTTAATCCTCTAACTGCCGCCAAAACAGCTCTTACACTGCGAGTCCTGGACAATATAAGATTCCTTCGGGTATCTGGTACAAATATATCATTAGCAGATCCATTTGGGATTTAGGTGATAGGCCCTCCGCAGATCGGATTTGCTGTTCCGACGCAAACCACAAATGCTGCATTGCATTGGCCTCTTGGGAATTTGTATGTTGCAATACCTTAAAGTATTCGTGATGTACCAAAAAACCATTCTGAAACAGCGAGGCTGATGGGGCTTTCCGCAACATCCTGCAGGAATTGCCCCAACTGGGAGCGAAGCGCATACGTTAAGAGAGGAATTTAGACAATTATACAACCATAATGTAGCTTATAGACTGAGAAGGAAGCCAAACAGGCATCTCATCAATTAGTTTTAAAGTAGCAAATTTTGTTTTTCTTAAATATTATTAATGGTCGGAAAGGATATACAGACACCTTGTGCTGGTGGTTCTGCTCTCCACAAATACAAAGGGTTTAAAAAAGTGTGTGAACGCGACGCAACAGGTACGAAGGGTCTAAGAAAGCCCATGTGAACACACCACAACTGGTGGGAAGGGTCTTAGGAAAGGCTAGTGAACACACCGCAACAAGTACGAATGATCTTAAGAAAGTCCATATGAACGCATCGCAACTGGTACGAAGTGTTTTAATAAAGCCTATGTGAACTTACCGCACATTTTTGCACTGCGTGGAACCGACTTGGCAATCCGGGTTCATCACTTCGTGTTGTTTATGCTATACACACATCTTCCCATTGGTATGATGGTGTTGAAACCATGTTTTGTCAAACCAGATGGCGTGTTTTGTAGTGCCCGCCCTTCAGTTGCGACTGGCGTTTGAAAACTCCACCCTAATCATTCGGTACTTTGCAGTCTAGAAGGAAACACGCTGTTGACGTTGACGGTTATAATTTCTTTATTCTATTGTACGACACATAGTTCCTGTGAGTGAACTTGTGAACGCAATATCATTAGTTTTTGATGTTATCTACTCCTAGGTAGCCGGGATACTTTTTGTAACTGTGCTGGGCAGTCTGATCTGAACGCACTGCTGATATCTACATTCCTTCCGTTGGTTTGAGGTTTTGAGCTATTTTCGTAATTTTGGTATAATCATGCGAAGGTCTGACGTTCTACTGGAACAAGGGCACATGCACGCGTGGAAAACTTGCTGTTGCCAAGATATCATGGTGATGGCTTAGAACATTCCGTTCACTAGTAGCTAAATCTGAAACGCGCATCTACATTTAGTGAATATGCTAATTATGTTTTATTTAAGATGATGACAAGTTCGTGCGTTTAGAGTTACAGTTGGCGTTTGTTAGAAATCCCAGTTATAATTGAATACAACTATTACTCCTGCGCTTCTTTAAGCGCTATCAAGACTTAGGCCAAGCTCTCTCAAGATGCACTTAAGAAGGAAACTAGTTACCATTGTTATCATTAACAATTCTAATAAAAAACGGTAAGTAAAGTAAAGTTCGTTTAAACACAATAGAATAGAACCTGAAATTCAAATTCTCAAATACTAAAATAAACAATCACACTAACTTTAATACCTAATTAAGAAGACAATCGTACCTGCGCTTCCCTTTTTATTTTCATATTAAAGGCAACGATTATTAAATAGTGAGAACCAATTCAGTGTCGTGGAGTGAGGGCTTCACTGCACGACCCTGAATTGGTAATTTGCTAACCTGCTTGAAGCTGTAAGATAGGGCCTGACTACGAGCATGCTCGATTGCTTAAGCATGCACCGCTCAGATATATCTATTCGTAACAATTTTTATACTGTGAATAGGACATATGGAATAATATATATCAGTTAATATCAGAAAACACATAAAAATCTAAATTACGAGTAATACATTCAACACATTTTTGTATGTTGGATATATCATTTAAGTACAAGTAGTTCCGAAATATGTTATATAAGTTAAAATTTCATGCTAATTCAGTAGACCAAAAGTTTTCAAATCTACTGAGATTGAGAAATGAAGCAATTCTTGAGAAAATTATAAAGGACCACAAGTAAGCTTCCCAGAGGACGATTGATATGAGGCCTTGGCTAACAATCGTCCGAGATAGGTACGGGTCTTTGAATTTCGACGAATCATATATGTGTTGAACAATGGGCTTGCCCTACCACACTAGCCATCCCAAAACCAGCAGACCCGAAATAGGGACGGGTGACTGAGTTGCCCATTCTGGTCTTTAAATCCCGCAAACAAAACACAAAAGAGTATTTTTGGCCCATAATATGTTCAGATGTACTCATAGTCAATTAATACTAGGAAAAAAAGTAGTTAACTTTTTCATGAATTTATTGAAAATAGCTAATAATACAACTTTATTTTCTCTTGTTTTGAAGAAATCTGTGTATAAAAAACACTGGAAGTTTTTTTACCAGCATCTTAGATGTACACACGTCGATGACTAGGATATTTCATTTTAAAGAAACATGTTCAAGACAAATTTTATCATTCGCGCAGTGTAGTATTCAGTACATTGAACTTTAACGTATTTTGCAAATATGCATGATAATAATGTAGTTCCCAGCTGAAATCATACATTAAATATCTAATTTCCTGAAATAAGTTAAGCACTTCAGAAAGTATCCGCGAAATCCGGGACTACAGTTTTGTGACGATGATATGATAATACAACGTTCATAACAATTTTTTTGCAAGTCGACCAAGGTTTCAATTGGTATTGATCTAGCTTCATCAGGACGAATGGCACGTAAATATTCAAATTGTACATGATATCGCAAATGGTGTTTACAGTCACGGGTTTTCGTTATTTACTTCAACGCTCTTGATAGATCAGATGTGGATTCCATGTCACTAACAAGTTGCCAAAAATCCTGATATATATGAAAATCTTCCAAACAAGTTTAGTGGTTGAATCTAGCTTATTGATTAGTTTTGCTTCTTCAAAGAGAAATTTCTGATCCCTTTTCGTAACAGTGTTTAGCCATCGATGACTTTTTTAGGTCACAGTTCCGAATATAAGGCATGTGCTACGTCAATTAATAAAAAAAAGACCTTTGTTAGATATTTGATGTGCTACTTCAACGAAAACGCAAGGCTCTACGGATCTTTCCTATTTCCAAAATGCAACATTCACATACAATTTCATAAATTACCCACGAGGTTTCATCTTCAACATAGTCCTCAGATTCTAAAAAGTTAATTTGGTTTATGGGTTTAAGAATCACTTTAAAATTGAAGGCTTTAAGAATTTTTGAAATTTTGAACGCAATGTAAGGGGGAAATGGAATAATGAAAAAATTATCTCCTATAGGGCGCATCAGAGAAGTTAACGTGGACAAACGCTTCGATTTCCGCAATTTTTTAGAGCCTTGTCCATAACGGAAGAGTTGTATTGCCGCTGTACTGCAACACGTTTAAGGAAATCAAGTTCTTTTTCCCAAACTGCCTTTATCCGAACATGTATGTGTCGCGCTATATACGCAACTGCAAAAGGCGCTGAGTTCTTCCTGCCAAGGGTGATTGGACTTGGCATGTGAAGGTGAGAAAACATCGAAAGGTTTCCGGTAAATTGTAGTTGCAAGAGAGCCATTTGGACCTATATCCACGCTAACTCCTGTGATGCGCCTATTACGAGAGAATTTTGCCATTGTTCTATTGTCGCGTGACATTGCCTTCAAAATTTCGAAAATTATCAAAATCTTTGATTTTATAGTGATTCTTAAACCCATAAAAAATGAACTTTTTGGATCAAAGGACTATGTTGAAGACAACAGCTCGTGGGAAATTTATCAATTTCCATGAGAACGGCGTGCTTTGTTATATAGGACAGTCCCGTAGAGCCTTGCGTTTTCGATTGAAGGAGCAAAAGACCTACATTCAGAACTGTGACCTAAAGAAGTCATCTATGGGTGAACACTGTTACAAAGAGGACCATAAATTTCTCTTTGAAGAAACAGAACTAATTGACAAGCCACATTCAACCACCAAACGTGATATTTTGGAAGCTTTCCATGTATATCAGATTCTTCGGAACTTGTAAATGACATGGCATCCACACCATTTCTATCAAGAGAGTGGAAGAAACTAACCAAAACCCGTGATTGTAAAAACCACTTATGGTATCATGGTCGTTTTGAATATATACGTGCTATTCGTCCTGGTAAAGGTAGGTTAATACCCAGCGAAAACCTTGTTGGTAACTAAAATACACAACTGTTGTTTAACGCGAATCTCTACTGAAACTGAATTAATGCATTAGCAATACAGCATGCTTCTAATTGTGTGGAGGAGCAAACCTCATAAGAATTTTATATCACCATTAACCTTCCCCAATTAAACCAAAATTTTATTAATATATATCGTCAGTTTTTTATTTATATACTGGATCTGTGATAAATCAATTCGATACTTACACTGATAAAATCCATTATCAGGCAATGTCTTAAAACGTACACCTTAAAGATTCCAAAGAAACTGGGTTTTTTACCCCCGAACGAGAAGAGCTATAGACATAACATAATGGGTCGAAGAATATTTTTCTTAATAAGGAATATGCAGTCATGAAATTAAGTTGAAAGTAAGAGATAAATAAAACTAGGAGAAAAATGATCAAAAAGGCACATTCATGTGGGACAGATTCTATACGGAAAACAGAAAAGTATATCTGTCTGATAAGTATTGAGGAAATTTCTAGTTGGAATTACAACGGTTAGTAAAACGAACTGTGGAATGTTTCTATTTATTTGGAAACCCACATGAGCGTCATGATTGGTTTCCTGGTAAGTGGGGAGCACAAAGCTTTTGACGGCATTTAAACAATTGGCTTTTGAGATTTAACCAGTTAATGATCTTTATGATGTCTTCAGCAAGGGTTTTACACTTGCCTAACCCCGTGCAACCGTATTACTTACAAGTTTTTTATTACATATACTACTTTCCATAATTTAAGAAAAAAATCGATATAACTAAAAAAGTACTAAATGAAATGTTATGAAATTACGGGAAATCCTGAATTATATCACATGCCACAGAAATATTGTAAAATATTCCGTGAGAAAGTCTTCATTCCGAATCAAATGGCAAAATACAAAACCAGGTGAACAATATGGTGTGAAAATGAAAAATACATACCACCCAAATAAGTAGTGTGGTCACCCGTCGCCGCAATGGAGCCATCACATCAATGCTTCATTCTGTTGATGACAGTGTTCAGCAACCCAAATGGTATCAACGACAGTTGTTTGTGCATATCTTTGTGAAAGCTCCTCAACGTTTTTCTAATGGGAGTTAAATGACTGCAACACCACTTCCTAGAGAATGGCATACATGCTCGATGGCATTAAGGTCGGATGACCTGGCTGTCCAATACATACGAACAATGTTCTCGTCTTGAAGATATTGTGTCACCAATCTCGCTTTCTCTCTCTCTCTCCAACTATTTCTCTCTCCCCCCCCTCTCTCTCTCTCTCTCTCTCTTTCTCTCTCTCTCTCGCTTCAACGCTCTCCCTCTTGCTCTCTCTCACTCTCTCTCTAACTCTCTCTGAGTACGATCCTCATCCACTTTCAAAAGACCTTTTCTCCCGTGGCTTCTGTATAAAAGTGGATACTGGGATGCGGTATATCATTCCTGTAATGATGAGTTTTGATAGTGCCTTTTGGAAACACATAGGGTTATGTGCGTCCACCTAACAAGAGTTCTCCCCAACTAGCAGAAATACCCACCATAAATGTACCTTTTAAACGTCTCATAGGGATGATCAGGTGTTCTGTGTCTCTTCATAACAGATCACGATTGGATACACTCTGCAAAGAAATCTCGAATCATCTCTGAACATTACTGGCATACATTTTGTTGCAGTCCAATTGACGTGAAGTCACTCCAAAGTGAAATATCCCCCACGCCTCTCACAACCACCACGTGACTGGTTGTAAGAGGCATGCACAGTGTTGGACAACTAGAATAAGTACTTCCTTCGTGAAAGATTATCCGCAGAGTGGGAGCAGATACTCCCGTTCCTGAACCGCAGCAAGAACAGCTGTTAGCGGTCCCGTTCTTCCCCATATTTATTCAAATCTATCTGTGATTCGCGAATGTTATAGCCTAATATCTTCCTTTTATGTACCTTCGAGAACCTGTGACTGCTTATTTAGAAACTGGGTCTAAATACGTTGGAAAAATACATCACACTCATAATGTCCATTTAAGTGACCATTCCCATTAATTTTTATATTCATGTGAAACCTCTGAAGGCATTTACACGGGCGAAAACCGTTCATTTCTTCATTGATTTAAGATTGTTGTCCTGACAGTAAATGAAAAAGAATTATTGTTACTCAGATTAGCCGCACTTAATCATGTGGATTTAGAAATCTAATGGTTTCTCAGGAGAATTAGTCACAGTTCCATGCAAAAAAAATAAAAATCAAAAAGTTGCCAATCACTTTCTGTTCTTGGTTCCGAGAGACCAATTTGCGTTTCGACAGATCACATTTTTCCCGAAACCCTCGATAAAATCTTGTGTTGTGTGATGTGATAGACAATTCGCTTCAGTGTTTAAAAGTGCATTGCGTGAAGCCAAGCAGACCATATAGGCTATAAGCTGAACATTTTCAGTATTAATTATTTCGCCACTTTCAAGTGTCTTTGGATCACGAACACCAGGGCTTCAGCCTACAGGCAATTATAATGACAAATTGCCCCTCCCTAACTTTGCATAATACCAGGCGTGCATTTCAAGAATCTGTGTGGCGTCAGTATCTTCGTCACAATCACACTCACTCTCACACAGTTTTTCCTCATTTGTCTCCACATTGACTTTTGGTACTACAAGCTTGCTGTTAGTATTCAAAATTTTCACTTTCTAACCAGTGAAACGTTCTGTGCAATACCGGTACCAGTAGCTAATCAAAAATAATTTACGATGAGGACACTAAAACATTCTGTTCAAATATCCGCCACGGTCTTATCATAAGAGCAATATAGAACGAAACAATACGTTTTGATCAGTACGTCATCAAAGAGAAGATGGGCGTATACACGTCATGTCACAACCTGAAGGGAGCACTACTCATTTTGGACCAATATGTTCTCCTTTCTGCTACTGAACCTCTTCACACCCTTCCGTTGCCATTCTTGGAAGTCTCATGTTCCACTCACAATCTCTTTTCGTGTTTGCCACAATTTGTCTCGCCCTATTCTACACATACATCACTTCTTAATTTGCGAACACTTCAAAGTAGATCCAAAATTTCCATAATTAAATCGAAATAAAAAATCGTAAGTTGACAGACCAAGATGCCAGGCAAGACTGCATTTCAATGAAACAGAAGGATACAGATTAAGCGTTCTTAGACAGGGAAAAATGCTGCTAGCTCCAAAAAAAGTCGTCACGTCGCGGAACTTAAAAAAAAAAACCTTTCAGAAAATTGTCACGTCGCGAAATCCCGTTACGGCGCACGTAAATCTAGCGATTGCACTTCGGTTTTTCGTGTCGCTCGAAATTACGCAGTATGCTCATAAATGCTGGCATATAAATGGGAAGATGTTAAAAAGATCACAGAAAACAGTAATTGGAGAAACTAACCCTTTAAGTGGCATATGCACTTAAACCAAATATTTGCTAAAATTTGCTTCGCTTCCCAAATAGAACTATTCACATAAGAGCCATGTGTTAAGAAAGCTAAAGCAAATCAATTTCTCTCCCGTTCCCACCTCAACAGCGCTGCCCATAATCATCTCCAGGGTGATAAGCGCTGCTTTCTGCTACTTTAGTCCTTGCTTCGAGATGCACAGAATAAAGGAAAAGGCTTGTATATAGATGCACAGAATGATGGGAAAGGCTTGTATTTAGAAGCACAGAATGATGGGTTGACATGTATTGCATACCACTCGATAGCAAAAGGTGAATCAAACATTTCTTTCTAATTTGTTAGTTTCTTAGCCATGGTTTTAGCTATTTTAGCATACAAGCAATCAAACTTACTAAGTGACAATACCCCGAATGCCCACAGTGATTTATAAAGTACAGGGATGGTTTCTTATGCACAGATTCAATCGTACCTACCGGTTCAAGAATAAAGTTTTTGTTACGAAGAGCTCATACCTATGTC
This sequence comes from Macrothele yani, assembly GCA_039090855.1. Classification (NCBI taxonomy): domain Eukaryota; kingdom Metazoa; phylum Arthropoda; class Arachnida; order Araneae; family Macrothelidae; genus Macrothele; species Macrothele yani. The sequence goes on from CM077021.1 coordinate 57,640,790, forward strand.
TAAAATTACCTTTTTCACTTACTTTGCAGTATATGCAAACAAACAAAAATATTGCTGTTTATAAACAAATAAAGTAAACGTGTAATTTTAAGCTAAGTTCGTTAAAGGAGATTCTCACCTATCGTAATGCCTAAAATTTTTGGCATTCTGAGTTAGGCTATTTTGAATGAATAATTGAAAAAAAATATTTGCAATTAATTTATTCATGGATTGGCGGAAAAATATTTTATAACTCTGAAACATACTAACGGCATTTCCTTCATATTGCTTCACTCGTAAGATTCTTGGGCTTTGTTAGCCGTCTGCAACTGTTCAACTGCTTAGGTGTACTGCAGCTGGGGATATTTCTCTGCTTCAGATCGCTGCACTACTGTTTCATATTTTGCTGTTTTCTTAGTGCTGCTGTGATGTAATAATTTCAAATTTTTTAAAATACAGGTGAAATATTTGAAAACCTTTCAAATTTCACTATCCATAATAACTTCTTCATTTACATGTTTCAATTCAATCCAATCCTGCCGCAACGGCTTCTTCTACGGGTAGCATGGGATTAATCTTTTAGTTTTCAGGTAATCGAGTACTTACAACCCCTATTTAATCATTGATGAAGATATAACACTTTTAACGGCTGGAACGAAAGAACTCGGAGTTCGCAAAATAGTCTGATATCAGCCTTTTGAACACATCAGCAGTTCGAACACAGGTAAAGCGAGTGCTTCTGTGCATCAGAAACACTTGCCTCCTCCTTAGCTTTATTTTTCATATTGTCACTTAACGAAATGACTTACAGTAATCCATTTATGTTAGTTAACTATAGAAGGACTAAAAGAATGGCGCAGAACGTCAGAAAGGAGTGACAAGATTCTTTATGAACGATTAACATGTCTCCACCACTGAAAGCGAGTTTCCATAAATCTTGGATACTATGCGAATACTTCTATTTGCGTAATGCAGAAAATTTTTGGTACTAATTTCTTAGTGTTCATCAGCTCCTAAAAAGTTGAATTTTTGACAATATTTTTAAGGGCTATGAGTATTGAGTCTGTTGTTACGTTTATTCAATATGATCAACAAGGGCTCATCCTCTTAATTTGCTTCCAATTTTCTTTGATTTCTCAATTCCAAAAAGTTTTAAAAAACACTCTCGGTGATTCCCAAACGTGTGGTTGAACAATGTTTAATGTGGTAGGGGCGGCAGATAGATACTCTTTCCGCTTTTGGCAGCGAGATATATTAACTTTTATTTCAGAATCCTTAATAATCTGAAATTTTCAGACACTTCTGGTTATATGGTATGATATATTCCCATTTCTATTTCGCAGCCATCATTTGACAGCTATTTTTGTTTCTTCACCTACAATGAAAAGAAACCCTTTGAAATGGATTTTCCACTAGTGTAAGATATGTAAAGCTGTATATGCCAAATTTATTGCTGATATTCCCTCTAAGGTTAAAGTAAGATATTTAGGGGCTCCATTTTTTTTTCACTTCTCGTGAGATTTCATGCACATGCATTATTTTTCTTTATATAGCCACAACGAGCTGCATATGTTCGACACCATTCAGCTATAAATTGCATAGCTGTAACGTCTTCTCATTAAGTTCAGAGAAATCTCATTATATGTCAAATTGATTGTCTTAACTTGCGTACTGAATATTCGACATTGCAGTTTCCACTTTTAATTTCATAAAATAAAGTAATATTTAAATAATAACAACCTACTACTTCTGATTTGAGCCGCGAATGGCTGAGTGGTTAGCAGGTCAGACTATAAATGCAAGATCCTGACGTTCGATCCTGGGCTGATCTTGCGGACGTGGTGTGATTTGCTAACAATCACTGAATATTCGCCGTGCATCGGACGAACACGTTAAGTGACGGCCCTCAGGTTGGACCCACTGGTTAAATGGGTATCCTATGACCCCTGAAATTCTCTCACCCCTCTATGTGCAACATCGTACTTGTACGGTGGCGCCATCAGCTGTACTCTAATCTCACTACAAACTGTTCTATCAAAGTCGCTAGACTTGTTCTCATTCCTTCCGTTTCTGTGTCCTGCCCAAAAGGCGAACTCGCTGTAGGTGGCTGGGACCTAAAATCTACCCACTGTGGACGGAAGTCCTACAAGAAAATGACTCATACTTGCTACTTCTGAATTGTTTATTCGGACTGAATTCGCGTTTTGGTAGTCATTAGGTATAAAATATTCTGGTATCAAGTTTAGGTAAAGTAGTGATAACAAAGCGACTGAAAGGTATTTTTTAAGAAATTAATTTTGTTGTAAACAATGTTTTAATAAGATGTTTTAAAGAAAAATATCGAGAGAGATGGATTTAAAGTTAAATATCTTATTAGAAAAGTTACTATAAGTGTCTATCGTGGGATGTCTAAGAATTATTTTTATATTTTTACTAGAAATTCTGGCGAAAATGGGCATAGGAAAGTCAAGTATTTCAATAATTCTGATTTCTTTGAGAATATGCCTGTGCACATTTCAGTCCAGCATAGTGTAAAAGTATGGGAGCAATAGCTAGGAGAGAAATATCTTTTTCACGTATGTTTTAAAATGTATTTTTGCCCATATGTAAATGAATTATTCATATCTTATTTGTGTGATTATCATGTTGAAGGATAAAGGAATAAAAATGTTTAGGAAAGGGATTTCACATGGAGGCTTGTGATGCTCGGGCCACACTATGTTTTTGTATGAATCCGAGTTTCATATTCTAGAAACCGTTACAGTTCGTTCATTGGTGGAAATAATTCTGGACAGAGTGCTCTGCTTGTAAACCCTGGAATCCACGACTTTCGGGAAGGGAGGTTTCTGCGATCACCAAGTGTGTACATTGTAGATCATCTAGGGATTTGCTCTTCTCGGACGAAAAGTTCGGAAATGAATTTCATTTTTTGAAATGTAAAATGGTTTAGAGTTTCGGCTAACTCTCAAACCCATTTCAGGTCATTAAGTATGTATACCATATGCAAAGACTTTAAAAATGGGAGAACATCTATAATCAGAGGAACACACGTACCTAAATTTGCTGCATATGAAATCACTTATGTTTAGAAATATTTCGTAACATTTTAGTTTATTGCTTCAGTAGAGCTATTATTACAGTATTAACAATGTGCAGGCAGAAAGCTTATGTTCAAAAATGAATATTAATGACCCGAATTATCGGAAAGGAAAACGAACTGCTCCGGTATTTCTTCGAGAGGGTGGACCCTCTTAGACGTACGAAAATGTTTCTCCAAAAAGCAAAAAATGGACACTCATTAATAAATTTAGAAACATGTTTTTCAAGATTAATACAAAAAATAAAGAAATAACTTTGAGTTTAACTATAATTGAGTGTTAAGGTGAATAAATACAGTTTATGAGGAACCTAAAAATTGGGAAACAAAAACAATTTTTTTTTGCAGTACCTGAAACTTTCGAGCTGATTCGGGGTAGCTTTGTGCCGCTGATTCCGGAAATGTTAATCTTTTTGCTCTAGTAGCTCTACTTTTCGAGATATTAATGGCGTCATTACTTAGTATTACTTTATTTTCCGGCCAGCATTTGTTGACAGTTCGTATACATACCTTTGAATTTCCTATTGCTGTCCGTTACATGTTCAGACATGTTGTATTTCTGCTTCAAGCGTTGACATGGATTCATCACGAAGGATATGTATCAATCACCCGGATGTTTTTGTCACATCTGCGGAGATTACACGTTCCCTCAACAGAGACAAGCTGTAATGGACTTTTTGAAAAGAGAATATTTTGCCTACTTCACAATGAAACTTGGGGATCCAAATAAGCCTTGGGTACCGCATGTCGTGTGTAAAACGTGTACAGAGTACCTGCGATAGTGGACGAATGGGAGTAGGAAGAACATGAAATCTGGTATACCAACGGTATGACGAGAACAGAGCAACCACAGTGATGACTGTTACTTTTGTTTGGAGAATATAAAGGGCATCAATGGGAAAAACCGGAGTAAGTGGATGTATCCTGATCTAGAGGAGGCTAGACGCCCAGTTCCCTATTTAGAACAGATATCTGTCCCAACACGTAGCAGGCTTCCAGAGCTCTCCGAATAGTCGGATGAATCGGCTGGTGAGAAAGAAATCTATGCTGAGCAACATAATGGTGATTTCCAGGAACTTCATCAGCTGCATCAGTTTTCAGTCAAACGGAACTGAACGACCACATAAGCGACTTAAGTCTTCCAAAGAAGACAGCTGATTTGTTAGCTTCCATGCTGGCCGAAAAAATACTTTTATGGGACCAACAATCCCAGTGTATCGCAACAGAGGAGAAGAGTATCCACCATTCTTCACAAAAGAAAACGAATTCGTTTTCTACAGCAATATGCCAGGATGGCTGATGAAATTGGGCTTACGGGAGTACCCACCCAGTGAATGGCGGTTATTCATAGATAGCTCCAAACGCAGCCTCAAATGTATACTTCATCATAAAGGGAACAGATGAAGATCAATCCCAATCGGTCCCTCAGTTGGTATGCGGGAAGATCGGGTGCCAATAGCCATAGTCCTATTAAAGATAGCATACCGAAATCAGCAATAGGTCATCTGTGTGGATTGGAAAATACTGAATTTTCTTCTAGGGAAGCAGGCCGGGTACACCAGGTACCCGTGCTTTGTATGTCTCTGGGCTGTAGAGCTGAAGATCAACACTGGGTGAGAAGATAGTGGCCTGTGAGATAAAATATGTTAGTTGGAGATAAAATATGTTAGTTGGAGAGAAAATATGTTTGTTACAGTTATATAACGATAATCAGAAAAGGGTTTGCCTGGCCGACTACATCTGGTAGCTGTAACCCTTCGTGAAATTGTTTCCACAGCCGTACGACTATGCTTTTTTCACTCCGAACTCATTGGCTACATCTCGCGTTGAACGTCCTGCTTCCAATTTTCCCACAATTCATCCAAGAGTAAAATCATCGAGATTTGTTCTTTGTGATCTTGTGCCACTCGCCATAACAACAAATATCCAACAACAACAAGGAAGCAAAAGTTTAACACATGTAATGATAACTTTATCACTTCTGTTTTATCACTGTTTAGCAATCCGTGCTCTCATGTGTTCCCACATATATAAATTTTTGAGCAGCCGACGGTCGTTTCTGCCTCTTGCGTCAGTTGCTATCGTCAGCAATTTTCCTCGAATAAATATACATTATATATTTAGCATCCGCAAATTTGCATATTACCTCTGCACTGTAATTTATGGACATTAGTGTAGGGACACAACATTGTAAATATGTATGTTTTAAGTAAGCACACAAAAAATGAATTAATCCCATCCCTCCTCAAAATTTTAACTGGGAAGCATTTTGTATTTTTGTAATTGATGACATGGTTTGGAGCTCTGTTAACGTTTTTTCAGCATTCTACTTAAGGATGCGTTCACATGTGTTAATTTTACCTTTGCTATCGTTCTGGGGACATACTTTTGCCTTATGGGTCACGTTTTAGATTTTCTCCTGAAATTTTGTCGGAGGGAAGGGTTTAATTTATTTTTTAGTTGTGTGGTTTTTTAAAACATTTTTCTGAAACAGTTTTATTAAAGGAAAACAGGACTTTTTTAAAGAAATAATTTATAAATATATTTATTATTATTTGACATGAATTCTGTAAAGCATAACGACCTTCAAAAGGGAGAAGTCCCGATATCTCATATTAGCTTTCATACACCTGGACTGCATAAACTTAAATTGCGTTCATTTGATGTGATTTGGGTAATTTGCAGTACGGAAGCATACAGACGTAGTACTGTATCTTGGCAATAACATTATTCCTATATAGAGCATTATGCGAAGGTGCCTCAGTTTTTTTAAGGTATTTTGGTACAAGGTAGTAGTGAAATTGATAGATCTGAATGCATACCGATTATCTAAACAAATTCACTTCCCTCAGCAGGGCACTTCGGAAAGTTTTCTGCAGAATAGCAGAACAGACTTCAAGATTGAAATACAGAATATACATTTAATATGGACATTTAAGCATGTCCACACGTCACTGACCATGCATTTATGTTAAGGCGCGGATATTTGTGTTATACAAAATTTGTACTTTATTTAATCATTATTGTATTTCTTGTCCCTCTACTTTTTCAGCCTTTAAGATGGATAGAAATACACAAGGTTTGATTTGGAAAACCAGTATGGATTTCCTAAAACTCTCATAGATAATAAATAAAATGTAGGTTATCCGAAGTAGCTTCCCCCAACCTCCACGTACTGTGTGAAATGTTTGCGAAGCTATTGGAAATGCATATGCAACTCGTATCTGTTGCTTTTTTAAAGTTTTCTTCACAGCATTTTGAATGTAGTCACAGTACCCCATTTTAGTGGTGCCTGATTTTTCCATAAAGAATTTGCACTGTGGAAAGCCAGGCGAATAAAGTGTCTGCCACAGAACTCATACTATTTATCTGGTCCAAACCTTAAAAATACCGAGAGACTGGTACTGGTGCTTATCCGAGTGCCGTGCAAGGGACTGGCCTCCGTCTTGACAACACTAAGCCTACACGTGAATAATTATTTACGGTACAGTTCTAGAAAATACGTTGGCAACAAGGACTTTTCGGGAGAATATATTTTTTTCAGAAAGTCATAAATTTGTTTTTTGTTTTCACTTTTTAAAACACATATGTTTCGTTCTACCAAAACGGTAAGAAAAAAATGAAAATTGCCGAGGTAATTACAAACCAAAATTAATACTGATAAAAATTTGTTTTTTCTTAACATATTAGTCTCAAAGCATCTAAAAAAGAAGCAAACTATTATTTACAAAGAAACTACTAATATAATATCAATTCCTTTCTTCCGAAGGTTTATTTAGGAATTTTTTTATTCAGAAACACATTGGAATTAGCTCTCATCAACTACGAAAGTGTGTGTTATGGATTCGTAAAGACTGTACACAAAATATTTTATATGGCAAACAGTTATTATAAAATACAGAAATTATAAATATGTTTTCGAAAAGCAGATAATCAGAGACGCATTTTACAATCTTAGGTTCTGTTAAAAAAAATTTAATGAAAATAATATTAATTCTGTTGTATGATATACGATAAAAAATTTGTATTCGGAACCATCATTAAAAGCTCAAACTGTATTCCAACTTGAAATGTGCATCAAGTTTCTATACCCACGCCTATTTCAATTGTCAACACATTGTCCGATTGTAAATATTTGTGAGAAAAATTAAAATACTTTTTGTAAGGAGCGTGCTGTGGATAAAATCGTTATTGAGATGTTACAGAAATGTGTAAATCGAAAAAAGCAGAATATATGTTATTTTCCTTGTGAGATATAGGGAAATTATTCGATCCAGACGCTTGACAGAAAATTACCTCATGCCATAGGTAGTGGACAGAAAGATAGGGAAAGTAATCATTATCTTTCTGTCCACTACTTATGGCTCCAACCACCACACACACACCGCAGAAACACATCTTTCTTCGTGTTCAAAATTCAGGGGAAATCACTGCGCTTAAGGGGTGTAAAGTAAATTTTGCAAGAGGGGAGGCACACGTTGTTCTGGGTATTCCAATTATGCCACTATCTTTTCTCTTGGCATTTTATAACCTATAGTAGTGGCATTTTATACTACCGATTCCCGCATGTCCCACATATGACCGATTTCGTCATTCTCCTGTCGTATGTAACTTCAAGTTTGAATTTCTCTATTAGCACAGATACCTGCAATTGAAATTTTAAGTAATTACAGGGAGCCCTCTGTCGTCTATGTCGGTTACTAAAATGAGAACGGCAGTATGTTTAAAAGAAGGAATGACGTACATTTTGCCTTTTGAAAGACAATGGATTGTGTGAATCAAAATCAACGATACTTCTGTCGAGTGTGAAAATTAAAGAGGTAAATATGTATAAGTATAAACCTTTCGAATGTGTTACAACAGATGTTAAAGAATGTTCTTTCATAAATTGTCTTTCGTTTACATTCTACCTACCAAAGTTTGCTCACCAGTGAAAGTTTTATTTTCGGTTGAAGTTTTTTATTTTAGTTGTCGGTCATTTATATTCACGGAAATAGAAATGACCGACAACCAAAAATCCATGAGATGGACTATGTATTGGTTATATGCAGCATTAATGCTGTATCAAATTCACAAGTAAAAATTAGAATCTGCGTCGTTACGCAATACAGTAATACTCCCGTTTTCTCCCCCATTTGCCCTTCCAAACACATGGCTTTTTTTAATTCCGTTGATTAAGAAAAGAGTTATTAGTGGTGCTGTTGGTCACATATATTTACTTTATGTTTCAAATTTCTTACTGCACAAAAATGCAAAGTTTAATTAAAGATAAAGGTAGTCTAATTTTTCACAGCACTAGCCAAATGAGACAACATTTTTGCAAAAGAATGAAAAAATGGATTTCTTTTTATTAATTTCTTTAAAAAAAATTAAGGTATCTGCCTTAATCTTGACCAAAAATGTGTAATTTGACGCAGTTTTGAATTTCAGAATAAAGCTTCATTTTAAAGGAAATACCAGTCATCTTTAGAAATAATGATCGTAGAAAGTTAATACAATGGGCGGGATAGATTAACAAACAGTAAACTTGAAGTAACTCGAAATAAAAACAAAACCAGCAAAGAGTTATATGTAAAGAGATGGAAAATAAAAGTTATACTTTCCTGTATCCTTTCAAAATCAAAAATTGCTTAAAAATAGGACTTACATACCATGAAATAAATAATGCTAGATGTCGTCCACAGAAATCATGTTTTTTTTTAGTTATTTTTTTCAAAGCAAAAATATTTATTATTAGTCCACTTAAATATATCGTCCATGAGCTTTTAGCCATGGGGGTAATCATGATATTTTCCCCACCTCCTCGTAGGTAGCTATGGATAAAAACATAACAATGAAGACCATTTTTACTAATATGAGGTTGGTAATGCGATCTTTCCTGTTATGGTGTATTATTATGTGATTTGTGGAATTAGCAGTGAGAAATATCGCTGAGCAGAAGCACTGCGGCAGTGTCTCTGCTGATATCTCAGAAAACGGTCACTCATTTCTTCATCATATTGCCGCCCCGGTGGCGCAGTGGTCTAAGCGATGGCCTCTGATCATTCGTCCGTAATGATCGGGTTCGAATCCCGGTGAGGCATGGATGTTGTGTTTGTCTTACGGCACTGACTCTCTCCCTTCCCTGGAACCAGTGACCCTAAATTAGGGACGGGCGACTGCTTATAGCCCATTGAGTTGCTCACGGTGGTTGTTAAACCTCCAATCAAATCAAATCAAAATTCCTTCATCCAATGGAGTACGGCGGCGTGGTGGAAGAGGAGGAGCTTGTGGTTTAACGTTTTCTTAGTGCAGACAATTGCTTTCGTCGTTTGTTCAATTCCACTCAAGGATGATGAAATACAATCAATCAGCTTTCTGACTCATACAAAGAATTCCAGTAACTGGGGTTTTAACTTATTCTTAATTAAAATACATAAATTTTTGTGGGTTACTTTCCCTTTGAATATGTTTAACAGAACGTTTAATGTTACGAACAATAGCTTTTCCACCACAGAATGAAATTTTAGAAAGAAAAATAATCTTTATTCCCACGTGTTTACTAGCTTCCTGTGTGCCACCATTTGCAATATCGAAATATAAAAATTGAATATTTTTATAAAGCGTACTCAGTGGTGTAGTGGTTCCGCAACGACGTTCCTGTACTTTTGTTTTCACAGTCGGCACGCGCCTTGGTAAACCTCATACAGCATATTTTGTTTTCTTTTTAAAATGCGAATGTTTTGTAATTCTTTTCCAATTTAAAATTTCAGCAGAAAAACTGCGCAGTTACTTGAATTAACGTCCCATGTTCGTCTGAAGGAAAAGTTAGTCTCTAAAGCCGATCTCATTTGTCAGTCCCTTGAACCTCCTTTTTGAACCGCTGTTAAGAACTCGGGGTGGGGATGTTGAAGTGGGGAAATTATTGTAATTGGGAGTTTAATTAATTTAATCATTAAGGAGTCCAGTTGTGAGTCTCAGTGAATTTAGTCCAGTTGTGAGTCTCAGTGAATTTATTCCAGTGACGAGTATTCCTTAATTACTCTGGCAGCAGAGATGATTATTTTTCTCTCTCGAGCTTTAGTCCCGATTTACGCAAGCGGAAAATATCCGACGAAACCGTAAATGCACAGGATGTTCCCCGCTCGTTCTCAGGCGGACTATAGAACTATCTGTATTGTACTACTACTGCCCCTATCCAAATATCTCGAGAATTAAGACTCCCAGGATAAATGGCTTTCACTATTAGACTCCGCATTACAAAGGCTGGTCGAAAGTTTTGCAATATTTAGATAAACGCATGTGCTGCGGAGGGCACGCTACGTGTTTAAACTAGTACCAGTCGCGCACCTCATTGAGTCGAAAGGAATATAAAATGTTAGTCATTGTTATGAACACCTATGCATATTGTCGTTCCGTCTGTGGTTTCGACGCCTAAACGATGAACAGCAACAACCGGCTTATTAGGGAACTTTTTCTTTACGAGTTTGAACACGGAGAAAATCCTGCTCAAGCAACACGAAACATTTGTCATGCGAAAGGATAAAGGTTTCTTAGACCACAGCACAGTAAACAGATGGTTCAATAAATTTCGCTCACGTGACAGAAATCTTGACAGTCAGCCAAGGTTAGGTAGGCTACAAACGGTGGATTTGGAGACTGTACGCCAGGTTGTAGATGGAAAATCTGACAAAGCACTCGAAGATTATCAGGCGAGTTAGGTATATCCCACACCACCGTTGTTCGTCACCTTCAGGACCTCGGCAAGGCCGACTGGAGATGCCGCATTCTTCATTCCGAACTGACCCCAGGTGAAGCAAACCACCGAGTGGAAGTATGTGCGAAACTCCTAAAAAAGCCGCGCGATATACGCTTCATCAAGAGCAATGTACGTCACGTGCGATGAAAAGTGGGCCTATTTCCGTAATCTTAGCACACAACGGGAGTGATTGTGCCCAAGCCATCTTCTTGAACCTTTGGCCAAACTTGGGCGCTTCGAGCACGAGGTGATGCTCTGCGTCTGGTACAATTTCAAGGGGATTATCCATTACGATCTTATTCCAGATGGTAGGACCATCAACACCAACCTTTACTCCGAAATACTGGAGCGGATGTGGGACGGTTTGGAAGAGAAGTACCTGGCACTGGTGGAAAAAAGAACGCTCTCCTACAGCTTGACAACGCTCGGTTTCATACCGCGCCAACGACCCTTGCAAAACTCCACGAACTTGAGGTCATCAAACTGATGCCACACCCAGCATACAGTCCTGACCTTGCCCCCGTCGGATTATTTCCTGTTCAAGCCTTTTTCCCACTTCCTTTGCGGACGGTGCTTCGAAAACCAGGAGGAGTTGGTAGCTTGGGTGAAAGAGTTCTTCGGCTCGAAGGACAAGAACAGGTACTTCCCCGAAATCCAAGAGCTGGCAGACAGATGACTGACAATGGTGCGACGCGATGACCTATCGAATGCTAGTCAGATTTCGTCATGAAGATACGTATGAAAACATTAAGTATTCCAAATATTGCAAAACTCTCAACTGACCCTCTGTAGTTTCCGCTTCCAACGACATCTAGCTCGAAGATATGGGGCTGACTTTAGTTTTTGCACCATATCATTTGCCCCACTTCGGGGCCCCAGGATTTCAGTATTTTCTTACCAAACTGATTAAATCTATTTCCTCGATTGCCGAAGTGTGTAAATGCAGAGGTCTGATTCTGCTGACCGATCCCTATATATTCTTATACTGTAAGCACAGGAAAGTAAAAAGTCTAGATGCGTTATGGGGGGAAGGGTAAGAAGGTAAAAGTATTGAAGATGTAAAGGCACCGGGCTTTTCAGTATTTTTTTCAATTAGCACTACACCACTGAGAGTACTGTACATAATATCAAAATTCCTGTGTTGTAATACTAGGGCCGTGAAGAGAGCTATTAAATTAAAGAAACAAAACTACTGATAAAAACTTGAACCTTTTCTAACTGTCAGTCTTTTATCTAATGTAAGTCTCAATTTAAAAAAATAACAAAATTTGAATTTCTTCAGGTATATCGCCGCTTTCTGACTTTGAAGTACACAGCGACCCAGGGCTGCTTTGGGCCCATTTGATCACACTCTTTACTATGTAAAGCTTTCTTTGTTCCTTTCTTTTTTTCACATGAGCTTAAGAAATTTTCAAACTTTTCGTTTTTATAAAGTAAATTCATTTCCAAATCACCTAGATCTAAGCAGTGCGTAGCTTGAATCATAACCTAAGCCAATTCCCAAAAAATATATTTTTGAGGCCCCTATGTGAAAGCATTTTTGCCAATCTCGAGGAAACAGAAGTATCCATTTGCTACTGAATAGGTCAAGCGTCTGTAAAATTAGTTCCCCATCTGCTTCCCTTACGGGAACTACGCTACTATGAAAGCAATGTTCAGTTTCTCAAGCTTCTATAATCCGAAATTTCAGTGGCGTAGCACAGCAAGACCATTAGTGCAAGAGGTCCGATTAAAAAGTTCCGAGACTAAGGCCGATATACAACAAGGACTTACGTTACTTAAGTCTGTCTATGATCTCTCTCAAAGTAATCTCCTTGGGCAGCGATACATCGCAGCCAACGTTTTTGACACTGTTGGAGCGCTGCCTGGAAGTCCTGTTCGCGAATCGTGTCCAGCACCGTCTGCGATTCCCGATGGATCTCGTCCACGGGAATCTTCATCTTCGGGAACATAATGAAGTCGCAGAGGGCCAAATCCGGCGAGTTTGGCTGGTCGAAAAAAGTATTCATGCTGTTGCGGCTGCAAAACTGGCATGTTGCTAAAGCTCTTTGAGCTGTTGTATTGTCGTGATGGAGCAGGAAATCGCCCCTGAGACATATTTCACGTCGTTTGCGACGAATGTCTTTCCTTAAGACGCCGCAGAACATAGCAGTAAAAAAAGGGCGGTGAAGGTCTGGCCCTGGGTAACGAATTCACGGTGCTCAACCCCACGAATGTTGAAGAAAACGATCAACATGATTTTGGTTGCGATCCTGATCTGTCGGGCCTTCAACGGTCATGGAAATGCCGGGCTATCCAATGCGATGACTGTTGTTTGGTCTCCAGTTCGTAACCGTAGACCCATGTCTCGTCCCCAGTTCGTAACCGTAGACCCATGTCTCGTCCCCAGTTCGTAACCGTAGACCCATGTCTCGTCCCCAGTGATGACCCGCGTCAGGAACGTTGGTTCATTCACCACCTGCTGACGAAGATCTTGACAAAGTTCGGCAAGGAGCGCCTCCTGTTCAGGATTCAGAATCCTTCCGAATGACACATTAACGATTCTTGCAATGTCTGGATTGGTTCTCCGACGATCTTCATGCACCAGTTCCCTAATGTTTTCAAAATTTTCTGGGCTTTTGCCAGTGGACCGTCTACCTGACCTCTCGTCGTCTTCCAGTGCCACTCTGCCCCTCTAGAAGCGCGAATGCCACTCAGTACAGCTAGCACGACTTATTGCTGAATGGCCATAAGCCTGCCGCAACATTTCATGCGTATCCGTTCCAGATTTGCTGAGTTTGACGCAAAATCTGATGTTCGCTCGCTGCTCTAGAGTGCAGTTCATACCAAAATCGCACATTTGTTATGCAACTGGTCACCAAATATCGCGTTGAACAGCTTCCGATGTTCACAGAACGACCCCTTTTGACACAGTAGCTCAAGAAGGTCACTGCCCGCAACCGATGCTCACGCATCTGTATACTGCCATTGGTTTGCGAGTTACGTACCTAGTCTCGGAACTTTTTGATCGCATTACATATAAAGTCGAATACAGATAGTGTAGCGTCGAGTTGTCTGAAACGTTTGATGCCCAGAATCATGAACGTATTAGTTTCTAGATGCACAAAGACCTTCCTCCGGTTCAGCATGTAATAGAAGTATATGCCCAAAAGTCTTCACTATTCAACACCTGTACTCTTAGAAAACGTGGCATGCCTGAGAAACATATGCAGGCGTATCTTTGTTTAAGTTAATTTTCAAACTTGCGAATAAGATTTAAGAAATAATAATGGCAACACGTGGAAAATATCATATTCGTTTTACTGCAACCCTCTGCGAATATTAACACTAATATTAGATATTTCGAAAGTTCATAATCAAACATCAAGTATATAAAATCCTAGGGACATCAATATGGTGTTTATAATAAACAAAACATCAGCTTCTGAAATAAAGTTAAAATTAAAAAGAAACGTTTCGCCCCTCGAAACCTTACCGAAAAAACGGGAATATTCTCAAGTCTAAACATTGGATATATGCTTTACAGTGAAATGGCATTTCGAAATGCAGTCATCGATCATTTTTTTATGCATTGTAACGTTGGCCCCCTATACCAGGGTTGCGTCCCTGAGCATGTATTCATTTAAAAGAGCGATAATTAAAATAATGTAATTTGGATTCCGTTGTCGCCGGGTAAGAGATATATTCAGAGCAAGAAGGTAACACACATTCACAATAAAATTGAGAAGGTCTTAACATGGACATAACATTTAATTATTCGCTTAAAGTCTGGATATGTCTTAATATGTTGAAGAACGGACAATGCTGGACCCGTGCCAGGCTGCACAACTGTTCGTCTCCTGTAAGCGGCTATTTCCTGCGCTGTCCGTACTCTGCGCCGTGAAGACGTACGTATTCTGTATAAAGCCTTCTCATCTCTACACGTGTGCTGAACGACTGGGTTCAGTTATTTCGCCGCTTCTCTGTTCTCTTTTCAGAGATGAATCTTTCTGTTCTCTGTTCTCTTTTCAGAGATGATACTTTCTGTTCTCTGTTCTCTTTTTAGAGATTAATCTTTCTTTTTTCTCTTCAAACAAAGATCCACGTATATAAGTGGGTCACGGAAAAATTCTCAATTGCCGCCACAGGGAGCCGAACCCAGGGTCTTCCAGTTACGCTCCGGATATGCTTCCGCTACACCACAGCGGCCTCGAATTCCTCCAGACCCACATACGCTAACTGCCAAGACAGTTTGGCAGGTTGCTTCTTGGAGCTGGGGAGTCACCAAATGGTAAGCAGCTTCGAAGCTGCTTACCATTTGGTGACTCCCCAGCATTGTGCGGGGCTCCAAGAAGCAACCTGCCAAATTGTCTTGGCAGTTAGCGTATGTGGGTCTGGAGGAATTCGAGGCCGCTGTGGTGTAGCGGAAGCATATCCAGAGCGTAACTGGAAGACCCTTTGTTCGACTCCCGGTGGCGGCCAATAAGAATTTTTCCGTGACTCACTTATAAACGTGGAAAGAGCGAGGATCTTTCTTGATGTTCCTGGTCCACGTTAAATGTCTGTATTAGTTTCTCTTCTCTGTTCTCTTTTCAGAGATGAATCTTTCTGTTCTCTGTTCTCTTTTCAGAAATCAATCTTTCTCTTCTCTGTTCTCTTTTCAGAGATGAATCTTTCTGTTCTCTGTTCTCTTTTCAGAAATCAATCTTTCTCTTCTCTGTTCTCTTTTCAGAGATGAATCTTTCACGGATTATAGCAGCCTACACCTGCTGTTATCCCACTTTTAGTTTTGCACCTCTCATTACAAACCGAGGGCCAACTGCATGGTATCCATTCCCTCTCTTTCTCTACCATGGTGATCGGAGCAGAAAAAATTTCTATCTGCTCCAGCGTTTTAACCAAGACTGCCCTGTTGCTACGTGTGCTTCTTTATTTAGTTCAGAGCTATGACTCGTAAAGGTTCTCCGCATAAAATTGCCGAATATCATCTGGTATTATTCAAGATATTTTCCTCCACTTTAGGGAAGATTGCTTCTGAGAGGCATGGATGGGGAAATCAGGCCTCAGAAAGGTTTTGCTTGCCTGCAAAAATTTGTTTCCTCTCTCATCGCATTTTATACCCTAAAATCCATTTGCCAATTTTTACAAAAATACCCGGCGTTACAATATATATATATATATACACAAACGTGAAAACTACGAGAAATGCATATACACCGCCTGACAGAGGAAATGCTACACCATAAAGGAATGCTCGAAAACAGACCAAACAGCACACACACAAATACCCAAGTACATCCTGAGCAAATGATCTAATTGTCACATATGGTCTAGGATCCAGTGACCGAATATACATTGTGATCAATGAGGAGCGTGCCCTCAATTGTGGGAGATGCAGCGTTGGCTCTGACGTGACATCGAGGCAATGAGAGTCCGAAAAGAGTCCTGGGGTATCTTGGACCATGTGCTGTTGATCCGAGTGCACAGTTCCCCTTCACTTTGCGGGGATGGGAGGGTACTCACTCGACATCCAATCGCGTCCCACAAATGCTCGATGGACGAGAGGGCGGAGGATCTTTTTGGCCACGGAAGCACCCGCACACCATGTAAAGCAATCAGGCTGATTCGAGCAGTATGTGACAGGGCATTGTCCTGTTGAAAAATCGGTGCTTCGGATGCACTGCATATACGGTTGTGCCACGGGCCGCAGTACCTCATCAACGCAGCCGCGTGCCGTCAATTTGCCAGTGGTGAGCGACTGTTGGCGCTGATAGAACCCAATACCATGATTCCCTGTTACCCGGCCGCGTGGCTCTCCACAATGGCGGAGGAATCTGCCCGTTTTCCACGTCATTTTCACACCCTCATACAGCGATCATCCGTGGTGAGAGAGAACAGCGATTCGTTGCTGAGCACTGCGGTCTTCCTTTCAGCACCTCACGCAGCTCGGCAGCGACAACACGCCAAGAGGTGGCGATGATTACTCCTGCTGTTAAGGGTTGCCTTCCCAACAGACGGCTGCATAGCAAACCAGATGCAGCCAATCTTCGCGACCCTCTCCGTGTTGATATCGGAGAATCCAACCCTTCTCGTACAGTACGCAAAATGTCGCCCGTTGTGGCGTGTGGGTCCGTTCCCGTGTTCCGAATCCCCTACGATGTTGCACAGATCTTTTCTGAAACCACTGTCTCCAAATGCGACCGACGGTTGTGGCATCACTTTTCTTTTTCCCCCAATAGGAGACAAAAGGACCATCCTGCTGTACAAAGGCCTACGATGACACATCTCGTGCTTTTATCCGGTTGACGAAATCGCCTACTACGGCATTTTAGTTTCATTGGCACATTTTATTTGTTCTCCAGACACGATTACAGCAGAACCACTCAGTACTCGCCGCGGTGACGACGTCTCGTCTCATGGCCTTACGGGCTGGTTGTCGGCTTATATCCGGCGCGCTGTTGGTGCGATTGGCCTACAAATATAATAATGTGCATAATATGCACGTGTGCACCCATCCTGCAGTTTGCATGGCGCTGCGTTCACGTCTTTGCTGCGTTCACGTCTTCACGTGTTCACGTCTTCGCTGCGTTCACGTCTTCAGGCAGTGCATGTATAATTATTAGCATCTATAGAGACATGAAATAATTGCAGTAACAAATAATTGAATGAAATATATAATTGCAACATTTTTTTCCAACTATGTGTTAAATATCCAGGTAATTCTCTTTCATTTGCATTATTCCTATTACGTGCTATTTAGGAATTTCTATTTTCATGCAGTAAATAATTTGGAACATGAAATATATATCTTTAAATAATCTAACAGAAATTTGAAAGATGTTAGTTCAATTAGATCAGTTAACGAAGGAGGTAAAATCCTCCCAACTAGAGACGAATTTAGCTGTTACTTGGTGATCACGGCACTAACTCTGTCAGCTACTCAAAGTAACAGTGATTTTTAACTGTCATTGGAATCACAGTTTATTACATGTTATTTCACTTCCGTGAATCCGTGCACCAAAAACGACTAACGAACGAGTCAAGTAACTGATAGCAGAATCACTTAAAGGAACGGTGCATTGGTGTCGGCAAGGCCGCAAAACAGCGGATCTTGGGTTATATGTTTTTTACTTGCTCTTTTTTTTTCGGCGGGGGTGAGGTGGGCGTTTAAATCCTAAATTATGAAATATAAATAATTTGTGGTCCATGGCAAATGTTTAACGTTTACATGCTACAACTCAACAAATTATCTGAGGGCATCTGCTGCCTCAGGAAACCTATCGGGGGGGGTAGTATCAAAATCGTAAAATATAAAGATTTCTCGTCTGCTCGGGAGATTTTCGGCATTTACAATATACAACTGGACAAATTTTCTGAGCGCACGTGCCTGCTCTGCAAACCTATGGGGGGGGATACCAAAAGTGAAAGTATGTAGAATTTATCGTCCGATCGGGACATTTGTGGCATTTACAAGCTACAACGATATTATCTGAGGGCATGTGGCTACTCAGCAACCTGTCGGGGTAAGCACATGCCCTCGGATAACCGAAAGTGTAAAATAAGAATTACTCGTCCGATTGGGAGATTTTCAGCATATACCAGATACAACTCAACAAACTGTCTGAGGTGTGTCTACTCAGGAAACCTGTTGGGGAGAAGGGGGTGATACAAAAAGTGTATAATATGGCACATGCGCTCAGGAAATGTGTCGAGTTGTAGGTTCTAAATGCCAAAAATCTCCAGAACCGACGAGAAATCCTTCATCTTTTACACTTTTGGTTTTACGCCCCCCCCCCGCAGAGGTTTAAAGGGTAGGCACCTGCACTCAGAAATTTTGCCGAGTTGTAGCTTATAAATGTTGAAAATCTCCCGATCGGACGAGAAAATTTTCATATTTTACACTTTTCATATTCCAAACCTCCCCCCACCCTCCGACAGTTTAGCTGAGTAGGCACATGCCCTGAGATAATGTGCCGAGTTGCACGTAGCTTGTAAAGGCTGAATATTTTCCGATCGGACCAGAAATGTTTTATATTTTACACTTTTCGCTCAGATAATTTGCAGACTTGTAGTTTAAAAATCCTGAAATCTTTTGTTGAGATGTAGATCATAAACATTTGTTATAAAGAATTTCATTAATTATCGCAATTAAGAAAAGACGAAAATACGGAAACTTTACATGACTCAGATTACAAACCCCTGGGGGTCGTGGGCACGAAGCGGTCCAAAACGTAATTTTAATACGGCCCCTTAAAGTTTTTGTGGCTACTTCTCCTACACCCAACTTGAGTTGATACGTAATTGTTATTAATGTGACATCGATGTAACAAAAGCTGTTAAAAAGGTCTAGGCCTCGGGCCTGTGAAATAACATTTAGTGCCAAAGTTAAAGTGCAATGCATCTTTATTTGAATCATAAACGTTGCAAATATGACATTGGTTGAGTAAAAACTATTTAAAAGGCCTAGGCCTAGGCCAATGAATGAATATTTCGTGCCTAAGTAAAAGCGGAATATTATTAACTTCACTTGATAAGTAATAGTTGTGAATATGACAGTTGAATAAAAACTATTAAAAAGGCCTCGGCCTAGGCCCTGTGAGAAATGTTTTACTGAAAAATTAGAGGCGGGATATTATTAACTTGAGTTGATACGTAATTGTTATGAATGTGACATCGATAGAACAAAAACTGTTAAAAAGGGCTAGGCCTAAGCCCTGTGAGATAATATTTAGTGCTTAAGTAAAAGAGCAATATTATTACCTTGAGTTGATACGTAAACGTTATGAATATGACATTGGTAGAAAAAAGCCTGTTTAAAAGGTCTTGCGAATGAGGCATATAAATTTAATGCCTAATTAAGTAAGAGAGAAATATTAATAACTTGAAATGTTATGTAGATATTCAGTACCTAAGCAAAAGTGCAGCGTTTTAAAAAAAGTCCTCCTTGTCATCCTTTTCCGAACATAGTATGAGTTCTGGTGTAATTGCTTTGTTTCATTGAAACCTAAGAATGTAATATGTAATCATGAATGTGGTGTAATCCATACTCATGATTATGTGCTATGCAATCCCGATCCAGGACGAAGAAATTGTCAAGTTTTTGGATATTACGCTTGTCATATTTACACCCAAAAAACGAATTGTCATCTTAAAAATGCGTGCTTTGTAATTTTCTTTTTTAATTCAATTGTAATTGTGGTTTGTCTTACTAGGAACGTTTTATCCATTCAATTCCCTTCACAGCGACAAGAAACTGCAATTTTTGTACGGCCCCTAAATATTTGTGCCCAAATTCCGGGTGCCCAAATGTCCTAAACTTGTTTTAAACTTTTAAACGTAATTCTGCACTAAATATGATATTTTGCTGTAGTTTTTAAGGCTTTCTCAGTTGAATTATGTGTAATTCTTTTATACGTTTTTTGCGGCTAGTTAAATTTTGAATTCAAATTACACTGGACAACAATGAAATTGCTTCTGACGGAAAAGTGTGCAATTCTGTATGAAATTAACCCACTGAACACGAATATCGCCATGAAAAACTTTCATTGCCTCTTGTTTCGGAAATACAGCTAATGGAACGTTAAAAATTTGTGATTTTTAGTAAAACATAGGTATAATGAGTAATATTTTTTTATGTTACATATTAATAAATTTATGATAAATATAATAAATGTTAGTAAATATATATTAAAAGGGTACTAAAATAAAAATATAATAGGAACATCAGGTTCGTACTGCGTTTTCCGTACTCTTAGGCACCGTCAGACCAGGAAGTATTGCATCATTGGGTGAGAAGTCAAGAGTTCCCGAGACATCCGGTGTAGTATTACCCAATGTGATGCAATCCTTTCAGTTTTAACAGCACAACGGCAAAGAGCTCAGTCCATTTGCTTCTTTCCGTTCATTGGTGAGTGTACTCTCGTGATAGCACCAAGTTAAAGTGATCCTTGTATTGTGACATTACGTAGCTATGCCGCGTGCATGTGTGAATAAGGCGAATAACTTTTGCTACATATGTGGTAAAGTGACATTTGCTGCACCGAAAAAGTCCATCACTCCGGTTGTTAAATGGGCTTATCATTTGTATTTCGGCTTCAGGATAGGCGACGAGGATAAGGACTGGGCTCCACATGTATGTTGCTGCACGTGTGCAACAAATCTGTCACCGTGGCTTAATGGCAAAAGAAAAACGATGGGTTTTGCTGTTCCCATGATTTGGAGGGAGCCCACAAATCACATAAATGACTGTTATTTCTGTATGGTGCCACCAGTGGCTGAAGGTATCACAAAGAAGAAGAAATGGACTGTGGAATATATCAATATACCTTCTGCTGTATGACCTGTACCTTATTCTGAAGAACTCCCCATTCCCAAGCCTCCGACAAATTTTGTTATAAATTTAGGTGCGGTCCAGGAAGACGATTTGTGTAATCCGAAACCGTCAACGTCACGGATTAATGAAAGCGATGACGAATATGTATCTTCTGAGTCTATGCCACATAAAATTAAATCAGAGGAACTGAACGACTTTGTTCGCGATTTGAATTTAACCAAAGTTAAAGCAGAGCTACTAGCGTCAAGGCTTCGTCAATTGGATCTTCTAGAACAAAATGTTAGAGTGTGTTCGTTTCGTATTCGTCACCGACATATCGAGCAATTCTTCCAAAAAAGAGAAAGCTTTGTGTTCTGTTTCAATATTAACGGCCTAATGCAAGGACTAGGAATACAATATGTTACGCAAGAATGGCGTCTATTTACAGACTCTTCCAAGTTGATTCTTAAGATGGTTTTACTGCATAACGGGAATCAGCTACCGTCCATTCCAGTTGCACATGCGGTGCACATGAGACCTACAACAACCTTAAACAGTTGTTGGACAGACTTAATTACAAAAATTATGGTTGGCTTATCTGTGCTGACCTGAAGGCAGTGGTCTGTTGATGGGCCTTCAGCAGGGATACACAAAGCACTGCTGTTTTTTTTCACTGGGATAGCCGAGCTACATGTCTGCACTACATCGATAGAGACTGGCCTCCTTGGACGTCTTTGACACCTGGACAAATGAATGTTCAGAACCCACCACTGATAGATCCTCAGAAAATCATACTACCCCCTCTGCACATAAAACTCGGTCTTGTAAAGCAATTGGTTAAAACCATGGACAAAACTAAACCAGCGTTCAAGTACCTGCATGACAAATTTCCTCGACTGAGAGAATCAAAAATAAAAGAGGGAATTTTTGTGGGTCCACAGATCAGACAGCTCTTTCAAAATTCGCAGTTTGAGGACATGCTTCAGTGTGATGAAAGAGAAGTGTGGGATGCCTTTTGTCAAGTATCAAGACACATCCTGGGGAATTCCAGGGCTGAAAATTACGAAGACCTCATTACCGACCTGCTTGCTTTGTATCAAAAATTTGGCTGTAATATGTCTTTAAAACTCCTCTTCCTGGATTCTCAGCTGGATTTCTACCCGGATAACTGTGTAAAATTTAGTGATGAGCATGGTGAACGGTTTCATCAAGATATGGCCGTAATAAAGCAACGATACCAGGGAAAGTGGTTCACTTTGAGGCTCGCAGACTACGTTTGGACACTTTTCAGAGAAGTCTCTCTGGTGGACTACAACCGAAAGGCAAGGAGAAGTAAAACGTCATGAACTGGTAACTGATTTCTATTTATGCATGGAAAACTCATGTACATATCTCAAAACTACATTTAATACAAATGTAAAAAAAAAAAAAGAATTACACTATCTATTTTAATTGTACTATAAAAAATTACACTTACTGTTTCGGATTGTATTTACTTCCAAAGAAGAGTAATGTAACGCATGCAATATATATATATGTATATATATGAAGACGTACATAAACACTGTTTGCAATTGGTAAGGAACACTTGCGTGCTATTTCAATGGGAGAGATTTGGTATAAAGTTTGGCAGACTGAAATCAAAATGTCCTAAAAACTGATTTAGAATAATAAAGTTCTTCATAACATGGAAAATTTGTTAGAAACACATATTTTGATTATGATTTTTGATTTTGTTAAGTGTTTGAAGCTCTTCAATTAGCAGCATAAACAAATATTTCTAAGAGAAGAGCATCGAGAGATGCAGGCAAATTATATGATTCTCTCCCATTGAAATAGCATGCACGTGTTCCTGATCAATAGTCAACCAGTGTACCTGCATATTACAAACAAACAATAGCCAATTCAACTTTTTTTATGGTCATATTCTGTTTCAGCACATCTTATTCATTAAGAAATGGCTATTTTTATCTCGGAAGCATGAACTTCATCAAAAAATGTTGTCCAATGTTACCAATCGTAGAAGTACTTGAGATCTCTTGTTGATTTATAACCTAGAAGAGACATGAAGTTTGACGTACCAATATTTATGAGACATAACTTGGAAAGCCCTTCCTCAAACAGTCTGTAAGAGAAGCAGGCTTCTACAGTTTCTTATCGTCAATAGAGTAGTAACCTACTAAAAGGCTTTTAAGTAAGGAATTGTTTATCAAACACTGTGGTAATGTGATGTTCTAAAGCATGAATGTACTCAATTTAAAGAAGAATAAACTGTGATCAGAATCCTACGGCTCAACGTTTTTTAGTTTACTATGTAATCATTGCTACTTTAGCGCGTCAATGAATAAAATGTTTGGCATGATAAATTAAATAGGGATGCCGGTCAAAACGCCGACAATCAAAACACCGACAGGTCAAAACACCGACACCGAAACACCGACAGTTCAAAACGCCGACATGTCGAAACACCGACAATCAAAACACCGACAAATCATAACACTGACAATAATAACACCGACAGTTCAAAACACCGACAATCATAACACCGACACTTCAAAACACCAACAATCATAACACTGACATTTCAAAACACCGACAATTATATGGACTCTAAGCCGGCGAGTAGAGGAACTTTATTCCGAGCGATTACAAAATCACAGTGGGTGGTATGGGGGAAGACAACACCCAACGAATAGATGTGCTTCCCCCTAGCGGTTAACGATGCAACTTTATTCATTTCAATTTCGACCGACGGCAACATATTTTTATTCCGAGATATCGCAACATCTGAGTGGATGGGTGGGAATTGGAATGCATAGAAGTTGGATATGTCGATGCTTATGTGCTGCCCCCAGCGGTGAACAATGGAACTGCATAAATTTTTATTCCCGCATCTGGCAACATATTTTAATTCCGAGCAATGGCAACATCTGAGTGGATGGGTGGGAAGGGGATGCATAGGCGTTGGATATGTGTATGTTCATGTCCCTCAGCGGTGAACGATAGAACTTTATTGATTTTCATTCCGACCGACGGCAACATGTTTTTATTCTGAGCGATGGCAACATCTGAGTGGATGGGTGGGCAAGGGGATGCATAGGTGTTGGGTATGTGCATGTGGATGTCCCCTAGCGGTGAACGAAGGAACTTCATTGATTTCTATTCCAACCGACGGCAACATATTTTTATTCTGAGCAGTAGCAACATCTGAGTGGATGGGTGGAAAAGGGGTGCATAGGTGTTGGATATGTTGATGCTTATGTGCTCCCGCTAGAGGTGAACGATAGTACTTTATTATTTTTATTCCGAGAGTTGGCAACATCAGAATGGATGCACAAATGCGTGGGTGATAGAAGGGTATGACAACAACGAAACGATGCTTATGTGTTGCACCCTAGCGTTGAACTCGGTCATTTGAAGAGGCAACTTCTTCGCTGCGCCGTTCCTTCGACGTCGGATATTTTTTATCGCCGAATTTCTGATTCACGTTGCCCTCTGTTGATTTTATTGTAGCCGTTGTCTTCGTACGATCTTCGAAAAGGAAGGAAGTGCTTCTGAAATGAACAACAACGCTGCTTCTTTTGCTACCAATTTAGCTGCATCAACTTCTCATGGTATATCTCAGGAAAATCTAACCGAACATCACGTTTCATTGGAAGGAAATGAGGTGGCAAAAGTGAGTGATTTCACAGTGGTCTAAGCGATGACCTCTGATCATTCGTCCGAAAGAGGTCCGGGTTCGAGTCCCGGTGAGGCATGGATGTTGTGTTTGTTTTACGGCACTGTCTCTCTCCCTTCGCTGGAACCAATGATCCTAAATTAAGGACGGGCGACTGCTTATAGCCCATTGAGTTGCTCACGGTGGTCGTTAAACCTCCAATAAAAAAAAACAAGAAAGATGACACCGAATTTTCGGGTGTAATAAGCACGTCTTTGAATCCGTTCTGAGGCAAATTAAATTTATCAAAACTATTCAAAGTCAATGGAACCGGTATGGAAAACAATAGTATCTGACGGAAGAAAGAAGTTTTTCAATCGGGTTTTTAATCCCTCAGATATTGCTGTAAACGAAATCGTGAGCTTACGCCCTCTCTTCGCAGACTTATGCGTTAAGAAAGATATGAATTTATAAGAGAAACATTTTGCACAGGTAGCGCTCTCCAACACAGAAATAATTTTTCAAATCGGACTCTTAGAAACAGAGATATCGAAAAAAATAAGATCTGACTTTACGTCCTCTGGTGGTAAAACCATGCATTATTTTCGGAAGAAAGTATTATAAAAAGGTGTTTCGATATGATCGGTATCGGTCAAAGAAAAAAATAATTTAGTGGAGTTTTCAGGATCCCAGGTTTTGATGCAAATACATCAGAAGCAGAAATGAACGCTTATGCCCCCTGGTGACCAAAAAATTCTTTACCAAACATCAGAAATTATATGAAAAATAGTTTCCATCCGGTGTTGTATGGGATACAGGAAGAATTTTTCAAATCGGAGTTCTAGAAGTGTATGTAGATGACTCAGTGTGTGTAGATGAACTGGAGGTAATCAGGGGCAAATGCCTAGACTACATGCAGACATAACTATGGCTGATCCTGTACTTTGGGATAGAATACTAGATTGTTTCCTGGCAGGTGACAGCAAACAATAAATTTATATAAAAAATTATAACTATTACTTCCACAAATTAAATGACAATAAACTGACTTTTTTATTAATATATGGATAATGTTACTTGCCATGGAAACATGATTTTTGTCACATAAAAAGAAATAGCTGGTTCCTAAGATATTGAATTATTCGAGACACAATGCCCTTGAAAATTGTACAGTTTCTTCCATAAGCATCGTTTGGTTGTTATCATTCCCTTCTATCACCCACCCATTTGTGCATCCACTTCAATGTTGCCATCTCTCGGAATAAAAATAATAAAGTTCCATCGTTCAACACTAGGGCAGCACATAAGCATCGACATATCCAACACCTACGCAACCCCCTTCCCACACATCCACTCAGATCTTGCCATCGGTCGGAACAAACATTAATGCAGTTCCATCGTTCACCGCTAGAGGCAGCACATAAGCATCGACATGTCCAACATCTATGCATCGCCCTTCCCACTCATCCAATCCGATGTTGCCATCGCTCGGAATAAAAATATATTGCCTTCGCTTGGAATAAAACTTCATAAAATCCTTCGTTCACCACTAGGGACAGCACATAAGCACCGTTTGGTTGTTGTTATCCCCTTCTATCACCCACACATTTATGCATCCACTCCGATGTTGCCATTCTCGGAATAAAAATTATAAAGTTACATCGTTCACCTCTAGGGGCAGCACATAAGAATCGACATGTCCAACACCTATGCATCCCCCTTCCTACAAATGCACTCAGATGTGGCCATCACTCGGAATAACAATTTATAAAGTTCCGTCGTTCACCGCAAGGGGCAGAACATAAGCCTCGTTTGAAAGTTGTCATCCCCGTCTATCACCCACCTATTTGTGTATCCACTCCGATGTTGCCATATCTCGGAATAAAAATAGTAAAGTTCCATCGTTCACCGCTAGGGTCAGCACATAGGCATCGACATATCCAACACCGCATCCCCCTTTCCAATCATCTACTCAGATGTTGCCTTCGCTCGGAATTAAAATATGTTTCCATCGGTCGGAATAAAACTTTATGCAGTTGCATCGTTCACCACTAGGGGCAGCACATAAGCATCGTTTCGTTGTTGTTATCCCCTTCAATAGCCAAGCCATTTGTGCATCCACTCCCATGTTGACATCTCTCGTAATAAAAATAATAAAGTTCCATCGTTCACCGCTAGAGGCAGCACATAAGCATCGACATATCCAACACCTATGCACCCCCTTCCCACTCATCCACTCCGATATTGCCATCGCTTGGAATAAAAATATGTTGCCACTGGTCAGAATAAAAATGTATGAAGTTCCGTCGTTTACCGATAGGGGTAACCACATCCATCGATTGGGTGTTGCCATCCCCTTTCCCACCCACTCTGTTGTTGCATCGCTCGGAATAAAGTTCTACTCGCCGGACAATTATATTAATCCATATAATTGTCGGTGTTATGGTTGTCTCTGTTAGGATTTGTCGGTGTTCTGATTGTCGGTTTTCTGATTGTCGGTGTTTTGAACTGTCGGTGTTATGATTGTCGGTGTTTTGAACTGTCGGTGTTATGATTTGTCGGTGTTTCGGCCTATCGGCGTTTTGAACTGTCGGTGTTTTGAACTGTCGGTATTTTGATTTGTCGGTATTTTGATTGTCGGTGTTTTGTACTAGAACCATTAAATAGATATAATAGGTAGACCAATAAAAAGAAAGAATGATTTTAAAATACAGTTTTTGGCAAAAAGAACGAAGTACCTCGAGAAATTCCTTCGATTCTGTTAAAACTCAGCATGCATGTACCTTAGGACCGAACATGCACAACATAAAAAAATAACTACCAGTTGATAAATAGTGGCTCGCGGCAGTGCTTGGGGACCGCGCATCGAGGAGGATTTATCAAGAGCAAAGAACAAACGCAGAGAAAATTGTGACAGCGGATAGCGGTTGCATTACCCCCCAGAGCCTATGAGGGTACCTGGACGTAAAATCCGGGAACATTACGAGCAGTTATACACGTTTCGAAGAGGAACTACAATTAGTTCGGTTGACAGAAGCCGCTTGGTCAAATCGCCGTATCGCAAGGCATTTGGGCCGAATCGGCACGGCAGTCGGACGATGTTGGCGCCAATTGATCGAGGATGACATAACACAACGGTTCGCGTTCAGTGAACGGCCGAGGGCACATCAGAAAACGATGATCGAGAGATTGTGAGAGCCAAACGAATGGAACCGAACACGTCACTCCGAACTATACCTGGACGTTTTGCATCGTCTACAGGTATAAAAGTGGCCATCGGGATAAGCGTAATACGATTTCAGGCACGGGGTCTACATCCGATGAAGCCATTCCGTCGCCTATCCTGGCAATCGATAATTTGATGGCCGAGGGCACATCAGAAAACGATGATCGAGTTATTGTGAGAGCCAAACGAGTAGAACGGAACACGTCACTCTGAACTATACCTGGACATTTTGCATCGTCTACAGGTACAGAAGTGGCCATCGGGACAAGTGTAATACGACTTCAGGCACGGGGTCTACATCCGATGAAGTCATTCCGCCGCCTACCCTGGCAATTGATAATTTGATGGCCGAGGGCACATCAGAAAACGATGATCGAGAGATTGTGAGAGCCAAACTAGTAGAACGGAACACGTCACTCTGAACTGTACCTGGACATTTTGCATCGTCTACAGGTACAGAAGTGGCCATCGGGACAAGTGTACTACGATTTGAGGCACGGGGTCTACATCCGATGAAGTCATTCCGCCGCCTACCCTGGCAATCGATAATTTTTTTATATATTTATGAATTATTTCCTACTGAAGAATGAAATTCAATTTTTTCAGGACTGTAACAGTTCTCTTCTTTTCGCTTACAAATTTGATGTCCTCACATCTTTCTTTTTCCATAAAATACAAAACTTTTATTTTATTCAATAAATATTTCTTTTGGTTTTTATTTTCAGAATTTATAGAGAAATGTTTCTTTTCCAGCTAGATCTGGTTCATGAAACTCAGTTATTGGTTCACGAAAATATAGTGTTGTATTATGCATCCGAACCTTTTTTTAGCACAATTTCCTATTCATTTTACATTGTAACATCGGAAACATTTCTCACATTATGATTGCGTAAGATATAGCTGTGGTTTTGCTATAAAGTCGGAATGAAGTCGAGATCTACCTACTTTACGGGCAGCGGACAAGAAGATATTGTTAAGCATGCACGGCCTTAAAAGGAAAACTACTCCTGTCTATACTCCTCCCCTGTAGCGCATTAGCCTAAGCGCTGGATTCTGCCAATTTATCCGAGGTGGGTGCCAGTTCGAGTGCCGTGAGGCATGATATTGTATTGGTCTGGCGGCACCGGCTATCCCTCTTCCGCGGAACCCGTGGCCCTAAATCAGGGACGGGAGATTTCTTATAACCCATCGAGTTCCTAACAGAGATCTTTAACTCCTGTTAGCAACTAAATAAAAAAAAACTCTTTGTACATTGAACTTTACTTGTACTAGTTTGCACTTGGTACATTGTTTTGTACAACCAAACAAACAAAAAACTATTTGTACATTGAAAACGCGGCATATTAGCGGATTGTTTTTCACTGTTTTGAGATGCGAACTTAAAAAAATCATCACTTTGCTTCCCACATAAAAGCACGAAGTAATATTGTAACAAATAGATACATAATAAGAATTTTGTTTTTGGTAAAACACGCAACCGATAACTAATATTTTTAGTTTTTATTGTGCTTGTTATTCTAGTCTGAGCCGTTGTAAATTTTAAAAAGGACAGTTTCTTAGAATTTTGTTTAATAATTTATTGTTTGACGTAGAACTCTAGTGTAGAGAAATTCTCGACGATCACCGAAAGAAATTACCAGCTCATCTATAGATTTCGTTTCTCGTGATTTGAGAAAATTGGGTTTAACCTTCCAACGCTGATGGTGTCGACGGAAATACTGTAGCTAGAAAACACAGTTACAGAATTAAAAAAATAACCTTTTGGGGAATATAGATATATGTATTTCATATGCTACTACAGAGAGAGAGAGAGTAAGCATCTTATTATACAGTATGCCACAAGCATCCTATTAGCACTTTCCTCTTATGAATGTATAACTACATTTATAAACGAAAACTATTATGAATACTTCGCTTTACAGTTTTAGGACTGTTCACACATCATTCCATTTCAGGTCCCTTTCCGTAAGGTATTTACAAAGTAAATAAACTTTGCAGAAGAGATGTATGCGTAATGTGTGTGTTGTTTGCACATCACCGTAATGTGTTTTATTGTCAGGGTTTACCGAAAGTCTGAGCAAAATTTCCATGAACAGACAGAAAAAAATCGGATCAAATAATCATCATCATTATCGTCATCAATAACAACAGTTATCAGTTGACTGCTGGATGAAGGTTTCCCCAAGTTTCTTTCACAAATGTCTATCTTACGCCAGTCTCCTCCATATCATTCTCACATGCTTTCGAATTTGATCCACCTATCTCCCATGTGGTCTTCTTCTGTCTTTTCTTCTCCCTTGGAATCCAGTCTAGAATTTCGGTTGTCCATCGGTGGTCTATTCTACTGGCAACATGTCCAACCCACTGCAATTTCAGGAATTTTACTCTGATCATGATATCTTCTACTCTTGTCATTTTCTTTATCCACAAGTTCCTCTTCTTATCTTTCCTGGTTACACCAAGTATGCATCTCTGCATGCTTCTTTTAGTTTGTAGTCTTTGTATGTCTTTTGTAGTTTAGGTCCACGTCTCTGCTCGGTATGTATGCACTGGAAGGATGCATTGATCAGATAATTTTCTTTTAAGGCATAATGGTAAATTCCTTTTAAAAATTTAATAGTTTCTTCCAAAAGCTCTCCATCCAAGTATTGCTCGCCGATAAATTTCTTCATCAATGTGAGCTTTGCTTTATGTCTGCTGTCCAAGGTAGATGTCGGTTTTCTCCAGCTTTTCCCCATCAATCGATAAATCTTCATTTTTTATAAAAGCATTGTACATCACTTTTGTCTTCTGAAAGTTTAATTTTATACTCCCTTCTTTACTCTCGCCAGCAAGTTCCTGGATCATACCCTGCAGATTTGAAGGGGCAGTTGCAAAAATAACTACATCACCAGCAAAAAGAAGGCGAGTTAAATGATCTCCATTTGCTTTTATCTCTTTGTTTTCTAAATTCCGTGATCGAAAGACATTTTGCAATGTGGGAGATACGGTGTAACTTAGTCTCACTCCATTTCCAATTTTTATTGGTGATGTATCCTCAAATAACCAAACATTCGCACTTACATGGATCAGGTAATATTCATCATTAAATGTTTCTCGTCAAAATATCTTCTTCATGGTATTCCTTAAGTTGCACGAAATTTCAAGAATGCCACAATGATACGCAAAAAATAAAGCGGTTGAAAAACGTTTGCGGCGCCGCTTGAAAATCTGTTTGATAACGAGTAACCGAAGGTATTTTTAATAAAATAATTTTGATGTAATATTATTTATATCAGTAGTACCAAAATCTATTCCATTCATTTTAATTTTAAATATTTTCTGCACATTGCAGTATGTTTAATTTCATCATTGCAAATTGAATTATGTTTGATTTTATCATTGCAAATTGCAATATGTTTGATTTTATCATTGCAAATTGCATTATGTTTGATTTAATCTCTGCAAATGGTATTATGTTTGATTTTATCATTGCAAATTGCATTATGTTTGATTTTATCAATCAACGTTTTGTTCAATTTGGAGCATAAATACAAAAAAACCGTTTCATTCACAGTATGTGAAAGCAGTTAATTTTTAACAAGCATGTCTTTTACAAAATCAAAAGATGATTCGTATTCCAAATTTTTATTGGGATTCTCAAGAATATTTTCTGCATTTTCGTAATGAAATGTATTTTTGCTTTACCTGAATGTTGAACAGCTTTAATCATATCAAAACATCACGAACTAGTTGTTTTTACACAATAATTAAGCCAAAGTAACATCATGAGTCTCTTAGTGTTTTTTAGTCATTTCCTTCCAATTGCTTTAATATGCTCAATCCATAGTATTAACTGATACAGAATTGTAGTGTT
This sequence comes from Macrothele yani, assembly GCA_039090855.1. NCBI lineage: Eukaryota > Metazoa > Arthropoda > Arachnida > Araneae > Macrothelidae > Macrothele > Macrothele yani. The sequence goes on from CM077021.1 coordinate 57,672,635, forward strand.
GTATAGGAAGAAAATGTTTTTAGAATGTTCTATAATAAAAAAAAATTATATCGACTGACGGACTCGAATAATAAAGTGTCCTATATCAGTGATACAACTACACACACCTGATTAAAACAACTCAGAAAAATTCATTGCAGAAAAGATATTCTGTATAGTTCATTCGTTGACACATATGTATACTGCTACAAAGGACTGGCTCTCATTCACATAATCTCTGCCAGATTACATCTCATCAAAATGCATTTCACCAATCTGATTCTGAATATGAAAAACAGAAACAGTATTTTCTCCTAATTTATACAAAGAAGAACCAGCAGTTCCAAAATCATCATGTAATTTACAATGAAATTATCTTCAAAGTGGATCAAAATTCTTACATGGAGAAATTGTGGTAAAACCCATCCCCCCAGATGAAAAATGAAATAACTCCACCTATGGAATGCAGTATTAAAGCGAAACATCTCATTAGTGTGCCAAAGTGCTTTTAAAAACCTACTGTCTCAAATGAATAAATTCAGGAACATGTACTACAAGAGCGGTAATATTACAATAATGTTAAAAGTTATTTCTTAAAAGTTCCATCGCTACCGTGAACCAACAAAGCCTAATTACAAGTGAAGGGTTGTTTTATTTAACTCAATTTTAATTTTAATTAAATTACATATATCATTTTAAAAATAAAAAACTGAAACCAGAAGGATTTTCGTTTTAAATGAAAAACGCAGAAAAGCAAGAAAAGAAGCACCTTGAAACTTCCAAAATGGGGCAAAATTTTAAACTGGGAAGACGAAGAAAATTTCATCCCCTCATGACATATAACACTTGCTTTTCGATGAGATTATATTATCTTCATCACGAATGAACCGATTCCTTTTTTTCTGTTCCCATATCATCGTTGAATGATTTGCATGAATATACTTTTCTTTTAAATATATTTGATTCGCAATGTTTTCAGATTTGAATTTTAGCTTTGTTATTTTTACGGTTAATATTTCCAAATCAGAAATTGAATGTCTTACTTTTAGAGCATATTTGTAAATCTAAACAAATTACGGGTGCAACTTCCAGCCTCAATAAAACTCTTTATTTTTTAATTGCATTTTTAGTTAGTTCATTAAATGTTACTGTATATATACGTAAAAACAAATCTTCAAATTGCCTGATAAAGCAGGATGTAAAAAGCATGTAATTTGGAAGATTATTGAAGAAATATTTGTATCTTTAAAACCATTGTCAAAAAAAGCAGTGCTCCGCGTTCAAAACACAAGCTTCATATGAAATTGCCCTAAATTTTTCGGATTGAATCCTTCGACTTTTATTGCCGCTACGAAGTGATGTTGATATGAACTTTATGCCCATGATATTTTCTAATTTTAATTACACACTATATGTACCCTCACCTTGTGGTACAAACGTTTTCTGTGAAACGTTATCTTGTGTTATGACAAACGTAAAAGTAGTTTTGAAAACACGAAACTTTACAGATTTCTTTGAATAAATTCTTCACATATATCTGTTATAAACAAGCCAGTAAAAATCTGATAACATCTCGCGTTGTATAAACATAGATAAAAGTACTACCTTTGAATTTGAAATTGTTGAGTTCTAAGATTTATAATTTTAGCTTAGCGCTTTCAGCTCAAAGTCAATCTACATACGATGGGCCAATTTGGCAGAAAAATTATTCTAATTGCCGTCGCGCTCTGCCTCTTCCCTATAAAAAATTTATTTCGAATTTTAAAATGAGTTGTTTTTTCCCCAGCATCTCGTGCTGCATTAGGCGAGTCTTTTAAAATATTATCTTGAATTTTCCAATTTATTGCAGATGTCATTTGCTTCAATTCAAAAAACATTTGTACACTCACGGACAATGAAGTTTAAGCACCTAGAAGAAAACATGCTACAGCCGTAAAACTTTGTAAATAGCTAGAGTGCGTGCTGCTATGCAAATGATCCACGTATTCTTTTTTTTTTTTTGATTGGAGGTTTAATGACCACCGTGAGCAACTCAATGGGCTATAAACAGTCGCCCGTCCCTAATTTAGGGTCACTGGTTCCAGGGCAGGGAAGGGAGAGAGCCAGTGCCGTAAGACAAACACAACATCCATGCATCACAGGGATTCGAACCCGGACCCCATTCGGACGAATGATCAGAGGCCATCGCTTAGACCACTGCGCCACTGGGGCGGCAAATCCACGTTAGGAGCAAGTGCACTTGACTGCATACCCTGTGGTTGCTCTCCAAGAACGAACCGGCAGCCTTATAAACCGGCGTGTAGACGATGTCCCATGAAAACGAAAAGCACCGGCCGACGCAAGCAAGAGTACAAAATGAAAAGGATGCCGGGTAGGCGGCAGAGACTTTGATTTACACAAATTAGGGAATCAGAAAGGCCTGATCATCGGCCTGAAACCCGCAGTGTGGTCAGCGCACCGCATAGCCCGACACGTGGATCGTTCTGACAACACCTTCCAAATGTGTTAGGAGCAGTGGACACGTGACGGCACTGCCACAAGGCGGAGCCGCCCCGTATGGACTAAGAGGACCACCGGTAGAAAGGATCGACGGATCGTGCGACAGGCATGAACGGATCCCACGGGGAAACCGTCCACTATACAGGTAGATGTAGCGGCTCCTGTGTGCCCAAGAACGATTTCACGATGCTTCGCGGAACCCGAAAATGCGATACCAGCGCTCCTTACGTGTACTACTATTAAGATTGAAATATCGTCTTTTGCGTTTACTGTGGTGCCAGACCAGATCAACGTGGAACGCCGCTGACTTGCGACGTGTGGTGTTTTGCGATGAGTGCCGCTTCGTTTTGGGGACAGATGATCATCGTGTCCGGGTGTGAAGTCCCCGGGTCAACGGCACTGTCACAACCTCTCTATCGAGCGCCTGACCTCCAAATTGAAGGCATTATGGTGTGGGGAACCATAGCCTAAGATAGCCGATCAGCTGTACTAGTGGTACCTGGATCATTGACGGGTCACCGGTATGTGGATAAGGTCCTACGGCCTCATGTGTTCCCATTCCTTGCCGTGATTCCAGGGGCGCTCTACCAGCAGGATAATGCCCGTCCGCACACGGTTCGTGTTGCTCAGGACTTCGTACGTCATGTTCAGACACTCCCACGGCCTGCCCGCTCGGCGCACATGCCCACTAACGAGCATGTGTAGGACCAATTGAAACACGGGCTCACTCTCCTGTATTTGGGGCACACGGTCCAACATGTGTGTGCTAGTCTGCCGCAGGATAACATCAGGCGTCTGTTTGACTCTATTCCGGTCTGTGTTGCAGCACGCATCGACGCACGCGCCGCTCCGACGCGCTATTCAAGGTGACCGGACTCCGTGCCACAGATCCCTATGTAATTGTCTTGCTGCTCTGTTTTTGCCATCATGTATATCATTGATCTGTATTATTACGCCCATACAATTTCAGTTCAATCGGGTGCTTTCTCCTTGGTGCTCAGATTTCAGTGTTCACGAGTTTTAATAAATAAACGAATAAATAAATAAATAAATAAATAAATGTTTACCCTGCCCTTCCACGAGTCACCGCTCTATCAATTTTCAAATGCTAAAAATTGAAAACAAGATATCTAAATTTGTGTTTGTGAAATATTTCTTTCTTTGTTTAAGAGATCCATGAGTTTCATTCACAGCGATTTCAGATAAGCTTTCGATGATTAGCTGAAACAAATCAGTACTGCCAAAGCGTACATGCTCCCTTCCATTCATTTCTTTGGCTTCTAATATAAGATCTACTTGTTACTGGGAGGTATTCTTTCTTATCTGTCCAATAAATTACTTTCTTACGTAATTCTCATAGTGTGAGAGTATAAACTATACCTAACGGAAAAATAGGCTAATAAATTGCGTAATTTCAAACGCCAATGCTATATATTTCGATCGAAAAATTCACGACATGCTCTATTGGCCAAAACTACGTATACGGAATTTAACGTTCTTCGCTGTGGTACAGAATTTTTCTGAGCAAAAGATTCCATGTTTAAAAAATATTATTACAAGGATATTCAAACAATAAACATATGTAAAATAAATATAGTAGAATATTATACATACACTTCTGAGCTTTTAAATAGAAAAAGTAATTAGTCCAGTCAAATGTGCTTAGTGCGTGAAACTAAGTCTTCGTCATTTTAGAAGATAAAGCTTTCACACGAACTTTTTTGCAAAGGACTCATTCTACTATGTTTACTTTGGTCTTGAAAGTTGGTTACGAAATCCAAAAGTTTGCGTTTTGTGGATTGTCTTCGCTCTTGGAATGCCCCTTTCAGAGGCTGAAGAAATTTAAACAAGACCTGATGATTCCGACAAAATGTATTCTAGAAATTCATAAAAACTTTGATGTCTCATCAAATTTGGGAGAAGGTGGTAAATATGAATATACATTTACGTACAGTTCTCGATGATCCCGAAAGACATTTTTGGATCCAGCTCGAAGCTTGTATCATTCCTCTCACACCAGTTCGTCTGAAAGAAAAAAAATCGATATTCTTTCAGGTTGCGCTCATGTTTACAGACTACCTTAGACATTTTTTTCTATACGATGCACCTTCCTACTTTGTAACACATTAAGAAGAGGCGTTAATAAGATGGTTAACACTGACCAACCAAATTCTAATAGTTTAAACCCACAACATCCCTTGGTCATAATTTACGTTAAATTAATATCATCATATCTGTCGTGTCCATGAATCTGGTTGTAAAGTATACCTACATTTTTTTATTCTCTTCTGTTATATACCTGTGTTTTCGTATTTTTGTGAAGGGTGATTCTAAAATAATTGGCCAATCTTCGGGAACTTACTATTCCGCTGGGTCTGATGAAAGAAATGACATTAAAACATAGCGCTGAAAACAGTTTTATTTCAGGATAGACAATATATTCGCTCAACGAATGCTTCACAAGTGACTATCGGTATACAGGTTTGCTTGAACAAAATCTTAATGAAGATAAAAATGAAAATGAAAAATTAAAAATAACCAAGACCTGATAAAGAATTTTCTGGCATTGTTATTTAAATTTGTTATATTTAGCATTTGAAGACACATTAGACATAAAGTTCACACATGAAAATTTGTAGTTTTGTTAACGACACTTCAAGAATGCCTATGTTAATAAACGATGCGGAAATAATACTTTCAGTAAATTTTCATAGAAATTCTGTTATATATATACTTTTCCTTGGGTAAAAATTGCTTATCATGATACATTCCGTAAATTGAAAGGACGACTTTAATTATGCAACCCTGTAATGTATACAGACACTGAAAAGAGATTTTCGAATTACATGTGACTTGCGTAAGTGCAGCAAAGGACAACCAAAATGATTAGAAAGTCCCTATTTATTGTTTTGGTTTAGTTCATGCCTTGCAGTTCATTCATTTGCGTTTCACGCATTTCTTAGCATGCGCAGAACAGCCGTTGAAAACGAATTATAAAATTTTGCATGTACTTCTAAGCATAAACGTATATGATTGCTATGAACAGAAAAAACTTTTCAAAACCCCTTCCAGCCGCTAGAATTTTTAATTATTCATACAAAGCGGAGGCCCCAGCTTCGGTCTTTTGAAAATAGATCATCTTACCCCGTACACACAGCAATTTACGGTATACTTCCTAAAACTTTCTGAAAAGCTGCAAGCTCTGTTTTACTTCCCCATCAGAGTACTAACCCTGCACTACCGCTCATTCCTGGATATCTACGTCGTCACGGTGATTTTATGCGCTAGCCTGCTTCAGTATGAAAAATCTTTAAGTATGCTAAATTCGTTATTGAACTTGAAAAACCGAAAAACGGAGGTGTTGAAACATACTTTTGTGCAAAACGTTAGGAAGAAATGGAAAAGGAAATATGTGCCGGATATAATTTCAGCACCCAAACACAAATTAACCCAGCACAATATTTGCGAACGATATCAAAAGGACATACGTAATAATGGAGTCTGGTTTGAGTGACGTGAGAACAAAATGTGCTAATGCAGTTCAATAGCAATCCGTTGAAAGTACGTCAGATGACTTTTTCGATTGTGATTGTTGTCTGCTAGAGACGACGCAATTGCCCATTGAAAACAAACATATCGATGATTTTACTCGTGGTTGAATAATTGGGAGGATGAAGAAGTGGCGAACTGTGACGGATGTAGACCAAGAGTTGCTCTATTACCCATAGCATCGTACAGCGTGTATAGCCGGCCTCCAGGAATCCAGGTACAGCTTTACGAATGACAGACCGGTGGTAGTCTTTCAATACAAACCAACCTTAGTGGGGACCTTTATCTGTTCCTGAATGCCAAAGGGATCGACAACAGCAGCAAGTCACCTTGCAAAACAACTGAACATGCGCACAAGACGCCCAAAATCGCGGTTTACCGAAGCTGGGCGTCAACACAAATGCGGAGTGTTTGTCCGACAACTAGTACGCTGTATTCCCTTAGAAACTGTTCACCGGCACCGCCGTTTACAGTGGTCCGGAAAACTTTTGAGCTGGTCAGAAGAACACTGAGGTACGGTATTCTTGACTAATAGAGTATATTTAATCTCTCTATCTATTCTGGACGTCATCAATCTGAGTTGAGTGCGGCACACGTTATCAACCCAAAAGCAGCAATGGAAAGGATACATAAAGCGGCCGTGGTGTTCTTATACTGTATGTTGGTGAAGGATGCATTATGATCGATGGACATACGGAGTTCTACATACCGAAAAAATGTACTGTAACCAGTGCGCACTGCTTTAGTGAGGTAATACTTCCTCATGTTTTTTCTGTTATGAAGGGCCATTTGCCAACGATTTGTGTTAATAGACGATAGCTCCACACCGCTAAGTACAGTGGCTATTGATGCGCTGCTAAAAGTGAAGGCATATTGGTCGTATATACATGCTGCGCAATACCCTGCATGTATACCCTACCTAAGTCCCATAGAACACCAGTGGGATGCTCTGTTAAAACGCGTTGCTGGACGGTGTGATATGCCGGAAAAAGTAGAAGTTACCGCAATACCTCAGAGATGACCCAGTGCTAAGTACGAGCAGATTGCTCAAATCATGCATCAACATTAAAGGTGATCATATCCCCCCTACTTAGAGACTTAACTTTCCTTTGTATCGTTTTTGGCAGTGATGTGTATATCATGGCACCCAGTTCTATGTAGCCAGTTCTGAATAAGTTCCACTCTCTCGTTATCTTCATTTGTGTCCGTGTTGTTTTCGTTATCATTTCGGTAATTAACGGAGTTCTTACAGTTTGTATTTCACATATCCAGGCCTGTCCTGTGCGACTCTAGAAGTCTAATCCTGGCTCGTCCTAAGGTTTGCACACCTGCTTATGTTGATATCTAAAATATTTCCTTGCTCTGAAAATACCACGGGAGTTCAAAAATAATCTTACATAATCTTATACACAACGAAAAATACTAATCAGTATTTGAACTTTTCGCTAAAAAAATGGCAGACACAGCTAGAATTCAATACTACAATTCATCTCGTGGCAGATAATTAAAGTCACTTCTTTTACAAATTAATTATTCTGTCTATCTACTTATCTAAACGAGAGGATGAAATTTATGCAGAATACGAAATTAAGAACAAAAGTTACAGCCGGTAGAAGCACGGAGAGATTTTTGCTGCTACGGGAAGCAAATCCAAACCAGGCACCTATTTCCGGGACTGGCTGAGGTGAACTTGCATTTTGTAAAATAATGAAGCTTTAAAAAAATTATATGAAATGCACTGCTAAGATTTGAAATCGATACGCTGAGTGGTGATGATTGAAGAGAAAAAAAAAGAATGGCTGACAATGTTCAATCTAAACCACCATAGTACACTATGATTCCAATTAAGTGCAAAATGAGTGCACTTCATGGTGTTAACTTCGTGATCAACGCGATCGCTTTTCAATTTTTATACAGTATATATTTCATATGCGCTGAAAGTTCATACAAATTATAAAAAAAATAACTGTTGCTTAGGCATCAGTAAATGAATTCGAACAAAGCGGCATCGACGCCAAAGCTTCCCCGGTTTTTGCAATACCTTAGAAATAAGACCCTGAAGTTTTGCATAAATTAAAACCACACTCCCTTGGTGATCGTTTTACATTTGTGAACACACCTACTTAGTGTTTACACAGAGACACCCATGCAACTCTACAATTATTCTTTGGTCGCACAGCAGAGGAATTAACTACAGAAATATTCCAAGGTCTTTGCACCCCATTTGGCACGTTGTTTTCTCTAGTGAACAGTTTAATAGTAAAAAAAATACTGACCAAGTCATGATTGTTGTGGTATACTTTAGAAAAGGCAGGATGAAATAAACACTGCTTAAAAGCTGAAACACGATGACTGTACCGTGCAACGTCTGTAGAATAAATCGACACAATACAATAATCATTTGTAGTGTGCTTATATGAATATGCAAAAAGATACGTAAAAACTTGATTGCGACATTCCTAAAATTCTTCAATGACTTGATAAATCTTTTTTATCTGTACATGCAATATATCTTATTCCTGGTTTTTATTATCATTATGCGTGATAGTTTAAGAAAAAAATCAATTCTTAAATATGTTCTGCATAATCAAACGTGTATTATACCAGGGTATTAATTCAGTAAAAGCAGAATTAGAATTGCTTAAAGTTGCAGTACATAATTTGTAAAATGTGTTATACTGTATATATGATTAGCAAAATATATTCTTCTATTAAAACGATGCCTAATTTTTTGAAAAGTTAAACACCTTTCACTAGTTTCACATTTTTCTCAACTTTCATTTCGTGCTTTTTGAACTTCCGTAGACAGCATGCAAATAATATTAGAATGTCTCTCTGCAAAATCAACTGAACTTGAATGAATAGTATTACAATATAATTCATGCTCCAGTGTTCTGATTTAAGGCAACATAACTGAAATGACGCTACCGACCAGCGATTTATTTCCGAAGTAGGAGTTGCGGCTCTCCTAAATTAATTAGGTTTGAGAAATACTTCCACTAAAATTTATAGACCTACTTCCAAGTTAGTAGATTCTGCTTTATGTCCGAAACCCACAAAGCTCCTAAGGATTTGCGTTATGAAATGCATGAAATCGTATTTCACGGATTGTTCTTATTAATATTATTTTACAAAAACATGACTGAATGATTTTATTTACATTTTGTTTCAATGAATTTATCTCCTACTTGGTAATATGTAAAAAAGACGGATATTCACACCATTGTGTCAAGGCTAACACAACATCAATTTGGTAATAAAAAAATATAGGGGCCTAGGCTCTCCGATAGGTCAGAATCAGAAGGAAATCTTTTAGTAAGAAAATATTGAACCCTCGATTTAACCGCCTTCACCATCTTGCCGTTCACAAGAATCCTTTGCAGGCACTCTGCTGTTTGTGCTAAGTAATTATTGGCCTTGATGCCATAAATGCTTACACAGTCGTTTCCTATACATCAAATGTCAGATGCATTACGACTTTCTGTGTTTGTAAAGATTAATAATCTACCTACTTCGTAAGGTACGCACTCCTTGGAAGATCACAAACAAAAGAATTGGGGTTGACTAGCAGACGAGATTGTTCTACTGCATTGATTTGCACAAAAGCAAGGTAATAACTAAACTTGCTAAGCGTGTGATGGACAGATTTCCACCATCCCCACTTAGAAAGAGATTATGTTTTTCCTAACTTAACTAAGAGTGAATAATAAATTTGGACCAGACAGTTTCAGTCTGTGCTGTGTCTGTTCACTCAGTTACCTGAGTAAGATTTTTGTTTCATTAGCTAATCTGAAAAGTAGTAACAAGGAAAGTACATGATTTTACTGCTTGAAAATTCGATAAAACTCTTGCATAAGGTTTTAGATGTAATAAAAAGGAGCCTACATTAAATGTGATACTTCGCAATCGATTTGATAGAAGGAAAAATTGTGTTAAAGCTTTGTCGTAGAGCAGAGGCTGCTAGGTAAGCATCTGTGAGGCAGCAACTTTCGATATGTTCGTGCGCTTATTTCTACTAGAATTCCAGTGTGGTGGCGTTTTGAATGTAACAGTGCGTGCGAGGGAAATAGTCCAGCATGTAAGTAGCCTTAAAGCAATGTGCATGAGGTTGCGTAAAACAGAAAGTGTATAAATCTGAAATCGAAGGCACGGCAAGGTTTTCATTCCAAGATGACCAGTCGAGTATTGCGTACATAGAATTGGGAGAAAAATACACACAGTTCTGGGGATATGTACACTCAATAGACAACACATTCGAAGTAAGTGTGATATGCAGTTGATATGGACATTCCCGGCACAGAGTGGAACACACCCAAAACGAACGCAGGCGATAAAAAGGCTGACAGCAGCGCTTCACGGAAGGTACCGTAATCGACGAAGATGGCTACATATCGTGATATAAGCGACTCTGATCTTTGACACATTGTCGTCGCAAGACAGCTGGACCATTCTACCGTCCAAGTGGTAACAACCTTAGGGTCCCTAAGGCAACCGTGTTCAACGTGTGCAGCTATACGTTTGGACGTACCAGCGCTCGGAGAGCAAGTGGCCCACGATCATACGCCAACGATGACCGCTGTCAACATGGACTATACAGGTTCGTAAACACCGACCTCTTGGCAACGGCTGGGCATCACGTCTTGGTAAAACAACTGACGCGCAAGCAGCATCAGTGAGCGAACAGTACGACGCACGCTGCATAATCTGGTGTATTGGAGCCTACAACCTACCCGTGAGCCTCTGCTGACTTCTCATCATCGGAAATTACGCTTCGCCTGGTATCCAGAACATCACATGCGGACCTCTGCAGAGTGGCGACGTGTCATGTGGTTAGATGAATCCAGTTTTCACATATACCGTGCTGCTGGAAGAGTATGGGTGTGATATTCACAGCATGAGCCCATGGCCCTGCCGTGCCAGGTCTGCTCAGTGATGATTCGGGGAGCCTTCTCGTGGGACACATTAGGTCCGTTAGTGTGCCTGTATAGGTCCTTAACTCTTTCGCGATACCAGGATATTCCGTCTAATATCCTACAAGGTTTCATGGCATTTGCGTATCCTGCACCCTCAGGTCTGTATCAGCAGGACTATGCGCTGCCCCACTGAGCCGTCGTGCATGCGATGGATTTGTGTGGGTCTTATTCCTTCGAAATTCATTCCAGATAGTCACGCTCTGTACAAAAAACTCTCTAATATTCTAACGAAAACTAATGGATGGAATTGCGAAATTCATTTGATGGAATTCTGTGGATCACATTCCCTCGAAATTAATTCCACATGTCACGCTGTGGATGGAAACTTTTATGCAGGACAACTGCAGGAGGTCCATGATGCTCTGTGCGAACTCTACTTAGTGCTCATAAACAGGAAGTGGCCGTGGCTGAAATTGGGCATGGTCCCAACTCCACCCTTCCCAGTGGCCTAACGAAAACTACAGGAATTTTAATGGGTCGAGCTCGTACCCTATCCAGCATACAACCCGAAGCTTGATTCATTTGACTATCACTTCCTTATCTTGCTGTCACGTTTCCTAAAAGAACAGCTGTTTGCTTAAGCTGTGGATGCGTAATCTGGCATCAGAAATCGTCGGTGCGTGATATCGACCGGATGGTGGTGCATTACTGTCGTAGTTCTGCGGGAACTTTGACAAAGTACCACGGAGAGTAGTGCTCTGTACTGCTTAGATTGAAAAAGACGTGTATGTTTTTATTTATCATTAAATATTTAGATGCGTACGGCCAAACTTTTCACGTTCCTTTGCGTGTCACTCATGTGTTACTTGAACCACCTATCTCACTCGTATAAACCTAATCGTTTCATGGAATGAATTATGAATAATAATCATGAGCTGAGAGCAGTGTTTATGAACATGAAATTAGTCGTCTGTCCTTTACTAAAATAACCATTCCATGCCCTTTGTGACCAAGGAAAACGGTTATCACGTCAATTAATAGAAGAAAGCAAACGCCTATATTGCTCAAGGAGAACAAAAAAAATTAAGCATGTTGAGACATTCATGGGAAAAATGGATGCATTGTGAAGAAAAATTTTTATGACTGCAAAGTTTCGAGGATATTTGATCTAATGCTAAAACGCAGGATTCAACTGAAGTATTATTTGTTTCAAAGCGCTTTAATTTGTATGTTAATAGTGTTTAGTATTAAAAAGGCATGGGATGTCAAGGATTCCACATTAGTTGGAAGGTTTGACAAAGTAGAACATGTCAGAACGTCGGATATGATCATGACCGGGTAAATTGAACTTACTACTTTTTATTTTTCATTCCGCCTCTCCTACATAAATTTTATTCCGCGCTTATACGAGGGCGATAAATAGAAAAGCAGCAGAAAACAACATTTACTCCAAAGTATGTTCAACTCCGAGGAAGACCAACTGTTAATTTATTACAAAGTACATTTCCGGACTGAAATGCGCTGAAATATGTGAATATGAAAAGATGTAAGTTTTTGGTTGATTAGTTAATATGTTTCTGGTGTAAATGTCTCAACTATCAAAATAGAATCACACACCACGGCTTTGCCTTACAATTCAAAATGAATGTAGAAGGCCGAAGCATTCCCACGTAACATCTTCAACATAAAATTCTTCACATATTTCCCAAGTACAATAGTATTTCCAAGTACAATAGTTATCTTTGCATATTTCTCAAGTACAATAGTTATCTTTGCATATTTCCCAAGTACAATAGTTATCTTTGCAGTCAACCAGAATAAGAGTATTGTTTTGCATTTAAATTGTGTTTGAGAAATTAATTTACTAACGCTTCTCTGTAAAAAAATTCCAGCTTCATTAAAAGATTGATGGTACTTAAAATTACATGCTTACCATAATGAGATTACATACCTGGTTTAAAGTTGAACGAAAGATGGAAATAAAAATGGTATTACTCAGGAATTCCGTGGGTACTTGGGAAATATGTTAAAACCAGGGAAACAAAAGTAATAGGACGCCTCCACATAACTTTTCGGTTGAAAAACTGATCGATGACCCAGAGCACGCAACCATCAAAGAGGGTTATATAAACATAAAGAGGTAACTGGAATTTCAGGACCTGGCAAAAGGCCTTTAAGGAACCTCGAAACTTTGCATGGTATACTCAAACTTCTTTAACAAAATCAAAAATTCTATCATTTTTCAAATTTTAAAGTAAACATTTTGTCTTGAAAAATGCTTTACAAATAAAATTTATCAAAAGAGAAGCTGCATATCATCGGCAGAGATTGGAAGGTTTTTGACATTGTCTTATTTTCCTTCTTAATTCCAATACAAGCAGCTATGTCTAAGTTAGTTGAAAGCATTTGTCGATTAGGTAGTGTCAGGCCAGAAAAAATTAAAGAAATCTCAACAGTTCTCAGCTTCGTCACCAGGAACACGTTCTTCCGATTTAAAGACAATACTTACAAGGAAAATAGTAAAGCGCCTATTACATCATTTTTCACTTCGGTGTTAGGTGAGGCTGTGCTGACAACTTGGAAATAAAATGCTGAATGAATTTTCATGGAAACCGTCGTCGTGACTGAGACACGTGCATATTTCTTTGTATCTGAACAAAATAATGACGACCTTCATTTTTTATAAATAAAATCAACCATATATCATCATCATCACCGTTGTCAAACATTATCAATCCACTGCTGGATGAAGGTCTCCCCTAGTTTCTTCCACAACGGTCTGTCTTGTGCCAGTCTCCTCCATGTTACTCCAGCATACTTTCGAATTTTATCCACCCATCTCACATGTGGTTTTCTTCTGTGTCTTTTCCTGCCTCTTGGGATCCAGTCTAAAATTTCAGATGTCCATCGATGGTCTGTTCTTCTGGCAATATGTCCAACCCATTGCCATTTCAGGTATTTTACTCTGATCGTGATGTCTTCCACTAACGTCATTTTTCTGATCCACGAGTTCCTCTTCTTATATCTCCTGGTTACACCAAGCATGCGTCTCTCCGTGCTTTTTTGAGTTGTCTGCAGTCTTTTTATGTCTCGTTTAACCATTTGTACTCGATATTAAATTCAACATAAAAACAGAGGTGGGTAAGTTTTTCTTTTCCTGTGAATACCTACACACGTGCAATTTCTTTTCTAGTGAAGTTGTTTGTTATATCTGATGCTCAGTTTGTAGGTTAGATCAATCGAAAATCTAAGACAAGAAACACTCCTCATTTCAGTCGTTTAGCAAATATTTCAGGTAATTTATTTAAACAACTTCCAGTATTCACGTAGAGGACATGAGTTTTTTTAACTAGAGCCCACTGAAAGGCTAAAAATTTAATTGCACATGTACTTGAATAAAATTACTGACCTTTTGAAGATGAAAATACATATAAGTATTTTTAATATATTATACCAAAAATCATGAATCCGTATGCATTTAAATTTGTAAGTAAAGATAATTAAAAACTTGTACCTAAATACAGGCTTAAACGGAGTGTCCAGTATAAAATATGGTTTTCATCTCTACGCAGTACTGCATTTTAGAAATCGGTATAAAAGAATATCTATATCTTTGAAAAATATTTTGAACTCGACTTCCTCATTTAAATGATAAATAATTCACAAAACTTCTAAATGATTTTGAAAAGATAACACATTGATTTCCTAATGTTATTATGTTGAGTTAAACAGCAAATCCCACGTGGGTAATCTTATTATTAGATGTAAAAAATATTCCAATGTCCGCATATTTGTCCTTTTGTTTCGAAGACTAAGCAACTCCAATGATTTTTATGACTTTCTCGGAAACGAAGAAATTTTCTATAATCATTTAAATGGGTTGACTCGTATTTTGTAGCAATCATAGCAATTTATCGAAATTGGCCATCCACTATACCTTGACTAAAAGGTTCTCATGTTGGAACAAATCTCCCTGTATGTTCCGAAAAAAAGTAACTGCCTTTGCCGTCGTCGATACTTTAGAAGTTGTGAGACACACGTGCTTTCCTAGCTCACAGCGCAAATAGTATTAAACACATTACACACACGAGCAGTATCACGCATCTGTGTCAACTTGGGAAGGTGCACAAGAGGGGAAATTTGGGAAAATCATCAACTCAAAGTTGAGCAGAAAGCAAAACGCATGGGTAGATGGGTTTTTCTGCTTGCACGTGACCAATTTGAGCCATTCGTTGGCCGCATTTTGGCAAGTGACGGAAAATGGTTCATTTATGACAATGTAATCGCCCTGAAACAAAAATAGGACCTAAAACAGAGGCCCCATGCCCACCCCCAAATACGACTTACACCCACGTAAGTTCCAGCTGTCTGTTTAGTAGTACATACGATGGGGTGTTCTTTGAGGTGCACCGGACAATGCCACTATCACCGATGATGTGTACTGCCGTTAGCTCAAAAAACTGCATGCGTCGCTCATGTCTAAATGAGCAGCACTGCTGAATCGCAAGGGCTTCCTCCTACAGCAGAATGGAGCGAGATATTACGCAGCCCGTGTGACCTGACACAAGATCAGGGACATGGGCAGGGAGCTGCTACCGCTACCAGCCTTTTCCTCGTACATTGTCCCAAGCGGCTACTACCTTTTATGGTCGTTGCAGCGTTTCCTAGACTGAGAGGGGCTCACCAGCCGGGATGATATCGAACGCACACTTACTTCTTTGCGTCCGAGTTGCCACAATTCTACAGGGACGGTATCCAACAGTTTTCAAGATAAGAGCATGATGTGGCAAAACGATGCCGAAAAATTTTGGACTGATTGAACGCAGATAAAGACTTTTCTGTTGCTGTGCGTTTGCAGATATTGCTTTCTGTCCAACCCAGTACGTCTCGATTAAAATCAAAATTAACTGTGTTCATCTGCGTATTTTAAATCGATAAATATGGTATTCCAGAACCAACATTAAACTTACATTTCCTTCCCAAAATATTAAAAATCAGGGTTGGTTTTGTTTGTTTGCGTTCTATATTCTTTACTTTTTTGTACCAGGAAAGGAGATTAAAAAACAAAAAACAAAAACGAAAAATTCAGTGCACTCTCGCTCCTCCGGAATTTGTATTATTTATTTATTTATTAATGGTCGTTTCTTAAATTAACGCGCTAGAATGAAAACAGAGGAATCAGCAAATAGGCAGGCAACATTTTCACTGTTATCATTTCTAGAACCCAATCGTATGCCAAGAAAGCGTTCTGTTTTTCTCAGCTAGAACTGAGGAACACTTCTAGGTATTTCTCATTAAAATCAAATTAACCGTTTAGGCGTGAGTAATTTCACTTTTTATACGTTGGTTTCGACGAAAATTAATTTGACACAAATATTTTTGGTTCTGGCGTCATCCACAACTGATGGATCTGCAGTTCCAAGGTAGAATACAATATATTTTGTTGAATAATACATTATTTTGAGATAATATTTATTAGAAGCGACTGCGGAAAGTAAGGAAAGAGTGGCACATCCAATATCCAAAACAATAATTTAAGCAGCTCATTAATGACCTAATAAGCATACGAAATTCCAGAATGTACTAGTACAAAAACGTCCACTTTAAATTTAGAAGATCGAGAACTTGTTTAACCCCACTGGCCGTATCTGATCTTTCAACACTGGATGAGTTATATGTAAATAGTCACAGTACACCACTTTACTAACCCTTTACGAAAAGATACTGTTTCGTGACAGAATTACAATTCGCAAATTCTGTTCCATCCTCTACAAAATATGCAGAAAGCGGAAGTCTTTTTTTTTTTTTTACTTTGGGTCACAGTCATTACTCGGCTGAAAATTTTTACATTATCCGAGGGCACGCAGCGCAGCTAGGAAACATTTTAAATAAGGAATTCGCTGTGAAACTATATCAATTAACCAAAAAACAAAAATAATGTTTCCTAGCTTGTCTGCCTCACAGAAAACATCTACTAGAGCAACTCTGCAACTTCTTATAATAATAACAAACATTAAAATTTTACATTACACAGACGAACCAAAATCTAAACTACAGTACTTAATTGTGTTTTTCTCTTAAATAAATAGGTATATTATAACAAGAAAACCCATAATATTGTTTATGGTAAATTTCAGAAAAAACCACAGAGCGTAAAACAGATTAGGATGAGTGTGTGGCGTAATTACGTGTTTGAAAGAGTAAATCAAAACGTTTAAGTAGTTTTCACGAATTTATTTGTATAATAAGATATCATCCTCATCATTGCCAACCATTATCAATCCACTGCTGGATGAAGGTCTCCCCAAGTTTTCTCCACAACGGCTGTCTTGTGCCAGTTTCTTCCATGTCACTCCACCATACTTTCGAATTTCATCCACCCATCTCGCACGTGGTCTTCTTCTGCGTCTTTTCCTGTCCTTTGGAATCCAATCTAAAATTTCGGCTATCCATCGATGGTCTGTCCTTTTGGTAGTATGCCCAGCCCATTGCCATTTCAGGGATTTAACTCTGATCATGTCTTCCACTCTTGTCATTTTTCGGATCCACGAGTTCCTCTTCTTATCTCTCCTGGTTACACCAAGCATGCACCTTTTCATGCTTCTTTGAGTAGTCTGCAGCATTTGTATGTCTCTTTTAGTTAAGGTCCACGTCTCTGCACCATACGTTAGCACTGGAAGGATGCATTGATCAAACACTTTTCTTTTAAGACAAAATGGCATATTGCTTTAGAAAATTATGCTGTTTCTTCCAAAAGCTCTCCGGGCAAGTTTTGTACGCCGATTAATTTCTTCATCAATGTGACCCTCACTTGATATCTGTTGTCCAAGATAACCGTACGTGTCTGTTATCTCCAGCTTTTCTCCGTCAATCGATAAATCTTCATTTCTTGTAAAAGCATTGAACATCACTTTTGTCTTCTAAAAGTTCATTTTTAATCCCACTTCTTTACTCTTGTCAGCAAGTTCCTGGATCATACTCTGCAGCTCTGATAAGGTAGTTGCAAAAATGACTACGTCATTAGCAAAACAAAGGTGGGTTAGATAATCTTCATTAATCTTTATCCCTTTGTTTTCCCAGTTTAGTGATTGAAAGACATTTTCCAATGTGGCATTGAAGAGCTTCGGAAATATGGTGTCACCTTGTCTTACTCCCTTTCCAATTTTTATGTGTGTTGTATTTTCAAACAGCCGAATCTTTGCACTTGCATTTTCATAGATGTTATTATAAATATTAAAGCATGCATTTTGAATACCGCAGGATTTCCGGCCATTGTAACTGCTGATGGTTTCACCGAATCAAAGGCTTTTCATAATCGATAAATGCCGTGCACAATAGAAGTTCATATTCCTTTGCTCTTTCAATTAGTTCTCTCAGTACGTGGATATGATCTGTTGTGCTGTAGCCACTCCTGAATCCCGCTTGTTCTCTCAGTTGAGCCATGTCCAGCGTTAACTTCAAACAGTGTGAAAAAAAATTTAATGAAGATTTTATAAACCACTGATAGGAGGCTGATAGGTCTGTAGTTCCTGAGATCTTCAGGGTCACCTTTTTTATGTAGCAGGATCATTGTAGCATTGTTCCAATCCTCAGGAATCTTCCCTTCATTAAGGCATCGAGTAAACATTTGGGCGAGTACTGTTTCGATTTCTCCACTTGCTTCTTGTATGATGTCTACAGTAATTCCATTTTCTCCTGGAGCTTTTCCCCGCTTCATGTTCTTGATTGCATGTGCAACTTCTGCTGGGAAGACTGGAAGAACTCTGGTACTGGTACGTTTCATGATGTCTGCAGTACATGCTTCATCCCTTTCATATAATTTGGAGTAGAAATCTTTCACTCTTGTCAAAATTTCGCAACTATTTCTTGTTACAGAACCATCATTATTTCTCAGTGCCATAATATGTTTTCTTCCCTAACTGAGATGTCCCTTTGCTGTCTTTAGGCTTTGGTTGTTTTCAATTGCTTTCCTTACTAGTTCACAGTTTAATTTCCTTACGTCTTCAGTGATACTTTTTCGTACTGTCTTGCATAGCTCTATATATTCCACTTTGGAAGTCACATCTTCTTTAGTTGTCCTCATCTCTCTTCTTTTTGCATCAACATTTTGGTTTTTCCTGATAATTTGTTCACATGCAACTTCTCCTTGGACTCGGCTAATTTTGTTGCTGTTTCCATAAGAGCTTTGATTACTTTTCTGTTAACTTCAGAAATATCCACTTTCTCCGATGTTAGGCTTTCTAAAGCAGAGAATCTGTTCTTCAGTTCCAACTTGAAGGTATTATAGTGTTTTTTAAGGTTGGATATGTCAATATACACTGACGGGAAAAAATCCCAACACCAAGAAGGGGTTGTGTTAGATAAACGACTGTTGGTAGGCGGTGAGAGTACATCTGTAAGATGACGTCTATGCAAATTTCACGCTCGACGCATACGTGTGGCGCTAGTAGCGCCCCTCGGAACATGCAATGCAGGTTTAGCTGTAAATACTCGCTGTAACGTTCGTTAGCGTTAGTTATCGTTGAGATTCGACGTAGTGTGTTGATGTTAGTCAAGAATGCCTTTAAGAAGACGAAGAAGCCATTATCAACAGCTCACGGAGTTTGAACGGGGTCATGTAATAGGGCTACGAGAAGGTGGGATTTCTTTCCGCAATATTGCAGAACGACTTGGCAGGAATGTAGCCACTGTGCATGATGGTTGGCAGCGGTGGTCAAGGGAAGGTACTGCCTCAAGAAGACCGGTTCCCGACCGGCCACGTGGCACTACTGAGAGGGAAGACCGCCGTGTACGGCGTTTGGCCGTGGCCCATCGTACTACGTCTGCGGCAGCAATTCGAGCTGCAGTTGCCACCACAGTGACACAACGAACTGTTATAAATCGGTTCCTTGAAGGACAGCTCCGAGCAAGACGCCCTGTAGCGTGCATTCCACTTACTCCAAACCACTGCCGTTTGCGACGTCAGTGGTGTCAGGGTAGAGCTCATTGGAGGACGGAGTGGAGATCTCTTGTGTTTTCTGATGAAAGCCGGTTCCGCCTGGGTGCCAGTGATGGCCGTGTGTTGGTCAGAAGGAGGCCAGGTGAGTGCCTGCAACCAACCTGTCTGCGGCCGAGACACACTGGCCCTACACCTGGAGTTATGGTCTGGGGAGCAATTTCCTATGACAGCAGAAGCACTCTCGTGGTTATCCCACGCACCCTGACGGCACAGTTGAACGTCGGTCTGATGATTCAACCTGTTGTGCTGCCATTCATGAACAGCATTCCAGGGGTGTCTTCCAACAGGATAACGCTCGCCCGCATACCGCTGTTGTAACCAAACATGCTCTATAGAGTGTTGACGTGTTGCCGTGGCCTGCTAGATCACCAGATCTTTCTCCAATCGAGCACGTATGGGACATCATTGGACGAAAACTCCAGCGTCACCCCAACCAGCATTAACCGTCCCTGTATTGACCGACCAAGTGCAAACAGGCATGGAACTCCATCCCACAAACTGACATCCAGCACCTGTACGACACAATGCATGAACGTTTACATGCTTGCATTCAACATTCTGGCGGTTACACCGGTTATTAATGTACCAGCATTTCACATTAGAAGGGCTCTTCTCGCGCTTACATTAAGCTGTGATCTTGAAACCTTAATCGATGACATATGTTACCTATACAAATGTATTGCCGCCATTTCATTCCTTTACAACTATTTTTTCGTGGTGTTGGGATTTTTTTCCGTCAGTGTAATTTGTTTGTCTCATGAGCTTGCCACGTTCGAGTTTAGTGTTGAGGTGCATTTTACATCTCGCCAATCTATGGTCACTACCTGTGTTAAACTTGTTTAGCACACTGCCGTCTTCTATGACGAATTTTTGGTTATACATAATAAAAGCAATTTCACTTGTCGTCCCATTTGGATGTGTGCATGTCCATTTCCTGTGTGGCTTTTTCTTGAAAAAGGAGTTCAAGATGAAAAACCCTTCTGCCTCTGCAAACTCAACGATAGTATTTCCACGCTGGTTTCTGTTGCCGTGACCGAATTTGCCTACTGAAATTTCATTCTGTTGCCGTTGCCCTATTTTTGCATTGAAATATCCTATAATTATCTTCAAGTGCTGCTTACCTTTATTATTTAGATGACGAATTTCCTCATAAAATTCTTCAATTTCTTCTTCAGGATGACTTGTGGTGGGTGCATAAGTTTGAATAATCTGAGCCTGGTATCTTCTTGAGAGTTGGATAGCGAGTCGTGCTGCTCTGTCAGAGGAACTTTCAACTTCTACAACTTTATCCTTCAGTTTCTTGTTTATTATAATTCCAACACCACTAGTTCTGCCAGTATCTGTCCATCGATAGTAGAAGAGATGTCCACTTTTCATGAGATCTTTTCCTTTTCTCCTTACCTCACTTAGCCCGACGATGTCCCACTTGATCCTTTGTAGTTCCTCTTCCAATTCAGAAGCCTTGAATCAGAAGATAGGGAGCGTCCATTATACGTAACCAAGGTCAGCATCAGATGGCAGCCTAGTCCGGTCCTCCGGGGATTCTTAGCACCCTCTGCCTTCATTACGCACTGGCTGCAGCCTTGGCGAAGTACATTCCAGCTGCCGGAGACTGAGGGCCAAGATTTAAGTTGTGGAGTCATTTTGGAGGGGTTTGGCCATAACTCACCACGCTGGCCAAGCGGATTGGTGAGTGTGGGGTAGCATTTCCTCTAATCCCGATGGTATAGTTATACCGCTATTGACGGTCGTCAAAGCCCCTTTAGTGGGAACAGGATGCACCACGAAAGGCGGGGTTGACATTTGTCAAGGAGAGGCTGAGGTACGAACGCTCGAACCAATGAATATCCGCCCTGCGTCGGATGGGCACGTTAAGCCGTCGAACCCAGGGTACTACTCCCCCTGTACTAAAAAAGGGCGTCTTCCCCTTTCTACCTCGCTTCCATGTCATTTTTCTTTCGGGAAGTCTAGCCCAAATCTCCTAGCTTCCTATTTCTAAGGGTTCCTTCCTAAAACCCTCTACGTATGATATGATTTGTATATGTAATGTATTGTTCGCGAAAATTTCTCCTATAAGAAATGTCTTACCTGTTTCACTGGAAGGGTATATAAAAATGCTCAAGTAATGTTCACAAAATACTTAAATTCAAGACAAGTCAAGAATTGAAGCTAAGATCCTCTTTCCTATTATCTGCAGTAATTTAAATCAACGCAACCAAAGTATTATAGCTAATGAGATAAAATCGAAATGTGACAATATAACTTCCCTTTTGGTCACTGTTTACTTTCTCTTAAAGTACACCATTACTGAAGATTCTTATACTATTTGCATCCGATGTCTTCGACTCTTTTTGCAGGAAGTGTTATTTGCAATTTAAAATTGTATTTTTTCCACCTTGTAGACTAAAAATTATTTTTTAAAAATATTTCTTCAACGTATTTTAAAATTAGTTTTTTAAGTATTTCTTGAACGTTTTTCAAAATTATTTTTTTTAATATTTCTTCAAAATATTTCTTCAGCGTAATTAAAAATTATTTTTTAAAAATATTTCTTCAACGCAGAAACTACTATGAAAATTTCCCTGCGGAATGAATTAAAGTGGAAATGGTGTGTAAACTGCTTACATGTAGAATACCATATATCCTGACAATAAAATGCTACATTCAGATAATAAGTATTTTGCAATATGAATTGATTAGTAATACTTGAAAAAAGGCAGTTTATTGAAAAGAAAATATAAGCCCTTTTTGAAAACCAGTATTTTCGAGTAGTATAGGTAAAGTATCTGAAATTCGTAAAGTTTAAAAAAATCAAAGTTTCATTGCCACTGACTGTGCGTTCGGACAACACAATTATTAATTCGGTATATAGTTCCAGTGCCATAGCCTGAGTCCAGCTAATAATGAGGTCTTACATTGCATTTATTAATTCGCCACACGAGAGAAAGGATACGAAAAACTCGCCTTATTTAAAATTTTATTCGAAAGAATGACTTTGTTTACCCTATTAAAGATCCAGAGAATTACCTGCTATCCTTTGCAGACAATTTATGCTAGGAAATTTTTGTCAAAATATATTGTTATACTTGATTTTAGCACATTTAGCATCAGATTCTTGTAATTTATGGATATTCCAATGCGATATTGTTATGTTTATGTAAAACGCAATGAAAATGTTTTCGGTGAAAATTTATTTAAATACATTGCAGAGTAACAATTATATTAACATTTATTGCGTCGCTTCTTAGGATTGCATGAGACACAATATATTTCGACTCTTTCCGTTACCCATTTTTGTTACACTGAATTTGTTATATCGGATTTATTTTACTAAATGTCGGGAAAGAAGCATAACATCATGAGTCAAACTATCAATGCAACACATAGTAATGGTTCACAAAAGATTTTCATAAAGCGACTGCTTTCTACTTACGCACAGTTTCGAATTTGTTAAACTACGTGTGATAAAAGCATATTATGATGGACCATATCGTCCTAAACCTAATGTTAAACGTGCAGTTTGTAATTAAGAAATGACTCAAAGGTAAGCAAAACTCACCCTCATTCGCTTGTATGTGTGGAAGGTTCTAATCTCTCCCACATCGATGGAGACATTATCATCACACGGTTATTTAAGGACAAAACATGAAACTATAAAGCACTATTATTATACACATCCTAGATCTTCTAAATTAACATACTGAACCTTTAAACTGTTAAAACAATTAGTATTAAAATCATGTAAAAAATACTTTCACGTCGGATATGGAGACGGCGCTTACAGTAACGCTTTCACCGACACACGGTCGGTGAAAATCTCCTTACAGCCATTAATATTCATTCAGTTAAAGCCATCAATATTATTGTAGATTATTTGAAATGTAAAAACCAGCTTAACTTTTATCAGTTACAAGACTTTCATAGTGTTTGGTATATATTTACAATATTGAATTTGATATAAAAGTTTACTGGCAAAGGTTCGTTGCCTTAATGGGCCCTCCTTTGTCATCGTTATTTTCAGAGGTGATTGTATTCTGATAATGAAAACCAATTATTTACTGCAGATATGTGGATAATATGTCTATTCTGTCTAAAATGGAAAAAAAATATTAAAAATGAAATTTTCTGATTGATTTCCGGAAATTATTCTAACATTAAAATTTGAACAAAACAATGAATTATCCTTTTTGGATATTTGTTAAATAAAACAGATTTTCATATAGAACACAATGTGTATCAAAAGCCGTCCTTTGTAACAAAAATTCGATATCATCCAGAACATCGTAAAACTCACAATATCAATAGCATAAGAACTTGGATAAAATGTGCTTTCACCCATTTATCAAGAGAACATATAGACAAGAAGAAATAGATTGGATTATTATAACAACTAAACACATTTTGGATATAATATTAGAATTATTAAAAGTTGATTTCTGGAAATTAAGAAATTCTAACAAAAAAAATAAAAGATAAAACCAAATTCAGAAAGCGTATTAACTGTAGAGAAAGAAGATAATGTATGTAATATACAAGACCCTTCTATCTTAGATCGAGTTTGGAAATCATTTATCAAGAGTGAAAAAATTACATAAGTAAAAGAAGAAGAAGAAAGGATTTTATAAAAAGTGTAATAATAATTAAAATACAGTATTTACTGTTCCTAAAGCTTAAATGTTAATATTCTTTCAATTGTAAGAAAGAAGATAATTTATAATTTGACATTGTTATATCTAAAATTAAAATGATATTACAAACACGTGGCAGATGGCGACATAATGCGATAGTGCAATGTTTCTGGAAAACACAACGAAAGAGTGCCACATACGTTTCCTTTCTTTCTGGAGATTGCAGAGCGACTTCAGTTTGCTGCCTAAGCAGGATTGATACTCGGAGAACATCTTGAAAGTCTGGTGATGCCAACCGCGGGCCGACCTATGTTACTGTGAGCAGCGGCTGCCTATCCGACATGACGTTAATTTTACATGCTTTTAATACTAATTTTTTTAACAGTTTAAATGTTTAGTTTTTTAATTTCGAAGTTCAAGGGTGTATTATAATAATAATGGTTTAGGGTCACCATTGTATGTTCTAAGTATATAGTTTTAGTGTTAAATAACCATGTGTTGACAATGCCACCGTCGCCGTGGAAGTACTTTGGGAGAAATAACAACCTGGGGGAGCAGACGTCCAGCCAGCTTTTGGAGGATAAGTCCTGCTTTTCTTACCATGTGCCTCTGCTCTCCAGGAGTTAAGGGGACTATCCGAAATGACGGGCTTTTACAATAAACAATAATTCATATACATTTTGATCAAAAGCTTCTATTGTAACCAAATATCTTATCAAGACACCGATAAAATGTATTCATTCATTTCTGGATTCACGCTGGTGCCTTCCCTCCGTTCCCAGTGAGTTTATTCCTGCAATCCTGCAACTGCCTACTGCAGGAATAAGTTGTGAGTTAACAGCGCAGACAAAACGCGCCAGTACGCGTTAGTCTCTCTGTCGTTCGTCACTGTTGGACGGTGACATGCGAAGTTGTGGTGTAAACCTTGATCTCCTATTGCTTGTTTTGTGAGTCGTTGCTGTGAAGTATTTTTCTTCTCATAATTGAAGTTTTTTTAATAAATCAGTGGGGAGTAAATTGCTACTTAAATACAATTTGAACGTATGTTGTGCTCTGAATTTCACAAACATTTGTTCAAGAAACACCATCAACTGCAGAAAATCTCTTTCAGTAAAAAAAAATATATATAAGTAAAGATATTCAGCAGTCCAAAATCGTTCTTTCTTCTTTTAAAGTTTTACGCTATGTACTCTCTAACTCCAAAATTTAAATACAGAGTATGTAAATTCCTATTTGCCGCCCCGGTGGCGCAGTGGCCTATGAGCATTCGTCCGAAAGGGGTGCGGGTTCGAATCCCGGTGAGGCATGGATGTTGTGTTTGTCTTACGGCACTGGCTCTCTCCCTTCCCTGGAACCAGTGACCCTAAATTAGGGACGGACGACTGCTTATAGCCCATTGAGTTGCTCACGGTTGTCGTTAAACCTCCAATAAAAAAAAAAAACAAAAACAAAAAAAAAAAACATTCCTATTTATTTTTTTACAAATTTATTGTGTCGTCCTTTTTTCTCAAAAGGTCCAACTTTTTAATGAAAAAGTCCTCCCATTCCCAAAAGTCATCTGAACACCCTGATCATAAGTTTCTTATTATTTTTTTTTATTTATATTAATTGATTTAAGTATTTATCACATATCACGAGAACATGTCAGACACAATAGGTGGCCGGAAATTAGGTTTCCTATCAAACGAGCAATGCTCAATACGTGAAAAAAGTGTTTGCTTATTTTGTTATTTATTAAATGTTTTTGGAAATAAGTCACTTTGACCTCATAATATGAAACTTGGTCCATCTTATAAAGAAATGTGCATTTCTGTAATGGAAAGAAATGCATGTTTGCAGTTCGCACAGCACACGGTAGCCTGAACAGCATGGGGAAACATTTTTTCCTTACAAAGGTATTCAACTCTCGTATTTCGAAAATGACATACACACAAAAAAACTAAAACTTACTTTATTAAACAGGACGACTGTATGTGGCAAGGTACAGTCGGATTATTGTTGCACTAACAGAATCTTTCGATAAAAATAAGTGCAAGGCAGAAGCGGCCTTAAAATGTTATGTTAGCTTTCTTCAGGTGCCATCCAAACCATTTTTAGTGTACGATACTCTACTCCTATACACTCTGTCACTTCCATTTCTTTTTTGATTTTCCATATCTCTTCAAATACTGCTGTTCAAATGTAGAAACGTGGTGTTAATTGGGATAAAGACCTGAAAAAAAACCGCCTTTTTTAAAACAATTTTTTCATTATTCGCCAATACCCGTAATACATGCTTAGTGCATTCATTTATTGGGTGTTTTAAAATATATTGAAAATTATAGCGCTTCCAAAAGAATAAAGAACGGGATCATCCTGGTATACAAGTGAATCATACACAGTCGAGTCACATTATTGGGACGACCTACAAATTTTGACGTCAACAGCGCGTAGCCAATGAAAAGCACGTGTCGTAAGCTGCCTCGGAGGGTATATAAGGTGTGTTGTAGGCATTCTGAAAACATATCCCTCGTTGCTGTCATGGATAAAGGAGCGATTCATCAGATTTGCAAAAAGGGATGATTATCGGCTTTCCGGCGAAGAGTGGCAGTATTTCTAAAAAAGCGCAGTTTGTGAACTGTTCTTGCAGTCCTGTGGTTAAAGTGTATCGTGATTAGGAAAATGGCACCATTGCGAATAAGCGATGTGAAAACTGCGGAGCCCCATGTTCCATTGATATGAGAAATGAACGTCGGCTTCAAAGGTGCATGATGGCTGAATGACACGCTATAGTGGAGCAATCACTGGCCGAATGAACCAGGGGGCTACGGAAGTGTGCCTAAAACGACAACTCAGCGAATCCTGTTGCATAGGGGCTCCGATGCAGACGGAAGGTCACTGCAACTATGCTAACAAAGGTGCATCGGCAGAAATAGCTTACATTTGCACGGTAGTATCGGAATTGGAAATCCGCTGATTGGCAAAGGATTGCCTTCTCTGATGAGTCACGTTTTATGCTTCATCGAATGGATGGACGTTGTCGTATAAGGCGAGAAACATCGGAGAACAAACATTCTTCTACCATTGTTGGAAGAACACATGCTATTGGGTGCAGCGCGATAGTCTGGGGAAGGTTTTCGTGGTATTCCCTGGAACAACGTATACCTGTGAAAGGCACTATGGACTGAATTCGTCCTGAAGCCATATTTGAAGACCACTTACATCCATACATGCTCATTGCCTTCCTTTGGGGCGAATGGAATCTTCTAGCACGACGATGCGACGTGTCACACTGCTAGAAATGTCCGAGAGTGGCTAAAAGAACATGGTGGAAATTTCAAAGTACTTCCATGGCCTCTTAATTTCCCAGACTTAAACCCAATTGAGCATCTTTGAGACAACCTCGATCGTGTTGTTCGCTCTATGGATCATCTACCACGCACCCTCCAGCATCTGTCAAATGTACTGAAGTAAGCATCACTCCACATACCTGTGACCCTTCAGCACCTTATTGTGTAAATCCCAGCCAGTTTAGCCGCTGTCCACGCTGCACACGACAGTTACTCTGAATATTAGCTGGTGGTCACAATGATGTGACACGTCAGCGCTTAAGCCACTGCGTCACTGGGGACACTAAGCTTAATGTAGGAGAAACAATTTAGAATTTCGAATTTCACCTTTTTCCTGATTTTGTTAAAAAATTAACGCGCGGTTTAAGCAAATAAACGTGATGACTACCAAGAAGACAATGTTTGATTTAGTTTATTTCGTTTCATTTTATCCCGAGTTAGACCCTATCGTGAATTTCCTCTTAGTCATAACCCGAAATTTCTAATGCATTTGTTTCCTTTGTCCGAACGGTTTGAGTCTCTTACTCTCTGATCAGTTGTCCCAGTTCGAATCCGTAAAAAATATGAGTTACCTGCTTGTCCAATGGTGACATCTCTGTGGCTTGCATGGAAAAACCGGCCGAAATTAGGAACGATATACAGCTTATAACCTTTTTGACATACCACAGAGATGAATCTAAAGTTAAGAAGAGAAATGTGCATTGGTAAATTCCTTCAGTGTAGTTTAGTAGGTAAGAACAAGTGTCTGCGAGTTGAGAAGGCATTGTTTCGAATCCGTCGCCGACAAATTTGTGAATTTCACACCTTCCGATGCATTGATGTTGCCAATTGAAAAAACTCATCCCTCGAAAACATAAGCATTTCTATTTCCGTTTGTAAGTTCCCATTTGGCATACACTATGATCTGTTTCCGGTAATATCTGTAAACATTCACTGCATAAACCTCTTATTCCAAATGAGTAATAGAACAACCTATATACACTGGTGTGCAAAAATTAAGGACCAAGAGCAGAAATTAGCATAACAGCGGAACTAGCAGGCAGAACGGGCCGAAAGACCACTCAGAAGATAGACTAGGGTCCAGTACGGTAGGAGGGCATGCGCATATATGCAGCATGACGTAGGAAGAGAGGAGTGTGCGAAGGGCATAAAGCACACGGGCGGTGTACTCTCAGCAATTCGGTGAAAGCTATTGCACGGTGTACATCGTTTGAAAGACTTCGAGCAGCGGCCACCGCGTGATATGGCCAACAGGCAATCCAGTTGATGATATCTGGATGATTTTACCCGAGGTCGGGTCATTGGGATGTTGGAAGAAGGTCGAAGTGTGACTAGTGTGGCCGAGGAGTTCGAGATCGCTCACAGCATCGTTTTACGAACTTGGAGAGCATTTCAAACGACAGGAACAGCTGTCTGAGAGATTAGCAGTGGTCGTCCACGAGCAATCACAGCAGCGGACGACCGGTGGACTGTCCTACAGGCGAGAAGAGAAAGACAGCAGACAGCGGGAGAAATCGCAAGGCACATGCAACAGACAACTGGACGTCCGTTATCGCATTTTGCCGTGGCCAGGAGGCTGCACAAATGTGGTCTATTTGCACGACAACCAGTACGGTCTGTGCCATTAACGCTTGCTCATCGAAGACGGCGGTTTCTGTGGTACCAGGAACACAAGAACTGGACACTTCAGCAATGGGGTCGAGTTCTCTTTACGGATGAGAGCCGATTTTGTCTGACGAACGATTCTGGACGTATACACATCTGGAGAGAGCAGCGAACACGCTATCACACCTCCAACATCATCAAAAGGACCGGTTTGGAGGTGGCGGAGTTCTCGTATGTGGGGGTATCATGATTGGTAGCCGTACTGACCTCCACATCTTCCAAGGAGGTTCAGTCACTGGTGTGCGCTATTGTACCACGGTTCTCCTGCTTCACGTGCGTCTGCTTAGAGGTGCTGTGGGTCTTGAGTTCCCCTTAATCGACGATAACGCTACACCTCATCGTACAGTGGCTGTCGCAGAGCTGTTGGAGAGTGAAGATTTTCAACGCATGGAATGGCCGGCAAGGGCCCCGGACCAAAATACAATCGAACACGTGTGGGACCTTCTCGGGAGACGCTTGGCAGCACGTCACCAGCCGCCAGCAACGATTTCGCGGCTGCGATTGGCGCTACAAGAGGAATGGGCCGCGATGCCTCAACAGCTCCTTGACAACTTCGTCCTCAACATGGACATACGTTGTAAATCCTGCAACGCAGTCATGGGTGATCATATCCCCTACTAAAGACTGGATTTCTCATGGGAACCGCCTGTCACATGGACACATGGTCGTTTCTGTCTTCTGTCCAGTTGTGCTCGAAGCTACGTTTTCAATAAAGTGCCTTTGTATACTTTGGATTCCTTGTTTGGACGGTTTTGCTCACTTGTCCCACATTCATTCATCTTAGGGATCTTATGGTATGATTTGAGTCTATATGGAGCACTTCTGCACGACGTTACATTCGAAAAACCGCCTCGTTCTTAATTTTTGCATTCCAGTGTATATAGACGTTCGAGTATCATTTTCCTGACCACCAGATAATATCTAGAGTAAACTCCGTGCGCAGCGCGGACATCAGATAGATGGAATCGTAGTGACTTAATGAGGTGCTGGAAGGTGTTTACAGGTATTTAGACCCATTCTGCCTGCATTGTATCTCAGACAGCTGCTAGAGGGTGAGCGGTGAAGGATCCGTAGAGCGAACAACACGATCGAGGTGGTCACACAGATGCTGAATTGAGTTTAAGTCTTGGGAATTAGGTAATCAAGGAAGTAATTTGAAATCTTCATCATACTCTTCCAACCACTCTCGGTCATTACTAGCTGTGTGACACGTCGCATTGTCGTGCTGGAAGATCCCTTGCGTCCAAGGGAAATCAGTCAGCGTGTATGGGTGGGCGTGGTCTCCAAGGAGGGATTCATAAATAATTCGGTCCATAGCGTCTTCCACAGGTATGAGTTGACCCAGAGAACGACACGAAAACATTCCTCATACGATAACGTTGCCCTCACCAGCTTGTGTAATGAAAGAAGTGGTTAAAAAGTGTTTGTTCTCTGATGTTTCTCGCCTTATACACCAGCGTCCATCTGTTCGATGGAGCAGGAAACGTGACTCAAATAATCAGGCAATCCTTTGCCAATCAGCAGAGGTCTGATTCTAATACTGCCGTGCAAATGCAAGCCTTTTCTGCCAATGCGACTTTGTTAACATAACTGCAATGGCCATCCGTCTGCATCAAAACCCTATAAGCAGCAGGGTTATCTGAACAGTCATTTTAGACACAATTCTGGTAGCACCCTGGTTCCTTCAGCCAGTGAGTTGCTCTACTGTGGCGTGTCAATCGGCCCTCACGCACCTTCGAAACAGACGATCTCCTCTTACATCAATGGCACCTGGTGCTCCACAGTTAGTGCTGGTGATTTAGGGCGAACCCGCTCTTCCAAGTCGAACCGCAAATGGTAGATTGGGTCGATATCAGGTGAATTTGAAAGCCAACGCATTTACAGAATATCCCCGACATGTTCCTCGAACCCATCCTTGAAGGTTCTGGCAGTGTGGTATGGCATGGCACACTATCCTGTTGGTAATGGTCATCACTAAGAGGAAATACAATTGCCATGAATGGTTGAAGTTGATCTGGAACGATGTTTATATATACCTGACAGCTTTAATTTTTAATTTTATTTTTTAATTTTTAACTTTTTGCAACACTACCCCATTCAAAACACAAGCAAAACAGAGATACAATTTCTGTACCAAACAAATATGGACCAATTATAAATCGCACCCTATGAAAACACAAAAGAAATACAGTAGATATATGTAAAACAAAACGAATTAATACAACACATAAATGCAAAAATATGAATGATAATACAACTAATACAAACACATAAAACATCAAATACGCAAATACAATATTATACAATAATATTATGTCAGGGATTGTCCGATTGGGATAATAGGGCATCATATGTCCCAAGAAAACATCTCCCATAGCATAATACTGCCGCCTCCGGCCTATTTTCTTCTAAGAGTTCATTCGGGTGATATAGCCTCCGTTGGTAGTATCCGCGCTCGGCGTCTACGTGATGCACGAGTAATCTTGATTCGTCAGACAAGGCCACTTTCTTCTAATCATCCACGGTCAAATCTCGATTATTGTGGGCCTATTTCATGCGTTGTTGGCGATGACGTGTTGTGAGAAGTCTGCGATGAACTGTGTGGTGTGATCCATTGTCCTGATCACCAATGTTGCAACTGCGGTTGATTTGTCGCACTGTAGCCCTGCGTTCGCTGTGAAAAAGGCGCGACAGTTTCCGTTCCTCACTACAGCGGCAAGTGAACTCCACAAACTGCGCATTTTCCGAGATCGTAGTTTCAAGATGCCGGGCGATAACAATTTGTCCTTTATCAAACTCAGATAAATCGGCAGCTTTTACCATTCTGATTGCGAATAATCTACTAGCCGGACGTCGGGTTGTATATACTTAGTTCTTTCAAAAAGTTCTGAGCCTAGGTACATAGCGCGCTGATAAACGCCAGAACGCCGATGCGCGATCGGCGGTCGAGGGCACGGACATTTATGAGTCATTGTGCTAAGTAGCGTCGTTCTGTGAACATTGGGAGCTGTGCTACACGATATTTCGTGACCGCGTGCAGAACACAGCAGCGACTTCGGTATGAACAACAAACTAGAGCTGCAAACGAACATCAATTTCTGCGTCAAACTCAGCAAATCGGGAGCGGAGAAGCATGAAATGTTGCGGTAGGCTTATGCAAAGAAGCAATGCTTCGTGTTGCACTCGCGCTGCAAGAGCGGCAGAACGGCAGTGGAAGACGACGAGAGGTCAGGGCGGCCGTCCACGAGCAAAACACCCGAAAATGTGGACACAATTAGAGAACTGGTGCATGAGGATCATCGGAGGACCGTTCAAAGCATTTCTAAAATCGTCAATATGTCATACGGGGAAGTGCAAGAACTTCTGACCCCGGTTTTAAATATGCACCGCATTGCTGCAAAGTTTGTGCCAAAGATTCTGAACCCTGAACAGAATTCGCACCGTGTCAAACTCTGTCAAGATCTTTGTCAGCAGGTGTTGAATGAGCCAACGTTCATGTCACGGGTCATCACTGGGGATGAGACTTGGGTCTACGGTTACGAGCCGTAGACCAAACAACAGTCGTGGCAGTGGAAGAGCCCGGCATCTCCACGACCGAAGAATGCCCGACAGGTCCGGAGCTCACCCAAAACCATGTTCATCGTGTTCTTTGACATTCGTGGGGTTGTGCACCGTGAATTTGTTCAGCAGGGTCAGACCGTTACCTCCCTTTTCTACTGCGATGTTTTGCGGCGTCTTGGGGAGGTTATTTGCTGCAAACGGCCTGAAATTTGGCGCTGGGGCGATTACTTACTTCATCACGACAATGCATCAGCTCACAGAGCGTTAGCAAAAAGCCGGTTTTGCAGCCAAAACAGCATGACTACCCTTCGTCACCTGCCCTTACTCGCCGGATATGGCCCCCTGCGACTTCTTTCTATTCCCGAAGATGAAGGTGAAGCTCAAGGGTCGTCGGTTTGAAACCGTGGACGAGATCCATCGCGAATCGCAGACGGTGCTCGACACGATTCGGGAACAGAACTTCCTGGAACCTTCCAACAGTGGCTATAACGCTGGGAGCGGTGCATCGCTGCTCAAGGATAATACTTTAAGGGAGATCATAGCCAGGCGTAAGTAACGTAAGCACTTTGTTGTATATCGGCCTAGTCTCGAAACATTTTGATCGGACCTCGTATACTACCTGTGAACTTCACCTGCGCTACCGTTCAGTCTCCAGGCGCGCTTATTTTTCTATGCTAAGGGCACAATGTAATGGCTCATTGGTGCATATCTGGAAAAATGCAATGTTTTTCCGAAAAGATTTCCAGCCAAGTTTTATACGCCGATTAATTTCTTTATCCGTGCTTCATACCTCTTATCCAACGTAAATGTAGGCATCGGTTATTACGATATTTCCCTCATTTCCACTTCTTTACACTTCTCAGCAAGTCTGTGGGAAAAGGAAGGAGAGTTAATCTCTATTAATCTTTATCACTTTGTTTTCTCAGTTCAATGACTGATAGGCATTTTGCAATGTGGCATTAAAGACTTAGGGAGGTATCGTGTCACTTTGTCTCACTCCTTTCTAATTTTTATTGGTGCGTTATCCTAAGAGAGTCGAACGTTTTTATTTGCATTTTATATATGTTATTAATAATGCTAATATATGCATCTTTGTTTACTGAACCTGTACTTCATTTGTTTGGTTAGCAAATGAAGCAGAATCAGGTTATCGTGTAGTGAAAAGTCTTAAGTGGAATTAGATTCTGGAATTTAATTACAATTATTCATATTTATTTCATAAATTTAGCTGTGAAATAAGTTTGTAGATAGTGAACCGAAATAATAATAAATATTATTATTTTAAATACGTCCATTAAAATATAGAACGAATAAATTAGTTCAGTATCGTATCTCTTTTTTCATTGCAAGTTGCTTGGCCTTTGGAAGCCAATTCTACAGCACCTTTTGTGCAGTGCACTGCACAGAGATTAAACTGAACAAGTTGTTTTTTGTTGTTTCGAAATTTTGTGCCTGCTCTGAGCAACTCCAATGGCTACACGCTTCGTATTTCTAATATACGGCTAGTCTTGCCAATGAATAGCCGGAGCCAGACTAACAGATCATTACAGCAGCAATGAATCGAGCGACATGTAGCTAAATTCTATTTTTTTTTGTAATCACTGATGAAAATATTTGTTAAATTACTTAACTTACCCCATACCAATCAACGTGTGGAATCATGAATGTTAAAATTAGCATTTCAACATATGGGTATGGCTTTACATACACAGTTTAACATTGTTATAGGTCATTGAGCAAAGTATTACTTTCAAGAGGTTAAGAAAACGTTCCACCCGACGACTGTATGTAGGTTCATACACCAGATGTTTCATGTAATTTCATTTTCATGCGTTAGTAAGCTACTAAGTTAAAAATGTGACCATGCCATTCAAAATACTTGGAATATCAAAAGACATAGATAGAAAGGTGTTCTTTTTACCCCTTTGTCGAAATCCTTATTATCATAGTGGAGGATTACATTCCTTTAGTGAATGCGACCCATATCAGTACATGATGGCGAAAATTGCTGAAAAGGACGTATATGAATCCTGAATTTTGCATTGAAATGGCACTTCGAATCATTCTACAAATGGTGCTTCAGGGGTGTGTTCCTTCTCAACCAAAAAAGGGTTGCGGCATATCAAAATGTTATGTTTTTTGTGCGGCCGTAATTGCCATTTTCCTACGAAATGTTTCCACAGAAATCACTGTCGGAAATCCAAAATTCTCTTTCTGTAAAATTGGACTTGGTCACCTAAGTGGCCATCGCTTGATGTCTTTTCAGGTATTTTGGAATAACGGCAATTCAATATGATCCTAATATCTAAATACTTTATGAGGTTCTGGATATCTATATTTCGGAAAAGATAAAGACCAATACTTTTACTATACGTGTGATTGACAATGATTTTCACGTTTTGTGCCTTACTAAAGGCTTCACCATGGGCATGAAGAAAGTATATGTATATGACATTAAGGACACTAACTTTTTTGTTAATATAAATCATTTTACGAATATTGAAATTAAAATATTTTCATTGACCACTGTGATGTTTAAAAATTTTGTTTCGAGAAATTACGTAAGTCTGAACTGTACCAAAACAAACTTAATTCCTAAGTTATATGAACTGCAGAACACTAAAACAAATATCATTCTTTTTCATATCCGGTCATCTTTCATCAGTTCACGGACTATAGAGAACTGTTCTGGAAATATCCTCCTGCCTAACTTTGTTCGACACAATGGGAGGCACCATCACAACAGAGAGAATAAAAGCTGTTTAAGGTGGAGTAGGTAGCACCTACACCACCATAAACAGTAAAACAAGATGTCTGGAATTTTTGCAAGACTCACTGTGGGAAACACACTGTACCTCTGGAATCTTTCTCATTTCCTCAAGAAGAACTTTCCAAGTCTGTTCTCGAACACTAGAATAGTCGAAGCATGCAACGAAGATGTGAACACTACTGCTTAAGATATTAATACATTGTAACAAGTGCCTTTCCATCTTCTTCAAGAAGTGCATCACAGCTCCTATAGTCCAGATAGGTGCTGATGAACATGTTAAAATGAAGGAAAATTTAATAAAGATAATAGAAAATAATTCTCAGAAGTATCCAAATGGCCACGTCGTCCGCTTAAGCCGTATATTTTGTAATACAGGAGGAACTTGGTGAAGGTTAACCCAAATAAATATAATAACTTCTAATTCTATGTGTCAAAGACTCCAGCATTTAATGACGCAAAAACGAAGAAACAAAAGCACTGTCCATCTCTATTCTGGACTCTATGCGCTGCCTATCTCCCCTCCAGTAGTCAAATGCCAGAAATAATCTCTCAGGATTAAAAAACATTTTATGAACCTCATTTACTGATAAACGAAAAGCATACCAAAAGTATAACTTCGTAGCACACTAAAAAACAAAACAGAAAATGCTTTGAAATTAGAATATTATTGTATTATTTTGTAACAAAATGTCTCTTATTATAGCGCACCGTTTGTAACAAAAACGTTTCTAGGAAAGAAACCGTTCTGGATAATATTTCTTTAACGACTCTGTAAAACATCACCAATGTTTGAGGAAAGTACTTTCTCACATTCAACCAATTTTTAACCAACCCTGAGAGACCTCTCACTTTCGAAATGCCAAACATACCTCTTAAAAATGGAACACCATTGGTCATCTTGGGAACTTTTCAGTCCCTTTAACCTTAAAAACTGACTGACCGTAATATCAATCCGCTGAATGTCTGCATTGCCAACTATAAATCATCAAACACCATACAACGGATTGTGGTGTTATCTTCCATTAACACGAGCTGTAGACCAGTGGCACCTAGGAAGAGAAAAACATGGGGAAGAATTTTCATTTTTGAGCCGCGAGCAGCAGTTATTGTACATCCTTCCAGTATTTGAAGTTCTGTACACCCATCCATTAGAATGCTTTCCAATACGAGAACACCGCGGCTTCCATATGTATCCCTTCAATTGATGTTCTCGGGAGATACATACTGCCTACATAACTCCAGAATAGTCCAGAATCGCTACAGATACTAAATCTACTCTGATGAGTAAAGAATACTCTTCTCCAATGTACTGCTGTCCAGTCCTTTTATCTTGAAAATGTAAACGTTTTCTCCGGTGAAGAACTTTAATGGATTACAGTGTACTGTTCGTCGGGCAAACAGTGTGCTCTTGTGTTTCATCTGGCCACTATAAACCGCGATGTTTTGCGTTCTGTGCTCATGTTAAGTTGTTTTGCAAAGATACTTGGAATATGGTGTCGATCCCTCTTGTCCTGTAGGAGCAATTAGACGTTCTCAGTAGGGTAATTTCTTATGGACAACACACCGGTCTTTCGCACAGATGGACCTGTAATCCTGAAGGTCGACTATACATGCGATACGAAGCTATGGCCGATGTCGTACTGTTAATCAACGCTCATCACAATTCGCTCCTCCTCGAGCCTCCCAATTATTTGACCTAGAGTAAAATCATCCAGATCTTCTGGACGAGTCATTTCGTTGTCTCCAACGCGCAACAAGTGCAACCGAAACCCTGCAAAATATATGCACACCGTCAAGTGGCTAACGTTTAACCGATGCTATTGGACTGCGTGAGTGCATTTTGTTCCCATGTCACGCCAACCACAATTCATGTTCCATTATTACGTATGTGCTCTTGCTTCTATACCCAGAAACGGTGTTTTTGTGGCACAGAGATTTATGGCGTTATCTTACATTTCCATTTCTCCTGACGTTTAGCAGGTCGGCCAGCTTGGTATGGAACTTTCAGTTTATGTAACTATATCATTGTGCTTAATATATCATGTGGAATTCCTCAGGAACGAAATCTAAATCTTTTAAGTTTTGCCCTGGACGCACAAAGGATTGCCATACTTCTGTGGCGAAACACACATTTGCTGCATAAATACAACCATTAAAATAATCAGGCATTCATATTATAAATCGTATGATATCTGAATACGAAAAACGTGCTCTCTGTAGAGCTTGATGAGTGAACATTTCGTATATGTAACGGGGGCAGCGAAAACAAAGTTCTTGTCATCACAGTTTGTTCTATGACCGGGAGAATACATAATCTCCTATTTCTAACTAATCCAGTACCTGGAAAAGAGATAGACAAGGATTACATCATACTAAGGACGGCATATGTAGCTTTTTAGGTAAAAATAAAATCAGTTGGAGGTGAGAGAAAGTGATTAGAATACATGAGATATTGTCACGCAACGGCCGGATCAAGGAAAGTCTTTTAATAGTTAAAACATCATGTTATGGAGTGCCACTTGGAGATGCATGTACTTAGAGTGCCACTTTTCCAAAATCTGAAATCAACGGTGCCAAAGTTTTGCACTAGTTTTGTACACCCAAAAGAAAATTTTGTACACCAGCGGAAGTTGTACTTTTCGGCTCTCTAAAAGTGGCACTCTAAGTACATGCTGTAGTGCCACTTTTTTGAAATCGAAATTAAATACTGCCAAAGTTTTGTACTAGTCTTGTACAGTTTTGTACACCCAAATAAAAATTTTGTACACCACCGCAAGTAGTACTTTTCGGCTCTCTAAAAGTGGCCCTCCAAGTACATAATGGAGTGCCACTTTTTCAAAATCGAAAATAAATACTGCCAAAGTTTTGTACTAGTATTGTACAGTTTTGTACACCCAAAAGTAATGTTTTTACCTCACCGGAAGTGGTACTTTTTTACTCTCCCTTGTGGCCCTCGAGCATGTACTTGGAGTGCCTGTTTTCCAAAAACGAAAATGAACAATGCCAGAGTGTTGTCCTAGTTTTGTACATTTGGTACACCACCGGAAGTGGTACTTTTTGACTCTCCTTTGTGGCCCTCGAGCATATACTTGGAGTGCCACTTTTCCAAAATTGAAAATAAAACACTGCCAGAGTTTTGTCCTAGTTATGTACAGTTTTGTACACCCAAAGAAAACTTTTGTGGCCTTCGAGGATGTACTTGGAGTGCCACTTTTCCAAAAACGAAAATAAATACTGTCAGAGTGTTTTCCCAGTTTTGCACATTTTTGTACACCCAAAAGAAAATTTTGTACACCACAGAAAGTGTAACTTTTTGACTCTCCCTTGTGACCCTCGAGCATGTACTCATCAGATACTGCCAGAGTGTTTTCCCAGTTTATAAATACTGCCAGAGTGTTTTCCCAGTTTTGCACATTTTTGTACACCCAAAAGAAATTTTGTACACCACAGAAAGTGGTACTTTTTGACTCTCTCTTGTGACCCTCGAGCATGTACTCATCTTGATCTCATCAGAGAAAGATATGTTGTTTAGTTTCGGTTTGGATGAAAAATTTATTTTGCAATCTTTGCTCTGAATAAAACGTGCACTTATACAAGCTACAACTTTTGGCATGGTGCGGACGTTTTTTTGTTGTTGTAGTTCAGCCATGAAATAGATGATGCAAAACTTAATAACGTTCACAGTTATGTTTTTTCTCTGACTTTGAAAATATTTTAAACAAGCAAAGATTAGAGAATATTTTACTGAATACTATTGAGAAATCAATTTGTAAGCAAATTGCTTTGAAAAGAGTGGTGCTAATAAAGAAGGAATAATAGGGGTATGGATATAAAACAAAATAACATTCGGTTTTACCGCAAAGTTTTTAAAGAGTAAATATTTTTTTTTCATGTACTGAAAATGCCAAAATTGTACAAAATCATTTTGTCATGTAGTTTATGAAATAATTGGCCAAACTTTGGGAACTAGTTTTACCGCCATTTTGGTGATAATAAAATCATGTAAAGGGACTGAAACTTTTTCCCGCAGCGATATCCCTCATGAGCATGGGCGTCGGCTGCACCTTTTCCGAGTGAGGAGGCTAACGGGTATACTCCCACTATCAAAATTATTGCTTATTTTTTTTTCACATGTGGAGGATTTTAGGAAGGGAGTGTCTGATCCCTAGTCTCAAACAACCCTTAGAAATAGGAAGCTAGGGGATTTGGGCTACAGTGCCCGATAGGAAAGTGACACGGAAGCAAAGTAGAAAGGTGGAGGAAGACGCCCTTATTTATTGCCGGGAGGACAGTCCCGGCTCTGACGGCTTAACGGGCCCATCCGACGCACGGCAGATATTTAGTGGATCGAAACAGCGTTACTGAATCCTTTCCGCGGCAGCCACGAAACAGCGTTACTGAGGTCCTTTCCGCTGCAGCCACGAACGTTGCCCACTAGGCTACCCGCGGGCAACGTTCGTGACTGCCGCGGAAAATACCTCAGGTACCCGTGCGTCTTTATACGCATAGTTGGGGTTGGGTTAGGCAAGTGCAACGAGCCCCTAAAGCTAAAGGGTAGGTTCGGAGCACTGTTAGCCCCCCCCCCCAAAGTTTGGGAACTTGGGCACATCTTTCATTTTATAGTCAATATTTAGTATTGAAATAACGGACAATAATAATAATAATTATGTCATTTACCAATTACTGGCCATTAATTATTCATATCTGAGTCAAAAGTTTAAATTTACTGTTGGCTTCTTGCTATATTTAATAATCAACTTAATACAGTCTTTTTGTTTGGAAATATTAACTTGGGATTACATAAAACAATTGCACTGCTTCATCGTCCTTTATTGAGTATGAGTATAACACCCCCCCCCTTTTTTTGATAGACATTGATCTGTTCATTTTTATACCCCCTTCAATTTTCTGTTTCTTGCACTCTAGAAGAGATACTATTAAATAAAAACTGCAAACGTCTTTGGTTTGTCCAAAACTATCAATCACATTTTGAATGAGTTCATGTTTATTCTCAAAAACCTTTTCTCGATGTGTACTCATCATGCACAGTCCAGATAAACGTCCATCTGCCATACTTGACCTTAAACAGATTTTTAACCGTTCTCATAGTGCTGAAGGACATCTCCACTGGGCAGGTTGTTACTGGTAATGTTTAAGCAATACGAATAGCTTGTCGAACAGAAGGAAACAGATCAGTGTGTTTGAGAACGCCTAAAGTTCGTCTTCACATCCATCATCTTGTTTCTTCCTTCCTGACCACATTTCAAACTGTTATGGATAGGTTTTGCTCATGTGTGTAATTAATAGTTAAATTTAACAAATGTTAAAATTAAGGTAAATATTGACTTTAGGGAAAAAATTAAAATTTGGGAGACGGGTGGGTGCATTTCGAAACAAAAAGTAAATTCAATCAATTAAGGCCATGATAAATGAAAATAAAATGCAATGCAACACTGATATTAGGACATTCCAAAAGTTATTATTGCAAGTTTGCGTTGTTTGAATTTACGATGAGTTGTGACACCTGCAAGTGTAAAATAAGTAATTATTGTTTATATGTGTACCAAA
The DNA here is from genome assembly GCA_039090855.1 of Macrothele yani. NCBI lineage: Eukaryota > Metazoa > Arthropoda > Arachnida > Araneae > Macrothelidae > Macrothele > Macrothele yani. Next base: position 57,714,094 of record CM077021.1, read on the forward strand.
TTTGCGAACACTAAAAAATGGATGGTATATAATGTACACGTGTAATAACGTTTGGAGGCGGTGATGATTAATTTTAGTGGTTAGGACAAAATGCATTAATTAAATGAAAACAAAACTCCAGAGACGTCTCCTACCTTAGGCAAGCTAAGGTGGATGAGCATGTGACCCTGAGAGGAAATTCAACTGAGTCACCTAATTCTTCGCTACACAAGGTTTTGATTTTTGAAAGGCCACTGGCCTGCATTTATTGCACAAACTTAACCACAATAACAAAAAACACAACTGAATGTTTTAAGGAGTCGGAGACTCACCAAGCCAACACAATGTCTGCAAAATTTTGCTGCTACAATTTAGCAGATCTCCAAAATTGCTAACTTTGGCCCCTGGCCTAAAGAAACATTCAGATGACACCTTTAGATTAATCGCTTCATTAGAAACAGAACTTCATCCACAAATAAAAATAGAATGTTTACTAAATAAGTGTGAGATTTTACTGTACAAAATGATATTGCTTAACAAGAAGTTACACCCAAATTTTAGATCACCATAGCAGGCCTAATGCAGCACATGTTTGAAATTCACAAATTATATAACACTCTTTAGCTTGTATCATATATATATCTGAAGTCATGTGTCTTCTCCTTCTCCCCTCAGTGTTATAATATAAGAATATGTACTATAGTTTTGATTAGCCTCTTTCAAAAAACTCCCTCAAACCAGTTTTCTTAACACATTTTAATTTGAGACATTACAACCACTGACCAAAATTCACAAATAAAAGTTATATTAAAAAATGGTTCTACACTTCCCAGGAATATTTGCCTTACAATTAAATATACTCAACATTCTAGCATTACTTGATACAAAATCACTCTAAACACTCTACTAAACATACTGCCTAAATACCTTACTCAATTATCTCAAAAGTTATCATTACACCACAATGCTGACAAATGAACTTAAAATTCACACCATCATCTGGAAAAATCAAAATACTTCCTTAACACCAACTTGCTCTCAGTACTCAATATCCTACCATGTAAATAAAAGGCAAACACTAACCCTCAACACTCCTGGACTTAGATTCATACTTATCTGGATTCCTACTGTTCATCACAATTTAAAATTACACAACTACTTCTGGCAAGCAATTTATAAACAAATTACTTCAAATTCTGAAAATTACACCATGAAAGCTTTTACTAATTTTAACAACCCATATAATAAACCACTGAGGTTACGACTAGGCAAAACATCTCAGTTCATCAAACTCACTTTCTTCGAAAACAAAATTTACATCCCGAAGAAAATATCAATCAGGCTAAAGGCGAGAAATTGGGTAGTGAAGCCAATTCAAGTTTATGCATCAAAATGGTAAGTCAATATGTGTGACTCATTACACTTGTAATTTCTTTCCTCGCTCACTGTCTTTGGGACAACACTCGAACGCATGCAACTTGACAGGGGCTGGTCCTTTCTAACCGACGATTTTACTCGGGGCCGAAGGCGAATCCCCCAATTCATCCTCATAAGCACCCTTTCAGTACCGGAAGTATGTCCACGTAAGGAAAAACCTCCTGCAAGATCTCTCTCTCTCCCCCAAAGTTTCTTGCTCTAGGCACACAGCTCCCAGAGAAAAACTATCTGAAAACTCTCATTATCTTTAGAAAATATCCACATAAATCTCACTTTCCAGAAAACACATCACATCTCTATTTCCAGAAATTATTATCAGCTCTCGAAGCACTCTCTATTTCCAGAAAACATTATCACCTCCCGATGCACTCTCTATTTCCAGAAATCAAACACCTTGCTAAGAAATCTCACTGTACACAGGTAATGAACAGGCCTCAATTTCAGACAACCCTAGTCTGCTTGCATACCCTCTTTGACATCCTCCCCCTTATGCAAATCAAATTCTCAAATCTATTTGCTGATATGGTCTCTAGCCACAATTACTACAAAATGTTACATATTTTCACCCATTGTTTGCCAAACTCAAAAATCACCATAACCTGCCTCTAAGGACAAAAATTTCACTATACATGGCCCTGTATGTTTATAAACACAAATGCAATTTATATATTATTAAATGCTACCAAGCACAAAGAAAGTTAAATTTCCTTAATAAAATTTTACTGGTTTGAGAAGTTGTTCTTCAAAATAGCTGGTAACACCATTATGATATTATATATTCTCTTTACACAACAAAAACAACAACATTACATCCTTTTATAGGTTAGCTCAAGAAATAAAAAAAATAATGACAGGAGTTTCCAATGCTCACCCTTACTTGACCACAAATACAAGACCTGACGCAATGATATTGACAACTTTCCCATACCCAGCTAGCCTCGAAAAATCATAGAAATATATGTACGTTTAACATGTTCTGCTCCACTGCAAAAATAATTTTAAAGTAACCGCACATAATATTAAAAAAAATGCCAAGCAAAACTATTTACTTTAGCACAGAATTGCACAAAGTTGAGCTTTCACAAAATGCTACTGTCAGAGCCAAAAATTTGTGCCCTTCCTGATTTGGGCTCCCGGGAAGAACATTTCTTTTTTCTTATATACTCATACCTGAGATACTAATAAAGTTTTGAACCAGAACAACAAGACACAACCAGAGGCGAAAATGTTTTTCTTATGCTCAGCTCAAAACTCAAGTACTTGCTTGGGAGCTAACAAAAAAGATAAACAAAAAAAAGATATGAACTAAAACATTACCTTTGAGCTAGTGTCTTTTTTAAAACACAAACCCCCAGAGTTCATTGCCCAGGAATAACCAAATTCTCTGCATGTCCCTGTCTTTTCAATTTTGTTGTTTTTTTCGCTATATGGACCTTCTGACCTGGAGCGGGTGTATGGGATGTCATCCTTATTCCTGCTGACATAGCGTGCATGGCAAAACCTCAGGAAGCTAAACAGCACTTTGGATTTCCCTGCTGGTGATGGTGGACCAGACAAGACGACCATGATGACGACTCAAGTGATCTCGGATTCAAAACGTACCTGTGGAAGCTGTTTTTTCTTCTCCATGTCTCAGTCGTTCAATTTTATATTATGTGCAGAGCGGCGAAAGCATTCGGGTAGGCAGAACCCCTCAACATGCAGGTGGGCATGAAAAAGCCCTTCGATCTAGGCCCCTGTTGTCATAATTCTCAATACTGCAGTCGTCCACAAGGGATGAATCAGTGGCAGCTAATGGCACACTTGGAATAAGACGTCTTCTCGTTGAACTCTCACGAAAAAACTTAAATTCTCCAGAGCTGACACCACCCCCGGAAACACACACACACACATTTTGACCTTTGAACGAAATTCGTAACTTTTTTCACCTTCTTACAGTTGTCTGATCCGGCAGGGGAGGGGTCAAGTGACCAGTTTGCCCTCTTCTCCCAGCGGACGCCTATGCCCATGAGGTCTGGAAACTTGACGTGGTGTGGGGGCCCCGCTGCGAAATCCAGATCACTCTTTTACGGATGAGTGGTGGATTATTTGCATGAAGCAAGTAATACTTTACTGCGTTACCTCCGTGTAATGGTTTCGTTGCTGGTTGAATTTCTTTTCGCCATCCTTGGAGAACAAGCCAAATCATCTGGAATTTGTGTTCTGTGTCTGTGACACCCTGTGGTTAACTGGTCTTCGCACCGCCTTGGATCTACGCAAAAAGGTGTGCGCATTTCGTGAATTGGTCGTCTTCATACTCTAAAGGTAATTAGAAATTCATTATCTATACTACTTGCGTAGGGCTGCCTTCTAGAGAGTAACAGTCCAAGCAAGTAGTTATTTCACTATTCTCTTCTGCATTTTCCTAAAATTCTACATTTTTTTTTCTGCTTGTCAGGGCTGCCTTTAAGTGCACGATACCACATCAAGCACTTCCTATTGTATTGTAAAGGGTTGTTATATTATGCGTAAGATACCCAAGAAATAGCAATAAATATTCCGTCTACTCCAGCATGACATGAGGAAAATAAGAGCAGCTACATGTGAAAAAATCAGAAAAAATAAAAGGCCCTTCTCAGGGCTCATTTCATTTGTTTAAAAAGGGATACCAATCTTAACAAACATAGCACCAGTTGACCCAACATTCTTTTAACTTTATTTAACATATCCAAATTTAACATTAATTACTCTAAATGATTTTGCAGATCCATTTACAAGAGTGAATAAAAGAAAATATTCTCTGTGTAAAACACAAGTTATTCACACTGTGAAGAACACAACGAACATCTTTACAACCAAATGTTTAAGCACATATACCACATAATATGTTAAAACAATACATACACTGCAACATTGGCAAAGAAAGTAAAACAACGCTTTCATATTCAATTTCAAAAATCACAATAGCATTGTAACCTTACAAATATTCACAAGTGTGAAGAATACGCTAGTCACTCAGATAACAAATTGAAGTTACTCACACATGTGAAGAATAACATAACAATAATAATCAGCTTACCATCTTTTTCTTCAGCAACTCAATCAAATTATCAACAATTATATCAGTAAAATGATATTACAGATCGTATTACAAGTGTCAATAAAATAAATTATTCACTGCATAAAAACCAATTTTTCATACAGTGAATATAAATAAGCAGCATTATGCAGGAACAACAACATGTAAACATTTCAGTAAACAATAACATCACTGCTAAACACCATAAGATTCTATATGAAATAATCAACTTATGCTCAGTAAGAAATAATTATACACTAGCATACATTATACTAATTTTTAATTAACTAAGTTTGCAACTGGTGTTCATGAGCAACAATAGCATTACACCAAACATGTTACAGCATTACAATCATACCCAATCATGACATTTCACCAAATACAAGTATGAATAAAAATAAATTATTCACTGTGCAAAAACTAGTTCTTCACACTGTGAATATAAATAAACAGCATAATGCAAGAACAATATGCAAACATTACACTATAAAATAACATTACTGTTAACAAACCTAATATACAAACAGTGCAGTATACCAATTAAATTGATTGGCCCTTAGTGGTGTTATCAACCTCCAATAAATACAAAAATAAGAAAAAGACTAAATATTTAATATATAACCTAACAGCTGAAACATAATGACTATTTTATATCTAAAGCAAGACCATAATAAATTAATTAATAATATAAATCAATGAAAAATAAAATAATTGCAGATAACCTGGTTGAAACAATAACAACAAAACCTAACTAAATCCTCCTCAAAAGCAAATCAAATGAAATAAAACTACAGAACACTCCACTTTAATCTATGCTACGGGACATTAAATATATTATAATTTAAATTACTTTATAAACATCTTATGAAATGACTCAGTCTGCTTTATTACTGAGCATCATGTCCTTGAGGCGGTGTTAATATTCTACCATTGTAATCTTTCCTATGGAACACAAGTTTCTTCCTCATTTTAAGGACGGTTGGACCTACGGCATCACGTCTTTACCGTCTGACAGGGCTGTGATGATCGATCATTCAGGCGACTAAACCTTGTTAAGGGCAAGAAATCTGAAGTCGCTGTTTGAACGATAAGGTTGACTCAATGTTTGAAATTTCGATCCTTGTGTATCGATTGGTCTCACAGAGATATACAAGGCGGATGTAATAAATTGCTCAACAGAAGCTGGACGGCCGAACGGAGGCTCGAAATGAAGTGGAACCATTGGTATTGGTGTAAGTGACAAAAAGCTGATCCTATCAGCTCGACTTCAGCACCCCTAGGGCGAATTCGCATACGCAGCTCACCGAACTCAGACTATATGATAGAGCCAAAATGTCAAATACAAAGCTGGAGTATATTTTTTTCCTGCTACGAATCGGTCAAAAAATGTGGGAGTCAACGGGAAAATTTGCAACGTGAATAAATTTCTATATCGTATAGAAGAGCACGTGGAAGGTCCAATCCCTTCAGGGGATTGGCCTTGTACATTTTTTGATAAAGGTCATCATACACCTCCCATTCATTGTTTTGACGTAAGCAATACGCCCTATAGTGACCTACACTGGCAACATTACATCCTCCAGTGTAGTAACTGCCCCTCTCAAATACTACTGCCGCTCACCAAAGGTAAGCATTCGAGGCATTTGCGCTGGTTCCGTTTTCAGACTTATCACGTTTTCATCATTTTTGTCAATTAAATCTAAAAATGTGATACAATGACGGTTTCACTCGTATCGTTTTAATTCCATTACACAGGGGATGTTTCTTTGAGTTTTCCCAATCAATGCATGCGTCCTCATCTGTGCGATCTATGTCTTCCAACGCTGATCGACAAATACCACTCCGTTCTGCTGTCAAGTTCTTGTTAACCATTTCTGGAATAATACTGAGATTTCCGTTGGTAGTTCCCACTGTCACTACGATAAGAGGAAGAATATCATTCCTTATAGAACCTACAGAAGATTTGCATTCTTGAAAATCCTGTGCCGTACACATATCTTCCCATGATCTTAGTGTCATCTGTGTTTTTGGTAGTGCAGCGTCTAAAGACACCAAACCACAGAATAATTTCTTCTCGTTTTTAATAATGCATTTTAGCGCTACAGCCCGCTATCTGTAAACTTTAGCTGTCGGACCAGTCGTTATCATTTTCGATGCCATGTTAGCCATTGCATTGTTTTGGGCATGTTGGTCTATCGCCTCCTTGTATTTCTCACTATCGCAATAACCAACGCAAGCTAACTGAACGAGTGAGTCGTATGCGCAATTGTTTTTTTACCGTAATTTGCTCTTCACCTATCTGAATTGGACCTATAACAATTCAATTTCCATTTTTCAGAAGACCAATTGGAACCCATTTGTTTGGTGACCTGAAGTCTATAGCAAGCATTTCTGCACTTGGTTCAAGATACGATTTATTTGGTCGTTTATGTTCACTTTCTTCCGCAAGCCCTCTCCAGTTCTCGAAAGCTTTGCTTTCTGAATTCCTTTCTAGTTCGATGATCTCTCTGCGGCCGCCCCGGTGGCGCAGTGGTCTAAGGCGCTGGCCTATGATCATTCGTCCGTAAGGGGTCCGGGTTCGAATCCCGGTCAGGCATGGATGTTGTGTTTGTCTTACGGCACTGGCTCTCTCCCTTCCCTGGAACCAGTGACCCTAAATTAGGGACGGGCGACTGCTTATAGCCCATTGAGTTGCTCACGGTGGTCGTTAAACCTCCAATCAAAAAAAAAAAAAATCTCTCTGCGCCTAACAAAATATGTTCTTATGTCTGATAGGTTTTTCTCCTTCTGTTTGTCTTTATTCGAATGCATCGTCTTCTTCATGCAGTTATCTTCTGAAGCTAACCCGACTTTTTTTCTGTGGGTTCTTTTTTTAGTGCGCCCACTTCTCCACTGGGTTCAAATAGTATTCCAGTAAGTTTGCCATCACTTACTTCTGTATCGGTTAATCCTGTTGCTACTACGTTTCTTCTGAGATAAAGTGTCAGTATCTCTACTTCTGATTTACCGCGTTCCCTTTGATAAAGATTATGAATTCCGTCCAAACCAATTTCTTCTTTTTCTTCGTGTTCTCCGCTAGCACTTTCACTCGCAGAGGGAAGGCAGCTGAAATTCTTGTCTGCACCTGGATGTACGGAAGCGGAAGCTAATTTCATCATTTCACTGAGATTTTTTATATGCGTAAGCAAAACGTCATCAATTCGGGCAGGTAATTTAAGGTTTTGACATACTCTCTTCTTTAAGTCTTTAAAATTGCTCTCAACAGAAGCACTCGAAGCAGTTCTGGCTCCATATCCAAAATGAGGGACCACTACAGCTGTCCATAAAGGAATGAGGTGACACACCTTTAGAATGTCATCTACTATTCCTGGAGTATACTGCTGATTTCCACGGTCACCATGTGGATTAATACATTTCCTAGCATTCTGTTCCACGCTAGTGGCCCATGTACGAAAGGCATTTATCTGCCCTTTCTCTTTCAGAATTTCCATAGTGTCATCGAGAAAAGACTCTTCAATAACTGTGTCATCCGTTGTGAAACCTGATGTACGGCGCTGTAGATAGAATTTACTGTTCTCGCAAGAGGTCTCTTCGCTGGAAAATTCGTCGTTACCTTCGGTTTCATTTAGCGCTACAATAAAAATGTAACTTAACAAAGTCCTTACGTCATTCATGTCTGTTGACTGAGCAACTGCGCACAAAGATCTTAAATAAAATTGCCGTGTCCCTCGTAATTTCCCTTTCTAGTTCGGAAATTTAGCAAATAAGTTGACCACATGAGCAACGTCTGATGTAATGAAACAATTTGGAAGATCGAACCTGTCTCCTTCTTTGATGCCAAGGACATTTGTACACTTTTCTGGTATGACGCAAGTTAGGGCAGATGTGTAAACGATTGTACACAAGCTGACATGAGGGCTGCTGACATGTCTATTAAAACCTCCATTGGTACGATCTTACATTCCTGAAGAAATCTACTTAAATAATGCCGAATTGTTTCTGTATCATGTCTTTCACTTAGCATATTGAACACAAAATACTGTTCCTTTTCTTCTGAGTGCGCTACAGTAGCCCCATATAGGAAAATGTGTCCCGATTTGCTGTGTTCCGTTCTTTTCATTTTTTTCACCAAACCACCAGTAGCATCTATGCATATTTGATACCCTTGAAGCTCTGAAAATCGCCTCAGTAATGTGTACCTGCTCCGTGGACCAGTAATGAATCACTAACGTATCATATGTTACATCTTTGAGGTAAGAGTTATAAGGGCTTATATATTTATATATATTTTTACGCTCCCTATCTTCTGATTCAAGGCTTCTTGAATTGGAAGAGGAACTACAAAGGATCAAGTGGGACATCGTGGGGCTAAGTGAGGTAAGGAGAAAAGGAGAAGATCTCATTGAATTGAAAAGTGGACATCTCTTCTACTATCGTGGGACAGATACTGGCAGAACTAGTGGTGTTGGATTTATAATAAACAAGAAACTGAAGGATAAAGTTGTAGAACTTGAAAGTTCCTCTGACAGAGCTGCACGACTTGTTATCCAACTCTCGAAAAGATACAGGGCTCAGATTATTCAAACTTATGCACCCACCACAAGTCATCCTGAAGAAGAAATTGAAGAATTTTATGAGGAAATTTGTCATCTAAATAATAAAGGTAAGCAGCACTTGAAAATAATTATGGGAGATTTCAATGCAAAAATAGGGCAACGGCAACAGAATGAAACTTCAGTAGGTAAATTCGGTCACGGCAACAGAAACCAGCGTGGAAATACTCTCGTTGAGTTTGCAGAGGCAGAAGGGTTTTTCATCTTGAACTCCTTCTTCAAGAAAAAGCCACACAGGAAATGGACATGGAGACATCCAAATGGGACGTCAAGTGAAATTGATTTTATTATGTGTAACAAAAAATTCGTCATAGAAGACTGCAGTGTGCTAAACAAGTTCAACACAGGTAGTGACCATAGATTGGTGAGATGTAAGATGCACCTCAACACTAAACTTGAACGTGGCAAGCTCATAAGACAAACAAAATCTATTGACATAACCAACCTTAAAAAACACCATAATACCTTCAAGTTGGAACTGAAGAACAGGTTCTCTGCTTTAGAAGGCCTAACATCGGAAGAAGTGGACATCTCTGAAGTTAACAGAAAAGTAACCAAAGCTCTTATGGAAACAGCAACAAAATTAGCTGGGTCTAAGAACAAGTTGCATGTAAATAAATTATCAGGAAAAACGAAAATGTTGATGCAAAAAAGAAGAGAGATGAGGACAACTAAAGAAGACGTGACTTCCAAAGTGGAATATATAGAGCTATGCAAGACAGTAAGAAAAAGTATCACTGAAGACGTAAGAAAATTCAACTGTGAACTAGTGAGGAAAGCAATTGAAAACAACCAAAGCCTAAAGATAGCAAAGGGACATCTCAGTAAGGGAAGAAAACAGATTATGGCACTGAGAAAAGAAGATGGTTCTGTAACAAGAAATAGAGGCGAAATTTTGACCAGAGTGAAAGATTTCTACTCCAAATTATATGAAAGAGATGATACATGCACTCCAGACATCATGAAAGATACCAGTACCAGAGTTCCTCCAGTCCTTCCAGCAGAAGTTGCACATGCAATCAAGAACATGAAGCGGGGAAAAGCTCCAGGAGAAGATGGAATTACTGTAGACATCATACAAGAAGCAAGTGGAGAAATCGAAACAGTACTCGCCCAAATTTTCACTCGATGCCTTAATGAAGGAAAGATTCCTGAGGATTGGAACACCGCTACAATGATCCTGCTACATAAGAAAGGGGACATTGAGGATCTCGGAAACTACAGACCTATCAGCCTCCTCTCAGTAGTTTATAAAATCTTCACTAAAGTTCTTTCACACCGCTTGAAGGTAACACTGGACATGGCTCAACCGAGAGAACAAGCTGGATTCAGGAGTGGCTACAGCACAATAGATCATATCCACGTGCTGAGAGAACTAATTGAAAGAGCGAGGGAATATGAACTTCCATTGTGCATGGCTTTTATCGATTATGAAAAAGCCTTTGATTCGGTGAAACCATCAGCAGTTACAATGGCTCTGAAAACCTGCGGTATTGAAGATGCATACATTAATATTATTAATAACATCTATGAAAATGCAAGTGCAAAGATTCGGCTGTTTGAAAATACAACACACGTAAAAATTGGAAAGGGAGTGAGACAAGGTGACACCATATCTCCGAAGCTCTTTAATGCCACATTGGAGGGTGTTTTTCAGTCGCTCAGCTGGGAAAACAAGGGGATAAAGATTAATGGAGATTATCTAACCCACCTTCGTTTTGCTGATGACGTAGTCATTTTTGCAACTACCCCATCAGAGCTGCAGAGTATGATCCAGGAACTTGCTGACAAGAGTAAAGAAGTGGGATTAAAAATGAACTTTCAGAAGACAAAAGTGATGTTCAATGCTTTTACAAGAAATGAAGATTTATCGATTGGTGGAGAAAAGCTGGAGATAACAGACACGTACGTTTATCTTGGACAGCAGATATCAAGTGAGGGTCACATTGATGAAGAAATTAATCGGCGTACAAAACTTGCCTGGAGAGCTTTTGGAAGAAACAGCATAATTTTCAAGAGCAATATGCCATTATGTCTTAAAAGAAAAGTGTTTGATCAATGCATCCTTCCAGTGCTTACGTATGGTGCAGAGACGTGGACCTTAACTAAAAGAGACATACAAAGGCTGCAGACAACTCAAAGAAGCATGGAGAGGTGCATACTTGGTGTAACCAGGAGAGATAAGAAGAGGAACTCGTGGATCCGAAAAATGACAAGAGTGGAAGACATCATGATCAGAGTTAAATCCCTGAAATGGCAATGGGCTGGACATACTGCCAGAAGGACAGATCATCGATGGACAGCCGAAATTTTAGATTGGATTCCAAGGGACAGGAAAAGACCCAGAAGAAGACCACATGGGAGATGGGTGGATGAAATTCGAAAGTATGCAGGGGTGACATGGAGGAGACTGGCACAAGACAGACCGTTGTGAAGGAAACTTGGGGAGACCTTCGTCCAGCAGTGGATTGATAATGGTTGACAATGATGATGATGATGATGATATATTTACACTTAGCTATGGCCAACACTGGATCTTTGTGCATCCTTCCTCGTTGCATCTCACGGGACTTGGCTAGTCGAAGAGCGTTTAGAGCTGGCACATGACTGGGCTCACGGTCATCAAACACCATGATGCGCTCAGCCTCCAAGCGCCTAAATGCACTAGCTGACGTGGATTTCCTGGTTAATCTGGGTACTGCTCTCTTTCTCTCTCTGAGGGATCCTGACAGGTTTCTTTTGTAATTTTTTAGATGGTCTTGACGAAATTTTCCTTTGAATTTGCATTTCATATGCACAAAATCTCTCTCTTTCGGTTCATTATCAATAATCCCTTTCAAAATAGAGCCACAGTACGTACACACACCGTGAATAGACACATAGGGAACATTTTCCTTTGAGTTAACCTTGCCACCTTTGTAAATAATTTTACAGGGTCTTCGTGTGTGTTCGAAGAAATGAGCATGGATAATATGTGTCCATACATTTCGCTTCAACACTGCATAAGTCCTTCTCATCGGTTTTTGTGTGCTGTAAACACTTCCGAGTGTACGTTACTCTCCCTGGTCCCATTTCGGACCACTCCTTAGCACTGAATGTTATTGTGAATTCCTCCCGATATTCTGTTAGATCAGCAGCTTGTTGTGCTTCGTTGACAGGAAAATGTACTTCTCGGTGAACAGAAGCGCCATCCTCCCATTCTAAACTGCTGACTTCTTCAACTTCTGAAGATGTGGAAGAACTGTTCCTTTCATTTGGCCTTGTGTCACTCTCTAACGGGAGTTGTGCAACACAAAAGCCCAGTAAAGAATTAAAGAATGTAAACCATGCCTATTCATGCGCACATTTAGGTGCAAGGCTTGCGGTGTTGTTCTGTATTCATCTTTCATGGCATCACAGAGGCGCTTCCATACAATGTCATTTCTGGGAGCTATTCTTCCATTACTCTTGTTAATAGCAGATTCTTCCAAAAGAAAAAATTCTTGAGTTTTTCTATTGGGATCGACGGAGGCCTCGGCATCGTAGTTGCTCGAAAATCACAGTAACATTAACAAGGTTTTTTTTTTCTGGCGATCAAGCGGAAACCAAGAGATGAATGCACCCGACAACGAAAGCTTGAGAATACGTAAACCTTTCGCGACGCTTCTTCATAAAATTATCAAAGTCCATCGAGATAAAGCTCACCTACTAGTAATACAGTACCTACCGTGCAACGAGGAAGTGATGATACGAACCTAGTGTCATTACACGGAACTAAGTGTGACGCCAGAAAATGTGGCAGGTCTCTTCTGAGCAACCGCATTCTGAGTACGCAATATTACGTCTGCAGCTGCCGGAGGGGGAGCAGGTAATATAGAAGTTAAAGCAGCTGCCAGGAGTTTTAAGTTCACTTTGGAAGCACTGACATCCTAAGTAAAAGTCCTCCAAATATGTGGCGTCAGTTGAATAAACAAATACATCGCTCTTTCCACGTTTTCTCAACACACAGCATAACAATTTTTCGGTTGCTAGATGTCCTTCAATTGAAGCTATTCGGCCCTTTGGCTCCGGGTTGTAATACGATCGCTCTGCAATCGCTTTTTCGGTGCACTGTGAAGGCTAGAAAGAAAGACTTTGATTTTTTTTTAATTTTCATTGGAGGTTTAATGACCACCGTGAGCAACTGAATGGGCTATAAGCAGTCGCCCGTCCCTAATTTAGGGTCACTGGTTCCAGGGAAGGGAGAGAGCCAGTGCCGTAAGACAAGCACAACATCCATGCCTCACCGGGATCCGAACTCGAGCTCCGTTTGGACGAATGATCAGAGGCCATCGCTTAGACCCCTGCGCCACCAAGGCGGCAGAAAAATTGGCCTAAAAACATGAAAATTTCCACTTATCGCATAAAAAAATGTTTTCCACTTGTATTTTAATCATATAATTATAATTTATATCATATCTATATTATGTAGTTATATGGTACACTCAGTGCTCGAAGTGACACAGAGCTACTGCCGGTATGGTGTAGAGACTGTAGACCATAGATCCACATAGTATAAATAGGAGGTTTCGAAATAAATACCTACCATTCCGTATAATTGTTTTTTTTTTTTTTTTTTTTTTTTTTTGGTTTTGAAAAATTAATGTATATAATGTTAAAAAAATTAATGTAAAAATTAAAAAAAACTTTCATTGAAGGTTTTGTGGTCTCTGCTAATTATCAATTTTATCCGTTAAAAATGTCATTTGCCGATTTTTGCGTTCAAATTCGCGCTTTCATTCTAATTTCGTTATGTAGTTTGTGAAGGGTTTATAATTTATTACATACCGGGATGGTAAATAATGTTTTTTTAACTGCCAGTATGCTCACTTTCATTTTTGTTTACTACCGGCATGCCATACCGGCAAACTTCGAACTCTGGGTATAGTACTCGTATATTTGTAAACATCACATACCTGCACATTGTATTTCCACACGCACTCTTTTTTTCCTGGCCTGCATTGAAGTTTTGTTGTACATGCAAATTAATATCTGCAGCTACGAAATCCATATTGCATTCTTGCAGTGTAGAATACTGAATTCCCTGTTGGTATACAACCATATCCAATAACGATCACTAAAGTCTCATAGATGTTAACCTTAAACATTTAAATATATTTTACCGAATTCGTTTCAACGCAATAAAACGTATATTCATGATTATGCATCTGACAGCTCACAGTGTTAAATCTGACTGGTTGATTGATAACCTTGCATTATGTACTTCTGTTCCAAAATTTATTTTAAAAGTTAAAACTACAGGGCTCAGTAGGTAGTTCCTTTACTTTTCCAGACAGTCTCTTTAACTTCCTGACACCCCCATTTTCCCTAAACAAACACCGTGAAAAACACATCCTCCCTAGTGTCCGAAATCCTGGAAAAATTATTATGCTTAGGGGTGCTGAAATAAATTTTCTGGGATGGCAGAAGTTGTGCTTGTTACGCCATTGCGAATGCGCCGAAGTGTTTTGCAACTTCCCCCTCCCCAAGCATGCTTGGTATGGCTGCTAGACTGGAAGCGATGATACGCGCTGATTTGAATTCCTCTTCCTCGCGTTTTCGAAATGCTTTTGCTGAAAGCATTGCTTAACAAAGCAACAAAAAACTGTTTCTTTTGTTCCTTTACTATAAAAATGAAGACTCCGACAATTTCTTAGTTTAAACAAGACAACCGCACGGAAATTTGCGACCTTGAACAAATAAAAGTTGCGTATAATAAACACGAAAACAACTGGTTGTGTATAATGAACAGGAGTAAAAGTATGTAATGAACTGGAAAAAGATAGCACTGTGTTTACTTCCGAATTTCGAAAGATGACACTCTAAGAGCATGCTGGACAACCAAGGAGAACCACCGCCAGAGGGGCACATAACTCTCTTTTGTCTGTACAAAACCAGTACACCATTCTGGCAGTGTTTATTTTTGATTTTGGAAATATGGCGCTCCAAGTACATGCTCAAGAGCCACAAAACGAGAGTCAAAAAGTACCACTTCCGGTGGTGTACCAAATTTTCTTTTGGGTGTACAAAACTGTACTAGGACAACAGTCTGGTAATGTTTATTTTCGTTTTTGGAAAAGTGGCATTCCAAGTACATGCTCGAGGGCCACAAAGGAGATTCAAAAAGTACCACTTCCTTTGGTGCACAAAATTTTCTTTTGGGTGTACAAAACTAGTACAAATCTTTGGCAGTATTCATTTTCGATTTTGAAAAAGTGGCACTCAGCATGTACTTGGAGTGCCACTTTTAGAGAGCCGAAAAGTACTACTTCCGTTGGTTTACAAACCTGTACAGAACTAGTACAAAACGTTGGCAGTATTTATTTTCGATTTGAAAAAGTGGCACTCCAGCATGTACTTGGAGTGCCATTTTTAGAGAGGCGAAAAGTACCATTTCTGGTGGTGTACAAAACTGTACAAAACTAGTACACAACTTTGGCAGTATTTATTTTCGATTTTGAAAAAGTGGCACTGCAGCATGTACTTGGAGTGCCACTTTTAGAGAGCCGAAAAGTACCACTTCCGCTGGTGTACAAAATTTTATTTTGGATGTACAAAACTGTACAAAACTTTGGCAGTTGTTATCTTCGATTTTGAAAAAGTGGCACTCCAGCATGTACTTGAAGTGCTACTTTTAGAGAGCCGAAAGGTACCACTTCCGGTGGTGTACAAAATTTTCTTTTGGGTGTACAAAACTGTACAAAACTAGTACAAAACTTGGGCAGTTGTTATTTTCGATTTTGAAAAAGTGGCACTCAGCATGTACTTGGACTGCCATTTTTAGAGAGCCGAAAAGTACCACTTCCGGTGGTGTACAAAAATTTCTTTTGGGTGTACAAAACTATACAAAACTAGTACAAAACTTTGCCACCGTTGATTTCTTATTTTGGAAAAGTGGCACTCCAAGTACATGTATCTTAAAACATCATGTTCAGGCCTCACTGATAATTCGATTCATCAAAGCATGTGAAAAGATTTCCTTACTTGTGGTGAGTCAAATTGTAACGAAGCATTAGATAATATGGAGATGATCACTTCGACGAATTCGTTGGTTTCAAGTGCAGAATGCTCAGCTTTCTTAACTCCTGTGAGATCTTTCTGCGTTCGAACCACATTGATAAAACTTTTTTTTGTGAGCCAGAATATCACTACATTCTTTTTTCACTGTTATCAGCTCATCACATAGCAGTGGGGTGACTGAAAATTGGTGGCAACGTTTCACGATAAAACGTATCTTTAGGATGAAGCGCACAGCGGGATTCTAAAAATTCAGAAAGCAAACTTGGCATACCTAATTGGCAACTAAGGCACATAGCTGCTTGGAAGGAAAAAAGTTTCCTTTGAAAGCCTAGTCAAAGGCTATGAGTTAGAGAGTTACAAGAGTTTTATACGCATACAGCACTTAAAGAAACAATTATATTATGTATATATTATTTTTCATACCAAACTGAGAGCAATGAATATTATGTGTTTTCTCCTGCATAGTATAATGTTACAAGAAAACAAGTCATTAAAATACACTCACGGACAACGAAATTTTTGCACTTAGAAGAAAACATGTTGCAACCGCGAAACTTTGCAAATAGCTAGATTGCGTGCTGGAATCCAAATGGTCCACGTTTGGTGCGATTGCCCATGTGATGGCGCTGGAAGCACCAATTGGCAGCCTTATAAACCGGCATGTAGTCGGTGCTCAAAAACAGCAAAACCACCGGCCTACGCAAGCCAGAGCACAGAGTGTAAAGAATGCCGGTTAGACGCCAGAGACGTCGATTTATGCAACTTATGGACTTTGAGAGAGACCTGGTGGTAAAGCTGAAAAGCGCCGGCTGGTCGCCGAGCCGTATTGCTTTCCAAGTGGATCGTTCTGACCATACCGCTCCAACGTGTTGGGAGCAGTGGATTTGTGACGGCACTTACACAGGGCGGACAGCTCCGGACGGACCAGGAGGACCACCGGTGGAGAGTATCAATAGATCGTGCACCAGACACGAACGGATAACACCGGGACCCTGCCCACTGTGCAGGAAGATGTAGCGGCTCCTGTGTGCCCAAGAAACATTTCCTGACGCATAATGGAAGCCAGTCATCGTTCCCAGAGCTAATTACCTGTGCTCTCATTAACATCGGGGGCTCCGTTTGCAATGGTGCCAGGCGAGATGGTCGTGAAACGCCACAGACTGGCGACGTATGGTGATTAGCGATAAGTGCTACTCCGTTTTAGGGGCAGATGATCATCGTGTCCGGGTGTGGAGGTCCCTGGGTCAACGGTACAATCCCAACCTCTCTATCGAGTGCCACACTTCCACAATTGCAGGCATTATGGTGTGGAGAGCCATAGTCTACGATGGCGGATCAGCTCTAGTAGTGGTACGTGGATTGTTGACGGGCTAGCAGTATGTGGATGAAATCCTACGTCCCCATGTGTTTCGATTCTTGGCCGGGATTCCAGGTGCGCTTTACCAGCGGGATAACATCAGGCGTCTGTTCGCCTCCATGCCGGACCGTATTGCAGCAAGTACCGGTCCACGAAGTGGTGCGACGCGCTATTGAAGATGACAGAGCTGTGTTCCACAGATCATTCTGTAATTGCCCTGCAGCTCTGTTTTTGCTGTCATGTGTATCATTCTTCAGTATCATTACGTCCACAAAATTTCAGTCCAATCCAATGCTTCTGTCTTGGTGTGCAAATTTCCTTGTCCGTGAGTGTATAATGGAATGACTATTCTGTAGTAATAATTTAATGGGTAGGAAGAACATTATCACAGTTGATATTCAGATATGATCGACACACTTGACGTAAATTTAAGAACTGTTTAAATTTACGAATTTCTGAATTAGTAGATTCTGAATTAAGAAGCTAACCATATAACTTTTGCAAGGAGATGAGTTTTAAGAACTTTGCTTCAGCTACTGATAAACTCGAGCGCATCGCATAACACTTATGGACTTTAGTTATACAGTATAAATTTCAGCGGTTTAAGAAACCTTAGAAAAGTTCATACACATTTTTTTATTTATTCTCGATAGCTCTAAAGCATTTGAAGTTTCCGTGTGCCGAATTATCTCCATATACATAAAGTCCACGCTTCTGATATGTGTACGACCAACTGAAATACATTAAAAACGAACGAAACAGAAAACAAAGTTTGGCCCATAAAAAAAAGATAATATAAAACGCCCGCTCAATTGATAATTTAATTTTCCCTTGTGTTTAAGATCTTGAATTTATTGATAACAAATCGTGTCTTGAGGAAGACAAAATTATTATTATTTTAACAAACTCTCAGTATGAAATATACTTAGAAATACTCTTTCAACGAGTTCCAGATACACTTGTAAATTGTGAAACTAATTGAATAAGCTAATATACTGAAGTCCACGAATTTTCTCTGTTGAGGACAGAGAAAACAGAGTAGAACCTCGAAGGCGCCGGCACATGCAGTAGAAATTTCGATTTATGTTTAAATATAATGGAATAATCAGGCAATTGCGCTCTACAGCTCAGCGGCTTCCACGGTTTAGCAGTTGGTTTGCTATAAAAGCGAGCTGGAACATCATATGTGCTTCAAATAAAAAAATGAGACAACCGCGGATCAGGAGTTGATTTCCCACAATGTGAGCTGGAAGACAAAATCTCAAATTTCGTAAAAGACCAATAGATCTGCCGTTACAGCGAATTAGCAGATGGTTTGCTGCAAAGGGAGCCGGCACATGAGATCTAATTCAAAAAAAAAAAAAAAAGAAATCAATGGCCAGCGTGGGTTAACAGTTGGTTTTCCACAAAGGGTACTGGAATATAAGATCTTTATTCCAAAATTAAAAATAAAAAACTGCTACCATCGCGGGTTAACAGTTTGTTTGCCACAAGGGGCGTGGGACAAGGTAGTTCACAGGCCGCATGAAATTGGACTGTTATCAAATCTCCGATACCAGTGAAAATTCTTCCCTACAGCGGTTGTAAATGTTCATCAAACAACTAATCCCAGGGTCCATACCACAATATCTTTCGACGTAAAAGTCTCCCTGTGCAGCAGGTATCTTATTCATGAAATTTGCGTCGTGAGAAATCACATTTGCAAATGCACTCATCAGCTCTTCACTAGGCTGCAAAATAACTTTAGTTGTGATGCAGTTTACTCTTACTTTCCCGAACTTTCTTGGTGTTTATTCCAATTCACGTCAATCTTTTAATTCGGATAAAATACTATCAGGTAATTTTGAATGCATAAAACACTAAGAGATCAGTTTTCTTGTGACTTTATATTCATCATTCTATTTCCAATGAAGTCATTATAATCAGAACCTGTTTTTACTCCGTGAGCTAAACAGGTTTTCCAAGGTTATAAATAACTACCAGTCGTTGCTGTTCCTATTATCAGAAGGAAGGGAAATCACAAGTTTATCCTGCAGTATTGCGATAATGTGTCATGACCTGTTTTTCTCCTAGGTCATTTAATCCTTTTGCTACACTATAATCAGTTTCAGGTTGAACTTGGTTTTAGCAACTAAGGTCACACACATAAGCATACAAACAAATATTTGGTTAATAAATTTGTAAAATTTTATTAGTGAATAATTTTGATTAAAGAAGCCGAATGTCCCGTTTAAAAATTTTAAATTAACAAGTGGGACACGAGTGAACCGAACAGCTTGCAAGTTTCTGTTTTCACTGAGACTGAGCTACTGAAACGTTTTTATCGTTTTAATGTGTTTATATTAGAATTAAAACAAATAGAATCAGAAAATAATAAACATATTGAACAGATTATGTGTGAGCTGTAGTGAAACAAAAAAATTTGGATCAGATATAAAACAAACGTGATTATGTTCTGGGAAAGAACACCGTAACAGGGTAAAACGTAAGTGTGAATGAGTCATTTCGCAACAGTAACACCTATATAAACAAACATAATAAAGCAGGACGCGGTTCCTTCTCAAAATACTAAAAAGAACCGCGTCCAAATCGAAATTCGTTGCTTCGAATAATCTTTTGGTTTCCATCGTGAAATACTTTCAGTAACAATAGGAAATCCTGGTGAACATGGAGCGCAATGTCACAAATCAGAGAATCAAAAACAGGGTGCTTTTGATTTATTAATAAGCTGCATATGTGAGTTGCTTAAAGGCATCAGCAGAACATTTAATAATCGGTTAAATGAGGGAAAATGGTAGTAAACTTAATATTAGTAATGACAGGAAACTGTTGCTAGGAATGAAAATGCAACTGCGCATTGTGTGAAATGTGTCAAGATGTGGTTTCAGAACACGCGAAAGAAATACAGTAGTTACTCTGGCCCGCACATTTTCCATATCTGAATATTATTGAATATTTGTGGGTATATTTGGAGAAACCCCCAAAATCACTGGCACAGTGTTGGGTCATATTTTACGGAAGGATGGTTCAAAATTCATTATCGTGTGAGCATGACTTCCATAAATCTATTCCAAAACGCTTTGTTTATATTCCGGAAGCCGAACTGGGCCGATATCTATCTATGAATAGTTCACCACAAACAAGAAGTACATCCATTATTTTGATAAAAACGTGCAGTTTTGAGGAGGAAAAACGAATATTTTGAATGTAAAGCACAGAACATTGTGCTAATTTAAACTTACTTTACAGTGAAGTTCAGTCCATCGGTGTCTTCCTATTTCGACCAGAAGGAAAGAACATAATCTGTTGTCGGTGATGTCATTTGTGACGGCCAATAGAAGTTATGGTCGACGAATATGGATGATTTTTTCAATAATGGATAAGTTGAAGGGAAACATCCAACTAAATATTTCTTAACTTACACTACAACATATACGAAATCAATTCAACACTTCTCATATTTTGAATTAAAAATATAATTTGACATTAATGGCGCAGGTCTTACACTGCCATCATCGATTCCGGTTCAGAGATGATTCGCAACAGTAACACCTATAAAAACAGCCGATACTAAATTTTACAAATTTCACGTTAACGCCAACATCAAATTCATTTTAGTTCTTTATTTTATTTGTAGAGGAATTTACGAAAAAATCGGTTTTCTGAGTGTACAAGTAATGGACTTCAGTGCTGAAATGCTTATTTTTGATATTAAGATATTATTGCCTTGCTCTTCTGGCCTGTCGTTGGGATCAAAATATTTAGGATTTATTTCTATTAAATTCGTGTTAGCTTATGAAATGTTTATGTCTTCGCAGTATAACATTAGTAATAATAATAATTTTTGTAATTATGCCGGATTTATCATACTTACAGAGTGGCTGCTATTGTCATGAGTACCTTTGTTTAGGCCTTCAATTTTCAAGAATGTCAGAATTATCCTGCAAAGTTTTCCGCTTGTACTTTAGAACATATTTCCACCCTTTTCGTAGAAGCAACTTTTTTGAAAATTATGTTCCAAAATTATCTGTTAAAATTTCTTTTCAGCTGAATTGTAGTACTAATTAGGATATCACAAATACTTTATTCCATTTATCATGCAATACAATGTACATATTTCGTGCTACATCACGTGATGTTCAGAGATACCGTATCATCACATTGAACGATATCAGTAGTTGGTGTGAGGAGGAACATTTTCTTTCCAACCGATTTTCTCCGCATTTCAAATGTGCAGAAGCGCCGGTAGATGATAAGTGCCCAATATGCTGAAAGTACCTTCAGAATATTTAAAACTCCTCCAATCGCGGTCATTGATTTTTAAACCAGTGTGAAAATAAAATGACATTATGTTTGTTTACGCATTGCCTTTATATATCTAAAGTGGCGAAATTGTATTTAAATCATTCTCTAACAAAAACCGTAAGTTTCCGTTAGTTCTAAGGAAAGACTTTCAAAAAATGTGTTACGTCAAATCAAAATATCCTAGCTTTCCCTCGAGAAAACGCCAGTTTCATGAACAAAACAACATCCATTACTAGTATTTCATGAAGTAAATAATTTCTCAAATGCATTTAACTAAATAACATTTAAAATACACAGAATGAGAAATATGCCGTAAAACACTTTACTCTTTTTAAGTGCTATAAATATTTAAATCAAAAAGGGGTTTTCCCCAGTTGCAGTGCAAATACAGCAAAAGTATTGCACTTTATTGAAATAAAAAGGAAACACCTGCAGGGGTTGAGATAACATTTACTGGCTAACGTTTCCAGAAAATAATCTAACCGTTGATGTGACAACAACAAAAGCTGTTTTTTTTATTTTAATAATTAATTCCGTTAATTCCGCAAACTCAAGTACCGTATAAACCGCCCAATAACTTTATTAGCTTTTGGTTCTAGTACACGCAATTTCCCGAAGCCTGTTTGATTGTTGAAAAAGAGTTTTGTACCCAGTAATGCTACTTCTTTATTTGAAACTGTACATTCAAACTTTCTCAGAAACGTTTCTTTTGGCAATCGTCAATATACAGTAGGCCTAGGCGGAATTCACGCAATTAACTTTACGGCGTACAATCTTTTTATTCGGATTATATCCTAATTTCCATAACGAATGAGTTTATCGATATTTCTCGCTTCATCTACGTTTTAGCAGCTATGGCACAGAACGTATTTCATCGTAAGGCTTTGATATATGTATGGTGTTCCTGGTAATTTTCTCATATGGAATCATTACAAATGCATGTCATGTGTAGCATAATATTTTGCATATTACAGAAAGGTCACGTTTTTGATTTCCTAATCATCCCTGAAACTTGTTTTTAAACAGAGTATGGTCATTATGATGAAAAAACGTATCTTTACGTAAAAATTATAGAAATATGCTTCCACATTATTTAACGCTCCTACCACAGAGGTGATAAAATCTTGAAACGCACAATGACTTGTACATCACAGGAGATAAACCCTGTTGATTTCTTCAAATACGTGAATAACCTTATTTGCTCTTCTTTGCAGCATTTCTGAGAGAAATTTCCGTACAAGTACAATGTTTCTGCTATAAATTGAAGTTCTACAGCTACGTAGATCCCTAACACTTCATGCTCAATCTAAATAAATTGTAACATTTTTGTTAAATACTCATGTTACGTGGTGTGGGTAAATGTTTTGTTAGGTGGTTTCATAAATAGCTCCAAGTTTGTGGAGAATTCTGTCGAAGCATTATAAGATTTCCAAATCATTTCTTAAGTCTTTGTCTTTTTATTAAGCTATTTTTGTT
Organism: Macrothele yani; assembly: GCA_039090855.1. NCBI lineage: Eukaryota > Metazoa > Arthropoda > Arachnida > Araneae > Macrothelidae > Macrothele > Macrothele yani. The sequence continues at coordinate 57,737,357 of CM077021.1, forward strand.
TGGACGACTACGCGCGGTACTGAACGTACACATTACTCCACTGAGCAACAGGAATTTTAATTTCTGAAAAAGAAAATATGTAACAGATGGGCTATGTCACTTCATAAAACGAATGGAATACTAGGATAGTCATGTGGATTGTTTCGCTTTTTGTGACTCGATGCAGATCTACAGCAAAGGAGTTTATGCGTAGTTAGTGAGTGAAATATATGTTTACGTTCCTTCTGTATTCTGGTCTGTTTCTCATATTAAATCTTAAGGAAAACGTAGGGAATTTTAAATTTGTCTTTTGGTATAAAAAAAATTATTGTTTTTTCTAAACACATTTTCTTGTTATTGTTTTTTACTTTGTAATACAAGTGATTTCCTTCATACTACATTTTTACGGAATGTAAATTTGAAGCAATGTTTCTAACCCAATAAGTTATTCACGGAACGTTAAACAGCAATTCACTCGGAAACCGCTAATAAAGCAACAAGAAAAATGCATACATAGTAAGGTAGCCCATCTTTGCATAGAAATTTTTATTTTATTAATTATCATTTGTCTCACCCTCTAAAATTGTTCCATGGCATGAAAAAGTAATTCCTGTAAAATTGCATTGCATTCGAAAAATAAAAACACGTGCCTCCAGAGGGCCTATTAAAGCGCAAGCTTTCGTCCCAACCACCGAGTATCCTGCGTGCATTATTAGCTTCTCGCGAAGGCCAAATGGAACTTTCTCGGCAAGATGCCAAAATACAAGCTGTAAGCGTTGTACGCATTGCTATCTCAGTTGTGTTTCGGAAATTCCAGTTGATTAAAGCTTCAATGTAACTGGTTTGTTATAGACTACGTCTTCAACGCCATATGGTTATTGCAATGCGAAAAAAGTTTCACGGGTTGAGATACATCGATACATCGTTATATTTTGCATTTACTGAGGCAAGTAAAATTTTTGATTATTTTTTGAGACATATTGTCACCGTGCTACATGCTAAGTTTTCTCTGCTACATAATGTTTTCAAAGCACTCCCTAAGGAAAGATACTTCAGTTTATTTCATTGGACATTACATGCCCCAGATTGTTGGAAGCAAGCTCCCATCCAACAGACAAGTGCTGGGAGTAATGTTTTTTAACCTGCGTGAGGTACAATTAACTCTTCGAGAAAGTGCAACGCTGACAATCCAAGAGGTGCTAATTTTCTGGAATAAAGCACGTATTCCAACACGACAACAATATCAGTGCATTCAAAAACTAGAAACTAAAAAAAAAAGGAAGAGTTATTTGTGTCAAAGCTGGATGATCTGTTCGATATTGCCCATGAAAATGCCTTAGAGGTGATAACTATTGAAGAAGATAAGATGTTTTTAATAAATCAAAGGGAAAAAGGGCGGCCCGGTTTTATGTGTTGTATTGATTTAAAATTGGCTGAACGGAAAAAAAGAGCAGGAGAAAGACGATCCGAAGAAATTCAAAGGTTGGAGCAAAGCATGGGAGAGGCTGAAACAGCAAGAGAAGTTATAGAACTGCAATGTTCAGGTAGTAGCGATGAAGAATCAATCCCAGACAAAGAGCAAATTCCATCGTGCTCTACGGATTCAATCGGGATGTCACAGGAAAAGAAAAGAAAGATGTATGGAACTTGTAATGTTATAACTTCAAAAATTGTAGCCGCCTTTGACAAATGCAAAGTTAGTGATAGGAATGTGGTTCACATTTTAATGGCCACAGCTGAAGCATTAGGTCATGATGTCCATGAACTATCAATAAGTAGATCTTCCATTCAACGATGCAGGCAACGTTTACGTCAAGCGAGAGCAGAAAAAATTAAAGGAACTATTCAAAGAAGCTGATCTGCAAGCAGCTGTCGTTCATTGGGATGGAAAATTACTGCCAGCTGTTACCGGTTCTCAGATGGTTGAGCGCCTTCCGGTCATAATTACAAGTGGAAATATAGAACAACTACTGCAGATACCACAGTTGCAAGGCTCCACTGGAAAAGAACAAGCCTTAGCAGTATATGAAACACTTACTGATTGAGAGCTTACAAACAAGGTAAAAGCGTTGTGCTGTGACACTACTGCATCCAACCTCGGCTACTTAAAGGGAGCGGCAATTATTTTAGAGCAGATGTTGGAAAGATATCTTTTATATCTTCCCTGCAGACATCATATTTTTGAAATCATACTTAAAAGTGTTTTTCAGCTGAAAATGCCCTCTTCATCAGGTCCAGATGTGCAAATTTTCAAACGCTTTCAACAGGCATTGCCGGAAATTATTAAACAAAATTTCAAGTCTGGTGTAGAAGATGAAAATGTTCGAAAACTTTTATGTTCAAGCATAACAGAAATCCGATCTGTTATAATGCAGCACCTACAAATGCGACAGCCTCGAGACGATTATAAAGAATTCTTAGAGTTAGCAGAGCCGCCCCGGTGCCGCAGTGGTCTAAGCGATGCCCTCTGATCATTCGTCCGAACGGGGTCCGGGTTCGAATCCCGGTGAGGCATGGATGTTGTGTTTTTGTCTTACGGCACTGGCTCTCTCTCCTTCCCTGGAACCAGTGACCCTAAATTAGGGACGGGCGACTGCTTATAGCCGATTGAGTTGCTCACGGTGGTCGTTAAACCTCCAATCAAAAAAAAAAAGAGTTAGCAGAAATTATCATTTGAAACAACACACAAGAAATATCTTTTCCAGCTCCAGGAATATACCTTCACGCGCGATGGATGGCAAAAGCACTTTATTGCTTAAAAATATTTCTGTTTCGTGACGAATTTGAATTTTTTTCTTGCAGTAATGAATAGTACAAGTTATATTTAAAAGGAAAAAAAGGCATTTCTGACATATGCATATTTCTTGTAAGAATATATATTAAGGCTTGGTTCAGAGCACCTTTGGCCCAAGAGGCACCGAGGCATGACATACAATTTATGAAAAAAGCTCGTTGAGTATGAATCTGTGGATGTAGAGGTATCTCGTATCACAGTTCACAAATTGAAAAATAATTTATGGTATTTATCCCTAGAAGCGTGTGTTTTAGCTTCTTTCGATGAAGGGTTATCTCTTGAAACTAAAATGAAAATAGTACTGAATCTAGGGAAAGACGGTACTTAAGAAAAGGATGTGAGACGAATCATACTTAAAAATGATGATATTCAAGGACTAATAGATAAGTCTATTGAGGACTTCATTTCAGAAGACAGCAAACAGTTTTTTGAAAGATTTAATATTCACACAGATTTCCTCAATACAGATCCAGCTTCCTGGCCTGAAAGTGAAGTGTTTAAGAAAACCTCAGTTGTTGTGCATCAATTAAAGGTGGTCAATGACACAGCTGAAAGACAGGTTAAGTTGATAGAGGACTACAACAAAATACTAAAAAAAATGGAGACCAGAATCAATTTTTATTGCAAGTTGTCACTGACTACAGACGTCGATATCCTGATGCAAAGAAGGAGAAGGTAGCCAAAAAAATGGAGTGAGATTGTTATTTGTTTTCCATTTGTTGATATTTCTGCCATTATCTGTACATATTCTGTATTTTATTTCGGATTGTGATGAACAAACATTCCACAAATAACGCGCGGTATCATCTTTTGGAATGTTTAATTATTCATTAAAAGCACAGAGAGTTTCTCTTGCAGTAATGAATAGTACAAGTTATCAAGTATTTTATTGTACCCTTGCGTTGGTATTATGAAATTTTAACTGCTATTGCCACAAGTTAAAGTGCAGCTGTTGCAATTGAAGCTACACAACTTTTTTTTTGGCATCTTGCCATGAATCTTGCATTACGATAACAGTGAGATAGTTTAAGAAGGGAAAAGAGCTAAGTGGCGGGTAAACGAAAGCAGCTGTCCCTATAAAGGCATGGCTGGAGGCACGTGTTATTATCGTTCAATTGCAATTAAATTTTACAGATATTATTTTTTCCTGAATTGGAACAATTTTTAGTGGTGAGACTTAAACATTTCAGAAGTTGAAAAATTTGAGCCACCCTAATACATAGGTATATTAAGCGCGATGATAAATTCCAAACACGTATTTTAAATAAAATTCTAAAAAATCACAAATTTGTCGATATCATGCTTTTGTAAATTGCTGTCTGCATAATGTTAACATTATAGTAATATCGAATCTATGAACAAACGAAACGAAATTTGAAGATACAAATAAAACGAAATTTGAAGGTACATTTGGGCCTACTCTTTGAAATCAAACAAAGACGACCTGTTATTAGATTTTGTTTCAGGCGTGTCCATTTCGCCTAATATATGATGCATTGGATGATTCTTCATAATTTTACACATTTTTGGTTGTTATGTTTTGCAAGATTTTAAAATAATACTTTTGTCGTATTCTATTAATGTACTACTTTGTACACGATACGCTGTTTAGGTTTATGAAATCGGAAACCTAAAAGTATCACAGGCTGATACCAAAAAAAAAAAACCCTCAATATTTTAAGTATAATTTTCAAAAAGATAAAATGATAGAAATTTTTCATCTGTTATTGAAATTCGGAAAAATAAGTGTTTCAAGTTTATGTACACTTCGCCTTTCAGTAGGCGTAGTTTTCTCAAAATACCGTAATCAGCTTGTATTAGCTCACTAGCATAATATCTCGTATTCATATCTTTTCTGAACAGACCGAAATGTAGACTAATCCAGAAATTCGTATCACACTGGTTTAAATACACAGTGAGGAACGATTTTGAAATTACAACCTCCACCTACGAAATGTATGCACTCCATAAACTAATCTTTCCCTAACATTGCCGCTTTTTCAGCTGAATAGCTTTTACATTTTCTTACTGCTCTTCATGGAAAAGAAATACGAAAGACGTGGAGATAATGCAATTAAGCGATGACATCGCTCATGGATAGAGCGATGTCGTCGTCTCTTTCCTTTTCGTGGAAATACTGGAGAGGTCTACTGACATGTCCTATTATTTCGAAGGTTTACCGGTTTGTTTCTAGGCAGATTTGTTCCCAGACCACTACAATTCCCATATCACAAAAAATTGCTGACCTAGGTCCCGCAAGGTCGTTGAAATTCAAACACGGTTTAGTGCTTATTTAGCACTGGATTGTTAATCCACATTTTGAATCTATTTATTTTGTCGATCGAGATATCTTGCACTCTCAGTCGTGCTATTGTCTCATCTTGGCCCTGGGGGCATATAAACATGTCGGTTTGCGAGGTGGCACTTGCTTACGACTTACTTCATTCATTATCAACAGAGATGTGTCTGAATACCAATTGTAAAGCGGTCTACGTCAATGAGCATTTAAAAATATTCTGTAACATGACGTTAAGTGATTGTAATGTCGACGGGAATATTCGTTCAAAACGTAAAGCTGCGGATTAGATCAAACATTTTCAATGTTATGTGATGTTTATATTGTTCTATTGAATGTTTTTATGTCCAAAACGTAACGGAAAGAGATTTTTCTAACTAAGATATTCAAAGTGTGTCAAAATATTGCTAGATAACAACTTTAACGCACTTTTTGTAATTCCCATCTCATTTTTGTTTTACCATGAGAATTCAATTTAAACATAATCAATAACTGTTACGTGTAAAGAATACTAGGGTGTTACATAATTTCTTCCACTCCAATCGTTGCGGAATTTGGTTTTTCGCAAAACAAATGCAGCTGAATATATCAGGTATTACATGTATTCTTCTTTTGACGTTTCCCACGCTTCCTCTTTTAATTTTGTCTGCGTAATCCGATAAGATGTTTATGGTATGTGATACAAAATGTTTGATTAAAATTGTACAAATGATATATGATTAATATTGGAAGGAAGGGGTGGCCTAGTGGTCAGCGTTCAAGACTGCCACAGAGAAACCTCATGTTCGATCCCGGGCAGGTGCAAGCGTCCGAACCAATAAATATCCGGAGTGCGTTGGATGGGCACGTTAAGCTGCCTGTCCCCAGGTACTGAACCCCCGGTAATAAATAAAGGCGTATCCTTCCACCTTTCTACCTCGCTTAGGTGTCACTTTCCTATAGGGCCCTCTAGCCCAAATCTCCTAGCTTCCTATTTATAAGGGTTGTTTGAGAACTGGAGCCAGACACTCCCTTCCTAAAATCCTCTACATGTAATATGATCTGATCTATGTGATTAATATGTGTTCCTTTTTTTTCCTAGCAGATATGATAAAGGGAGCGGCGTAACAAATACTGTCAAAAGGATCTTGAAGATTTGCCGTCTCTTTACTATTAGAAATGCACTTCGTGCAGTCGACCCCTTATCTGGGTGTCTCATTTTGTAACTACCAAGTGGAGATCTTAGAGGTCGTGGAAGTAATATCAGCATACCAGTTTCTTTTCCAGACCTCACTAAATGCAGCTTACAGAACACACGAATAAATGGGGGAAAATTATTAGAAAGAAATATTACAAGGAAAGGTATTTAAGAAAATGGTCGCTAAATTTGCAGTTCAGAAATTTTCAACAGCGTAAACGAGAAGTGCAATTGCTCTTCCGAAGACATTCCAGACTTGACATGCTATAACGGGTTTAAGTTCATTGATCGGAGATTACTCCATTTTGTGAATATACTCAGTCTTTAGTTATTTATCGACTATCCGGCACCTTTGCGAACCTGCTTTATGAGCAATAAGGGACAATTGGTGGCCAACAACTTCTTGAAAACCATAAATTGGGACATAGGATGTTATTCCTGTAGGGTGCAGCAATCTTGGTGCATCCAGGAAATACCTATAGCGGTGAATGTCCATTGCAACCTGATCCTAAAGTAAACCAGCAATCCACCACCGTAATGGTCAATGTTTGAAGAGGTTGAGGGAAGACTACGGCTTCCAGCCTCTCTCTAAATGCGTACAGGTCGGGAACCCGTGTTCCGGATGTACCATGAATCGTCGCTGAAGAAGACACTGGCACATTGATCAGGAGTTCAGTGGTGATGATATCTGTTCCATTTCAGCCCAACTCCCTCTATGTAATGCGAAGAGTGGGGTACATACCATTGTCATTCATGTATACAAAAGCCTCTCGTGGAGCGTTTTGAAAACTGTGCTTCAGTATCGCAGTTTCTGTAGCACATGATAATTGTCTGGATGTCTTCTTCCTACGGAGGAGAGCTGTTAAAGACAAATACCAGTAGTCTTGACTTATTGCGTCTCGTGTGCATCCTTGTAAGGGCCCTCTAGTTATGGTTTCGGTTTCTAGGAACCGTCTCCAGAGCTTGGATACCACTTACCTTCGCACATTTAGCCATATTGCTACCTCAGCTTGTGATAGCTGTGTTTCGAATCTACCTATAGCTCCCCACCGAAAAGATATTTCTGAGCGATATAAACTGTGAAATTGTATCGCAGAAACGAACTGCCCTCAGCGTATCGCATTTTGTAGGTTTTTAGCAATTCTAAAAAAGTCTGTGGTTATAATATCGCTTTGTCCGTCCGCACGTAGGCATCATATTTGGGTTACGCTAGTACGATTTGAAACATACGTTTTACGTTTGGAAGAAAGAAATGTAAGGAAGATGATCATTGCTCAGCAAGAGGGAGTAAAAACATATCTAAACGAATTATAATTTTTTTTATCCCATATTCCCACTTCTAATGTCCGACTAAAATCATTTCATTCCGATAGCATTAAAACGAAGACAATGTGGGAAGAGTTCCTTTTTATAGCAATGCATTTTTTAAACTTTAGGGGGAAAGTATATTGCGATTTCTCCAATATCTATGTGTCAAATTAATCAAAATTTCTGAAAATATTTCGCATCGATTATATTAATATCTACTAGTGGAAAATGATTTGCATAGTGCTTGTTATTAATATCTACTAATGGGAAATGCTTTGCATAATGCTTGTTAATAATATGTACTAGTGGGAAATATTTTGTTTTGAGAGGAGGAAAGCCGTAATCTTCCCTCACGCGCTTCAAAAGTTGACCACCATAATGGGCAATATTTGAATCGCTTAAGCAAAAATTACGGCTTCCCGCCTCTCTCCAAATGTGCACACGTCGGATGTACAGCGAATCGCCGCTGAAGAAAACACCGGCACATTGATCAGGAGTTGAGGGTTGTGATATCGGTCCCAATTCAGCCGGAAACCTTGTACGTAATGCGGCGAGTGGGCTTCATAACATTGTCCTTCATATATACAGAACCGCCTCGTTGAGTCTTTTGTAAATTGTGCCTCGATATGGCAGTTCCTTTAGCACAGGAGAATTGTCTCGATGCCGTCTCCCTCTGGAGAAGAGCAATTAAGAAAAAATACCGGTCGTCTTGACTTATTGTGTCTCTTGTACATCCTTGTAAAGGCCTTCTAGTTATCGTTTCGGTTTCCAGGAACTGTCTCCACAACTTGGATACCACTTACCTCCGCACCTTCAGCCATATTCCTACCTCAGCTTGAGATTGATGTGTATATAATCTACCAATGGCTCTCCACCGAAAAGGTTTTCTGAGGATTGATTAATTTTTTTGTCATAGATTTAGGATATTTATTTATTCCATAATGTCTCGCTCGGTAAAGCATAAATTGATGTTTCAAACATGACATATTCGGCTTAACGGTTACGAAACAAATATTTATCACGTGAATTCATACTATTTTATTACGTTTTAAATATATATATATTGTAATACTGAGGCAGATATGTTCAGCTTATGTTTTTGTTTCACCCCTTCGTTTGATGTACACACTTCTGGAAAAGGGAATACAGAAGTTCCGGGCACCCCTCATTGATGAGACGGCACCGCAGCTTACATATCAGGTAGAAAACCACCCAAAGGCTCCAGTGAGAAAGAGTGAGGTGCGCTTCCCTTCTCAAAAGCCTCAATCATAACACATTTTTGCTCTCTACTAAGAAAAAGAGAGCAGCGTGAACAAGAATTTAAGCTTCAAATGGGGGAAAAAATTACTCCTCCTGATGACATTTAATAATTATTTATATTTTTCGAAACTAAGAACTGGTGACTTATGTTTTCTGGTTTAGAACAATGGTTCTTTCTGTAACGTAAGTTACGCTACGAAACTAAAGGTTTTTAAACATGTCTGATTGAAAGATATTATGACACGATTCGATTTACAAATTAAGGTAATAGAGGCCAACTAGGACTCTAAATTTATGAAAAATATTAATATGATCATCTTTTAAAGAAAATTCATTTTGACAGGTTAAACAGTAATGCACCGCAGATGTGCAAACGTAAAGGAAGTCACCTTAATAATGACAGACTACATTTTTGATCGATGGAATCATTTGTAGATATAAAGCATGTCGACGACGGAGCACTTTGATATCATTTTTTTTAATTTCTTAAATAACGAGTATTCTTCCCTATTATCCGATCTTAGGTGAATGTAAATTACAAAGCCAGGGATGTGTATTCGACTTGTTGAATGGGCAAAAGACCTGAGGGTTTCTTCCACCGATTATCGATGATTAATCATCGATCTTGCTGAAACCGATACATTGAAAAAACACTGTAATTTTACGACCGATATTTCAAATTAATAACCAAATTGCGATGTTTCGAAAGTTTTAGCAGTAAAGGCATATATTCTTTCTCACGGATTTTGTGATTTCTCCCTAGAAATGTTCCATGTAGAGTCAGAGCTTGGCATTCAGTTATATATCTGCTCGTACTTTCGACCTGTTACTCCTTCCCTGAATGTTGTACCTTCTGTCGTATCAGTCTACAGGTCCAATCAAATATTTTGTTCATGATAAGCAGCCCAAAAGTCCTGTTAGACGTAGAGACTTGCGACAAAACCTTCCTTGTGGGTGTGAATCCTACCAAAAATTACTATGTAAGTGTAAATATCTCTTAGTTTAAAACTATTACAGAAAAGAAAAATGAAAATTAAAACTTCATAATTACACTACGATGCTGTTGTTGCTCAAATAAGATTTTTTCTTGGATTCGCAGAATTCCATTTATTCGTCATCATTTTTATCTTCCTCGCGATCGATGAAAAACTGAAGAAAAATTTGGGAGTGATTAGTTAGGGGAGATGTTTGTTTTACCTCAGGGGACGATATTTCGTCTTTCCAAAATTTCGAAAACAGAAGTTAAAACGAGTGAAGATTTTTTTCATAATGGCGATTTCGTTCTCTCAAGATGTTTCTTCTGCCCAGAATCGTTGCTATATATAATCTTATACCATAAATATTTGCATTTCAACTTGAAAACGTATGATCCCGTCATCCCTAAAACGTGAGTTATACTGTCTGAAAATTTCTACGTAATCTTCAGGCATGGGATTCTTCCATTTGTTTGATTCTGGACCTCGATACACCACGGAACAGGATATGTGAGGGAGGGGGATTGGTGGTTTTGTCGTGTGAGAGCCCGGAGGGCAGGTGTGCGGTTTTTCGTCGGAAAACGGAATTTCAACTTTGGAAATAGGAAATAAGCCGGAGTGATGATTTCTCCCATAACAGTTTTTTTCTTGTGTTAGCTCAGTATTGTTGTTAAATATAATTTTATTGCATAAATACATTCAATTCCGCTTATAGAGAACATCTGCCGACCCGCATATTTCTTTCACTACGTTCGAGGTTCACTAAAACAGAAGTGTCTTCCCGCAAACTGAACTGAGTGGAATGGTGAGGAAGAAAATAAAATATGTACATACACTGACGGAAAAAAATCCCAACACCACGAAAAAATAGTTGTAGAGGAATAAAATGGCGGCAATAGATTTGTATAGGTAACATATTTAATCGATTAAGGTTTCAAGATCACAGCTTAATGTAAGCGCGAGAAGAGCCCTTCTAATGTGAAATGCTGGTACATTAATAACCGGTGTAACCGCCAGAATGTTGAATGCAAGCACGCAAACGTTCATGCATTGTGTCGTACAGGTGCTGGATGTCAGTTTGTGGGATGGAGTTCCTAGCCTGTTGCACTTGGTCGGTCAGTACCGGGACGGTTAATGCTGGTTGGGGGTGACGCTGGAGTTGTCGTCCAATGATGTCCCATACGTGCTCGATTGGAGAAAGATCTGGTGATCTAGCAGGCCACGGCAACATGTCGATAATCTGTAGAGCATGTTGGGTTACAACAGCGGTATGCGGGCGAGCGTTATCCTGTTGGAAAACACCCCCTGGAATGCTGTTTATAAATGGCAGCACAACAGGTTAAATCACCAGACCGACGTGCAACTGTGCCGTCAGGGAGCGTGGGATAACCACGAGAGTGCTCCTGCTGTCATAGGAAATTGCTCCATAGACCATAACTCCAGGTGTAGGTCCAGTGTGTCTCGGCCGCAGACAGGTTGGTTGCAGGCGCTCACCTGGCCTCCTTCTAACCAACACACGGCCATCACTGGTACTCAGGCATAACCGGCTTTCATCAGAAAACACAACAGATATCCACTCCGTCCTCCAATGAGCTCTGGCCTGACACCACTGACGTCGCAAACGGCAGTGGTTTGGAGTAAGTGGAATGCACGATACAGGGCGTCTGGCTCGGAGCTGTCCTTCAAATAACCGATTTGTAACAGTTCGTTGTGTCACTGTGGTGAAAACTACAGCTCGAATTACTGCCGCAGGCGCAGTACGATGCGCCACGGCCATACGCCGTATACGGCGGTCTTCCGTCTCAGTAGTGCCACGTGGACGGCCTAAACCCGGTCGTATCGAGGCAGTACCTTCCCTTGACCACCGCTGCCAACAATCATGCACAGTGGCTACATTCCTGCCAAGTCGTTCTGCAATATTGCGGAAAGAAGATCCACCTTCTCGTAGCCCTATTACACGACCTCGTTCAAACTCCGTGAGCTGTTGATAATGGCTTCTTCGTCTTCTTAAAGGCATTCTTGACTAACATCAACACACTACGTCGAATCTCAACAATAACTAACGCTCACGAACGTTACAGCGCGTATTTACAGCAAACCTGCTTTGCATGTTCCGAGGGGCGCTACTAGCGCGAAATTTGCATAGATGTCATATTACAGATGTACTCTCACCGCCTACCAACTGTCGTTTTTCTAACACAACGCCTTCTTGGTGTTGGGATTTTTTTTCCGTTAGTGTATGCATCTAAAAAATAATATTTTTTGTACGTAGAGTATATTCATTAAATTAAGTAAACAAAATTAATTTTACATTACCTTAATAAAAACATGAAAATAGTCCGTTATGTGCCGCTGCTTGCTGCAAACAATTTTAATAAATATTTTCTCTACATCCTTTTCTACAGTCTGTGCTTTTGGTATACTCGATTCTACATTTTCCATACAATCTAGGAAATTTAGAACAGTCCTGACACCCTCCAACATGTCTTTCACTGTTGAAAAATGTTCTTCTTTATCGTCTTTGTTATCTTGAGATTCGTTTTCTTTCGTGTGGGAACCGCATTTCACATCCTCGACAACAGTTCATCGGGAATTTCATTCGTTATAACGGGATTTCGTTCATTATAACTTCACAGTTTGCATCAATAAAATCATCAGCTTAAGTGGAATTCGCACCGATAAGTTGAAGCAGGTCCTTGAGAGGCACATCATCCTCTTCTTCGAATACCACCCGTCCAGTAACCAAACCAGACCTCCGGAAACAATTCTGTACAGTGACGGTTGACACACTGCTCCACGTTTTGTTTCCAAACTGTACAGCATTCAGAACATTTATTGATGAGTTCTGCTTTGATTCTAAGTTTTGGATTAAATGAAGCGTTACTTCCTTTCTGTAATACGTTTTAAAGCTGCGAATCACACCTTGATCCATGAGTTGGAGGACTGACGTGGCGTTGGCAGGCAAGAACATCAGCTTGATGTTGCTGAGTTTTTTATTCCTACCTTTGTCTTTCAGTTCACATAAGGAGTAGTATGCCAACAATATTGTTCTCAACACATTCCTTCAAGTTTTTACAAGGAATATTGTTTTGAAATGAGTTACAATTTCAGGTTACAAGTACATTCTTTTCTTTGAAGTTCTATTTTCTAGGTTCACCCTAACCGAAGTTTAGGGTTCACTATAAACGAAAATTTTAATATACATTTCCGATGTGGCGGGTCGGGACCAATGACTTATGTTCACTATCACAGAGTTCACTATGTTCAGAGTTGACTGTATTTGTATTTCCGGTTGAAGACGGGGAAACATTACCCAAAAAGAAAGACGGAGCGAACATTTCGCCCGTAATCGTAGTTCCCCTACAGTCGGAATGTTTACTGTTTCCTGTGTTGTTGGTATATGTCAGTAATTGTATGTTCTGGATAGAGTGATGTGTTCCAAAATAATATCTACATAAATAGATTAAGGTGATCAATTCTGTTTTGCTCGTGCTGCGTTATATTCACAGTTTCGCCTCATGTTCTGATTTTCACCCGGTTAAATTTTTTTCCTTTTGTTCTTCTCATGTAGTATATTTGCGCAATGCGCAGGGCACAACGTAGACAGTCTAAGAGCCTAGGAAGGAGTCTTTCATGGGTACACCCGGCATCCCATGTTATTTGCATGCTTGTAGTATGATTGACAACGGGTTCGTACAGTCAGATTAAGACAGAAATGACGTTTCGTATTTAAAAAATTGGAAGAGTAGTAAAGATATTGTAACTGCAGACAGGGTATTATGCCCTCTTGTCTCATACGTGGGTCCCGTGCTGTTTTATATTCATATCCAAAAGTGTACCAGCTGAGCTTCTCGAGTTTTCTTTCTTAACGAAAATCATGGGAAGCTTCACTTTTGAGATCTTTTGGTCTGGCTTTGGTGTTTCCTCTGAGGTGTAATGTATATCATGTCATCCGAGTTCCCAATTTAAAGTCAAACGCCTAATAAATACGTATTTCCGTTTGGCAGAATCCTTTGGAGTACATTATTGTCTCCTCAAAGAAGCAAACCCAGAGGTAAATCTCCCATAGAGGCTAATGACAACAGGTTAACTCCAAAAACAGCAACAGAAGAACTCTCCAATGGATAAATATGACCTAGTGAATCGCACCAACAGAGGAGGATGTCCAGTCGTTTTTCATGGTTAAATATCTCTTTGATTCTGCTTTTATAGTCTTTGGTCATATATCACTTGACAGACAAACGCAGTTGAATGCTGACTCACGGAGACCTAGTAGAATTTCGGAAGTGTACCTCTACATATTTTCATCTGTAATTAATTGACGTTATAGAAATCTTACCCATGTCATTGCTGTAAAACTACTGCAACAGTTTATCATTATTTTAAACCTTTCAACTTGAAATTTTCTAATTTTCAAGTATATGTATATTATTTTTCAAAATAAATTGTGAAAGCAATATGTTTGTTCAGGAATTTGTGCTTTATATTAAGGAAGTTTTAGCCTTAGAAATTTTCCGAAATGCAGTTTTTGTATTAAAAAATCTTTGCCGTCCGGGTATGACATTCTCCTGCTTCATGCAGGAGGAGTGCGCTGATTAACTTCCACATTACAAACCGGACAAACTCTTTTTGGAGTGTGATATTTTTATGTAAACCCTGAAAACATTTCAGGTGGTGTTGGATCTCGACATAGGTTGTCCTAAGGGCAGCTCATTTTCAATTTTTCAAATTCTAAGTTTAAAATGGGATGCCTAATGGAGAAGTATTTGCGGTGCTAGATTTTGTTTTACATGAAATCTCATTGATAGTGTAATGAAACTCACCTCACTTAAAGGAGAAGCATTCATCACGAAATACTGCTCTACTCGATGTTCGACATACTCTCCTCTGCATTTTAGGAGTGGTTTCTTGAAGAAGGTGACGCTGGACTTTTAAGTGTATAGTTTGGATGACACTTGTCATATGATTACATACATCCCTTGGTGAATATTTTTTTTGTTTGTTAAGGTAGTTAACTTCAACACTTAAATTACAAAAATATTTTTAATTTATGAATTCATACGATAAAACTTATTTTATATGAAACTCTGTGAAAATTCAATTTTGCCATTAGTGACAAGCATAGCAGAAGACTTATCGTGTGCCCAACGCAGGATAGGGTTATCCACGGAGCTATATATTTTTAATAATCCGTTGCGTTTGCCTCGTTTATGGGGCATTTATACACGAGAGAGTAAACAGGAGAGACCAAAGATAAAATAAAAGCGTGTAGCTTTTGAAAATAGATTCCTGGTTTTAAACATTTTCAACTATAAAAAAATAGCAGTTCTACTGGCGTTGAAGTTTTCCCATTTTTCACTGTTCCCAACCTAAATATTTACTATAAAAATGTTCATTTTCACAAAAATTTTCTTCAATCCAATACCCCATCTCCCCGCTCGCCTCTTTTTAGTTTTTGAAATTCTTGCATAAGACTCTGACATCCCATCGAGTGAGTTTCGCTTGCTCTAATATTCACAAAGGATTTCACATTCATTATCTTTACAATACAGCCCTTGTGTTCCTAATGCGTCCAATGGCGCAATCCGACCATTTAGTTTCATCCTTTCAATACGTACATTCATTTAAAAAAACCAAGTTTTCTTGGATATAAAACGTAGTATTTAAACCAATACATGATCACCTAAAACATTTCTTTGCCTATGTAACAAGAAAAAGTGCAATAGCATCGAGACTTTGAAAAATTGACTTTTTGACTTCGAGGTTCTCCTACACAACTTGACGACTGAGTTGCCCTGATGGGAGTGTTCATCAAGCTAGTCACTAAATGCTCCATGGTTTGGTAAAAAGAAATCGATGTGTGAGTGCAAGAAATGCAATTTCAAGGAGTCGAACTGAAACGCATCGAAAGGATTTCCATGATGTTTTCTACCTTACACTGCGCACAAATTAAAAATGATCATGTCTGAAATGTTGCCTTATTGAAAACACATGTTTAATTTTCTCTGCGTCAATGCTAGCACTTCCTCTTACAAGTATGTGAATGCAAGACTATTCATATCCAAAACTTTAAGAGGTTTTACATTAACCCCAGTTTCAAGCAAAGGTTCAAATGCTAAGTTCGTAATTCCGGGAGTTAGTCACTTTCACTTAGGGCAATTTCCCTTTTTTTAATTTTTTTTTTGCACGGCTGTCCAACTCACAGAGAAAGCAATAATACTTGGTGTAATCCTCTTGCAATTCTAACGGTATGGCTAACATCTTTGAAGCGTTGCCACTCATACTGTTGATGTATACACCTAACAGGGTACTTTTCATATATGCACACGTTTCTTTTGTGAGAATATACATATACAGTGTATATATACAAGCATAGGGTTAAAGGAAACTTTTCCCATTGTCTAATAATACGGCATAAGGATGACCGCAGCAGCATCTATAAATGTTCGCAACTCTTCAAGACTGTATCTCATGTTAAGTCCTGCCAGTAGTCAATCAACGTCATTTCAGAAAGTGATTTCACCTTTTTTTTTTCTTAGATGTTTTCCAATTCCGTATTTCTGGTACAGAAATGTTATTACATCCACAAAATGGTTGAAAAGATTCTATTGTTGTTGCGTTGATGCCAAAGGTTTAGCTTCATTCTTCTGCTGTTCCAGAAGTCTAATGAATTTGTTAAATTTAAACTGCGTGATCATATGTGACTCTAAGGAATCCCAGTTTGGACATAATTCTGGATATATTGAAGTTGATGACTGCAGTGATTCGCTGTACAAACCATGTTCATCAATGCCGTCTTCTTTCTTAGAATCTGTGGGAAAAAATTCAGGCGTTTCAGGAACAGGTAACACTTCTCCGTAAGCCACGTGACAAATTGCTGAATGTATATTTGGATGTGAAGCTGTCTCTCTGATCCTCATTGATATTACCTTTTTGATAGACGGCACCATGAAGAAATAACAGTTTGTAGTGTGGTTTCTAGTCTCCCTGCATATCGTTGGCACGGCAAACGGCATTAAATTTTCCCACCGTTCAGCCACGTCCTCAGTTTTAAAGCACAGGTACTGCAGTATGCACGTAGGCTCCATGTTTTACAAATTCGCTGATTTTCCAACCGAAATACAAGGCATATCCTTTTTTATATAATTGCACGTGAAGCACCATTCCTTGGCGAACATGTAAATTCTTCAAATACACAACACAAATTGTCTGCATTTTTCACGGCGAGAGCGAAACAAGTAGTTGCTTAAAACTACTGAAAACGGTGACAACTGAATAACTGAAATTCTAACTAATACGGACAACTGGAAGCATGTGTTTTGCGACGCCTACCACTGACCAGATCCTGAGATAAGCAACGGATAAAAAGGAAAAAGTGATCAACACGAGACCACACACAGCGTTTGAACACGTTCCAGAGAAGGCGCCTGCTGAAAAATCAGAACATGTGACCAAACCTTGGTGCCCCTAATGTTGCAATTTTTTTTACATTTATCGAAAGATGTAACCAATAATGGGAAACATCCATAATCTGCTACCATGAGTGTAACTTTGATATGAGAGCCTACCTGAAAAATTCCTGTGATGGAATTTTAAATGTCATTTTCGTATTCACTAAAATTAGCGAATTTTGGGTACTTTTCAGTTCATAACTTTTTCATGTTGACAACTGTTATCTGAAGTCATGCTCTAAAGGTTTTCTGAACAATATTAAAATAGTTAAAAAAATCGTTTTTCTGGTCTTTCCTTTGTGAAGTTACTATAAAAACTGCGACCGATCTCTGACGTTTAAAATACAAATTTAATTTTAGGCAGACAAATTCCTTTGAATGTATACTTTATATTTTACCGTTCAAAGTCTGTATTCCAAATTATTTCGTCCAGTATTTTCTTCAGTACGCCATATTTTCTGTTGTACAGCAGTACGTGTTGTGCAATGCGTTTCTGCTTAATGTTGTATTTTAAATATGTTTTAAACCCTCAACTTCCCAGGTCTTATATTTGTCACATATCACCCCACGTCCAGTCTCTCAGACCGTCACATTCTTATCGTTTATTTCATGTTAATGTTTTTCAACTTTTTTAATGTTTTGGGGGATAGTTTTTTTGTAAACTAATACAATAAATATAAATAAATCCTTAATAAAGTCCGTGAGACCGGATCTGTGTTGTTAAGGGTTAAATTGTGTGTTCTTCTGCAAATGACTAGTAAGAAGATAATGTTTTTAAAAGTTTTTACGTTTATATTTGAATTAATATGTATTTAAATATAAACATCAAACTTTGATTCACATACCATAGGGCCTTAAGCTAGTTTGTAAGCCTTTCATTAGGCTTTCGTTCAGAATCTATTACTCCGTGTAGGACTAGAAAACAAAGAAATATTCTTTTAGACTTTAGAGCATTTAAGTCTTGGAGTTTTTTACTCTTTCTAACCGTAGGTTGAAGAAGGGTATGTATGTCTTTCCGTCCGCACGATAACTCGCGGAAAAATTGTCTGCTTTCGATGAAATTTTAGTATGTTATAGGGGACAACCTAGGGACGCACCCTTTTGAAAATGGGCAAAATGTGGTAAATGGTCAGGAGATAAGAGCGGGATGAATTCTATTGCCCTTATGCGTCACAACGTGCGTAAATATGGTTCGATTTCGATGAAATTTTAGTATGTGGTAGATGACTACCTGGAGACAAACGCTAATAAAAATGGGCGAAATGGGTTCAAAGGTCAGGACATAAGAGCTTGGATCCATTCCATCGCCCTTATGCGTTATAACTTACGTAAAAATGCTTCGATTAAGATAAACATTATCATGTTGTTCTGGAAGTATACCTTGCCGGTTCTGTTGAATATCATCGAAATGGGGTCAAAGGTCAGGTCATAGGAGTGCGATTTATTCTACATACATTATCCTCATAACTTAAGTAATAATTTGAGTAATGATTTCTCTTATGTTAGAAAGCATATCATAATCAAATCATTTGCATGATTTTACTAACTTGTATATTTGTATCCAGATAAATTTTATTTTGAAAACGGCTCTAAGGATTTTAATGAAAGTGGTTAACCTACCGTTTTCTGCTATTAGAAAACGATTTAGCTTGATCTCGAATTTGGAAAAATTCGTTTAGTGGGTTAAATAACCACTCCGAGGTACCAAGCTTTTAGTGTAATGGCGTCGTCCTTTTAATGTTCCCCATGTTTAGAAATCTTATGACGTCACACTCTCGCGATTGAGATATTGGCGCACTGTCACGCCATCTGCCTTATTACGTCACGCGGTGTGTGCGTATTACGCATTACTTCTATTTTCTTCTAGACCATAAAGTGAGTTGTGACGGCTGCTTGTAAATGGCGCGTAGTACAGTATAGGCAGCGGAAAGCTGACTTCGTTTTATATTCCCTTTAAAAAGTAAACTGTTCAGATGGTTTCTCTTAAAATATCTGCCTAATGTTTCCAATGGTAAAATTTCTTTACATATTTTCTTTGCAATTAATGTATTCCCAAGGATGAAAATTTGCCCATCCACAAAACTAACCTTAAGTTACAACATGAGATACTTAATAGTTGCTAAAACATAACCATATTTATATTAAAAATCAATCATTTTTCTTTCAGTTAATGTTCAGACCTGTTAATAGATTGCGTAACCTGTACATTGATAACGTCAGTAGACAAACAAATGTTGGAGTGCTTAGTTATAGTTATGTTTTAGCATGCATTAAGTATTTCATGCTATAATTTAAAGTTAGTTTTTTCAATGTGCAAATTTTCATTCTTGGGGATCCATTAATTGCGAAGAAAATATGTAAAGAAGTTTTACCATTTGAAACGTAAAGAAGGGATTTTAGGTGGAACCACCTTAATACAGTATTTTTTTTTGTTACATTTTTGAATAGCCACTTAATGACGAGCGTATCCACTGTGCTAAAGTATCATTAGTTTATTTTTATTAATTAGTATTAACACAGTGTCACGTGGATGGTAAAACAATATAAAAACAAGAAAGATGACACCGAATTTTCGGATGTAATAAGCACGTCTTTTGAATCCGTTCTGAGGCAAATTAAATTTATCAAAGCTATTCAAAGTCAATGGAACCGGCATGGAAAACAATAGTATCTGACGGAAGAAAGAAGTTTTTCAATCGGGTCTTTAATCCCTCAGATATTGGTGTAAACGGAATCTTGGGCTTACGAACTCCTAGAAACAGGGTTATCGACAAAAAAAAGGTGTGACTTTACGTCCCCTGGTGGGAAAACCATGCATTATTTTAGGAATAAAGTATTTTCAAAAGGTGTATCCATATGAGCGGTATCGGTCCAAGAAAAAAAAATTTAGGCGAGTTTTCAGAGCCCAGATTTTGCAACAAATACATCAGAAGCAGAAATTAACACTTATGACCCCTGGTGGCCAAACCATTCTTTACAAAACATTAGAAATTATGTGAAAAATATTTTCCATCAGGTCTTGTATGCGATACAGGAAGATTTTTTCAAATCGAAGTTTCAGGAGCAGAAAACACAATTTACCTTCACGCCCCCTAGCGGAAAGTCTATGAATTACTCGAAATTTTGAATTTTTAGGAAAAACATGTCACATTAGAAGCACTATCCAACAAAGAAGGAATTTTTTAAATCGGACTCCTAGAAGTCGAGATATTGACAAAAATAAGATATACGTCTACGCCCCGGGCACAGAAGCCATGCACTATTTTAAGAAGAAAATGTTTCTGAAAGGTTTGTCGACACGAGTAGTTCGGTTTACAAACGACGTTTTTTTCAATCGAGAAAATAGAAGCTCATATTTTGCTGCCAATACATCAGAAGCGGAAATTAAGGTTTACGCCCCCTGGTGGCCAAACCATTTTTGTTTACAAAAATTAGAAATTATGTGCAAACGATTTCCCATCAGGAGCTGTATCAGGTGCAGAAAGGATTTTCCAAATCGGAGATTTTGAAGCAGAGATATAGGGCGAAACACAATTTACCGCTACGCCCCCTAGCGAAAAGTCTATGAATTACTTGGAGATTTTGAAATTATATGTAAAACATGTCACACGGAAAACACTATTCAACAAAGAAGGAATTTTTCAAATCGAACCACTAGAAGTAGATATATTGGCAAAAATAAGATGTACCTCTACGCCCCCTGGCGTGGAAACCATGCCCTAATTTAAGAAGAAAATGTTCCTAAAAGGTTTGTCGACATGTGTAGTATCGGTCTACAAACGACGTTTTTTTTTAATCGAGAATTTAGAAGCTCATATTTTGCTGCAAATACATCAGAAGCGAAATTAAGATTTACGCCCCCTGGTGGCCAAACCATTTTTTTACAAAAATTAGAAATTATGTGCAAACGATTTCCTATCAGGAGCTGTATCCGGTGCAGAAAGAATTTTTCAAATCGGAGATTCAGAAGCAGAGATATAGGGCGAAACGCAATTTACCGCTACGCCCCCTAGCAAAAAGTCTATGAATTACTTGAAAATTTTGAAATTATATGAAAAACATGTCACACGGAAAACACTATCCAACAAAGAAGGAATTTTTCAAATGGGACTCCTAGAAGTAGGGATATTGACAAAAATAAGATATGCATCTACGCCCCCTGGCGGATAAACTGTGGGATATTTTAGGAAGAAAGTATTTCGAAAAGGTTTATCGAAGTGAGTGCATCAGTCCACGAAATAATTTTTTTAATCGATATTTTAGAAGCTCAGATTTTATGGCAAATACATCAGAAGCAAAAATTAACGCTTACGCCCTCTGGTGGCCAAAGTCTTCTTTTCCAAAAATTCGAAATTATATGCAAAAGATTTTCCATTAGGAGATGTATCCGCAGAAAAAAGATTTTTCAAATCGGAGTTTTAGGAGAAGAGTTACCGGAGAAAATGTAATTTACTTTACGCCCCCTAGCGGAAAATCTATGCGTAATTTGAAAATGAAACTATATCTAAAACACTCTTTGATATAAATGGAATCGAAAGATAAAAGAATTTTTTCAATCGGATGTTTAGAACCAAATATGTGGATTAAAACGTAAATTTGATTTCGACATCATCTGCCTTTACGCCCCCTAGCGGCAAAATTGTGCATCGTAAAAACAAAAACAAAATGAAGGACCATCATTTGCATATTTCAAGCTTCCGATTGCAAAAAGAGTTTTTCAAATCGGACTAATAGTTGCAGAGATCCCGTGGGTATGGGCGGACGGACGGACGGACAAACCGATAACAGAAGCACGATCTTTTTTTACAAAAGCGTGCTAAAAAATATGGCTAGTCGATCCCTACGAAACGTGGACGTTTCAAGTCTAATAAGGAATTATTCTAAAATAATTCGTCTCTAATTAGTCTATCATTATTAATATTGATGGTTTAGACTTAGCATTACAATACTTGGAAATAACATATCAAAATATAAATGTTTTGTGGCCTCATTCCCGTTTTAACCGAACGATGCTCGGTTTTCCTGATATTTCACCTTATGCGTCATAACTCACGTAAAAATGGTTCGAGTTCGACAAAACTTTAGCATGTGGTAGAGACGAACCTTATTGAAAATGGGCGACATGATGTCAAAGGTCAGGACATAGGAGCGTGATCCATTCCATTGCACTTATGCGTCATAACTTGCGTAAAAATGATCCGATTTCGATGAAATTTTAGTATGTGCTAAGGGACCACCTGGGGACGCACTCTATTGAAAATGGGTGAAATAGGGTCAAATGTCAGCCCGTAGGAGCTGGATCCATTGCATCGTCCTTATGAGTCAGGGCATAGGAGCGGGATCCATTCCAATGCACTTATGCATCATAACTTACGTAAAAATGGTCCGATTTCGATGAAATTTTAGTATATGCTAAGGGACCCCTGGGGACGCACTCTATTGAAAATGGGCGAAATAGGGTCAAAGGTCAGCACGTAGGAGCTAGATCCATTCCATCGCCCTTATGAGTTATAACTTACGTAGACATGCTTCGATTGAAACAAAACGTTACCATGTTGTTCCGGAAGTATACTTTACCGGTTCTGTTGAATATCATCAAAATGGGGTCAAAGGTCAGGTCACAGGAGCGAGATTTATTCTACAGCCAATATCCTCACAACTTGAGTAATGATTTCTGGTATGTTTGAAAGCGTTCAAGTATTGCAGCAGTAAAAATTTCAGAAACAAAGTGTAAACTAATTTATTGTGTTTATAAAATACTGTACTCTGTGGTATTATCTAGTAATTAATTTAGGCGACATGTAAATATTGGAGACAGGTGGGTTTAGAAATGAAACTAATGTCCAAATTCTGTATAAAAAATTGACTGCAATCACAAAAATGCTACAATATATTGATTTCAGCAAAAAATTAGGCGATAATCGCCTTACTGTGGGGCACTCATTGGTAAACGTTTAGTAAATATCAAAATATGATGAACGAAATAGTAACTACCACGACAATTCGTTTGCCTGTGCTGCTAAAGACTGTGAAAACAAAATAACCGGAATGAAAGAGAGTCTTGTGAAAATGTGAAAATTTATCAGATTAAAATTTCAGAAACAAGACGGAGAAAATGTTCTTGAAGGGAACCAAAATCGATATTAGGTGAATAAAAATACTTAGAGGTAGTTTGATTTTTAAGCATACTGTGTAAAATCACACAAAACGACAAAATATAGGTACACCAAAATATATGTAATTCTTTTTCAAAGTAACTTTCTGCGGATGATATGCAGCGGTACAATGGTTCAGTCCACTTTTGTTTCCACTCATAACACACCTGAACCCTGGCTAACAATTCATCTCTCGTCATGTGATGCGGTACAGATCTGGAACACACACGATGCAGCAGTAATTTGTAGCGTAGAATTCGGTATGCCGAAGATTTTGAAATATTACTTGACGCCGCTCTGTCTTCACATATTATTCGTCGATCTTTTTACAGGATTACCCAAACGGTGTTTACAATACACTCCCTGAAACACTTTCAGGACGAACAGGAGTAGAAGAGAGTTACGCTGACAAACGCCCTTTTTTGAAATTATGGTGTCATCTAAAAATCGTTTACTTCACCAAACATTTATCGTTGTGAGCTTATTCATTAAATCAACTATTACTGAAGTCATTTTACCCAAAGGAGAACAAAAGTTTATCGCACAACGCCTTTCACTTCTAAATTCTGAATCACTCACATCCATGGCGAAATGAGACGTACCTTAAACAACTGCGCAGTAACAAACCAGATTCGTAGGCCACTGCTAATAACTGTTACCATATATACTTCTTTAATTCAATTAGTTGTCTATGTGGTTATTTTTCTCCTTCGAACAGTTCAAAACTCAAAACAATATTACTCTCGGTTTTTATGGAAAGGCATTTGTATATATAAACATAATGACAGCACTATGTCCTTAGTGCAGAGTTTCTTTCCCAGTAGACGTATGCTATTAAATTTAAGTGTTCATGAATCTCCGTACCGAGACATCAGTGATATCAGATTATTCCTGATGACAGAACCAGGATTCACGTGAGAATTGTTTGTGGACATTATACTATTAATACTTGTATTACTCCAATGATCGCTGGTTATCCCGGTTCGCAGCAACGAAATTCATGTGACGTTAAATTATCATAGGCGGCTGCCCCCCCCTTAATTGTCTACGACAAATGGTATGGAACATAAATATCGCAGTATTTAGTGTTACCCTTTGTATGGTAGTACCACAAACAAAAATGCTTAAGCAAGTAGAATATAATAAGGAATGCAATTTCAAGCACAGTTTGCGCTAAAAAAAATTCTGTTGGTTTGATTTTTTGCAGAACATAAAAATTAAAATTTGCATCCACTGTACAAAATAACATATTTAATTACACTTACGTGTGGTTGTATTTGCTAAGCAGTTATTGATCGAGCTTTTTCCACCTGTTCTTTAATTCTTAATGCAAAATTAGAAAACTGATTTTGCGAGTGTTTCATAAGATTACGTACCCAACATTCTTTTTGCGAAATTCCATATTCTCAGAACTGTATGAAAAACATAAGCTTTTACGACCAACCCACAAAGTAATAATATCAAGGAATTTAGATATTACCTTTTCTTAACAGTGTGTATTCCCTTAGCAAAAAATCGTATTACGTAGTGGAGTCCCGAAAAGGAAAAACATTTGTTATCCATCTGAAAATTCAGAAACGGCCATCAATTTTTGGAGGACGGGCAAGCCGTTTTTCAGTGCGTTGGTTACACGTCACCAACACGGTCAGTGACTTCGGAATGGGTATTTTTTCCACTTCTGAATTCTTAATTGCACACATGCTGTGTGCATTTATGAAGAATTCAAAAGATTTATCATTACATTCTTTGGACAAACAAGATAATTTACAGAATTATTTTTATTGATAGAGAAGCATTTTGTTCATCGGGGCCGTCCCTACAGCATACAGCACTCTACGACAACGTTGCTCATTCAGAAAAGCAGGAGAACCTCTTTTATCATATACCAGGCTCTATAATTTTCGAGATTTGGGCTTCCGCTAAAATAGAGTGATTCATGGAAATATTCTTCGCTAAGTTGACTAGAAGTAAACAAATTCGTACTGCAGCTCAGACAAGTCAGTAAAATCATGCAATGCATTGATTGTGATACGCTTTCCAACATACCAGAAATCATTACTCAAGTTATGAGGATAATGGCTGTGGAATAAATCTCGCTCCTGTGCCCTGACCTTTGATCCCGTTTCGATGATATTCAACAGATCCTCAGTATACCTCCGAAATAAAATATTAAAGTTTTGTCGCAATCGAAGCAATTTTACGTAAGTTATGGTGCATAAGGTCTATGGAATAGATCCCGCTTCTGTGTCCTAACCTTTGACCCGATTTTTTCCAATTTCAACAGGATTAGTCCCCAGGCAGGTCCCTACAACATTCTAAAATTTCATCCAAAACGAAACATTTTTACGGGAGGTATGACGCATAATGGCGATGGAAGTGATTCCGCTCATATGTCCTGACCTTTGACCCCTTTTCACCCATTTTCAATATTGTTTGTCCCCAGGTGGTCCCCTACCACATGCAACAATTTAATCGAAATAGAACCTTTTTTACGTTCGCTATAACGCATAATAGCAGTGAAATGGATACCGCTCCTATGTCCTGACCTTTGACCCCATTTCGTTCACTTTCAATAGAGTTCCTTCCCAGGTGTTCCCCTACCACATACTATAATTTCGTCGAAGTCGAACGATTTTTACGCGAGTTATCATGCGGACGGGCGTACGCCTACAACACGTAACGTAATGAGACAGATGGGAATCGTGACCATCTGCTCGAAAGAGTGTGACGTCATAAAACTTTAATAAGGTCCACGCACAACGCGTGACGTAATGAGACAGATGGCGTGATCGCGCGCCAACATCTGAATTGCGAGAGTATGATGTCATAAGATTTCTAAGCATGGATAACGTTAATGGGACGACTCCATGACATTGAAAACTTTTTAATTCGAGGTGGTTTTTTGACCCACTAACCGAATTTTCCTAAATTCGAGATTCAGCTAAACCGATTTCTAGTACCAGAAAACGGTAGGTTAACGACTTTCATGAAAATCCTTAGAGCCGTTTTCAGAATAAAAATTACATACATACATACATACAATATATGCTGCTTTAAGGTGAACAAGTAATTTTGCTTCCTGTAATTCGAATGGAAAAATTTCTG
Organism: Macrothele yani; assembly: GCA_039090855.1. Taxonomy (NCBI): domain Eukaryota; kingdom Metazoa; phylum Arthropoda; class Arachnida; order Araneae; family Macrothelidae; genus Macrothele; species Macrothele yani. The sequence goes on from CM077021.1 coordinate 57,763,856, forward strand.
TACACATTTTCTTTCCAATTAATGCGTTACCAAGGATGAAAATTTTAACATCGATTAAAATATCTTCATTTTATAACTTGGAATACTTAATATTTTCTAAAACATAACCATAATTATGCAATCCAACATTTGTCTACTTGCGTCACCAAAGTACAGGTCGCGCCATCATTTTTCTGGTTTCAACACCACCAAACGAAAAGTTATTGATTTTTAGTATAATTATTATTATGTTTTAGAAAATGTTAAGTATTCCAAATTATAATATGAAGTTTTTTTTAACTGATGTTCAAATTTTAATCCTTGGGAACACATTAATTGTGAAGGAAATGTGTACAAACGTTTTTCCATTGGAAGTATAGGGAGCAAAATTACTTGACGTCCATCTTAATAATATGGGATAAGGGCGATGGAATGGATCCCAATCCTATGTCCTGATCTTTGACCCCATTTTGTCCATTTTCAATAGGGTTCGTCTCCAGGTGGTCCCCTACCACGTACTAAACTTTCATCGAAATCGAACCATTTTTATGCATGTTATGTTGCATAAGGACAAAGGAATGCATCCCGGTCTTATGTCCTGACCTTTGACCCCACGTCACCCATTTTGAACAGGGTTCGTTCGCCAGCGGTCTCCTATCACATAGGAAAATTTTATTGAAATCGAACCATATTTAAGCACGTTATGAGGTATAAGGGAAATGGAATGGATCCCGCTTCTACGTCGTGACCTTTGACCCCATTTCTTCCATTTTCAATAGGGTTCGTCCACAGGTGTTCCCCTACCACATACGAAAATTTCATCGAAGTCGAACCATTTTTACGCCAGTTATCTTGCGGACTTGCGGAAGGACAGACGGACGGACGGAAAAAGCTGGAGCATATACGCTTCTTCAACCTACGGTTGGAAAGCGTAAACAAATGGAGTACATATTAAAAAACTCCGATGATCTTCCGTTACAATCAACTGTAACCTTTTCAATCGCTTTGTATTTCATAACAGTTATTATTTAACAGTAGATTAGCCCTAAAAGGACCATAACTTCCGGAACACTATAGCAGCCAAACTACCATGAGCGATCGAAAATGCTCGCCTAGGGTGAGTAACTTTACCCACCTCCACCTGTTCTTTGAATTTATGTGGTCACTTTGGAATTAGCAAAAACCACCCTCAGTATTCATTCTTGTCGAGAAACAAATAAGTAGAGTAGGTGTTGTCATGTCCCGGGACGGTATTATTTACTCTCATGACGTTAGATGCTTTCTCTGCGAAAGAAGGCAGTGATCGTTCCGGAAGGTCAATGAAGGTCAATGCACATTGAGATCGGATATCTCTTGTGGTGACCGAGTACTAATGTTTCTTTTGTTATTTAGTAAAGGTGAGGGGGGAGGAGAGGGCTTTGAAAGGAGCGATAGAGAGTTTCGGGTGTTTTGGGATTAAACTCTAAATGATTTCGGGACCCTGGTCATTAAAGAGTAAATAGGTAAAATAAACTTAAGCGATTGAACTCGATGTGGCTGTGAGCACATTTTATTTGATATTCGCAACCACTGAAACCACGGATTTTCTTTTCTTTCCGTTCGCAGTACAATATGTTCTCCTAGTGGTGTTTTTCGTAGATTATTTATTCCCAATCTGAAACTGAAAAACGTTGACTTGGCAAGCAGCAACAGCAACAAAATGATATTTTCTACGATATACACTATCACATACATGCAGTCAGTAGACAAAACATTAGAGGGAAGTTGCTATTAGCATTTCCCTCGCAGAGTGGAACAAAGGTACAATCAACGCTGGCTATAAATAGACAGACAGCAGGGATCCCCATAAGTGTAATGCAGTTGAAGAAGGTGGATAAATATGGTGTATGAGTGATTATAATGGGTATTTTATCTCCGAAGTGAAAAGAACCCATTAGTTTCCGAGGGCAACTGTGTCAAGGATTTAACGTAGTACAAAAAAAACACGTCATTGATGACCTGGGTTGTCGTAGAATATCCTAGCCATTACAGAGCCACCCCTCGGAAAGATGGCCCAAATCACGTCCATGTTAAATGTTGAAGTCCAGAGCAGCGACAGCGAGCGAACAGTAGATTGCTCGGTGCCACCCTGTGCTACATGACACGACGTCCCGCTTGTGTGCCGCCGCTGCTGCCTGCTCCTCATCGGAAATTACACTTCGTCTTGTGCAGGGAACATAAAACTGTACTTCTATATGATGAAGCCGAGTCGTGCTGTCCGATAAATGCAGTTTTCAGCTCTCCAGAATTGACGGGAGGATGCATGTGTGGCATTATGAGCAAGATTCCATGACCTCGCTGTGCCAAGTAGTCCCTGTTCAAGGGTTGGAAGCTCTGTCATGGTTTGGGTAGCCTCCTCATGGTGCATGTATATACCAGTTTCCTTGTGTGCCTGCAGAAGACTTTAGCCTGTGCGCTCTTGCACGATGTGCTGGCAAATATGCACGATTCCATGAATTTCTCGCATCCTGGAGCTGATTGTGTGTTTGGGCAGGACTATGCGGTTCCCCACCGGGCCGCTACTGCCAAACCATGGCTAGAGGATCACTCATCTGTGTTTAAAACCAGCCATTGGCCCTCAAGACCCGGCATTTAGACTTGTTAAGGGTCTATATGATGTCATAGAGCGGAATATCAGGTCCGTGGATCTTGAAACGAGGTCTCCAGCGGAGTTGTGGAACGTGCTGCAACATGCATGGCTGCCTTTTCATCTGGAAGCTTCCCGGCATCTGGTTGTATTGATGCCTTGACGTGTACGGGCTTGAATGCGCTCTAAGAACCTTCAAGACGCTGTTAGGTAGGTTATTCTACAGATTGTGTACAAAATATGAAATGTGGGAAAGTATCTCAACATGTTGGACATCAGTTAGGAAAAAATTTCTTGCTGTTGGTGGTAAATCCTGCAAATTTGATGATGTTCTTCTACAGTTTTTCAATCATTGGGGGGGCAGGACAATATCATGTCAGCGAGTTGATTAGAATCAAACATGTGGAAGAGATCGCTTTTAATTTGAACAATAAAGAAAATTTTACATGTTTTCCAATAGATGTGTCCAGAATTTTAATTTCCTCATCGTATCGTTTTAGAATAATATGCACCGAATCCTCCACTCTAAAACTTTTCATTAGATTCGTTAACCGATACACTCCTCCTCTTGATTCTTTTAAAATCGAATTACTCATAAATTGGCGCCACTGATATCTTGACTTTCCATGCCCTTTCCGCAACACAATCTGAATTTGAGGATTGTCATCTACTGATGTAGCACACTCGCAGATTCCTTTGCAATATTATTTAGTAAGAATTAAAAATACGAAAACAGAATTTGACAAAGATATAAGAAAAACACATATGTATTTTGATGTCGTCTGATATGACTGAAGCGAAGACTGCAATTTGAGCGTAAATCAAAAATTTTCACGAAACTTATCGAAGCTGCTGGATAAAGCGTTTTCTGTTAAATAACAACTACTCAAAGCTAATTGATAAAAAGGAAAACTTTAGTGTTGAATTAGGGCAAAAGGAAGAGGGATGTAACAACTCTAACTGCATCTACTTTAAATAGTATAAAATTATTTGTAAATATCAATAATTTTTGCTAAGATGTACTTCATGGAAAAACCATATTAATAGGGCAATTTCTGATGCCAAATAATAATTTATTCTTTGTGTAACTCTGTAATGTCCTAATACCAGAAATTTGAAAATCCACGAAGAGATGAAGAGAAGTCTCGCTTGTAAAAAGCAGTACAGGACGAAATGCCTCCTAACTATCGTCCGTCGTTGCTGGGAGCCCTAAGAGACAAGTCAGAAAATCAGATTTGTTTGTAACTGACACCTAAAAATAAAGCCAGGATTTTCACGGGGCTGTGTACAAACCGTAATCCGACTGACTGCATTGACAGAAAAGCATGCGTACTGTATTGCATTGCTATGACATGTTTTGTCTCTTTCCCTGTATGTGCACTTCAGCGATTAATAACGTTTTATCTATTTGTCCAGTCAATTTTTATCTGTACTGCATTTTAGTTTCACTCCACCCTAAGGGAGCAGGCAACTTCAAATGCATGTTGCAAACTTACCGAAATTGACCCATGGCGATGCGAAACGGCAACACGAGGGAGAAACCAACTGTGATATGCAAAAGCTCATTGTATGCTAATAATCTGACACCGAGGGCTATTTACTGAACAAAGGGAACTCCAGAAAACTAATGCTATCAGATTTAAAGTTTAGAAGGTTATCATAATGGATCTTGGGACTAATATTAAAAAGTTACAAAAACAATTTCCCTGAGCAGATAAAACATTAGGCAACTAGTGAAAATAAAAATACTTCTGAACGTAATATTTGCTGTGTAACCAGAGCACTTAGAAGACAGCTTGGAACACGCACGGAAAATCCCGTTAAAAATTTTAGCTTAGAACACTTTTTTTAGCTGACAGGCAATACTAGTTGCAAACGCCAGGGAATATTTCACTTACTTTCATAAGACCCATTTTCTCATTTGCAGAAATAAACGGATCTGAAAACTTAGGATACGAATTGTGAGATCATATCGCTGAGGGATCCTTCCTCACAACTAACTCCAGTAAGTGGAAATACAGACAAAAATGTAAGTGTATGTAAGTTATCAGGTCTCGTACACAGTGTAGGGTATATTGACAAGGCAATTCCGAAACAATACAGGGAGAAAAAGCAGCGACAGGAGAAAATACGACACACTGAATTCTAAGTCAGAACATCATGTTTGGTAATGAGGGTAACTACACTGCTGGAAACCCAAAATGCAACACCAAGATGGAAGCATCCGATTTGCCTGAAATTCGCAGCATGCGTTGCCCGCAAGAGGACATGCAAACGATTAGCATTGCAGGGCATATGCAAATCATGTGCGCCCGGGACACCACCGAGAAACACTGTAAGAAGGGTGCACAGAAGGCGGGGTGTAAGTAATGGAAGTGTGTTGTGCTGCCGGATCTGTGCGTGGGAAACTTCCTGATGTCTCGTCGCTGAATACGGCAGTCATTCCAGCACGTTTCGGAGTTCGACAGAAGAGGAATAGTGGCTTACCGCGACAGCGGTTTATCGTACCGAGACAACGGCGCCTGTGTGGGACGACATCCAGCCACAGTGAGGCGAGTATGGATTCGGTGGGAGCAGGAGGAACGCACGGACCTACGTGAGCGATTGCCGCAGCCGCGGCACAAAACCGAACGAAGGGACCGGCATGTTGTGCACGGGCATTGAAGGCTCGCACCGCCACTTCACGAAAGTTAGCGTAGAAATTAGGGTGTGTTGCGCAAAAACCTGGGTCAGCACGTACCGTTCAACGTCGTCTGCAGGAGCGGGGACTTGTCACACGGCACCCATTGCTTCAATTACCATTGACGTTACACCAACGGCGAGTGCGGCGGCAGTGGGCCGTTGAACGCCGCACCTGAACTACGGAATGGCACGACATTGTCTTCTCCGACGAATCCCGCTTCTACCATCAACACCACGATGGTCGGATCCGCGTTTGGTGGCACCGCAGTGAGATACTGTATGACACCAGCATTGTGTTTTGCCTTACCGGTCCGTCACCTGGCGTTATGGTTTTAGGCCCAATTGGATATGACACCCACACCCCTCTGGTACGCATCGCCTGTACACTCAACAGCCACCGCTACATCTCCTACGTTTTGGAGCCTGTAGTCCTCCTTTACCTGCAGGACCTGCCAGCGGCCACGTTTCAACAGATAATGCCCCCCGCACGTGGCACGCATCGTGCAACAATTCTTTACTGCGCACTAGGTGTCACTGCTGCCGTGGCCAGCCTGTTCTCCCGATATGTCGCCCATCGAATGCGTCTGGCCGGTGATCGGCAACCGAGTCGCCCGGCAAGCACCACACACGGCTACGCCTGATGAACGGTGGCAACGTGTGGAAGCAGCCTGGACCGACATTCCCAACCCCAAAAATCAAAAGCTCTTTCGTTCGATGCCGCAGCGTGTAGCGGCCGTTATTACCAGCCATTGGGGCCACACGAACTATTGATGTCTGCGTGTTCCTTAAGTCGCACGGGCCTGTAAGCTCAATCGTTTCATCTTTGTATCTGTTGTTATGTGTCCAGTAAATCTGGCTTTGCTATCTCGTGTCCTTCTTGGTGTTGCATTTTGGGTGGCCAGTAGTGTGTTAATATGAGTAAAATGAAGTTCATGTAAAATACTGTGGACGAATAATCTCATAGCACTGTACTAGAGTACCGATGTTTTTTGTTAATGTAGTAAGTCCGATTACAATTTGTAGACCGCCCGTTGACAATACCGTTCATTTTTCTTAGGTAACTGTTGCAAACGCAATTTTCGGAGAGGCCGCCCCTTAAATTAAATTTTCAATGACTCATGAGTAACTCGCTTTATGGGCAGAGAATACTAGCTTTCAAAATACACAATTGAAATTGCTTATATAATTCAAAATGAAAATCGAAAATAGTTGGTACGTTTTACCGTATTAAATGCACATATTATGTTACATATTCAATCATTTTATTTTATTTGTATTCAACCTAAGAATTGTTTAGTTAGATAAAACATCGAAAGCCTATAGATCCTGTGTTAGTACAGGCGTTCTGCTTTTCATTGAAAAATAATACTTGCAGTTTATATTCTGTAAAATATAATACATATGTAATTTTTTTTCAAATCTGTGGAATTAAATCGTTTCTATTTATGTGGCATTAAGCCTTTCAATGGGCTTTCAATACCACAATAAGATTGCTGTAAAATGTTTCCTGAAATTTTAATACGTAGGTTCAGAACAAAACTGGAAATTCAAAACCATACAAAGAACTTGTGATAATTTAAAGGAACATTGGCATTCATTAGTTCAAATTTCTCTGATTCCTCATGAAAGGACTGGAAATCAAGAGATGAAAAATATGTTTTCAGATTTTTGAAGTGTGATGCTAAGCCGCGGTTGAAAGCTAATGTATACCGTAAATATTTAGACCGAAGGGCGAAAAGATCCTGACCTCCAGTATATTATCATGCAGATCCACCACGTGCGGAATGAATTCTCCACGGAATCGATTCCGCAAAAGAGCCGACTCTCTGAATGAATCAGTCAGAACTATTCAAGGCCATTATCTTTAAAACTACTCTTTATTAGATATAAAAGTTCACTACGGTATCTCTGTGAGGATTATGTTGTAGTAAAAAAATATATTATATCATTCAAAAGTGCAGAAATGCAATAAATTACACGAACATTGGAAACGAACTTACAAGAAACCAGCAGAACAAATTGAAATATGTGGATTAAAAACAAATATTAACTTAAAATCGTCTACAAAACCGACAACTGTCAACAAACGAAAGGATCCGATACAGAATCGTTTCGCTACAAACAAATCGTTTTCTAAACCGGAAAAAGCGCAGGCAGAAACAAATGAAAGGTTTCAAATCGGAATCGATTCCGAGACACAAATCGTTCTGAAAACCGGAAGAATCAGCCGACCAAAATGAACGAATCTTTTTGATGAGTCGAATCGAAGGAATCTATAGTTTCACAAGATTCTGTTTGACCCTCCCTACTTGATTTAGCTTACAGCAGAAGATTGTTCATTCAATTTTTTTTGTCTTGGAAAATAGGAAAACGTTTTTGTTGCAAAATTGAAACACATATGCATGACACTTCTACGGCTCAAATTTAGGTATGATGTGAGCTAAAACTTACTTCAATTTAACCAATGCAAAAAAACACTGAATAATGAAAACTTGAAGAAAAAAATTTAATTTTTTTAAGTATTGGGATTACACTGCTGGACAATTGCTAAGGACGGATCATAAACGGCTATATAGCGCATAAAAAAGTAAGTGTGGTTGGCTGCCAAGTCAAATAAAATAATGTCAGATAGCCAGGACATTACAAGAAAGACAATTTATTGTGCTCTGAAATCCAGAAGGCATTGGAACGTGTTAAAGGGACAAACAGGCCATTTTGTGCAGAATACGTAAACGTGAAAAGAATGCAATTACCGTTAGCAGGCGTTCCGGCGTAAGATGTCAATACGGGATATGGCCACCATGGAGGGCGGTGCAAGATTCCACACGTCGTGTCATGCTTTGCACAACATTATCAAGCAGCTGTTGGGGTAATTTATCCCATTCCTCTGTCAGTGCTCGGATGAGGGTGTCCTTGTTTATTGGAGGGCATTGGCGACCAGCAAGACTCCTCCCCAAAGCATCCCACACATTTTCAATGGGATTCAGATCTGGAGAACGTGCTGGCCATACGAGGCGTTGAATATCCTCGCTCTCAAGACAATCCTGGACAGCGACTGTTCGATGACATGTTGCGTTGTCGTCCATGAAAATGAATCTATAACCGACAGCACCACGGAACATGCGAACATGAGGTAGCAGAACATCATTAATGTATCGTTGGCCAGTCATAGTCCCAGTTGGAAGCACATAGAGGGACGTACGGCCATTGATCATGATGCCAGCCCATACCATGACACTACATGTCGGATATCGGTCCATTTCCTGTATGTTTGCTGGAAAATATGCAGTACCACTATCACGCCAGATCAGTTGTCGTCGACAATCAGACGATAGACTGCATCTACTCTCATCTGAGAAAAGGACAGCAGACCAGTCGTTATCAGTCCAATTGCGATGTTGATGGCACCATTGCAAACGGGCGGTACGGTGACGTCTGGACAATGGGATGAGAACAACAGGACGGCGGGCGTATAGTCCTCCTTCATGCAAACGTCAGGCGACAGTTTTTCGGGTGATCCGCTTGCCAGTAGCAGCCATAAACTGATTTGCTACCTCACTAGCTTTGCTGCGCCGGTGTCTTTTTGTTAATAGCACTATGTACTAATCTTCTGCAGGTGTCGTACTGCGAACACGACCTCCCCGTGACTTTTGCTGCACTCTCCATTTGTTTGAAATGATTTCCAAAGCCTTGAAACAACACTGTGGCTGACGTCGAACTCCCTGACAACATCTGTTATTTTTCGCACTTCTTCAATCTTGCCAATAATACGGATACGTGTAAAATCATCTAGGTGATGTCGGGAAGACATACTAAAAATTGCAAGTTCGTCTATTGATTCTTTCTCTTTCAACTTTGCGTTTGAACAACAACGGCCAATACGCGTCAAATCCTTTATATCTGTTATCAGCGCTATGACGTCACGAACCAGTTCGGGAATCCAAAATTTGCATACGCACAACACGTCTTACTCTATCCCGCACTTATGCTAATTTCCACATTTTCCTGCCTTCCATTTTATGGTTGCTATCGTTGCTATTGTCATCCGTCCTTAGCAATTGTCCGGCAGTGCATTAACTGCACCCTAAATACTTCACACATTTAACAATTTTTCCTGAAATTGGAGAAGGAAAACTAAAGGAAATTAGCCAAATACGTGAAATCTATGATTAACCTCGAAGTGTGTTGTACCGTTCTTATTCCTACATTTTCTCACTAAAGGAGATTTGGCATCAGCATTTTTTTTGTAGTAACAAATTAATGCACAACCTATTGGTATCGGTGAATTGCAAGCTTTCCTCGATTGCTGCCTACCTTCAAATAAAAATATGACAAGATAGAAATGTTGACAGGATCAGATTTTGTTAATCAGTAAGAACTTCCAAAAAGCTACACCACACAGGAAAGTAAGCTTCACGTATAAATATTTCACTTAGCAATAATAGCAAGTCAGCAAGTTTAATCAAACACTTGGATTACGCGGTTTCTGATTATCCGGTCTATATGCTTTCGCGTCTGCAGGTATGTCCCGAAAAGGAAGAACTCTAAATTTTCACAACTTTCCGTTTCTTTCACTCACAAATTCCTTTTTAATCTCACATTTTCCGCAGCCAATAGGAGCCGAGTGCTATAAATCCTAACCTCGAAAACGTTTTCGAAAATTTTATGTTGATTACATTCTAACTAATCCCATACGCACGACAGCTGGTTGATATGGCACCTTAGTGAAATATCAGTAACGTTATGCCAACACGACTCATTGACTACTGAGAACCTGAAATATGAAAGGAAAATGTAAAATGTTTCGAAACACATTTTTAAAACACATCAAATAATGCAAAGCTCTTTATTTTATTTTTTGTTTGATCTTTTTGTATTCCTAAAACAACATATGGAAAAGTCAGCGCTCCACAAAGTAGCTTCGTTAAGGTTTACAGAAAAAAACAATAAGTCACACTTCTCTGAGGCAAAAAAAAAAATTGAATGAAACAAAAGCGTCTGTGTTTCCCCCGCGTGATTCCTAACAAAGATATCGACAGAAGTGGGGATTTTTGTATTTCTGATATCTTGAAAACCAGAGGTATTTGAGTTTCTGTGTTATGGAAATTCTTCGTAGTACAAAATGTCTTTATTATAAAAATATTATGTAATCAGGAAAATCAATAAACACGTGAGGTACTTTAAATTCTTATAGAACATACGCCTTAAACGAAATTCTAACATGGAACGATAAGGTTATCAAATATCACTGTACTCTGATTTTTTTTTTTTTTTTTTGGTTCTTTGTCATTCAGTGGCAGTTTCAGATGAAAATGTTTGAACAGAATATTTGGTTCATAATATGCTAGGAAAAGAAAGTATTTACTGCGTTGTTTCAATTACAGTTTCCTACATCTGGAAGAAATATTTTGGACAGTGATCATAATACTGGTTTACTCTATGAGCGGCTGCAATTCTGTCAGTAGATCATTGACTACAAGGAAGGATAACGTAAATCATAAAATGAGCGCATTTTCCGAAATACATAATATTAATTGTTTTTCGACGTCAAGATCAAGCGCATAAACATGTAATTGTCAAGAATATTTCAACAACTCAAAAGCATATATATTTCCGCTTTAAAACGAAAGCAAGGGGTCTTTCAAGAAGTTGTTTATTTAAAATTCAGCTGCACCCTGCGATTTACTATCCCAGCAAAGCTTGCGTGTAGTGCGATACCGACATGTCGTGAATTGCGCAAACATATTTTGGGTTACCATACTAACTGTATACATAGTTTTATGCTAATCTTTATTGCGTTAAGAGTAAAGTGAATTTTCAAATCTGCAAGTTAATTTCCAATTTGCAATCCTAGTAAAAGGAATACCAAAATTTGCCATTTGTACCTAAAGCGTAAATTAGAATATTGAAAATTTAAATAATAATTTTTGTGAATAATAAACGGACATATAATTCTTATATCCTACTTTGGTAAAGAAAACCTAAATATAAATTATAAAATACATAAAAAAGAAGGTAGACCAGAAAAGAACTGCGGCCCAGCATTTTCGCAATCACAATAAAAGAAGCTGATTTATATTATCTGACTTACCATCCTTGTCATATTTACACTAAAAAACGAAATCACATCTTTAAAATTTGTATTGTATGGTGTAATCCCATATTCCATTCATGATTTATCTGTTCCTCCTGGCAAATACGGGATAGGATTCTTAACCTCCAGATTCGTTAAATATGAATGCCGGTTGCTCCCAATATCGAATTCTGTGATAATTTTATTCAAATTAATCGGAAACTTGAGACTTGGTCGTTCTGGGGCGTGTACAGCGTAGCATACCCGGGCCCTATCTGGGAGACCCGGTTCGAGTTTCGCTCCAGGACGACGAATTTGCAAGTTTGCGGATGTTATCTGACTTACCATCTTTGTCAAATTTACACTAAAAAACGGATTCACATCTTCAAAATGTGTATTAGAGATTCAGAATAGAAGTATGTAAGTATCTAGATGAATCTGTTTAACATCAGTGGATATTTCCACGATATAAAATGTACAAAGCAAAGACATTAAGTAAAAAATAATGAAGAGAAAAAATATTATCCCAGAAAGCTGCCTGAGAACATTTGATTCCAAGAAAAAAAACCGCCTGTGAGTAAAAAGAAATAACAGCAAGTTCCACGGAATTGTTGTTAACCCCTTCTAGATGTTCTGTGATGAGATAGAAGCAGGATGGTACAACTACAGCAAAAAATGTCCAGGAGGACCCAGAAACTAATGTTAGAAGTTCCCTTAGGAAATTAGATTTTCTGAAACATAATGTTATTAATTACAAAACGTTTCCCGATAGAAAAAAGAAAATGTTGTGTCTCTTTGTAAATCCCCTATAATTATAGTTATATAAATTATGCGGAAACGTATTGGAAATATGCGGACGGTATGAGGACTAGGAAAAGTAGTGTGCTATTATACATGCATACTAAAATATCCAATTTGAATAGTATAACGACTTGACAAACTCTTTATTTGCTTCCCTGTTATTGTTATAAAACTTATAGACAATTTTAATAACGGAATATTTCCTTGATCATGGTAATAATTACACAGCGATTCGTATCGTTTGTTAAATAAAGACATGTTACGACAACAACAGGAAATATCTGTACACTCTGTGTGTACTCATAACGAAAATATTACTGGAAATTTATACCGCAGTAGAAAAAAGAATGTAGGAAAGCTCATTAAGAAAGTTTTACTGAAAATTTGTTTTTCTTAATGTGTGCTCTTTAAGAAAGCTTTTCTGTAAATTCATACTCCAAGTATGAAAAAAGCGTTGAAAAGAAAATGTTACTATAAAGTTGTTTAAAACGTTTGTACTCATAAAATGTGAATATGTTTTTTGTCAAATCATGCTATTGAAAACAGGTAATCAATAATATCAAAAGTATACATGTAATTAGTGTAAAACGTGAGATAGATTGCACTCGATTATTCTGGTGTGTTTTTTTCAGTTTCCCATATATGTCCTTATTTCCCTCCAAAGAAACGGGTAAACCGGAATCATAATAATCCCCCCATGGCGCGCTCTCTAGGTAGTTCATGGGATTACCAAATATGATACATTAATCGTTACAGTTTTACGAAACTAAAATACCTACTCCTCAGGGAATTTCGCAAAGAATTACAAATTTTTTAATTATGACACGCAACCTTTCCAAAAACTGTACATGTGGATTCACCTTTCATTTACTGTAATCAGTTTTTACCTGAAAATATGCGTTTGCATGATTTTGGATTTCGAAATCTTCCGCTAAATTTAAAAATTACCAAAAGCTTACGAAATCAAATTAATAAATTACTAAATAAAACGACAATGATGCAATCAACTAAAAATTGCACATTTTGTTAATATCGTGGGCCAAATGTTTTTGCTGCTACTTATGTTTTGAATGGTTGTACTGTCAGAATATTTTATATTTTAGTTTTGTCGAAAAAAAAATAAAGAAAAAGAAAGGATTTTATTCAGATTTTTGTGAAATACCGTATACCGGCCGTTGAGTGATATGCAAGTTAAATTAAGGAAACACATTTCTATAGCACAGAGAAATCATTTCACATGATCCTTATATCGAACATTCAATGATTTATCGGGTTTACTTTTGTAACACTTTAATTATTTCCCAAACTACAGAGCTATTATTTTTTCGTTTTTCCGTGCTGGACTGGAGCAGTAACATTGCGCTCGCACAGGAAACTTGAAAACTTGGTGTTACGCCAAGCTGTACCAAAGCATGCCGCTGACTTTCAAAGTGCTGTATACTATCACATCCATGTTCATTATATTTTCACGTTCCCAGTCTTCCAAGGTTCAGTGGTCTTGTTCCTTCGCCTGCTGCAACCCATCAGCCCTGTGACGTACTATTAGTTTGATATGGTGGTCGGATGCCATGGCCTGAATGTCGAACTTTTTTTTTTTGATTGGAGGTTTAACGACCACCGTGAGCAACTCAATGGGCTATAAGCAGTCGCCCGTCCCTAATTTAGGGTCACTGGTTCCAGGGAAGGGAGAGAGCCAGTGCCGTAAGACAAACACAACATCCATGCCTGACCGGGTTTCGAACCCGGACCCCTTATGGACGAATGATCAGAGGCCTGCGCCACCGGGGCGGCAATGTCGAACTTAGATCTTTTGCAAATGATTACATTAGTTAAACGCTATTTTTTAAAAGACATGTGTTTTGTTGCGTTTATGTTTTATTTATAAATAAGTACTTCAGAGGAAAATATCCACTCTTTAACAATATCATTATTTGAATTCCCACTTTGTTGTTCGTGAATTGGTATATATTTATTTGAAATTCTCCAGAAACAAAGTGTGTTGGTCATCTCTAAACTGCTCTTTTAAGCCTGTAAATGGACTTCAAATAACGGAAGTTTATAAATTTAAGTAATTCAGATTGTGACTGTATTTTTAAACCCTGATACTTGTGCACTTCGTTTTCACGATACTTAACAAATTCACTGAACCCACGACATTGGAGACATAACTGATGTTTAGGTTAGGCTGCAAGGAAAAATTCGGAGCATAGCGTCAATGACACAGAAACAAGTATTTTTATTTTTTTTTTATTTCTCGTACTATTGAGGATCTCAGATGGGTGAAAACTTGGATTTCCTGAAGCTCCATTCGTTTAAACCGTATGAAAAGATAACAGTGCCTTTTACTTTTCAACCTGCGTAAATCCTGTTCCTATGCGTTACATTGGGGCGTGGCCACTAAACTAAATATGTATCGGTCATTAAGAAAAACTGAAGTCAATTATCTCAAAATAAGTGAAGGGTTTCTACATAGATGATAGTAACTCTTCGTTTTGCATGGATTCAACAGTTAGCACAGACTCTGAAACCAATAGAAGTCTTTAGATCGTGTAAACACAACTTTGTTATTCTTTGAATTTCACTCTTATAGTACACACGCCTTAAACGAAATTCCAACATGGAACGATCATAAAACCATGATCATAAAACCACAGGGAGCTTCCAAACGTAGTAGGTAAGGTTTACGTTGGTAATTAAAATAATCGTAGAATTATTGTTTAAAATAATTATTTCTTTAAATAATTTTTGGGATATTTTACAAAATACAGACAAAAAGCGAAATAAATGATTATGATTTTTATGAAATCGAAAAGAAAAGAAAGAACATTTCTCAAAGTCGTCAGTGGTTTCTGTTTCCAGGATTGCGTTATGAGGCATCTTATGGGAAAATCCTAAATATAAAGCGCTTTTGCTGAAGAAATCTAGCTTAGTAATATCCGTAAATAAGGACTTAAGCCGTTTTCCGTCCTGTTGAGACAGTGGTTTAAGCGCTGGCTTCTGCAAATTAGTACAGGTTAGGTCTGGTTCGAATCCCAGTTAAGCATGCATTTTATGTATATCTTTCAGCACTGGCTTTTCCTTTTCCCTGAAACCCACGAATCAGAGTCAGACTACTAATTTACAGTCCATCTAATTGTTCACGGTGGCCTTTACACCCCAATATAAAGAAATCTTTTTTTTCAAAAACGCCAGATTCTAAGATTATCAGCTTTCAGTAAAAAGGGTATTATAGAAACATTCATTATGTGAATGTTGTTTTGGCGGATAAATTATCTTTAGAGGTAGACTGAACACAAGATAAAATGCCAAATATGCATTTAATATTTGGCAACAGGAGAAAAAACAGAATGTCACGCAACAAATTAGTTATTTCAATTTGGATTTCAAAGTGCTGGTTAGTAGTTCCACCGACGATGCTTCCTACAACGTCACATTAGTTAGTATAATAGGTGTAGCTCCCAAAAGTTCTAATAATGAAGTTTTTAGATATTGCATAATTACGCCATTTCGCTGCTATGGATTTCAAATTGAAATATATTTTCTTTTTGCAAGATTGCGTTACAAGGTGTAAGGACCTAGGCTAGGAAACACAAATTTCATATCATGCCTGAAATTTTAAGTAAATGATGTATGTAAAGTGCCACTCTAGCAAAATCAGAGGGATAAATATACAACTGAGTAAATGACAGGATTTCAGATTTAAAGAAGAATTGCAATATTTATCACTCTAAATATACAAGAAGAAGTATTGTATTATTGAAATATTTTAGAATAATTTCCTTATACGAAGTTTAATATTTTTGCTCTATGCAATGATAAGTTCTTATTCAAGTTACTTATTGAATTATTTATCTACATCTTCGCTGTTCTGTTTCTGATAGCTTCCACAGTTAATGGCATTTGGATCCTTTTTGGGTCAAATTGTAATGAATTCCTGTAACTAAAATGAATTTTTGCAAATATTTCTTTATTATAGGAAAGTGTATACTATAATCTCTTTCTAGTTACAACATTAGTTATGCTTTACATCAAAAGTTAAGCATAACCAATTTTTATTTGTGAAAGATAAGAGTGTCTAACTTCTACACGATGACAATAGTATCCAAGTGTGAAAATATTTCAAAGCTTAACTTGATATGTCACCGCGAGCCAACGCAGAAATTGGCGCGCTGTTTGGAAACAAGTCGTGTTTTCTGAGTTTACGATTCAACTTATTTGGCATGGTCGTCTACGTCTTCAAAAATATCGTGGTGAACGGAAACGTGCAGGGAATAGCTTATATTTTTCACGAACGAAACATTTAAGCTTTGTCGTTACGTTATAATAATGCGATCCGTTTTTGAAAAGAAAAAAGTGGAATCCCTGATTACATTTTCACTCACTGTCCGCAACGGGAACTGGCGTTTTCCTCTGAACTAGTAGGCGGTTTACAAAAAAGGTCGGAAATTAAATCTTCTTGACCTATTTCATTTCAGTTTGAATATAGCAAAAATATTTATTGAGTTCAACCTATTTAAAAGAGTATCAAAATAATTTGAAATCTGCTTTCTACAAAACAGAGTAAAAATTAAATGTTATATGTGCATTATTTTTAGATAATAAACAAAATGATAAATTGTTCACTTTGTAATCCGATCAAGATCAGATTTTAATAACTAATATTTCAGAATATTAAATACGGGTAGTCATCTGCGTATTATGTAAATGTAACGAAGTGTTTGGTAAACTTTGATCAATATATGGTGATATAATTAGTTCAAGACTCCATTACGTTACACGCATAATCAAAATTTCTGTTGAAAACCATTTATGGTTTGAAACCCCAGGTAGGAACTTTCATAGTTTGGAATGATTTCAAAGTACAAACTTTTAGTTTTTTTTTTTTGCTTTTAGAACTTGGATTTTTGACAGCAACTGTAAATCTTCTCTTCATAATTTATTGATGGAGTTTCTTTTTGGAGGTTTCCAATTAGAATATCCAAATTAAAAAAAATATATTCCAGGCATGCTATAAAATTTTATTAGGAAATTGGTTTTTAGTATATCTTATGTATGAACAAAAACGTAACAGTTTTGACCTGCAATGATATTTCTCTAATTTCTACACCACTCTCATTCGGCGGACAAACAAGAGCTTTACGAGCTGTAACTTCTTTTCTTCGACCACTTCATGTAAATTGGACCTTCGTGTCTTTTCGGGGAGATGATATTTTACCCACGCAAGAACATTTTGTGACAAGTAAAGAGTTCATGAATTTTGTTATTGAAGAAAGCGAAATTATGTACGAATTCCACATTCTATTCATTTCTACATGTCCCTTCAAGATTTGTTCTCAATTATTTCTTATGATTCCTACGTGATCAATCGAAATTCTAAACTTCTTATTTCACTTGAACAATTTATCTTGAGGATATTTTTGGCATACCAGATATTCCATAATACGACACTGTAGTTTTCGAATTTGGTTTCTGCTCTAGTGAAACTCCCATAGCTATTAAATTCATTAATGGCATTAGATATATCGTTTCCTCCTCCAGGAAAAAGTAAATCCATATGGATATGCAGTGTACTTTACGTATTCATTATTATTTCTCGGAAAATCCTTCTGTTTCCCTTTTATGTTGTTTGTATTATAAATTTTCCGAAGAAATGTTTCCAAATTAAGTAAGCAAACAGAAGATAAAGGCGAGCTTCTGTCACTTCCCATTAAATTTGATTCTTGTTAGTAACATAATTAACGATTTCCACGTAAGTATTAACAAAAATTATTACAATTTCCGATGCATTGGCTTTTGAATATAAATTATTTTACAAACACCAAACTTAAAGGGAATTTTCATATATAAACTTTTATTTAAGCAGTTTATTTTATTTCTCATGATTATGTGTATTATTTTTTCCGTATGATTTTACCTACTTTAATATGAAACACGTAAAATAGAAAACTTTGGGAAGATATCGGCATTAATGGTTCTCTACAGCTTCAGAACGCCCATTTCTTTCCGGCAATTTGAATGAATTAAATACTGTACAATTTGAAAAATTCTTATCGAATGCACTCTTTACCCAAGAAAAATATACCTAGAAGGAGTCATTTAATCAAGATGAAAAATCCGTATATTAAATGTGCCACATTATTTTAAAAACCAACTCATTTCAAATATTTAATAAAAAGAAACAGAACATTTTGGATTTGGTCATTACGCTTCGGAAAATATTATTTTAAGCAATCCTAGAACTTTAATGTCTCATGATAACAAAAATCTAGGGAATATTAAAGTATATACGTTTCTTGCTAGACAGAACACTTTGACCTTCAGTTTTTCAGACCGCTCTAGATATTATTTAATATTTTAAAAGACTGCCAAGTTTCTTCAGTGTAGAAATTAGACTTTCAATGCTTACTTGCAAATTTACTTTTCAACTCACACAAGCTAAATTTTTTTCAGTTACTGAGTAACTTTCTTTGTCAGCGACATGTTGATTGTAGGCATTCAGTTACAAATATGTACTTTTATTGCGATAGACACTGAAGCTAATACACGCAGAATGCAATCATTTGTGAATAAACTTCATACATGGTCTTAAATCGTAGTTTAAGACCATGTATGGTCATAAACTACGATATAAAACCAGAATTTACTTGATGAAAACTTATCGCTCTGGTTATCCATGGTCCTAAATCGTAGTTCTTACTTTTGGGACATTTAACTCCATGGATCACCAGAGCGATAAATTTTCGTCAAGTAAATTCAGAATTTTCTTAAACTAACCCGGTTCGGGGATAAACTAAGTAGCCAAAGAAATGAAGTGCTTTGTTCCATTCAAATGTGAAGCCAAAGCAATTTACGTGTACAGATCAACGACGTTCAGCGAAAAATTGAACCCTTAAATGCAAGGCTATCTTCATTTGCTTAAAAAAGCATCGAATGTTTTCTCAATCAGTATAAAATTTATAATGAATGTTCGTGCCATTTATGACGATGTACAACACTGGTGAATAAGGATAAAAAAAGTCTTATATATCATTTCCATCCTTTAAAAGTGGGAAATACTGGAAGAATGCGAATCGGAAGACTAACATTTGAATATTATTAAACAAGGTTTAAATTTTTCTTCAGATACGTTACGCTGAATAATATTTCTACCGCATTACATAAAACTTTAGAATGTCTCAATGAACAATTGTTACAAATATAAATGCCAGGCATAGTGCCTCCTGCGTACTGCCGGAAACTCAGGAGTAATATTTTCTTAAATATCATTTAATGCATACAATCGAGAAATCGCATATGTAGCACACTGCATTTTAAACGATAGATGACACTTCAGTGAAACCTAGAAGAATGCATTTTTGAAACAAGTAAGCATACCGCATGTTATATATAATGATAAAAGCAAAATATTTGAATTGTATCCTTAACCCGCAAATGAATGTGCTATGCGAATTGCCTAATACTTCCATATTGTATTTTGTTACATGAAAGCTGTCTATATATCCAGTAATCAGGATTTTTTGCTTTATAGCTATTGCTTTGATATAATTTCAAAAATGCATTATCTGAACACAATGGGTTCTCAGTTATGTAGAACTCAAAAAACGAAACCTGAAGTTTACGAGAAACGCTGATTCCGTTACGTTAAAATGTATTGTAACACAGGGAATGAGCATTACATACTCTTATATAGTTTATCTCCATTGTGGACTTACGTAACATGGTATGTAAAGTATAGTTGCTTAAATCCTCATTCCGCGCCAGTTATAATCATGGAAATGTCCAACCGCAAAACTTGTTCAATTAAATGCATAGTTGAATCACATTATTGTGACCACCTACTACTTTTGACGTCAACATCGTGTAGTCAATGAAAAAGGCACGTATCGTGAGATGGCTTGGCGGGTATATAAGGTGTGCTGTAAGAATTCTGAAAACATATCACTCATTGCTGGCATGGATAAAATCAGCGATTTAACAGATTTGCAAAGAGGCATGATTTTGGATTCGGGCCAAGGGTGGAAGAATTTCTGAAAGAGCGCAGTTTGTGAACTGTTTGCCGGCTGCTGTGGGTAAAGTGTATTGTGATTGCAGAAATGGAATCATTGCTAATAAGCAACGTGGAAACTGCAGAGCACCACGTGCCACTGATGTGAGAGGTGAACGTCGGCTACGAAGGTGCGTGAAAGTCGATAGGCACGCTACAGTGGAGCAACTCACTGCCCAAATGAACCATAGAACTACCAGAAATGAGTCTAAAACCACAGTTCAGAGAACCCTGCTCCGTATGGGGCTATGAGACAGACGGATGGTCACTGAGACTCTGCTAACGAAGGTGCATCGGCAGAAAAGGCTTACATTTGCGCGGAAGTATCGTAATTGGACCTCCGTTGATTGGCGAAGGGTTACCTCTAAGATAAGCCACGTTTTCTGCTTCATCGAATGGATGGACGTTGGCGTATAAGGCGAGAAACATCATAGAACAAACGCTTTTCAACCATTTATGGCAGAATACAAGCTGGTGGAGGCAGCCAGCGAGCGTTGTGGTCTGGGGAAAGTTTCCTTGGCATTCTCTAGGTTAACTCACACTTGTGGAAGGTACTATGGAACGATATCATTATGAACCCATCCTTGCAGACCACATGCACCCATACATGGTGATTGTCTCCCCTAGGACAGATGGCATCTTCCAACACGACAGTGCGACAGCTTACACAGCTAGAAATGTCCGAGAGTGGTTGGAAGAGCACGATGAAAACTTCAAAGTATTTTCCTGGCCCCCTAGCTCCCTAGTTTTAAACCCAATTGAGTACTTCTGGGACCACCGCGATCGTGCTGTTCGCTCTATGGATTCTCCACCACGCACTCTCCAGCAGCTGTCAGGTGCAATGTAGACTGCGTGACTCCACTTACCTGTGAACACCTTCCTGCACCATGTTGAGTCACTCCCAGCCATCCAACTGCTGTCCGCGCTGCATATGGCGGTTACTGTAGATATTAGCTGGTGGAGAAAGTAAGGTGTCTCGTCCGTGTATATTATACTTTGGCTTCTATATCAGCGGACTAGATATTGTCAAATGAAAATTATTTTATGAACCTTGCAGAATATAGATTCATTAGCGTTTCCAACAGAAAATATTATACGATAATTTTTCTCTCTTTAATCGACGTTCAAAATGAATAATTCCTCTCAATAAAAATATTTGCCGATTACAGTTTTGGAAAATAAAGGTTTTTTGTATAAAATAAAAAAAAAATATATTATACACTTCCTGAGGATTGCAAAGCCCGGTAGTTCCAAATGTTTGGGTAAAGTTAAACCGGATAATTTCAGCAAAAACACTTCTTACACACGGGTTTCATCGAAATGTTTCTGAATAGGAGTTTATAATTAGTAAAAATGATAAGTTCTAACGAGAAATATTCCGTAGCAGCAGGTCGTTATCGGTTGGTCTCAAAAATCTTAGTAGAACATCGCATCACGGGACGAGCAAGCAATGGGTAGAAACTTTTTTTTGTAAAGCAACAACTTTCCTTGAGATTATGCTTATATGTACTCTCGTTTAGAAGTACATGACAAAGGTTAACGAAATTTTCTGTCGGACCTGTTAATCCAGTGCTAGAAAAAAGTGCGCGCTGTACCTCTATTTGCTTTCTTCTGGAAATATTGTTTTACCTGAATTGTATGGTAAGTATGCCAGATATAAGAACTGAAATGTGAAATCGTTCTCTCAATTGCGATTTCGAATATGTTAAACCCTATGCCGTCTTAAAGGTTTTTCCACAAGTTTTAAACATTTTTTGCAGGACATTAAGTAACTCAAACTTCATATTTTAAAACTATTTTCAGAAAATAAAGTGTCAGATTAATAAGCTCTATTATAATATTTATCATTTGATACATTAAGAGAAAATGACACTGAAGTATTTTTCCCAAAATTTCATACCTTAAGCTTAGATTATTTCAAAAATTTTAAAACTTATTACAACACAATAAAGCTGGGTGAAAGTTCACGAAGTTGTGCATTTTGTTGCAAAACTTGTAAATGAAAAAACTGTTACCTTGGCAAAGCAAATATTTTGAACCGTTTTGATCGAATGGAAGATAATAATCATTCCAATACTTTTTAAATGTGGATTGAATGTTAACGACATACTGTGGGCCACTCTGAGGGTTAAAATAGGTTCCTAATTTGGGACCACTGGATCCAGATAATGGAACGAGCCATTGCCCTAAGGAAAGTACGACATTCATGTTTCACTGGTTTTTTGAGCCCAGACACATAGTGGACGATTGGTTAGAAATCAGCGCTTAAACTATGGCGTCTCGTTTCTTCATTATGTCACAACAAACGCCGTTCCATAAAAACTGAGAGTAACATTTTAGAGTTGGCAACATCCCGTAAGGGGGAAAATAACCACACAGGCGACTAACTGTTTTAAGAAAGTATCTATAGCAACAGTATTAACAGTGGCAGTAGATTCTGGTTTTGTTACTGCGCAGTTGTTTAAGATACTCCGCATTTCACCGTACAGCTATGGAGGTGAGTGATTCAATTTTAAGGAGAGAAATGCGTTGTGCGATATCATTTTCTTATCGTTTCGGTGAAAAAGCTCCAGGAAGAATTTATTTAATAAAAAATGAATAAACGATATTGAGATGGCCCCATGTTTTCGAAAACGGGCGTTTGTTGGCAAAACTTGCTCTGAGGCCTGGTCAACCTGAAAGGGTTGTTACGGAACGTATTGTTAACACTGTTTGGGTAGTTCTGCAAAAAGATCGACGATTGACGTGTGAAGACATAAGAGCGTCAACTAATAATTCAAAAACGTCGGCCTTCCACATTATACACGACAAATTGCTGTTGCAACGTGTGTTTTCCAGATGGGTGCATCATCACCTGAGGAAATCTCCTGAGGTATCCAGAGTTTAGGTGTATCTTGAATGCAAACAAATCATTGCAAAGGATCCAAACTTTCTGAACATTGTAATGACTGTCAATGAAACATGGGTTTACTGATTCGACCCCCCCCACGAAGAGCGCAACGAAGGTCTAGAAACACACTGATTCGCCTCCTCCGAAAAACGTCCGTCAAACTAAATCAGCTGGGAAGGTGATGATAATAATTTTCTTTGATCATAAAACCGTAGTCCACTAGTATGCCGTTTTTCCACAAATTACTGTCAATTCTGAGTATTACATTTCAGAATTGAAGCGTCTGCAACGACACATATCGGTTAAGCAGCCGGAACTAATAGAAAAGTGTTCTCTACACCATGATAACGCTCGCTCATATGTGGCTGCTTGTGTTGAACAGTTTCTTAAGAAATGCGGTATTGAAATCATGTCACAGTCTGCCCACAATAATGACTTCGCCCAGTGCGATTTCTGGTTGTTTCCAAGAATGAAAGAGAATTCCTTGGCGCAACATTCAACACAGATCCTGATGTTATTCAGAATGTACAGAGGTTGTTAAAGCAGCTTCCGCAAAATGATTTCGCCACATGCTTTAAGAAGTGGACTGAACAATGAGATCGTTGCGTATCATCGGAGGGAAGATACTTTAAAAAGATAGACATAAATTTAGCTGTACCTATATTTCTTCACTTTGTGTGATTTTACGCTCAGTTTTTATGGAACGGCCGTTTTATTATTTTAATTACAGAAATAATATACCATGGATAGAAAATTATACGGATTGTTTTAATTGAGTAATGCATTTGCAGAATTCTCAAAAGGGAAAATACTTGGGGTATATTTGTTTTCAACATGAAGCTATGGCTTTTATATAGCAGAATTACTTCGGATTGAGCACGTTAAACGTTTGAATTTCTAAAAAATACATACACAGAGTGCAGACAACTGGAAGACTAATAGAAAGTTTTATTCTTAGTGTAACCAGGAGAGATAAGAAAGGGAACTCGTGGATTAACAAAATGACCAGAGTGGAAGACACCGTGATCAGAGTAAAATCCCTGAAATGACAATCGGATTATTCTTGCACCTCAGGGATAGTCTTATTATTCTAAGACTATTCCTGAGGTGCAAACATATTTATTTTTTATCTTACAAGCATGGGTTTCACGGAACAGAAATTACATTTCTTGAACGGGCCGTTGTATGACCGCTGCTCAAATGCTAAAATTAAATTTTACTGGATAAGCAAACCGCAAATTTCTTTCTTCTTTTTTTTTTTTGATTGGAGGGTTAACGACCACCGTGAGTAACTCAATGGGCTATGAGCAGTCGCCGGACCCTAATATAGGGTCACTGGTTCCAGGGAAATGGAGAGCCAGCGCCATAAGACAAACACAACATCCATGCCTCGCCGGGATTCAAACCCGGGAACCCCTTTTGGACTAATGATCAGAAGCCATCGCTTAGATCACTTTGCAGCCGGGCGGCACCGCAAAATTAGACATCGGTATGTTTTTGAGTTTTCATTTAATCCCTCCAGTATACATCTCACTTTATACACAAACGTTAAATGGCGTGTTAAATTTTCTAGATGTGGAACATTTCTTCAGTCGTCGCATTTTATGGGTGGTGCAGGCAAATGACTGGGGGCACAAAATCGTCTCTTCAAAATTGAGAAAGTATCTTGTATTTACGTCACATATACCATGTAATCTACGTAATATATACAATAAAGCATCTAGAGTTTCAAAACTTCACAGATCGTTTATTTGTCACGGAGAATGCCTCACCGGAAAAGATTTATATGATCGATAGTCATAAGGCATCCATACAAAAGCTACAGTTACGCGTACTTTTATTTGCTTCTCTGAAGTTCAAAATTTCGTAATGCAGTAAGCACTTACGAAAAGTTTCCTAATTCTTGTTTAAGTTAAATCGAAAGTAAACCAAATGAAAACGATATTTAATAAAATTATTTTTGTTTTAAGTTTGAAATACTTTGCTATTCTTCTATTGCTGTATAGTCTTCATTTGAAAACAAAATATTAATCAAAAAAATTATTTTTTGGAGTATTTAGTTTGGAAACTTTCTTACATATAATGTTGAATTTTCAAAAACTTTGGCTCTGTTCCAGTTTTAATAATGTATGATACGCGAGAACTTTCGCTCTTATCCTAATTACAAGAAGACAGGAATAACGTTTCGAAATTTGAAATGTCGGTTTAAAAATTATTGTCTTCTTGAACGTTATTCAAATCAGTGACTTTTTCGAAAAGCTAATATTTTCACCTTGCGTTCCTCTAAAAATCCATGTTTCTCTCCACAGACACAAAGGATTCAATCTGAAAAAATCACTTTCATAACATTTTGCAAACCACAGATTCAGCACTCAAATACACTGCCTGACAGAGAAAATACCATACCATTAAGGAATGCTCGAAAACAGACCACACTTCACACACAGATAGCCAAGTAGAAAAAAACATTTTTTTCCAACATTCTCAGTTACTTTATTTTTGGAGGTATCATCAGAAATGATTTGACACTTTTCCAAATGCTTCCAGATTTTTGCATATTTTTAAACATCAGAAAGTTATTTTAACATCTTTCAGAAAGTTGTTTATGCATTATGGATGCTCTTAGTATTGTTTGTCTTTAAATTTGTTATGTCGTTACGATATACATGATTTGCAGATCAGTGTACATTAAAGAAGAAAAAAACAAAATCCATTCGCTTTAATGTTTTGGATGTTTAAGAGAGCGAATAAACATATTTGATATTAAGGCAGGAAATACGAGTATAGGAAAATTTTTAATTCTGAATATACATGTGGAATAAGAGAAGACACAATAGTTTTCTGTTGGACGAATCAAAGTTTTCAAACATTTAGGTAAAATGTATTACCTTGTTCAATTACAAAATTTTTGGTCCTTTAAAATGAATTTGAAATATTCTTATGGGGCCCAAACTCTATTGACATTATTTTGGCTAAATAATTTTGCACTAATGTTCTTTTTAGTATCTTCTTGGAGAGTGAGTTTAATTTCTGGGAATTGTATATTATGTTAAATAAGTAGGAATGAACTCTGACCATGCAGGAAAATATTAATCTTTCAACGTCTGGTAATATTCTGATAACATACTGCTACCATGATAATTTACTTCTACGTGTGGTCTCTAGTAATGCTCTGCAACTCCTGTGCTAATAAAGAAATAAAATGGTATATTTTTGCTCGCGAAACAAGGATCTAATAATTCTAAAGAGAGAACCTTTGAAGATTTTAGATAAATGGAAAAATATTATAGTTCCAGGGCAATATCTTATACACAGAGAGGCCAAAGTATTATTAACACCGGACCAATTAATGCAAAGTAGATATGCCGCATATACTGCTGACGCAAGTTGGCTACATCAGTATTAAAAGGAACACCGAAGGCATGCAGGGACTAATGAAATGCATTACGCATGAAATAATGTGTGCAAAACGCGATCTGGTGGACTTTAAACGTGGATACTGGAAGAATTAGGGCAACCATTAGCAGGAGTTGTAAAAGTTTAAAGAGGTTGGAACACCAGTCATAGAACCGGGTCTGAGTGCAAGGCTTTTGGTTGCCAATCGCTACTGAATGCTCGGGGTTACAGGAGAGTAGGTAGACAAGTTCAGTACGACAGACGAGCAACATTTAGTCAAATTACAGGAAAACATAATCTGAGACCAATCTTGATTGCTTCTTGACGTACAGTACAGTTCATTGAAAATTTACATCTTATAGGGAGACAGTTTGTCTGTAAGCCATTGCTACCTGCAGCGAACAAGCGGAATCGCCTCCTGGTCGTTTAGGAACACAAAAACTAGGCATTATATGAGTGAAAACGTGTAATGTGGTCCAACGAATCACGTTTTCAAATACACTATGCACATGGAAGGGTGAATATAAGAAGACAATACCACAAAAGCTTGGACCCATAAACTTTCATTGTACCTATTCTTCAAGCTGGCTGAATCAATGTTATGGTGTAGGGCTTGTTTTCGAGGGAGCGCTTGGGCACTTTGATTCATTTGGAGCAACGTGTGGCCACCCAAGCGAATTTATTTATCGTTGCCGACCAAATCCACTCCGTTATGATGATGATTTATCCTAATGGAGACAGATACTTTCAACAGGAGAATTCTCTACCTCATTATATTCACACTGCAAGCGAATAATTTAAGGAGGCTTATCCCTGCTACATTAGCCTCATCTGAACCCAATAGAGAATTTTTTGTATAAAGTCAAAAGGGACATCACACAGTTTCATATGCTACGGCAGACCATTAAGAGCTAGAGGACGCAGTTCATCGAATTTGTACTAATATTTCCCAAGCCATTTAAACACATTTTAGTTTTTACGAAGACGACTACGAGCAGAATAAAAGGCAAATACTGCACAAAAACATAAATAAACTAAGTTCATCCATCTTTCCACGTTTTTTTTTAATTAACACACAGCAACCGAAAAATTGTATTTCGACACCGCTGGGATCGAATCCCAGATCTCAAGATAACTTGCCGAGTGCGTTCGTTTTACGCTACTGCGCCAACAATCCCTGGCGCTATGTGTGTTTATCTGTCAGCATCTGACTTCACAATTCTGTAGGGATCGGCTCACTGAGGGTTCTCCGTCTGCTGGGATTTAACGGCGCAAGCTATGTAATTATAGCTAATAAATCCAAAGGGCGAGAGAAGGGCGAACATCTTCCAAATACGTGAAAACAATGTAAATATGTGCGTCTCAGTTGCTGAGTCCATCCCTACGGAATTGTGAAGTCAGATGCTGAGAGATAAACAACATAGCGCCGTGGAATGTTGGTATAGTAACGTAAGGCGAACGCACTCGGTTAGTTATCGAGGTATCTGGGGTTCGATCCCAACGGTGTCAAAATACAATTTTTCAGTTGTTGTGTGCTAATTAAAGAAAAACGTGGAAAGAGCGAAGACTTTGTGTATTTACATTGTCTTTACGTATTTTAAAGATTTTCACGGCACAACAACATACCAGTCAGACGGTCATAATAATATGTCCAATCAGTGTATACACTACAATGCGTGTGCAATTCTAATGTTTTGGCAAAGTATATCGAATTCTTGACAATATATTATGGTACTTCGAAGACTGAACAGTTGAGAAACAAGCGATTTTTTTTATTTCTTTTAACTCTGTTGTTTAGCGTATAATTATTCATTTTCTTTTCCTACTCTGTTTCGACATTTTTTTGGAATTCAATGCCTAGATAAATTTTAAAGTAACATTACACGATATGCATTGAGTGATGAACATCGGAAGAAATATTCAGAATTATCAGTAAACCAAATTAGTGTGAATTTTTTTATTGACAAATTTGATATATATGAATAATATATTGTGACATTTTATAACTTGGTACTTAACAATTGCTTTCAAAGAAAACGCGTTAAACAAGGTTTGAATATGAAATGTTAATTACTGGGCGAAAGAGAAACAACGAATGCTGTAGCACGCAATAAAAATGGAAAATATTTACATCAGGAAAGGTTAGAAGATATGACTTGAATTTAAATACAAACGTACTTGCCAAACCTTTGCTACCATTGCTTTTTGGAAACATCTTTGAAAGCAATCTAGGCGTAAACCGGAATCCTGTGAACAAGTTATAGGTAATTTATACTTACATAAGGTTATCAATGCAATACTACGAAAAAATGGCAATATAAATTTAAAGTACTTAAAAAGGCATTAAGATAAATTAAACTTCCTTTATTTTACGACACAGGGGAGTGTATAGGAACGCCAGAGGGCTTTGCCCCCCTGAATTTTTTCCTTTATATTAACATTATGGTAAAAAGGTGACTTACATTAGGACAAATTGCATTAATTTAATAAAAATGCGTAAACATACAATAGAAACAAATACTTAAATGTTTTCTTCTATTTTTATTAAACTTTAATTTTTTTCTAATGGACTTCAAAAACTTTCAACCCCCCCCCCCCCATCAGGGAAAAATCTATACTATATGTCTTCTGGTAAAAAAAAGAATACCACACATATTTCATTCAGTATAGCAGTACCTAAGGCGGATTTTGCAAATGTTTATGAAACAAGTAAATTTCAGCTGGTTGTTGCCAGAATTTCCTATCAATATGCCACAAACACCTTTGTGAGGTCTCTAACTAGTATTGGGCGTTCGTTTGACTTTTAGAGAACGTTCCAATTCAATTATTCGTAATGTATTTCAGGGTTATGAGATCGGGACTGTGTGAAAGCTAGTCATGTTCTTCCACATCATTCATTAAATCATTCCTGCAGAGATCTAGCTTCACGGGCAAGAACTTTGTTCTGTTCTGAAAGGAAAAGGCATTCCTCGAATTTTAATGTTGATGTTGGGAGTATTATAGGTCGAGGCATTAAGATATCATGGAAGTGGAACTAGTATAATCCAGCTTAATACATGAAAAACTAACCCACAGCCTGATTCCTTTCTCACAAAATTTCATAGTTACCACAACGTTGGTGAGAAAGAAACGTTTACCTGTACCCCTTTACACTCAGATAAGTCCGTTAGAATACCAGGGCGTACCTGTGGAGATGATTATGTGCAAGGTTCGCTTCTCACACAAAGCGAACAGCGATTTGTCTTTTTCCCGTTGAGTCGGTCACAATCCGGTGAACAGACATGGTTTGGACAAATTTGCCTAATGAGCAATCACCTGCACTTTCAAACTGTTCGAGAACCGTTGCAATAATGGTGACAGATGTTTTGTCAGTCACCTTTTCTGGTCTGCCTGAACAGTGATCATCTTCGATACTACATTGGCGGTCCCGAAACCGTGTTGCTCAGCTAGAAATTCTGCTTCGATCAAGAGTTTCTTCCCCACAAACGTCCTGCAAAGCAGTGTGGATCTGTGTCAGAATTTTCCCCCACAGAGTTCTTATTTTCACGTACGAGAGCTGGTCTAACTCCGCGACATAGCCTGAGGAGTCGCACGCTTCCATATCCAAACCCTCCCACGTCCACGCAGCAAATGATAGACAGCGCGTCGTTCTGACACCACTGCATTCCTGAGAGTTTGACCTTGATATGAGACAATCAATTTCCCGATTGCATTACCCGCTTATGTTTTGATCAACGTGTGCAGAACATTTGCTATGATCTTCGTATGTGCGCTGCTAACCGGTCGTATAAACTCATTGGCTTCTGATTAGAGAAAGTGCCAGTTTGTTGTCGTTTTTTTGGAAACGTTTTGTAACTAGGATGTGGGTGTTGCAACTCAGAACAGGATATTTTGTCGCTAAACTTTCTTCAACATTCAGCAACCCGGCTCATTCATAATCCGTAGACGACCAGGTCACGATTTCGCTATTGGTTTTCCATGCGGTTTCCGCCGCAGAAATGTATCGTTTATATTTGATCGGTACAGAAGAAGCAAAGTAGAAATTTGACGAACTGAATCGTTGCAAACATAGCATCCTGTATCCGTGTCAGATACAAAGTCACTGAGCTCTGCGGTATAGCCCATTTACTCTTCATGCCTGTGTATGGTATTTTCTAGGCCATGCGCATTTCTTCGTGATTGTATGAAACATAGATTTGACGGTTATGGGCAATTCCATTGTTCAAAAAGTGTGTCCGGAAACTTTTGACCCTATAGTTAATGACACGGTAATTCTAGTCTCTTGATAACGTAGAGAGCGAAACTGATTCAAATTGTCTGTAGGTTTTCCTTTATTTTTGGGAACTAAGTATTGCGCATTTATATTAGTGATAGGATTAAGATGTATTTTTCTTTAGGCAAATGTGGTGCAGTGGAAGCATATCCGGCGCGTAACTGGAAAACCGTGGATTCGATTCCCGGTGGTGGCCAATGAGAATTTTTCCGTGACTCAGTTATAAACGTGGAAAGAGCGATGACCTCTGTTTGATGTTCCTGGTCCACGTCAAATGTCTGTATTAATTATTCATTCGCCTTCTATTTATTTGTTTTTTTTTTTTTTTTTTTTTTGATTGGAGGTTTAACGACCACCGTGAGCAACTCAATGGGCTATGAGCAGTCGCCCGTCCCTAATTTAGGGTCACTGGTTCCAGGGAAGGGAGAGAGTCAGTGCCGTAAGACAAACACAACATCCATGCCTCACCGGGATTCGAACCCGGACCCATTCGGACGAATGATCAGAGGCCAACGGCTTAGACCACTGCGCCACCGGGGCGGCATTTATTTGTTCATTTGCTGCTTACCAACTTTGGTGAATCCTCAGCATTATGCGGTGTTCCAAGAAGCAATTTGCTTGGCAGTTAGTGTATGTGAGTCTGGAGAAATTTGAGGCCGCTGTGGTGTAGTGGAAGCATTACCGGCGCGTAACCTGAAGACCGTGGGTTCGATTCCCGGTGGCGGTCAATGGGAATTTTTTCCGTGACTCACTCATAAACGTGGAAAGAGCATTTCCTTTGTTTCATGTTCTTGGTCCACGTCAAATATCTGTATTAATTATTCATTCTCCTTCTAATTATTTGTTCAGTTGCTGCTACCAACTTTGGTGAATCCTCAGCATTGTGCGGGGCTCCAAGAAGCAATTTGCTTGGCAGTTACTGTATGTGCGTCTGGAGGAATTCGATGCCGCTGTGGTGCAGTGGAAGCATATCCGGCGCGTAACTGGAAAACCCTAAGTTCGATTCCCGGTGGCGACCAATGAGAATTTTTCCGTGACTCACTTATGAACGTGGAAAGAGCGATGACCACTGTTCGATGTTTGAGGATATTGTTGAAATAGCATTTAACAAATATTGTTGGTGAAAATATAATTTTAGCAATTGATATTTTACCCCAATAATGTCATTTTTGCAGTGATATTGTTGGGGTGAAAGAGTTCTGCCAAAAGGTGGAATTCCTTTTTTTTGGAAGTCATCTGGTGAGTTCCTGAGATTGAGAAAAAAATAGCTGTTTATAAAAAAATACAGCATATGTTCTATACATATATGTCAATAGGTATCAGACATCCAGGACTTGTACCTGCATCATGTAAATTTTTGTGTCGGTAAACTATCTAATTATTCAAATCTAGAAAGGGAAACAGAATAGATAAATATGTGATTCACATTATTGGTTTGGTGTAAGCACATGACCAAAATAAATATTCTTATTCATTCCTAAAGACAATTTGTAGCTTTTATAATATGGTGCTAAGGGTAGTTAATAAATGCTGATATATTAATTATTTTTGAATTTTCCTATGTGGGAGAAGCTCAATCTTTTTCTGCCATCACCATTTTCATGCTCAGGGCTACTTTCAAAGTAAAATAATTTTTTACATGCCTACTGCGCTGCTGCTGCCCATTATGGTAACAGTGAACACTCATCTTCTGGAGCAATAATATATATATATATATATACATAGTTTTCACTGCAATTAGTACAGATTTTTTCATAATAGTTAAAAACAATGACGTAGTCTTTGAAAACATTCCCCCACGATCGTTCATTCCTGTTACTAAAGTTATAGACTGAACAAAAGAAAAACATATGGAATCCGTAGATTGATTTTCAGATTTAAAAAAACGGTAGCTACAATCGCTTAATAATTTTATTTCTCATGCTTTCAGTAAAAAGAATATGTTAAGCATTTGCAGTGATATGTCACATTTGTGAAGTAATTTTTCACTGTAATTCCGTAATTCTGAAACAACGATCGTGACCATCGGAAAAATGCTCTGATTCCGAAATATTCTCCCACGATCGTCCATTCCTGTAACTAAAGTTATTGACTGAAAAAAAAAGAAACATACAGAATTCGCAGATGGATTTTGTGATTTAAAAGACGGGTGCTACAACCTGGTAACAATTTTTATTTCTAATTCTTTTTAATAAAAGACTACGTTAAGCATTTGCAGCGATGTCACATTGTGATGCAATTTTTCACTCTAATACCGAAATTCTAAAACAATGATCGTGACCATCGGAAATATGCTCCGATGCACCCAGACTGCCTCTCTCATGATATGCAAACATCCACCGCCAGTGACGTCACAAATCTGTGCGAGGGCCCTCTCTTTACGGGGTGATAGTCTGACACGATTTAGTTTGAAGCAACGTCATTGCAAACATCATTATTGAGGTGATTCATCATCATCATCATTGTCAACCATTATCAATCCACTGCTGGACGAAGGTCTCCCCAAGTTTCCTCCACAACGGTCTGTCTTGTGCCAGTCTCCTCCATGTCACCCCTGCATACTTTCGAATTTCATCCACCCATCTCCCATGCGGTCTTCTTCTGGGTCTTTTCCTGTCCCTTGGAATCCAATCTAAAATTTCGGCTGTCCATCGATGATCTGTCCTTCTGGCAGTATGTCCAGCCCATTGCCATTTCAGGGATTTAACTCTGATCATGATGTCTTCCACTCTAGTCATTTTTCGGATCCACGAGTTCCTCTTCTTATCTCTCCTGGTTACACCAAGCATGCACCTCTCCATGCTGCTTTGAGTTGTCTGCAGCCTTTGTATGTCTCTTTTAGTTAAGGTCCACGTCTCTGCACCATACGTAAGCACTGGAAGGATGCATTGATCAAACACTTTTCTTTTAAGACATAATGGCATATTGCTCTTGAAAATTATGCTGTTTCTTCCAAAAGCTCTCTAGTAATTACTGTACTACGAAAATCCGTAATAGCACATTAAAAACTAATTCGCGATGTTTAGCTTCGTTCCGTTACTGCAACAGATAGAGTACGATTACCGCAGCAGTTACTCAGCAGTTTTTCGTACTCTTCCTCCGATTCTAAATAACCAGAAATGAAGCCATCTTTATCAATATTGTAATCCCTAGAAATTACTGGAAAACGTCATTTAATGAAACTC
This sequence comes from Macrothele yani, assembly GCA_039090855.1. Taxonomy (NCBI): domain Eukaryota; kingdom Metazoa; phylum Arthropoda; class Arachnida; order Araneae; family Macrothelidae; genus Macrothele; species Macrothele yani. The sequence goes on from CM077021.1 coordinate 57,797,805, forward strand.
CCATAATTTTCAGAGAAAGTTTGAAATCGCTAATATGAAACCCGTTCCACGTTGCACCATCTGATGGACCTAATCGATTGCTTGTATATCGTTTATCGTCATCTTTCATTGCATAGGCGCAACTGACTAAATCTGTGACGTCAGCATGTATCCTGGCGTTGTGAACTTGGAATCTCCCGCAAACAACCACTAAATACAAAAGATATAATTGCGATTATCACAAATCACAGTTACGGTATCCCAGGCTACAATTATGCTTCTTATGGGAAAAAAATATAAAAACCCTAAAACACTGAAAGCCAAGATTAGGGATTTCTAAAAATTCAGTAGAAAAATTCAGTAGCCTTCGAAAATCAAACAAAAAACTTAGCTCTTTCCACGTTTTTAAGTGAGTCACGGAAAATATCTCATTGGCCGCCACCGGGAATCAAACCCAGGGTCTTCCCGTTACACCCCGGATATATTTCCGCTACACTGGTTTATCCGGCGCGTAACTGGAAGACCCTGGGTTCGATTCCCGGTGGCGGCCAATGAGAATTTTTTTCCGTGACTCACTTATAAACGTGGAAAGAGCGAAGTTCTTTGTTTGAAGTTCCTGGTCCACGTTGAATGTCTGTATTGAGCCTTCGAAAAAATGGGAAAAATCAGTAGATCAGCAGACAAGGGTCAAAATCAGTAGATCCACTGATAACACAGTAGAACAGTTACACGGGTTTAGACATGTAATTGAAATGGTAACTTTGTCTCTATATGTAAATTGAACTGTGGAGATAAGAGTACAATGACGCTAAATTGGCAGAGCAGCTTCAAACGTTTATATTTAACCTAGTTAAAGGTTCACAAACCCAATTAAGAAGTCAGCCATTCAGTAAAATCAAAAACACTGGTTTATACATATAAACTATTTTATGAATAATATACTCAAAGTGATTGTACCTTAAATGTGATCTTTCATTTAGCATTTATTATTCTTATTCCTGCATGATTTTTGGCTAATTTTACATGAAACACATTGCATAGAAAATAATTTTTGGATGATCAGCTTCAATTCGGTACTCTATATCTAAATTGCGCACATTGCTTTCTGTTAGTTTAAACGAATTAAATTGAATTCGTACCACATTAATGTTCTGAAAATCAGAATATTATTTGTCCATGTCCCTACAGCTTAATAAGCCTATATGAAAATGCAATATCAAACTATGAAAGTGACCACAACTTACACTGATGACGCTATGAACCAGTAAGTACAACAGAACATGCAAGAAACAATCTAAAAACATAATGATTTCCAGGAAACTTTCTGAGACAAATTTCCTGTTGAAATTAACTTTGGCAATATATGACTATATGCACCACTGAAAATATGACATATATTTATAATTCCATCTACAATTTTTCCTTTAGCGCCGTTTTCAGCTATTGGACAGTTTTCGGTGTGTCTTGACGTGTCTCAACACGTCTACCTACAACCTCTTACACTTACACGTGTTCTATGTCTTTCAGGTCGAAGGATCTTTGTGATCAATATATTCGTTGAATGTCTTCACTTTGTAACAACTCATCAACAGCTACTGTGCGATGGGTCAGACGTTATCATCCAATAATATGAACAGTGGTACAATGACTCCTGGAAACAGAAAAACTTGTGGAAGAATTACCTCTTTTTATAGCAGCGCGCACTCGTTCCAGTATCTGGAGTTCTGGACAAAATCACTGGTGTCTCTCAAGTAATTTGGTCCATTGATCAGAAGGCCTACCCACAAGAGAACTATGTGGATTCTATATCTGTTTTTTTACTGATGTTTACTAGGCGATACCGAGTGCTTATTTCACTTGATCATCTGATGTCCAAAATCACCACAGAGACTAAATCTACTCACATCAGTAAATTGTACCGTACAACACTTTTCTACTCAAGAGTCCTTATGTTCTCCAGACGTTTCCTCCGGTGACCAGTTGTTAATCGAACACAACGTACTTGCCGTCGTGGAAAACAAGTTTTCACCTGTGTAGACGTATGGCCACTGCTATCCGATATGTTCTGCATCCTGCACGCCTGTTCAGTTGTTTTGCAAAGTTGCTTCCTGTCTGGTGTCTATCCGCTTTGGTCTGAAGGAGAAAACAGCGCCGGTTCAGTTGTTTCGAAAAGTTGCTTCCTGTCTGATGTCTATCCGTCTTGGTCTGAAGGAGAACACAGCTGTACTCTGTATGTGTGGTACCATCGGGAAGGCTCGCTGCCCTTTGTGAATATGTCATTACATGGCCGCAGAACCTCACATGAGAATGAGTCATTACAAGGCAAGGATTGATGAACAATAATACATATGATTTCGCCTAAATGCAATGATGGTGTGTCATGATCGGTAGACAGGATACGTGCCTGGTCCCAAATAAGAATGTGGGCCACACCGTGGAGTAGTCTGGCTAGTGACGTGTTCTGAGATCCCATTCGCACACCATATTTATGTTCAGACAAGCGGGTCTGAAGAGACCGCTTGGTGGAACCTGTATAGAGTTTTGAAGGCACGTTAGAGTCACAGCTTGCATGGGAATGCAGAGAACCCCATGACGTTCCTCCTGTACCACTGTAACCCTGTCTTTCTTCATAACTGAAAGATTGTTTGAAGTGTTGACTTCAATTTCCAAGTCATGAAGTTTGCAGATGTTCTTCAAAACCGCCAATGGCTTAGGGTGAAAATCAATTGAACCGACATATTGAAATTTGAAACTATTTCTCGGTAAATTAGTTGTAGATCGACTCATTAGGTTTCTGAATAGCCTGTCCGCAATTGCGCCTTCCTAATTATGCATGCAGATAATGTCCTTAACTTTATTAATTTCTTCACTGCGTAATTTGGCACTAGACAAATGCGTTATGGCTCCATTTGCCAAAACTCCGATGGCCGTATGATTGACGGGTTCATAGTAAGCTTCCTTTACACTGAAAATTGAAGAGTATGATCCAGTGGATTTCTAACCAGTAGTAGGTCAAGGAATCGCATCAAATATTCAACTTCGATTTCTAACGTAAAAGATATTGTCAGATACTTATTTGACATACATTTAGTAAACAGGGAAAGTTGATCCAGAGAATGTTGCCAGAAAATCAAAATGTCCTCTACGTACCAAATGTATGCAAGTGGTCTATTAACCCAGGAAGAGGAAGCAGTGTCCTCGAAATGTTGCAAAATGTTCGGCAATAACTGGGGACAAAGGGGAACCCATAGGTGCCCCACTCTTCTGTTTGTATATAACACCATTATTTCTAAAATAGGTACGGTTTTGATGACTCTCAAGGCATTCAGGATGGTTTCAACGTCTGAAGCACAGTTCCGAAGGGTTAAGAATTTGAACTCATGTGATAGATTAACAGAACCTAGTTTCGTTATCGAGTAATTTTTTTATTCGATGAACGATGCTATTTAGCCTGAAAATGTCTGTTCCACATAGGAAATATTGATGTATGTTTTGTACAATTGTTTTTTATTTCGCCGTTACCATTATATTTATCCTTAAATATCAAGACGTCAACTACCGGAGATGTTTTACCCCAGAGAATATAAAACTTTGCCTGAAAAAGGTCAACTTTCGTAGATATAACGTAAAACAGTCGACAACAGCGCCACCACAAGGTAAGAGATTATGATATCTGCCGGAAAGCAAAGGTTCAGGAGCAAAAGGCATTAAGGGACTACGGCAGTGAAGCTTTTCTTTGATCCACGATGGTTTACTTCGATCTGATGACAATTTGCTTATAGAAGTTTATTTGTTTTTTTGTTGTTGCTTTCTAATACCCCGCCCGTACCTTATTTTCTTATTTTGGTGAAACCAATATGCTATATCATTAATATGTTTATTTAAATTACATTTTAGCAAATATTATATTTAGGCCTAAGGTTTCGTACAAAATGCAAACTATCCCTAGTATTTGGCATTACTGAAAATGTTTCTAAGAAACTGAAGTACAAACAAAAGCTTAACTAACCCGATTGGCATAACAAATCTAACATATCCGATTTGGGAAGTGATTATGCTACCGAGAAGGTAACAATCACGTGGTGTAAGTAGCTCGGCCAACTGTTCTTTACCAGAATTGAAGTCAACAGAAATACGCATACACAGTCAGCCCCGGCATCAGCCTGTATATTGGCTTCTGTGCACAACATCTTGTATCTTAGGATATGCCGGCTCTAGTTACGTCTCGCCGAACCTTAACTTCTTCTCAATTAGATATTATTTGCTTACACTGCGATAAGGTGTTACATTTTCTACGTGTTGTAATGTATTTTTCAAATTTTAATTTTGGATTTCTTTCACTTCGGTTTTTCAATTTGATCTCATGATTAAACTTGAACTCAATATTCATATACAGTTGTCATTGTAAAACTAGTCTTAAACTTCCAAAGGATGAATTTCCAAATCGGCACGCTTGCAAGCCGTTCCTACCCTCATATGTATCATTCCAGTAGATCTTTATCTATCCGTCTCACACACATTTTGATGGCGGGACGGTTCCACATAAGATTAATAAAGAATATTTCTTACAGAAACTTAAATTCAGTAGTCTAATAACACGACCTTTTTTTTTTTTACGGAAAAGCAAATTCTTAAACGGACGAAATACAGATAAAAAAACACAGGAGTAATTTACGCTGTCATCCTACTTTCTGCATTTCGATGTCAGATTGCACTACAGTGGCAAGTAACTACCGCGCAAGGGTATTATGCTAACTTTGCAAAGGTCAGAATTTCTTTCTTAACATGAGCACACTTAAAATAATATAATTCGACTATGTAGATAAGGCATAATTTTATTCCGAGTACTACCTTCATGTGGAAATTTCATATTACACATGGCTGTGCGCCATCTTTTATTCGGTGGCGTAACTGAGTTTAGGCTGACGAATAGTCACAAAACTCTGTTAAGTGTCTCGAACAGCAAGGACACATCTTTCATTTTTATATATCGAGTGGGTTTCTTCATAGAGAATAGAAATATATCCAGTTTTATTGTCTTTCTTCAAAGGAAGAGCAAATTCTTTTCCGCTTCACGGTTAATGTGAGCTGGTTGTACATAAACATAGTGGAGTGATATATGAGTAGATGAAATGATTAATGTGTTTGAAAGCGGTGATTCATTCCTTCTCCGCTGTTCTATCAGTTCTTAAAACAAAATTATTTCAACAGATACGAGTTCTTGAACTGTGAGCTCTTGCGACAATGGAGTCTTTCTTCGTTTGAAAGCATTCAGTACTCAAAATTTCACAGATGTGCAGTCAAAATGAAATATCGCGTTAATTAGATAAAAACGTACTGTTGCCTGACAACTGCAAATATGAGCCCTAAGCTCTTTACCACTTTGCCAACGATATGTGCGTTGTTCCTCAATGAGATACAGCATACCATATAAGTTCAGTCAGTATCTGTCCCACGATAGTAGAAGAGATGTCCACTTTTCAGTTCAATGAGATCTTCTCCTTTTCTCCTTACCTCACTTAGCCCGACGATGTCCCACTTGATCCTTTGTAGTTCCTCTTCCAATTCAAGAAGCCTTGAATCAGAAGATAGGGAGCGTCCGTTATACGTAGCCAAGGTCAGCATCAGATGGCAGCCTAGTGCGGTCCTCCGGGGATTCTTAGCACCCTCTGCCTTCATGTCACACTGGCCGCTGCCTTGGCCAGGTACATTCCAGCTGCCGGAGACTGAGGGCCAAGATTTAAGTTGTGGAGTCATTTTGGAGGGGTTTGGCCATAACTCACCACGCTGGCCAAGCGGGTTGGTGAGTGTGGGATAGCATTTCCTCTAATCCCGATTGTATAGTTATACCGCTATTGGCGGTCGTCAGAGCCCCTTTAGTGGGAACAGGATGTACCACGAGAAGGCGGGGTTGACATTTGTCAAGGAGAGGCTGTGATGTTACGCATACCCGGACCTTACATCCCAGATACTGGCAGAACTAGTGGTGTTGGCGGTCGTCAGAGCCCCTTTAGTGGGAACAGGATGTACCACGAGAAGGCGGGGTTGACATTTGTCAAGGAGAGGCTGTGATGTTACGCATACCCGGACCTTACATCCCAGATACTGGCAGAACTAGTGGTGTTGGATTTATAATAAACAAGAAACTGAAGGATAAATTTGTAGAAGTTGAAAGTTCCTCTGACAGAGCTGCACGACTCGTTATCCAACTCTCGAGAAGATACCACGATCAGATTATTCAAACTTATGCACCCACCACAAGTCATGCTGAAGAAGAAATTGAAGAATTTTATGAGGAAATTCGTGATCTAAATAATAAAGGTAAGCAGCACTTGAAGATAATTATGGGAGATTTCAATGCACAAATAGGGCAACAGCAACAGAATGAAACTTCAGTAGGTAAATTCGGTCACGGCAACAGAAACCAGCGTGGAAATACTCTCGTAGAGTTTGCAGAGGCAGAATGGTTTTTCATCTTGAACTCCTTTTTTCAAGAAAAAGCCACACAGGAAATGGGCATGGAGACATCCAAATGGGACGACAAGTGAAATGGATTTTATTATGTGTAACAAAAAATTCGTCATAGAAGACTGCAGTGTGCTAAACAAGTTTAACACAGGCAGTGACTATAGATTGGTGAGATGTAAGATGCACCTCAACACTAAACTCGAACGTAGCAAGCTCATAAGACAAACAAAATCTATTGACATAACCAACCTTAAAAAACACCATAATACCTTCAAATTGGAACTGAAGAACAGATTCTCTGCTTTAGAAGGCCTAACATTGGAAGAATTGGATATTTCTGAAGTTAACAGAAAAGTAACCAAAGCTCTTATGGAAACAGCAACAAAATTAGCTGGTTCTAAGAACAAATTGTATGTGAACAGGTTATCAGGAAAAACCAAAATGTTGATGCAAAAAAAGAAGAGATGAGGACAACTAAAGAAGATGTGACTTCCAAAGTGGAATATATAGAGCTATGCAAGATAGTACGAAAAAGTATCACTGAAGACGTAAGGAAATTCAACTGTGAACTAGTAAGGAAAGCAATTGAAAACAACCAAAGCCTAAAGATAGCAAAGGGACATCTCAGTAAGGGAAAAAAACAGATTATGGCACTGAGAAAAGAAGATGGTTCTGTAACAAGAAATAGAGGCGAAATTTTGACAAGAGTGAAAGATTTCTACTCCACATTATATGAAAGGGTTGATACATGTACTCCAGACATCATGAAAGGTACCAGTACCAGAGTTCTTCCAGTCCTTCCAGCAGAAGTTGCACATGCAATCAAGAACATGAAGCGGGGAAAAGCTCCAGGAGAAGATGGAATTACTGTAGACATCATACAAGAAGCAAGTGGAGAAATCGAAACAGTACTCGCCCAAATTTTCACTCGATGCCTTAATGAAGGGAAAATTCCTGAGGATTGGAACAACGCTACAATGATCTTGCTACATAAAAAAGGTGACATTGAGGATCTCAGGAACTGCAGACCTATCAGCCTCCTATCAGTGGTTTATAAAATCTTCACTAAAGTTCTTTCACACCGCTTGAAGGTGACACTGGACATGGCTCAACCGAGAGAACAAGCTGGATTCAGGAGTGGCTACAGCACAATAGATCATTTCCACGTACTGAGAGAACTAATTGAAAGAGCGAGGGAATATGAACTTCCATTGTGCATGGCTTTTATCGATTATGAAAAAGCCTTTGATTCGGTGAAACCATCAGCAGTTGCAATGGCTCTGAAATCCTGCGGTATTGAAGATGCATACATTAATATTATTAATAACATCTATGAAAATGCAAGTGCAAAGATTCGGCTGTTTGAAAATACAACACACATAAAAATTGGAAAAGGAGTTAGACAAGGTGACATCATATCTCCGAAGCTCTTTAATGACACATTGGAAAATGTCTTTCAATCACTGAACTGGGAAAACAAAGGGATAAAGATTAATGGAGATTATCTAACCCACCTTCATTTTGCTGATGACATAGTCATTTTTGCAACTACCCCATCAGAGCTACAGATTATGATCCAGGAACTTGCTGACAAGAGTAAAGAAGTGGGATTAAAAATGAACTTTCAGAAGACAAAAGTGATGTTCAATGCTTTTACAAGAAATGAAGATTTATCGATTGATGGAGAAAAGCTGGAGATAACAGACACATACGTTTATCTTGGACAGCAGATGTCAAGTGAGGGTCACATTGGTGAAGAAATTAATCGGCGTACAAAACTTGCCTGGAGAGCTTTTGGAAGAAACAGCATAATTTTCAAGAGCAATATGCCATTATGTCTTAAAAGAAAAGTGTTTGATCAATGCATCCTTCCAGTGCTTACGTATGGTGCAGAGACGTGGACCTTAGCTAAAAGAGACATACAAAGGCTGCAGACAACTCAAAGCAGCATGGAGAGGTGCATGCTTGGTGTAACCAGGAGAGATAAGAAGAGGAACACGTGGATCCGAAAAATGACAAGAGTGGAAGACATCATGATCAGAGTTAAATCCCTGAAATGGCAATGGGCTGGACATACTGCCAGAAGAACAGACCATCGATGGACAGCCGAAATTTTAGATTGGATTCCAAGGGACAGGAAAAGACCCAGAAGAAGACCACATGGAAGATGGGTGGAAGAATTTCGAAAGTACGCGGGAGTGAGATGGAGGAGACTGGCACAAGACAGACCGTTGTGGAGGAAACTTGGGGAGACCTTCGTCCAGCAGTGGATTGATAATGGTTGACAATGATGATGATGATGATGATGATGATGATAAGTTCTGTAAGACGAAAACAGTGGCTATAATGTTTCATGTTTTTACTCAAATGATTCTAAAGAGTAAACCGTTTCCTCTCATATGGTAATCCTTCTCACTATTTTATATTCTTTCTCGAGTTTTAAAAAAATTCAAGAATTTGTTTAATATTACCAGTTTTTTGCAATCAAACGATATTAATTTAACTCAACATATTGTGTGAATGAAATGTTCATATAATGTCTAAAGCCCAAATGCCTACATGTTGCTATTCAAAACAAACACTCGCAGGGATTACATGAAGCCCTTAATTCTTTCCAGGAGATAATAGACTATAACTTTGTGATGAAAAGCGTTTTTATAGAATCATGTTTTGTAAGTCCTATTTGTTAATGCCATCAAATGCTTGCTGATTAGCAGTATGTTATATCAAAGGAAAAATGTATTCCATTCGCTTGCATGTACGCGCTTTCGTGAGCGGATATCCTTAATACAAATAATAGTATTCGATCGGAAAAACTCAGAATTTAATAACACACATATACAATTTCCGTGGTTGGTTTTGGTATCCACACATATACGATTTCGGTGGTTGGTTGTGGCAGCCATATTTGTTGCAGAAGTTGTGCACAACTTCGCCCTAGATGTCGGTCCAGGATCCATGAATCTGACCTTACGCACAAGGGCATCCCGGAGAGATTCATCAGGATTTACTGTAAATCCGAGTTTCTTAGGAGAAACTGGATGACCCCAAATTCAGATCGTCGTGCGATGCTTAGATCGTTGCGACCTGGTGGGGCTGCGGTAACAACGCTGTATACCTGTTGAAATCCTGAAACAAATATAAATTCAGGAAGCAAAATGTCCAAGAAAAGTTTTATTTCGAAATGAATATACCTGAAAAATATTCTACTAGAAATTTCGGAACATATAAAAATATTTTTTTTTCTGCAGAGTAAACTTATGTGTGGTTTTAAACAGAATGTACATCTTTGTCAATCCCTACCAATAGAAAAAAAAGAAGAAAATAAATAAGAAAACAATTTAATCGATATTTCTTCAGCAGTCAGGGTTTTGCGTTAAATTACGGATATGTATTTCTTTCACTGCTATTGAAATAGCGATTAACACTAATGAAAGGATCGACGAAAGGCAATTAGCAATGTACAAAACAACAGCGTCCAAATTGCAATTCTCGGGAAACTGAAAAGTGCTAAATGAAATGAGAAAACTCACCGTCTATGTACGATATTTAATTAAAATATGAAATATATTTACAGTTAAAATACCCCACTAGTATTTTCGGGGTAATATTTACCTCATCATCAGTTAAAACAGAGGCAATGTAGTACTCCTTTATATATTAGTGTAACAATGCATTATGGGTATAAGTCAAACGTCGCATGGGTCGTGACCGTTGCCATTATAACAGTGTGAAGAGTATAATTTCACAAGTTATTAGTTTGGCATATCAAAACAAGGATGCGTTATAAATACAAAGTTATGATTAATTTATATATTCTTGGAATTTGTAAATATGTATTACTATAATTTAAAGTTCAGGTTTGTAATACGTTCTTTCCAAATTCTTGATATGTCCACAGGCAAGTAGTCATTGCAGCATTTATCCCCTAAAGCTTCGATGTACATACTTTCAACAAAATGCAGCGAATGTATATATGCTGGAGTGTTCAGTAGTCTGATGTTTTCCCAGTCTGGTTTTAGAATGCCGTTTACCACATTCCTTGATAAAGCTGTGTTATTGTTGTTGGTTCGGATATCGTATTTGTTTTCCTGGACACGGATACACAAACTTCCTCTTGTCGAGCTAACGTAGTTGTTAACATGTTCTCCTGTTGAGGGGTCCAGCAGTGGAATGTTAAACACACCCCATTTGTTCATAATATCTGTTTTTGCTCGATCCTCTTTAACTGATGATAGGAGGTTCTTTGATCGGGTGCCAAATTGTATATTGTGTTTTGAACAGATACGAGAAAGTGTGTTAGTGATATGGGGGCGCTGGTCCAATGCTCCTACGAATCGTTTATTAGGCTTTGTATCTGGCTTCAGATAAATAGTTCGTTCACTTAATATTCTAGTGTATTATCTATTAATCATCATCCTGGGGTATCCATGTTTATCCGCTAATTTAAAAATGAACTTTATCTCAGACTGGAAATGATTATCATTTGTAGAATGTGTGAAGGCTCTTCTAAAAAGTAAATTGATAGCAGAAAATTTTTGTGGAGTTGGATGTGAAGAGTTAAACGGGGTAAGGCTGTTACAATCAGTAGGCTTTCGATAGACACAAAAGGACAGTGAGTTAGTATTTGAATCACGAAATAAACGAAAATCCAAAAAAGGCAGAGAGAAATTAGATTCAAGTTCTATCGTGAGCCCGATAGAAGGAAATACGGACGATAGTGCGTCGGTGAACTGTTTTAAATCATCTTTAGATTGAGGCCAGAACACAAGGATGTCGTCGACGTACCTAAGGTATAAACTGGGAACTAAAGGGAATTCATTGAGAACTTTGTTCTAGATGTATTGTAGCAGAATGTCTGCTAAAACTGCGGAAAGTGGGGATCCCATGGGGGAACCCTCGCTTTGTAAATAGATTCTGTCAAGAAATTTGAAATACGAACGCCGTTTGACTAAACGAAGTGCGTTCATAATAGCTGAGATTTCAGTGGTGGGAACATATATTTCAGCAAGTTTGGCCTCTATAATACGATGAGTGGCGTCCACAGGTACATTAGGGTACAGTGAAACTACATCTAGTGAGGCTAAAATGAAAGGGCCAGCATGTGGCTGAATCATTCTGACCCTTTCTGAAAAGTGCTAATAAAGTAAACTTATTTTCGTTTATTTATCACATTTTATGTGAGAACCTACTGAAACAAATCATTGAACATGTACTACTTTAAATACTCTGTCGGATATGTTCAATCTACGAAACTCCACGATATTTCAAATGAAGATATCTCCGTTTCTATATTCGAAGTGTGTTATCATATTTATACTTCTTTTTCAATGCACTGTAAAATATAAAATAATTGAGAGTTCGTTTCAGGTCAGATATAATTTTCCGTGGCATTTTTCATTTATACATTAGAAGGCAATGGTTATTCTTAATGGGATAATTAAATCTTAATTTACTATATGCGAGGCATTTTCAAAGTGATAATTCCTTTCATAATAAATCATTTATAGTTAACCTTATGGAAATTCCCATACTAAGAAATTCGAGAAGCCTTAAATTCGTATTAGAATATATACAGCGTGGTTCGGCTATGCGTGTACAAACTTGTGGGAGTGGTAGGTTGCACAAATACAATTCGGAATCACATAGCACTGCACGGTCGGTAACGCCATCTCCATGTGCATGGATTTCCACGGTGTTCAATGTGGACGAGAAATGAAAGAGTAGCTCGTAAGAGAACAAAATGATTTTTATTACTTAAAAGACATTTGCGAAATGCATTGAGGTTACAGCAGGTGCTCGAATATGCGACCATGAGCTATAACACACCCTTGACATCATCAGCGCATGGAATCCCGAATATCTTGGAAAATTCCTGGCACGTCCCGGACTTCCGAAGGAGCTACAAAGATGCGTGCTACAAGGTCCTCATCACTTTTAACGAGAGTGTCGTACACCAGTCCTTTGATGTAACCCGAGAAGAAATTATCAAGACATGTTAAGTCCGGCGATCTTCCAGGCCAGTGAACGGGACCACCACGCCCTATCCACTGATTTCCAAATGTCATGTTCAGTCTTTATGATTTCGTACAAAATATGTTTTGGAAAGATTTTTCAAAATATAATTTCATTCCAAATATCTTTCTGAAATGAATTTCTAAGCTAATTTAAATATTTTTTTCAGGTTGACATTAAAATAGATATCTGATTTTGAAGATTTCTAAATGAATTTCAAATTTCAGAAGATGATTGCCATAAGGCAATCATCTTCTTAACTATGTGAAACAACAAATTGTTGTTATCAACAAATCGAACGTCTTGGTATAATGCTTTTCTCTGGGGTGAACATTTTAAGTTATTATTGCAGACAGAATATTAAATGATATGAGTTTGCGCGCTAGATATAAATCGAAGAAAACGTAGTGTACGTTGAAATTTTCAGTTTAAGTTTTTATACTATCATGCAGAGCTGGAGGAACTTTTTTTGAGCTAGCGCAAGTGGTGACTTATACAGAGAAACAGCGGAACAAAAACGAATGCTAAAAAATCGATGTACGGTAGGAATTTGTCTGAAACATTTGAAGTAACAGCTTTAAAGTGTTTTCCGTAGAGGGCAGCTTGAGCCATAAAACAATTATGTTGCTGGGATGAATTTTTCATTTGAACAACTAATAAATAGTATACGTAGCTCCTATTTGCCAACGAGGGCTACTGATTTGTGTTTCAAAAGGAATTAATCTGTGAATTACCTTCTCTTAAAGTTTTTTTGTGCTTTATGCATAAAACTCTTGATTTGAAAACTCTGTACCTGGAAGACCGACATCAATATTAAGCTTCTGGTCATAACCTTTTTTCTCTTCAGTGTAAATCAACGTATACAGAGCTGTACTAGTATGATTAAGGATATGTGATATATATTTAGTCGGTGTTCGGCTTACGCAGTTTTATTCACCGCAGTTTAGGCGGGAGGTTTGTTTCGCAGTAGACTGAAATATCAGCATATCCAAAATAAAGATTTTTAGCTGTTCTTGAGTTTCACTGTTGTCATGTAAACGTTGTTGAGGAATGAATATTACTAACAATACTTGACACGAAAATAAATTCGAAGTTCTCGCATCTCAAAGTTTCAGAGTCACATCTTCATTTCTGTGCATCTATTGCTTATGAATTATTTCTGTAAATTCATTTCCGTAGATCTATCGCTCACTTCTTCCAGTTTTACGGAGTCATAAATAAAAATCTTACTATATTGGATGACTTAAAAGGAAGTGGAAGCTGGCAAACTTTTCTCCACCAGTGTTGCTTTGGGCGAAAATAAGTAATAAGTGTAGTATCTAAACTTCTTTTTTTATTGGGATTTTAGCGACCACCGTTAGCAACTCAATGGGTCATAAGCAATCGCTCGTTCCTAATTACTGACTACAGGGAAGGGAGAAGGCCAGTGCCTTAACACAAAGGAAATATCCATGACTCACCGGAATTTAAACAAGGGCCCATCTTCGACGTATGGCCAGAATACGTCGCTTAGTCCACCACGCCCCCGGGGGGGGGCATCCAATTTCTTGATGAGTATTGTGTTGCAGTATATTCCTCTCAAGTTCTACATAAAATATACGCTAATATATTTTCACATTAGAGCTGAGATCGGGCTTAATTTTCAGAGACCGAGCGCGTGGTATATCAGCCCGAAGTTTGTATTGCAAGATAAAGCCCGGGCCCCAACGAGACCGAAAACTGGCTAAAATATCAAACCATTAATGAAAAGACCAGAATATTTTATTCATTAAAATAACCCAAATAAAAGTTTCTACCTCATTTTTAAAAAGAGATGTTATGAATTTCATTTGAGACTAGTCAAAGGCAGTAAGAAAACTTAGGAACATTAAAGAAACAAGCAAACACACGAATGAGGTATATATATATATATATATATATATATATATATAACTACTTTTATCAATATTAAACTGCACTTTCTGACTGCAGAATTAGCTTCAGAATTTTTCATTTAAATAACATACCTTTAGTATAATGCTCAATAATTATTTATGCATTTTCTTAAAGCTAGTTTTCTACTAAATACCAAGGAATGAGACGATTTTAATCTTTTTATAGAGTATTCAATTAAGACTTGTATCATAATGTATATCAATAGCTTTGGCATTAGGCAAAAGGCGGATACCAACTCTAACAAAATAAGAATGCTGGTGGCTCTTGTTTCGAAGTATTAAGCGTAGCTTACACGTTCAATAATACTTTCTTTACATGATTCTAACGATTGTTTTATTTAACGACTGGTGGATAGATTTGGAATGACAACAAATAATGTTGCGGTAAAGACGCGAAGCTGGATATTCTGATATTTGAGCGTCAGGGTTGGCTGATGGAGTTGTTATTGTAATTAATACTGACCGTGTGGAGACGTGTGAGTCAATACTCCTATTCATCAGCTCGAATTCGTGCACCTTGTTGGAAGGTTGGGACAGTGTTTTCAGTGATTATTTGGAGAAACAACGATTTACGATGTACTGTTTGAGGCCAGCCTTGGGAATCTGCGTAGATATTCAGTAAAACCGAACTAGGATCCCTATCAAAGCGATTTTCCGCGCAGTGTTTTTCTTTGAAATCTTGCCACATTGAGTACGCCTTCTCTTCCATTTCAACCAGAAGGTATATTTCTCACAGTATCGCAACCCACTGGCAACCCACTGGAAACCCTGTTTACCATTTTTGCAGGCATGCAAATATGTCTTATGGCTTTGATATTGTTTAATTTCTCTACATAACGTATTTTTGAAATGTCTGTTACTTTTTAAAAATAAATTCACTGTTAGTACATATTTCCGAATCCCTAATTTCCAAGCGTACATGAGCATAACAACATTCAGCAGAGAAATTCAATTTCAGGTTTCAATCATCCATTAGTTCAAGCAAAGATGGAGAAATTACAGAATTACCTTCATGTACTCTTGCAGCACGTACACGAATGCTTCGCAAGTTTCAAGAACGGCAGCTCTCACTGCAGATAGTGATATTGTGTAGAAAATTTTCATATCTTGAAAGTTTCTCCCAGTGGCCAGATACTTCAGCCTTAAGGCCAGTCTGTCCTTCACCAGCAGACAGTTCCACATAATTGTTTATCCTGTTTAAAAACGGTTAAATAATTTGCAGTAAAATATTGTCTCTTCACCCTTGCGGAAAAATTTCCTATAATCATCCGCATCCTTGAATAAGACGAGATATGGATACTTATTAAGTTTTTTCAGCTACCCATTCATCTAACACCGGCGATTAATGGGACGATTAAGCGCCTGTGTTAGATGAATGAGTCCCAATAATTTTCTACCTGGCAGTTGTTAAAGCTCACTCTGAGCTTTCTGTCTCTCTAAATTCTTATTTTGTTTTTGTCAATCTCATGTGTAGTAAAATTATTCCGATATCCTCCTGCACCGAACTGGCTATCGCAATAGCGGCTATATCTGATATTCCGTAACGGACAGCTGATCTTGCTAAAGAAGTCAAGCTAAAACTAATTTGCTCTCTAGTGATCGATAATATCGATAAAATTTGCTATACAGAATCTTTAAATGCAGCAGATGGAGTTGGGAGATAGAAGTGGATTGAATCGATTTTACTTCAACTGCGAAATCTTCAGAATCTGTCCTTTCAGAAGCATCTGAATCTGAAGAATGTTCATATTCAACTTGCCTGAGTTTGAAAGAGTAGAAGGCATATCTGTATACCCTATGGCAATTTTTCAGGTATTAAAATGGTCTAGCAAAAGAGGTTGCTCCTCTTTTAGTACTTAACATTGTCTTTCACAATTTTTCTCCACCAGTGTTGCTTTGGGCGAAATTAAGTAATAAGTGTAGTATCTAAACTTCTATTTTATTGGGATTTTAGCGACCACCGTTAGCAACTCAATGGGTTATAAGCAATCGCTCGTTCCTAATTACTGACTCCAGGGAAGGGAGAAGGCCAGTGCCTTAACACAAAGGAAATATCCATGCCTCACCGGAATTTCAACAAGGGCCCATCTTCGACGTATGGCCAGAATACGTCGCTTAGTCCACTATGCCCCCGGGGGGGGGCACCCAATTTCTTGATGCGTATTGTGTTGCAGTATGTTCCTTTCAAGTTCTACATAAAATATACGCTAATGTGTTTTCACATTAGAGCTGAGATCGGGCTTAATTTTCAGGGACCGAGCGCGTGGTATATCAGCCCGAAGTTTGTATTGCAAGATAAAGCCCGGGCCCCAACGAGACCGAAAACTGGCTAAAATATCAAACCATTAATGAAAAGACCAGAATATTTTATTCATTAAAATAACCCAAATAAAAGTTTCTACCTCATTTTTAAAAAGAGATGTTATGAATTTCATTTGAGACTAGTCAAAGGCAGTAAGAAAACTTAGGAACATTAAAGAAACAAGCATACACACGAATGAGGTATATATATATATATATATAACTACTTTTATCAATATTAAACTGCACTTTCTGACTGCAGAATTAGCTTCAGAATTTTTCATTTAAATAACATACCTTTAGTATAATGCTCAATAATTATTTATGCATTTTCTTAAAGCTAGTTTTCTACTAAATACCAAGGAATGAGACGATTTTAATCTTTTTATAGAGTATTCAATTAAGACTTGTATCATAATGTATATCAATAGCTTTGGCATTAGGCAAAAGGCGGATACCAACTCTAACGAAATAAGAATGCTGGTGGCTCTTGTTTCGAAGTATTAAGCGTAGCTTACACGTTCAATAATACTTTCTTTACATGATTCTAACGAGTGTTTTATTTAACGACTGGTGGATAGATTTGGAATGACAACAAATAATGTTGCGGTAAAGATGCGAAGCTGGATATTCTGATATTTGAGCGTCAGGGTTGGCTGATGGAGTGGTTATTGTAATTAATACTGACCGTGTGGAGACGTGCGAGTCAATACTCCTATTCATCAGCTCGAATTCGTGCACCATGTTTAAAGGTTGGGACACTGTTTTCAGTGATTATTTGGAGAAACAACGATTTACGATGTACTGTTTGAGGCCAGCCTCGGGAATCTGCGTAGATATTCAGTAAAACCGAACTAGGATCCCTATCAAAGCGATTTTCCGCGCAGTGTTTTTCTTCGAAATCTTGCCACATTGAGTACGCCTTCTCTTCCATCTCAACCAGAAGGTATATTTCTCACAGTATCGCAACCCACTGGCAACCCACTGGAAACCCTGTTTACCATTTTTGCAGGCATGCAAATATGTCTTATGGCTTTGATATTGTTTAATTTCTCTACATAACGTATTTTTGAAATGTCTGTTACTTTTTAAAAATAAATTCACTGTTAGTACATATTTCCGAATCCCTAATTTCCAAGCGTACATGAGCATAACAACATTCAGCAGAGAAATTCAATTTCAGGTTTCAATCATCCATTAGTTCAAGCAAAGATGGAGAAATTACAGAATTACCTTCATGTACTCTTGCAGCACGTACACGAATGCTTCGCAAGTTTCAAGAACGGCAGCTCTCACTGCAGATAGTGATGTTGTGTAGAAAATTTTCATATTTTGAAAGTTTCTCCCAGTGGCCAGATACTTCAGCCTTAAGGCCAGTCTGTCCTTCACCAGCAGACAGCTCCACATAATTGTTTATCCTGTTTAAAAGCGGTTAAATAATTTGCAGTAAAATATTGTCTCTTCACCCTTGCGGAAAAAGTTCTTATAATCATCCGCATCCTTGAATAAGACGAGATATGGATACTTATTAAGTTTTTTCAGCTACCCATTCATCTAACACCGGCGATTAATGGGACGATTAAGCGCCTGTGTTAGATGAATGAGTCCCAATAATTTTCTACCTGGCAGTTGTTGAAGCTCACTCTGAGCTTTCTGTCTCTGTAAATTCTTATTTTGTTTTTGTCAATCTCATGTGTAGTAAAATTATTCCGATATCCTCCTGCACCGAACTGGCTATCGCAATAGCGGCTATATCTGATATTCCGTAACGGACAGCTGATCTTGCTAAAGAAGTCAAGCTAAAACTAATTTGCTCTCTAGTGATCGATAATATCGATAAAATTTGCTATACAGAATCTTTAAATGCAGCAGATGGAGTTGGGAGATAGAAGTGGATTGAATCGATTTTACTTCAACTGCGAAATCTTCAGAATCTGTCCTTTCAGAAGCATCTGAATCTGAAGAATGTTCATATTCAACTTGCCTGAGTTTGAAAGTACTCTTTATAACTAGACGAATCATTTGAGCGTATAGTTCTCACTGCATTCTTTACTCTCTTCTGTGCTCGCTTTTGCAGCTTCAGAGTAGAAGGCATATCTGTATACCCTATGGCAATTTTTCAGGTTTTAAAATGGTCTAGCAAAAGAGGTTGCTCCTCTTTTAGTACTTAACATTGTCTTTCACAACTGCATTCATCGAAAGTGCGGCATTTGCAAGCTGCTGTATCAAAAAGCCTTTTACTCTCTCCTCTGAATTTAGCTACTTTCAACTTGTAACTCTTTACTTCCTTTCTCTTTGAGTAGGACTTCATCAACTTTTGATATTTATGGTGATAGTGGAGATTTTTTTGAGCTTTTCGGATCTCTCACAAAATCGGAATCCAGGCTTTCTTCCAGATACGTATAAACTAACTTCTGGCCAGTAGAATGTGAGATTACAGCAAAGGTGGGATCCGACTCTGATTCTCGTCTTAAAGAAAAGCAAATATATATATAATCCAAACGTACACCTTCATATGACGGGAAAACACGAACGCTCATTCCCTTTTGTGTATCCATTGATTGGACAAGGTACAGAGCAGCGTGTAGATACCTTGACCTTTTTATTCTTTTTTTGGTTTGCCATTTAAAATCAGCAGAATTTCGGAGTTTCACCACAAAAGGTGAAAATAGCCTAATTTTGCCCGTTACTGTTAGAAAACTTCACAACATTCAAGACTAACCTCAAGACTGTAGATCTATCGGATTGTAAGCAGAAAGTCTAGTAACGGCTCAATTGTACCAAACGGCCGTTAAACCATAAACACGGAATGAATGCAGTAAAGATGAGATTTTCCTGGATGATGCAGGAGACGTGGATTTCCCTGGACTACTTACTTTTTTTCCGGAGTAATAGTCTTATCAGATCTTTTGTGCAATAAAAAAGCAAAATTTCCGCTTAAATGACATACTACAGTACTCTGGCTCTGACATTGAGCTCGTTGCGGAACCGGAACATAATAATCAATTTCGGAGAAAATTTGAACATTTAATACTATGGTAGATAGACAACTTTTCTGCGATATTACATTTGGGATCTCCTACTTTCACCCCTTTATGGTTGTTTTCGGCCCACCCTTATAGAGGTGTTGAGCGGTTGCAGTGGGCATCCACGCGCAGAGTGGAAAGTTCTCAAAACGGATGCACGCAATACATAGTATGGTATCAAGGCTGCTTTACCGTGTCTCGCAATCGACCAACACGGGGAAACAGGGTGATATGGCGTCTTTGGTCGGGGACATGTTGTCATGTTAGACAGATGGGCTTTCTGTCGGCCAAGTGGTAAAAACCCTAGGGCCTCTAGAGCGCAGCCATATCTAGCGTGTTGCTCGAGTATGTCATCGACAGACGAACCAGCGCCCAAAGGGTGAGCGGTGGGCGACCACACGCCTTTGATGACAGAGATCGAAATAGAATACCCAGGTTCGTACAGATAGAATGCTTGGCAGCGGTGACGCAAATCACATCCAGGTAAAGTGCTGGATGCCCAAGCAGCGTAAGCTAGGGAACGTTGCAGCGTGCGTTGCATACTCTGGGCAACAGGTACCGACGCCATACTCGTGTACCAGTCTTGACTGCTGGTCATCTATTTTTGCGCCTCGCATTTTGCCAGCAACATTAAAAATGGACCTCTGTAGAGTGGCGCCCCGTCGTGCGGCCAGACGTACAACGATGTTCCCCTTTTCAGTAGTACAGAGCTGAGGGGTGAGCGCGGTGTGGTATTGATAGCATAAGGCCATAGCTTGATGCTATTAACACCAGCCTCTGGTGGCTCTGTTGGGGGTTGCGGAGCCTCCTTATATGGCCCATTTGGCCCTTCAGTGCATCTGAGAGAGGTTTTTATCCTCTGTCCTCAACCACCATGTGCTGGCTGACCACCTCCGTGCTTCCTGTGGCCGATGTTCTGTTTCAGAAGAACAGTGCGCTACCCCCGCAAAGCAGCAACGAACCAGGTGCTGCTCGACAAACACTGATTTAAATTTTGAACTATCAATTGGCCCCTAAGCTCTCCGGATTTAAACACTATGGAAGCTATGTGGGACTTTGTGGACGGACATAGCGTGCGGAGTTCAGGAAAATACCGCAAAAAAAAACATGGCTGGCATTACCATATAAAATTCTCTTGGAACTGCCCGTGTCGGTGACTCTGCGTGTACATTCGCGCTAGAAAATTAACACGACCTTAGGTAGGAATTCTAAAGCTTTGTCTTTACATACAAATCTTATACTACGCCACTGCTTTTCGGAAAGGAATTGGTCATTTTCTTTATTTTCTGTTCTCTTTTGAGGGTGAGTTTTATCTCACGACATAGGTAACCAACCAAAAAAATGATAACGAAACAAAATAAATAGAATAGTTTACGTAATTTATTATTTCCAGAAAATACTGCCATCTTCATTAAAATAATTTTGATAATCATAATAAAATATAAGGTATTTGAACAAAAAATCAAGAAACATGTAATATAAAGAAGGCATTATTGATTTACCTGAAAATTACTTTCGTATCCACATGTTCTGTATGTTATAGGAACTGTTCATTGCTCTCCAACTTTGAAACTATTTCCTCCAATTATAATGGTGTAGTTTATTAAATCAGTATTTTTGGAATGATGCTTAATGCTACTTTTAAATGTTTCATTATTCATGACGAAACATTTTCAGCAAATACATTTATTTTGATGAATAGTACTTTCCTGATTTACTTATATATGACAGAAACTAACGTACTTATTTTTTTAATTTTAATTTTATATCAATGGGTACCAGTATTTGTAAGTTTAAGGAGTAATAAAGTGAAAAGGGAGAGGAAGTAAATATTTTAATGGTGGTCATCTGTTTCTTCTAGAGAGATAGAGAGAAACATGTTCTCTAATGAAGCATCTGCAGGTGAACGATGATGTATGTGAAAGTCATGAAACTCTATAAATAACATTTGACTCTGAGGTGTGTTAATCAGTGTTATTCTTGTTCTTCAGCTACGACAGGCAGCAGCCTTAAGTACGTTTGACAAAGGCCAAATTGTAGTCACAACACGACTGATTCAGATCATTTCCAAGACGCCAAGGCTTTTGCGGTGCTCACAGTCAGCCGTTATTAACACTTTAAAAAAGAGATCTTTGAAGGTAAATACCACAAACGTCGGCAATGTATGGGCAAAGCAAGTCTCATTTCTGCTGCTTGTGGGCGAATGCTTTTCTGTGTGGTACAAGCCAACAGAATAGTTACTGTCGCGCAACTGACCGGTAATTTAAATGCCAACACACAGAATATCGCACCGAGTTTAAATGGGGCTTTGTAGTCACAATCGGGTCTGAGTGCACATTCTAACCTTCATTCACCATGAAAGTACATACATAGGGTAAGAGAGCATCAATTGCTTAAAGTGATCAATTTTCGTGACTTTTATTGACATTTGGAGAGATATGACTATCCAGAAAGAGCACATATAGCGTTGTTTTTATTGCTTACCTTTCACCCATCGTATCTAACGTAGCATTTTCATCGTTGAAACCATACAAGTCAAAGAATCAGTCGACACTTCGTGATGTTGATCATTACACGAGGGTGATCCTGTCTAACATTTGCCTCGCATTGGTAAATCAAGTAAAATATTTCGTTAACATATCAGCTACTGCTGAAATTGGGTGTGAATAAATTCACACCCATTTAGCCTTTCAGGTAAATTGAATAAATTCACAAGAGGTGATAATGCTGACATTGTGTGGTAATAAATATACTTTGGGTGTGATTCATATACAAAACGAATGAATGGCAGGTTTTGATAATAAGATATGTTTTATCCCATTTTGTTCATTATTATATTACAATTTCTGTAATCTGGTGTGTCTGACCACCAAACTTTAAAAGAAAAGTGTGCCGCTGCATAAAAACGATTGAGAAGAAATACCTAACACTTTTTCGAATATGAGATCTCCAACGCCATGTCAATACAATGATGTTAAAGAAAGTCAAATTTGTAGAACCTTTCTAAAGTGTTTATGTATTTTTCCACATAAATAATCTTCAATATATTCAGACTTTTACATGGTAACCAAAATTAAGATATGTAAGAGAGTTTTGGAACTCACGCAACTGATTTTTTCTTTCTGCTTTGAATGCTGAGTGTATTGATAAAATTTATTCAGTTCGTGTCGCATTTTACATTGAGAGCTTGGGGGAAAATTATAAAAACAGATTTCATACGTATTCACTACTGATGAGATCAGAAGAATTTGTCCTGATTTAGCCTTTCAGGTAAATTGCTTTTTCTCGCGAAAAAAACACTCTCCATGAATACATACCTACTGTCATATGGATGACTTGTAATCTCTAAAGTCATACCAATTATTACCAACAATGGGCTTCGTCTTGGTGGCGTAGTGGTCTAAGAGCTGGATTCTGACCATTCGTGCGAGATAGGTCCGGGTTCGAATCTTGATGATGCATGGATGGTGTGTTTGTTTTACAGCACTGGCCTTTCCGGGAGTCAGTGGCCTTAAATCAAGGACGGGCGACTGCTTATAGCCCGTCGAGTTGCTCACCGTCGTCTTTAAACCCTCAATCGCAACAAAAGGGGAAGGGGGCGGACTCACCTGAATATTATGAAATACGTGTATTCAAAGAAAATAAATCACATGACAAAAATGCCCAAATTTGTAACCAAATGGGATAAGTTCAAAGCTGTAGCTCAAACTGTTTTATTCAGAGAATAAAGACGCAACACCTGAGCACGATAACGCTATGAGTAGATCGCAAATGCAGTAACAATTAGAATTCCAGCACTTTTATCATTGGTTTAAAATTGAAATCAAGTGCAAAACTGTTTACTTTCGTCTGTAAATGAGTACGCAAACTTAAATAATACAAATCAATAGTACTTCGTCTGATGAATAGCTTTAATTGTAAACGAAACTTCTTATTTAAAATTGCTATTTTTAACAAATACAATTTTCTTACATAATAAACCTAAATTTGAATTTACTTGAATAAGTGCACGATTAGATATAAATTTGTAATATGAAAAAAAAATAAAAGCCTGGGTGTATCTCGTGAATAAATCACTTAAGGAATTTCTCTGTTTTCCTGATGTGATGTATTTTAAGGTCAATAGAACAGATTATAATTCTTTTTAATATTCTTTAAGATTAACCGTTAGAAAGTGGCAATGCATTTCTGTTTCTGTGTGTAGGGACAATGCAACAGAACAGCTGGTACTTCCTTTATACTGATTGCAAAAGGAGAATTTCCACTATGGAAAGAAATGATTTTAAGATATTGAAGATAACAGGTATAACGACTGTCGTTCCTTTCTAGCTCTTGCTCGTCGTAGTCCCGATCCAGAGAAAGACGTCACATTATTTCGTTTCGATTCGGTATCCATTGCAAAATCACGCACTTGAATAAAAATATAATTCAGATCCTTCTTTAACGCTAAGAAAGTCTAATAGCTTATTCCGCTATAACGATGTGGCTTAGGAATTGTCTACGGCTAGTTAATGGAATGTTATATTTGGCTTCGTGCCGTCCGTGCTGTGGACACTAAACCAGAACTTGATGTTTCCTGTAAACCGATGTCGCTGCTACCGCCGACGCCGAAACTTTTGAAAGCTGAGGTCCCGTCCCTCTCGCCTGCACTACGAGAGTATAAAGTGCCTGTTTCTTAAAATATTCAAAAATATTTCTACTCTGAGATTTCCGAGTTATTCCTTCCAACGTAAGGCTACCTGCCACACCGTTAAGTTTTCGTTTCAATCCTTAATGAGTACTTGAGATAATCTCATCGCCACACAAGATAGGTACAACGCACTTTAAATACTTATACACTAAACGTATTGTAGTTCGGTTAATCCCGTGTGTCGGAGAGCAACGGCCGTAAACATGCTGATTTCGTCCGCTCTGCCCGAAAATGGTACCAAGAAAGAAACTACTCGTGGGAATGTACAATTCTTCTCTTATGACCCGGATACAAGTATTATTTTCTTATGACCCTCTATATACAATTATTTTCTTATGACCCAGGGCTAGTGAATCTTACCACAGAATTTGGAAAAAAATCGAATTAGAAAAAAAAAGTACTGTAATTAACTATCATCACTCAGTTTAGTCGTACTAGCTTCAACCTACGTGTCCTCCGCCAAAGTGGACACAGGCATACCTCTTTTCAAAACAATTTTGCGTTGTTCAAAAGACAGATTTCTTACCAGTGCACTTCCTAAGTAGTTATTATCACTGTCACTTTGACAGAGTTATTTATAAATCAGATGGAGATACTTCTTGCAATTTCGAAATCTCGAATTTGCGTAGGGGTGTACACTGAAGTGCCAGAAAAAGTGGTACCGACGAGCTAATGAAAAATACATAGCAATGGCACCTATGCGCGTACTCGGTTGCGTCCGCAAGTGCATATATAAAGCGATAGAAATCCTTGACAGCTGTCAGAACTGTTTTCGTGTTGAGAATGACAAGTAATAACGATTTAAGCAATTTTCAACGAGGTGTCATATTTAGCGCTCGTGAGATGGGCTATAATATTTCTGATGTAGAAACGAAGTTCGAATTTTCACGGACAACCGTTGCAAGGGTGTACCGTAGCTAAATAAATTCCGTCAAATCCTCCAATCTACGATACCAGTGTGGCCGTAAAAAGACATTGGGTGAACGTGACCATCGTCGGCTGTACAGAACCCTTCATGCGATTGGGGTGCAACATTCTCGCAATTATCATCAGAATTCAATGCTGGAGCCTCAACAAAAATCAGCGTCTGTACTGCGCAAAGCACACTGCACGATATGGGCTTTACGATCCGACGCCCAACTCGAGTCCCCTCGATGGGTGCACGGCACAGAGCTATACGCATCGCTTGTGCATGGCAACCCCGCCATTGGACATTTAATGACTGGAAAAAAGTTGCCTGGTCTGACGAGTTACGTTTCCAACTGTATCGGGCAGATGGAAGGATTCGTGTGTGGCGCAAAACCCATGATGCCATTGATCTCGCCTGTCAACAGGGAACTGTACCAGCTGGTTGGGGGTCCGTAATGGTATGGGATGTGTTTATCTGGACTTCATTGGGACCCATGGCACATGTACAAACGTCTATGACCGGCCAACGCTATGTGCGCATCCTTTCTGACATAGTACACCCGTTCATGTCCTGCAATCATGCTGATGGACTGGACCTGTTTCAATAGGACAATGCACCTCCACGCAAGTGTCGGGACACCACATTATGGTTAGAGGAGCATTCATCTGAGTTTGAGGTGTTGCCATTCCCACCCAAGTCCCCAGATCTGAACGTGATAGAACACATTTGGGATGCCATGCAACTCGCTATCGAACACAGGAATCTGAGACCTCGGAATACACCGGAATTGAGGAATGTTCTGCAGGAAGTATGGTGTGCGTTGCCTACAGCATAATTCTAGAAGCTAGTGGAGTCCATGCCCCGTCGTATTTCTGCAGTCTTGTGCTCCCGTGGGGGACCTACGAAGTATTAGACAGATGTACAAGTTTTTCTGGCACTTCAGTGTATTTTTACATAAATTACAGGAATAGAGCCTAGTTATATTCAGATTAATATTATTTCTTAGTTGTTAAAATATCCATTAGTCATCTAGAAACAAATTCCGTGGATTATATTTTTTCATTAGCATTTAAAATTTACATATCTATCGGGCAAATGAAATGGTAACAGGAGCTTTTTCAGGACTAAAATATTTTCTACAGAAAAATTTGTTTTAAATTTCTCTTTATTGGTTATTTATTTCTTTCCTTATTTCTCTTATGAAATGTTACATTGCTGATTTAAAAGACTTGGTCTCAATGATTTTCAGTTTATTATCTACCAAACTTATTTATTCATGTATTTGAAATAAAGATTTGCATCGTCAGATTTAATTTTTTTTGGTATTTTCCGAAACACCTCTAAGCAGGTGTAGGCATTCATTCGCGTATTTGTGTTCGTTAGCTGGGCCTTTATACTTATACACTAGACGTGAACTAAATAATCAACATGATCCTAAAATATTAAGTGAAGATGACCAATGCTGATTCATAGCCGCTGCTTCCAGTGAAATGTAAGAACTAACACAACACACAAACCACTGTGTCATGATTCTAAATGGATACGGAGCACAGTACCCGCTCTACGAATTTGCAGAAGATCAACCATACAGTTTGAAGTTAGGCGGTTTAATTCTTCCACAGACTAACTTAACGACTTTTCGTTTTATATCTAGTTTTGTCAAATTTTTGGCGATAAACTTAAAAAACAAGCAACATTTAACATCATGATGCATCAATCTGAATCGTGACTCGTCAGAAAATACAACCTGTTGCCAATCATTGTACTCGAGACACCATTGCAGCCTGATACATCTGTGGTTAAGATTCCAACCAATGTCTAGCCAGCGACCAGTTCTCTGTTAAGCAGACGTTGTCGAACTGCGCTGAACGACAGAGTCCGACAAGGGACAATGCTTCACTGCTGCGCTAACACCTTTGATGTGGCTGAACAAAGGGCACCTTTGATCACATTTCAAAGCCGCCCTTACGAAAGATTCGTGTTTGTGAACGTTCAACTATTGTTCTGTGATCCATGAATCATATAATAAATTATTTACAATAATTTGTATAACAAAATATCAAATATTTAAATTTAATTTACTTTCTCAAATGCTGGTACGTTTTTATAAGGTCACTAAAGTACAGTGAAGTGCCAGAAAAACTGGTACACCAGTCTAATACTTTGTAGGTCCCCCACGGGAGCACAGGACTGCAGAAACACAACGGGGCATGGACTCCACTAGATTCTGGAAATAAATATGCTGTACGCAATGCACACCATACTCCTGCAGAGCGTTCCGCAATTTGGGTGTATTCCGAGGACTCAGATTCCTGTGTTCGATAGCGCGTTGCATGGCATCCCAAATGTGTTCTATCACGTTCAGATCTCGGGACGTGGGTGGGAATGGCGTCACCCAATCTCAGATGAATGCTCCTCCAACCATAATGTGGCGTTTGAAGTTAGGAGTGTGGATGTGCGTTGTGTGGAGGTGCGTTGTCCTGTTGGAACAGTCCCAACCCGTCAGCATGAATGTAAGACATGAACGGGTGTACCTCGTCAGAAAGGATGTGCACATATCGTTGGCCGGTCACAAACGTTGGTAGACGTACTAGGGGTCCCAGTGAAGTCCAGATAAACAAACCCTATACTACTGCGGAGCCCCCACCAGCCGGTACAGTTCCCTGTTGACAGGCGGGATCCATGGCTTCATGGGGTTTGCGCCACACACGTATCCTTCCATCTGCCCGATACAGGTACTTCAGTGTATATCACTGTGATTAACTTAATTTATCATATTTTACGAATAAAACATTAAAACAATTTCCCAAACGTACGACAGTCACGTTATCTTTTCGTTATTAATACAAATTTTGTGGTCTTATGGATGCATGCGTGTTCCGAAACTGGGACGGGTGTTTTAGATTTTTCGACGATGACCGTAATCTTTTCGCTAACGAGAAACGAATTGGGCGTAATCAGGTTTCCGATCACTGTTACTACAAATTTGTGTTTGCATTTTCTATTGATTTAGTCTTGGCGCAACAGCTGATGCCGCACAACCGGAAACAATGTACCTAAATAATCCAAAAGAGTTTTGAATTTCTAGGAATATATTGGATATGGCATGAAAAGTGTATCTTTTTCTCACTCTGTAAATAAAAGCTATAAACAGCCGTTATTTTAGAAGTATTATGTAATACTTTAAACTAAGCTTGTCCAACTCGCTGGCAGGACGACTATGAATGCAGCCCAACACAAGATTATTAACTTACTTAAAACTTTATGATATTTTTTTCAATTTTTGTAACTTGATTACGCAGCTATCGAGCGCGAACTTTGTAGAAGACAACAGAACGGAATTGAATAATCAGAGTATGTTACGTCAACAAATATTGGAGTATTATCCGTAATTCACATTATAATGGCAAATAGTTCCCCCAGAATAAAGGAAAAAATGTTAAAATTACCTAGTAAAGTACAGTGCAAAGGACTCTGTCGCAATGTCGCGTAAAATGTATTGTGACAAAAAATTCAAGCGTGTATTCTATACTGTGTAAAACGCCGTAGCACGCCGTACACTATCGCTATTTGCACGCATGCGTGGCCTCAGGGTGGGTGTGGCTTCCAGTGGCTTTCAGTGTGTTATCCTCCAAGCGCAGAGAGTCGAATTGATCCCATCAGACGTTACGTGTGCTTGTGGGACCTGAAGAGTAAAACGCAAGGTTTAACTAAGTAAATTAGTATATTTTTAATTCCCTTATGACTTCCACAGCGGCTCAAAAGGAAACATCGGCTCAGTTTTCACAGAATATAATTTGAAAAGGCATTATATGCAAAAACATGCTGCCAAATTCGGTGCCTATCAAGGAATGTGTCGCAAGGACAAAATAGCGGAACTACACTATCTACCAAAAAGTATTTGGACACCCCTGCAATCGACGATATCTGCGGTCCTGATACACGTCACGGCCGCCGCCGTTAAATATAGTGTGGGAAACAATAACAAAATCAGTCGCATGCAAGATGCCGCGTAGTTCGGAGCTCTCTGATTTCGTAAAAGGTGCAATCGTCGGGTATCACAGAAATGGCCGATCCATACGTGACATATCCAGCGAGTTGAAGTACCCAAAATCGACAGTGGCCTACGTGTTTGGCTAGTGGAAAATGAGAGGTAACTGTCGGAATGTGCCCCGACACGGCAGACCCTCAAAACTTGGAGTTAGAGACCGACGGGTGCTGGCCAGAGAAATCCGGAAGAACCGCACCAAATCTATGGGCCAAATCCGCGAGGAGTTTCAACAGGCACCCGGGAGTGTTCTTTTGATGAATACCATCCGTAAGGAAGCCCATCTGCTCGGTTACCATGGACGTGCTACCGCCCACAAGATTTTGATCACCAAGTCCAATAGCGCTGCTCGGCTAACGTTGTGCAGAGAATGTCGACAGTGGACCGTTGAACAGTGGAAGCAGGTTCTCTGGAGAGACGAATCAAGGTTCACCCTCTACCGTTCGGATGGCAGAGTCTGAGTTTGGCGTCTGCCTGGAGAACGCCTCCTGCCGGAATGTATTGTGCTAACTGTGAAGTTCGACGGCGGTGGAATTATGCTATGGGGTGTTTCTCTTGGTATGGCACGGGACCCTTGGTCGCAGTTCCAGGTAGACTCAACGCCGAGACCTACTGCACCATTTTGGATGACCATGCGGTTCCTACGTTGTAGCAGTTTTACGGGGTGGACCCATGTTACTTTCAGGATGACAATGCCACCTGTCATGTTGCGAGGTCCACCACGACTTGGTATGGTGACAATGGGGTTAATCGAATAGACTGGCATGCGCAGAGCCCGGAACTTAACCCTATCGAGCATCTCTGGGACGAGTTGGAGCGTCGAGTTAAGGGGTGCCCCCACCGTCTGGAATCAATGAAGGAACTGACCTGTCTTCTCCAAGCCGAGTGGAAGAACTCTCAACCAGCCATTGTACAACGCCTGGTTTAGAGTATGCCCCGGAGGTTCGCAGCTGTAATCGCCGCTCGTGGAGGCTCCACCAACTATTGAAGGTGAATAAACTTCGTTTTTCTTTGCTATCACAGGTGTCCAATTACTTGTTGGTAGATAGTGTATTTGTACAACATTTTTTTTAAAGTTACAACTCAAAGGGACTCTGTTGTAAAAGCTAGTTATGTGATAGCAAGTTTAATAGCAAAAAAACTCAAAACCATTTACTGATGGTGAGTTTATTGAGCAATGTATGTAAAGCGTGGCTGATATGATTTGCCCATGATAAAAACGGGGATATTTCTAAAATCAGTTTGTCTCACCAGTCTATAGTCAGGCGAACTGAAGAAATTGGGAAATCTATCGAAAGAGGTTTGGAGAGTAAAGCTGCTAATTTAAAATGTTATGTTTTGGCGATGGATGTAAGCACTGATGCCCCACATTCGGTTCAACTTGCCATTTTTGTTAGAGGTATTGATGACGAATATAATTTCACTCAAGAAATGGTTTCTTTAGTGTCATTAAAAGACAAAACTAAATCATGAGATTTATACGAAGCAATAAAAAGTACGTTACAGCGATTTTCTTTGTCTATTGTAAACATAGCTGGTATAGTTATTGATCGTGTCCCTGCGATGGTAGGTAAAAGAAAGGGACTTGTAAAATTGATAGAGGACGATGCAACTGCCGCCAGAAACTCACGTTTGAGGAAGCATCATTGCATAATACGTCAAGAAAGTTCATGCGCAAAAGCTTTAAAAATGGACAACGTTCTGCAAACTGTCATCAAGGCTGTGAATTTTATAAGGGCCAAGGGATTGAATCTTCGCCAATGCCAGGAATTCCTTAAAAGTATAGATGCTGACTGAGGCAACATCATTTACTTTTCGGAAGTAAAATGCCTAAGTCGAGGCTAAATGTTGAAAATATTTTATGATTTGCGACATGAAATCAAGTCGTTTATCTTATCAAAAACATAATTTGTGCCAGATCTGGACGATGAAAACTGGCTTACATATTTAGCATTTTTAATGGATTTGACATCTCATTTAAATGTGTTAAACATGCGTCTTCAAAGTGAAAACCGACTTATCAGTACAATGTTTCAAACCATAACAGCGTTCGAAAAGAAACTGAAATTTTGGCAAGCTCAGATTAAGGCAAACAATTTTATTCATTTCGACACGTTAGCTAGACACAATCCTTTAAATAGTGAAAAATATGAGGCTTTGCTTTACGAATTAATACAGAATTTGAAAACAGATTTCAAGATTTCCAGAATAATAATCAATATTTAAATACATTTGTGACTCCATTTTCAGTCGACATAAATATGTTACCTGCCAATTTTTAAATGGAATGCATAGAGATGCAGCCTTACACTCAACTTAATTAAAAATCTTATCATGTCTCCTTACTGTACTTTTATAAGACCTATCTTCCGAGAAATATATATCCCTCGCTTCACAATCACGTCTTGTTCATGTCATCGCTTTTTGGCAGCACTTGCATTTGTGAGCAATTATTTTCACGGATGAAGCACACGAAGAGTAAAATCAGAACCAAAATATCTTAGGAGCACCTTAAGAACTCACTGAGAATTGCAACTACGTCCATAGAACTAAATATTGATGCATTAGTTTCTCAAAAACAATGTCAAATATCCTACTAGTTTTATGTTGCCTCTATTATTTTACTTTTATAAAAAAATACAATATAATATAAAGTTTTATTCTTTAGATATGTACATTTCCCACATCAGTGACCAAAAACTGGTGACCTTCTCAACGGTTTTAAAAGACCCTCCGAATGTGGCGGCGCATAGTTATGATTATTATGCGAGGACCTTTATTTGCTTATTTGGCAAGCGGATATCACGAAAATTATACACGGACCTTTTTTTTTTTTTGCTCACCAGCTATCGCTAGTGTTAGTGCATTATTTTACGTGTGGCCCAAGATAATACTTCTTCTTCCAATGTGGCCCAGGAAAGCCAAAAGATTGTGATTGTGAAGCGAGGGATATATATCTTTCGGAAGATAACCTTCCTTCAGAGTTGTCCTGGCGTTATATTCCTGTAAGACAAATCTCGGGCACTTGTGGCCCTGAACTTTAAAACCTCTTCCATACAAAGCTGATAGCTCTTTCTCCCTGGCCTGCACGTTTGCCGGTATGTCCGGGATCAAACATTCCTGCGGCACGGTAGTTAAACCACTGTTCCTACAAGCGCTTTCGCCAGTCCCCACTAATGACAGGTCAGGTATGAAAGCAACCAGGATAGTTATTTCCCAGGACGATACCAAAAACCACTTCAATCAATGACACGCAGTATAGAAGCTGTTATTTTTGCTCGAGGTTACCTCATACGGTTCTTAGTTTTGAAGTGAAAAATCTTGTATAGCTCTATAACAGTAATCAGTTATCTCTTACAGCATATGAAATCTACACTGACGGAAAAAAATCCCTACACCATGAAAAAATATTTGTAGAGGAATGAAATGACGGCAATACATTTGTATAGGTAACATATTTAATCGATTAAAGTTTCAAGATCACAGCTTAATGTAAGCGCGAGAAGAGCCATTTTAAATGTGAAATGCTGGTACATCAATAACCGGTGTAACCGCCAGAATATTGAATGCAAGCACGCAAACGTTCATGTATTGTGTCGTACAGGTGCTGGATTTCAGTTTGTGGGATGGAGTTCCATGCCTGTTGCACTTGGTCGGTCAATACAGGGACGGTTATTGCTGATTGGGGGTGACGCTGGAGTTGTCGTTCAATGATGTGCCATACGTACTCGATTGGTGAAAGATCTGGTGATATAGCAGGCCACGGCAACACGTCGACACACTGTAGAGCATGTTGGGTTACAACAGCGGTATGCGAGCAAGCGTTATCCTGTTGGAAAACACCCCCTGGAATGCTGTTCATGAATGGCAGCACAACAGATTGAATCACCAGACCGACATACAACTGTGCGGTCAGGGTGCGTGGGATAACCACAAGAGTGCTCCTGCTGTCATAGGAAACTGCTCCCCAGACCATAACTCCAGGTGTAGGTCCAGTGTGTCTCGGGCGCAGACAAGTTGGTTGCAGGCGCTCAGCTGGCCTCCTTCTAACCAACACACGGCCATTACTGGCACCCAGGCAGAATCGGCTTTCATGATAAAACACAACAGATCTCCACTCCGTCCTCCAATGAGCTCTAGCTTGACACCACTGACGACGCAAACGGCAGTGGTTTGGGGTAAGTAGAATGCACGCTACAGGGCGTCTGGTTCGGAGCTGCCCTTCAAGTAACCGATTTGTAACAGTTCGTTGTGTCACTGTGGTGGCAACTGCAGCTCGCATTGCTGCCGCAGACGCGGTACGTTGCACCACGGCCATACGCCGTACACGGCGGTCTTTCCTCTCAGTAGTGCCACGTGGCCAGCCGGAACCCGGTCTTCTTGAGGCAGTACCTTCCCTTGACCGCCGCTGCCAACAATCATGCGCAGTGGCTACATTCCTGCCAAGTCGTTCTGCAACATTGCGGAAAGAAAATCCACCTTCTCGTAGCCCTATTACACGACCTCGTTCAAACTCCGTGAGCTGTTGATAATGGCTTCTTCGTCTTCTTAAAGGCCTTCTTGACTAACATTAACACACTACGTCGAATCTCAACGGTAACTAACACTCACGAACGTTACAGCGTGTATTTACAGCAAATCTGCTTTGCATGTTTCAAAGGGGCACTACTAGCGTCACACGAATGCGCCGAGCGCGAAATTTGCATAGACGTCATCTTACAGATGCACTCTCACCGCCTACCAACTGTCGTTTATCTAACACAACCCCTTCTTGGTGTTGGGATTTTTTCCCCCTCAGTGTATGATATAAATTATATTCAAACAGCTTGATTCCTTCTTGGTGTTGCAATGCTCACAAACAATAGTGCATACATATACGTTATTAATAAGTGAAATAAGTAAATGTACTTTTTTAATATCCATTTATTCTACTTTTCGAATTTCGTTAGCAGAACAAAACTAACTGCGCTCTTTTAGTTATTGTTTACAACATTTGATGTTTTAATTTTTAGTGATGTCTTTGAAGATTTGTGGATTAGTTAAGATGGTAACTTAAAAGTCAAAAATCGAGGTAATCGTCCTGATCTAAAGATGACAGCAAAAAAAAAAAAAAATTGACAGTCTTGGTGGTTTGATAAAATGAGATGCCCTGTAAGTTCTTCAAAGATTCGCCTAAAGTGAATCAAAATATAAAGCAGGCACAGTTAAAATATACATACTTGCAATTATACGCCTTTAACCCCATGTATATTATAGTGTAAATTGAATGCAATCTGTAATATTTGCTTTTCAAAACTATTTAAAATATGGAAAAATATTAAGGGAGAATTACATTACTGATAAATTTATTCTGATATATATTGACTTCCGGTTATCAACAATTCAAGTAACAGTGCGCTGTGTTTATGTAGAGTTTACAAGCACCCATCATCTATAAGTAAAAAAAACTTATGGGTAGCTCAGATTACTGAGCTACCCATGAATTTTATTTCACGACAGGGAAACATTACAGCGACTCAAAATTTGGGAGAATTTGCGCTACGACGTTAATAGATTCAATCTTCTGTGCCTGCAATTTGAGGAACAGACAAATTTTACTGATATTGCCAAAATTGCATCTTTTTGCGACCTGTTTTACACGATATGCCCCTCTTAGTAGCAATACTAGATTTATTCCAATGAAGAAGCAAAAAAGTTGTCGCTATGTTTTCATTTCATTTAAGCAATTTATTAATTGCCGCGTTTTGAAATCTATTTGTTTGTGCCGTTTAAAACTGTGGTGCTTCTCCGATGGTTATCAATCAAGCTGGGTTCGTAATCTTAGGAAATGTGTTGAGGAAACACTAAATTTTAAATGTTATCACTGCATTATTCACCTGCGGTTCTTGTGTTCAAAAGGATTAAGTTATGAAAGGGTAACGACTGCTGCGTTTGTAACCATCTATCTCAGAAAGATTCAAAATATGAAATTTAAATGGCTTCTCTTTTATGCTGCGGTACTTATTACAACCTTGCAAAACTTGATCAACGATTTTCAGTTTATCATACGAACGTTTCTGTACTTTAGGTATACCGAAATGCAAAAATTATCGCATTATATACTACAAGGGTTCGTAACATTTCGCCTTTCGTTAGGCGTTTTGCACAGGTTCGTTGCGTGATGATGTTTAACGGTTTATAAAAAAACCCTCCAATATCTGAAGAAAGCTCCCCAAGATTATGGTTTGGTGCATAAATAGAAACATGGCGACTTCTTGTCTAATAGGTATGATTGCGTGAAAATCGATGAGATTTAACCGCATTCCGTTCTCCTATGTTTCTCGCCTTATACGCCAACGTCCATTCGTTCGATGAAATAGAAAACGTGGCTCATCGGATAATGCAATACTTTGCCGGTCAGCGGAGCTCCAATTCCGATACTGTCGTGCAAATGTAAGCTTTTTCTGCCGATGCACCTTCGTTAGCATCGGTGCAGTGAGCATTCGTCTGCATTGGAGCCCCATACGCAGCAGAGTTCGCTGAAGTGTTGTTTTAGAAGCACTTCCGGTAGCCCTTGGTTAATTCGGCCAGTAAGGTGCTCCACTGTAGCGTGTCGATCGGCCCTCACGCACCTTCCACGCCTACGTTCACCTCTCACATTAATTCCACGTGATGCTCCGAAGTTTCCACATCACCTATTCGCAATGGTGCCATTTCTCCAATCACGATAAACTTTAACCATAGAATCACACGAACAGTTCACAAACTGCGCAGTTTCAGAAATACTGTCACCCTTGGCCCGAAAGCAGATAACACTGGGAACACAGTTTTCGCTGACTTAGATCTTACACTTATTTTTTTACTAACTTTTAGGTTGTGAATTTAAATATGACCTCAGTGTTTTTCTACCACATCAACTTTTTACGATACAGGGTACCCTCAATGTTCCTCGAAAAACATGCAAATTTCATACATAGAATGGAAAATAAAGATAAAATAATTTACCTGAATATACTTTATTTACATCTATTTTGTTCATACAAAGGATATATTGCTACTGTCCGGCAAATGGTGTTCAAGTCGTAGCAGTTAAGATAAATATTTGCGCTTATAGCTTTTCCTGGAGTTTTCAATCTGTGGATAATCCCATCGAATGCTCCAGCAATAGTCAGCCAGAACGTGTTCATCCCATCTACCCTGATACCGTCCTTGCATGACCTTCAAATCTTGGTGGAATTGTTCTCCTTGTTCATCACTGACGGAACCAAGATTTTCCGGGAATTTATCAAGATGGCGATGCAGAACATGCACCTTAATGCTCATGTTGCAGCCAAGCATTTTGTAGGAATCCAAGAGTTTCTGAATAAACTCGGTGTAATTCTTTGCTCGTGTATTTCCAATAAAATCTTTGACAATGAACTTGAATGATAACCAAGCATTCTTTTCCAGTTTGGATATTGTCCCGATGAAATGTTGATCTTTGATGAGCTGCCGAGTCTGTGGACCATCAAATACACCGGCCTTTTTTTTTTAAAGACAGGCTAGGAAATGCCGGAAGGAAGTACTTGAAACAGTCTCTTTGAGTTGGCAAAGCTTTGAGAAACTGCTTCATGACACCTAGTTTCATGTGCAGAGTTGGGAATATTATGTTTTTTTCTATCAACCAGTGGCTCATGTAGAATATTTGGATCACCAGGTTTGAGGGAAGATCGTGGAGGCTAATTTCTTTCTACCCAATGCTTTTCAGGTGCTCTACTGTCCCACATGCACTGATAACAGGGATATTTGGTGTATCCGTGTTGCTGACCAAGAAGGAAGCATACCATTTTCAGTTCAACACATATGTCCCAATTGTGTGTGTGATATTGCAACAACTCAATGGC
The DNA here is from genome assembly GCA_039090855.1 of Macrothele yani. Taxonomy (NCBI): domain Eukaryota; kingdom Metazoa; phylum Arthropoda; class Arachnida; order Araneae; family Macrothelidae; genus Macrothele; species Macrothele yani. Next base: position 57,835,038 of record CM077021.1, read on the forward strand.
TCTCTTTATGTCTCCATATTCTTCACAAAGACAAACTGATTGACCAATCGGGACTGACCCAAATAAATTGCCATTGTGAAGGAGGACACACTTTAAGCTCCGCTTTGCGCTATCGATGAACATTCGCCATTCAGTTGCGTTATACTTTGCAATTCCCAATTCCTCCATTAAACCTCGTATATTATGGCAATATACAAATCCACTATCACTTCTAAAATACTGCAGAAATTCACTTTCTCTGTTTCGAAAGTACGATACCTTCGTTCCTTTTCAAGAAGGTTTTCTAACGCAGTCGTGATGCTAGGAGTTCTGAAGCCTTCCTTGACAGTCCCAAATCACGTGCCAAATCATTTAACTCATGCTGTTCAAATCCCTTATGAACAGAGTCATTTTCAGTTACAAAATCGGCATCACTGTTTTCACACACTTCATCACCATAATCATGTTCTTCAAGAGAGGGTAGTGTAACGAAAAACGGCACTTGGATTTCAGCTGAATGAGGGTGTGGGCGTATAGCTGATGGTAGACTACGATATTCTATGTTACATTTATTTTTCTTATTATATCCTGATGTATTCACTATGAAAAAATAACAGTCCCTTACATGATCTATTGGCTATCGCGAATCATAGATAATCCAAATGGCATCTTACCACGTGTTCCCTTCGTCCACATCCGTAAACTCTCCACACACTGCTTGCACACATTATGAGGGGGCCATGAGTTATCCTGATCACCCAGTTTAACTTTGAAATATGCAAAATAGGCTTGCTTTACAAATGCGCTGATGTTCGCCCTTTGACTGGGATTCGTGAAACTTCACAGATATATCAAATGAATCAGGGTTGTTTATGCACTTCCGACGAGAAACAGAGGAAGCAGATATCATAAATTAAATACGTGTTTATGAAATTATAAAATTTGCTAAGCAAGTTATGAAAAACAGCTAAGAGTTAATGTCCATTTATATAGAGCGGCACACAACCTCTCACCACGCTGTCGTTCGTGTAACTGAATAGCCCAGGCAACTAACAACCTTTCGCTGGTCCACGAGGTCGTTCTCCACACATCCCTCCCCACTCGATGGAGGCGCTTTGCTTTCGGCCAATAGGAGAACATTAGTGTTCTCCTCCATCACAACTACACTAATCGCATGCGGATAAGCGGTAGAGAAAACACTTGACGTGATAGAAGAAAATTAGCTGCAGTTACAAAATCAGCATGCCTATTTCAGTCAAAGTCAGCTGAAAATAGGAATTCAACAAAAATATGTTCAAAATTGTTCCCCAGTGTAATCATTCTTTTTTGCAAATCTGATAAATCGCTCCTTTTATCCATGACAGCAACGAGTGATATGTTTTCAGAATGCCTACAGCACACTTTATAACCTCCAAACCAGCTCAAGAACATGCCTTCTTTCATCTGCTACGCACTGTTGACGTCAAAAGTATTAGGTGGTCACATTAATGTGACTCGTTTGTGCCCTACTCCTAGTGCAATAAAAACAGCAAATCTTTAATTACTTGTTTTAATATATTTTTGTTTTAAATGAAATGCTGAATGATGTAAAGTATGTCTTGGTGAATTTGTAAAGTTTACAATATGCTGATATGTCGCTTACGTAATATAATAATTATTATATTATAAACAACATTACATAATTTTCAACTACACCTGAACTAGAAATTTTCGATGCAGTCAGTATATAATTTCTTGATATCTCATTTAAGGAGAACAGTACAATTTTCAGCTGCTTTTCAAACGTAACGGGCTTTCCATGTTGGATTTAAACAAAACTACGAAAAGAGAGCATCCGTTTCGAATAAGACATGGAAATTCACTAGCGGTAGTTTGCCATGAAATATAACTTTTGTGGTACAATTCTGTTTTGCTGTTTATGACACAATTTACAAAACTGGAACTAAAAAGGGCTGCAATATGGTGAAACATTTCAGGGCTATCCTATAGAATATGTTTCCATATTTTTGGGACAACATCAGATTTATTACTAGGAAATACGAGTGTGCATTTATGATATCCGTATCTGAGGAAATTTTTCTGACTTTTTCTGAGCTATATTCATGAGTGTACTTCCCTTAGAGAAGGGTGTCACACAACAAGGAATAATAAATAGCACCTTGCTTCAGTATCCTGATCGTTATCCTTACGGGGAAATTGTTTGGCGATTTCTATAATTAGCAATGTCTGATACCACAGGGAGAAAATAGTCGAGATGTACAGCTGTCGATTATATTGTAAAGAAAGATAATGCATTCCATCTGCGAAAGTGGTATGTTCACTGATCGCAGAGTCCGTAATATCAGAACTTCATGAAAACAATGACCTTCGTTCTGGGATCAGACAGTAAACCTTGTTAAATAGCTGATATGTGGGCGTCCATTTGAATTATGTGGCATCAAATTAGTTCAAAAGTTGGAAAAATAATCTAACATTTAGCAGAACACTGATGTGAACATATTTCTCCCCGGAAACTTTATGTAATTTGTGAAATTCCCTACGCAAAAGCTTTTGGCGGAAAAAGATCTTTGCGGTAAAAATGTTGGTTACGTCGTAGAAATACATAGCCATTTATTTCTATGAATCAAAAACGTCCGGGTGCTTGATAAAGAGCTTGTGATGTGACTCTCCCTGAATCCAAAGCGTTTTGCCACTGATTCGTACAGCTCTTTGAGGCCCATGGACAGAGTGTGTCTCCATTTATGGATATTATGTGTAACACACATATCATAATTCATGGGTCACGGTATAATCTAAACTTTACCCTTTTCTGACATTCGCTGTATTGTTGAAGACCTTATTGCTCATAGAAGGTTAGCTTTTCTTTCTTGGAATTTTGATTGGTAGTGTCAGCAATTACAACACAATTAACGCGAAGCGCCAACTAAGTTTGCTAGGCTGCTCTGCCTTTGACCTGCACTTCCTTTTCCTCTTGAGTTAGCCGGCAGGAGTTCAGATCTTCTGTGAAGAGATTATCGATTCAGGCTTCCTTTATCTTTCAGAGACAGGTGTTCAAAATGTAGATCTATATTTCCTCTTACTCTGACTCCATTTCGATTCGAAGAAAAAAATAAATAAATTCACTCATTCCTTGTGAAGGGAAAAACATACAAAAAAACTCGAGGCCCGGCGATTGGGAAAGACTGGTCTAAAGTACGAGTGACTTACTGTAACAACGTTCTGTTGTTAATATATACTAATATATATTTAACAACATACTACTTCTTCGAAATATTATGAATAATACTTCTTCTAATACTATCATAATATTTCTTCTTATCATTATGAATGCATTAAAAGTTTTTAAATATCATATACTTATAGAAATAAGATTTAATATGAACCGTGCTTTGAAATCATGAAAGGCTGAAGTTTCAAAACAAACTTCGTCGTGACTTTGTCTAAAATATATAAGATGTCACGGATTGAGTGCGGCAATAGCAATGCTAATGAAACAACGCAGAGAAAGGTATGTAATGCTCTTTATAAAACTATACAGCCTACCAGAAAGGCGACAGGTTGTATCGTTTGTTTTCCCCAGTAGAGTATTACTGAATATTTACTTTCAAACCCATTTGATGAACCTTTATGTAGCATGATGCGCAACTTTCGCTTCGTACATTATTTTAGGTTTCTGAAAATGAAACGTGTGCTTAGTTATCCCAATTAAACAAATTAATATCAAAGGAAGATGTAAAACTAGAACGAAAGAGAAATTGTTCTGAATGATGTATTCATTGAAAGTTTCTTCGATTGGGATGGAATTATTACTAAAATTCTAAACAAAATCTGGCAGTTATTTCGAAATGTAAAGCACTAACTAATAAATTTTAATTCATTCTTCTTGTAAAATATCGTTAACAAATTTTATGTTATTTTATTGAGTCTGAGATTGCCTCCTTTTCCTTTTCCCCACAAATAACAGTCGTGAAAATGTTCCCATATTTATTTAGTGTTCATATCCGGCAAGCTTATAAGAAGTATTCAAGGATATTTTAGACTACTTATTTTTTTCCTTTTATTCTTGAGGCCTAAAATCTATTTTCAATGTTACCAAGGCGTTTTGAATTCAGCAAATATAACTTTGCAAAGTAGAAGCTTTAAGGGAAATATCTTGTTTAAAAATGTAGCACAGGTGTTAGAAAAGATCATGCTAACACGTCAATTCTGTTTTACATGTTGTATAGCTTGGAACATGGTGTATAATTGTAGTACGTCAAATCTCTTCATTTAATAACTACAATTCTGTTATTATCAAAAATCAATAAAAACTACGATACCTCTTTTTTAAAATGTTTATATTGTTGGATATCGATTTACGACGAAATTATGCTTCAGCATCTGTAATTTTAAATCTCAAATTTCGAAAATTCCCTACTTACATTGATGACGCTTAATAGTATTCGCCTTAATTTTATTTTCTCCCCGTAAATTTTGTATCATTAAGTTTTCACGATTGCACGGTACAGTAAATATCTGGGTTTTAATGCATTTGAATCTATTTTTGTGGGAATTCTAATTGTATTCATTAATTTTGCACAAATTGTATAAAGCATGCAGTTTCTTACTAGAAAATTTTACTTAAATTTTGTCAGTTGATATATTTCGTTTTATCTCCCCGTCTTCTACTGTATATTTTTCTTAAATCCCTTAACTGGGACAACGGTGATACATTCTGTACTTAGGACCATTGGTGTTACGAGTAAACATATTCCGGTTGTATATAGTGCTGCTGCGTAATTTTTCAATGCGAGAAAGAGTGTATTTGGTGTTCTGCAAATCTCCAAGTTCAAAGGGAGAACCCAAGTTGCTTGTGCGTTGTTTATGCTAGTCTGTTATTTTGTGAACTGAATTTGGAGAGTCCTGCATATATCCGGGCATTTTCAGTCTCAGTCTGAATGAAATTTCAACATTTTTGCAAAGACATTCGTGACAGGCCCTGCTTTTTCAGATTCAAAGATACTGCAAACACAGACGTGCCATTGATATACATGTGTGACGAGAGGCTGCCTCTAAGTAAAAAATACAAGTGTCAGCTTCTCAGCTGTTACGGCGAATGATAGCCACCTCTATACATCTAGAAGTGTACTTAAAATAATTTCCAAATGGCTTCTCCAGAATTATAATGTTGCTTCAGTATGGATCTCATGCACAGTAAATATTGCGAGCATGTTGCCACCACATGAGTACCGTTCAGCTTCAGAGGGCTTAATACTATTATTCACAGGGTAGTTGCTTCAGAGGTTGTTCAGAAGAAAGTGCAGAATATAGTATGATTATCGTTTCAAGGCAAGTAATTTTACTATTTATTGGAGCAAATGGACAATTGACAAATCGTGAAGATCAATTTATTGTGTATGGAATAAAATGTTGCTCTTTCATCTGTGACCTGGAGACCAAAATAAATAAATAGACAAATAAATACTCACCAAAGTACACAAAATATCACATATACGAAAAATGCATTTTTAAGGTCCACTGCTAAAAATGCAGTGTAATAATGATTAAGGAAGGAAAGATCTTGGTTACGCCTGAGCAGACAGTGAAACACATGAACAGAACGTTGTGAACCGTAAACCGGAAGTTTGGCATTTGCTAAAACATTTTTGAAACTTGACACGTTATTATGCTTAGGATTATTTTTTAAAGCACTCCTGTCGAAATCAAATATCGCTTTTTGCGTTTATAAATTTAGGTGTGCCTAAGCAGAAGTTCATACATTTTCTGGATTTTTGGATTATATTCCCCAATATTGTTATGGCATATGCTGTTGTATTTAATATGTGACATGAAAAACTTTCTTCCCAACCATTTGATCATCAGAGGGTAGATATTTATGAGAGATCATTTGTTCCAGAGAAATCATGTAATTGATACCCTCTCTCGGAAATATATTTAAAAAAACAAACAAATCACGTTTTTTGTACCCATAGTAAAGAAATGATCAATTTATAGGGGCGTTTTAAAATGATCGATATAAGCGTTCTATCACACTGTGAGATAGGAAGCTTTACTTTAAAATATACGCAAAGTTTAAAATGCTCGATATTAAAAAAAAAAGGTTTTCAATCGACTTTCCAATGAAATTTGATAGGATAGAGAAACTAAAGTATATGAAGGTTGTTCCCGAGGGTCTTGAAACAGCAAAAGTATAAACCGCTTTAAAAACAGTGTTCAGTAAGAAAAACATCTGATTTCATAACATCAGACCTTTCCTTTATTCGAGAGATAAGGTGTGATATGATATGAGTTAGCAGTGTACTTAGTCAGGTAGCAGAAAAATAAAACTTATTTGGTGTTTTTGAAAACCACCAATAAGTTTTATTTTATTCCTGTCACAACTAAAATTTCTTTAGTTAAAACTCCAATAGTATCAGGAAGAATATATTTTTTCATCTGGTTTGACATGCTTGAGTTCGAACATCTCCTTATCGAACAATGATAAATTTGGAAGATTTTTCTATATTTATGGCAGACGCTAAAATCAGTAATTTATAATATGATTTTACCTCGAATTTTGACTGAACTTAGACAAAACCTGTAAATCGGACTCTTACGTCGTTTCCTCGTTCTGACCACTATCGCTGCAGATAAAAAACAACGGAGATATAGGCTTGCCAGCACCTATCTCCATTGTTTCTCAAATAAATACCATCATTTTCAAAATCCAGTGTCCAGTGGAAATTTTGTACTATTGGGGATATACAATCGTATATTTTCGCTAATGGAGGGAACCTAAAAATCAAAATGTGCTGAATTTGTTTGTAAGAAAGGCACATTTACGAAAGCTTTCAAAGTCGGTTCCAAATCATCCAGGAACTATTATACTATACAATGAAATGCATTAATTTTTCGTTCACCCTATAGCAAATCCAGCGGTGGGGAAGTAGAATGCAAAGGGTTGAATTCAGGGACTCAGTAATATGTACAGTGGAGATGATTTCTCCAGAACTCAAAGAGCATATACTTCTTGAATACATTCTATTTAAGATTTCCACAAGTTGGATCAGAGGTCTACTTGCAATTGTCCACATTTTACTTTTCAAGCAGTTGTGTGTTCATATATTTCAACTTTCTTTCGTATATTTCCCCTTTACACGTATCATCACTTCATACGCATACAGTATAATGCATCGTATTCCTTTGCTCTAGTAGCTTGATGTTTCCACCTTTCCTGCAGAACTGCCCTGAGCAACAATTTTGGAAAATAACAAAATTCAAGGCACACAGTGATTACCACTTTTCGTGTACTCCGTAAGAATTAGAGGCGTTGCTGAATTTAATAAATAGGGCGTGTATAAGAATTTGAAAAGAAAGATGAATTGTGCTCGCAGTATAAACTTCGTCATTACCTAAAATTTGAGCATCCTGCAGTTAAAAATGAAGATATTCTAGTGAGGACAGTTTATAATGTAATGTATAGAGGATGGTTGCCGCCCCTGTGGAGCAGTGGTCTAAGCGATGGCTTCTGATCATTCGTCCAGAAGGGGTCGGGGTTCGAATCCCGGTGAGGCTTGGATATTGTGTTTGTCTTTCTCTCTTCCTTCCCTGGAACAAGTGAACCTAAATTAGGGACGGGTTACTGCTCATATAGCCCATTGAGTTGTTCACTGTGGTCGTTAAACCTTCAATCCAAAAAAAATATAGAGAGAAAAGTTAATACTTTTCGTTTATTAAAAACGTGGCGTAACCCTAATTTCGGAAGGGTGGACCTATTTTAAATAAAACGTGACTTTATACATGTTTCGATACATTCTCCTTTCAAAACGTGTAAATCACTGCCTATTACGGATAATGATAATCCGAATCTTAATTTAGAATACCCATGAACTAACTACAACGTTATACATCTGTATTAAAACTTGATCACACCAGTTTCTTTTGGAAGATCAAACCAGAAGAAGAATAAAAGGTTTAGATAAATCTCTGAATTGTAATACGCATTACTATTTATTAATTATGATGCAATACTTTAAGGAGCAAAAGAAACGTTTTTTCAGTACATAAAAAATAGTTCTTTAATTCGTATAATTTTACGAAATGCTTAATATATAGTTTATTTTAAATTGAAATTAGGGGAGACAAACAACCATTCATTCTAGAACATATTCTGAGAATCAACAGTTTTAAATTGGAAGCATTCTTCATAACATAGGAATGTGCTTTATAGTTGCAGTTACAGTTTAACTTGAAATCCGGAGGGGGGGGGCTAAATAAGCTCCATTCGGACATTCACAGGATGATTTCAGGCCATTCGGACATTCAGGACAATTTAAATCCGTGTGTGTGGGGAGGGGGATGATTAAGCTCCATTCGGACAGTCAATTCCATGTAGGGGAGGGGGGGGGGGGACTAAGCTCCATTCGGACATTCTCCATTCTCAGGATGTTTTCAGAAATCTCGTCTCCGAGCAGCTCCGTGGTATCGGAGCAGTTGAGAGATATCTATGTATCTGTGAAATACGACTGCTTATAATACTTAGAGTTGCTCAAGGCAGTCTGTCAACCGGGAAGCTAAAACAATGTTATCAAAACATATTTGCTTTTCCGTTTCATTAAAGTTGAAGAGAAGTGATAATTTAACGCAAGTCTTGTTCACTTACGATGAGTTTTTCGAGTTGGTAATAAAGAAATTTCGGCATTTGAAAGATAACGAAATGAACTATTAATTTCTGACGAAAGCCTTGAAAATTCTCAGAGCGTGAAATTAAAATACGTTCAGCACTCTAAAGTTAAGTACATTGACAATACAGGGTAGGTATCTCCAAACGGTGTTAGATTGAATTTAATTTCCATTACTACAGGAGCCAAACCAATATGTAAAAAGTCGCCATAGTTTTCACTATATTTGTGGATGCACGCATAGCATTAGAACATAAAATACTCCTTTATGAAACTTTGAAATTTCCGTGTGTGCAGGTGGCTGTGTGTTACTGAAACAGCACTTTTGTTTCACATTAAAAGCTAGCAGCAAAGAATGTTGTCCATGATGTACGAAATGTGAATGAAGTTTAAATTGAACCTTAATAATTATATACGTTCACGTAACCTTTTTACATTTGAATACTTGTGCATGAGGTAGAAATCTCTGTAAGTTTCGTAAACAACACAGAGACACCGTGGATAAATTTTATTGACTAGTTAAGAGTAATTCTACGGATTCATTCAGAGAATCGACTCTTCGACGAAATCGATTCTGTTCATGGAAGTTTCATTCGCCAACGACTGTTTCCTTATTCTTTCTTTTCGTATGACGGATTTCTATGCATGGCAACAGTAAGGATAAAAGAGTTTGTTAATTCGTTTCTGAATAAACCCATACTCTATCTATATGCTAGGGACGAAAAAATGCTTAAAAAACTAATTTTTTTGGACGGATGAAGTTTTCCTTCTTTTAGCATTCTGACAAACTTGTACAATCTAATGCAATTGTACAATCGCAAACCAGTGTAACTTCATACTTAAATTTTCACTAATATTTTTGAAAAACTAATTATAATAATCTAGAATTTAAAAACAAATGTTAACATGTTTTTCCAGAATAAGTTTTGGTTTTGAAGATGTTTTTAGTATTGTCCTGACAAATAGATTGCAATGTTCCTTCAAACCGAGATGCGAGTTCATTTGTGGTGATTGGCGGAGGCGCTTGATTGGCTAGTTGCTTTACAACCATGTATCAGACATGTCCGATTGGGGACATATCCGGCGAACGTGCCAGCCACGGAAGAACCGGTATCTGCGTGGAACAGGTCTTGAACATTCCTGGCCACAAGTGGTAGACTTTTTCTTGTGGTAAAAAGTGCCAAAACAGGTATGAAGGCAGGGTAAAATCTCTTTCTCTAAAACATCCGTTATGTATCGCTGGCTTCTGAACGTTCCGCTCAATTCGTATCAAGCGAAATCGCGAATTGAAACCAATGGACTCCAAACCATGACCTTGTAGCACTTTGTTCCAGTAAAGTACTACAAGGTGCTGTTCACGACAATGAGTGCCTATCACAATCAGTAGCAGCAACAATCATGGGGAAGAGTCCTGCAGGTGTTAGTTACCAGGGGGCAACAAATATCATGATACATCAAACTGAGTCTTGAGTAGTCTGAAAATTTGACCTGTTCCCAATCACCGCTACAACGTCTGTGTTCGAGATTTCATTGCGGCCTGAGCGTCTGTGATTGAGAATCAAAAGAATCGGCTGCTAGCAACCAGTCCTCTGTTAACCAAACGTCCTTAAACTGTGCTGGAAGATGAAGCCTGACTTGTGAGAGTGCTCCCTACTGCGTTAACGCCGTGGATGTCGCTTTGCATTCTGTCAGAGCCATGCGGTTGAAGCCTCTGTTATCCCGTGCAGTCTTTATTCAACATAATGCGTGGGGGTGTGGGGGTAGAGAAAAAATCGTTATTAGAGCTAAGAAATTACTTTACATTATTCGAAAGCTATGAACTGTACAATTTTATTTTATGACGCAGCATTTCCATTTTATAATCAAAAGAATCCAAAATTAATGGCGACACATGAGACACGTGCCGAACAGTTGCTTCACAAGCCATGTAGCAGGCAATCAGTTGAACATAGGAAGGCCATCACCGTCTCCATCTGAAGCGGAAATACTCCATTAGCTGACAGAAGGAATTGTGTTCGTTTAGTCTATCTTAAGAATAGAAAGAAGAACCGTAAAGCGAAATACTCGCGTAAGAAAACTGATCCCAATGCTATTAATTGGTATCAGCTATTTTCCGTAATTGTGCCCTTTAAAGGAAGGAAACAACTGATGGTATAAATAACCAGTCAGATTTTTTTTGCAAAGTGAAATTTAAGCTGTTCAAAACATAAGAGTAATCTGAAAGAATATTTATGCCCCGCTAGTTGCCGACAGTTGAACAACCCAAAGTGTAAAGGACGCAACGTGATAAAATAATGAAAACCTCCGAGTAACAACTGCTGTTGAATTATGTTTATCAATGCTGTCCTTTCTCCTCACCCTACGAAAACAGCAAGGGTGAATTGAAATGTATTTTGCGGTTTATTATTAGCAAAAGAATATTTATATAATAATAATTGAAATTATTTATAAGCCAAAATTCTTCATACATTATAAATATGTGCTTTCAAAACTTTAAAGATGTGCATTTCTATCAATCATCTCTTTCTTTTCTAATTCATGAATTAATTTATTTTGAAATCAACATAAAAAAACAGCTTTCGAATAAAAAATATTAAAGTCATTACTGAAAACAAACACATTACTACACTTCGTAGTTGATAGGAATTGATATTTACAAAAAAATGACATCAGTGCAAATGTAAATCTTAAAAATCCAGTTAAACAAATCCTTTCGATTATAAGGGCATCAAGTAGTATAGTTAATGGTCTGAACAGTCAAGAAGTAGATAATAAGTTATGTATTATTTGATGTTTCTTTTCTACAAAGCTGATATTATTTTTATTCACATAATTTCCCTTATTAGCGTTCTAATTCATACAAATAATCGCACGAAATGTACGGAAATTCTTGACGCGCTGACAGTCGGAATGCCAGGCTGTTTGATTATTCAACATAAGTTAACAAGTAACAAAGGAAACGAATAATATTTTATCATTCTGCTTTTGAAAATCGTTATTAGTATCATCTTTCAGTTTGGCGTAAATTTTCGTTTTCAAATTATTTTGATTGGCGACACTGAATCATTTTGCATAAAAAACTATAAAAGATTATAGAATTCTGTTGCAATGGCAGAAAGATTTAGACGAAAAGCAAATAAAATCTTACCATAGTGCTGCAAATATTTGGTATCAAACTTTAGGTCCATTTGATGAAACTTTTCACTTCCGCTCCTTTCCGACTCTGGATTTCTTCTGAATTCGGTGCCTAAGTTTTCATCTTAAGTAATCTCAACCATATGAATCTTCTTGTCCTATAGTTTGATCAATTCTAATACAGTATCAATAAATTTCTTACCTAATTTCTCAAAGATTATCTTCACAATATTCTTTTAGTAACACAAAATGCCGTCCATGAAATGAGGTAAATACGTGTTCAAATTGACTAATTTGTTTACTCAGTCGTCAGAATGCGTAAAGAGTAAGGTGACCACGTGGTGACAATGCTGAAATCCACCACGAAGATGGAATATCAAAAGGAGTAGAAAGTAATTGCACAGTGGGAGTGCATAAGATATTATCACATTTCTATCCAAGATACGCAAGGTAGGAACCAATATATTTAAAATCTCCAATAGAGCAAATGTTTCATGTAACACTTGGTGGAGGAGGATCGAGAATAATAGGATCTTCAAGAGAAATGACTTGCATCTCAGTAATATCTTTAACCACAAAACGTGGTACAGCCCACCTTAATTAAAAAGAAATGTTTCTAAAATTAGTATGATAATGCAAGGTACAAAATAAAGACTTAAGGTGGATGTATACCTAAAAACTCTGAACCATGTTTCAATGGTAAAAACTTCTATAGATACTTTCTTCGCAATTAATGTATTTCCAAGGATGAAAATTAGCACATGGAAAACAATAACTTTATATTAAAACCTAGTATACTTAATATTTGATAAAACGTAAACATAATAATATTAAAAGTTAATATTTTTTTCCTTTTGATAGTGTTACTAGATAAGGTAAGATATATCGTCACCTATACAAATCGCTTAATAATTGTAAGCATGTAGCACTTTTTTCAATAATTTTATTAATTTCCGAAATAGAATCAACACTGAATTTTAACCATGTGACAGTCGGGTATGTTCCGAATGATTAGAGCCATATACATTACATTTTTCTACAATAATTTAGACGAAAATATCACAGAATAATATTACACCTTACTGTCGCATATACAGGGTGCATAGGAAAGTCCCTTTAGCCTGGAATAACTTGCGAATGGAGAGAGGTACAGTTATGCAAGTGAGAAAACGGTAAAGCAAAGCGACTACGCCCAATCGAATGCAACCGATAGCCGCGCCCCTAGTGGCGAAATACGGAAGTCAGTCATTGCAAATCGAAAACGAAAAGAGATAGAGCAACATTTCCAATAACAAAGTTGTAGAGCATCAGTTAAGTAGTACAAAACGACATTTGTTCCACACGGATAAGATAAATTGTCGCCTGAATGCCCTACAATGTCCGAAATCGTTGCGCGACGATTCGAATCTGCATATTAACATTTCGCAAATGTAGCCCTATGCAAATGTAGATTGTGACGTTGTACCGTACCTACGATGTAAAAACCAGTAGCAGGATGTACCCTGATCAAGAGTTTAGGTCTACGTACGAGTATGGCGACCTTGGATTTCTGGGGTTACGTAAAAAATCAGGTGTATGCAACAGCGCCTACAAGTCTTCTGGATCTACGTCGTCATGTTACAGATGTTTGCAATAGTGTGACACCTTCCATGCTAAGGAATGTGCATACAGAGTTACTTTCACGAATACAAATGTGTATCGTGCGCAATGGCGAACTCTTCGAACATACTCGACATTAACTTTTTTATCACTGTGCGCCAGTTTTCCTTTTTTGTTTTTGTTTTGTCTGACGTCATCAAACTGTATTGATATAAGTACGCATTTATGCAATAAATTGTGTGTATTTGCTCATACCTATGCCTCTTCCCTTCAAACGTTCACACAAAGGTCGCGCATCGATTTCGGACATTTTAGGGTATTCAGGCGACAATTTATCTTATACGTGTGAAACAAATGTCGGTTTTTATTAATTAATTGATGCTCTGCAACTTTTTACTTGGAAATTTTGCTCTATCTCTTTAAAGATATAGAGAAATGCGGAAGTTGGCCATTGCAAAACTTTTTCGATTTGCAATGGCTAACTTCCGCATTTCGCCACTTGTGGCGCTGCTCTTGGATGCATTCTATAGGGCGTAGTCGCTTTACTATACCGTTATCTCACTTGCATAACGGTACCTCTCTCCGTCCGCAAGTTATTCCAGGCTAAAACAACTTTCTTATGCACCCTGTATACAAACATATATTAGGAGAAACATATTTCTCGAAAATTCGTATTTGATACAAAATTATCTTAAACACAGGCAGAAATTAGGATATTATAGGCTAAAATGAATTAGCTTTTAAGGCACTGTTCCTTCTACTTTATTGTCCATAAAATAATTTACATGATGGATTCCATTTAGGCTTTGTTTAACATGTTGTTATTTTTTCTTATGTTTAAAATCCTTTTACTAGGTAGTATGCAGTTTATCAACTGACTTGCTGGGAGCTAAAATAAAATACGTAACAAATCGAGTTTTCAGGAGTAAACTTTCTTTAAACGAAATAACTCAACCAGAGAAGAAAAATAAATTTAAGAGTAATAATTCTGCCATCTCTGCCTATTATTGCTCCCTCACTAACCGATAGTTTGTTAATCAGCGTCGCTGTTGATGACACTTCTCCTAAAATTGATCGCCTATACGTTTCCGAATAGCGCGTTTCGATATATTTAATATATCGTTTTCACATACGCTTCCGAAAATCCATGTGGCACAGGTCACATCTGCCTGCGTATAGAGTGTTGGTGTAATCCCAACTCATCCTCGCATCCCCTTGGCGACCACTAAGCAGTCATACATAGCTAACTGATGTGAAATAGTGTCCAATGATCTCTTTCGATTTATTCGAAAATGCAAAACACAACTACCCAATAAGAAAAAAAAATATGAAACATTTATGAATTGTGGACGTCACACGTCCCTGCGTCACCGAAATCGACTGCTATGCGACAATTTCCAATGAGTTTTTCCGATTTATCGTAAAACACAGAAAAAAATAGTGGCAAAAAATAGTAATACTTGGACTTAAATTATACCCTTTACGTAAAATGTACACTTTGTATATGTCACAAAGTTTCGCAAGTAGTAATTTTTCCCCTCTCGACTCATTAAAATATGACACATGTCTCTTTTACTTCGTCCATTCGAAGAACACATTTAAGTTCATTACTTTGTTAAGAATTACTAATTATGTGGAAACAATTGTGATTATGACACTATGTCTTCATTGGTGTAAGTATTTTATTCGTAGAACTGATATTTCTTTCATATTCTATTGTTAGCATACATGTATAGGAATTCTCGCTATGGCTATGGAAACGGGCCTAAAGTGAGCTGGAGTAGATCCTGTTATCCAGTTTTTATAAACTCTAAAACCGCGAAAGTACACGGTGGCGCAGTGCTCTAAACGATGACTTCTGATCATTCGCCCGAGATGAGTCCCGGTTCGAATCCCGGTGAGGCATGGGTGTTGTGTTTGTCTTACGATGCTGGCTCTTTCCCTTCCCTGGAACCAGTGGCGCTAAATCAGGGACAAGATACTGCTTATATCCTGTTGCTTTACTCACGGTGGTCCTTAAACACCAATAAAAATTATTTGTAATTATTTTACCTAATTACCGCAAAAAAATGGCTTCTCGTTTTAATACTATATTCGAAGCTACTTGACGATTCCTATAAACATTTTCATAAAATGTTTCCGCAAACACTTTTGGAAAATCTTTTAACTGAGGTTATAGGCCTTCGTAACTGTTAGTCCTCCCCACCTTCCGCAATGCAGGAGTTGTGGAGGCCATTAGTACGCCTTTGCTTTGATATCGGGTGCCTAAATACTGCGCTGAGACCATTGTCAACCGCAGCCATAACGAATTTCATTAGGAGTAGTATTTGCCTTCTCGAAGAACTCCTTTGCACATCTGATAGCAACTCTCGTACCTTCTTGACAGCAAATTGATCCTTCCAGTTCCCAGCTATAGTTTACGGCTGAGCCCTTCTGATAACTTTGTGCTCTGTTCCGCATTGCCTCAAATCTTTGTCTCAGAATATCATTTACCCGTACCTAGATGGGGGTTTCATATGTAAACACTGGCCAAACGACCGTTTTGTACCGCAGAACTTTGTGGCATGTAGTCAAGAAACATTTTCGGAAGAGCTGCCCCAGGCTTTGTCTAGAAGTTGAATTGGCGGCGAAAGAGAAAATAAGATTTACAAATGATGATAAATTTTATGGCTTTCAAAAAAAGCATAAAGCCTGTAAAATTCAAAATTCCCTTTCAACAATTCTATCAGTTTATAAAAATCCTGATTCTATGGTAGTGAAATTCTCACAACTAAGAATGTGAGACCAGCCTTTCAGTATGCAAAACATAAATTTACAGCTCTTCCTTTTTAAATATTCTGAGTAGATCCGTTTGAACTCAGTAACTTGGATTTTGATAACACATCTGATGTTCTATTCTACTACGCCATTAAGTACATTTTATAACCACAATAAGCCTCAAAGTTACGTCCTATTGATTTATTAATTTTTAAATAGTGCATGTATGTGTGAGTCCTTAAATGCACAAATAAATTTTCATCTAAACCGAAAGTAAAAATCATAGTTTTCACGGACAGCCTCGATATTCAACTTCGGCTGCGAGAAGAATGACTACAGCAAAGTTGTCTCGATTTCTCAAAGCTATGACATACTGGGGTACGTCTACAAAAATCAAAGAACAATGTGTTTTTGGTAATCTGAAATTTATATTTTACCATAAAATTTCAAAAAGCGTGTTAATGATTTGCGTATAAATGTACTGAAAAGTGTTTGAACCAACAGTAAGATATTAGGACTAAAGCAGAATTCCGTGTAAAAGAAACAAACATATAACTTAGAAATACATAACCGCTTTCCATCATATATTTTTTCAACGCTGACAAGAGTTATTTTTCAGCGTTAAAAAATAAAAAACGGAACCATTTCATAAGCTCATGTTAAATATGGCGTTTTATAATGTTGAGATGCCTTTTCCGTAGCAACTAAAAATGTGGCTACTTTTTGTTTGATTCCTGGTCAATGATATCTATTGGTTCAAAAGGCTTAACAAATTTCATCCAGGCACATATTAAAATACTTTTTCGATTTTTTGAAGGTTTGACAGTGTAAAAAACGTATATAATAAGAAATAGTTGTGTAATTGTTTTAAAAGTGAGGAATATAACAGTTACAGCTAAACGCCATTCGTTACCTGCACTTCCAGAGCACATTTGCCGATATGTTTCAATAAGTTACTAATACCAAAACTTCTGCATTTGATTTTGTTAGACCCAAGTCTCTTTTTAAATCAACTAGTTCTTATTGAATTGGAAAATGCGGCTGAGCACTGCAAGATTGGCTTTGGGAGAACATATCATTGTATTTTTCACAATCACAACCGGACAGGTCATTTTCCACTACCCTCTCCACACATTTTGGTTGTTGTGCAATGGGAAGCTCATCGCAATGGAACTGGCGCAGTACAAGGTATGTACTTTCGGAGATGTAGTGTTATTCTGTTCTCTAGGCTTCTTGCACTTGGAAATGTCCACTATACAAAAAAAAAGCAGTTATTAAGATGACTCTTTAATTCTCTCCAAATTCGCGGAAGGTAAATGGAATTGCTTTCATTTCACCTCGAAGCCAGACTTCTAAACATGGCATTCAACTACCGCAGCAAAGTTTCGGTTTCCAAAGCTTGTCTTGGTCTACCATCAACATTCCGAAGTAAGCTTGAATTCAATAGATGACAAAATACTTGCAGTAAATATGTGTTTCGCTTACTTAGCACAATTATAGTACCCACAAACTATAGAGATAGTGTACCGGGAAACATTACAACCTGTTATCGTGACCATATTTACCCTGAACCAAAGGCGTATGACCGTGTGTTAATAAAAACACAAAATTTAAGATAACTGAAAATCGTTTAATGATACAAACAATTCGAACGACCATTGAAATCAGCACCTCTGAATTAATAAGAAACGTAAAAAAGTCAGCCTAAACGATTTTGTGTTACACAATGTAATCAGACTTAATTAGACAAGTAAAAGTTTTGAGGACAGTATAAGCAATTCTTATTTTTTTTAAATGGTAAGGAGAAAAAAATTAGAAACTAGATCATTTACCAATGTCGTATATTTTTTCTTCCCTGGTTTTCTTTAGTTTACTTTATTGTGAAAGGAATATAAATTAGTCCAGCGTATTTATTTTGCAGTACCAAATAAGGAAAATAAAATATGTATACTTATTTAGATATAGTTTTGTAGGTGTTTATTTTGTTAAAATTTGATAATAGCGGAAGTCAACATTGCTGACACTGCGGGTGTACCGCATTCAACTTTCCACGACCGTAAGCATATCTCTAGAACTGATTATGCAGCTACAATTTTTATGAGTCGTATAATTTGTATGGCGGCTTTCGTAAGTAATCTGTTATTTTTTTCTCAACCTTACCTAGCTATAGCTCATACTGCGAAAAAATAAGGCATATTTTCAAGCAATCTTCCACGATCAAGATCATATCTCTGGAACTGAGTGTGCAATTCAAATTTTTGTCAGTCAGGTTGTATAGTGCAATAATATTTTTTCGAAATATCCTTTTATTTCCTTCTCGTTTTACAATGAAGCTATAGGTTTTTTTAAAATACAGCATATTTGAGCCTTACTTCCTGAACACCATTTTCTCATAAGTTGAAAGTCAGAGCTATCTGATGTTATTGAGTGTATTCTGTATTGAGAAATTTCAAGTATCTACATAGTTGCAAATAATAAATTTCTAAAATGAAATTACAGACATCAGAGAAACATAATTCATAAAAAGGCACTCCTGAAATTCCACCATTTACCCAGGTTTATGGCACTCATGTTAAAAGATAAGATAAGTAAATGGTTTCCGATTCCGTAAAAATCATCTGCAAAAGCACTCTCTGCTTTACCAAAGATTATGAGGCCTTCGTTTTCTAGAAGCGTGTATGTGAATGAAACGATGAAATTAAACTAAATAGGTAATAAATAAAAATCGTTCAGGGTAACGTAACAGCTTTCTTTATGGGTAACTGGTCCTGTCTATGATTTCTTTCTTGCAAGGATTTGGTAAACTGAATAGCTATTCAAAATACCACATTGCAAAATAGCTTTGTTTTAGTTCAGCTGAATTGTTATATTTTGACTGCACACTATGTTTATTACAAAAAAATATAAAGAAGAGGTAAGAAAACACATTTTGTTATTATGGTTTCTAGATTTCGAATTAAATGTAAATAGATCTAAATTGGTAATTTGTGCCATTCAGGGGTTCTTTGCAGAATTTGTGTTACTAGTAACACTTAAAGTTTCTGTTAACAATAAAATATAAATACATTTTGACATCACCATGCCTCTTTTTTATGTAGACTTCGACGAGAGTGCGCTTTGGAAAACCTTATGGCATTCAATAACAAGTCCGCATACTGTGTTCGTCACTAGAAAGACGTTTAACCGTTGGTTTAAAAAACTGTATGAATCCTGTCTATCGTCCGTTGTTGAAAGGTACATTATTTAAACCCACGGTTTCTTTTAATTCCAGATATTCGTTTAACTGCAATACGCAATATAGGATGTATTTAAGGAGTAACTATTTCCATTTTCTTGCGATAGCTACAATGTTTGTTTAAATCTAATTCAAAATATGTACTTAATTTGGAACTATTTCCATATTCTTTGAAAACAAAGCTGTACATTTTTGCTAAATCTTTGTTGACACACTTGCCTATTAAAATGCTTTAAGTTTGTGGAGCTAAATAGACAAAAAGAATCAGGGTTGTTTTTTTAATGTAATTTATTTTGTGGAAACTGTAGTGCATGCTTTCAAATAATGCATGGTTTTACTATGTTAACCTATGATGGCCGAACGGAAGCCCGCCAATCCATCTATTACGGCCCGCGTATTACTATAAATTTCATCTTTCAAATTGCAGTCGTAGTCACTATTGTTTGGATATTTGACGAGTCTGGTCAGTCCTTCTCATATTAGGCCAAAATAAGGTTTATAATTTCATGCACTTTTACATACGTTCTTACAATATCACAACAGACGTTAATTCCTAACTAAACCTTTCTTTACGTTACCAGCCCTAATAACTGATTAGGAACAGCGGATGAACTTCACCCCCTCACATCCTTTTCAGCTGGCTATGACAGTATAACAAAGCTGCTGACTGTGACATCATACAGAAGGCGATATTCAAGTGCTCAGGTAAAACCATTACTTTGAGACGGGCAGTTGTACACTGCGCAAGATTATACTTCACTATAATTTCCTCCAATTTTAACCTGCGTGACTCTCTGCGGGCTGTTCAACCACGGGCACGTGATAAGCCTTTCGAAGTTTGTTTTTCTGTGTTTGTAACAAAAGTGTTTTGAAAATTTAGGGAACACTGAAAATCGCGCATTAAAAACAAAGTAAATTATTTTTTTATCCCCAGTAATGATAACAGACCTCAGTGCTTAGTTTGTTTCAAGCGCTAGCCATATTAAAAGAATAGAATTTTTAAAGACACTACATCACAAATCATTTTAAAAACTACGACAACGTTTTCACCGAATCACAAAAAAAACTGCTATTTAGCAATAAAGAATGAAAATGAATCAGAAAAAAAAATACATAATTAGTAATGTGACAAAGATTCAAGAATCATTATTCCTGGATCCTATGTAGTTAGTTACTAATTAATAAGAGGAAAGAAACCGTTTACTGACGGATAACTTGCTAAAATGTGTGCACTTTAAAATTGCAGGAGCGTTTATTGAAGCAAAAGTTAGAAATGAATTTGTATCTGTGCCTATTGCAAAACAAACTGTTATTAGCAGAGCTAAGGTATTAGTTTGCGTTTATCTTCCAACTGGAATTCTTTAATTAAAGATTGTGTATACTTTTCATTGGCTCTTGATGAAAGCACAGATAAATCTTAATTTTTGTTAACAAAAATCCAGACCACTTTTTCAACAGATGAGGCATCTCTGGTAATGAAATTTTGTTGTTTGATTGCTGCAACTGAAAAGAAGACATTGTGTGCTGTTTAAAATGCAGTGGAGGCACAAGAAGGATTTGAAAAGTTGTCTGCTGTATGCACCGATAGTGGTAGGAATATGATGTGTACTAAAACTCGTTTTTCTAAACTGCTAAAATAAAATAAAATTGATTTTCCTACATTGCATTTCATAGTTCATCAAGTAGACTTCTCTTTAAAGTCCATAAACCTTGTTGACTCTATAGCTACTGTGACCAAAAAACACATTATGTCAGAGGATAAAACCACTCTCTTACTCACAGAATGTTCCTTGCTTTTTAAAAGAAACTGCTTTTACATGTTGCCTTATTATGTTACATGCTGAAGTGAGGTGCCTTAGTCGAGAGAAATGTTTAATGGGATTCTCTTTAAAAAAATGAAATATTCGCCTTCCTACGGGATAAAAATCCCACCTTCACGTCCCTGCAAAAGCAATGATGTTGTGCCAGCACTCATACTAGATTTGTCAGCCAGCAGTGGCCCAGCTCTACGTTGCCGCTGCCTAACCGTCGATAACATATCCCGGTGGCCACCACAGCGGCCAGAAGCTTAGGCCAGCAGCTGGCCAAAATTTGGTCAGTTGTCATATGCCGGAACGGGGCCATCAGTTATGATAAGATAAAAACTTCATGCCAAACAATGATTTAGATAAAATCGAAATGAACAATTGTGCATGATTAAAACACATCCGATTCAAGAATTAAAACTTTAATAGCATTACATTTAAAAAAAACCAGACATTAAATCTTTCGGATCGTAAAAATGATTTCCATTTTTTCTAAATCATTGATTGGCACGACGTTTTTATCTTATCATAGTTTTAACTGCAAAACTGTTCTACGTTTGTTAACGTCAATATGAATAGTGTTTTTAGGTCATTCTGTAAGGTAAGGAGAAGGTTAACAATTGAAGAGACGCAATAAAGTTTCTTGATCAACTGATGGAACTTGAAAATAATTGTCAAATATTTAACTATTGGTTTGCCAAACTTGGTCATAAAAGATCAAGCGTTTGACCTTGGAAATACGACAAAGAAAAGGACTACTTGACAGCTTGAACAAGACAGTTTACCGTTCCTGGACGCAAGCAGCACATCTTAAGCATCGAATGATTTTTGACAGATCTTCAGCTGTGTTTTTCTCGTCGATCGAACTGGAGGTTACGAGACACAATAATGGACACATCCACAAATTTCGAATCCTTGTTGCCCGAGAACTGGAATCCAGTACAATTTACGAGTTAAACTAAGAGTACTTTCTCGATATAAGTTCCTGTGAGAGCGTTGAAAATCTTGTGTTCTTTCAGAGAGCGTTGAAAATATTGTGTTCCTTCAGAGAACGTTGAAAATTTTGTGTTCCTTCAGAGAGCGTTGAAAATCTTGTGTCCCGTATTCAAAGGTATTTAACGTGAGACAAAAAACTACATAACCAAACATAAAAATAACTCCAAAATAATATCATCAGACTTTCCCGTTGAATTTAAATTTACCACAGTACATGTTTCTGAGATAAACTGCGGAACGAATTAGTCTTCGGTATTCTTCTGCTTCGTAACACTTTTTGTGTATCGTCAAGCAGCCAATTCTAATGGGATGTCGTGATGGACCATTCGTCAGCGGCTATTCAAAACCAATAGCGCTTCATCGTAAATAGTGAATGGTTCGCTGGATCCGCGGTACATATGAAATACTTGTTTGCTGGGAAACTTACTCAACTTACTCAAGAGGCATTAATTTTCTTTCAAACGCATGTGTTCAAAAATAAATTCCAAAAGTGAAGTGCAATGTTGAAAATTAAAATTCTTAACCATGAAGTGACTTAACACTTAAAGTTACTTAAAAATATGAAGAAAATATATGTGAGGAAATGAGACAAGAATAAGCGATTACTTGAAATGTTAGTCGTTCTCAAAGAAAAAATATTCATCGAAAAAGCAGCATGACACCTAAATTATATTTTTTGGTGTAGTAAGGCTATTTACCGTTCCGACTCGCATTATTTTGAGCGTGAGAGAGACACTTTTCGATATGTTTATGTGTTAAAATTATAGGAATATCTCTACCAAATAAATATACGTACAAGTAATTTTATTCGCATACATAGAGAGGTTGTCCTTTTCTAAAGGCTACTTGAAAGCTTGAGGATCACATGCCTTTTGCGAATTCTTCATATTCGATTGAACAGATATTTTTTCAAAAAAGTTGAAATTTCACTACCGTAAAAACATTCAATACAGCCATTTAGGATAACATTTAAAAACCAGTACTGTTCGAAAGGTTTTAAATAATTCCTGACCAGGTATAAAATAAGCATGAGGCATTCATTCCTTAGGCCTCTCAGCGTGGAACAAGGAAAAGGGAATCTTCGAATTTCACGAGTATATATTTTCTTAGAAAAAGGTCAGCTGGGAAAAGATTTCCTTGTTGTTCCTTCATCAGCTATAGGTCGCTCTTATAGAATGTTGTGGCAAACTGCTTACTTCAAATATGTTTTGGCAGCTGTGTTTGTCCTCGCAAGTTCTGAAATATCTCGACAGGGTTGGATTTCGGCTTTGACCTCAAAGCGAAAGGCTAGCCACGTTTCTGCCAATTCGTACACGATTAATCACATTGGGTGAAATGGAAATTCTTGTCCCAAACTTTCTTCTTTTGAAGTTTTGTGTGGTTCTCTTACAATTTATTTAATGTTAACTTTGTGTTTAAATTTTAGATACAGCCAGTGTGTTTAAACAACTGCTTGATTTTTACAATTTCAAACTTACACTTTTCGGTAACGTTATTTTAATACACCACAATATGAATACTCATGAAACGCATATAGCGTATTAAAACCGTTTATATTTATGGCGTGATAAAATTCGCCAAGCTCTACCATTGCCTTGAAAAAGCCTCCCAGTGGAGTGCGAAAACTTGGCGAATCTTTGTGCTTATTAAACCACAAAAATAAACGGATTTAATACGCTATATGCGTTTCTTGGGTATACTTATCCTTTTCGTATATCCTAATATTTCTTAAGCTCATAAAATCTTCTAATCAGCTGTTTAAAATACCGTAATTTACTGCTCCTGTGGCGCAGTGGTCTAATCTCTGGCTTATGACAATTCATCTGTTATGCGTCTGGGTTCGACTGCCGGTGAGGCACCGATATTGTATTAGTTTTACGGTACTGGTTCTTTCCCTTCCCTAGAGCCAGTGTCCCTAAATTAGGGAGGGCGACTGAATATTGTCCAATAAGTCGCACACGGTATTCCTTAAACACCAATCCAAAAACATGTGCTTTGGATTAAATGTGTTACCGATTTCTTTTTCTCTGTATTGCTTTATGTAATACAGGTTATTAGTACTGACTGTATTTTCGCGAAAATCTGATATATTTTCCTGTCGAACCACAGATTCATTAGAACCGGATGACACCTTAAATAGAAATATTAATTTGATATTTTCTGTCGACGAAGATAACGCATAAAAAATGAAGTCACTCACTTCTAAATGACAAAAATGATTTCCATGTCAGACAGATGCTAAAATGAGGATTAAGGTAATGAAAGAAATTTTACACGTTGGTGTGGCATACCACAAACCCAATCAGAAGTTTCATTCTGTCACTCAGCTGCTGTAAACGAAACGTTGCCCGTCTCCATAAATGGAAATAAAAGATGTGCTTTACACACTACACCTTCAATCTAAAGTTTCTTTCTCATACGCAGGTCATCAAGTAGCTGTTGAGTATTTGTGGAAATACTCAACAGCTACTTGGGGGAAATTTTGGAGACAGCGCCAATGAATTAATAAACCAGAGCCTCGGCATGAATTTTAATATAGATACATGTGCACAGAAATCTTGAGAATATGTCTAAAAGGATACTAAATACATACAAATATTCGGGGAGACAATAAATTCACAAAATTGCTAAATGGTGCAAGCCGAGCTTTGGCCTCTCAACGAAGAGCTTTGTCAAACCAAGTTACAATAGGTGAAAAATAACCGGTTCGAGAATTAAATTCAAATCCGGACAACTGAAAGAGCTTTGAAATTGTAAATACTCTATGACAATATTAACACGTGCACTTGGGATGGTCATTACGTAGGTCCAATGCTCACGTATTATGACACGCAAAGAAATCAAGCCATAATCTTTGTTTCTTTCGAGTTCATAGTCTGCGGAAGAGGAATGTTTACGGTGAGGACAATTCAACAGACAACATCATTGCATACACCATCTCCTGTGACGATTTCAGTAGTCTTTCTGATCCTGCTTTTCTTGTAAGTTCATATGTCATCCTCAAGTGAAACTAATTTTGTTTCAACGGTTCTGTAAAACTATAATAATTTCTATTGAACTGTTCACTGAAACAAGATTATTTTTCAGGTATAATTAAATACGTTGACGTATATTGCATCACGCAATGAAATGCCTAATTATGTAGACAGATTACGGAAACAATCAAAAAGATACTGTACATCTGAGAATCGAGGTTCTTCTTTCGAGAAAACTGAAAATTAAGGAAATATTTATATCCCAATCTAATGCGATTCAAGAGAATGCCTGGAGAATGTGTAATTTTCTTACATACAATTTTTTTATCGCTGAAAGGTATTTGGGGAACGTTCTTCGTAGAGCGTACGCTTTAATGCAAAGGCATTGAGAAAACAATATTACTTAAAAATTAAGAGTTACTTAATCCTCTACCGTATCTAGATCCAGAAAATTTTGAAGAAATGTCTTCGAAGTTAAAGGCAGAAAATTATATCTTTAACTGTTGCCTGAAAAACTTGCAGCTATGATATTATCTTACCTGCTTCTCCCCTTCCCTACTAGTTAAATTTACTGTATTTCATTCGTTGGTTTGTACAGATTTTCGTAATGTTGTTTTACTCTTAGCTCCTACTTTTAGAGTTATCTATTGTAGGGTTTCTCTATCCTTCAAGGTTGTCAAGTAAGTTATTAAGGACGCTACACAGTTTCTGAACACATTTTTTGTATACAGCAGCACCCTCCCCCCATTGTTTAATTAGCTAACAATAACTCAGAATCCTTCCGAAGCCTGAAAACCGAATGAACGCAGAATCTTACACGTCAATGATTCTCAGTTCATATACTACAGGATAAAATATAAAAATGGCCATTTATTATTATGCAGAAAATATACAACATAATAAGTGATTCGTCTGGCATCACAGCGCTAAAAATGTACCTGAAAAAAGGCGAGAAAAAATAGAAGTCACCGGTTGTCCCTGACGTGAAACAGAAAGTAATATTGTTGAAAGCTTATACTAAATGGTGAATTGGAAAACAGACATTTCTTATTGATCCCAGTAGCAGGAAATTCAGGCAAATCTCTTACTCTCTCGGGAAACACTGGAGTCTCTTCTTCACATCAAAGTAATGTATCTGCTACTTCCTGGCACTTCCTTTTTTTCTCTATTCACGCTGTCCTGTGGGTTACAGTAGTCCATAAATTTTATACAGATATGTGTACAGGCGCTTATAACTTCAATTGCATGTTATTCTAAATTACATGTTATTCTAAATTGCATTTATCATTAAACGGTATGTAATGTAATGCATACGACAGGACTTTTTCCCTGAAGACGCCGCTTAAGCGGCGATGGCCGTAAACACTGAGGATTAGCCGAGGCTTGACTGTTCCCGGCTATATGTCTGATTTAATTCATACTCTGATCTTCCTGGGGAGGCATTCCGGACTACTGTCTGGCTTCAGGGCCATGATTCTCTCAAATCGTTCGAATGGTGACGTTCCAAGAGTAGCATCTGGCGAAAGGTTTGAGATCATTAACCAGCGGCCAACAATTGGCGTCAGCGTCTTAAATATAGGTGAAGCTGAAGATTCCCACCAATTACCGTGATTCTGTCAAGTACGTGTCGAATGAGATCCCAAGCAGTGTTAGGATACAGAACAGCACATGACATGACCCACAGGTTTATAGAAATTTTTCTTTTCGCACTTTGAAAAATTCAGAACTCATTGCAGGGAATGAACGCTTTTATTTAGAACTCTAAGCATTTTTTGTTCGAAACTCATTCATTTCCGTTGACTTAGGAACAGTTTTTGTTAAAGAAAACAGCTAAGTAAAACACTTCTGAAAAGTTAATACCCAAATATTCGAATCTTCCAGGGCGCCATATGAACTTTTGAAAAAGTGTTAAATACATTTAGTGCCTTCAGAAGCTGATGTAAGCGTGTAGTTTAGCGTCCTAAATAATTTGACTGAAATTTTCGGGAAGTTATAGACATATTTTAAAGTTTTGAATTTCATATGAAATAATGAAAAACATTTCAGCTTTACAACAAATTTAAACATTGTTACCGTAAAATTTAATTTTAAGTACGGCAATGTAAACACACGCTCTGGCGAAGTTATCCCCAAGCTGCGCTGCAATAACGTTCGAGGCTCCGGCGAAGCGATTAACTTCGAATCGAGCTGCGGCAGCGATTTCGTGATCACCGAAATAAAAATAATAATCGTTATTTATTTATTTATTTATTTATTTATTGATATCCACTTACAAACTGAGTTGTAACGCCCTTTGTACAATGAGTAATTGTAAATTAAGAACTCTTCCAGAGCAAAGTACAGTATATTGTTGTAAGACGTCTAATTGTTTACCGCCCATAAAGTGTCCACATCACCACTAGTGGAAGATCGTTTCGACGACGTGGTGGTGCTAGGCGTAACCTAGTCGTTGCATGCGTTTACATTTCCGTACTTGTAGGTAAGTTTTACAGTAAAAATCTTTAAAATGTCTTGTAGATCTGAATTTTTTTCACCATTTTACATCAAATCTCGTACTTTAAAATATGCATATCCGTTTTTTTCCAAATTTTCATCCAAATGAAAAATGTATGGACTCTAAACTAAACATTTAGCGAAGCAGAATTCTTGTTTTTGATTGCGGCGGTTTAGCGAGTACACTTCATGAATATCATTGAAATATGAACTCATGACATTTCAATGAAAGACTCCCTAATCCCTAGTTTGTTTGTGGTCGTTTTCTTCATATGTAAGGTTTGCTTTTAAAACAACCCTCTTTTCAAACATTTTATCCGAAAGTCCATTAGCTTTGCAGTAATTGGTAATAGTAGCATATGAGAACAACCGTTCGACGAGCGCTGAAGAGGGCAGAGGTGTATTATACTGCACAAACAAATGTTTTACCTCTTTATAATTATGTAACACGCCTAAATCTCCTGGTTCTTCGAGAGTGAAATGTACATATATGAGTTCAGCTTTCCTTGTTGATTGTTTGTTTTCACTGTCATCTTTAGAGTTGGAAACAATATAGAAAAAAATCATTTTCTTTCTTGGCGAGTGGTAGAATATGGATCCATGAGATGTTGCAATTTTTTTTTTTGACAATTCATTTATGAGCAATGTTTTTTATTTTTATATAATAGGAATTCGGTATACAATATTGCCATTTAAATTGTCTGAACCTAGGGTGATATAAAGCTGCTATTGCAGCCTTTTCCGCCTGGGGAGGTGACAGTGTGAAGTATCCCTTCAACCTTCGTTATAGACCTTCCAAATAAGCTTCGGCTAATGGTCGGCAATACGTGAGGTCGGCAGTCAAAATGTTTGTAATTTGTGCCTTAATGATAAAGTTGGAAGTAGGATGCAAAAATGCATGTCATTTTCACCTTGGAGGATGTGTGGTGCCTCGGCGATTTGTTTCGTACATTTGACATATTCTTACATATAACTGAAGTTTTGATCTCTCAGTACACTCTTTTAGTCCTATGCTTTATGCAACGCAGCTGACTTTTTCTTTTATGCGTAGAGTTTGTTTTATAGCATCGTATAAACTATTCCACCGTGTTACACCAAGACTGCTAAGTGAGTGACCTAAAATAGCTTGGATAATTTCTGCAGATGTCGGGCGATTTACAGCTCTCCACAAGGTATTGCCCCTTTCATCACTTGTTGATACATTTTGAAAAGATCGGTATTGCGGTCTTCTAGTATTTTATGAGTATCTCTGCTTTCACATAAACTGAGTGTATGTGACGCACATCTGAAATGCAAGGGTAACCGTTCCCAAGATGTGTACGCGTAGCCGACAAATGCTCTGCATCATCATCACTAGTTGAGACCGAGGCAGCGTCCCTACCTCAATCGGAACTACCTGAACTATTTTCCAAGTCAAAATCCGCATCATCCTTAAAAATGCTTGCCGCTTGAATCCCGAATATTTGAAATGCTTTAACGAAATTTGCTTCCAATGTAAGTAACTGCAGCCACTACTTTAGAAGAATCCAATCCAAACCTTTTGTATATCTGCAGAAGCATTGCATATATTCTGTCATTAATATCTGTTCCCTTAAACCTTTGACAAGCTGTAGTTTTGGAACCTCTTTGTAATGTCTGTGTACCGTCACACCCCAGAAACGTCTGTGTAGTCATGACCAGATATTTACTGTTGGGCAAACGAATTCTGTGTTTTCTAACTCTTGTTTTATGTTTGTGACTTGTTCCTTATAATAACCTAAAAGTTTGCGGCCAGGTGATCTACGACTCATTATTTTCAGATGTTCGGAATCACCATTCAGCTTTTCGATTATTTTGTGGAAATAGACGTCAATACATCTAAGGTGTGTCATGGACTCCACAAAATGTGTAAGTACAGCCCTGCCGATCTCTTCTTGCGAGCAATATTTCCTTTAGATAACTTTATGACGTGATTCCCCTGATATGCTAGTGGTTCTTCGTGGTTTCTTTACTACTTTCAAATACTCACGGTACTCTTCTACATAACCGGCTTTGTGTTTCTTCTTCAAATGTGTTTTAAAATTTGAAGTAAACCTTCTTGATCTTTTCACTTGGATTTTACATTTGGTACACTTTGCTACAACTTTGTCTCCACTACATTTATTCTCCACTATTTAGAAAAAAGACTATTTATTATAAAACTAGGATACTTATTAACAGCTTCTGCGACATCAGTTATTCATCCAGTGCGGCGGCCACTGGTTGAGAGATTACTTGAATCTGGTGACGAAATACTCATTTCGTTCATATCCAGTACAGTATTCTCGTCCATTACATACGTTTCACTGTTCAAATAATTACCCCACTACATCCACAAGCACCTTCTCGAATATTCTTGATTTATATAGAGCTCCCCAACTACCCACTGCGCATTCTTTCTGGAACATTCTACAAACGTCTAACCTAGTCTTGTCGCTTCTAAAACATTCTACGCGACACTTCGGTCTCTGTCTACTATGTTACATGGCCGACTTTCTAGACATAGCTTTTGGCACGTGTACATTTCTATAAACTATTAGTATGTAATTATTATTTGTGAATTGCGTAATTTCATTACCAAATAATTTCATTGCGTTTGAATGGCGTTATTAAATAATTGAATTATATTTTCTTCATTGCAATGCATTACAGATTAATTCCATTACCTTGTGCAAACCATACTTGGGAAAACCTTGTAATGCATTACCTGTTATTGCATTACACGTTAATTGCAAACAGTTCTCTACTTTGCGATGCATTCCCTCCCAACTCTGCTGTGTGATGTGCGGTTGAAATTTTTAGTATTTTCTTGAAAAAAGTAACCATATAAATATATTTGAAAATTTCTTTTAAATCGAACAATGCCTCAGAAATTTTTAAAGTTATTGCCAGAATTCTTTCAGGATAGTGCATGATTTGTATCGTAAGTACGGGTGCATGCCGTACAAGAAGACAGCTGTGATTTCCTTAAATGCTGCTATGAAAGGCTAATCCGAAGTGCTAAGATACAAATTAACTTTTCCAAACCAGCATGGCTGTGACCCATTTTTTTCTTTTCACGGAATTCTCATATTACATCGCTCACTTCGTACAAATGCATTACACTACACTATTTTACTTCTGTGTCCATCGAACTATGCAAATTAAAAAAAAAAGATATTTTTTTAAAAGGTGCTTAAAATCCTCTTAATTTACTTAATTATAAATTTTTCGTAAGTGATACGTAAATGCATTTCCCCCATGCTGTGGATATTCCCCTGAAAAATCGAAATACTTCCACACTCCATGGAATTACTTTTAGGAAAACCCAGTTACAGTTCAGTACAACGACAAATGCGAGAGCAGTAGAAGCCTCTACTTTCCACATTTATCATGATTTAAGAACAGGTAAATTCAGGCTTTACGCATATATGCTCCGTTGTTGCAACAAGAAATAAAATATAACAGAGCAGTACTCTGCTAAAATATACACAGCCGAGTCACATTATTGTGACCACCTCCTACTTTTGACGTCAAAAGCGCGTAGCCATTGAAAAAAGGCACGTATCATGATCTGGCTTGGAGGGTATATAAGGTGGGCTGTAGGCAGTCTAAAAACATATCACGCCATGCTGTGTTGGATAAAATGAGCAATTTACCAGATTTGCAAGAAGGGATGATTATCGGATTAAATGTGGCAGTATTTCTAAAACAGTGCAGTTTGCGAACTGTTCGCGTTCTGCTGTGATTAAAGTGTAACGTGATTGGAGAAACACAATTGCGAATAAGCGATGTGGAAACTGCGGAGCACCACGTACTATTGATATGAGAGGTGAACGTCGGCTGCGAAGGTGCGTTAAGGCCGAACGACACGTTACAGTGGAGAAACGCACTGGCCGAATGCACCAAGGGGCTACCGGAAATGTTTCTAAAACGACAGTTCAGCGACCGCTTTTGCGTATGGGGCTCCGATGCAGGCCGATGGTCACTGCACCTAAACAAACGAAGGTGCATCCGCAGAAAAGGCTTACATTTGCACGGCAGTATCGGAATTGGAACCGGCTGATTGGCAAAGGATTGCCTTCTCCGATGAGTCATGTTTTCTGTCTCATCGAGCGGATGGACTTTGGTGTTTAAGGCGAGAAACATCGGAGAACAAACGCTCTTCAACCATTGATGGAGAGCATAAGCTGGTGGGGGCAGCGTTATTTTCTGGGAAATGTTTTCGCAGCATACCTGTGAAAAGCACTATGGACCAAGTTCGTTATGATTCTATCCTTGCAGACCACGCACACCCATACATGCTGGTTGTCTTCCTTGGGGTGGATCAGATCTTCCGACAATGCGACGTGTCATACAACTAGAAATTTCCGAGAGTGTTTGGAAGGGCACGATGAAAACTTCAAAGTACTTACCCGGCTCCCTAATTCCCCCAGACTTATACCCAATTGAGCATCTCTGGGGTCACTTTGATCGTGTTGTTTACTCTACGGATCCTCCACCACGCTCCCTCCAACAGCTGTCAGATGCACTGCAGTCTGCTTGGCTGCGCATACCTGTGAACACCTTCCATTACTTTAGTGAGTCACTCCCAACCCGTCTAATTGCTGTCTGCACTGCATACGGCGGTAACTCTGGATATTAGCTGGTGATCATAATTATATGACTCGACAGTGTATTATTCTTGACTCAGAAGAACTAGATCAGATATATTTACGGCTATATGTGATACCTCTACGAACCTTCTATAAAGCGTTCTTCGTGCACGAGTGTGTACCAAGTTTATTGTTACATGATATGCTGCTTGGTCTACTTATTGAGTGGAAAGCAGGAGCACATTGTTAGGCAACACTTCCTCGGGGCATAATCCGAGAAGCAGGAAGACGAAACTTCAATCTCTAGCAAATATGTATTTATTAATATAATTCTGCATATTACTTCATGCCCTTTGTTTGACTTATTTGCAAGATAGTTAATAAATCACTCGCAGAATTGTTATTGCAAAGACTAATCCAAAACGGTATTTGAAAAATGCGTGATACATATTCCTAAAGCTTTCAATTCACTATTCTTTGACTATGAGGCTGAACTGACGTTTGACTCCCACTAAGGAAGCAAAAATATATTCGCTTTCATTTCAGATGATGTGTTCCTCTGAGATACGAAGAACTTTCTGGTAAATTTGTCTCTCAATAATAGAAATGTCGTGAAGGGAGACTGTTATGCAGTGAGTTATGCAATGAGTTTTCACTATAGGGTGAACAGTAGGTAAACCTTAGCATAGTTGGCTAACAGTAGGTAAACCTTAGCATAGTTGGCTAACATTTCAATCCTTTTGTCAGACAGTATGACATATGAATCATTTAAATGTTCTGAAACTGAATTCTCTAACTCAGGTGCCAGGCTTACACTGACAGATGGACGATAACCAGTGAGAGATGGCACCTGACAGCAGAAGTGTGAAAGAGGAACAGAAAAAAATTAAGAGTTTTGAAATTGAAGTGCAAAAGCGGAAGCAAAGTGTTTGTATGTGAAGTTGCCTTCAAAACGTCAAGTGACATTGGGTTCTTCAGGAAAGAGGCCAAACTCCTGTTAATCATACCCTGTAGAAAACTCAATAAATCGGAGAACATGAAGTCAAACAATTATACAGTATATATATATATATATATATGTATGTATTAATATTATTAATTTCATCTATGACAATGCAAGTGCAAAGTTTCGGCTATTTGAGAATAAAACACCCATAAAAATTGGAAAGGGAGTGAGACAAAGTGACACCATATCTCCCAAACTCTTTAATGCCATATTGGAAAATATCTTTCAATCAGTGAACTGGGAAAGCAAAAGGATATAGACTAATGGAAATGACATAGTTATTTTTGCAACTACTCCATCAGAGCTTCAGAATATGATCCACGAACTTGCTGACAAGAGTAATGAAGTGAGATTAAAAATGAACTTTCAGAGGACAAAATTGATGTACAATGATTTTACAAGAAATGAAGATTTATCGATTGATGGGAAAAAGCTGGAGATTACCAATATCTACATTTATCTTGGATAGCTGATATCAAGTGAGGGTCACATTGATGAAGAAATTAATCGGCGTATAAAACTTGCCTGGAAAGCTTTTGGAAAAAACAGTGCAATTTTCAAGGACATAATGCCATTATGTCCTAAAAGAAAAGTGTTTGATCAATGCATCCTTCCAGTGCTTACGTATGGTACAGATATGTGGACCTTAACTAAAACAGACATGCAATGACTGCCGCCAACTCAAAGAGGCATGGAAAGATGCATGCTTGGTGTAACCAGGAGAAATAAGAAGAGGAACTCGTGGATCAGAAAAATGAGAAGAGTGGAAGACATCATGATCAGAGTAAAAGCCCTGAAATGGCAATGGGCTGGACATATATTACCAGAAGGACAGACCATCAACGGACAGCTGGAATTTTAAACTGGATTCCAAGGGACAGGGAAAAACCCAGAAGAAGATCAAATGGGAGATGGGTGGATGGAATTCAAAAGCATGCGGGAGTAACATTTTCACTCGTGCTTAACTCCCGATGAAGCCGTTCGAATGTTCGACGATCCGGCTGATTCCTATCCGGGAATCGCTCCCTGTACATCCGTTGAGCAGCTAATCCATTTCCATGTGCAGCCCCGTACATGAAATGCATGTCGGCCAGCTCCGCATTGGTGTAACGATGCATGCTGCTCGAGATCCGTGCGGGAAAGGAAGAATCCAGCTGGCGAAGCGCTTTTATACGCCGCACTCATCAGCTCTTTCTACCGGCTCAACGCGGCATTACCGCACACACATTCCTACACGAAATCTGCTTATCTAGGTCCCATCTACCTGCCTTTACATTTCTGACATATAGTTTTGAACCACCCTGTATAAATTATCGCCTCCAAGAAAATTATTCTTTGTAATTTGGAATGAATAGAAACTTTAAGTTTAGCAAATATTTTTTCTGAGTTTTCGCAAGCTCTATGAAACAGTTCGAGTATATCGTGATTACAATCAAAGTTGTTGTTCACTCAAATTTGCACCATTCAAGGCTGCTCCGATTCTTACCGACAATGAGAAACCTGAAGTGTTCTGACATTATTTCAGAGCAGGCGAAAACACTTAAGCAAGGCTGAAGAGCATATGTATAGATATTTCACTGCCGATCAAATAAGGAAAAGGAAATATATTCTGGTTAGTACCTACCGTTAAGCCACTTTTTGTTCTTATAATTTTACAAGTAGTATCAGTGTCAGTAGGAATTTCAATTTGGCTTATCACCTGTAAAACACAATGCCGTCCCATTAGCCAGTATATACTTAATTTGATAGTCAATTTGTTGGTCTTCACAGTGACCATTTCCCAAAGTTTTGAAGTAGAGATAACACTGCTCAAAACATATTTTGGAGCCTTGAAAATTAAACCTATTATTGTAAATATTTGGGACGCTGATTTCAAAAATGACATCAGTTTTGCACTATCAGCTCTAGTTTTGGTTATAGGATATAAGCACTTTATATACTGATTCCACCGGTCATTCGTCAATATGCGTGATCCTACATCCCATGATCTGCTAGTTTTGACATGATTTTGACATATATTGATGCTATTAGTATTACATACTGTATAAACAAGAACATATTAATATATCTGTATACTTCAACACAAGAGCATATAAACTGATCAGCCATTCACCATATGAGAAACGCCTTTTATAGGACTTTCTAGGTACGATCTACGAGGGCAGTCGCGCTGAAGGTTCCATAAGTAATCTGCCGTCATGTGGGTATCCAACCTACCCTGGTATCTGTCTTCCATAGTTTTCATGTGCTGGTGAAATCTTCCACCTTGCTTTTCGCGTAAATCAGCAAGGTTTTCTGGAAAGCTATTTAGGTGGCTGTGTAGGTAATGGACCTTCATACTCATATTACAGCCGAATTAATTAAAATTGGATAGCATGTCCTCAACTAATTCAGAGTAGTTATCTGCCTTATGTTTTCCAAGAAAGTTTTTGACAAATAAAATAAACGAAGTTCTGGCACAAAAGTCAATGTTGTCCATTGAATCTATGAAATGTGGATCGTTTATAAGCTGCCTTATCTTGGGACTATCGGAAATTCCTGCTTTCAGTTTTTCCGTACTCAGTCCAGGGAATGTACGTGATAAATAGCCAAAGCACAAACCTTTTGTGCTCACCGCCTTTACAAATTGTTTCATTAAGCCTAGCTTGATATGTAAAGGTGGCAGGATGATTTTGTCTTTGCTTATCAAAGTTTCCTTAATGACATTTTGTTCTCCAACTACCATATCTTTTCTGAGAGGCCACACTTTTCTTATCCAGTGGTCGTGTTTGGCTCTGCTGTCCCAAAGACATAGAAAGCACGGATATTTTCTATTGCCACTTTGCTGACCAATGAAAATGTTCACCATCTTTAGGTCTATACATATCATCCATTGATGTTCTTGATAATTCAGGTTTTCCAAGACTAGAGTGTCTATCTCGTACGTCTCTGTCATACTGGCTGAGTGACGAATTGGAATTGAGCCATATCTGTTGCCGTTGTGTAAAATAATACATTTTAAACTCCGCTGGGATCTATCAATGGATAGGGGCCATTCATTTTGCATGTATGATGATATACACATTTTCCTGAGAAGGCCACTGACACCATTGCAGAACACTAGGTTGTTGTCCTTAGAGAAAAAGGGCAGCAAATCCTTGTCTCTACTACGGTAAAACGTAATGTTGATTCTAGATTGAAGTAAATTCTTTTCATTCAACCTAGGGGCCTGTAATTCTAAAGACTCCTTTGAGAGGTTCAGATCTCAGAAGAGGTCACTCCGTTCATGCTGTTTAAAAGGTGTAGCACTTGATGAAGGTTCTAAGAAATCAATGTCAATTTCCCCACTGCTGTTATATTTTATGTGATCAGACATGCTTGATTCCTCATCCTCTGGTAGCTCCGGTAGGTGGATGAAAGATGGAATGGGTACCTCATTTGAGTGTGGATGCGGTCGTCTTGCTGAATCTAAGTCAGGATATGTCCAATTGCTTTGATTGTTTCGATTGATGCCCTTGAAGTTGATAAGACAAAAAATAACAGTCATCATGGTGGTTTTTAAGTTCTCTCCACACCATCGGTATTCCAAAGTTCAGAGATCTCCTTTTTCCATTTGTTCACTACCGTAAATGGTCGGTGCAAGTTTTGCATACAATATGGGGGGCTTATCTTGGTTTCCAAGCTGAACACCAAAATAACCGAGATATGCCCTTTTCGCAAACTCAGAAATTGGTTTCCAACTTTCTTTAAGGGTGTACTTGCCACGAATAGTCATCTGGATGATTCAAGTAAATTCCTCGTGGGGAATCCATGGCGTCTACTCAATCTGCAAACAAAATTAGATCACATTCTATTATCTGGTTGTATAGTTTTTCACAAACTCCGAATTAGACTAACAGACACTGTCTTTGCACTAATAAAATAGCAATATGCACTGACTTTCAGCACATAAAATAACAATATTGTTGCACATCAGGGCATAGCGTTGGTATACCATATCTCCAAAACTAGAGTTGTTAGGGCAAAACTGATGCCTTTTTTGGAATCAGCGCCATAAATATACCCAAGAATATGTCTAACGTCCGAGGCACTGGAATTTTTTTTTGTTGGGATGTGTATTCAAAACAAATTTTTTTCGATGATGGTAAGCAAAATTTTATGTTCTAAGGAAATACTCTAAAACGCAGTAACACTGGATATATTTCCTTCACACAAATACCTTCTTGATCTAATTCTTAAGAAAGCTTACCGTACAAAAGAAATTTTTGTTCTATAAAAATTAGAACATTGCATATTATTTTTTTAATAATTTAAGATTTGGAACATTTTAGAGTAGTTTTACAAAACTTAAAAATTTCTATATCGTTTAGAATTTGTCAAAAATTTAAGACATTGGAAAATTTTATATCACTTTTTCAAGAATTACAAATCGAGATATATTTTTTTCACAAAATGTAATTCTGATATTTTTTGCTAGATGTTTATCGTCATTAACAGCAACATGGACAAAAACTATTATTATTCCCTTGCTGAATGGAGATATACTTTGTCTCTTCCAGAACTTTCGGTTTTGAGATATTCTCATCCATATCCTCCCAACAATCTTTAATCTATTCATTTAGCTTCATTATAGTTTTTGCGCGATTTCCTTGGAATACAATGTAGTTGCCTTACTGTGATAGGTTCCAAAATATATATGACAAGCAAATTGTTGATTGATGAAACTTACTCTGATGTGATTAACTCTCGCGAACTCCCTAACACATTAGTTTCATTCTCTATCTTTCTTAGATATAAGTACGTAAATCTTGTGCAGAAAGAAATCCCAAAATTTCGTACCGCATTAATGAAACAACTCCTATAATCCTAAGCGCACGAATGTCTACAAATTACGAACTCTCTTTGAAATACGCAAATTATAAACAGTCCAAAAAGGCTCTGTACCTAATTCAAATTTTCCTCTAAAAAGGAGGATGCAACTATATCAAAAGCAAGATAAATTCAAATACCAGGGCCCAAAGAAATGAAAAGTATTTCACTCCCTCACAAAATGTTTTGGTTCAGACAGCAACTATTAAGGAAGAGTAATGTTCCTCTTCCTTTTAAATTTCACATAGTACTAGTGTAATATACTTAATTTTTAAAACATAAAGTCTCACTTTGTGCAATTTTACCATTCATTTTTCAAATATTTGCTAGATCAGAAAAATTTGTCAAATATATACAATAAATATATACTCTTACGTTTCAAACAGTCGGAAGTATTTGCATACTCAGTTATGTTCCGATTATATTTCCAATGTTCCTTATTTTTTTACTTTCGCAACACAAATCACATTTATTTAGTTTCCAAAAGTGCTACCCATAAGTATTTTTGTCTCAGTGTGATTTCATTTGATAGATAAACATTTTATACAATTGCACCAAATTTAAACGTGGAAACTGGAAACTTAGGACACTGAAATTTTGTGAGGCAAATAATTCTGCTTTTCAATAAAGCATGACAGAGTTCGTTTATCTGTATTACTGGATAAATAATGCATTTCTTATGCCGGAAATTGCAGTTCACCGATTACAGATTTCACATAACCTTGAAATCGAGTTTTAATATTTGACTGCATTCAAACTCCCAATATAACCACCAAAAAATTCGCACCAAGTAATTATTTAATCGTCGTTCTTTACATTCAAAACAGAGTAATTTCAGCCTACTTTTCCAGCCTATATTTTTACATCCATATTTGTATTCAAATGACACTTTCCATTTATATTTTCTAATGGCAAAGCAGTTAGACAACACCTCTGTTAAATTGTAAAAATAGGAAAGCGAACACCATGTTCACTAACGACGACACCAAGGCTATAGCATGTGCAGAATAAGTTACATCCCAGGAAGAGAAAGACAGTTATGTTTTAAATCATAAAGCCGCGGGGAAAACGCAGTTATGATTGCCGCTTGTCCTAAAATTTTGATTTGCACATGAAAACATTTTAACAAAACTCTGGCAGAATTTCGGATGATTTAAAAGGTGTTGAGAGAAAATGCATGTTTAGAAATAATAACTAATACGTCTTAACAATGCTGCGCGGGAAACTTTTTTGCCCCCGTATGTGTTGCCAGAAGCGAAACACGATTACAGTTCTGTTTTCCTGTTATATTAAAAACACAATTCTGAGTGACAGGTGAAACAAAACGAAATGCCTAAGCAGTGCGACATTTTTTGCTTTTTGGAAAGTAAGGAAGTAGAGCAAACAATTGTAACACAATTCACAGCACATACTAAATAACCCTTTTTTCGTTAAAAAAACAACAAACACTCAGTTTGAGCATCCTACTATGAAAAACAACCAACTGATTTCCTGTTTTTTTACACTAAAAGTGGTTTTATGTAATGGGAATTTAGTAGTGATCCGAACGCCGAAACAATTTTTTGTTTATTTAAAATCACTAAAGTATTACTTTCGCTAATAAAAAAAACAGTCTCAGAGTAAACGAAAAGTAACTGTACCTTCAAAGAGAATAATAAAAAATAAACCCAAATTTATATTGTAATTTCAATAATATGGTTAGACATTTAAATTTGACTTCGTTTCTTATTCGAAGAACATTGTAAATATTGGTTTTAACTTATGTATAATGCAAAGGATTTAGGGAATTATTCAGTCCATGTCTTGTCTATAGCATATTTTATTTCGAAGAATTTAGATTTTTCTTTCAGTTTGCATAGATATAATACAAATACGTTACGGTAATTTCACTCAGTATTTTTCTGAAATAATGCGATTGAATAAATGTTTGATTGTTTTCTACTATGTTAGAAGGCCAAAAAAAAAACTTCTGTTTTTATGCCTTTCGTTAGGCCATATACTGATAAGTAGTTTTTGTTGTACATTAATTGAGAATGCAATTTATTCCTATTTGTAAAATAGATATATTCTTGCATAGACCTCAAACTATTCTTCTTGGCTTTTATTTCAGTCTCTTTACACTAATTTATAATGTTGAAACATGGTTCAAAAACAAGCTTAGAGGCTAAACAGGTACACACGTATCTGGTAACGATGACAAATATCTCACAGAAATGAATGATAAACCCAACATTTTTGTGATTATAATAGAATAGAAAGTGCCAGGCAGCGATGAGGTATTACGTAATATTTTTTTTTCATTGTTGAAAAAGAAATTCCAATAATTCCAGATATCCCAATTATTGACGTAATATTCCTACACTTTATTATTTACACATAATAAAGCAAATGTAAAGAAGATAAGCATCATAATTAAGATAGATTAGAAAGCATTGAAAATAATTTAGGCAATGAAAGATAAAATAGATAAGAAAGCATTGAATGGTCAGAAAGGTTAGAAAGTTATGCAAGCAATGTAATACCAGACACAAAACGGTTCCTATGGCCCTGAAATATCGAAATACTGAAATGCTGTAATACAATAGACAAAATCCAATTTGGAGGGACTACGATTTCCACCGAAGATTCCGTTGTGCTCATGCCGCAAAATCAAGCTCCTTTCGCACCGGAAATCTGGAACGTCTCCCCTACTCTACTAAATACCGTGATTCCCAAAGTTAATTGGAAATTACATACGCCGTACCACATTCCCAATGAGTAGGCTTCTCTGTATAACTTCACAGATAAACAGTGATGTATGTAGCAGTTTTGCAGATGTACATGGGAGATTTTCTGGGAATAGCTGTCTGATCGATAAAGATACGTAGCAGATGAGTTCAACTGGTACCTATCCGGATTTTGACGACTGAAGCGCCCCTGGTGTATACGAAAGAAAGTGTTCAGAAAGAAATTTCCCAATTGTAGATACTTCTTCCTCAGGTAGAAAATCTAACGCCGAACCCAATAAGGAATCATTTTGAAAACAAACCCAGCACCCTCCCCCTCCCACCGTTGCTGCGGGGTTTAAAAAGACCGAAATATAACAGAAAAAGTCCCATTTTCGGTGTGTCTTTCTTTTAAAAATCTGCAGACTGGAATACTGACAGTCACGAAACGACCGTAAAGACACGGGCGAGGAATCACGTAACTAAAAAATAAAACTTACAAAATAATAATCATATGACAATACCATCTTTGCAAACGTTTACCCAGATCAATTTAGGAAATATAGAAATAACATCAAAACATAAATTCTACCTTGTCAGGCACGATATTTATAGCACAACCAGGGAAACAGTCAGTGGCAAATATTCGGGGAGTGCTAGGTGTTCGGAGAACACCCACACAGATTCGCAATTTAATTAACACATATTATGGATATTACATTTTCGGGTTTATTTCTAATAAAACTCCCCAAACTTTTTCTTAAGGCTTCGAGTGTTGGCTAAAATTTATTCCCCCGCATGAAGTTTCATTAAGATTAGGCGGTTCGTTCAGTGATCATATCACATTTTGCTAAGAGGTGGTTTCGCGACATGAAATCAGATGATATCCAATCAACTGTGGTAAAAGAACTCCCTAAACGGCGCTGCAGGTCACGTTTTTATTTCGCTGTGGTTTTAAATATTACAGTTGATCACCTAGGGTGTGCTAGCTAAATAGAGCACCGTTGCAATGACATGGAGAAACGCCTTCAAATGTTTCATATGAATTGCCCTTATAATATATTTTTGGATAAAAAAACTCACCAAAGTTTGTCCTAAGCTTCGCGTGGTAGGTAAAATTGTTTCCCTTATACAATGTTTTCGTAAGTTGGGAAAGTTCTCTGCATCGTTGAGTAAACAAACTATAGTAAATAATATTCGCATCCATAGGTGAGCTGACACCCGAGGCGTGTAAAACAACAGGGATACAAAGCTCTCCAGATGGCTCTGCAGTTCATGTTTTTATTTCCTTGTGGTTTCAACCTAGAGCGTTCCATGATGTGCGGGCTTTAAAAAGCGCTACAGCTCATACGTGTGCGTTTGGAATCGCGTGGATCATAAATACAATTAAATGTTCTGCTACGATTCGCAGTTATTCTTTCTTTCTGTCGCAGTGCGAGTAGATGTATTTATGAGCACAGATTTAAAAGAGAATTTTAATTTTTGCTATCCATATACGATGGGATAACAGAAATACATATTTTTTATTAAACGACCGTTAAATTAAAAAAAAAGCTTTCGTATGTTAAAAATCAATGCGTGAATTTTTCAGCTCGGGTTATATTTTAAAATGTTTATGTTCTTTTCCCTCGTACTGTGCACACCCAACCTACATGGGCACGCAACGCTATTGGAAACAGAATAGTGTAAAGTATATTTCGTACCATACATTTTCATTAAAAGTAAGGTGCAAACCAAAGAAAGTCATACTAATAAGGTATAAAGGATGTTTTACCTGAATGCATTTAAGTTAAGCAATTTGCGAAATATAATAAATCATAGGCGTAATTATGAGTAATAATTAAGAAGCCTGAATCAATGACAGCATTTAAGCGTGGAACACCGCCTTGACGCCGTGCCTATATATGGGGAAATTTTATAAAAATAAATGGTTGATTACACACGGAAATATGCAATCATTTTCAGTCCTTCAAG
The DNA here is from genome assembly GCA_039090855.1 of Macrothele yani. Classification (NCBI taxonomy): domain Eukaryota; kingdom Metazoa; phylum Arthropoda; class Arachnida; order Araneae; family Macrothelidae; genus Macrothele; species Macrothele yani. The sequence continues at coordinate 57,877,797 of CM077021.1, forward strand.
CTTAGGAATGGAGAATCGCCTTGGATGAGAGGTAAATGCTATTTCCTTTTACGGTGATCGGGCAAGACATCATTTATCGCTCGTAGAAGTCTAGCTGATGCTTTCGATCAGACAGCTAAATCTTACCAATTTTTTTAATTACTCCATAAATATAAACATTATAGATAGGAAAAAGAGCAACCGCTGACAGATAATTGTACGCGTTTAAACCCTTTATATTTATTGAGCTGATTATAAAGGTATTTCCATTCCACAGTTTCTCGCGTAAGTGAAGATGTCGCTAGTCTGATTGCTGTGGGAATACGTTTCCAAAAAAATTGGTACATCAGGAAATATTGTAGATTGAATATGTCAGTGTGTTTCAATTAATATGTAAGGAAATTGAAAAATTTTCATAGTAGAGATAAAAGTACAATTTGACATTTAATAAAAAACGCTGTGACGATATGCACCGTCATTAAATAAAACGCAATTTTATTACTTAATATATGCATGAAGAAATAATCTCAGTTTTCGTTATATTAGATGAAAATGTCTAAGAATAATGGCGGACAACATTTTGTGTCCCATGTGCCCCTACATTTATACTTGCAAAGGAGTGTATTTCACATAAAATGTTGCCCAAAACGAAGTATGTTTTCAAAACTGCAAATATATATGTATATATATGTGCACCCAAATTAAGGTAGGATTTTCATTAAATGACTTTTATCATGTATTGTATTTTCTTGTGTGAAGCGTTATTAGCAGTATAAAAAAATAAGAATTACGCCGCACGTTAACACTAACAGCATTTTTATCAGTAAATGGCAATGGCCGAGATACCTGATCTTTAACAAATAAGCATTATGTCTTACAAATATTAATTGTAATTAATGATTAAAACTTTCAAAATTCGTTTATGATAACATATATGCTACTGCAAGATTTAAGATAAATCTCAACCGCTTTTAGTTTATTATGAGAACAAAAAAAATTTAATTATCAGATTCCAAAAACTTCGAAGACTGTTGGACTGAAGAAAAATTTAGCATTTCGCCTTTTAAAAAGGCATAGATCATTAAGGGGATTTAGCCTGAAAACACCAGAGCCGATATCCCCACATGCGGTGCAGGAGCATTACACAGGTTAAACAAATTCGGAAAAGTTCAAGAACGGTCGCGTGCTGCCTGCGTCCCAATCAGGTGGTTCATCTACGCCGCAGATGTTCCCACTGCAGATACGTTCATTTATGTGGTTGGATGCGGTAAGATAAGTTGGGACACAAAGAAAACAAAATTACTCCTAGAAGAATACCGCGGACTTTTTAAGATTTGTAGGACCCGAACTATATTGACTTCTCGGCAAAGGAAGGACCAAAAACATGAATGCAATACAGTTTGATTTCAGCTGGTATGCTAACCCGAAGATTTGTATCAGATCTTGAATTGAGCGAACTTACCTGCCTCAGAAGGTCCCGAAATACCTCTTTACTCATACGTGTAAAATTTCTGAATTGACAAGGGTCATCAACAAGAAGTTTATTTGAAAAATAATTGCGAGATACATTACTATTTAGAAAAAGCACAAAGTCGTGCCACGAGTAAGTTTTAGCTAACATCTTGCAAGATATTCACTAGCTATGAATGAAATCATAATGTCCTTTCACCCAAAAAAGGGTTTCCATTGTTATTGAGTGTTAGGGAAGAACTTTCTTAGAGACTTTCGTTCAATATCAAAGTACAGTATGCAGATCAAAGGTAGTTGTCACAAAACGTCGGTATGGAGTTTTTCCGCAGTCCAATACTTGGCAAGGAAAGAAAAATAAATTGTTCTTCGGGATGATATGCGAAATCATTCTACACTTTATGTTTAGGTCTGTAATAGACATATCTACCGCCACGCTTCTTTCTTCTCATGCATTGATAATCTGAGAAATCATATTTATTGTCTCATACACTAGACTTAAAATTTAAATTTTTGGATTTTCAGAACTATGTTGCCATTAATATTTTAAATCTTCACTGGAAACTGCCGGTTTTACTCCTGCGTAACAATCATGCTTCAGGAGAGCTCTTTTGCTTAACATATTTTTAAACACACGATTTGCAGTCAAGTAGCAATTATTGTTTGGTTCTGCTAATCCAGTTATTTCAAGAGATTAATCGAAGAGATGCTTTGAATTACCAGGAACGCATTGTATGATATGAAAGTTGTAGTTCTAATTCCGACCGTACGTATAAAATACATAAGATGTTGTTTCGCAAAACATACTGGAATAATGGTGGGACTATTTAAAGGCGCATTTAAATTATAAATCAGAAGAGTTAAGGCCCTGCAATAAAAAGGTCAATCCTATTATTCGATATTTATCAGCGACTCGACCTTCAGAATTTGTAAGCTGACATATGTACATCAGTTCTTCAAAAATATGCACTGTTTAAAAATTTGCTTGTAAGAATGTAATCTGGCACCTCGAATTACAGTGAGAATGTGGAAACCCCAGCTTGACGATTTTAAGGTAATTGTTTAAACCTGCTAAATATATAAAGGTTTCATTAATAAATGGAGACACGGGCTGTTAGACGAAATTTCATTGTATTACCAGAAAATGGAGAGACTGCCTTTAAAATATTGAGCATTGCTGATGAGATTTCCTGAAGGGTTTCGTAGATTAAATATGACAAGTGCTCACACTGATGGACGTAACACTATGTGTTAAATATTTAGACGGTGCGATAAAGCATTGCTGTAAATATTCCTTGATGCCTGGATTATAAACAATTCAGAAGATTTGCTTCTGGCTGCCAGAACTTCACATCGTATTGTTCATTCATTTAAGTACATTCATACCTTGGAGCGGTTTTCTTAACGAAATTTAAGCATAACATCCTTCTACATGCAGTTGAAATCATAAATATATTTAACATTTCGTATTGTTGGATATTACTCACTTAAACTCTCTCATTTAAAAAAGTTTTCTTCCTGATGAATACACCAGTTTATCACTCAAAGAAGATCGACACGAAGAAAATAAAGTACAGCTATGCCTCTGGAAATTGTTCAAATTCTTGAAATGTTTCGGCAAAATTGGACGAAGTGCGAAACTGGAATTCTTGAATATTTGTTAACTTTTAGGTAATTTGAAAATAAAATAGAATTATTGTTAATTTGTCATTTTTTGGAAAAATAAATTACGCAGATAATACAAATTTATTAAACCAGCGGTAAATTTACCTGCTTTAACACGTAAATTTCTCTTTCCGCTTGGACTTACATACGGTAGGGGCCTGGTGTACTTACCTGCACCTGACCCAGAAGAATTTGCATCAATCAGAACAGTATGATCGATGATATTGATGAGGCATTACTACTTTATTGGAATAATAGGGTTCAAGTGAAAAACTTAACCCACTCCTAAAAATTACATGTTTGCTGATTCTGATACTATTTTGTTATTTACCAGCGCTTTCGGTAAAAAAACAACTTACTTTTGTCTTTTGTTGCTTTTTCTAATATAAGTACCGGAGTATTTGTTTTCGGTGGCTTGTTTTGGTTTCCACTTGATCTGTATCATTTTCCCTTGCTTTACACGAATTGAATTTTTTAATAAAATAATCACCTTTTCCTTTTGTACCAAATAAAACTTTGTCTTTTCTGTTATTAATTTTAATTTCTCTTTTATTATTTCACGGGAAAAATTTAAGGTAATTCAAATATTACTGACTTTCAAAATCCTCTTCATAAATTTTGGTTCATGTTTGTTCTCTACGCTATTCATTCTTAAATAATAAACAAAACATCGCTTTTTCCAGGTTTTAGCAACACATAGCAACCAAAAAATTGTTATTCAGCGATTGTTGGGATATCGAATCCCAGACCCTCGATATCTAGCCGAGCGCGTAAGGCGTACAAAAACAACAATCAACGGCGCGATGTGTGTTTTCTGTCAGCTTCTAACATCATAAATCCGTAAGATGGGCTCAGCTACTGAGACGTCTCCATTTGGTGGGGATTAACTTGGACTTTTGTTGGAAAAAACACACATAGCGCCGTGGATTGTTGGCCACCGTGCTGTAAGGCTAACGCGCTTGGCTAGATATCGAGAGATCCGGGATTCGACTCCCCAGCAGGGGCCGAATAAAAAGTTTCGGTTGCGGGGTCTTGCTGAAACGTGTAAAGAGTGATGCCTTTGTTTATTCACTGACGCCACGTATTTTGAGGCTTTTCAGTTTCTATTCATTCTTTTTTGAGGTATTGAACTAAATTTAACATTTATGCTGTTCGCTGTTACTGGAAAAATTTATTTTTTTTGTGTAAAAATGTTTTTGTTAATGTTATTTCTTTTTGGCAGAATAATTATGTGGTTTAATTTATTAAAAATACATTTCTCTTCTTGGTTTTCTGTTAAGTAATTTTACGTGACATCAAATGTGTACACTTTCAGCTGTTTTCTAAGTTTTTTGCTTTAATTTATTTTAATGACGTTTGGAACTATTTATTTTATTATTCCTCTTTTCTCAATCAAGTAGCATATTCTTTAACATTGCATTAAGTAATTTTCATACACCCTCATTCACCTGTGTTCTGAGTTACCATTTTTATTTGTCGCATAAAAATAATTCATGTACTTTTTATTTCGCTATTTAATTGTTTATTAATTTCTCCCTTCTATTCTCTGGTACACTGCTCTGTTTACGGATTATTAATACCTGAAAACTTTAAGAAGCTTCGCTAATCTTTACTCTTACCCACTTGCGTTGTCAATACAGCTTCACGCGCAAGCACACTGTTTCCGTTTGCATTGAAATTTTATAAATTTTAATTTCACTTTCTTTCTTCTCCCCATTTGTTGTACGGAGATATATCTCAGTACTTGTTTTTCCATATGGCTATACAACATAAGTAGTTGAAAGATGTGCTACTAAATGCTTAAGGGATTCGTCGGACGGATAGGCAGCTTGCTTACCTGAAAGTTAAACATCCCATGTAGCACATGTCGACTTCAGTACTACAAATGCCAATCGAGTCTTGGGCATACTTAAATGCGAATTGCTAAATTTTTCAAGTAAAACAAAGACCACCCAAAACATAAGTTACCGCTTTTGAATATAAATATTTTTTTTTCAAATATTAAACTACAAAAAAATGTATAACGCTAGTTTTGGATATAAATCCTACTTAATAAAGTTTATTACTGGAGAGAAGTATTCATATTCACAAAATTTGTGAAAGTATTCCTCCATGAGAACAAGTGATACTGTTTGGAAAGAGATGTGAAGTTTAATGTAGTAGCAAGGGGACCGGAGGACAAGTAAACAATCGGGTTTTAAATTCGTTTGGAAATGTCCATTCCTGATAACGTCAATATGCCAAAATTTCGAACGACACGAAATGATCTACAACTCTTGAAAGTTTGGAATCTTTATTGCACTCAAGATCTTACTACAGCGAAATATATTGGAAGACCGCATTTCCTTAAAATATGTTATGAGCTCATTACGTTTGAGTAAAAGGCAGGCAAACACTTTTTTCTAGAAATAATGTTGGTAATAAAAGTTACACGAATAATTGTCTCCAAAATTTAAGTCGCAATGGAAACTGCAATTATTTGCGCGTAAGTTTTTGTACTTTTCTGAAATACGATACATTTGCTAAATACAGGATTGAATTTCATTATTAAAATGTTAGTTTTTCAGAGGAAATAAATGTATTTCGGCAGGAGAAGTTAGTTACAAAATGAACTTCTTGTTTAAGTGTTTCTGCATCTATGTGGTAAATTAATTGTTGTTATTCTTTATGTAAAATGAATACTTTGAAATCGAGCTTTTTATTAATATTCATAACATTTCTTTTACGTTCCGTTTTGCACATCCACGTGAGGTTTGGCGTTCGAAACAGATTGTCTTTCATGGTTCACACGATTTTTATGCAGAAATTCGTTGGAAAACTTCAGCTGAAGTATGTACATAGTTCTGTACTCGCACAAGTATCTGATATCAGCTTTCATTACGTCTCAGTTAATCATAAAATGATGCAAACACAATCAAACCAAAGTCATTCAATGAAGAGCCTACACTTTCTTATGAGACAGTAAAAGTTAGAGCGTTACCAAAGCTTTTGTTCATCATATTATCAAGGGACTAGCACGAAAGCAAAATTTACAAATAGGTGTTTGAGTTTCCACGAAGATTTCGAAATATACTCGGAAGATTGTGAAAATATTTCTTTAAAAATGGGCAAATAGCAAATAACCGCTAAAAAACCAGGATAATTAAAAACGAGGTTTTCAAACCCAACCATGTGCCCTCGCTTTCGTTGCTAAAATCTCCAGATAATACGTTCTTATCTAAAACTTGTTATCTCCAGATGCGGCGACAACCAACATACAGTCAAGAAAAGATCAAAATGTGAAAGAAAAGACTGCTGCATATCTACTTTTTGCTTGACAACCTATGAAACCACTTACTTTGCAAAGTCGCACGCTGTCTTTTCAATCCAGTTTCCGAGGACACAAAGATATTTTCTAGAGAGCTGAGAAGATCGATATAAAAGTTATCAAATATTGTTTCTATATCAGATACAGTAGAATATGCAGTATTGTGGGTAAGAAATAATACACGATCGAATGTGCACGCAATATATCACTTAATGCGCATGGTGCGATATTCTATACAACAATGTCATATCTATGCAACAAAAATGACTTTTTATAGGTTGTAACTGACTTTTAGTAAGGTGTGTGTTTCCCTTCAAAGGTGCAAACCTGTGTGATCTGGAACTGATTATGTCCTCGAAAACGTTTTCGGGTATCCTCGCCACTCCTCTATGAAATATGTCTTGCCTTCACAAACAGAAATGTAATGCGTGGGCCAAGTGCGTCTTAGGCATGATTATTATTTTTTTCAATATAAGAAATTTAAGCTATTTCGCAAATCCGTTTCTTCAAAACTGTTTTTTGTCCTAATTTTTTATAGCTGTAATTTTTCTAATACGATATTAAATGAGAAAAAAGGTCTCAAATGAGGTTCTTGTATTCTCTTTTTTCTTCAAATTTTTGAAGTTCACAATGCATTGCGCAGCGGAAGGTTCCAAAACTTTTCAAAATGGGGGTCTGAAATGTTAGCCTTTGCCTAATCTGCAACTCGCTTCAAACTCAAACGTGACAGCGTTTGCAGTTCATCCTTACTTTACTTGACTTCCATACGTACAAAGTATTTCAAGTGCAGATTATACAGTTTCTTGTTGAGCCCGAAATATTCACCCTCCTTCAAAATCCAAACCTTTCTGATTAACTTCTGATTCCTTTATTTTTTTCGAGTCTATATCCAATTAATTATCGAGGGAAAAGGTACCCTATTGTCAGATTCAACCGAAACTAACATATTTACGCACCTCGACGTGTGTTCAGTTATTACCATGTTTCTAATTACCACAACGAAGTGAGGATGACAAGAAAAAATGCAGAAAAATGAAGTAACACAACCACAGTCTCACTGTAAACGTCTTTATTTATTCACTATCCCAATTATAATTTCCTCGATTCGGTTCGTTTTCTATTATTTTGTTTTTCAAATTTCTTTGCGCAACAGAACTGCAAGTTACCATATTTTGGCGATCGTGGAAAGAAAAAAGAAAATATAGCACAATGCAAATTAGAATATGATAATTTAGCACCTATAAATTTACTCGTGCTTCATCAAAAATATTTCATCGAGGCTTCCGCTTACTCGCGAAACTTGGAATTCATCGATCTCCTGAAGGTACGGTTCAAAGTTAATGGGAAATGTAGAAAATATAGGAAGATAAACAACAATGTTTCCACACACCACTCTTCAGCACAGAAAGCAAAATTTCTCCTTAGCAACTGATACCAACATGCTATCGATAGAACAATAAATAATTATCGATTGGTTTTCTAAATTTCGGAAACTATCGATAGCTTTCTAGCTCTATACGTCGTTTAAACGTAAGACATATGTGCTTATAGGATTAGTAACACTGACACTGAAGCCTATTAAAAGAAGGCGAGACTCAAATTTTTTATTTGATTCCTATCCATACAACCAATCTATATTATATGTGGCTTATTCAACACATATTTAACAATTTCTTTTTTGTCTGATGATATTTAATAATAACATGCCAATCAGCGAACCTGACATGCGCCATCGCTTGTTCTTGGCTCTGTCTGAATATCTAAGCTATAAAAAATGGAATATTTTAAGTATTGTTATATATTAGAAAAAGTAATGCTTAGGGAACTTTTGTAAACGTCTCCTGTGCCACAGAACACATATGACATCATTCTTTGCTGAGTAATTTGGTATTATGCTTCATACTTTCTGTTGATAATGTTAATTTCCAGCTCTATGCGTCGTAATCAACGTAAAGACCATGGAATAGAAATGGGCGGGATATATTACTAGAATAACTGACTCCCATTAAAAAACTGCACTGATCAAAGGCCATTGGGCTGAAAACGAGGAACACCATAACTAAGCAGACAACGCCTTTTGAGCGGACAACGAGATATAATATATTATAAATACTACGCATTTATGGAGTTCTATAACATACTTTATAAATACTATTTATGGAGTTCTGTTGCACGTTCAGTATGTGTATACTATTTGGAGGAAAAAGTAAAATCACTGTGATGTTTACAAAATTAACGGGCAGACGTTATGTAAAAGATGAACATATTCCGGCACTGAACAAAATCCTTCGGGCACACTGCGACATCTATCCGATACGAAACAAACATTCGATAAAACGTGTCACCGTAGAACTGTTCCTTCACCATAGATGGTGCTACATTCGCGGTCGGAAACAGCCCTTAACCGGAAGCAGTACACATAGTCGTACCATTGAGCTCACGTACAGGTCATGCAGTTTGAACACAAACTTAAATTTTTCGGGTTAGCCACCCTCACAAAATTAAAAATTGGTACAGCGGGCGAAGCCATATGCTCCAAAATGGCTTGTCCAAATTGGGTAGCTGTTATCCCGGGATGGGAAGCAAGCATAGAGTTTTCCTTCGTATAATGAGGTTTGCTAAGATACATAGTCTTAAGGAGCAAAGTTTGTCCAAAAAGTACGAAAAATGTTCAGCACAATCAAAAGAATAGTAGAAATAATACTTACTAACCTTCTTCGGGAGTAATCCAATAATATGGCACACACAAACACTTCACAACACAAAACGTGGCAACCATGTGCACCGCTATAGGCTCAGTCCCAGAATACCCCAGTCGGAATCTCTAGGCCTGCAGCGGAGCAAGGTCCTCCAAAAAAAGTAGAAAGAATTGGGGGAAAAGCGTAGCAAATCCAAATGGGAGTTCCCTAGAATCCAGAGAGCCGCACCTGGCTGGGCGGCCAGACACGGGAGGAATATTTCCACCCGTTTGTAATCCGACTACGCCTTGCCGGAAGTCTACTGATAACAGATGCCCATCCTTTGAAAGTGCTTTATAGAGCATGAAGTCTAAAGTTCACATTTTTCTTACATTTATTATATTTTTTAAATTAGATACTGACTTTTCTTAATATTTCCATATCATCGTGTTTTTGTGATGACATAGATTGGATGCCTGAAGCTCATACCTGAACATAATATAAATATGGAAACAAAGGCAAAGGATAAGTATCGTACTTATTTTCCTAAACTTTAGATGTGTTTATTCATGGTATGATTTATTGTCTACTACAAAACAATCTTCAAGTCGAAAATGCTCAGTACTACTTCTTCTTTATTGAATCGACCCATAACTGTTCAACCATTGGAAAAGAACGTGTTTTCGAGCATCTCTCTGGAAATTCACTCTCATCTACCACCTTAGAAGTAATTGTGATTAACTGTCTTTTAGAATTGGGCTTACACTTATTTTTGTTGGGAACAAAGCTATGACAAGGTATCTAACATGTCGGGTCCCATTTCAGGACTCCAACCCGTAATTAAAAAGCACAATTCACTGGCTGAACATGCTTCCTTTTCTGCGCACTTATTAAATCTCGTTGGATCTGCTGTTCAGGAATTTTAAAATGTTTCTCAGCTTTAGAGAATATCATCATCATCATCATTGTCAACCATTATCAATCCACTGCTGGACGAAGGTCTCCCCAAGTTTCCTCCACAACGGTCTGTCTTGTGCCAGTCTCCTCCATGTCACCCCTGCATACTTTCGAATTTCATCCACCCATCTCCCATGTGGCCTTCTTCTGGGTCTTTTCCTGTCCCTTGGAATCCAATCTAAAATTTCGGCTGTCCATCGATGATCTGTCCTTCTGGCAGTATGTCCAGCCCATTGCCATTTCAGGGATTTAACTCTGATCATGATGTCTTCCACTCTTGTCATTTTTCGGATCCACGAGTTCCTCTTCTTATCTCTCCTGGTTACACCAAGTATGCACCTCTCCATGCTCCTTTGAGTTGTCTGCAGCCTTTGTATGTCTCTTTTAGTTAAGGTCCACGTCTCTGCACCATACGTAAGCACTGGAAGGATGCATTGATCAAACACTTTTCTTTTAAGACATAATGGCATATTGCTCTTGAAAATTATGCTGTTTCTTCCAAAAGCTCTCCAGGCAAGTTTTGTACGCCGATTAATTTCTCCATCAATGTGACCCTCACTTGATATCTGCTGTCCAAGATAAACGTACGTGTCGGTTATCTCCAGCTTTTCTCCATCAATCGATAAATCTTCATTTCTTGTAAAAGCATTGAACATCACTTTTGTCTTCTGAAAGTTCATTTTTTAATCCCACTTCTTTACTCTTATCAGCAAGTTCCTGGATCATACTCTGCAGCTCTGATGGGCTAGTTGCAAAAATGACTACGTCATCAGCAAAACGAAGGTATGTTAGATAATCTCCATTAATCTTTATCCCCTTGTTTTCCCAGCTCAGTGACTGAAAAACACCCTCCAATGTGGCATTACAGAGCTTCGGAGATATGGTGTCACCTTGTCTCACTCCCTTTCCAATTTTTATGTGTGTTGTATTTTCAAACAGCCTAATCTTTGCACTTGCATTTTCATAGATGTTATTAATAATATTAATGTATGCATCTTCAATATCGCAGGTTTTCAGAGCCATTGTAACTGCTGATGGTTTCACCGAATCAAAGGCTTTTTCATAATCGATAAAAGCCATGCACAATGGAAGTTCATATTCCCTCGCTCTTTCAATTAGTTCTCTCAGCACATGGATATGATCTATTGTGCTGTAGCCACTCCTGAATCCAGCTTGTTCTCTCGGTTGAGCCATGTCCAGTGTTACCTTCAAGCGGTGTGAAAGAACTTTAGTGAAGATTTTATAAACTACTGATAGGAGGCTGATAGGTCTGTAGTTTCCGAGATCCTCAATGTCATCTTTCTTATATAGCAGGATCATTGTAGCGGTGTTCCAATCCTCAGGAATCTTTCCTTCATTAAGGCATCGAGTGAAAATTTGGGCGAGTACTGTTTCGATTTCTCCACTTGCTTCTTGTATGATGTCTACAGTAATTCCATCTTCTCCTGGAGCTTTTCCCCGCTTCATGTTCTTGATTGCATGTGCAACTTCTGCTGGAAGGACTGGAGGAACTCTGGTACTGGTATCTTTCATGATTTCTGGAGTGCATGTATCATCCCTTTCATATAATTTGGAGTAGAAATCTTTCACTCTTGTCAAAAGTTTCGCCTCTATTTCTTGTTACAGAACCATCTTCTTTTCTCAGTGCCAAAATCTGTTTTCTTCCCTTACTGAGATGTCCCTTTGCTATCTTTAGGCTTTGGTTGTTTTCAATTGCTTTCCTCACTAGTTCACAGTTGAATTTTCTTACGTCTTCAGTGATACTTTTTCGTACTGTCTTGCATAGCTCTATATATTCCACTTTGGAAGTCACATCTTCTTTAGTTGTCCTCATCTCTCTTCTTTTTTGCATCAACATTTTGGTTTTTCCTGGTAATTTATTTACATGCAACTTGTTCTTAGACCCAGCTAATTTTGTTGCTGTTTCCATAAGAGCTTTGGTTACTTTTCTGTTAACTTCAGAGATGTCCACTTCTTCCGATGTTAGGCCTTCTAAAGCAGAGAACCTGTTCGTCAGTTCCAACTTGAAGGTATTATGGTGTTTTTTAAGGTTGGTTATGTCAATAGATTTTGTTTGTCTTATGAGCTTGCCACGTTCAAGTTTAGTGTTGAGGTGCATCTTACATCTCACCAATGTATGGTCACTACCTGTGTTGAACTTGTTTAGCACACTGCAGTCTTCTATGACGAATTTTTTGTTACACATAATAAAATCAATTTCACTTGTCGTCCCATTTGGATGTCTCCATGTCCATTTCCTGGGTGGCTTTTTCTTGAAGAAGAAGTTCAAGATGAAAAACCCTTCTGCCTCTGCAAACTCAACGAGAGTATTTCCACGCTGGTTTCTGTTGCCGTGACCGAATTTACCTACTGAAGTTTCATTCTGTTGCCGTTGCCCTATTTTTGCATTGAAATCTCCCATAATTATTTTAAAATGCTACTTACCTTTATTATCTAGATGACAAATTTCCTCATAAAATTCTTCAATTTCTTCTTCAGGATGACTTGTGGTGGGTGCATAAGTTTGAATAATCTGAGCCTGGTATCTTCTCGAGAGTTGGATAACGAGTCGTGCAGCTCTGTCAGAGGAACTTTCAACTTCTACAACTTTATCCTTCAGTTTCTTGTTTATTATAAATCCAACACCAATAGTTCTGCCAGTATCTGTCCCACGATAGTAGAAGAGATGTCCACTTTTCAGTTCAATGAGATCTTCTCCTTTTCTCCTTACCTCACTTAGCCCGACGATGTCCCACTTGATCCTTTGTAGTTCCTCTTCTAATTCAAGAAGCCTTGAATCAGAAGATAGGGAGCGTCCGTTATACGTTGCCAAGGTCAGCATCAGATGGCAGCCTAGTCCGGTCCTCCGGGGATTCTTAGCACCCTCTGCCTTCATGTCGCACTGGCCGCTGCCTTCTCCAGGTACATTCCAGCTGCCGGAGACTGAGGGCCAAGATTTAAGTTGTGGAATCATTTTGGAGGGGTTTGGCCATAACTCACCACGCTGGCCAAGCGGGTTGATGAGTGTGGGATAGAATTTCCTCTAATCCCGATGGTATAGTTATACCGCTATTGGCGGTCGTCAGAGCCCCTTTAGTGGGAACAGGATGCACCACGAGAAGGCGGGGTTGATATTTGTCAAGGAGAGGCTGTGATGTTACGCATCACCTGACCTTACATCCCTTAGAGAATATATATATATATATATACTAAAGTGGCCGAAAAATTGGTACAGAGGCGCTTATGCAAAATTCATAACAACATTACCTATGCGCGTACTCGGTTGCGTCCGCCATAAAGCGATAGACATCCTTGCCAGCTGTTAGAGTTGTTCTTGGCATGAGAATGACGAGTAATAACGATTTAAGCGATTTTAAACGCAGTGTTATAGTTGGCGCTCGTGAGATGGGACATAGTATTTCGGAGGTAGAAACGAAGTTCGGATTTCCACGGACTACTATTGCAAGAGTTTACCGTGACTACAAGAATTCCTGCAAAACCTCCAACCTACAATAGCAGTGTGGCCGTAAAAATACATTGGGTGAACGTGACCATCCTCGGCTGTCAAGAATCTTTTCACGTGATAGGCGTGCAACAATCTCGCAGGTATAATCGAAATTCAATGCTGGAGCCTCAACAAACATCAGTGTCCGAACTGTGCAACGTACTCTGCAAGATATGGGCTTTGGGATACGACGCCCAACTCGAGTCCCCTTGATGGGTGCATGACACTGAACTATGCTCCTCGCTTGGGCCCGGCAACACCGGCACTGGACATTTCACGACTGCAAACAAGTAGTCTGGTCAGACGAATCGCGTTTCCAACTGTATCGAGCAGATGGAAGGATTCGTGTGTGGCGCAAACCATAAAACCATGGATCCCGCCGGTCAACAGGGAACTGTACCGACTGGTGGGGGTTCCGTAATGGTATGGAGTGTGTTTAGCTGGACTTCACTGAAACCTCTGGTACGTCTACAAACGTCTGTGACAGGACAACGCTATGTGCGCATCCTTTCTGACGAGGTACACCCGTTCATGTCCTGCATTCATGCTGATGGGTTGGACCTCTTGCAAAAGGACAATGCACCTCCACCCAAGTTTTGGGACGCAGCATTATGGTTAGAGGTGCATTCATCTTAGCTTGGGGTGTTGCCATCCCACCCAAGCCTCAGATGTTAATGTGATAGAACACATTTCGGATGACATGTAACGCGCTATCGAACACAGGAATCCGAGCCCTCGGAATACACCCGAATTGTGGAACACTCTGCAGGAAGTATGGTGTGAATTGCCTACAGCATATTTCCAGAAGCTAGTGGAGTCCATGCCCCGTCGTATGTCTGCAGTCCTGCGCTCCCGTGTGGGACCTACCAAGTAATAGGCTGGTGTACTAGTTTTTCTGGCATTTCAGAGTATATATTCCCGCAGGTATAATATGTTGAAGATGTATTAAAAAAACCACCCATGTAAGAAAATCTTTATCTGAAACTTTTGGGCTGGCAGAGTAGATCGCACAAATCTGTAGTACGAGACTTTAAAGAAATTCTAAACGCTTTACAGGACTTGCTTGAAGATTCTTTTATGAAACCTGCAACCCGGTTGGAAGCTTGATCTCAAGTCTCATATTTTTGAAACTGCTTTCCTTTCTGTTATTCAGAATGATATTTTAGAGAGGGTCAGTAAGTGTAGCAACAATTTACCAAATTAAACCCTCAATCTCGAAACAGTTACCAAACAACTTCAAACATTAGATAGGTTTCTGAGTGAATAAAGTAATGAATTCAAATACATGAAAATTCGGCTTTGTGGATGTGAAACGCCAAAATACGCAGACAGTAGGAAACTTAAAGTGTTTGCCGAAGAAGTGCAAGGTACTGAAGGGGCTCTAGATGAAATAACAAAATTCAGAATTGGAATATTTCTCAAAATCATTGATTCACTGATAACTAACTTGGCAAAAAGGAGGTAAGCGTATGAAGTACCGACAAATTGTTTTGAAGAGTTATCTGTACTAGTATCCGCTAAGGCAGTTGACCAAGATATTATGGAAGCTGCACTGAAAATAACACTGTGCCATCTTGAAGACATTAACAGTGATTTCGAGAATGAGTGCTCTGATTTCAAGATGCACGTTGAACTACAAACATTAACAACGATATCAGAACTATACGGTCACATAAGACATAACAACCCCGAAAATACTTACCCTATCCTAGAGATTATGTTAAGCACTTTACCAGTCACTTACTGTACAACTAAAAAAAACATCAGTTCAGAGGAGCCGACTTTACCACATTATTGGGAGGGGGAGGCGTGAAGAGATCGGACATGCGAGAGCCACGTCTCTCCCGTTGTCAGATGAAAAATTAGAAAAAAATGCGGGGGTTCGCAGAAAGATAAACTGCGAGATTCAACGTATGTTTTAAAACGCACTTGTAATTGCTCGTCAGTAAATGAACAAGGAAATAAAAGTTTTCTTTTGCTGAATATAAATATTTCTAAAAATAAATTTCAGCTTGAGATTTTATAAAAACATCTAGAGGGATTTTGTTTCGAAACGATTATAAAACAAATGAGAAATTAGTTGGGTTACCCAAACAAAGAAAAAGAAGCGCAAAAAATAAATCCATAAATAACGGCAATTGATATTATAAGTTTCTGTATTTTAATTTGCTTTATTTTTATTTACTTTATTTTCGTTCATTTTTCTAAACATTTACCACATTTTTTTTTTCAAGAATATTTGCACCTCACCCTTTTCAGGTTCCAGAGCAAAAATTGCTGGAACCTTAGATTAGTCATATCCGAATCCACTTTCTCTGGTATATTTATGCAATATAAAACAAATGTTGAACTTTCTCTCTTGGCACTTGGCTCAAGGTTTGAGGTATGTCCACTGTATTTCTCTTGTAGGCTGGACAAGGAATTTGCAGGCAACAAAACATGAATGAGAAGTATACAAATAAAATAGATCCAATTGTTGACCCATTTGACACACTCACCCCTCTGTTTCAAATCCAGAACCTCATCTGCACTTTTAACAATGGTGTTTTCACTGACGGCAATTTCTGTATCAGCCACAACCTCTACCATCTCCTAATTATCCTCTGAAAAATGAATTTGCTGAGTGAATTCCTCTTCTATCCCCTCACAAAATTTGTCACACTGCACACTTGAAATATCATCACAAATGAGTTCACTAACTTCCTCAACTACACATAATTCCTCACATTTATCAACTTCTGCAGGTGACTCGACCCTTGAAATACCATCTCCACTCGTACACTCAACTAAATCAACAATTCTGTCCCTTTTTGTTTGACTCGGTAAGTCTTTCGAAATCATGTGGGTGACATCAAGATCCTCACACATGGCAGATTCTGCAACCTCAACTTCTATCACCGCTGAACCTGATTGTTTACTCGTATCTCAGAGTAAGGAATTTCCCTCTCTATTTCATGTGTTACCTGAGTTTCCATCCACTTTTCATTCTCTTGCTCTGCTCCTGCTGCAATGTGCAAAATTTCCTGGCTTTTTCTAATCTTTTCTATTTCCCTAGTTTCTTCCTCCAGTTCAATCTTTCTCACTATCTCAAACCTTTCCCTTTGCAAATGCTCAAGCCCTTCTCTTTCCAACTTCTGAATCCTTTCTTTCTCTAACTACTATAGCCTATCTTTCTCTAACTGCTGAAGCATATCTTTCTCTACCTGCTGAAGTCTCTGTTTCTCTAACTGCTGAAGCCTTTCAATTTCTAACTTCTGAACCTTTCTTTCTTTAACTCATGATGTCTTTCTTCCTCTAATTTTATCCATTCCCTTTTAAACTGCCCAAACACTCTTTTTCTGACTTCTGAAGTTTCTCTTGTTTTAACCTCTCTCTTTCTACTCGCTCGAGTCTCTCTTTATCTTGTCTTTCCTTCAAATTTCTTTCCAACTCTTTAAGGCCCGCTATTCTATCTCTTTCTAGTTTTTCCTCTTTTTCGCTAAGCAATTCTTCCTCTAAACTTTCCTGTTCCTGGGTGAGATAATTTCTGTCTGAAAATCAAGAATACCTGTCCTCTGAATACCTGGAATTTTCTTTTAAACTGTCCCTCTGGTCATAATGACGGGGGTTATACATATTCTCACACTCATTTGCAAGGTGCCCTCTCCCCTGACAGCGAAAACAAATAACTGTGGCCCTACAGTTCTTCTTACGACTATCTCGAGGAGCCTTATTCTTCGGCAAGCTTCCTCGGACAGGTGACCTAACTCTGCTTCTGAAGTTTTTCTAATGAGGAAATTTTTCCGTCATGCCATTCACCTGTAAATCAGAATCATACTGACCCACTATGTCTCTTGTATTCTGTTTACAAGCTTTAACATGACTAATTATTATGGGCACTGGTTTGGAAAGAGAAAATTGGTCCAATAAGGCCTCTCTCAACAAATTACGTGAAGAATTTTTTTAACAAAGGTGAAATCCTTTACCAACTGCTTCGATTCTCCTCGACATTTATTTTTCATGAGTACAAATTTGAATTTCTCTGATAGGTTGCAACTTTTTCTCACCTTTTCTACTGACTCTACAAATTCTGCAACAGAAATACTATCTGAGCTACCCGAAAATGTCGGAACCTGATTCACTAACTTAATGCTCCCGTAGACTGCACTAGCATAGGAAAGTGGGTCTACTACTCCCCTGAACAACATGCTTTTTTGTCAATACTCACTGATTCAAAATTATATATATATAATATCTCACACCTACTCACTACAAAGGTTCGTTCATTAAAGAATTGTACTCAAGGTCATTCAAAATTCCACCCATCATAAAATTCAACACTGATTTTTTTCTGTACTGCAACACTATGAATACACACATAGCAAATCTGTACCTCACACCGAAATTTTCTGTTATCCTGCTTGTAATAAAAATACTTAGTTTATGCATTAAGTTCAATTCTGTAATCATGAAGATGTTTGTGTGTTAGCAAGACGTGAAATTTTTCATAAAATGCAACTTTACGAGTTAGGTGAAGTAAGGGAAAAAATATGCATCAAGAATCTCAAGAACTTTCCACCTATTTCCTATTCAAAGCTACAGAACTGAAATTTCTTTTGCAAATAATATTTTACACCTTATTACAAATTCTTCTTGAGCCACTCTGTGTTCAGTGATCCGTCAAGCCATAAGTTCTGGGCAGGGAAACCATTTGGTATAAAGTAATTTTGTTCAATTATAAATCTCGGTCACTATAGCCATGTGTTATAGTATAAGTACACTGGTATTAAATAATGTGGAATAAAATGGCACGTGATGTATAAAAAATTAATAGAAGAACAAAAGTAAAATGTATGCACAAACAATAAATTTTTGCGTTGTCAAAGCACTGTATATGTTAAGTAAACCTTACCCGGCTCAGATCCATGAACTCTGCGAAGTGCAGAGGTGATTTATGAGCCTTAAAAAAAATTACACAAGATTTACCTATCAATACCTTGGATTCACTAGACACATAAAAGCAAGTAATAAAAGTGATTCAAAATTTTTAGTTGTAAAAACTGACTAGCATTTACATTTAATGTTAATCAGGCCTCTCGCCTGGTTAGAATTTTGTTGAGAATTTTACAGATTTTTTTCTTTGGTTTTATTTTTACAAATCACCCACGAATGCCAAAAATGAGTTTTAGAGACCAATTTCAATTTTGTTGGGTGTATATTTCTAAATTAGTTATAAAATTTTCAACTTTGTCTGATATTGCAAATTTTTAACATTTCAATTTGGAATTCATTTATTATTCAAACTTCAGTGTGATTCAATTATCGTTTGCTTAGAAAAAAAATTATGTGATCAACACTTGATATTTCCCTTTTAGGTACATTTACAAAACATCATGCACAATACAAAAGAATAATACACTTTGGCCAAAAATAAAATTAATACCATGTGGTTTTCAGAGTGTAATGCATTACCCCTGCCTCTGAAGTTTTATTTGTGTTACTTCAAAAATCTATTATATAACTCTCCCCCATTTTATAAGACGCAATAAATTTCAATTTTTTTTCAACTATCACACCTTTTTCTCCTTGTGCCACTCAAATGGGAATATGGAAAATGCTGCATAAAAATTCAAAAGCAAATAGTTACATTCTTAGGACAACCCTTTTTCTTTACTTCCACCATTAGTAACTGAAGGCTAGGAAAGCAGTTTTTTTTTGCGGTTTTTTTTTCTGAGTCAAAAAAATGTCTGTGTGGTTTACTGGTGGCCAATAGGAAGATTAGTCGAAATGTTACCTCTTTTTAGGCAGACTTTTGAATCCTGAAACATGATGGGGTCGTCGCCGATCACCTCCTAACTGGGTTTGAACAGTCGCTGGCCGGACATCAAGGTAACCTATCTTGAAATGTAGTCAGTCTAACAGTAAGCTGTGTCTGTCTTTTCATTTGGCTTTCATACCACCTGTAGGATGTCGACCATCATGGCGGCGTCATCTAAGCCTTGCTTTTGTAACTGAGACGTCCAATTCCCATCGACTCGCTCAGGCCGGAGCGACACTAGGCGTCACGTTTTTTCCCTTTTTTTCTTTGAATTCCTCCAGGAGCTGCTATCTTGACCAACGGGCGAGATCAAGTCATTAGGTGCTGACCTCAGTCCAACACGAGACAAGTGACGAAAAATCCAAAGGGGCAGTTGTGCGTGGGAGTCGAATCTTTAGATCATGGTCAACTGCAGAGTGAAAGATATGTTCAACATGAACTTCTCGCGGGTTAGCGAGTGCTGACCTCAGTCAAACACTTGACAAGTGAGGTGTTATCCTCTGAAAAACTAAGGAGCAAGTGTGAGAGTGAAGGGTCAAGAGAGAAAATCTACTCTCAGCTCAAACTTTTACAAAGCTCTAGCGCGCATGCGCCAAGGACCGTATGGCTTTCAGCTACGCTATTGGCTGAAAGTCCTCTTTTCCTGCTCTCTGTAACTTGCGGGAGGGTGTTCACGAGGGGTGTGGTGGGGGATGAAGAACCTGTTAGTCGTCCATGGCTCTTGACCATGACTTTGCAAAATTCTTGAAATTCCACCTGCTATGCCCTGGGGATTCCATTGTATTTAAGTTTTGCAAGGTGACCTCTTCCAAGGGAATTTATGGGCTTACAGGGGGCGAGATTCTTATCTCTGCTTTTGGCGACTCCCTGTCTAGTGAAAAAAAACGAAATGGTGCAAATCCCGGGGGTTCTTATATACATAAGAAATTTTACACCATTTACATATTTAATATTTCTCGAAACTCCCTACAAAAATTCACATCATTTCATTTACAAATTGCTGAATAAGAAATTTCAGAATTCGGGGGAAAAAAACTTATTTCCAAAAAAAAAAAATCATTCTACTGACATAGTGCACGATTCTATACCAAATTTTGTTGTGTCTTGCTAACACACCTGGACTTTTGTACCAATAAATGCTTCTCACCATACTATTTAATCACAGTCATAATGTAAGCTTAATTTAATTTACTTAATTATGCAAGAGTTCACTTTACGATTCCAATGTTCATAATTACTACAAATATATATATATATATATATACATATATAAATTTAAGTTTTAAAATGAAGTGAATAAATTTAAGTTTTAAAATGAAGTGAATAAATTTAAGTTTTAAAATGAAGTGAATAAATTTAAGTTTTAAAATGAAGTGAATAACTTTGTTCACGCATGTTCTAGTTTCACTCATAGACTAAAAGTAATTTTAAACCATTTATATATGTTCAAATTCTTTCTAGCTTAGTTCCAAAGACACATATACAGTACACGTACAAAAACTATAAATACTGAAATCCTTGAGCAAATGTTTAAGAAAGAAAAAAAAATGTTTTTTTCATGTCGCTCAGTTCGCCTCAAAAAAATGAAATTCAGGAAAAATTAATCAGAGGAAAAATTTGAGGAATCATTCTTGGGGACAAGAATGCGTGAATGTGTGATTTTTTTGCATAGTGGAACCAAAGGCTAGGCCCTAACCCTCGAGACCACTAATAGAAAAATATCAACACATCGAACAGTATTAACACTTATGATTTTCATAATTTATTTATTTCTGTCGACCTCTCGGATTTAAATAGCGTCTGTGACATTCTGTATCTAGAAAAATGTGATTCGCTTGGCGTCACAAGAATTATTGGAATAAAGTGATTAACCTCTGCTCATTCAACAAATATCTATGTATAGGTAAACACCTTTTTGTACAGAAAAAAATTATACTCGTGGGAGCTAAATTTCATAGCCTTTTACCTAATATTTACCTTCATACATACGAGAAACAATTCCTTTTAAAGTTTAATGCCCCACATTGTGCAGTCTATAGATTCATGGATGCCATTATCACTTAAATCGTCATATTTTTAGTGAAACAGCCTTGAAAATCCATTCTAATACCTTATTACTTGAAACGGAGGAACAGATAACTCAAAGGTACCATTACTTGGATTTGGATATAAACCTCCGGGAAAATAAACTTACAGTCTCAATTTTTGATAAATACAACTTTGAAGTGAAATACTACCTAAATTGGGACTCCAGAGTGTCGAACTTCGTATTTCGTAATCTTCTGTTTTCAGAGTTTTTTAGGTGTATAAATATCTTCAGTAAGTATACAGCATTACTTCATGAACTCAGAATACTGTTTAAGACTTTGCGTTCTGTTGGTTATGCTTTCTGGTATTTGTTCAGGTATTTAAGAAAAATGATGAAGTCTTCAAGAACATGGGATTTTTTATCAATCTAAAGTATCTGATATCAGAAATATTACTAATACAGGACCCAGCAATGTTAAGTAAACATTTTTTCTAAGTGCCACTTGAACGGTCGCTGGTGGCTGAAGATAATGTACTAACCTCTGTATTCTGTCTGCTCGGCACAATTTCGAAACTTACTTAGTAATAAGTTTCGCATTGTAGTTAAAAAGATGGCGCCAAAGTCTGTACTGTTTGACACTACGGGGTTGATTTATATGAGAAATAAAGAAAATAATGAAGCGCCACTATCATAGATTTACTAGAATCCATACCAGGATGAATTCAAACTGTATCAAGTACAAAGGGTGGCCTAACCAGGTGGGCATAACAATTTTGCGACTCAGTGTATAAAAAACGTAGTTCCATATATTCATTTAAGGTCACATTTCAGTTTGTACTTGTTTTTCTGGAACCGGGGATAACTACCTATTGAAACACTATTTCAAATTTGTTTTTCCACTCTCGCATGCGCACCAAGGCGAGACCACAGAACGGAAATATTCAGAGCGGAAATTCTAGCTTACAGAATACTTAATGTTTCGGCAACCATATTTTCTTGTTCAGAACCGGGCAAATCTCGACAGAATTTACATGACCGGGAAACACTTCTTACCAGTTATTCAAAATGATATCATCAAATTATAATGAAATTATTATAAAACATCGGATCTTTCATCGGACTAAATAATATCGCCCCTACAGCCAATATTTTTATGCAACCAATAACATTTAATCCTCCATAACCATTATTAGATTTACATAATTATTGTTGTAAGGCAGGAAAAAGGAAGAACATCGAGAAGACAGAAACGCAGATTTCAAAGTCAACAATGGCTTAACGAAAATCTTTATTGGCGACATCCAGTGCCACAGAGAGAAACCAATATGTTTACTACTAATGCCAATAGCCATATGACATGTAACACGTTTAAGTTTGTTTTAGCTTGTTAGATTAGAGAAAGACTTTACAGATCCATTAGCATCAATAAACACCGCCCAAAATTCTATATTTCAATCATTATGTAAGTTACTTTTTTAGATTATTAAAGTGAAAGCATCAACTTGTGTCCGTTAATTACAGGAATTAATTTCATGAGTAACACTAATCATTTGTAAAGAACATGTTTTAAGATAATATTATTTTGAATTCAGATTTCATTCACACTTTCAAACTACTGAATATCTGAAAATAAATTTTAATGCAATAAGGAGATATTAAAATAATGCAAGTTTTTCACAACTCTATGTAGATCATAAATAAACGACACGGGGTATACAGATAATTTGCATTTCAAGGAATATGTTACTATGAGATCTGAAATCTTACAGATGTTGCGCTGCCCAGAGTTCTTTATTTCAGCAGAGAAGCAATGATAATGGGAGATGAGTGCAAAGAAATCGTATAATTCCTAATTCAATGAATGCATCTTTTCCGAATGGCAAATTCCCGAAAGCTACTACATCACTAATAAATTCATGGAAATCTTCCTGTCTTGTAGAAAGCAGTGCTTACAGAAACGACTGATGAATTTCCGGAAGAAAATCCTTTTACTCTTTACGCATGGTTGACGACGAAACCTGTTGCTCTTGGCCTGTTTTTAATTCAGGTGCTAGTTGCTAAACACTCGAACACTTATTGCGTACAATCCTCTATAAAACATGAGGATCACGCTCTTTGACTTTGGTCTCTGACATTGTTTTTCTTTGATGCGCAGATCACCTTCTCTCTCAGAAAATAAACACCTTTAAGAGGTTGTACTTGAAAAACCAGTAATTCCTTTTGTTTTGTAATTTCTGGTTAAGCCACTCTGTGCTTTCATGTAGCTCTGGCCGTTGTCTTGACTAGTTGCATTCCGACTTCCGGAGACTGAGGACCCAGTTTTAAGTTCTTGAAGAAACATTTTCTGTTGTGTGTGTGTGGGGGGGGAAACTCTACACGCTGGCCAAGCGGGTGGAGTTATCCCGCTGGCCAAGCTCTAGAGTTATGTAACATTTACAGATAGCAGTATAGTTATACCGCTATTTGACTGACGTCAGATCCCTTTTAGTGGAACAGAATGCACCGCGAAAAGAGGGCAGGGCTTTGACATTTGCCTTCTTCCGCAACTGTCTGTCTTAAGCCCGTCTCATTCATGTTACTCCCATATGCTTTCGAATTTCATCCATTCATCTCCCATGTGGTCTTCTTCTGGGTCTTTTACTATCCGTTGGAATCCACCTTGGCTGGAGGGAGGGAGGGGAATTTGGTTCTAACTCACCACGCTGGCCGAACAGGTTGGTGAGTGGGGAATAGCAATTTCCTATAATCACGGTGGTATCCTCCTAGCTTTTATATACACGTGTATAGTACGTTGTCACAGGCGGTAGGTTCGTGAAAAGTTAGGTATCATTTTTTTAAATTTTGATCTTTTCCCTAAAATATTTCTCTTCTTGTGTAAAAGCTCAATGGCACCCCTTTGTGATTGAAGTAAGTGACGTCCAACCGCTTTGCAGCAGTAGGTTTCAAAATACCAGTAACTTTATTTTTTAAAAATCTTACATAAAATAGAATTGTTTTCTGAAAAATATGTTTGATTAAAAAATAGAAAAAAAGTTCTTGATAAAAGAGTACATTACAACTTTAACGCCAATGTTATGAGTGATTAGCATTGAAATATTTCAAATCACGTTCTTAGGAACATCATTGTCTCTCAATTTGTTAGAGTCACAAGAATTTGTAATAACAAACCTAACATTACAAAACAGGTAAAAATACTTTTCTCTTCTTTCTTAAAAAAATCATTATCCTTTGAAATATTGTCTATTCTATTTTGAAAACCTATTGACTTCCTTTAATTTAAGAAAACCTTTCAAAACTAGATTACGTAATATTGCCACACCTTATACATTTGACTAACCTTTCTTCGGGCTACAATCCATGGTATAATATTTTGTTCCGCGTCGCCCCGGAACTTTTAACATAACACCTGCTTTCATCCATTAGTACACATGCATCTAGTGTGTCTTTTTTGGAATTCGACAGGGGTCACCACAAGGTAACATTTAGTTCTTTTTGGTTTCATGAAATGCTTTTGGGATCTCAGTATGGCATTTGTTCATTTTATTTCATGTGGTTTGGGATTAGTGTGTTTGAAGAACGGATTGGAGTTCGTGATGGTTTGCTGTTCGTAAAGACGGAAGTGTTTACGGTTACTTTACTTAAGGTAAATTCTTATATTTTTTATTTTTTTATTTTTTGGGTTCAGGTAAGAAAGACCGGGTGTCTAGTCCTAAATTTTGCAAAATTCTTAACCCTTATTTTGGCGATTATTTTTCAGTTAGTTCAACACGTTAATCCTGCATGAAACCTGAACAACAGGGTCGGGGGCCGGGGGTGTCTTTCCCTGATGAGTGGCTCCCGATTTCCGAACTTACGTGTTTGCCATCATTGTACTTTCTACTATGGATATCTTTGTGTGTATATTTGCAAAAGTATGTGTTTTGATTTACGTTCGTTAGTTTATGGGAGGTTCGGGGGTTTCCTTGGGAAGTTCTTCGTTGATTGTGAGCAAACGATTTTTTATATACTCTACCCGTGATTCTTGCATCTAAGCGCAGTTCCCTGGTGAGTTGCGCGACTTCATAGTACACGTTTTTAAGTATAGTTACTTATATATATAATATATTTATACATATATCTTATAAAGTTCAGGTGAAAATGTCGGCCCAAAATGTTAAAATTTATGGAAAGTACAGCTTTTTTTCTTGAAGCTATCAGTTTCTAAGAAAATGGCTATGCATTTCTGGCATATATACACACACATTACATGTAGCGCTAAAAAGGCTTAAACCTCGATGTTTTGAAAGCCGACATATCGAAAAAACATCGAGGTTTCATTAGCGATGTTTGAAACTGGCAAAAAATATTTTCTGCGTAAAGTAAATTAATTTCTTTCTGTTGCATGTTTGTAAAGAGGAACAGAATATATTATTTTTATGTCGGTTATTGGCTGTTTTGGTCGATCTTTCATCGACGAAATCGAGTTCTTTTCCTCGATGCTACAGGAATCGATACGTCAAAAAAAGTTCTAAAAAATCGAGGTTTCCTCCAATACATCGAACGTTTTAACAGATATTATTGGTTACTCGATTTGATTTCGTGAGTAATCACCGCTGTATTGAGTAAAGAATTTACCCACCGATGTGCCATTTACTAATGCAGATGGAAAGGTACGAAAAGTGTCGGCTTATTAGCAAAAACATCAAAACATCGAGATTTTCACTGATACATGGTAAATTTCCACCGATACCATCGATGTTTTGGGAATGAGTAAACCCAGAGGAAACTAAAAGATTTAAAAAATGTCTTCATTTTGCTTATTTAGTGTATTTTATGTTCAGATAAAACCACCCATGTAAGTAATAGCAGTTACATTAAAGTTCCTATTAATCTACCCCATCTTTATTTTATTATGCTGGAAGCTTTTTTCTTTTTGGCCACTAAGATTTGTTAACTTACCAGCCAGTTGTTTTTTATTTATTGGCCACTTCCCACTTAGCTGAAATTCAAGTTTGCACCTATATGTAAAAGCGCAAACATGACCGCTCCTTTGTCTGAATTCTCCATTGTCGATTTTCGTAGTAACTTAAAAAAAATTATATTTTTTTCACAAAACATTAGCGACAGATCCAGAATTATTCGGCGATCGATGTGTTGGCCTTCCTTGCCCTAGTTAAAGGTTCACATGTATACTTTCGACCATGGAAAGTATAAAATATCAACAGAACATGTTACAGCACTTATTATGTATTTTATATTATTTGGAATATATGTCTAATACTGAAAGAATTTGAACATTTAACACGATTTCTACTTTTAGCATATGTTTTCTTTTCTGTATGGATTTCTTTAACACACTTTTCGTAAGCATGTATTATTGAAAAACTATCTTTAGGAAGACATTAAAACTAGGACATTTCTCTATAGCTACAATATCTAAATACATTATTCGTCATACCAGAAATATACGGTATTCTATCAGGTTAAATTCATTCAAATAACTTGTTCTGAAAATCCAAAAAAGAAACAAAAATCCAAGTTTAATCTGCCTTTTATAGTCAGGTAAAGAACTGTGAGATCAAGAACTATGTACACCAAATTCGCTGAGCAATGTTGGTTTCAAAGGACAGGTACAACTTAACTCGCGTAAGACAATTCGAACACACAAAAATAATAAAGAAATCACACTTTCTGGAACAGATATCCTTTTGAAGTTTCTTAGAAACATGATGTTATTAAATGACAAAGAATCCGCCCAGCCGGATCAGTGGTTCGAACGCTGACTTTTGTCCATTATTCTGAGACTGGTCCGGATTCTAATCCCAGTCAGGTGTGGATGTGATGTTTGCTATACGGCACTGTCTTTCTCCCGTCCTTAGTAGTAGTACCCCAAAATTAGAGACAGGCGACTGATTTCAGTCCACCGAATACTGACGGTGGATGTTTAAGAGCAAACATAGAAAGGACAAAATGTGAAAGAAACCTTGTATGGTTTCCATCCATGTCGCCTGATTAAACAGAAAGAAACATAACACTTCTAAATTTCTTTATCTGAAAAATCTGTAGCAGGGTTTTTAATGCTCAGCTGCTTTGAGAATATTCAAAAACTATTGTTAGAAGGAAAATATAATTGTAGCAATCTCTTTAATATTCGGGGTGTTATGAAGTTGAAAATATCATTTATAACTGTAGCAACTGAAGTTTGGAGGCATTTATGTGTATTCCCAAATGATTAAATTTTGTTCACCACATATAAATTATAAGTTCATTTGAATTTACGATAAAACTATTTGTCTATTTATGTTACGAAGAGGTTATCACAATCACATCTGTACAGAAGGTTTTCTGTAGTACATTACCATATCAGCTGTATGGCAGGTTTATCTGTATTAGATTACTATATTAGATTACCATATCAGCTGTACAGAAGGTTTTCTGTATTAGATTACCATATCAGCTGTATGGCAGGTTTATCTGTATTAGATTACCATATTAGATTACCATATCAGCTGTACAGAAGGTTTTCTGTATTAGATTACCATATCAGCTGTATGGCAGGTTTATCTGTATTAGATTACCATATTAGATTACCATATCAGCTGAATAGAAGGTTTTCTGTATTAGATTACCATATCAGCTGTATGGCAGGTTTATTTTGGGTGTCTTGGAAAAGAAGACGAAGAAGTGTAGTATAGACCTCACAGAAATATGAAAATTAGATATAACGTTGATAGTGAGACTGTCCTAAACTCTGCTGTTTCATCTAGTTCAGGAAATAAAATCCGCAGGTTAATTGAAAACGGGAGGAAGGTAGTTAACCAAGGTGATCAGAGCATTGACAATCCGGCCCTAAGATTCATCTACCCTGTAAATACCGGGATTTTCATTCTTGTTCAAAGAAGCAATAAAAACATTTTACTATGATCCGGGATAAATCACTTAAATGAATCTCTGTCGTAGTCATGCGGTACGATTTCCAACTTATAGCGTCAGAACTTGCTGGGGTGTTTTCCATCCTCATAATGTACACCGGTGGATCCAAGAAAGTCTTCATATGAATGACAAAAAAGTGTTTTTCTAGGAGGCTTGCAGAGCCAAAAGCGATGCCAAATATGGCAGACTAATGACTGTATTGCCAAGTGATGCATCAAATAATGAGGCAACCACATTTTGTTGTGACATCAAGTACATTACATCCTAAAAAATAGCAAGAGGAACGTTACTAAAAGAAACAATCCAGATTCTCTGCAACAGAGATGCATGCAACGATTTGTATCCATAGACCTACCATGTGCTTGAGCTGTTAGGGCTATAACACGACTGCACTTAGAAAAAATGTACATAAATCTGATGTACAACGGGATATATTAATCGGATGTTATCTCATTGTTTATTCCATTTAAACTCTCATTTCCATTTATGTTTTTTTTTATTGAAGGTTTAACGACCATTGTGAGCAACTCAATGTGCTATAAGCAGTCGCCCGTCCCTAATTTAACGCCACTGGTTCCCGGGATCAGAGAGAGACAGTGCTGTAAGACAAACACAAAATCCATGCCCCACCGGGATCGAACCCGGACCCTTCACGGATAAATGATCATAAGCCAGCGCTTAGATCACTGCGCCACCGATGCTTTTCAGTGTTTAGCTTATGTTGTTCTCGTGACTTATAAGGACCGCTCATGCTCGAGTGAGAGCTTGGCAGTCTTTAATTTCACCACTTGCAAAAACAGGATTATCTGTCAGAGTCTTGCACGTATTTGTTTGTGGTAAAATAGGGTGTATTCAGAGCATTTTATTTTACTTAAAATGTTTTCTTTCTTTTTATTCTATCCATCTGTAGTGTGGTTATACTGCCGTAAGAAGCATTTCAATTTCGTGTTATGAGAAATGGTGGTCATCTAATGTTCAGGATGTAATTCCTGAACTACAGTGACATATTTCAGTTCATTGGTGTCGTGTTTTGCTCATTGTTTATTATTTTACAAAAACATCCCGTCTTTAGCACAATTTTGAAACAATAGGCATATATGGCATGAATTATTTCATCACAGTCCCGAATATATAGTTTTCGACTTGTTACGAAATATTTGTTGTACTTATGCGCCTTCGAACTAGTTACATTTAATCTGTGAATTCATCCGGAGTCTTAAGTGCTTATTTCACTTGTGTCCATCTGAAGAACATTGTAAATTATGGTCAACCTCGAAATACTTTGAAATTGTGTAGTATCCTAAGTAACGATGCACTGTTTTTTATATGGCAGCCAAAATTCCTTACATGTAGACAGGTTCACGCTTAGAATTTCCTTATTACTTCGGCACGTAAGTGCCACAGGTTTATCACGTGTTTCCCATACCCAAAGTCTCCATGACAGGCTTCGGATGCAGACAAACACATCAAGCTGAAAGGAAATCTAAAGGCAGTTCATATCACTACATAATATGTTTTTTTCATACAATCTGTTCCTTTTGTGCTGTAAGTAGGTGAAATTTCAAGTATCTGACAATTTTTAAGCTCACCAAGCAAAAACCATGTCGATTTTGTATTTTGTTTTTGTAATTGCCAAAAATTGTTAAGTTACGGTCAAATACCACTCAGAAAGCATGATCTTTAAAGCAGCATAAATATTTCTTCATTTACTAGTTCTTATGTATCTGACGGGATGTAAGGTCAGGTGATGCGTAACATCACAGCCTCTCCTTGACAAATGTCAACCCCGCATTCTCGTGGTACATCCTGTTCCCACTAAAGGGGCTCTGACGACCGCCAATAGCGGTATAACTATACCATCGGGATTAGAGGAAAGGCTATCGCACACTCACCAACCCGCTTGGCCAGCGTGGTGAGTTATGACCAAACCCCTCCAAAATGACTCCACAACTTACACTTTGGCCCTCAGTCACCGGCAGCTGGATTGTTCCTGGCCAAGGCAGCGGCCAGTGCGTCATGAAGGCAGAGGGTGCTAAGAATCCCCGGACGACCGGACTAGGCTGCCATCTGATGCTGACCATGGCTACGTATAATGGACACTCCTTATCTTCTGATTCAAGGCTTCTTGAATTGGAAGAGGAACTACAAAGGATCAAGTGGGACATCGTCGGGCTAAGTGAGGTAAAGAGAAAAGGAGAAGATCTCATTGAACTGAAAAGTGGACATCTCTTCTACTATCGTGGGACAGATACTGGCAGAACTAGTGGCGTTGGATTCATAATAAACAAGAAACTGAAGGATAAAGTTGTAGAAGTTGCACGTTCCTCTGACAGAGCTGCACGACTCGTTCTCCAACTCTCGAGAAGATACCAGGCTCAGATTATTAAAACTTATGCACCCAACACAAGTCATGCTGCAGAAAAAATTGAAGAATTTTATGAGGAAATTCGTCATCTAAATAGTAAAGGCCAGCAGCACTTGAAGATAATTATGGGAGATTTCAATGCAAAAATAGAGCAACGGCAACAGAATGAAACTTCAGTAGGTAAATTCGGTGACGGCAACAGAAACAAGCGTGGAAATACTCTCGTTGAGTTTGCAGAAGCAGAAGGGTTTTTCATCTTGAACTACTTTTTCAAAAAAAGCCACACAGGAAATGGACATAGAGACATCCAAATGGGACGACAAGTGAAACTGATTTTATTATGTGTAACAAAAAATTCGTCATAGAAGACTGCAGTGTGCTAAACAAGTTCAAAACAGGTAGTGACTATAGATTGGCGAGATGTAAGATGCACCCCAACACTAAACTTGAACGTGGCAAGCTCATAAGACAAACAAAATGTATTGACATAACCAACCTTAAAAATCACCATAATACCTTCAAGTTGGAACTGAAGAACAGATTCTCTGCTTTAGAAGGCCTAACATCGGAAGAAGTTGATATTTCTGAAGTTAACATAAAAGTAATTAAAGCTCTCATGGAAACAGCAACAAAATTAAATGGGTCTAAGAACAATTTGCATGTGAGCAAATTATCAGGAAAAACCAAAATGTTGATGCAAAAATGAAGAGAGATGAGGACAACTAAAGAAGATGTGACTTCCAAAGTGGAATATATTGAGCTATGCAAGACAGTATGAAAAAGTATCACTGAAGACGGAAGGAAATTCAACTGTGGACTAGTGAGGAAAGCAATTGAAAACAACCAAAGCCTAAAGATAGCAAAGGGACATCTCTGTAAGGGAAGAAAACAGATTATGGCACTGAGATAAAAAGATGGTTCCGTAACAAGAAATAGAGGCGAAATTTTGACAAGTGTGAAAGATTTCTACTCGAAATTATGTGAAAGGGATGATACATGTACTCCAGACATTATGAAAGGTACCAGTACCAGAGTTCTTCTAGTCCTCCCAGCAGAAGTTGCACATGCAATCAAGAACATGAAGCGGGGAAAAGCTCCAGGAGAAGATGGAATTACTGTAGACATCATACAAGTAGCAAGTGGAGAAATCGAATCTCTACTCGCCCAAATTTTCACTCGATGCCTTAATGAAGGGAAGATTCCTGAGGATTGGAACAACGCTACAATGATCCTGCTACATAAAAAAGGGGACATTGAGGATCTCAGGAACTACAGACCTATCAGCCTCCTATCAGTGTTTTATAAAATCTTCACTAAAGTTCTTTCACACCGCTTGAAGGTAACACTGGACATGGCTCAACCGAGAGAACAAGCTGGACTCAGGAGTGGCTGCAGCACAATAGATCATATCCACGTACTGAGAGAACTAATTGAAAGAGCGAGGGATTATGAACTTCCATTGTGCATGGCTTTTATCGATTATGAAAAAGCCTTTAATTCGGTGAAACCATCAGCAGTTACAATGGCTCTGAAATCCTGCGGTATTGAAGATGCATACATTATTATTATTAATAACATCTATGAAAATGCAAGTGCAAAGATTCGGCTTTTTGAAAATATAACACACAGAAAAATTGGAAAGGGAGTGAGACAAGGTGACACCATATCTCCGAAGCTCTTTAATGCAACATTGGAAAATGTCTTTCAATCACTGAACTGGGAAAACAAAGGGATGAAGATTAATGGAGATTATCTAACCCACCTTCATTTTTCTGATGACGTAGTTATTTTTTCAACTCCCCCATAAGAGCTGCAGAGTATGATCCAGGAACTTTCTGACAAGAATAAAGAAGTGGGATTAAAAATGAACTTTCAGAAGACAAAAGTGATGTTCAATGCTTTTACAAGAAATGAAGATTTATCGATTGATGGAGAAAAGCTGGAGATAACAGACACGTACGTTTATCTTGGACAGCAGATATAAAGTTAGGGTCACATTGATGAAGAAATTATTCGGCAAACAAAACTTGCCTGCAGAGCTTTTGGAGAGAACAGCATAATTTTCAAGAGCAATATGCCATTATGTCTTAAAAGAAAAGTGTTTGATCAATGCATCCTTTCAGTGCTTACGTATGGTGCAGAGACGTAGACCTTAACTGAAAGAAACATACAAAGACTGCAGACATCTCAAAGGAGAATGGAGAGGTGCATGCTTGCTGTAACCAGGCGAGATAAGAAGAGGAACTCGTGGATCCGAAAAATGACAAGAGTGGAAGACATCATGATCAGAGTTAAATCCCTGAAATGGCAATGAGCTGGACATACTGCTAGTTGGACAGACCGTCGATGGACAGCCGAAATTTTAGATTGGATCCCAAGGGACAGGAAATGAACCAGAAGAAGACCACATGGAAGATGGGTGGATGAAATTCGAAAGTATGCGGGAGTGACATTGAGGAGACTGGAACAAGACAGACCGTTGTGGAGGAAACTTGGGGAGACCTTCGTCCAGCAGTGGATTGATAATGGTTGACAATGATGATGATGATGATGATGATGATGTATCTGACACTGTAGTTTGAGCATGTTTCATACAGAGCCTACTGAAAGGCTTTACCTGGAAACTTCAGGACACAAAAGCAACACAAGAAAAAAAACTGATGCATTATTAATATAAAATTTTTACAGGAAATAAATTCGAGAATACCATATCTTTAAAAGCAAAGCCTCTCTCCATAGGAAACATTTGTTTAAATAAGGCCGTGGAAGCAACAAAAATGTTACATAAAATGTGTTTATATCCTTCTCTGACAAAATCAGCAGGTGTTATACGTCTATTAAGTTATGTACGATTCACAATATTTTCGATTCCAAAACTGATTTAATGGGAACACGTCGGACATTCCAGAAGAGTTCTTTTTTTTTATATATCAATATATATGAACATGTACCCATAGATGTCAAGGCAAGTAGAATTTTTGCTTTTCTCAACGACTGAGGTGTCAACAGCTAATTAATAGAAAAGTTCTACAAAAGGTCATATGTTTCAAGTAGTTTGATGAACTACTTTTCTTGAAGAAGTTGTACAGCAGCTGTATCCTTTAAAATTAATGACATGGTACTGTAACTCAACTATGCATGAAATAGTAAAACCATTCTAGTAGTGCTAGTTATTCGTCTACAGATATATATAAATATTTCCAAGTTCTTACGCATCAACCAGATGGCATTTTCAAGGAAGGTTGACAGAAACTGCAGTCTGAATAATAGAACGCTTCAACAATTTGAACGCGGTGTCTTGAATTGACAATAAACGAAGAGATACGTTTTAATTTTTATTCGAATACTCGCGGTGTCTTGTTGGTTGGGCTGATTCCAAATTCGTGGGATTAGAGCTAGTTCGAAATGAGAAAAAAAAGCTAACATATCGGACATAGGAAATCACACCTCTTGAAATATTTTTGATCGTAATTAACGTCGTACTTCACAAATTTGTAGCAATAAAAAAGAACACGGACCATATAGATAGTGTCGTTATTTGACATATAACACAGCATTAGAAAATATCCCCTTAAATTATTGAGGAAAACATTGGCGGAGTAAAACTGCAGTGGTACAACTACAGACAATGTGTTAAATCACTTAAGTTTTTACGCCGAACCTAAAATTAATAAATAACGAATCGATTTTGCCGTGTTCCGTTTCTGACTCCCAAAAATTAGCTGGAAACGGGCTTTTATTTGACAACTGCCATCAGTGTGAGCTTGTTGGTTTCCACTTTCAGCACTGGATACCAGAAATATATCGATAGTTAAGAAAATGTTTCGATGTATGATCGATATGAGGATCTGAACAAAATTGTGTGTACTCTAGATGTTATCTCCAGCTCTAGTTGTTCGGCGCAGTTCTGGTTTATGTTAAGCAAATATGTCACGTGAGGTAGATAAACGGCCTCGTAAATAAAAAGCAGGTTTTTACTTGTCCACATTCTGCATGAAAAATTTGAGATTCCCTAACATGCAAACTTCAAAACAGAGTAATTTAATGATGTAGTCCTCGGATTCAATGACAGTTCTATCATTCCCGCAACTTGGGAATAATTTATTAGCAGTATGTGGACCAACGTAATTGGACAAGATTGCAAAAAGCAGGGTCGATGTTTTCCCTATGAAGTTACTCAGTCTAACTAAAGGCTTTTGGTTCAAGTTTGCGGTAGTATCATCTGACGGAGAACTGTTTTTCTTTGAGAAAAAAAATCGTGTTTTTATTTTAGGCATATTCTTACGTAATTGGCAATTATCCTAACATACAGAGTTTTGAACGTCTCAGTACCTGACATTTACTTTCGTTTTGAATATCTCTGATGAGAATGTTTGGGAATGTGAGATAAATATTATTTAACAGTATATGTTTTAAATAAATCCCCTCATCATGTTGGTAGTAATGCGAATTTTTAGAGAAAATTTTGAAAATTTCTAGTAACATTTAATTGCAATGAATAAAACAAATACTTACAGTTTCACATCTGAGAGAATTTTCACATTGAAGATATAAGTTGCGTCTGAAGTGCAACGCAATGTGCTTTTGCACTTCTTGAAAACCCTCGGGCTATACAATGTTAACCATGACTAGAATACATCATATCTCGAAAAAACGACATCATATATGAATCCTATATGTAAATCTAAAACGACTCACAGTATGGTTTGTTATTAAGTAATTATAATATTCTATTTATAAATATGAAACAATTTCGATCTGAAAACATACGATGTGGTCATTACTCAATAATTATCTTAGGTTCAATTTCCCTTTTTGAGTTCTGTGGCTCTCTCTGGATATGAGTGTTAGGACGTGGGGCGATTTTTAAAGTGTAGTGTCTGTCTTTTGAACTTAAACATTGATACGACGCACGTTGTGGCATATGAAACTTGTGTGAAAGGTTTGTGAAAAAGTAAAGGTTACCGCATCTTGAGTAAAATAATAATGTTTCAATTAAAGAATGATGAGGTTTTCTTGTCTGAACCATTTCTTGTCCTTACTTAAATATTGGCATTTATTGAGCTAAAGCTAAATGTCACCCTTTAAATAGGTGTGGAGCTGCTTTTTAAATGGAGAAAAAGTATTTCCAATATATCTTCACCGAGTCTGTTAAACTGTCATGCCTGCCTTCTTTACCCGTAGCTAGTCCATAAGATGTAAACTGAGGATACAGAAATTTGATGTCACTCCCCTGAGATCAGAAAAACATGTAAATATATTTAGCGAGTTAATGAAAATAGGAGATTACGTCCAGCAGATCAAACACAGTGTTAGGAGCAGCAGGAGCTGAATTTATTTACCTATTTTTCCAACACAAAAAAGCACAGCAGTCATACGAGGGGGCTTCAATATTTTCTGAGCGGGACCTTGAATATAGTGGTTGATGGCTGACCCAAGTATCGTAAAGTATGCATCACTCTTTAGTTACGTAAACGTCTCGTTTGGTAGCAGTGTCACCATTTGAGACAAGACCACAATCTATTAAAGTCTGTAAGGTGAAAATGGATGAGAAACAGATGAAATTTCAGGAGCAAGCAGTGATTAAATTTTTGTCGAAAGAAGTTGAAATTCAAGGTAGTATTCATAAATGGATGGTCCGTCTTACGTAGGTGGTGCATTTTCATATGGTGCAGTCTAAATATTGGCTTCTCCCTTTAAACTGGGAATAAACTTTTTGGGTGGCGATCTTCGGGTGGAACTCTCAGCTGACATCACCACAGGAGAAATTTGCCAGATATTGCAGGACCTGTTGATGTCACAAGAGCGAATCCATATCGCACAAATTGCTTAAGAAATGAAATTAAGTACTGTCTGAGTTTGGACTATTTTGCAAGCGCAGGTAAGGATGTGAAAGGTCTCTGCGAGATGGGTTTCTTTATTTTTGACACTTTAGATGAATATTTATTGTGCTGAATGAATAAAGTCGGGTTCAACATGACCACATTAACCGCGATCCAGTAATCTCATATTCATGTATTGTGATTGGTGATGAGCATGGCTTCACCATTTGGACCCTGATACTAAACAAACGACCATGCATTGTGTAACATCACGGATCACCAGCAGCGAAATTGTGCAAAATGAAACCATCTGCATGGAAGAATATGGATACCAATTTTTGAGACTCAAGAGGATTGCTTTTAATAGATCACTGGCATCACAAAAGGAGTACGAATAATGCGCATTATTCCGCGCTATTGCGACAACGGCGTGAAGCCCCCATCAAAAGAAAACGGCGAGCGAAATTCCCACAAGGCATTCTGCATCTCCAGAACAATTCTCTAATTGATACTGCCGGTGTCTTCCTGCAAACTGTGACAGAATGTGGCTTTAAAAATTTTCCCCACCCATCTTACTCACCTGCCTTCGAATCTAGTGATTTTTTCCTTTGGACAATTTCAGAAAAATATCTGCAACTTAGGCTTTTGCGGATGATTTTGAACTGAAGGAGGCAACGAAATATTCGTTTGACGAGAAAGATAAAACATATTTCGCATCTGGAATTCGCCATTTCGATGACATGAGCAACCAGGGTGTTAAAATCAGAGAAGACTATGTAGAAAAACACAGGTGATCTTTTTAAAAATAAAATATTGTCACTACATGGTTTTTAGACTTGGAACCTTCAGAACACCCGACGTAGTACTCGTCAAAACAACAAGCGGAAGAAATTTGTTTTCGCGTTTTGACAGTGATGTGTTGGTGAATGAGTGATATGACCTGATACTCCCTTTGCTCGCTACGTGTGGCTCAACTGAACTTTGAACCGTTTCCAATAGCAAATTACAGGTCGTCGCCTATGAATACAACTGTGATTTACTCAACATGTAGTCAAGCAGAACGCTTGATGGGATACTATTGTCCTTTTACTGGCATTCCACCTTTTTGCCAGAGTAAGATGAGAACATTTTCTGTATCAGAAATGTCGTTTAAATTTCTCAGTGCAGCGGTAATCATAAGGAAAAGGGGTTTCCTTCAAGCGGATAATGCCCCAAGTCATTCCTTTCAAATCGTCGATCGTAAACTACAGAAAATTGAAGGACTCAAGATCGAACTCCACACAGCTCGAACGATGCCCCGTACGATCACCACCTGTTACGCTTTTGATACATTTCCTACAAAGAACGTTAATTTACTTATGTGGTTGATTCGAGTTTGTAATCCGAAGGTTTCTGTCGTTGGAACCAACTGTGCGTTGAAGCCCTGTAATCATGATTTCCACAGTACGGTCGAAAAGGATTACATAAAACGCAGCCTGTTTCTTACAAAATGAGGTGAAGGTATATGGATTCGTTATATCATCAAACGTCCAAACTGAGAACTTTGATATTCTGTGTGGTAAACAGCAGTGTTAGGTGAAACAAAATCCAACCACATTCCACAAAGTAGTTCGACTGAGTATTATCCCTCGTCAAACTATGGAATCGCACCGGTATGCTACCCCATGATGTTTGGTTATTTCTTTTCAGTGCTTTTCCCATCGTTTCTAAACACTTTTTCAGAACAACCAAACATTTTAAAATTTTTATCGCGAACATACAGTAATTCATTAGTCAAACGTTTAAAGAAATTTCTTTCATTCTTCTCAATTTTCATTTACGTTTCCGTACCTACATTTTCTGCACCACAGAGCCATAAAACGTTATGGCAATGAATTCAGAAATGTCATTCTGAATGTCTTACATTTTTTACCATCTATGCTATTTGTTACACCGTGGCTTCACACCACAACACTGAGAAAGCAGAACGGAGCAACAAGCTCCTACCATATGAACGGGAAAACACTCAAAGCTCCATGCCCATGAAAACAGCTCACAGTTTACATATTTTGTAATCCTTATAGCGATTTGTGGAACTTGACTAGAATTCGATAGGGAAAAATGAATAATATTATTATTGTGCTGAAAGTCTTAGTATATCTCATTTTAAAAAAAAATTCTATGTTTAATATAATTAGTAAGAGAGAAAAGAAATTCTTGAAAAACTGTAAGTTTTTCTTTTTTTATGTTCCACAGTTCATATTGTCACTAGTAATAATGCTTTAATGTAATTGAGATCTGTGCGTAATATATTTTATTTAAAAGATGTATAAAATTTTCTGACGTAATTTTCCTAACTTGAGTATATACTAATATAAATTATTACTTAAGTTGTTACCAATTTTATGTAATTAACTATATTTTCACTTGTTCCTATTCTCGAAATTTAAATCATGCTGTTTAATAAAACACAGGTAAATTGTGCAGTAAATAGATTGAAATATTTAATTATAAATTCTTTTTATGAAGAATTATAAATGTGGATCTGATATCTTTATAAAATTTATTATTCATGAGCTTTAGCTCATGTCCTAAGCAAAGAACTTCAAGTAATATTTTTTCCGAAATTTTAGTGTGATCATTAGGTACAATGACAACTAATTATTTGGTATGCTTTCTGTTTTCATCTTGATTCCCGTTACAAATCGTATTTCTTTTTTCTCATGTACAACTGTTAAAACCCTGATTTTAGAAAAATATTATTTGTGTCAGATAACATTCACCGAAAATATAATGTTCATATTAGTTCTAATTAATAACAGGAAACTAAGAACCAACTAATTCAAAAAAAGTATCATCACTGCTCAAAAAACTATAATTCTATTAGAAATCAGAATTTCTTGGCGTAGAAAAATAATCAGTTTCTCAACTTTCGCACAGAGCACTTTCTCAAGGAAAGTAGACAGCGAACTGAAAAATAGAACGATTTAACAATTTGAAAGAGGTGACTTGACTCGACGATGAACTAACATATGTGAATATAATTATCCATTCAAAAGCACGAGGCGTCATGTTAAAATAACGATATTAAATGATATTGGATAAAATGAATAATATTCATGCTACGATCAATTTCACAATACAGCTGGAGCCCAATAATTCATTGCCTTATCTGGATGGTTTACTAAGCAAACTGCCTGAAAATCGCATTTGTACACAGGTCTAATACATGTATAAACCAACATGCTTCCCCAACTTGAGGCTCCGCAGCGCATTCTGCCCTGTCAATTACAATAGAACTTTCTTTCGTTCCCGAATTAGAAGAGCTCTTTCCGTCTCCTCAGATATTCCTTCTAGGTAATGCGAATAAAAAAACGTTGTCGTATTGGCCACTCGAGCTCATTGCATAGCTATATCGAAAAAAAACAGAACCAGCCATGTTAATCTCTATGCCGCAGCTATGTTTCATGGGCTTAATTCCCTATATGTCAAATGTCTCCTATCTACTCAAGAACTCGCTCAAGAAGATGAACTTCGGTATTGGCATAACGTCTGCGACATTTTTATAAGCCATGCTTAAAAGAAATACTAACAAGCGACATAATTTCAACTCTCTAGAATATCCGGATGGCTCCAAGCGACAGTGCATTGGAATGACCAAGCGTTAATTTAGATTTAGTGTCAGTGAGCATAAACGTGAGACAAAGAACGGTAAATTAACAACTGCCCAATCCAGATAAATCAAATTCAGTTTCGGGGCACCTATGCGTGATGACATAAAGAAATTAGCTTCTTAGTCGACCCCTAAATCTACTGCCATTAACGAAATTTTGCAGATCATTACCAACAATGAGAGCTGCAATGATCGCGTCCCACTGGAGATGCCACAAATTAGGAAACAGTTGTTCGAATACTGAATGCCTTTCTTTTCTTACCAGGATTCCTCATGCTAAACGAACATGACTCCTCGAGTCTTTGAATCAATAATTCCATTCGCATCTGTTCGGTTATTGTCAAGTCACCGCGTTCAAATTCTTGAACCGTCCTATTATTCAGTTTGTAGTTTGCTGTCTGTTAAGTACGTCAAACAATTTATCTGTTTGATATGCGAAATCTTGGAAACTTTGATGTCTATTCTACAAAAAGAAATTTGGATTACTAGCGCAATTATATTATTTTCAGAAATATTGTTATTCAGTAAACACAAAATTATACAGCAAATTACAGAATTTATAACCCGCAAAAATAATCTAATATTTTCTTAAATAACTTCCTCTGTATTTTTTCTTTCTACATTTTTCTTCTGTTTCCTTCAACTTTTTGTAAATTACATGAATACAGGTCTGGAAAAGAAATATATCTCACGATATTATTCGAGTAATAAGATGTAGCGCTGCTACTGTAGCACGCTACATGTACAGTAGCATGGCATATTGCTAGAAATGCAAAATGTAGTTGCAGAACTTACACGCTATAATTTGTAGTAGCGTGTAGCCAAAAATTTGGCAATATTTCGTGCTACTTTGAAAAAAAGTAGAAAGAAAAGTCATAACATCACGTGATATTTTCATACTTCGAGGAACAGTATTATCTGGAGTGGGGGTTTGCGTGTGCCCAGCGCACATTCACGTACCTGACTTGAAATGCGTTGTGAATGATAGCTAACTTTTTAAGCATAGAGATTATGTTCCTTACTTTATGCTGTTTACAGGGAACACTCCTCAGTCGGATTGAGAAGACAGAGCTTACGAAATGCTCGAGCTAGCGATTTTGTAGATGAAATTTGATGGTGAGATTCGATTCTCTTTGCAATGAAAATGAATTTTTAGATACCTTTTTGAAGTGTTCTTATTTGAGTTTCCTGAGTATATCAGTTAGTCTGGAATATAAGCCATTGAATGTGATATGTGTTATATATGAATATTATCAGAGATGTGGTAAATACAAAGATGTATTACTTGTGTAATTAAACTTTGTGTTGAGCTCCGAATGCCATACTTAAAAAATGTGCAAATAAAGATGATCTTCAGAATGTGCATTTTTATCTTACTACCAAATGAAGCAAAAGTAGCTAAAAAGTTGCGGAAGTACCTACCTTTCGGAAAACACTGTATCAGCAGCAAGTTAGTTTTTGAAGAAAATACCTAAAGAAGCAGCTAAATACTTTTAGAAAGTAGCTTTCCAATCATTGTATTATTTTCAGAACATCCCAGATCTGAATCGTGCATTTCAAACATTAGGTGAACCCTACAACTTTGGCGTCGACTCTACGAAGTGTATTTCTAATAATGAAAAGATAGCAACTAATCAGGATCCTTTTGACTACATTTGCTACACAGTTCGCTTTATCACGTCAACTACGAAATTAAACGAGCATGTATCAACGATATTTAATTTGTACAATCTGAATAAAAATCTTTTGTATCATGAACAATGAAAATATTTTTGGATCATGCAGCCAAAATTAGAAAAAAAGATCATATCAAAGGTCATTAGCAAAATTGTATATATACAGCCAGATACGTATTCCGTTAGAGTCATTTCACAAAAATCAGCATTTCGGAACGATAGAAGCAAAACAAAATTATGTAGCCTCCCAGTTTTTCTCTACTTCTAACTGTTCAGCAAATGGGATTGAGTTATATTCTGAGGTTAAAACAAATGGGAAGAAATTTCTAAAAAAATAATTAAGGTTGTTATCTAACAACATTTTGACACACTCTGAAAGTTTGAATTAGGAAAACGTCTTTGCGTTACCTTTAGAGCACGAAAACATTCTTGTAAAAAATAACCTTTACATAATATTAGAAATGTATGGTCTTTACAATAATTTTAGATTTTTTACGTACATTCTCTGCGACATTCTAAACAGATACCAACTTTTTCCTGAACATTTTTTTATGATTATTAACATTGACAGCTTGACTATTGATATTCAGACATCTCTGTACTGATAGTAAAGACTCAGGTACCTCTGTATTGATATCTAAAGCGGGCCCAGTGGTGCAGTGGTCTAAGTTCTGGCTTCCGATCATTCGTGAGAGATGGGTCCAAGTTCGACTCCGGGTGAGGTATGGACGTTATGTTTGTTTTAAGGCACTGGCTCTCTCGCTTCCCTGCAACCAATTATCCTAAATTAGGGACGGGAGACTGCTTATATACCATTGTGTTGCTCACGGTGGTCGTTAAGCCTCCAATAAAATTATCTATGTCGTAAGAAAGCGTCAGGTCGCCGACCGGCTTATAAAATACTCGCTTGTCCACAGGGCTATCATGAGCCAACAGGACGACTGTGAATACAAGATGTCCCGATCGACGAAATTAACTGAAATCCGAAGCGGATAAACAATAAGGAAAGAAACAGCGATTCAAGAAGTGCGTGATATTTCAGCGACATTGCTGTATCTAGGTAAACCGTTTGGGATGGGATGTGTACGGACTGGGATCGAATCCTCCAAAAAACGATAAAGTAAACCTCCGGAGCTAACAGGATGTAGCATGAGAGCAATCCATGGGATCCAGCTGATCAAGCGTCAGTATTACGGAAGGATTGCTTTTCGAAGAACACAGATCCTTTTAGTGGAAGATTTCATCTTTAAATAATTCCATGCAGTATATGAGAACAAATATGATGCTTATATCCTAATTATTTTGCCGCCCCGGTGGCGCAGTGGTCTAAGGCGCTGG
Source organism: Macrothele yani (assembly GCA_039090855.1). Taxonomy (NCBI): domain Eukaryota; kingdom Metazoa; phylum Arthropoda; class Arachnida; order Araneae; family Macrothelidae; genus Macrothele; species Macrothele yani. The sequence continues at coordinate 57,920,946 of CM077021.1, forward strand.
CCTCTGATCATTCGTCCGTAAGGGGTCCGGGTTCGAATCCCGGTGAGGCATGGATGTTGGGTTTGTCTTACGGCACTGGCTCTCTCCCTTCCCTGGAACCAGTGACCCTAAATTAGGGACGGGCGACTGCGTATAGCCCATTGAGTTGCTCACGGTGGTCGTTAAACCTCCAATCAAAAAAAAAATTATTTTACTAATTTCGTGTATTCTTAGGAATGATTTAGGATCCCAATATTAAGTCAATGGACTAGTGTAAGCTGAAAACGCGGTTTTGATATGAAATAAGCCTACTGAAAGACAAAATGTAAACAACCTAGCTCCTTAAAGAAACCAAAAAAATGTGCATGTATAAGGTAATTAAAATCCTCTTTTTTTTATTTTACTGGAAACTATATTTTCCATTTTTTTCTGTGAGCCTATAATTCTTTCGGGTATCTGAATTCATATACATAAACATCGACTCCAGCGCAGTGTAGTATGTTAATAGGATACAACTTAAGAATAAGTTGAAAATCTCTAAATAAAACAAAAACCAAATAAGTGTTAAATTATAAAATGTCACAAAGTGCATCATCCGTTATGCACAGATTTATACGCCCGAAATAAAACGCTGTTTGGCCACTTCGGTAACGCAGTGGTCTAAGCGATGGCATCTGATCATTCGTTCGAAAGGGGTCGGGGTTCGAATCCCGGTGGAGCATGGGCGTTGTGTTTGTCTTACGGCACTGGCTCTCTCCCTTCACTTTAACCAGAGACCCTAAATTAGGGACGGGCAACTGCTTATAGCCCATTGAGCTCCAATGAAGAAAAAGATGTTGGGTCGCGTTGCTGTGATTTCATAGATCAGGTCCAAACAGGAGAGAGTAGAACACGCGTGGATCTTCAAATATTCTTTGCCGCCCCGGTGGTGCAGTGGTCTAAGCGATGGCTTTGTAAAGGTTGTGTTGACCTGTGCTCCGTGTTTGACCTGCATTTATTGGTGTTATTTTGTGTGTGTGCCGTCATTTTGTGTATCTCCTGTGTTGTGAACATCTCCTGTGTCGATTGAGTCCGACCTTGACGTCCTGTAAGTAAAACTTTACTTGTACTAACTCTTTTTCCGTCCTGGCTTTGCCCAGGGTCGGATTTAGCAGGCCAGCCATTGCAAATGGCGGCGGCCGCTTCTGATAGGCCAGGTATGAAGCTTGATAGCAAAGCTCCGCCCCCGCCTGGCCACGTTCGGTCATCGTCACTACCACACGCAGCTGGTTAACAAGCCGCGTTATCTGATGTTACCACCTCTTCTTCCAACTTTATGGATGTTGATTTCCCGACATTGTCCACCACAGTGACGTCATTAACTTCTTCAGTATCGTTTGCCTCTGGTACTACATTTGCTGCTGCGAGCACTGCGTCTCGACCTTCCCCATCTCCGCCCATTCCTACGGCAACTTTACCTTATGCTTCCGTTGTAAAGGGTACCAGTTCATCTTCCTCTACAGCAAAGAATCCATGTACAATGCCTCTTGATATGATTGTCACTAGAGACAACAAGAAATTACGCATCGAAATTCCAGAAACTTCAGCTGCTGGGCAAGAGGTTTTACGCACACAGAAACTTGGCATATGTTTTGATGCCCTCCCGGACACCAGCCTTAAGAAATACTCCTTAGCCGTACGCCAAATCCTCCCTAAGGGAGCGATCACCCATATGGCGAGGAAACCTAGGACTGTTCTCATCTATTTTGCGAAGCCAGAATTTGTGGAGCGCGTCTTATCTGACGGACTGCATGTTGGGGATCATACCTTACTGGGAATCCCTCTCACGCAGCGCTCCGTACTTGTTACGTGCTATCCCGTACCACCAGAAATCAAGGACCATTACTTAATGGCGGCCCTTTCCCGTTGTGGAAAAGTACTTGGTTCCATTTGCACTCTGTCTTCCGCACCAACAGACCCAGATGACAGGAACATCTTAGGTCTGCGTCGCCAAGCAAGGATCCTGTTCCCTACTGAAGATGCCATTGCTGACTGCCCTACTGACCTCACTGTGGTTGTAGGGAAGCTGATTTTCCGGATCGATATCGTTACTGCCTTGCATTGTTTTAAATACAAGGCATATGGCCACATCCAATCACGTTGTCCACATGCATCTGCCAAGCCACCTATTTCCATACCGCCCGAAGTCAACACCCAACCCTCAACATCAGTTTCTCTGGCCACAACAAGTTTGGCTCAACAGACGTCCTTGATCCCTGCTTCTGTTGTTCCAGAGGCTTCTCCCCCAGCAGATGATGATTCGTCAGCAGTCTCCAAGTCTTCAATCTCTACTACGGGAACCTTGGCCACCTCTCCATCGTTGGACCATCTTGCTGCTGTGGTACCTCTACGTTCTTCGGGGGGTATTATCTCCGAAAAGGAATGGCAACCCCTCCGTCGTGTTGCTTCATCTTCTTCCCTTGGATCCCCTAATGTGGAGTCAGATCTACCTGTCCTACACCCACCAGCTTCTCCCGGCGTTCCCACTTGAAATGTACTAGACAGAGTTCAATCTCGCCGGTGACGTCTTCTCCACGCTGCTCTCGTTCCCGTTCGCCAATTCGACAATCTTTCTCTCCAACTGCAGTTTCTACATCTCTTAAGTCCCCAGCTGTTCCAAAATTGTTGGATCAAAAAGCTTTCGCAGAATATCTGGAAACCTTCCCTGCATTAGACGGGCCGCTGGCGCCGTCTGATCTTGCTCTCATCATACTCAATCAACCGTCACGTCCTCTCAAGCAGCTAGACTGCGTTCAATCACGTAATGCTCAGCTTCTTACTATTATCACCCAACTTCAGAATCTACTTGCTCTTTTGCCGAAAATTGACACAGTCACTAATGCGCAGACATCTAACTTAAAGAAACGTGTAACCAGTCTTCACAGAAGTGCTGATAGTAATATTCAACCTCTACAACCTCTTTCAAGTTAAAATTACTTTCTTTCAACTGTAAGGGATGCTCCGTCCCTCCTACCAATGCGTTAGTGTTTGAAGACATTACACCGCATGATGCGGATATATTATTGCTACAGGAGACTAACTGTCATCCCAACACCCCATACCACCGGTGGCGAACCCGGCCATTTCAATTCTACCATGTCCATCGACTTAGTCTTCACGCCGGTCTTGCGGTGGCCATCCATTTTCGTCTTCGATCCTTAATTACTGATATCACGGTCAAACCGATTTATCGTGACCTCCTGCAGCTTCTGTCTTTCCGACTTCACAACTTCCGATACCATATCTTCAACATCTATGTTTCCGGCAATCAACAGTATGCAGACTGCCTTTTTGAGCATTTTGTTTCCTGTGTTCAAGGTCTTCCAGCCACTGATATTGTCATTTTAGGTGGTGATTTTAACTGCACCCTTGACCCATCCCTCGACAGATCGGACGGTTCCACGGATACCAGGTATTTTCTTACCCGAGCACTTTCTACAGCCATCAACCAGCTACAACTCCAAGATTATTTTCGACACCTGCACCCATTTCTTCGTTCGTACACCTGGCGCTCCTACTCCACTTCCTCCCCTACAACTGCCCGACTTGACCGGTTTTATGTTTCTTCAATTCTTCTTCCTTCAGTTATCTCCCTTTCTCACAAACCGACAGTTTCTTCCGACCACAGCTGTGTCGTAATGTGTCTTCACACCGGTCCATCTCCTCGGCAATACTACCGAACTTGGACCCTTGATGATGATCTTTTACTTGATTCAACCTACGTAAATTCCATCCAATCGCAGCTCCAACAAGCCTTATATATGCTACCTTTTGCTTCTTGCTCCTTGCAACACTGGTTAAATGTCAAATCCCAAATTCTTCTTTATACCAAACAATACTCCCACGAGAAACGTACTATCGCCTCTATGAAGATTGATGCTGCACGCTCGATTTTTTCCACCCTAGATCTTGATTCTCCGCTGTTTTCTCATTACCAAGCTGAACTTCTTGCCTTGCTACTTCCTGTCTCCCAACAAGCTCTTCACCGCCTCAAGCTCCTTTATCTCCAGCCAAATGACTATCTATGTGAACGGGTTCAACAACTGGAATTCCACAAACGTTCTGCTCATCACCTCCGTAATCTGAAGTTACCCGATGGAACTGTTACTAATGACCCCAATCTAATTTGCTCCGGTGTTAGAACATATTTCCAGTCACGTTTTGCTGAGTTCCAGTCAAGTTCTCCGCATGCTGATTCAATTATTCGTGCCTTACCACATATTCCATCGCATCTTGTTACATCTCTTTCTAGGCCTATCACCCCAACAGACGTAGTACAGTCACTTGCCTTACTTAACTGTCACTCGTCACCTGGTCCTGACGGGTTGACAGTTAATTTCTTTCGTACGTTTTCCTCTTTCCTACACCCTCTCCTATTGCCTTGTTTTACAGCTGCTTTTTCTTTATCTGTTCTTCCCCCCGCTTTTACTCTAGCTCACATCATTCTTCTTCCAAAGAAGGGGTGTCTGCTGGAGTTGGATAACTGGCGTCCTATATCCATCCTTAATGTTGACTACAAGATTTATACTAAAATACTCTCTGTTCGATTGAACCCTGTCCTTCACACCGTCATACATCCCGACCAAACGTACACCATCCCTGGCCGAAGCATTCATACTAATATTAATCTCCTCCGTGACTCATATTGCCTTGCCCACCTTTCCTCCGAACCTTTAGCCTTCCTCAATCTTGATCAGAGGCAGGCCTTTGATAACGTGAGTCATCAGTGACTTGCCTCTGTGCTCTCTGCCTTCGGTTTCCCATCTGTCTTCATCACAGCCCTCCTTGCCCTGTACCAGGGCTCAGTTGTCCATATCCGGACGGCCTCATTCCTTACAGCCCCCATTCCGTTTCGTAAGGGCATCCGTCAAGGATGTCCTCTTTCCGGACAACTTTTCTCTCTAGTCTTTGAGCCTTTTCTTTGCTCTATTCGTTCTGTTCTACAACCTTCCCCCTCCACCATTCAACATAGCACCAGGCACCATTCTATTGTCCTTACTGCTTACGCCGATGATCTCACAGTTCTCATCCGAGAAGAATGGCAATTCACAATTGTTCTTGCATGGTACCAAGTGTAGGCTGCGGCTTCCGGCGCTTTGTTAAACCTTTCAAAGTGTACAGGCTTGTGGTGTGGCTCCTGGAGACATCGCCCCGATGCACCGTGGGGCGCTCATTGGACTTCCACCAGTCAAAAGATACTTGGGGTTCACATTGGCAGCCGGGTCTCAGCAGCGGCTGCCACCTGGTGACCCCTCATCAGGAAACTACGTCACACCGCTGCTTACTGGTCCAAGCTGAAGTGCTGTGTGACCTACCACAGTCGTGCACGGCTTGCTGGCACCCACATTCCCTCGTTAGTTTATCATTCCTGGATTCCACAACCGCCACCAGCCTACGTTCAAACTGCAACAACATCAGCAATGCTCAGCATTGTTTGGTCATCTACTCATTGGTTATCTTCCTTAGTATTGTCTCTACCTTCGACTTGTGGTGGCCTCAATATGCCAGAGATTACCATACGTTATAAAGCTGTAAGGATTTTCAATTTCCTCCGTTTGACAGTTCAACCCGACTCTTCCGCTTCCATTCTTCTGCTTAATGTTCTGACTTCCCCCTTAATCCCTGCCTCACCGTCCATCTTCTTCTCAAGATGGATATTCACACTGTCATCACCCCCCCCCCCGTTTTCCTCTAGTCTACCATGAAGCTGTTCAGTTACTTCGTTTTTTACCGCTCATTCGTCAACGCCCTCCTTCCACTCTTGATCTTCTTTCCGAGCCTCTTATTTTCTCCTCCGTCCTCCATCCCCCTACTGCCAACTTTTTCTTTTTCCCCGCATGGCTACACGCTGGTGTAGTCTCCGTTTCCCAACTGGTCCTCCCCGACTTTTCATGGAAACCCGTTTCCGACCTTTTTCCCATCCTCCCACCCTCGCCCGAACTCTCTGATAACTTCCTTCAACTTAAACATGCTCTTCAATCACTTTTTCCTTCCCTTGTCGATTCCTCTGGCCTCCTTCCCGTTTCCTCTGCCTCTCTCCCTTTTCCGTTCTTCCTTCCCTTTTCCGGTGATCTCCTCCCTCTCCACAGTCTTTCCACCCGCACCCTGTACCGTTTTCTCCGTTCTTCTTCTGCGGTACCTTGCCCTATTCCCTGTGTTCCTTCTTTTGCACTAACCTCGGTCTGGTCTACTGCCCAATATTCACCGGCCCTCTCCTCAGAACTTAATGTGCAATGGAGGTTTTTGCACAGTCGACTGCCTGTCCCTTCGACTTTGTTCCGGAGAAATATAGTTTCATCAGATCTCTGTCCTTTTTGTAACGTCGTTGGAGACGTCTTACACATGTTTGTTTACTGTCCGACGCTGCTCCCACTATTTCACAGTATGTTTCAACTTGCACATCCTTCTTGTATTAGTGATCTCACCCTAGAAGATTATCGTTTCCTCGGCCACAGTTCTACAAGGTTCACCTCTATTTTACCAGTTTGTTCGTATTTATTCATCCTAGCTAAATATATTATTTTCTCTCACCTGCTACACTTACAAGATCCAGATCCTATCACATTCTCTACCTCTTTAGTTGCACACTATCGCAACAGGGTTAAAGCCAGACTCACACTGGAATACTCCTTGGCGAATGACACGGCACGGTTACCTGCCTTCTTCAAAACATGGTCGCCGTGTCGTCCCTGGTTTCGGTTTTGTAGTGCCCAGACTGTTCATCTGCTGTTTTAATAAACCTACGTCGGAACTTTCAATTTTTACTGTTCACTCACCATGTTTCCTCCTGGAACTAGATTGTGTTTGCTTCCTGCTGATGTCACCTTTTGTACACAGTTCTCTTCATCTTCACAGTGACTCTCTGCCACCAGTGATTCCCATGTCACTAGAACTGCACGGAATTTTTTTCTGTAAATTGTTTCGCTCCAGTGATGTTCCAAGACTCCAATGAACAATTATCCCAGAGCTACTGCTGTTTACAGCAAATAATGCAATGCCTGTCATTGCTCATCTGTACAATTATCATTTCATTGTAAATATCTACATTTTGTTTTATTTCTCCCCTTCTCTCACACTGCGTGTGAGGTTGGGGATGTTCTGTTGTAATTCTTTTAAGTGAATAAAAGCGAATATTGAAACTAAGCGAAGGCCTCTGATCATTCGTCCAAAGGGGTCCGGGTTCGAATCCCGGTGAGGCATGGGTGTTGTGTTTGTCTTTCGGCACTGGCTCTCTCCCTTCCCTGGAACCAGTGACCCTAAATTAGGGACGGGCGACTGCTTATAGCCCATTGAGTTGCTCACGGTGGTCGTTAAACCTCAAACAAACAGATGTTCTTTATTTATTATATATTTACACAATTGCATTGATTTGAAGTTCTTATATTTTTCCCTCACACAATATTATTTAAGAGTATTATTTTTGACTGATTTGTATATCTTTGGAATGAGTATTTCAAACATGTGTTTTTGATTCGGTATCATTTAACACACCTTTGTTTGAATTTTCCTAAGTCATTATCAGGCTTTCAAGAAATCTGCTGCGAGTGTTATTTGAAGATATAATTGGAACAAAAGCACAGATACAATTTTTTTTTTTGATTGGAGGTTTAACGACCACCGTGAGCAACTCAATGGGCTATAAGCAGTCGCCCGTCCCTAATTTAGAGTCACTGGTTCCAGGGAAGGGAGAGAGCTAGTGCCGTAAGACAAACACAACATCCATGCCTCACCGGGATTCGAACCCGGACCCCGTTCGGACGAATGATCAGCGGCCATCGCTTAGACCACTGCGCCACCGAGGCGGCCAGTTACAAATTCACATACTATATAAATGCATTATCAAGAAAATCATTGTTAATATGATTTACAAGGAAAAGTTAAGATTCTCTCTGTTTGTCCTTAATAAGTGGTACCAAAAACATACGAAATACAGAAAAGAAAACATATTTCACTCAGGCAACATCTACCAGCATTTTTGCTCTAAGTTTCCATTCAGTCACGCAAAGCACAACAAGCGAATCTGCCTTCACAATGAGTTCACAATGTGACATGTCTCTTTTGTTACTGAGATTTTCTTCGGAAATTACAATTACAATGGCTTAGTTAAAATGAAATTCTAACTAAGCCGTTGGAAGTTAGTATGAAATACGTATGAAATGAAAGTTAGTATGAAATACGTGAATTTACTGAATCTGTTATCCAAAATTATAATTTCAATTCAATATCTTTATTTGTTGGAGAATCTAGAAACAGAAACAACGGATATCTTTTACATATATGTTTTAAGTGGAATGTAAATTTTAATCGGTTTGAAACCAAATAGTATCGTTTTACAATAATTATTTGCCACATGTTTATTGTGTCAGAATATGAATATTGAAACGTAAAATGAAGTCTTGCATCTGACATCGCTAAAAAACATAATGCCTAGGTATATCTTATACGTACATGCAAAACTGTCATATTCCTAGTTTTTGTTTTATTATGTGTGATATCTTGATGAAAGGCTCTTATTTTTTTGCTTTTTATTATGTGTGATATCTTGATGAAAAGCTCAACGTTCTAGATTACCGAAAAGGTTTATTATACTATGATATTAATTCACTTGAAACTTGTTACAGTTTACAATTCATTACTTGCCAAATATAATATAAATATCTTCTGGGAAAAATAAATGTTTCAATTTGCGGAAGATGTGGCTCAAAGGGAAGTTTTAAAACACCTTTAATTAGGTTTAGTGTTATTCAAAAACATTACACTTGCCTTGAAATTTGTCAGCTTCGCCCGTATGTACCTTGCTTCAAGGGCGAACATAAATGTCATTGGTATGTTTCACCGAAAAAGGTGCGGATATTATTTTAACATCCCTCATGAATCAGTGTTTTAACCTGAGGCAACATAGCTCAAATCTGATACATGGTCCCCCGATTTTTTCGAGGGCAGGTGTTATGGTTCCCTTAGATTGATTTTGTTAGAAAAACACTTCTACTAAAATTAAAACCAATCCTATGTGCATTAAAGCAAAATGGATAGATTCCATATAGAGGATCTTTTACTTATTATTTGTCTTCTGAACGTCACAAAACTCTTGACCCTTTGTATTGTGATCAATTGAGTTAACATTACGTTACAGGAAAAAATATTTATGAATTTTATTTTACACAAAAAAAGGAAAAGGTACCTACGAATAAGGTAGTATAACATTCTTGTTGTAGAGTATTTCGTGGTTGTCCAGTTGAATATACTTCAGATATTTTATTATGAACTGAAGGAAATTAACTAAATCTCTCATGTATATCTAGTTGTTGGGGATGTATTATATAAAAGTGTATGCATATTTTTACATGGTGGGTTTTCACATATTATGAAACGGTTTTAGCAAACATCTCAAATTTAGCTTTTTTCACGGGATCTCCTGTGTTCTTTCTGGTCAATCGTATGGGATGTACTCTTTGTTTCAAGGAAGAACTACGTGTTCTTAAAACGCAGGATTTTTGAGGGCATCAGACATGGAAGGATGCCATACAGGAATTAAAATCCTCAAGTCGTACATTCGTTTTTTTCTTTCCCATTTCTAAAAACACGAGTTCCCTTTCCCAGAGTTATACTGTATGAGCTGCCACTCATTAAACTTTACACTTTTGAAATTATCTTTTCTCAGACACTTTTGCAACAGAAATTCCTTGAAGTTCGTCTAAAATAGAGGCAATTAAATGATTGAGTGAAGGGTTTTGAACGAAATACTGAAAAAAATTGTTTTTATTTTGTTTTGTTTATAAAGAATATTATTCATATAACAAATTTCACTAAGATGTACATAAGCAGATACGATATTAATCATTTATTTTCTATTATACTTGCTCTATAATTGCGATCTTTCAATTTTTGTCTCATTCTACTGAGCACACAACACTTCCAACGTACGCAAACTTAATTACGCCGCAAATGATGGCGCGCAATTTAGTTCATTTCAGTTTCTTAAGATATATTCAAATACCAATAACCAAAATCCATACAACAGAAAATCAACAATCTCCATCCATTAACATAAGTTTTGCAGAACGCAAAAGATGCGCCAACATTTTGTGCCATAATCAACGGGAATCTCAGGCAAAGGAACTTGGAAATCAGACTGATCAGCTAAAAGAAAATACGTTCCTAGGAATTAGCCTAGAAGATCGATTTTGTGCAATGTGGGATTTAGAAAACTGTTGAAAACCTCTGATTTGATAAAAACACACACATGCAAAATTCAACATCCATTAGAAAAACAAAAAATGGCACCGAAACAAAGATATTAGATAAGCAATGAGATACCAGCGAAGAACAGCTTTGGGCTAGAGCTTAGCAATTAATTCTTGCAAGGGGATGTACAAAATATAGATTAACAGGCAAAAATCTTGCAAGTAGAAACGTTCACTTGAAAGAATTTTGCCTGTAAGGTAATTCATTTTTTTACCCTTTCCAACCGCAGGTTGAAGAAGCGTATATGCTCCAGCTTTGTCCGTCCGCACGATAACTGGCGTAAAAAAGGTTCGATTTCGATGAAATTTTAGTATGTGGTAGCGGACCACCTAATGACGAACCCTATTGAAAATGGGACAAATGGGGTCAAACGTCACGACGTAGGAGCGGGATCCTTCCATTGGCCCTTATGCGTCATAACTTGCGTAAATATGGTTCGATTTCAATGAAATTTTACTATGGTGTAGGGGACCACCAGGGGATGAACCCTATTGAAAATGGGACAGATGGGGTCAAAGGTCACGACGTAGGACCTGGATAATTCTATTGCCCTTATGCGTCATAACTTGCGTAAATATGGTTCAATTTCAATTAAATCTTAGTATGTGGTCGGGGACCGCCTGGGGACGAATCTTATTCAAAATGGGTGAAGTGGGGTCAAAGGTCAGGACAAAAGAGCGGGATACATTCCATTGCCCTTATGCGTCATAACGTGCGTAAAAATGGTTCGATTTCGATGAAATTTCAGTAGGTGGTAGGGGATCACTATTGAATGTGGACGAAATGGAGTCAAAGGTCAGGACATAGGATTGCGATCCATTCCATCGCTCTTATCCCATATTATTAAGGTGGACGTCAAGTAATTTTGCTTCCTATACTTCCAATGGAAAAACTTTGTACACATTTCCTTCACAATTAATGTGTTTCCAAGGATGAAAATTTGAACATTGATTAAAATAACTTTATTATAACTTGGAATACTTAATATTTTCTAAAACATAACCATAATTATATTAAAAATCAATAACTTTTCCTTTGGTGGTGTTGAAACCCCAAAAAGGATGGCGCGACCTGTATTTTAATGACGTCAGTAGACAAACAAATGTTGGATTGCATAATTATGGTTATGTTTTAGAAAATATTAAGTATTCCAAGTTATAAAATGAAGATATTTTAATCGATGTTCGAATTTTCATCCTTCTGAATGCATTAATTGTCCAGGAAAAAAATGGCGCGACATGTATTTTAATGACGTCAGTAGACAAACAAATGTTGGATTGCATAATTATGGTTATGTTTTAGAAAATATTAAGTATTCCAAGTTATAAAACGAAGCTATTTTAATCGATGTTCAAATTTCATCCTTGTGAACACATTAATTGTCCAGAAAAAAGATAGCGCGGCCTGTATTTTCATGACGTCAGCAGACAAAAAAATTTTGGATTGCATAATTATGGTTATGTTTTTGAAAATATACGCGCTAAGGCTAAGCAGCCGGCCGTTCCATTGTTCTTGTAGTCTGCGATGTGTTTTCAATGTAGTTAAGGTCTTAATAACTACTTAATTATGCACTTAAAGCACTTCTGAAATACTTTGTACATATTGCAACTAATTGTTTATGTCACATAACCTTCACAAAGCTTTTCTTTAGTTTATTATTGTCTTTATTTTATTCTCGTTTTTGTGTTGTCAGAAGTTGTGGAGCAGGGGGTTTTTATAATCCAGTTTTCTTTCTAGAATCTGTGCTTTAGAAAAAATTAATATTTCCTTTTTTATTGCAATGTAAAAGAATTTGTAGTACTTTTGTATTGCTATTCAGGTATAAATTTTCTCTCAGGCGAACTTGGCAATTTGTTATTGCTGAACATTATTTCTGTTTCATTATGTCACTCTTACAACTTGAGTTTTCTATAATCCTCTTCTTTCTGTTTAATAGTAACAGATGAAGAGCATGGGTCGGGCCAGGAGAGTTATGGATGCAAGCTAAATTGTTAACTAAAGCTTGATCATATAGCTGTGCGGAGGTTATGACATATATATATTTAAAATTTTTTTTTGGTGGGCTTGCATCTATGACTTTGCAGAAACCCATTTCCAAATAGGGCTTTGTAGAAGTGAGAAAATGCAGAGTTTTTGCTGGTCTTTGATAAAGCCAAGGCTCAGTACTCTCGACACTTTCTACATTCAGTTGTCGTTTTTTTTCTCTTTTTACTCACACCGGTCAACACATAACCTTTCCTATGTTGTACTTGGTATGAGTCAAACATTTTTTGCTTCAGTCGCTTCTTAATAGAATGTGAAATCTGAATTTTCATAACTGCTGCGTTGCGCGTTTTGATCTTCAGGTTATTTTGCAAGTTTCGTTTTAAATTCTAAAGTTTGTCTAATGATTTCGGCTATGCTCTTTAGTATATATATATATATATATATAAATATATGTATATATATATGGGATGTAAGGTCAGGTGATGCGCAACATCACAGCCTGTCCTTGACAAATGTCAACCCCGCCTTCTCGTGGTGCATTGTGTTCCCAGTAAAGGGGCTCTGACGACCGCCAATAGCGGTATATTTATACGATCGGGATTAGAGGAAAGGCTATCCCTCACTCACCAACCCGCTTGGCCAGCGTGGTGAGTTATGGCAAAACCCCACCAAAATGACTCCACAACTTAAATCTTGGCTCTCAGTCTCCGGCAGCTGGAATGTAGGGACTTGCTGACAAGAGTAAAGAAGTGGGATTGAAAATGAACTTTCAGAAGACAAAAGTGATATTCAATGCTTTTACAAGAAATGAAGATTGATCGATTGATGCAGAAAAGCTGGAGATAACAGACACGTACCTTTACCTTGGACAGCAGATATCAAGTGAGGGTCACATTGATGAAAAAATCAATCGGCGTACAAAACTTGCCTGGAGAGCTTTTGGAAGAAACAGCATAATTTTCAAGAGCAATATGCTATTGCGTCTTAAAAGAAATCTGTTTGATCAATGCATCCTCCCAGTGCTTACGTATGGTGCAGAGACGTGGACCTTAACTAAAAGAGACATACAAGGGCTGCAGACAACTCAAAGTAGCATGGAGAGGTGCATGCTTGGTGTAACCAGGAGAGATAAGAAGAGGAACTCGTGGATCCGAAAATGGACAAGATTGGAAGACATTATGATCAGAGTTAAATCCCTGAAATGGCAATGGGCTGGACATACTGCCAGAAGAACAGACCATCGATGGACAGTCGAAAATTTAGATTAGGTTCCAATGTACATGAAAAGACTCAGAAGAAGACCACATGGGAGATGGGTGGATGAAATTCGAAAGTATGCGGTAGTAACATGGAGGAGACTAGCACAAGACAGACCGTTGTGGAAGAAACTTTGGGAGACCTTCGTCCAGCAGTGGATTGATAATTGTTGACAATGATGATGATGATGTTATATATATATATACACTGAAGTGCCAGAAAAACTGGTATACCAGTCTAATACTTGGTTTCTGAAGTCCTTCGCTCCCCCATGGGAGCGAAGGACTTCAGAAATACGAAAAGGCATGGACTCCACTAGCTTCTGAAAAACTGTTTTAGGCAATGCACACCATAATTCCTGCAGAGCGTTCCGCAATTCTGGTGTATTCCGAGGTCTCGGATTCCTCTGTTCGATAGCGCGTTGCATGGCATCCCAAATGTGTTCTATCACGTTAAGATCTGGAGAATTGGGTGTGAATGGCGACACACCAAATTTAGATGAATGCTCCTCTAACCATAATGTGGCGTCCCGACACTTGTGTGGAGGTGCATTGTCTGTTGGAACAGGCGCAACCCATCAGCATGAATGCAGGACATGAACGGGTGTACCTCGTCTGAAAGGATGTGTGCATAGCGTTGGCCGGTCACATACGCTTGTAGACGTATTCAAGTGGATATTCAAGTGTATAATAAACGTAAAGCTATACCTAATATCATTGCGTCAAAGCTCCTCATGCCCAAGGTATTACAAAATTGTTTAATTCAGGCCATGAATTAGGTGAGCTCTGACAGTATGCTCATCTGATAATTAAAGAATCAGAAAATCACCAACATAATGAAGAAAGGAATTTTATCGGGATTTCGTGGATGCGAAATTCGCAAAATTTTCCAAAAGTGAGAAGAATCCTATTAAAACACAACACCAACAAAACGAGCATACAATTTGCAGGCAGGATTGCGCATATTCCACGATTCTAATTCTGTGTCAGGAATTAACTGATGAAACGTCGTGTTGAAGTAGAGTTGAATCCACCAAAATCTATTGGCAAGATTTTAAGAAAAAATAATAAGAAAACAGACGTGGGATATACCGCAGGAATTAATGGGATTCCAATAAATTCCCTGGATGGTTTTAAAAAATCCTACATCGGAATGACGAAAATATATTTTTGTGAGACATAATGAGCATGTGAGATACGTGAGAGAAGGAAGAGGAACGACCGCTTCAGCTAAGGAGGTAATTTACAACCCAGGGATTCCATAAAGAATAAAAAAGGACACTTGCCACAATCTCTACGTATAAGGGAAGTATGATCTCCATTGATATCATCACAAGAAGCGACGTAAGCCATGATGGAGAATCCACTGAGCTGCCATCGCCGTAGACCTCCATTTCAGAACTACACTGGTGTGCAAAAATTAAGGACGAAGAGCAGAAATTAGCATAGCAGCGGAACGAGCAAGCAGGACAGACCGAAAGACCACTCAGGAGATAGACTAGGGTCCGGTACGGTAAGGCATGTGCATATATGCAGCATGGCGTAGGGGGTGGGTGTGGAAAGGGTATAAAGCACACGGCGGTGTACTGTCAGCAATTCGGTGAAAGCTATTGCGCGGTGTACATCGGTTTGACTGACGTAAGTTGCTGCCACCGTGTGATATGGCTAACAGGCAATCCAGTAGTCGACATCTTGATGACTTTACCCGAGGTCGCGTCATTGGGAAGTTGGAAAAAGGTCGAAGTTTGACTAGTGTGGCCGAGGAGTTCGGGATCGCTCAGAGCATTGTTTCACGAGCTTGAAGAGCATTTCAAACGACAGGAACACGTGTCTGACAGTTTAGCAGTGGTCGTTCACGAGCAATCACGGCGGCGGACGACCGGTATATTGTCCTACAGGCGAGAAGAGACAGACGGCGGAAAGCGAGAAAATCGCAAGGCACATGCAACAGACAACTGGACGTCCGTTTTTGCGTTTTACCGTGGCCAGGAGGCTGCACAAAGGTGGTCTATTTGCACGACGACCAGTACGGTTTGTGCCATTAAAGCCTGCTCATCGGAGACGGAGGTTTTTGGGGAGTCAGGAACACAAGAACTGTACACATCAGCAATGGGGTCGAGTTTTCTTTACGGATGACAGCCGTTTTAGTCTGACGAGCGATTCTGGACTTATACACATCTGGAGAGAGTAGGGAACACGCAATTACACCTCCAGCATCATCGAAAGGGACCGGTTTGAAGGTGGCGGTGTTCTCGTTGGGGGCGGTAACATGCTTGGTAGCCGTACCGATCTCCACATCTTCCAAGGAGGTTCAGTCACTGTTTTCCGCTATTGTACCGAGGTTATCCTGCCCCACGTGTGTCTGCTTAGAGGTGCTGTGGGTCCTGAGTTCCTCTTCATGGACGACAACGCTACACCTCATCGTACAGTGGCTGTCGCAGAGCTGTTGGTGAGTAAAGATATTCAACGCATTGATTGGCCCGCAAGATCCGCGGATCTAAATCCAATCGAATATGTTTGGGAACTTATCAGGAGACGCTTCGCAGCACGTCACAAGCCGCCAGCAACGATTCGGCAGCTGCGATTGGCGCTACAAGAAGAAAGGGTGGCGATGTCTCAACAGCTCCTTGACAACCTCGTCATCAGCATGGAGAGACGTTCTAAATCCTGCAACGCAGTCAGGGGTGATCATATCCCCTACTAAAGACTGGATTTTTCTTGGCAGCCGCCTGTCACATAGATGTTTCTGTCTTCTGTCCAGTTGTGCTCGAAGCTACCTTTTCAATAAAGTGCCTTTGTATCCTTTGCATTCCTTGTTTGGATGGTTTTGCTCACTTGTCCCATATACTTACATCTTGGGGATCTTATGATATAGTTTGAGTCGATGTGGAACACTTTTGCCCGACGTTACATTCGAAAAACGGTCTCGTCCTTAATTATTGCATGTCAGTGTAGTATAAAATATGACTTTATGATATATGGCACTTTGCGTGAGTATCGTACCATACAATTCGTTAATGCCAGTTCACGTGTTTGTGAAGCATTATATTTACGTTAAACAGTCCTGCTATTATTTGATGTTTATACTACAAACGAATCGCTATTCTAGTTGGATTTCTTCTTGATAAAGCCTTCCAATGGAAGGCAAACGCTTGGCACAATAAAGTATATCGTTTTCTAAACAGTGTAAAACTTAGATGCTGTTTGTTTTCCTGCTCTTCGATTGTAACAATACAGCTATCGCTATGTTCAATAAATTGCAAATTTGATTTTAGTATTTTCTCTGGAAATAAATGTATTAAAAAAGGAGTGCAATGAAGTTTGAAAGTATTTCTTAACCTTCTCGGTATTTTCCATAAATGCTTAAAGAAGCAGAAAATGTAATTTGGAGGTGAATATCATGGATCTTGGAAATGTAAATTAAGTGCAAAATAACATTGTTAATAAACATGTTTCATGAATACAGTTTTATGTTCTGAAATAAGGTGAAGACGGTGTTCCTCTTAGAAAGGGAACATCTCTTCTCTTTTCTTTAAACATTGTTTTTTCTAGAAGTACAAAGCATGTAATTTGTCTCCTTCGTAGCAGATATCAACTGCTTTCGAAAGTGATTAATCCAGCATGTTGAAACTTCCCGTATATCATTTGAGTGCCTGTTAAATCAGGAGCTCTAGTGTTTCTTTCTGGTATGGTACTAAATGTGTGCTACTTCTCATGATTTGAAGATAAGTACGTTTTAAATAATATCAATTTGTATCATTGCTATACCGTTATGTGGAAACGAAAGTATAGGTTCATACAGTAATGAATTTGTCGGATGTTTTGCCAATAACATTGTTTTCCTATCTCTCTCTATATATTTCTAAGGCTCTTCTTTCCTTTGGCTTTCTTCCCGCTTTATTCTGTCTTGCCCTGAATCGGTCGATACGCTGTCCTCGACGTCCATACACAGTTTTGCTTCAAAGCTTCCACTTCCTTTTGCCAGAAGATTTGGTCATGGCTGCCCTCTTTCTGAACCTTACCAGACGCCATTTTACAGCCCTATCCACCGCCTAAGCGCATGATCTACAGATGTTACCTAGATTGAAATTTACGTCTTTTTTTCTGTTTATAATATCCATTACTTCGTCTGGGGTATTGAGTTCAACTCCTTCAAGTGCATTTAGGCTTTTAGAGCGTATCATGGAGTAGCCGTTAAGATTGACCATGGCGTGCGTCCTGGAATCCATTGTTTCAAACCTTTATTGGCGCCGCCGTTTATAGATCATGTAACTTCCATACCAGTCAAATGGCACCCGCTCTTATTAATTTCACAAGTTCTGTATCTCAATGGGCACGTGAGAAACCAAAGGTCGTGTGTGCTTAGCAAAGACCTTCTATATTAAGTTACTTTTTCATAATTGGGCTCCTCGCGCATCCCTTGTTTCCTTTTTTAACAGTGCTGTGAATACATTTTCATTTTGTGTGCCATAGTGTTCAATACGATCCGTATCCCTCGGAACGAAATCCTTGCTACGTCACTCTCAGTTGCCACAATTTCAAAACAGTTAAAAGTCCTAAATTATATAAAAAGGAACGCATTTTATTTTATTTTATTGGAAAATTATGCAGTCTCAACGTTCTACTTTGAGGGGTGGAAAGGAGTAAGACTATAATATTTATAACCAGAAGGCAGGGGCCAATAACCAAATTCTGACGGTTTAACTTGGCTGCCCGAAGCATGGGGGATATTTATCGGTTCGAGCCCTCATACCAGCGTGAAATCGATCCTCAGACTTTACCGAGAGACACAGACAGTTAAGAAAAATTGATATCCAGAGATTGAGAAATATTTGAGTATGAGTTTCGGGTCTTCAACTCCTGTATGGCTAGCTTTGCGATTATCAGATCATCACGTAGTTCAATAAATTTCGTGAGAATGCTTGTTTTTAATTCGAATAGCAATAAGAGGGATTTTTTTAAAAAAAGGAGAATTTGTTTTACAGAAATTAAATTAAAATGTTTTTTTTTCAGTTATCGGAACTTGTTCATCAGTTGATAGCGGAAGGCTAGAACTCGACGACTCATTGGACTTAAATACTCTGCATTCCTAATGACACCAGGACTCCGCTGTGCCATCCACCTCGGAATCTGAGGGAGAGACTTGGTGTGAACAACGTATTTGAGTTTACCATCAGATTCGCCAAGAAGTTCTCCAGGGAACGAAAAGCCATTCCAATGAACTTTTTAGTGGTGTGGTTGACTTTGACCGAGAGTGGTACTTAGGCGTTCGTGAATTAAGGCGGCGGTCATTTTCCATCCATTTCCTTCAGCGAAAGAAAAAAAGGTATGGCATTACTGTTGACTATTAGGTTTTTGTGCTGGAATAGTAGGATCATATGGAGAAAATTATCGTATAGAATGACAAGTCTGCGAGAAGTTACCTGGTGAGTGTTAGACAGACCGTCAGAGATGTGTTTGATTAAGTTTAACCCATGGCTTTGTTTAAACCTCTCTTTCACGTGGGTGGAGATGGTGAGTAATAGATAATGGTCCCGCTCCGGATGGGGTTTGTGAGAGTTTCACACACCCGAGAATGTGGTGGATCAGCCTTGTGGTGCTCTAAATATGGTGGTTTCCCCAGATTGGGTGCTTTGCGTCATATCCTCGATATGGAGTGCAGCACCTGTTTAATAAGATTTGTTCATCTGCCTTTCGCAAACCTTTTTCTTTTTCTTTCCTATATAGTCCAGCTTACTTAAATCTATAATCTATAATTTTACTAAAGGTAGGATAAGATCTGTCTGTGACAGGCAATAATTCATTAAACCTACTAATTATTATACATAAATTGTGTAGGTATTTCCCAAGAATGTAATGGGAGAAATTCGAAATTCTGTGTTAATGAATCAATGAATTATGATGTGCACGAATAGTTTAGTTTAGTTCTTATCTTATTTTTTTATTATCGTTTTTTAGATTTTCCAGTGAATTTAAAAAATCGTCTACAAATTCATATGTCATACAAAACAAAAAAGGATTACAGTATTTAACATGAAAATTGATGTTTATATATTTATTTATTTAAGGAAGTTCAAATTACTAATTCAAAATAAAATAATAAAAATATCCTGTGTGTTGGGAATACCATGGTAATTTCCCGCGGCAATTTCCAGGACTAAAAAGTTATTCAGTATAATACGAACATTGTTTCCAGTGCTTATAATATTCAATAAGTACGATAGAATTTTTGCCATTCTGTAACTGCTTCACGACGTGCAGTGTCAGCCTTTTGTTTTGCAGTGTGACGCTTTTGTAAATCCAAAAACGCAATTTTTGCTGAGAGAAGGCCGAATCTTTCTATGCATGTGCTTTGAAATTTTATTTCTTTTCAAACCAAGTTGTCTCCAAATCTCTTGCAAAACGTGGCCCGCCCCGCCCATTGGTAAACCATTAAGTGCAGCCAGGTCGTGGTTTTGCGATTTAAACTCCGTATTGTCAGTTTTCAGATGAGTTATAACCTCAGCTGTGCGAATACAGCCTACAGTTTAAATACTTACTCAGAGTCATCAAATCCAATCCAACGAAAAATACTTGAATAATAACACCCAAAATATGCAAACCGACCCAACGAGGACTCAATTGGCTAATGCTTTGCCTCCTTCTAAACCCAAAAGTTAAAAGGAGAAATGAATTGAAAAAGCTGCTGGAAAACCTCATAGCTTCTACAAAACACGCCAACTGCACAACACACCGGAGGCAGCACGTATTGCGTGAGATAAGAAGATAGAATACGAAATAAGCCGAAAGGAGTGAGGTCTAACGTGCTGATAGCAACAATCCGTTTTAGACCAACATACCGCCGAATACGAGACAGTACCTCCCTGCCCATCCTCGCAAAAGAAACGTCTTTATAACTTGTTCTTTTTTCTCAAAAAATATGTTAGGCTAATCTTCTGATAGCATTAATATTTAACTGCAGCAACGTCACTGTTTGACACGACGAAATGCTTTTCCCGTTGTAGGCTTGAAAAAAAAAGAGATGACAATATATATAATTTTTCAAAATCGTCTTCCAATGCAAACCAAAGAAAATACGTGAACAAAAATATTCATTCCGATCAACGAAAAGCCACTGAATCCAAGGAAAATCGCTATTGAATAACACTTTGTCCCCTTCTAAAGCTCAAACTTAAAAGGGAAAAGGAATATAAAAAGCAGCCGGAAAACCTTACACGAAACACGCCAACTTCTGAACAAATAGCAGGTAACACATATTGGGCGAGATGAGAAGATGCAAAGTCAGGTGAGAGGAGTGACAGCTGACGTGTTGCTACGATTGTCCGTTGTGGAACTACGGAGTAGGAACTAAAAGTTCCACGACTGCACTGTACGGGAAAGTACGTGTGTGTCCTACCCACGGTGAGTATTGCAATACGTTACGACATTATACCCCCTCACATGGAAATTTGTTACGCTAGTCTACGTCACGCGCTTGCTGTGGTACATCCGGGTATTGTGAGCAACTTACGCAGATTTCGGTGATTATAAAAATGGTGTTTTTTGAGCAGCGTGTTAACATTAAGTTTTGCGTTCGTTTGGTGAGAAGTCCAACAGACATTTCCAAAATGTTGAAGCAAGTTTTTGGCGAAAACATCCTGCCTCGGAATTCATACATATATTTCCTCTTACTTTCTTATGAATTCAAAGTTAATATTATGTGTTGTTTCTTGAACCGTTTTATTTAATTCCAATGTGATGTACTGTATATCGTCTTTGTTTCGTGTGCATTCTTAATATAAAAACAGAGTAGCTAAATATAGACTAGTAATGTCTGAAAATGTATGGTTTCACCATTCGTGTTCAAACCATTTACAATTTAAGATGTGCAGATGATACTACTCTTTTAGCTGAAAGCAGAGGTTTAGCGGATCTTATCAAGAAGGTAAACGTAGATATTGCAAAATCAAGAAAGCTAAAATTCGTGTAGACTTCCTACTTTACAGTGTTATTCGGCAACATCGTAATCACAGCTAACTGGCATCATCAACTCTTGAAGTTACTGCTCAAGGCTCGGTCAGTCCTTAACCGTCAAGTAGAGGCAGTGTTTCATATTTCTTTTTCCATGGCGCTGAATACCCATATTCTATCGTCCATATTTTATATATGCATAAAACTCAAATATTAAACTCTTATTAAAAGTGTTAATACAAACTAAGGAATAACGTATTAGAATCACTTAAACGTGTTTGGGGAAAATAGTACGTTTTGAACAAGAACTCATTATACAAAACACTTGAGCAGAATATTTATATAGAATTCAAATTCCGGTATTGGAATTATATATAATTCAAATTCCGACGTTGGAATCATACAGAATTCAACTTCTGACATTGACATTTTTTGGAACCATCTACACAGAATTTTGAACTGAATATTTTGAGGAAAAGTTGTGTGCCCATTTCAAACATGGGACTACAAACATATTGCCATGATTGCGGCCAACAGAACGCTTTCTTTCAAAAGTATTAGATATGTAAACAGCTACAATTCTTGGCTATCTTTAAACTGTATATCTGAGATACATAACGAGCAACTAATGACAATCATCCCAAACAAAATCACCGACTGGTGTTGGATTCTACACCTTCAAGCGGATAAAAGTTGCATTTTTCTTGTACGCATCCCCGTATATATCGACGAAGTGACAGAGCCTTGAATAGCTAACAGTTATAATTTACGATCCAAGTTGGCCGTGTCCTAATGCAGACAAATTTGAAATCCACAGGGATATGCAGCAAAGTCTCGCGGTGAAAATCACGAGGTCAAGCGGAAATTTTCTTTGCTGATGGCCGTCGACACTTCTACCTCTAAGGAGCCAGTTTGCAAATTGTGTTTGTACTATTAACTTAACTTTCTCTTAGGAACTGTGCAGCAGGAAAACGAGTGAAAGTCAATATGGGAAAAACAGGGGATCAGTGTATGCAAATAAGATGATACCAACGGCTATCTCCAGAACTAATGAAGATACAGAAAAAGTAATACCTCTTGCTCTAAAGCTTGGGACATATGCTATCTAATGTACATTGTCAGAGTAGACCTTGGGTCAATACCAAAAATTATTAAGTGGTTTAACCCTCACGGTAATTAAAACAGTGAGGCAAGTGGATAAAAATAGCTACTTTTCAACTTAACATTTTCATAATCAGCATGCATGTATTTGATGGTATACAATGCCTTTGGTATTAATACTTACTTGTGCTGTGTTTACAAGAGAAAAATGGATCCAATCATGGCTGTTTCCTAGGTCACTGTTGCAAATATAGATGCCATTAATGACCGCAATCTTCGCAGCATCTTCCGGTGGATTTCAAAGTTGTCTGTATTAGGATCTGTTATACTCGTAGTCTCCAGAAGTGATGACCTAGTTGACTAGCGAAGTAGCTTTGGAAGACCAGCCACATAAGATAAAACAATAACCTCTCTACAAAAACAGGATTAACCAATAACATAAGTGTTAATAACCGGGTTGGTGTCAACCTTTACAGGAACACCCTCATACGTGAAACATTTTTACGGACGGTGGTGTCTACTAGGACTACAACAATGAAAAAAATATATACTGTATAATATATTTTTTTCAATTAATTTCTTCAAATAGTTTAAAATTATAATATAGCATGATATAGACTGAGTGCACACTTTATTATGACCACCCACTCAGTACTTCGTTGGGCCACCTTTTGCCATTAAACCTGCGTCGACTCTTCGTGGCATGGACTCCACGAGATGTTGATAGGTGGTTTGTGGAATCGAGACCATGCTTGATGAATAGCCCTTTCCAGGAGTGTGAGATTACAGGGGTGTGCATCCAGCTGTCTGATGGCTCATTCAACTTCATCCCACAAATTCTTAATGGGGTTGAGATCTTGAGATTGTGGGGGCCACCTAAGCAAAGTAAACTCACCGGCATGTTCCTCAAACTAATCCTGTACAATACGAGCACTATGACTGGACGCATTATCTTGTTGAAAGTAGCCATCGCCAATGGGATAAACCATCCACATGAAAGGATGCACTCGGTCCGCAACGATGTTTAGATATGATGTGCCATTCAAACGTTGGTCTAAAAACCATAACTTCACCTTGTTCATTTGCCCTATGGGAACGATACTTTTGTCTTTGCTCGGAGGCCAGCAAATTATGTACCAGAATTCGTTTGAATTAAATTTTACAAATGTTTGATTTCCAGTTGGTTGGATAGGGAAGGTTTTCGTGTAACAATATCTTAAATGTTTTTTTTGTCTCTAAGTATTTCAAACACCATGCGTGTCAATTACCAATCAAATTTTATGAACCATTGTTACAACTCTGAAGATATCTTCTGCATATTATTCAGGAAAGGAACTACATTAATTGAGATGAAATGTGTTTAGTCACAAATCTCCATATTGCAAAGTTTATTGATTGCTGGAAAGGTACTAAAAAGTACTTCTCTGTCTAAGCACTATATATTTTTTGCAAGCTGCCAGTGCTGTTATGGCTAATCATATTGCTATCATGTACATACTTAAATTGCTACTACCTCCCCCCACACACACACACATACACACACTTCCGTAAACATGAGACATGCGTCGCACGTATATCTGCCTTTACGTGGTTGTTACAACTTTTGATGACAGCATGTACATTGAATACATTAGAAAATATTAGTTTAAAAAAGATTATGTTTGAACACCAGTACGCATTTCTTCCCTGCGTTTTCCAAACCATTATAGCTGCGTTCGGAGAAGTGACAGAATTGATTTTTCCTTTGGTAGTAGTAGATTATTTTTAACCGCATTAATTTCGTAATAAAAAGAGCTACCTGTCGCAAAGCGAACTCATGTTATCCAAAAAAAGACTGAAGAGCAGTCTGGACATAGACGGAGCAGCACCAGGAGTTTTCTCTAAATAAAATCCAGCGATTCATTTGCAATTTCAAACAAGTAACGAGAGTTCTTAATTGGGAACGGAAAATTCGGTAACTCTGAACAAAAACACTTATGGAGTAAAAAGTAATACATAGAAATACAATTTCTTATATAAAATATCATATGATGTGTTTGTACTGCAGCTGTAATATTTGTCAAGCACGACCTGTAGATTTTAAATTTAACTGATTAATTCGTAGTAAAATACCCTCTTGAATTCTTAAATAACTGTATTTGTATCAATGTTTTTAACTAAAACTTTTGCTACGGGATTATTTTATCTACTGCTTTTTGTTAGGGGACATCTACCCTACAACCAAACGCGGGGCTGTTAATGATAATGGTCTCTCAATATAGCAGTCATAGAATACTGCAAGAGGATATTCGAAGCTTGCAGTGGTGCTGTAAAGAAAATCGATTTCCACTCTACTGCTGAACGCACTATGCCACGGCAGAGCCATTAAACATCTATGGAGGGACATTTTATGTGACACCGATCAATAGATTAATAAGAAATCATATTTTTGGTTCCAATGCACCAATCTTTTCTATTCGTACCTATAGATACTGAAACTGTTGATATTGCAAGAAGTGTGTTTTTTGTTTGTTTTTTAATTTAGTGAGTAACATGTAATGGTCCAGTGACCTAATAATTTTTCATTTATACTTCGTGACTTTTTTACGAATTTATTTGCTGACTGTTATTGTTGGTTTCTGATTCCTACTATGTCTAACCGGAGAAGACGACGTTACGGAAATAGCATGGTGTTATCCGACTGTAGACTGAATTGCCTTGATTACATCCTGAAGACGTCTGAAAGCTGAGTTTAACAGCTACGTCGAAACAAAAACTTCCCGAAGCAGCAGCGTCTGTAAAGTGGTCTAACGGGAGCTTCCGATCACTCGTCGAAGTAGGGTTCGTTTTTGACAACCGGGTGAGAATTGGATCGTGCGCTTTTCTAACAGCACTGGCTTACTCGCTTCCCTGGAACCGGTGTCCATAAATTTCTGTCGGCGACTACTGATCTGCTTTTAGGCTACTGAAGGTCCTCGTTAAACCACCCAATAAACACACAGAAAAATCCCGAGAGACAGGGCTGGCAAAACGTAGGAATCTTAAAGCATGGAATCTCTGCTTTGCTTCCGTTTCCTTGAATCATATTATGAGTAACAATTAAATTACCAAATGACGTTTTGAAGAAAATTTTCTTTTTATCTGGTGTGTAATGTACGTATCTATCATCTGTAAATTGCATAATTTATCAGAAACACTTCACATTAAAAACCACAGAGTCTTTTGAGAAACAGTTCCCTGAAGACGGAGAGGTAAATGGCGATCTATCACTTTTGTATATTTTACTCCAACATAATAAGGTATAGTTTGTTTCATACAAAATTACATCTTATAACAGTCAGTAAATTATGGCAATCGGCTGTTGTTGTTGAGGAGTTTATCGACCACCGTGAGCACCTCAATGGGATAAAAGCAGTCGGCCCTCCCTAATTTAGAGTTGCTGGTTTCAGCGAAAGGAGACAGCCTGTGTCGTTAAATTAACACGTCATCCATGCCTCACCGATATACGAACGCAAATCCATCTCAGACTAATAGTCACAAGACAGCATGTAGACCATTGCGTCACTGACCCCATGCTTTTTGAGTGAACAATTTGATTAATATGAAAAAAATTAAAATGGGAAGGCTGCACCAAGTGTTCAATTTGATCCCGACGTATTTAAATTCGTCATGAAAGATACTTTCCGGCGTAAACGAATTTGGAACGATTTGGGTATTATAAATTCAACTCGTTGCCATAACTACGGGAAGGTCTGGGAGGAGAGTTGCCACCTCAAAACGTTCATCTCAGGGTACAAGGGATTCAATGCACAACGTGTGAATTAATTTAATAAAACCTGTAAATGAAGAAGGAATGATTGTAACTACATTGCAGTATTTTTTTCAATTCTTTAGATTCACTAAAAAAGAACGCTGCGCACTATTCTGGGTGCAGGGTGAACTACATTGTAAGGTGGACACTCTTTGTATGCAGGAAATAAATTTTCCGAATTAGGGTGTTGTAGCAAAGAAAACGATATGCGATATACATAGCACCCATGCTGTTTTGGAAAATCTACCATAAAAAAATCATATTTCATTTGTGCTCTGTCTCAGAAAGAACATTTCAGCATTTAACTTAGAACCGAAATTTTTGAAGCTCTGTCCCAAAAGAAGTTTGATACTTTTATATTCACTATGTGGTATTCATTCTTTCTCTACTGGTTTGGGTTTCATTCTGCATTTTTTGAGGAGTGTTGTGTTCTTAGCGTTCAAGTAACCTTTATTTTTCACCTAATATTCGTTACCGTTGTCTGTTGTGTATTTATTCGCTCTATGGCACCTTATTCGCTCTATGGCACCTGCACCACGCACCCTCCAGCAGCTGTCAGATGCACTGCAGTCAGCATGGTTCCTAGGATGCGCCGAAATCATTTGTTTTTTTTTTAATTTGCGTATTGCCTAGTGCGGAAAAGTTGCCATTTGAAACAACAAGAATACCAAACGATTTGTTTTTGAATCGGCCAATATCGCACGTCTCCGCACGGCACATTAATTTCGCGTGTTTCCGACAGAAAGCAAAAACCAATGGATTTTTTTTATTGAAATTGGGTAACCCCTAGTGCGGAAAGGTGTCCTTTAGTATTTTCAAATACAGTGATAAATACGTTTTGAATTTGATTAATATGTTATGTCTCCGCACTGCACGCGAAATTCACCATTTTCTTCCCACATTTGGCCCGTAGGCCTAGGTAAAGGCATCTTGGCATGTAGAGCATCGGAAAAATACGTAGAATATTGCACTGTTCTGAATGCACCATGCGTGTGAATGAGTAGTACACTCACTTTGCTTTGTAATGTGTAGCGTGTATCTCTTCCCTTGCTTCTAATGGCACACATGGAAACAACCCAGAACTCACCTAAAGCAGGTGGCTACACTTCGAGTTCCGTCCACCCTCTCTCGAGCACAGAATTTTATTTCTACGTGCTATATCTTGTTCGGTAATCCACTTTACTCGAAAAATGTGGGTTTAATTGCAGTGATGCAACTGTTTCTAATCTCTACTGGGCATCATTACAGTCGATAGTCTCGAGAAAGTCATTGACAAAAACAAAATTATCCGTGAAAAAATTAAGCTATCTAAAGATGTAAAGGAAAAAGCCCAGACAGACAGAAGAACCCGATCGCGGACTCTATTTTGATGGAAGGAATGACTCAATTATGTTCCCAGATAAGAAACATGATAAATATTATTGTTCCGAGAAGAAAGAAGAGTACATTACTCTCTTGGAGGAGCCTGGATCGAAGTACTTGGGCCATGTGACCCCCACTTCTGGTCATAGCAGACGCATTGTAAACAGCGTCACTAATTTTTCAAACGTTAATGGCATTGACTGAAATTTTCTTAGTGCATTAAGGTGCGATGGAACAGTTATAAATACCGGAAGAAAAAAAACGGTGCTATACATCAATTGGAACTTCAGTTGCAACGTTCTTTGCAGTGGCTGGCGTAGTTGTTCCATTTCATTGAACTTCCATTTCGCCATTTGCTTGATGAACTCGATGGTGAATCAACAGGTCTTACAACTCGTTCAAGGGAGAATAAGGTAGCTCTCGACGGCTGTGAAAGCCTCCCAGTAGTTGACTTTGCAGTTCTTCATGTATAATGGAGAGAACACATGAAATAATTACAGGATACACGTGAACTGAGTACCGACGAGCAGTATTTACTGGAAATATGTTGCGCCGTGTCACAGGGAGACTGTGATGTCAGCTTTTCTAGAAGAAATCTGTTGCGCCTCAATGCCGCCACTCAAAACCAATCGCAAACTTTGATCTGTGTTGCCAACTACATAATGATGATACATGCCCTGGTCCGGATTTCTGTAAAGAAGAAGCCTTTGTGCACAGAATGGGTAAAACACTATTGGAAACTCATCAACATCATGGATTTGTAGTGATCAAGAGAAACGCGTTCTTTAGTCACCCAGAGAATATATTTTTAAGCATGATTGCGGACGAACGCAGCAACGTTAGAGCTCTTGGATAGAGAAGAATAAAGTAAGCTAGACAACAACAAATGAATGATGTCATAAGAGAATTCGTAGTGCCGCAATTAAATTTAAATGCTAATGAAAATTATGAGAGGAACGATTGGACTAAAACGCGTCTTACCGAACCACCCCTGACAAAACACATCTCAGACAAAGATCTGGATCAAGTAATCGCGACTTCTGCCACAGCTGGCAGAGAAAAAACAAATTTCCCTGCCACACGCAGATGTGGAACGTTGTGTAAAACTGGAGACCAAAGCAGCTGCCTCAGTGTGCGGATTTGAAGCTACAGTTTCGTTCATAAAAGCAACAATTGCATCACGGCAATTAATGACATATTTTTGGAGTAAAGCGGATTACCGAACAAGATATACGTAGAAATACAATTCTTAGCTGGAGGGATGGTGGGCGGAACTCGAAGTGTAGCCACCTCCTCGTGGTGAGTTCTGGGTTGTTTCCATATATGACATTGGAAGAAAGCGAAGAGCTACACGTTACACATTACAAAGCAAACTGAGTGTATTACACATGCACACGCATTAAGCACTCAGAACAGTACAATTTCCTGCGCATTTTTCCGATGCCCTACATGCCAGGATGCCTTTACCTAGCCTAGGCCTACGAGCCAAATGTGGGAAAGAATGGTGAACTTCGCGTGCAGTGGGGAGACCTAGCAAAGTGATCAACTTCAAAACTTCTTTATCACTGTTACTGGGAACACTGAAGGACACGTTTCCGCACTAGGGGTTACTCGATTTCCTTTACAAAAAAATTCCATCCGTTTTTGCTTACGGCCCAATGCGGACGGAAAAACGTGAACTTTGTGTGCCGTGTGGAGACGTAAGATATTGATCGATATAAAAAAAAAAAAACTTTTGTTATTCTGTTATTCTTGTTGTCCCAAATGACAACTATTCCGCACTAGGCGATATAAAAATTAAAAAAAAAGTTTTTTTTTGTCCACCCAAATGGCTCCACATACCTGGGAACACCTTCCAGCACTTTATTTTGTCACCCCCGCCTTGTTGTCCGCGCTGCACACTGCGGTTACTCTGGATATTAGCTAGGTTTCCCAATAATGTGACTCGGCCGGGTATTTACCTTCACTTGATGACGCTGTACCGCACTTTGTATTATCGTTACACCTCAGGTCTCGTGAGTGAGCGATAATCGGGAGTTTACTGTACTGTTTTTTCTGATATTCTTTGTTAGCTGTGCCACCTACAAATTCGTTAAGTGCATTGGAATAATACTGAGGTCTATTTGTTAACAAGGAACTTGCAAGTATTGTTATGCATTCATTCGGTACTATATGCAGAGAGATTTTAAGCATACGTCCAAAAGGTAACAATACACCTAATAATTGAAAAACCGATTAAGTCTAGTAAATCCCTGAGGAGGATAGAAGATATTCGGTGAACTAAAATATATTTGTTTCTCTACCAATTAGGGATTTCTGAGGCTTTGTTGAACTTTAAGTTGCTATAACTTTACACATTTTCTTATCATTTATTAGTTTTTCCAGTAAAACGTTACGGTTTGAAAGCAAAACCGCCCACCCAGGTAAAGTGAAAATAAAATGTTAACTAACAATACAAAGAAGAGTTTCTTAATATAGCTTGATCGCAGCATCTACGGGTTCATATCAGTATCTAAATTTTGAAAAACAAGCACGGGAAAGAACTGGCTCATAATTCTTGTCTCTATGTAATGAAACCACCATCAGACAACAATAATTCCAGATATTGTAAGACAAATTCATATTATTAAATCTTAATGAGACTTTTACATAAGCTATTGGAATTTAGATATCCTGCACGAACCACTGTAGTTTTGACTTATGTCTAGACGAGATAGGTTGAACGAGCAATATGCATAATACAGAGGTTATTTGCCGAAATTAAGCTACTTGGAACTACGCGACCTCACGCGAGCTCACGCGACCTTACCCGTGCGAAAGAACGGAACACCTAAACTAATGAATTTTTCTTTAATTTCCCAAACATTTCCGAGGGACTTACTTTTAGAGCTGTTATTAATCTCATTAATTATGAATAATATATTAGAAGTTATAAAGTCGATAAAACTTTCTGTACTTCGAATTTTCTCCGTATAAATGCATCGCCGGGATAGCCTTTTTACATTATTATTATTATTATTATTAATATTATTATTATTATTATTATTATTATTATTATTATTATTATTATTATTATTATTATTATTATTATTTTCTTTATTCGAAATATACGAATCACAGCCTATGA
Source organism: Macrothele yani (assembly GCA_039090855.1). Classification (NCBI taxonomy): domain Eukaryota; kingdom Metazoa; phylum Arthropoda; class Arachnida; order Araneae; family Macrothelidae; genus Macrothele; species Macrothele yani. Next base: position 57,951,781 of record CM077021.1, read on the forward strand.
CAAACAAAATAAACAGCAAATTATCATTGACTGGTATTGTTGAACTGATACGAGTTTCCACCGGAGACCTAGGTATCAGTCAAGAATCGTCGTAAAATATATGATGTCCCAAGTAACGCTGTCTTCTGCAGTTCTGTGGGTGGCATATCAGAAAGCTGCAATTTTTCAAAATGATTCATAAAATTTTTTGACATTGTTCCAAGTGCCCCGATGACAATGGGGACTGTTGTGTGTTTAGTCAATAACCAGGTAACTTCTATGGCCAGGTCTCTATATTTAGTCATGTTTTCCAATTCTTTGTCATTGACTCTGGTATCTCCAGGGATCGCTATATCAATTAGCCAGACTTTCCGATTTTCTATTACTGTTATGTCTGGTGTATTATGTTCTATGTGTCGATCGGTTTGAATTCTGAAATCCCACAAGATCTTGACTTCATTATTTTCTATGACTTTCTCAGTCTTGTGTTCCCATGAGTTTTTCGATGCTGGCAGATTGTGCTTTCTGCATAATGACCAATGAATCAATTGTGCAACCCTGTCATGTCTAACTTCGTAATCTGTCTGTGCAATTTTGCTACATTCACATATTAGATGAGACACAGTTTCATCTTTTTCTTGACAAAGTCGACACTTTGGATTATCACTGACTTTCTGGATTTTAGCTTTCATAACATTTGTTTGCAATGCCTGTTCTTGTGCAGCAAAAATCAGACCTTCTGTTTCTTTCTTGATGGAATTCGATTTCAGCCATGCCCAAGTCAAGTTGTTGTCACTTTTCCCATCAATATTCTTTAGAAATTGTCCATGCACTGGCTTGTTCTTCCAGCCATCAAATCTGCTTTCAAACTGTTTCCTCTTGTATTCAGCCTTGTTTTCTGTGGTTTTAAAGATATTTTTATTGTTCACTGCCTGAAGTAGCTTTTCTCTGCTTCTGTTGACGTAATCATTCAGGTTTCTTTTTTTTTTCTACTACCTGTTGCACTTGTAGTAGTAGCCCTCTGCCTCCAATCTTCCGGGGTAAATACAAACTGTCAACATCACTTTTTGGATGGAGTGCATGATGCATGTTCAATAACTTTCGAGTTTTACGATCCAGTATTTCTAATTCACTTTGGGTCCAATCAATTATTCCAGCTGGGTATCTAATTACTGGAATGGCCCATGTATTTATGGCTTTGATTGTATTTCCATCATTTAGTTTTAATTTCAATATTTTTCTTACTCTCTTGATATACTCACTCTGAGTCAGACCTCTGACTTTTGTATGTAAGATGTTATCTGATTCAAGAATTCCAAGGTATTTATAATTTTCATTATCTGACAATGATTTCATTATATTACCATTTTCTAGTTCTATTCCATCCATGTTCTGGACTTTTCCCCGGCGCATGGATAGTACTTAACATTTTTCCAGTCAAAATTAAATCTGTATATCATCACTAAATATTTGCAATGTATGCAGCAATGTTTCAAGTTCGGAGGAACTTTTTGCATACAATTTAAGGTTATCCATGTACAGCCGATGGTTTATTTTTCCATGTTGGTCCGAAATGTGGTAGCACATTTTTGTTTTGTTCAAAATCATTAACAATGGAACTAAAGATATATTAAACAATAAAGGCGACAAAGAATCCCCTTGAAATATGCCTCTCTTGATAATAACTTCTCCGAGTTCTTCACCATATGCATGTAACACTGTTTTCCAGTTTTTCATATTTTTCTTTGAGGAGTCGGCAGATGTTTTTGCCAACTCTAAATAGTTCCAAACAAGTGTTAATCCAGCTGTGGGGCAATGAGTCAAAGGCGTTTTTATAATCTATCCATGCCATATTCAAATTCGTTTTTCTTCTTTTGGAGTTTTTAAGTACCATTTTGTCAATTAACAGCTGGTCTTTTGTGCCTCTTGACATTTTGAAGTTCCCCTTCTGTTCTATTGGGTACAAATTGTTTCCCCATAAGTAGTCATATATTGATCTTGCTAGCACTCTTGAAAAAGTTTGAATGTTGTTGGGAGGCATGTAATTGGACGATAGTTAGTAGGTTCATGGCCTTTTTCTTGATCTTTCATTATAAGGAATGTGCGACCTGTTGTCATCCAATCTTCTGTGGCAGAATTCTGTAGCATTATATTGAATTGCATAGCTATTCGTTGATGAAGACTTGTAAGTTACTTCAACCAAAATCCATGCAATTCATCTGGCCCAGGAGCGCTCCCGGCTTTCACATTCTCTACTTGCTGTGTAATCATATCAGTTGTTATCATCAGAATATCCATGTGTATTCCTTTCAAATCTTTACAAACATCTTTGATCTACAAGGCATTTTTATTATGCTGAACTGGGCTTTCCCAAATTCCTTTCCAAAATGTCAAGGCATCTTTCTTGCATGGGCTGATGTTTATTTGGATTGCCTTTTGCCTCAATGATTTATGAAATACTTGTTGCTCATTCCGAAATTGCGCATTTTCTTTGTACTGTTTTATGCGTCCGTCATATCTCTCAATTTTCTTTGCAGTGGCTGTTACTCGTTGTTTTAATTCTTCCATAATTTCAACAATTCTTTTTCTTTCCACGTCGTATTTTTTGCAGAGTCCATCTTTTATTTTTCTACTTTTAAGCTTCCTGTCTTTCAGGCATTTTAAATTACGAATGCCACTACGGAGTTTATTTATTTTATTTTCTAGCCGCATTTTCCACTTAGGAGTGCCAGGCATTTTCTTCTTTGGCATCTTGTAACCAAGTTCCATGGTTACTATGGCAGCTGTACTGTACATGAGCTGGTTTGTTTCCTTTAAAGTATGAGTTGGAATTTTGTCCACGACATCATTTGCAGTTTTTAACAAATGTTTCACTTGTTTGCTTGGCATTTCGCGAATTAAAGGAAGGCTTTGTTGTTCCTCACCTTGCATCATACGGATTAAAATTTTCTTTTTCAGGAGATTTTGCTGTTGTGTCAATCCGTGGTTGTCATGTTGTTTCACAGATTGTTCTTCAGGTAAAACAATTTATGCTACTTAATCTTCAGGATTTACCAGCACAAAGTTTTCCACGACGTGGTCCTTATTTTGTGTTGGTCCTTCTTTTGCCAATGTCTCCATCTTTTACAATTCGAGTTCTGTAAATACCTTGTTCCTGATGATAAACCTTCTTTGATTCATTATTCTTTGTTCCGTTATTCCACTGTCTGGATGTTTTCCTTTCCAAATTTGCATCGTTTTATTTTAAAAACCGCGGGCTGATGGATTTGCCTTATAAAAGCATTTCATGATTTCTCGATTTTCAGCAACTGTCCAAGTTTTCCATTTCTTTTGTTCCAGTAGCACTGCAACAGCCTGTCCTGGTTCCTTAATAGGATCTGCTGAGCCCTGAAGACCATTTGTCGACAGGTGTCCAGGAGCCAAAGCACGTGACGCGGTCCTTGTTGACCCGGGCGACGACCGATCCGGTATGGAATTCTTTTTCTTTCGTCTCATCATGATTGATGGTTGTTGGGTGCTCCTGCTGGTAGCGATGCTACCGCCAGCATAGCTCTCAACCTCATCATGACACACAAGCCCCACCACCGCGACAAGGTGGCAACCTCGGTGGGGTTATTATTATTATTATTATACACACAAGGACATATGGACAATAACACATTCGAAAACGATCAGAAAAGCTTCTATCGTAGCATTACCAAGAAAGACATCAAAGGCGAAGAGCTACCAGAATGTGAAGCGGTAGAACAGTTCTGGAGTAACCTCTGGGCAAGGATTACGAACCACAACAGCAAAGCCGCATGGCTACAGCGAGAAAAAAGGACAGCAAACCAATATCAGGAAGTGGTCGTCCGGAATATCAAAGCAGAAGACCTTCTGCAAGCCATAGCTAAGACACACAGCTGAAAAGCATCAAGTATTGATAACATCGACAACTACGGGCACAAGAGGTTCCACTATACGTACAAATATCTGGCAGATCAACTGACCAACATGATCCAAAACAGAGTGATAATCCCGGCTTTCATCACCCAGTGAGTAACGATGCTAAAGGCTAAAGACAGACACAAGAAATCCAGCCAACTATCGACCAATAACGTGTGTACCTACGCTGTATAAGATCCTAACAGCGTGCATTGCAAATCAGATAATGAGGCACACAGAAGAACAAGCACTTATGGCAAAACAGCAAAAGGGATACCAACTGGACTGTAGAGAGAGCAAGGAACAGCTTACCGTCGACGCTGTTGTAATGGAGCAGGCTCAAGCCCATCTACATAAGAAGAGCCATGTTCCAAGGAGATTCACTTAGACCACTATTGTTATGTCTAGCACTCAACCCGTTTTTAACAATGCTCAACGAAAGCAAGTATGGGTTTACAATCAAGAGCAACAAATCTAACAAGTACAAGCTCTCCCACCCCATGTACATGGATGACATCAAGCTGTACGCATCGTCGCAGAACCAATTCCAGCATCTAATCCGGATCACCGAGAGCTTCAGCAACGACATCAGGATGGAATTCGGCCAACAGAAATACAAGACACAACGTATTAACCAAGGAAAGCAAAATGCACGTAGCTACCAATCGAAGGCCGGAGAACATATAGCAGTTGTGGAGGAAGAAGAAGTCCTTAAGTATCTTGGTATGCTTCAAGCATACCGATGTACTTAAGAACTTCTCCTAAGAATCAAAAACAATTTAGTCGCCAAATGCCACCAAAAGCTGAAGAGACTAATGAAGACCAAGCTCAAGGCCCGCAATATCACTTGGGCTATCAACACATACGCAGTTCCATTCCTCACGCATTGCTATGGAATCATAAAGTGGACCACAACAGAGCTTGAGAAAATAATGCGCAATTAAAGGACAGCTCTCACTAAACATCGCCAGCACCACCCGAAATCAGCAATAGAAAGGCTGACCATTGGACGGGCAGAAGGAGCACGGGTAATGATTAATCTCCTGGAACACCGAGACAAAGGAATCAGCATCCCCAGAAAATAAGTTGCACAGATCAAGGGCCCCTTCACCAAACCGTAAACCAGAGTGACAAGAAGTACACAGCATTAGACCTCTCTTATCAGAACATCGAGTTGGGAACGCGGGAGCCAAAAGAAGAAGCTTGGGGCAAGGAAATCCTACACGTAAGGCACTAAAACGATCTGCGATCGGACCATGTGGATAAAACTGTCTTCAATGCATGGCTAACAAACGGGTCACTGTTACCGAAGACCGAAGGGTTCCTGATGGCTCTACAAGATCAAGTTTTAGACACCAGACACTATCGGAAACATATCCTAATGGACACGCCAGTGGAAAGTGACACATGTCGACAATGTCATCAAACGCCAGAGACCATCCAACATATCACAGCAGGGTTCAGAGTCCTCACAAGAGCGAGTATCCGAACAGGCACACGCAAGTTGCCAAGATCCTCCATCAGAAATTGGCAATAAAACACGACCTGATTACAAATGAGCCTGTCCCCTACTACAAGTATGAGCCAACAACGTTTCTAGAGAAAAACACCCACAAGATGTACTAAGACAGATCGATCTGAACAGATAAGACAATCCCCCATAATCGGCCCGACATCGTCCTGGTAGACAAGGAGAAGAAGTCAACATACCTCATTGACATAGCCGTGCCCAACACGTTCAAAATCCAGAAGACGCACGGAGAGAAGCTGTCAGAGTATAACGACCTACGATACGAAGACAAGGCAATGTGGCATATGGAGAATTTCACCACCATTACCATAGTAATATCAGCCACAGGAGTTGTACCTAAGACCATTCATAGCTCTATATAGACACTAGATCTTCAACCTAACACCTACATGGAACTACAGAAGGCAACAATCCTGAACACTTGTACGATAGTAAGGAAGTTCCTGGACAACTGAGAGAAAGAAATACCACTTCCCTGACTTGGTACGTCGTACCCGTCGCGGAAGGAAGACAACAAAAACCTGAGAAAGAGGTGGAATATCATATTATTTTTTTTATAATAATAATAAGTAGGCTAAAACAAGACTACAATTTTTTTAAACACAGCTCTACTAATGAGACGAATGGAATTGCTTTTCTGGGATAACATTTCACCAAATTGGGGTTCAAAGTTAGTACACCCGAGCATGGAAAATTATTGCAAATGTTCATCTGTTAATGCATGCCAACCTCTATTGAGATTTTATTTATTGTATTTCATCTTTGAAAATATCATGATGGATATGCAAGGGTAATCAAACGAGAACAAAATGTCGCAGAACAGCGATACATGTGGGACTAAAAACGCAGCCAAATCATGACCGCGTGGCGTAACACCAGGGGCCACCGAATGCGAGGCTACAGGGACGCTACATAAGGTCGTATCTTGCAACTTCTCAACTCGGCGGTCCTCGTTCCTTTATAACTTATAACGCGTACCTTGACATTTTAAAGACTTTGAAATTTTAAAGAAGTTGAAATCGTAAGATCGACCCTTACAGCTCGTGGACCGTACAGAAAGAGGCGGCGTCTAGGATTTAGCCCGCGGGTCGTCATTTGCCGACTGCTGTCCTAAGTGTTCAGATGCATATATTTCTGCAAATGAGAAATTGGATCTTATAAAGATTAGTAAAATTATCCCTGGCGTTTGCAACTAGTCTTGCGTGTCATAAAAAGGTGTTCTAACCTTTAGTTCTTAAGACATTTCCCACGACTTTTTGTGCATGTTCCTTGATTTCTTCTAAATGCTGCGGCTAAACTCTAAAAAACAACGTTCAGAAGTATCTTTATTTTTAATAGTTGCCTCATGTTTTATGTGCAATCAGGGGAATTACTTAAATAACTTCTTAGTATTTGCCCCAGAGTCTATTCTGACAACGGGCACCAGAAGTCGCAACATTTGAAGAATTTAATCGAGGAAGGGCTGATGTGCCTAGTCCAAGATAGAGTCATTCAATTTAATGTATTAGAACTTAAGCAATTTTTTCAGTTTATGAACAAAATAACATAAAGCAAGGTATAATACTTTTGGATCAGAATATGTCGTTTGACATGCTAAATAGGAAAGAAATGTTTAAATTGTTAATCAGTTAAGGTTATCCTTAAAAGTTTATAAATATTATGGAAAATTTATACGATGATATAACTACTCCCAAAATTTTCGGTGACAGCCTAACAGAAGAAATAAATGTTACTCGGGGTGTCAGACAAGGATGTTCTTTATCGCCTGTCTATTAGGTATTATATTAGTGATGACTAGCGTATTTTTAATATCATTAAATAATAAGAAAAAAAACTTAAGCGTTTCAGTACAACTTAAACTAGGTTATCTGAAGTCATTGTCATATGCAGAATATCTTGTGATCTTGCAAAGAATAAGGCTCAACTGCAACAAATTTCGCAAAAAATAAAACATACAAAAAATTTAGTTTGCTTTTTTGCTGGTCTTAATATGGAAGAAAAGGAAGGGACGTTTATTTGGTAACTGGACAAATCACAGACAAGACTTATTTATGATGAAAAACCAAAATTTGAAATTATTAAAGATCCTTATAACTAAAGATCATAACTTATCAGGAAAGTGGTAAAAGCATTTAACGGAGCACGAAGCGATTTAATAAGGACAAGAAAAGAAAATAACTTCCTTCTTTTCAAAATCAAAAGTAATAAGTGCATTATATTTTTTTCAAATTTTAGTATCATCTGAGAATCTCAAATTTACACCCTTACAACAGCAAAAATGCAGAAAGATCTACAATTAATTTTGCTTCGAGGTGTTAGGCTGAGACAATTAGACAAGATATTATTTACAACGATTTAGAATTCGGGTACTTAGAGATAAAAGGCTACCGATTACGGGTAAAATCTTCAGATTTCTCACTTTAAAAGGTTTTCTCATAATGAAATGCATCATGGTTATTCTCTTTCATCACTGGATATAAATATTAAGAGATGAAAGATTTATGAGAGAAAATAGAGGAGATTTCGAATTTTTGAAGGAACGTTTGGCATGATGAGAAAGTAAATATATATTTGTAAAGCGTTAAACCATAAAACTAAAGCTAAAACTAGAGAATTATCAAAGATAAGTTTAAAACCATTAACCTGGAATCAGCATAAGTAAATGAGATTAGCACTTATGCAAAAATATAAATGTTAACATAACATACAGTGTTAATCATATAAAGGAATTAAATTCACTTTTAAATCTTCGGATGTTCAAGAAACATTACAGATGATTATTACCTACAATGTGGCTTGCTCCTCTAGATTTGACACGAATTTTAAACCAGTTCTTGAAGTAACTCCGTTTTTCACTTCAAGATACCGCATGCCAAAACAAAGTGACGCCTGGTACCTCTGAATGAACATTCTAGTAAAGTCACTAGAATGTTCATTCAGAGGTACCAGGCGTCTATTCTCTAGTAAAGTCACCGCGTTCAAATTGTTAAGCATTCTATTATTCAGATTGCAGTTTTCTCTTTACCTTCCATTAACAAGACACCAGGTTATACTTCTGTTTTTTTCAATAAATCTATTACTAATAAAGATCATTTCTAATATGTACACATAAATGTATTACTAATGTAGAAAATCAAGCTGTTCAACAGCCCCTGTAACTGAAAGCATGCGGGAGAAGCTGTCTCACAATCACAGGGTAACAATCGCAGGACACGGCAATTAAAATTGTCAGACGCGAAGTGGATATTATACAAAAGTTCAAATGTTTATATATTAAAACTTTATTTTATCTGTTTTATTTCACACATTTGTATATGTGTTTTTCATACTCCCTGCATGTATTATTGAACACAGAATCTCTTTGTTTGCCTACAGTTTGCGCTATTTTATCAATAACATCTTCTATAAATAAAAAAATGCGTTTCTTAATTTTTGCATTTGTGTGACAAATTATTCATTTTGAAAAGACCAGACATTTACTTTGTTAGGGTCCAAAATTGGAAATTGGCAAACCTATTGTTTTGAAAGAATCAGTTTGTTCGATTTTACACTCCAGAAAGATTCGTTCAGGCCGATTCGGTCGTTTGATTCTTCCTGTTTAGAGAAAGACTTGTGCCTAGTTTATCAATTCTGAGTCGGATCCTTTTATTTGTTTCTGATACTGATTCTTCAGATACAGAGAGCGATTTGTATCTATAGAAACAATTCTAAGTCAGTTCCTTTCGTTTGTTGGTATTTTCCGCTTTAGTGGCCGTTAATTTTGTTTATTGTTTTTAATTCTTACGGAAAATTTGTTCCTCGGTTTTTGTATCGGTTCGCTTCGAAAAGTTCACGAAATATATTTCTTTTGCAGAGTTCTGAACGAGGTACGATTCCTAACTAAAACATGAACATCGCCGAGACGCCCTGGTGAAATTTTTATATCTATTTAAAAGCAATTCTAAGTCAAGGAATCGACTTTATTCTGGAAAACGTTGTTCGTCGATTACTCAGTATGATGAATCGTAATGTTCGAAGGAATCGTTCTGAAAGTCACATCTCTATTTCAGAAATACTTGCTGAGAGGGTCCCAAGTCCTTGTCCTTTAGTTTGATGTAATGATCGAACTCTGCACTTAAACTACGAAGTTTTTAATCTTTTACGATGATGCTTCTTTCTCCACAGTTTTAATATTTATTATAATAGTCTGTTTTTTCTTTGTTTTCTTAGCTTTGTAATTTTTAAAGCTGAAAATGGTATTATTTTAGAGGCTAGCAGTTCGCTCTCCCAAAGAGGAGAAAAAAGAAATATGTGAGCAGAAGTACTTAAAGAGATAATTTAAAATGGGACTTACCCAATGAGAAAGTATTTGTGATGACGCACTTTGTTGTGCGTTCAAGAAAGCGTAATTTTTGAAAACAAGGAGTATTTATAGGTTTCCGATATTCTTGTACACCTGTTACAAATTGTTCTGATACCTTGTAATTAGGACCCAGCGAAGTGTCAGTGTTCGTTTATTTGCCATAACGTGTCCCTTTTCTTCGGACTTTTTATCTAGAACCATTGCCAGCATAATTCTATGCTTTAAATTAATCACACATAGTTTTAGCGTTTTAGTATTTGAAAACTTCCTTTCACCAGTATCATCATTAAAATTGCCAGTCCTCGTACGGCTTCTAAAGACATCTAATTTTCCTGCTAACAAAAAATATTTCCATTTAAGGTCCTGATCCTAAACGTAAAACAATCCTTGTATAAGGGCTGTTTGATAAGTAGTAAGCCTCTCCTGCTGCTTTTGCGTTTCTCAGTTTTGTCAATGGGCGGCGCTAGTCTTCAGAAGATTTAAAGGTAATGCAACTGCATTGCAGCTTGTTTCTTACGGAAACCGTGTAACTTGCAGGATGAATTTTACTTTTCTCTTGTAGGAGACCGATATGTCCAAAGTTGCTCAGTGTGCTGAATTTTTTTCTTTTAAAGCGGAGAAAACGCCACTAAGCGAAATTCACAGACGAATAGAGGCGGTGTTTGGCCTGCTTGTCTTCCATGCAGTACTGTAATGTGGAGTTACCAGTTCTTTAGTGGTAGACGAAAAAACAGAGCAGACCAGCGAAGGTCAGTAGCACTATGCTGTGGTGTGGAGCTGCATTAAAGACCAATCGAATAATTACGATCCCAGAACTGGTGAACAGAGCGGGTGTGAGCATCGGAACTGTCATTACGATCATGCTTTTGCTCCTTGAGTATCGTAAGGTCTGCTCCACGTGGCTGCCGAAACATCTGTCCGATGAACAGATGAGTCAACGAATGGTATTGTCATTACAGCATCCGTTCTGCTACTATGCAGAAAGTGAAGGTTTTCTGCTACGCATTACTGCTGGGTACGAAAGCTAGTATCATCATTTCTAGCCAGAGTCGAAACGCAATGGCATGCAGTGGCAATATGCATCATCGCTATCGCCGAGATAATCACAGTCCACCATTTCCGCAGGCAATGTGATGGTAACCCTGTTCTTTGAGCATCGAGAACCATTGCAGCTTAAGTGGCTACCAAGAGACCAAACATCAATGCCAAACGATACTGTCAAACTTTTATGAAGCTTCGACAAGCCATCAAAAACAAGAGGCCTGGAAACCTCACTCAGGGCATTGTGCTAGTGCATGATAACCCCCGGCCATATGCGATAGCAACCACGTAAAGGACATTGCAGCGCTTCCGCTGGGAAGTTCTTCAACATTCCGCATATAGTCCTGACCTATCACACTGCGATTTTCACATCTCAAGAGCTATGGAAAAATTTCTCAAAAGCAATCGTTTCGTTTCGGATGATCAGATGCATGAAGCTGTAGATAACTGGTTGCACCAGCAGCCTGCCTCCTTCTATGCCGAAAGAATGCAAGGACTTGTACAACGATGGGACAGCTAGCTAAATGCTGGCGGCGATTATTTTTTAGGTATGTCACTTTTTATCCTTTCAGGCAGAAAGTCTCACAATTTATTGAAAAACTCTTGGACATTGATATTTCCTGCGAGGCACATATTTTTTTCTTCTGTAATTGAAAAAGGCCTATAATTTGAGGAAGAAGATACCTCATCAAAATGTTAGATCATTTAATTAAGGTCAAGGTAACTGCAGTCTGCACATATTAAGCACAAAAACATCTGAAATTCATAGTGGAACTCATAAACACTTTTCATGAAACAAATGAGCATGCATTGACAAAATGTATACGAACTTTCCATGCAGAGTGATGGAATTTTACAAGCTTATTTGAATCTGAAAATGCTCAAAACTCCAAAATAACATACAGAGATAACATATTGACTCGGTAATATGATTATATGTAATTGGCTTTTATGAAATGAAACTTCTATTATGTTTTACGTTAAAACACGTTTAGTGGATTATTTATTCTAAGGCTGGGTAATAGTTACAGGAAGGGAAAGGTAGGATAATTTTTCGACTAGGTGAAAAATAACCCATTTCTTCTGTTGTGTAAGCTAAGCTGATGACACTACCTGCACCGTCTAAATGCAGACTTCGCAGGGGGATGTTAAACTCTCTCACAGATTAGAATTAATCAGATTCCTGACTCGTCAGTCGTCGGAAACCGCAGGCTTTCACTCTGACATATTTGGTCCAGAGATCTGTGGGGATCTGCCTCCCCTCACGGGACCATTACCTTGCACCCTTCGATCATAGCCCTTGTGTGCGGAGTGCTATAGGCGGGCAAACAAAATTTTCGAAGTATTCACATCACTGGCTGGGAAATCAGTCCGCCAACGCGAGGTCTTGCGACAAAGTCCTTTATTGGCATCAAACAAACAAAAAATACATGCCTATTTCTGAAAATTGAGAGTCTCATGCAATCCCTCTCACAAATATACAGCACAGAATCACATTACATACACAAAATTATACACATGGTCAGCAGGACTAAGGTCTGTGCTGCGGTGATGACTCCGGGCCAGAGTCATCAGAAACACCTAGGTCAGAGAACAACTAACAAAATTCGAGAGCAACGTACCTCTGGCAGTACCAGGATCGGTCAACCATAGTTGACACGGCTTTTCCTTTGCCCATGTTCCCGGAAAAGACTAGGACAGGTTTTACTAAAGCTAGAGTGGGCGACATTCAGCCCCAGACGAAACTTAGCATTAGCAGCCGAGCAATTGCTGCAATTCGATGTGGCTACACTTGTGGTATTGGTGCCCAACTTCACTGCAATTGTCACACCTGTCATCAGACTCAGTGCAGCTGCTCTGGAAATGGCCGAAGTCATTGCACCGGAAGCACCTGGCTTCACGCAAAAAATATTTTAAGCGGAGCTCTGACCAACCCAAGTTCAGTGTCTTTCGCCTCATTAAGAGCTTGAAGGCCCAAAGCTCCACATCTGCCACCCAGTGGACCCGATCTCCCTTCTCCGTAATGGGAAAACAGGCTGTGAGCCCGTTTTCGAGGTTGGGGTTCTGCTCATGAACTCCTTTCCCAAGAATTCCCCGTTGACGCCATAGAAGATCAACCGGGGAAATCTCTTCTGTTGGGCAGTAGGGAGCGTGCAGTCTTTGGTTAGTGGACTGCATCTCAACTCCTCTGCGAGGCGGTTGAGTTCCGCTGGATGGGAACACTCCACCGCAACCCCACCCTTCCTAATATTTCTCACATCTTGACCTCAGATGGGTTGACTGCAGTTCGCAGGGTCTTCTTTACGTACTCAGAGGACGCACTCTCGACTGTAGGATAGACCAGAAGAACGTGTCTCCGGTCCTCCGACTTCTGCTTATGCTTACATGCGGAAGGCGAAGGCCCTTTCGGCGTATTAGCCCCTTTCCTAGCCGCCTCGGCACAGGAGACCACTTTGGCGTCGGCCTGACGGCGCGACTCCAGTGCTGCAGGCTGCAGACAGCCTACCGTGCAGGACAGCCATTTCACGTGCTTGCGAGATGCAAGCTCTGCGGATATAACTCAAGGACTCATCAGTTCGTTCTCGTCCTAGGGATGTGACCGGGAAGTCTCTAATAGCGGACTCTGCCTCCCCAAGGAGCGAGAAGATATGTCTCAAGAAGGCTGGTGGTGTAAACTCCAGGGGTGTCACGGGGTGCTGGTTGGCCGTCAGAGAGGCCTCTGTAGGGCCAGCGGATAACCCCTGTGTAACCCGAGATGTCTCGGTCTGCGGCGATGTTTTCCCCATTTTTGCCACAGGAGGAGGTGGAAAAATAGTGTGTACACCGCGTTTTGACCGAGTTGACTCGGTAGAGGCGGGGAAGACCACATTCAGTGGTGTAGTGGCCGGTGGACACTTCTCACCAGGAAGAGCTTTCGAAAAAGACTTCGGTCGCCTATTGAGGGTCCTTTTCTTCCGGATGGTCTAGGAAGTTGTGGTGGTTGGGGTGGGGACACACAGAACTACCGACAGGACTAGGTAGTTTGTTGGCCACTACCTTCAGAATCCGGGTTGACCCGGACAACTTAGGGGCTGACCGCTTTTCAGTTGCTTTACCCTTGTGGGAAGGTAACTTCTCTGTGAGAGAGGGGTCAGAAGAAACTAAGTGCTGAGTGGATACCCGAGGGTTACATTCCTATATAATTTTCGATACGGCAATTTTAAGCGAATTTGAAATGCAATCGTTTTATAAATATGAGTATGAAATTTCTAGAATGTTTTTAAAGCGATGACGGATTTTCGCAAAATATGATTCAATTTATTTAATCTCAGATAACTTGTTTATAAGTCACCATTATTACTAAAACATCAGTTAATCGGGAATGATGGATCAGTTGTCCCATGATAATATGTTGTCAAGTGCCTTCGAAATTTCGTGACAAAATTAGTACTCGTACATATCACGTGACATGATTTCCTTAGTGTTATGGATGTGTTCCAAATTAAAAAAAATAATAAGACACCGGTGAACTACAACAGTGTAAACACGAGCGGAAGGTATAAACTACACAGTGTGATTTTGTGTTAGGTTCTGGGAATCCAGAATAAACTTTTGGTCGGTTTTGGTAATCAAGTATGCACTTTGTGTTAGCCTTTGGAAATCCAGAATAGCCCAAACAAAGAAGTAGATATAAGTCGTTCTTCTTTATTTTCTGTATTGAGTGATTTCCAATAAACGACCATCTTTTACTTTCTTTTAAATGGTACTATCTTTCAATATAATGAAGTTTATTAATTTAAATACCTCTACCATGCAACTAAACTTCAATAATTTCTACTCTTAACTAAAATCAGCGTTCCAGCTGACAATGCTAACGGACGCTCGGTATTAAAGATCATCCTTTAACAGTAATACGAATATTGGAAGCATTTTGATATATATACACTAATCCCGATGGTATAGTTATACCGCCAATAGCGGTATAACTATACCATCGGGATTAGAGGAAATGCTATCCCACACTCACCAACCCGCTTGGCCAGCGTGGTGAGTTATGGCCAAACCCCTCCAAAATGACTCCACAACTTAAATCTTGGCCGTCTCCGGCAGCTGGAATGTACCTGGCCAAGGCAGCGGCCAGTGCGACATGAAGGCAGAGGGTGCTAAGAATCCCCGGAGGACCGGACTAGGCTGCCATCTGATGCTGACCTTGGCTACGTATAATGGACGCTCCCTATCTTCTGATTCAAGGCTTCTTGAATTGGAAGAGGAACTACAAAGGATCAAGTGGGACATCGTCGGGCTAAGTGAGGTAAGGAGAAAAGGAGAAGATCTCATTGAACTGAAAAGTGGACATCTCTTCTACTATCGTGGGACAGATACTGGCAGAACTAGTGGTGTTGGATTTATAATAAACAAGAAACTGAAGGATAAAGTTGTAGAAGTTGAAAGTTCCTCTGACAGAGCTGCACGACTCGTTATCCAACTCTCGAGAAGATACCAGGCTCAGATTATTAAAACTTATGCACCCACCACAAGTCATGCTGAAGAAGAAATTGAAGAATTTTATGAGGAAATTCGGGATCTAAATAATAAAGGTAAGCAGCACTTGAAGATAATTATGGGAGATTTCAATGCAAAAATAGGGCAACGACAACAGAATGAAACTTCAGTAGGTAAATTCGGTCATTGCAACAGAAACCAGCGTGGAAATACTCTCGTAGAGTTTGCAGAGGCAGAAGGGTTTTTCATCTTAAACTCCTTTTTCAAGAAAAAGCCACACAGGAAATGGAAATGGAGACATCCAAATGGGACGACAAGTGAAATTGATTTTATTATGTGTAACAAAAAATTCGTCATCGAAGACTGCAGTGTGTTGAACAAGTTCAACACATGTAGTGACCATAGATTGGTGAGATGTAAGATGCACCTCAACACTAAACTGGAACGTGGCAAGCTCATAAGACACACAAAATGTATTGACATAACCAACCTTAAAAAACACCGTAATACTTTCAAGTTGGAACTGAAGAACAGATTCTCTGCTTTAGAAGGCCTAACATCGGAAGAAGTGGATATTTCGGAAGTTAACAGAAAAGTAACCAAAGCTCTTATGGAAACAGCAACAAAATTAGCTGGGTCTAAGAACAAGTTGCATGTGAACAAATTATCAGGAAAAACCAAAATGTTGATGCCAAAAAGAAGAGAGATGAGGACAACTAAAGAAGATGTGACTTCCAAAGTGGAATATATAGAGCTATGCAAGACAGTACGGAAAAGTATCACTGAAGACGTAAGGAAATTCAACTGTGAGCTAGTGAGGAAAGCAATTGAAAACAAACAAAGCCTTAAGATAGCAAAGGGGCATCTCAGTAAGGGAAGAAAACAGATTATGGCTCTGAGAAAAGAAGATGGTTCTATAACAAGAAATATAGGCGAAATTTTGACAAGAGTGAAAGATTTCTACTCCAAATTATATGAAAGGGATGATACATGTACTCCAGGCATCATGAAAGGTACCAGAGTTCTTCCAGTCCTTCCAGCAGAAGTTGCACATGCAATCCAAAACATGAAGCGGGGAAAAGCTCCAGGAGAAGATGGAATTACTGTAGACATCATACAAGAAGCAAGTGGAGAAGTCGAAACAGTACTCGCCCAAATTTTCACTCGATGCCTTAATGAAGGGAAAATTCCTGAGGATTGGAACAACGCTACAATGATCTTGCTACATAAAAAAGGGGACATTGAGGATCTCAGGAACTACAGACCTATCAGCCTCCTATCAGTGGTTTATAAAATCTTCACTAAAGTTCTTTCTCACCGCTTGAAGGTAACACTGGACATGGCTCAACCGAGAGAACAAGCTGGATTCAGTAGTGGCTACAGCACATAAGATCATATCCACGTACTGAGAGAACTAATTGAAAGAGCGAGGGAATATGAACTTCCATTGTGCATGGCTTTTATCGATTATGAAAAAGCCTTTGATTCGGTGAAACCATCAGCAGTTGCAATGGCTCTGAAATCCTGCGGTATTGAAGATGCATACATTAATATTATTAATAACATCTATGAAAATGCAAGTGCAAAGATTCTGCTATTCGAAAATACAACACACATAAAAATTGGAAAAGGAGTGAGACAAGGTGACACCATATCTCCGAAGCTCTTTAATGCCACATTGGAAAATGTCTTTCAATCACTGAACTGGGAAACAAAGGCATAAAGATTAATGGTGATTATCTAACCCACCTTCGTTTTGCTGATGACATAGTCATTTTTGCAACTACCCCATCAGAGCTACAGAGTATGATGCAGGAACTTGCTGACAAGAGTAAAGAAGTGGGATTAAAAATGAACTTTCAGAAGACAAAAGTTATGTTCAATGCTTTTACAAGAAATGAAGATTTATCGATTGATGGAGAAAAGCTGGAGATAACAGACACGTACGTTTATCTTGGACAGCAGATATCAAGTGAGGGTCACATTGGTGAAGAAATTAATCGGCGTACAAAACTTGCCTGGAGAGCTTTTGGAAGAAACAGCATAATTTTCAAGAGCAATATGCCATTATGTCTTAAAAGAAAAGTGTTTGATCAATGCATCCTTCCAGTGCTTACGTATGGTGCAGAGACGTGGACCTTAGCTAGAAGAGACATACAAAGGCTGCAGACAACTCAAAGTAGCATGGAGAGGTGCATGCTTGGTGTAACCAGGAGAGATAAGAAGAGGAACACGTGGATCCGAAAAATGACAAGAGTGGAAGACATCATGATCAGAGTTAAATCCCTGAAATGGCAATGGGCTGGACATACTGCCAGAAGAACAGACCATCGATGGACAGCCGAAATTTTAGATTGGATTCCAAGGGACAGGAAAAGACCCAGAAGAAGACCACATGGAAGATGGGTGGATGAAATTCGAAAGTATGCGGGAGTGACATGGAGGAGACTGGCACAAGACAGACCGTTGTGGAGGAAACTTGGGGAGACCTTCGACCAGCAGTGGATTCATAATGGTTGACAATGATAATGATGATGACACTGCTGGCCACCCAAAATGCAACACCAAGAAGAACACGAGATAGCAACGCCAGATTTACTGGACACATAATAACAGATACAAAGATGAAACGATTGAGCTTTCAGGCCCGTGCGACTTGCGGAACACGCAGACATCAATAGTTCGTGTGGACCCCATGGCTGGCAATAATGGCCGCTACACGCCGCGGCATCAAACGAAAGAGGCTTTGGCTGTGGGCTTGGGGTATGTCGGTCCAGGATGTTTCCACACGTTGCCACAGTTCATCCGGCGTAGCCGCGGGTGGTGCTTGCCGGGCCACTATGTTGCCGATCAGCGACCAGACGTGTTCGATGGGCGACATATCAGGAGAACAGGCGGGCCACGGCAGCAGTGACACCTGGTGTGCCGTGAAGAATTGTTGCACCATGCGTGCCACGTGTGGGCGCGCATTTTCCTGTTGAAACGTGGCCGCTGGCAGGTCCTGCAGGTAAGGGAGGACTACAGGCTCCAAAACGTTGGAGATGTAGCAGTGGCTATTTAGTGTACCGGCGATGCGTACCAGAGGGATGCGGGTGTCATATCCAATTGCGCCCCAAACCATAACATTAGGTGACGGACAGGTATGGCGATGCATAATGCAGGCGTCATAGAATCTCTCGCCGCGGTGCCGCCACACACGGATCCGACCATCGTGGTGTTGTTAGCAGAAGCGTGTTTCGTCGGAGAAGATAATGTCGGGCCATTCGGTAGTACAGGTGCGGCGTTCAACGGCCCACTGCCGCTGCACTCGCCGGTGGTGTAACGTGAATGGTAATCGGAGCGATAAGCACCGTGCGACAAGTCCTCGCTCCTGCAGACAACGTCGAACGGTACGTGCTGCACAGGTTGTTGCGCAACACACCCTAATTCCTGCGCTAACGTTCGTGATGTTGTGATGCGAGCCGTCAATGCCCGCCGCACAATATGCCGGTCCTCTAGCTAGGTGGTATGCCGCGGCTGCGGCAGTCGCTGACGTCGGTCCATCCGTTCCTCCTGCACCCACCGAATTCATATTGCCTCACTGTGCCTGGATGTCGTCCCACACGGGCGCCGATGTCTCGGTGGGGTAAACCGCTGTCGCGATGAGCCATTATTCGTCCTCTGTCGAACTCCGAAACGTGCTGGAATGACTGCTCTATTCTGCGACGAGACATCAGGAAACTTCACATGCACAGGTCAGGCAGCACAGCACACTTCCACTACTTACATCCCTCCTTTTGTTCACCCTTCTTACAGTGCTTCTCGGTGGCGTGCCGGGCGCACATGATTTGCATATGCCTTCCAATGCTAATCGCTTGCATGTCCTCTCGCGGGTGACGCATGCTGCGAATTTCAGGGCAATCGGATGCTTCCTTCTTGGTGTTGCATTTAGGGCTGCCAGAAGTGTATTTGAAACTATCGCTTTCTCTTACGGCTTCTTACTATGACGAGTGAACCAAGCGAACGGCTTTTAGGTTGGTTTGCCTTTACTAAACCGATCTATTCATAGTGAAATCAGAATGTCAATAGTGCACTCGACGAGTTATTAGGACAATGTTCAATATCAGAAGTTCACTTTTCGTCTACTTAAAAATAAACCCTTCTGTACCGGTACTGCATATTGCTGATGCTAGGACAAAACATGCGTTCTGCTTTAACCAGCTCCAATGCAATGGGAGATTTTAGTTTAATTTGTGTCTCTGGAAGTCCCGTCACTTCTAACTGTGTACACCATAACTTATTCCTTAAGTTAATTTTAGAAAAATAAATTTTTCAGACAATAAATTCATATTATGTTTTGGCATTTTAAGTATCAGAAACCAGTTCCAACCCGAATAGTTTTCCATTCTTATGATTAACCATTTCACAATATGTTTAGTATACATATACTGGAGTATGAAATTATTAGGAAATCCCAGTAAGATCCAGATACCTGTTATTCTTAAATGCCTACGGAACTACGCTTTTAAGAGGACTTTGCGAAAAACCCCATGCAGTGCAGACAAGTGCTTACGAGGAGTAGATAGGAAATCTTGAGAGAGTTATGCTCTAAGCCAATTTCAAAAAGGCATGATAGTGGCTCCGAAGAACGAAGGCTCGTTCTTTTCAAAAATGCAAACCTTCTCAGCTATGAGAGAACAACTTCTTTGGCGCCATGTGAGAGCTGCACAAAAAGAATAAGAAGCAAACGGTCATCCTGTTAGCTAAAAACGATGTGTCGAAGTTCAAGATGAATGGCGGCTGCAGGACTCTAAACAATGTATAAAACGGCCTTCCCTGGGTCGAGTAACCTTGCAGTACAATAGCGGAATCCAGAGATGGATTTCGTCATACACAGCTCATGGTTCATCGTAACTAATGGGTAGAACAGCAAAAGTTCATTTCTTCTACTACTGGCCTCATTTAAATCCCGAAAAAGTCTTATACACAAGGAACCTCAGCACCAAACCTACATGCGTAAGTCGTGCAAATGGTCACTTGGATGGAAGAATCACGTTTCCAGTACACACATGCAATCGCACACCAGAATATGGCGTCAACATCTTGAATTTATCGATCTGAACTACCTAGCTTTGATTATACAAGCTCACGGATGCGATGCAATAAAAGTGGGGTATGTTTTCATGGCGGACACTTGGTTGCTTTACTCTTATGAAAGAGAGCTTGGATGCCACGCGGTATATTAACACTCTTACTGACCGGGCGAACGTTTACACCTGCATGATAGTCGTTCCTTGACTGATACGGCTACTTACACCATGATAACGCGTTCAGTGCAGTTCCAAATTTCACATAGTCCTTCAGGTGATCAAGAGATACCATTTCTTGCAGATATCTGCCTCCAGCAAACAATCGATTCTTATAATAAAAAGAATAAGGGAAAGCTTTCGGCATTATATCTATCAACATATAGATATTCGTTTCTCGTGGTCAGCCATTTAGGCTAGATTTTTCGTCTTTCCCTTATTAAGGTTCAACAGCTCATACTTTTGCGCGCGATGTCTGCTTACAAATGCACTTCAGGCATTGTTCTTCAACTAAGACCATTGTGTTTTAATACGCAGCGTGGCTGTAATCCGACTTATGAACCAACTGATAATTTGCTTCAGAAATTACATCGAAGTTTCGAGATTTGGTTCTGTTTGCAGCCCGATCACAGGCGACTGATACAGTTTGTCAACATCAGCACCACCAGAATGTTCTGGAAATCTTTTATAAATAAATATTTTACCGAATATCAAACTGAAAGTATGTTTTTTATGAACAGTTATTGAAAATAATAGTGAAGGAGAAATTTCTATCTTTGAGATGACGTCTATACCACAAATAACATAATAAATACGATACCCTTCTCCCGCATCATTTTGCAGAATCGTGTTCTGCTATGATCTCTTTTAAAAAAAATAATCAATTCATTTTTCTCAATTAAAAAAAAAAAATTGTGTTTCATAATAGGAATAATTAAACGTCTGTTGCATTTCATAATACATGAAACTGATTGACCTGTAGAGGTTTCTTTTGAAAAGCTCATATTGTTGAAATATAGGGTAAAAAACTATATTTCGACAATTTGTATTAGTAGCTTTAATTATTGAAATCCAAGGAAAGAAATACGTAGGAATGAGAGTTGCAAAAAATCAGTACATGAAACTAAATGATTTACACTAAAACCTCGCATTTAAATCAAAGGAATTTACAAAAAGTACGCTTCTGCGAAATAAATATAATAATTAGGGTGTATATGATTGTCCGAATTAAAGTTATTAGCAAAACCTAATTGAAAATGTTCTGTAGATTTCACAACATTAAGGGAAACCATTCAACTAAAATAATCTCTTCGCCAATATATTTTTCACTTTTTTATTTCTACTTCTGCACGATATATTTGAAATGTACTTCTGTAATTTTGAAGAAAAACTCGGTTTGATGAAATAGGTTTGTCAAGGTTTATTCAAAAAAGATTTTCGAATAAATTAGCTGCACGAAAAAAGGAAGTATCCAAATTTGAAGTTTTCGCTATGTATATGAATTACATCAATTAAAGTTCTTAGAAGACCAACTAGAGTGGTATTTCCTAACCTCCAGTCCACGAGGTTTCTTTTGCCGGTCCCACAGAAACGAGTGAATTTATTTATTTTCCTTTTGAAACGCAATGGAATCAAAAGAATCGCAATGGAGTCAAAGAAATCTAGATCTAAATTTTTTTAACACCTGTAGCGGAAGATTAAAGGAAGCTTGGATATCTAATCACTTCACAGAAGATCAGGACTTCCACATGCTAATTCACCAGTATAAGGAAAGCTTTGTTTAACTTGCTTCTGATGCCAATCTGGTATCGATAATCAGATCCAAATCACTGATTCAGTTTCGGAGTATTACGGAGGAATAGTATCGTAGTTTCAGCGACAAAGCTCTGGTAACTTTTTCGACCATGTATTTATAGTGAGAAAATATTTTCATTCGCTTGGGTAATGAACGCAAAGCAGAGGAACATAATGGACACTGATGTTGAACTGCGCCTTGCAGAAACGACGCTGGAACCACGGCTCGAAATGTTTATCGCAAAGCAGCAGCAGCAGACGTTGCATTGATCCCAGATAAAAAAAATATATTAAGAGTAAGGAGAATATTATGGTATACTGTTATGGATTACACTTATCAATCAATAAATAACATTTACAGATTGAATTATTAAAATAATGGAACTTACACCTAAGTGTTACACAACTTCAATTAATAAATCCGTTTTTACTGGTGTAACAATTTACAAAAACACAATAGCTAAATGCCGAGCTTTCACAATCCAAACGGGAGGCTTTCTTAAAGCCAGTGAGCACTAGAACGTCTTTCAGAATGACAATAATTTTAAATCCTGTAGGGCGCGTCTACTGTGTGTCTAGGTGATATTGCGTTTCGTGGAAGGTGGCGTCTCGCGAACCGCCTTCCAAATATTATACCTTTTTTTAGTATTCTATCTCACTAGGATCTTCCACGCAGTCGAGATTTAGAGTGAAAGGCTCCCGTTGCAAGAGTTGGGGTGCGTGAATATTCGACGCT
Source organism: Macrothele yani (assembly GCA_039090855.1). Classification (NCBI taxonomy): domain Eukaryota; kingdom Metazoa; phylum Arthropoda; class Arachnida; order Araneae; family Macrothelidae; genus Macrothele; species Macrothele yani. The sequence goes on from CM077021.1 coordinate 57,974,676, forward strand.
ATCTCCAGTCAGGGTTCTTTTGTAGTTGGTCTATGCAGCAATCGTCTTCATGTTTTTCCACGCTGACGTGGCATCACATTGGGCTACTTGCTTTCATAGCGCCGTTTGGATTTGCCTGCTTTAATGTCCCTTATGTGTTCTTTAGCCTTGATTGTCAGGAATCCCTTGCTCATTCTGATGTACGATCGGGACAAACAGTCTGCGTATTCCAACAGTATATCATACATCCCAGATCCCAAATTCTTCTCGGAATCCTTGTGGGTATAGGCGATTTTATTCCATGCGTAATCCATGGGTTTTCAGAAGGTCCTTGAACACAAACGAAAATTTGGGGATGTATAAGATGGATGCATCGTACTTCAAGTTGCGACTCTTGAAACTAGTGTTTTGCGGTTCAGGGTTATTGGCTTGTGTAAGATGGATCTCAGAGTTCGGTCCGAAAGGCCAGGGGTAATAACTTTGTTCATAATGCTTGCTATTTCTCTGTCCCCCGTTTCTTCGGTGGAGCAGATCGTGATTGATATACTAAAGTGCGTTCGTAATGCCGCCATTTTTAATGAACTAGGGGATGCGGATTTAGGAGGGATGAAATTTGGCACTGTTGTTGGTTTGTAATATACGATGGATCATAAACGGCAATCTTGACATCTGCTTAGTTCAGCGCCAAGAAACGATAACTTCCCATCTTGTTTTATTTCACAAGTGAACTTAATGGAAGGGTGAATAGTGTGTATTCGTTGTCGGAACTCCTGGATATCTCTCTGTCATTATGTTGCCAATTTGAGAACACATCGTACACGTATCTAAGCCATAGTCTTGGTTTCTTGCCGTCGCGTTGGAAGATCTTCTCCTCCAGTGAAATTAGCACAGCTTCCGCGAGCCCTCCTGATATTGGAGAACCCATGAGACCAACACTTTGTCTGTTTGTACGGTGTTCCTAGGAACTGGAAGTAGTTATTATTTACAACCAGGTCCAACACACTTCGTAAGTCTTCAACTGCCTCCGGAGGTTGTTAACCGTCTAATATGTATGTTATTAAATGGGATGTTTGTAACCGCTGCGCATTATTACAGGAGGGGTAAGAATATAGGTGAATATATAGGGTGATTCCTAAAGTCCTAAGTCACCTCAATAACTTGGGAACAAAGACAGCTAGAGCTATGGAAGTAAGGTATGGTTTAGTAAAATAACCATGCGCTATCGGATGAGAGTAACTGAAGCGCCCATAGTGGCAAAATGTGGAAGTTAGCACTCCTATCTCGGAAACCATGAGAAATACGGGAAAGAAATCAATTAGAAACTTGTAGAGCATCAACGAATTAGTAGGAAATGACATATGGTAGAAACGGCTGGGGTAAATAGAAGGCTCGAAACGTGGGGGAAACACAAGGTTTATTATACTCAGGCATGAATACAAATGGAGCACATTGGTCGTATTTAATGCAACAGTGGTACTTACATGACGTTGCTTTTAACGTAAATAGAGTTCAATATGGCCACCATCTACCACAATACACACTTGAATGCGAGACAGAACTTCCCGTTGTACGTTTGCCAGCATAACAGGTGTCACGCTCTCACACGCAGCAACGATACGCAGTCGGAGATCGTGGAGACTCGTCGGTTCCACCCTGTACATGTGATCGTTTAGGTAACCCCAGAGGAAGAAATCCATGGGAGTTAGATCCGGGGATCGTCGAAGTCCCGCTACGGGACTACCATAACCGATGATCTGTTGCCCGAAAGTGTCGGACAGGAAGTGCTGTACCGCTGTTGGTTGAGGTGCCGGAGCGCCGTCATGCTGAATCCATCATGAGCGTACATCTTGCAGAGACAGATCATCTAACCACTCAGGTAATATGCTTTGTATCAGCTACAGGTATCTTCGTCCATTCAATGTTCCTCATAGAACACAGGCCCAACAAGTCGGTCCTTCCAGATGCCACACTAGACATACATTGATCGACCAGCGCACCTGATGCCTCATTTCCCGTGTAAAAATTGATTCTGAACTGCCCAGGAATGGGTGTTTTGTTTGTGCAGCACCCCGGCGCGTGTGAACTGCGCCTCGTTAGTCCAAAGGATGTTTGATAGAAAGGCCGCATTTTCTTCTACGGTGTTGATTACAAACTTGTACCAATCTAGACGTCGCTGGTTATCCCCTGCCATCAGTACGTGCAGCGGTACTGTACGGTACGGGTGAGCACCATGCTGATGCAAAATGTTCCTCACACGGGATTGGGATAAGCCACATGCCATACTGACTTCCCTCGTACTGGTGTGTGGGTTGGCCAAAACGTATCTCAGAACATCGACTGGTTGCAGATCCCTACCCGTTCCGGTGGGTCGGCTCGAACGGGTGACGAGCTGCAATTCTGCCTATCTCTCGTAGCCGTCGAACCGCGCGACTGATGGTCTACGCTGTCGGCGATGGATGAGTCGGAAATCGTAATCCATACTGGCGTGACACTTCCCTCGCGTTGCGTCCGAATTCTCCATATAGCAGTAACATCTCGCAATATTGCACATTCGAATAGAATGCCATGCTCGTTCTTGACCCGATACTCACGTTACGAATGACATAGCTCCTGGCGGACGATCCTTTATACATTGCCACGCCTCGCCTGATACGGCAGGTGAGGCGTTATGTCACACCAGAATTTGCATACGACACTCACATGCGTTCAGTCGCATGCGTCATACATTTCTCTGTGTTAGACTGTTACCGCAACAACGACACGAACCGGCTTCGCGCAAATTCGCGTTTCCAGCTTTCTACTTACCCCAGCCGTTTTTGTATATGTCGTTCCTTACTAATTGGTTGATGCTCTACAAGTTTCTAATTGATCTCTTTCCCGTATCTCTCATGGTTTCCGAGATAGGAGTGCCAACTTCCACATTTTGCCACTAGGGGCTCTGCAGTCACTCTCATCCGATAGCGCATGGTTGCTTTACTATACCATACCTTATGTACATAGCTCTAGCTGTCTTTGTTGCCAAGTTATTGAGGTGACTTAGGACTTTAGGAATCACCCTGTATAGTATCATTTAGTGATTTGTTCTTCTTTTCCTTTATTCACAGGCTACACGCAGCATTAACGTAAGTACACTGACACATCATAAAGAAGAACAAACTGGATAGTCTAAATGTACCGCTTTACCAAACGGTGTCCATTTAGTGGACGGTGTTACTGATAAGCCACTTTCTCTTAGAATCAGTAAAGTAATTCTTGCAACATCATGTCAAGCGGTAAGCAAATAATGTTTGAACTCAGCATTTATCAGATTATTTACAATCAAAAACGTATTTAGAATAGTAAAACGCCATTTATTTACTGACGTAAAGAGTTTATAGAATCATCAAGCTTTCGTTCGAACCTGCGAGGCTTCTTCAGGGTTGGAAACAAAATATTTTATCGCTATCTCCTGCCTTCAACAAGCTTCCCAGTAGAGAGTGACAGACGAAGGTTTTTAATATGCAATAAGCGTTTCTGATTGTCTGAATATATAAATATATATATTAACGCTTATTGCATAGTAATATATATATATAAGCTTTCGGATATTTGGGAATCGTAAACTAACGGTATAACTGTGAAAATATATTCCTTGAAAAGTACTGAACTAAGATTGTGAGAAATAATTATGTTATACTATAATGAGAGCTCTTTCTCGTTTGGACAAAAATTTGTCTTCTCTAAAGAAATTGGCATACGTTTAGTAGATCGTCTTCTACAGGTCAAAAAACTCGTATCCCTGTCCAGATTTACGCCAATCGCAAATACTTTTTTGCGATAGATGGAGATGAGGTCATGTGCTATACTTTATGTAGTATCTAAACATTTCTTATTAGAATATTTCCTTTTATATATTCATTAATAGTCTAAAATCTAATATATCATCCACTTGTTTTTGTACATCACTTGTGTGAGTGATTGCGCATTTAGTTAGTCTTTTCTGGAGTACTCATATGACAACCAGAAGCTGCTTCAGATTCTGAAGTAATACCCTTCTATTTTGCTTTTCCGTTGAGTAAAATAGGCATAGGTTAAAAAAAATAATACAGTTTAGTTTACAGTGATATTTCAATGGCAAATTGCTCATTGTAACGGAAAATGTAAGAGCCTGCGATAATAATTTCGCCACTCAAAACACTTTTTTGATTGATTCTGGTTAACATAAAGAGCTTCTGGAATTCACTAATACTCTAATCCAAAATGTTCCATACATTACTGGCTCACGTTTTGTTCAACCTATCTTAATGCGAATAATGACAGTTTTAGAAAAATTAATAATGATTTCACAGAATTCACTAGTAATTTTCCCCAGATTTTAAATTCGTTGGTACCGACATAAAGATCCTGACAGCTAAAATGGTACTCATATTCGCTAAGCTATCTATATAGATTACGCAATATCATTATCACAATTATCATCCTGATAGCTAAAGAGAAGAAAAGGAATGTTGACTTGCACTTTTATGTAAACACAGATGAAATAAAGTAGCTGTTATTTTATAATATAATTAGGTTACCACTAGTTTCTGGCTCGGGTTTCGTTGTGTTAGTCGAGGAAGCTTTTCAGTTCCCTTTCAAAGTTAGATATCGAGCCGTTAACACGCTAAAAAAAAGGCAAAAGTTTTATAATATTATATATTTTTCCAACGAAGTACTGTGAACTCTTACTTAGGACGTTTTCCACTTCCCCCTTTATACCTTGTGTCTAAAATCCACTTAAAACGTTTGAACTACTGAACGTTTTTCTACATTGCATGTAAATAATTAAAATGAACGATTATGTTTAACTAAGAGTTCGTCTTAAGTCGAAATAGGGAACAGAATATTCGTTATATGAATTTTTTCGTAATAACCTATGATACTTAAAACTCACAACGTATCTCTAAAATTTCAAAAAAGCAACGAGTTATTACTTTCTGTGCCTTTTTTTAAAACCTAGAAGACAATAATAATGAGAATAATATTTTAAGCAAATTCACATCGCAACACACACGGCTATAAATCTTTAGAAATGCTTAGAAACTGAAAACTATTTCCAAAAATGCGCATCTGGAAAACAACGAATATTATGTATCCTGCGAAGATTATTTTATCTACCCATATATGTTTTCGTACTACAGCATGTTAAATTTATTATTTTGTCAGCTATCTTAGAAGACTCGGGCTCAATATTTTTTCATACAGTCTCTGATAAATTTCAGTGCAAGAAAACTGAATCAAAGACCTTTCCATAGGAAGATGAAGACATGTTTTAAAATTGTTCGTGTAAACAATACAAAGTTAATAAATTTAATATACAAATATTGGAAAAAGAAAAAGGCGTAAATAATTTAAAATATTTGATTCATAAATTCTACACAACATGAAGATTATTTCGACGGTTCTATTGCCAAATTTTAGCGTAACATAATGGTTTCTGACAACGTTAAAATTCTGCATTGCAATTAATGTATTGACCCATTTATCACATTCTGCTTAGTATTATAGATAACAGCATAAAACATGAGATGGATATTTATTTCAAGAATTGTCAGTCATTCCGATAGTCGAACAACTTATAGTTTAGCGATCCTGTATTCAAAATTCATTACTTTCCTGTCAGAAACTTCTTAAAACCGATTTAAGAAAGTTCCTCAAAATTTTATGTTTCTGTAAACAGAACTCATTATTTTGTGAAAAGCGTAAGAGATTCAAGCAAAGTTGGATTCTCATCTCGACTTTGTGTAGGTAGTCAATCTTGAATCCACCTTGTTCACTCTGTTGAACCATGTCCAATGTTACCTTAAATCGATGTGAAAGAACTGTAGTGAATATTTTATAAACGGCAGAAAGCAGGCTGATTGGCCAGTAGTTCAAAAGGTCCTCAATGTCATCATGTTTATGTAGTAGGATCATTGTGACATTGTTCCAATCATCAGGAATCTTCCCTTCATTGAGACATCAGCTGAAAGCTCTGGCGAGGTTAGTTTCTATTTCTCCACCTACTTCTAGTATAATGTCCACCGTAATTTCATCTTCTCTTGGAGCTCTTCCCTGTTTCATGACCTTAATTGAATGTTCAACTTCTGCCAAAAGGACAGGAGGAAGTTTGGTATTGGTACCTTTCTTAATACCTGAAATAGGTGAGAACCTTCCAAATACGTGGAGACAATGTAAATAGACAAAGTCATAGTTCTCTCCACGTTTTTTCTTTAATTAACACACAGCAACCGATTAGATTGTGTTCCCTCAATAACAGAGTGTTCATAGATCCCTCAGCCGCCCCGGTGGCGCAGTGGTCTAAGGCGTTGGCCTCTGATCATTCGTCCGTAAGGGGTCCGGGTTCGAATCCCGGTCAGGCATGGATGTTGTGTTTGTCTTACGGCACTGGCTCTCGCCCTTCCCTGGAACCAGTGACCCTAAATTAGGGACGGGCGACTGCTTATAGCCCATTGAGTTGCTCACGGTGGTCGTTAAACCTCCAAAAAAAAAAAAAATAGATCCTCAATAACAGAGTGTTCGCTTTACTTTACAGTGCCAACTATCCACGGCGCCATGTTGTTTATCTGTGAGCAATCGACTTCAAAAATCCGTAGGTTTTGTGGGACCTCAGGAACTACATGCCAATCAGCCTGCTTACACTATATCTTGTGCCGTTAAGCCCCACCAGATGGAGACGTCTCAGTTGCTTAGCCAATCCCTGCGGATTTCAGAAGCCAGATGCTGACAGATAAACACACATAACGCCGTGCATTGTTCGTAGCAAAATGTAAAGCGAAATCACTCTGCTAGTTATCAAGAGATCTGGGATTCGATCTCAGCGGTGTCTAAATACAATTATTTCGGTTGCTGTGTGCTAATTAAAGAAACAACGTTACTGAACCAACTGGTTTTCTCATTGCCATAGTCGGATTTCTTCTTTTACGAAGATCTCCTTTTGCTTTCTCCTGGGTTTGGTTGTTTTCAGTTGACTTTTTCACAGGTTCACAATTGAATTAACGTATGTCTTCAGTGGCATTTTTACGAACTGTCTTGCATAGCTCTATATATTTAACTTTAGAAGTTAGATTATAAAAAAAGAAAGGCATTTTCAAACAGTTATATTTTTCGTTTTAGAGCGTTTACTTTCGCTGTAAGAAAAATCCGAAACCAAAGCTTACAGAGCTATACTGCATATTCTTTTTCATTCTTTTTCATTGTCAAGAAATTGGGTTATTTATTTCTTTGTGCTCGGTAGAAGAACGTTTCCGCTGAGAAAAATCATAAAATACTTTTCCGCTGAGTCTTAAATTACCCGATATCTTAAAACATCTATTATACACATGTATATTAGAGCTTTTAGAAGATACACATATTATATTTACATATCTCACGTTGTAGGAAGCATCGTCGGTGGAACTCCTAACAAGCATTTTGAAATCGATATTGAAATCCCTCCATTGTCGCTTGACATTTTGGTATTTAGTCCTGTTGAAAAAAGAAAAGTTACCTTACATAAAATTTGTTCTTAACTGTTTCATTGTTTTCAAACCGCAGCAAATGCACATTTGGCATTTTGAAAAAATATCTTGGGTTCAATCTACTTCTGAAGAGAATTTGTCCACTAAAACAAGATAATAAATTGCCAAAAACTACACCATTTATAAACTAAAACACTTTTTTTAATGGCGTGAAACTAATACACACTTTAAGCCGAGCTTCCGCGATCCATCGGGGGCTTCATCTAGGCTTATGCTATCAAAGCCTTCTTAAAAATAGCAGCTTACAATGCTATTAAAAGAAATGATATTATCAAACAATTCCCTTTCACATTGAGGTCCGTTTTTAGACATTCTCACGTGTGGAGTCCATGTTTTAAACGTACATATGTGGCATGAAGATGGATTACCTGATGTTCTTTGGTACTTGTTCAGGAGATTCCTCCAGGCACCTGATAACTCAAAAGACAAGCTATCGTTGCATGGGTTTGGGTGGGTCATGATCTCGAGACTTTCACTCGTGGCTGTGCCAATGTAGCTTGTACAGGGTGCTGTTTTTTTCATCATGCTCCAAAGTGGGGTTGCTCCTTATTGAGTGATTTTCCTGCATAAATCGGTTGTCGTTTTCCGGTCTTTAAATTTCCTGTTATGTTCCTTGCTCTTTACCTGAAGTGATCTATTAGTTAACCCATCGTATGATTTGGTGCTGCAGTCTAGATGATTATGGGAGTTTAGTAAACTCGGTTACTTTCTTTGGTTACTGGCGCTTTGCTTGTAGAGACAGCGTTGTATACAGCCAAATGCTTTCTTAAAAATAGCAGCTTACAATGTCGTTGTAAGCTGATACTCCTTTGTCGACGACATGAGTTATTTATACAGAAGCAGGACATTAAACAGCCACGTTTACTCCACACTTTTTAACGTTTTTGAAGTTGAAAGATAACTTAGGGTAAAATGTAATGGTCCTACATTATCTTAAACTGTTGCTGTTTGTGGTATTGGGGGTCTTGGGTTTAGGCATTTGAACCCGCCGTAATATTGTATCCAGTGATTGTCTAGAAAATCCAGCTGATACTCTTTTGTTGACGATATTTGTTATTTCTTTGTCTCAGGCTTCTATAGTCAAATAATTAAAAAGCTCTTCTAAACCATGACCGGAAACTAGCTGTTTTATACGATATCGGGCAGAAAGAGCTGGGCAAGGTGACGTTAGTGACCGCTGACCGGGTCTAGAACACTTCCGCGTTCAGCTGACTATCTTCTTTCCTGTTAAGAAGAAAAGAAGTTCCATGAGGAATAAAACTCCTTCCACCAGTCCATCCGTTTCACATATGAGCAGGAAAACAACGGATCCTTGCACTTCGATGCACCATTCATCTGAGATGTTTGCAAACCCGGTGAGGCATCCTTGTTGTGTTTGACTTACAGCATTGGCACTTTTCTGTCCCCGCAACCAGTGGTTCTAAATTAGGGACGGACGACAACTCATAGACCATCCCGTTGTTCACTTTGGCTTTTAAACCTCAAAACGAAAGAGATATAATCAAATTCCAGCTGTCATTTTAATACCTGATAAAAAGGTGAATTATATAATTATGCTTTGAACAAGGAAAAACAGATGTTCTTTCGTGTGTTGTTCTCTAATCTAAAAAAGGCTTTTCGTAGGGTCGCAATGTTAAAACGAATGTGCTGTCCGTTGCGTTCTGACTTGCTCGTTTGTTAATTCATATCAGAAGGGCATTGGTAGCGATCCAATAAGTTTTGTTTCCCTGGCAATTATAATTGCCCAGACAAAAGTCTGAGTGCCGACAATCTGTTACATTTAAAAGGAAATTCTCAGCCCAGACCATTACCCAAGTACAGTTAAATCATACTCGTTCTGTTTCCATCAACATATAACTAACTGTTTATCGCGTGAATGAACAAGATATGTATGTCAGGCGTGAAACTGCAGAAAAGCATTTATTTATCCATTAATGGGTTTCTAGCCTTCGCGGCTATCTTGACGACAGGCGGCGAGGAATGAATAAGATTAGTAAGAATTTTGACAATATACATTTTTATGTTCTGACCTTTTGTCTCACAAAGGCTGAATACATCAAACGCCTAAGAACCTTCATCAGCTTCAGAGCGTCTTGAAATTTCTAACGTTCAAGATGTTCTATACTGTAAATTTCGGTTGTCCATTGGTGGTCAGTTCTTCTGATAACATGTCCAGCCCATTGTCATTTCAGTGATTTCACTATGGACACGATGTCAGTTAACTCTTCCCGTTTTCGTTATGTACAAGTTTCTCTTCTTATCTTTCCGTATTACACAAAGAATATACCTCTCCATGCTACTTTGAGTTGTCTGCAGTCTTTGTAATTCTTTTTTAGTTAAGATCCGGGACTCTGCTCCATACGTAAGCACGGGGAGGATGCATTGATTAAACATTTTTCTCTTAAAATAAAGCGAACGAATATGCGCTGTGGAATAAGTATTGCATTAAAAAGAAAGTATTTTCATATTCCGAAGAAGTAACTTATATTAAAAACAAAAAGAAAAAAAAAGTTCCTTGCATCATGAATTCATCACCTGGTATATTTATAAAGTATGAGTCGAGGCAGTAGAGAAATGACGGCTTGATCTGGCTTTACTAAGACATGTCGTGATTCTCGTATTTCTCGTTCGATTTCCATATAAGTAACACATTGGTTTCTGTTAGGAAAGGCCACCCTTTTCCAGCTGCCGTTCTAGAACATTTAAACTTTAAGAAATATGACAAGAATTTCAATGAGTACATATATAATATTATTAGAAATTACGGGCTTAAACCAACACGGAATACCATATTATTATGTTTGTTATCTCATGACAGGTTAATTCAGTATGACAAGGGTCTCTGTTGATGCATCTTAATGTTTAGTAACAGTGCCACCATTGCGTTGATGTTGTGGACCAATTGGCGCTTTTACGTGTCTTTCAACACTTTACGAAAGAACAATACGAGCAGAGAATTTATTCAACTAAGCGTAATGATGATTAAACACCTTTTTGCAAGCCTCCTAACTATAATATAGATCTCGAGAGCAACCAAAGCTTTAAGTATTTTTCAAATGTTACGGTTAGTTCAGCAGTAGGTAATTAGTGCAAAATCGTACGAAGCACATGTCACCTTAACGTCCAGTGGTATAAGCCAATCCAGTCCGTTCAAACAGAATGTCGCTCATAGCATGATACCGTATCTAAATGTCTAATTTATTCCAGTAGTAGTAAATAACCTAACAATAATGTTCCACATTGTATTGAACATAATTTCAGATTAATTAGAATCAAAACCTTTAGAAACATTAGGGTCATTCCATGCCATTGCAGCATGGAGAGTTTGCTCCACCATTTTAAAAAAAATTTGCTCAATTATTTACAGATGTTCAGAGGATTCAAAACCAATTTTATTAAAAAAATCCCTGACCGTTTGGCGGCGAAGTCCTAAATTGCCGTTTGGATTACCTCCATTTTTTTAATTCCAAGCATTTACGCACAATGCTAAACGTTTTTCCCTATTTTAGCTAATTCAAAAATTCAAAAACCACTTTGCTTATAATATAATGCGGAATAATTTAGTTTAGTTTTTCTTTGTTACCTGAGGTGTTTTAAAACATTATTGGTGGTCAAAATAGATTACTGAATGCTGCATTTTTTCAAATTCCCAGCCAAATTTTCACCAAGAAAGGGACAAAACACCCAAAGCAATTTTATTTTGCAAGATCCATGGTAATTGTAGATTGTACGAAGGGTAAGAAAACTGTAGTTTTTTCAGTTCTTTAAGGATATTTTCGATTATTAAGACTGGAAATTTTTAAATTTGTATTTTCTTTCAGTAGCTCTATCTCCAGTGGGGGACACAGTGAAACTTTGCATTTTATACGGCACAGAGATCTGTTCGTTAACATCATCATACCAAAATGGGACCACCCTAATAATGAACATTTTTGTTTTGCCTAGCAGCGAAAATTTTGAACTTAAATTTTTGAAAAACAAATCCACGTTTTTCATTCTGTTTTGAAGATCAGTTTTTACTACACAGTCGGTCCTCCGTGTTCGCGGGCTGCGCATCAGCGGATTCAAACAACCGCGGATCAAAGATATACGAAAAATGAAAAAATTCCAAATAATTTTTAAAAAGCAAAACTTGAATTTGCCGCGTGCTGAATCCTGTGAAGTAAAGTAACACCTAAAAGAAGAATTTTCAAGCTCTAAAAAACATATTGTGTTGACATCGTTGCCGACCGTTCACATTTCAGCTTTGCTATCAGCAAGTAGCGACTCTCTCTATGAGAAGTGTCGGAAGAAGTGTCCTTAACACCAAAATGTCACCTTGGTAATGAGTCCAACGGCGTCTTCTCTGACATGTGTGGTATCCGTGATCGCCACGTGCGTCCTTGACCTTGATGAAGGTCGCGTGCGGATCAAACAATGTCAGAATTGCAGGATAGATATGATCGGCAACACTGTTAATATAATCCCTGGAGTGTCCCAAATGATCCAGTAATACCAGAGTATCGTTACATAATAAGACAAAGTGTCTGACATCGTATCACCTCTAGAACCTTGGGATGTTTTTACAAGGCAATCTGGGTCGAGGCAGAGAGTTCTGGTTCCACAGAACTATCTGCTTACCGCCGGTACAGAACATAATGTAGGGCGACTTGTCGGACCATATGATTATTTTCCAGTCTTCATTTACGGTGTTCCAGACACAAATGTAGACGAACTTTCCGATTCTTTGAGGAAACCACTGGTTTCCGAATGGGCATTCGCAAGCAGATACCGAATCTCTTCAATTTTTTGACACAGTTCCATGCAATATGTCTGGAATAGCTTCATTGAATGCTTCGATCATCTGTTTCACAACGGAAGTCCTTCTAGTCTGCACAATCCTTTTCAGACAAAGGTGATCCACCTCTTGATGGATTGTCGTTACGCTTGAGTTACAACTATTAGACAAGAATTGTGGTTTATTCTTCCACTGAAGACCCCAAGATATCTTACTTTTTGAGCAATCAGACACTTCTGCTGTTTTAAAATCCTCGTTCAAGACAGGGGGACACCTGCAGTAAACGCTTTATATTTCTTGGAAAGACCTTTTGTTTCTCTTCCTTTTTTGAACACCACTACTGACGATTAGTGACAAGCTGCAGTCCCAAACTCTTACGTACATCCCGTACTGAAACTAAAGCTCGAAATATGTATTCTCTGACATGTTCGGGAGATGTAAAAACTCGAATCGGGCATGTAGTATTTTTTATTACCTGCCCGACCGGCAGATGAAAGCGAGTAACTAGCACGATATTGAACTGCAATGGTTTTCCGTTCAACATTGAGAATCATATTACGGATGATTATTAAGAAGAATGAAACAATTATTAAATGACGGGCTGTGGATGACCCTTAACCTCTCAGCGTGATAGTTAGATGTGACGAGAAAACCAAGGTCGCAACTGACGAGAGCGATGGTAACGTTACTAACAAGACCATTTAGTTTTAGGCTTGAGCCTTTGGCACAAAGCCAAAGCATTTCCGTTCCGCTTTCCCAAAGATGAAGGCATTTTTTCTTCAAAAGTTGCTGAACACATGAGCCATTCAGTAGAGAGGAACGTGGATTTTTGAGTGTTTCTAGTACTAATGGATATCCGAAACTTGAACATTGGCCATCAGCTGCTAAAGGCACAAAGCATGTTAGTGAATACTCTCTTCAATTATATTATGATGAAGAATGTGAGGAAATTTTGTAGATGATGTTAAACTTTCGTTTTGACTGCAATAATTGGAAATATTAAAAGTAATTAATTTCTTTTCGATATATTAACTTCATTAAAAGTAACTGATTTTCCAGTTTGATATTAAATTATAGGCTATGTTATATAATGATCTTTAATAAAATATCTCAGTAGAACCACAAAACTTTGTTTCCGGTCCACGTTGATAACTCAAACCGAAAGTTCATATCAACAATTTTATATGCACTAATAGATTAAGTACTATTACGTACCTCTAATCCACAGTTTATATGAGATTAGAGGTTTATATGATTCAACAACAATGTGAATCATATAAACTGAGGATTAGAGGTACGTAATAGTATTTAATCTAGTACATATATAATTATTACTTGTACTATGATCTTTAATATATTTAAATTCTTGGGTTCAGGAACTATCAGCATAGTAAAATTTCATCAGAAAAATGTTGGGCATGTATATTCTTAGCTGCGGTATCATTATCTCTCTCTCTCTCTCCTTTTTTTTTTTTTTTTATTGACAACATGCCCGAAACGTATGTAAAATGTTTTTGATTTTTCTACCCCTGAGTCTGACACACGTGATTACGTATTTGGCGTATACGCTGCTGCGTAAGTACAATTTGCGCACATGTGCATAACGTTTCTAATTTCATGTCTGGTGTGGTGTTGCATGTCTTGGAATAAGTGAGAATAGATAATAAACACCAGTCTTTTCTTTTTTTTTTTTTAGTTTAACGATTTTTAAATACACCTGAATCAAGGTAGCAGAATTACATTCTTTTAGAAAGTGTACGTGTTCTAAACAGAAATTGCTTATGCAATTTTCTTTATATCTTTGTTCTCAGAATTGCTTATGCAATTATCAAAATTATATTTGTTCTCAGATTTAAACTTACAAACTTGCGATCCTTTGATTTCTTCCGTAAAAGCCTTTTTTATTCATGTGTATTTTTTATAATTTGACGAAGCATTTTACTTGTAATATTCATGTAATTATTTGGAACAAGTCTTAGTCACACAAAAAAGGAAAGTAATTGATAAGGAAAGAATTTAATTTCCAAATTAATTACAATATTCAAAAGCTGTCACTTAAATCTACGAAAAATAAATTTTATATATTTATGAAAAAACAAATTAATGGCTATTTAGTTAGATGCAATGAAATTGCATGCCAAAAAGTCATTTCTGGACTTTAGATGATAATACCCAAATATCTGTAGAGACTATCAGCGGCATATAATACAAATTGGTGCCCCCTGTATACCCTACATAAGCAGAAGAATTTGTACAAATTTAATGTGGAAATAAAAAACGCATTCGCAAAACGAAACAAGCACGTGCGGCCCTGTCGGCTGCTGTGTACAGACAGCAGGATTGAAGTCCTGTAGTGTTGCATCACTAGATCCGAAAAGTTTGCTAATGCTCCCCTACCGAAGAATTTGAAAAGGGCATACATGTTGCATGGTATAAACCTGAGTGCAATGTTACAAAAGCAAATGGAGGAACCTTTGCACAAGATCAGTGGATAAAAAACTGCATTTTTACGATAACAATGCAAGGTCATCTAGACACAAGCATTACATTATTTAAACTTCTGATAGATGACGATTGCAGTTAAACGTAGCTTCTGTGAACAATAGAACAGCACAAAAGTTCAAGTCGTGCCGAATGACGCATCACACTTTCTTTTGCATTCAGAGGGACGTATCTGATTGTGGCGTTTGTCCAGGATCCCTGTCGAAAAAGCGAATGACATTATTTTTTTTCTTTATTATCGCAACATTACGTTTCCAGTTTTCCAGGAAAATGTGTCGAATGCTTCAAAATCGCTTCTGCTAATGATTTAGGGCTACAAAATCTTCGAATGCTTAATGAATTCATGTAACTGTTTTTTTTATTTTAATTTTTATTAATGTAGCTAATTAACCATATCTTTCAAGTAGTCCAGCTGTTTTGATTATGCATTCCAAACGTATATGCATGTTATCGCATACCGATATTTTTATACGTGTTCACCCCAAATTTTATTTAAAAAACACACGGATTCAACAAGTATTTCCGACGGTCTGAAGTTCGTCAACATTAGTGGTCTCTGCTGAATTCGCTATCAAAGGATATATTTGTAGAATATACAGTATACGAATGCTTTTGGCATCCCACGTATTGAAATTTAAACTGGAACAAAAATTAAGTTTTAATGATACACATATTTATCTTATTTTTCGGCTGGAGCGAATTAACTCAGGGTACCCAAAACTGACTAGAATACGCTGGAATGAACGTATGCAATGTCTAAGAAATTGGCAGGATCCGGCTGGAACAAGTAAATGTGCGCTTTTGTTATTCAAAAGTACGCTTTTAAGTCAAAATGATAATTTAGTTGCTTTATTTTTTGTTTCGTTATTTAAATTGATGAATTAGGGCGAGGGTTGATACTAATATTTTCTGACTGATTACCAGAAGAAAGAACTATAACAGTGCCGGAAAATCTACGAAACGAGGTTTTAAGCCATTTGTTTCTACACTTTCACCGTCAAGAAGAGCGTTACAATAAGTATGTTCATTTATGCAGTCGGATAAACCCAATTATCCCATAGTCGGCATTACGTACGTACAGGTTTTTTGCCTTGGGACAAAAATTATGACCAAATTTGATTACATGGAATCCCAACACATGTAATTTCCAGTTGGGAGACAAAATTACGGTTTTCAATGCGTCGTATTATTCAAAAAAAATGTGTTTTAATATTTGCAAAATTATTTACCATATGATTTCATTTTTCAGGTAGAACAATAAAAAAATAACTTGCTTTCTACTCCATTTCTGGAGCAAGACGATTTCCGTGCATGAAAACTGAATTTTCGTTCCTTAAATGAGAGGAAGTTTTTAGGAGAAATTTTAGATTTAAACATGTGTTTAAAACTAGACTCACAGGTAATGTAAAGTTATTTATTTTTTTCACAATTTGTTGGAAGTCTTGTAGTAACAAAACGTAGGCATTTTATTTATTCTTACTGATATTCAAAGTAATTTAAACGCTTATCCTTTAAAATACTATAATTTTTTTTAGAATTTGTCTCGAAGTTTCCGTCATATTTGTTTCCCTAAATCCTTACCTCATCTGTCTCCAAAATGTGGAATTTACTTTTCGGGAAGCCCAAAGTTTTAAACCTTCTTTGTAATGAAGCTATGGCCTTTTAAGCAAAACTTAAATAAAAATACTTCGGATAAAGCACCAGATCTTATCCGCATCTGATCTCCATTAAGTCGATCATACAAAATGTTGCTGCATGCTTTACCTAACGATGCTCTGAGTGATGTTCTTTTTTCCGCTCCATTGTTTGTTTGTTATATTTCAGAATTTTAGAGTACGACATGGATTTATGTTGAAGTTCAATTTTTGTTACTTCAGGTGTACATTACGAAAGTAGTGAGACTTCTCTTTTTCAAAACTGCGTACATCGCAGTTAAGAAAATTGAATTATACAATTCCTTTAGAGCACATGCTATCAACGTTTATTTTTCCTTTTTTTATAAAAATGGAGATCTTATTTCACGATAATTACGGTAGAAGTCACTTTTAGCGAGGAGTACCAGACTGATGAAAATCTTCAAAAACTCATTTTCGTATTTAAAATTTTCTCATATGCAAGAATATGCATTAGTGACAATATGGAATAATGCTTATTATTAGGAATATATACTATATCATATATGCTTATTATCAGGTTCATACTATATACTGGTATATCAGTAATAATGGATTTTTACTTGGATTTTTACTGAGCTATAGTGATCAAATTAATGAAAAATAAACACATCACTTAAAACAAAAAAATAGACAGCAAGGAATTCTGAAGTAGGAGTGATGTAGAAACATTTTCACTTAATATCGTATGTGTTACATTTATCGTGTGCAGAACGATGCACCAGTTTCAGGCGCAAATATGTATATTAATGATGTAATGGTGTACAGTATTATCATCAGAATGGGTTTTCTCCGGACATCACAACCAATCAGAGTTGAAGATTATTCATTTCATCATCTAAGTGGGGTGAGCAATCTATCCTAACTTTTTTAAGCATTTTGAATGCAAGCCGGAAATACATTTCGCAAAACATAATGCTTGAATAAATAGTAACGTTGCTTTCAATAGCCTACATCAATGTTTGCTTTATTTTAAACAGACTACACACGTCCCAAACTGAAAGTCCACAGTTTTTGCATATTGTATCGTTTTTTCACCATCGTCGTTCTCTTAAAAAGCAGTTATTGGCGTTTAATTACAACACCCTTCTCTTAAACATTTTGTCTCTTCTAAAAGATTATGATTTCTTACTTAACGGATTCGTGAGACTAGTTGCTGATCACCTGTAGACATGAAATAAAAACCGCCAAAAAGCATCGTCTCGAATAAAATGTTTATTTGGAAGGTGAAACATGTATTGAATATAATTCCAGTAATTATTGTGTCCTATTTCTCACAATACGGCATCCCCCACCCCCATTCTATTACTCCGACATCCCGCTCTGAAGCCTACGGCAAAAATCAAAAGACGCTAAGATCGTCCCAAGCGCAACATTCATGTGGAAAATCAAATGTTTATTGGACACAATTTCAGCAAACTTTGTATCCTGTTTCTCACCTCGGGAGATCTCCTTTTAATTATTCCGACACCCGACCTGCAGCCGGCGTCACAAATTAAAATCCGCTGAGATGGTTTCAAATGCAACGTCTATGTGGAAGATCAAATGTGCACTGGGCACAATTTCAGTAATTCTTGTCTCTTATTTCTCACCATAAGGCTTCCCCACTCCCTCTATTATTCCGTAAGTAAAATCGTATAAACCTGCTTAGCGTTTATTTTGGTAAAATAATGCACTCAAAACATCAGTAAGCAGAATTATTCCATCCTGTTTTACATGATCAATTTTATGAATACAATGTGAATTGCAAAATTCCTTCGTACTCATTATCCATAAAAGTGAGGACCTTTCAAATAATATTTATGGTGCATGCTGTCCTCCTTTTTTATTAGCATGGTTATTATGAATGGTATTTAATAGAGAATTTTCTTAGTTAAGAATAACACATTTATGCCTTTAAGTCAGCATGGAATAATGTAACTGAATCTAAAGAGAAAATCAAATGTGACAGTACTGCTGACTTTCGTTATATTCGATACTAAAGTGTTGAAAGTTATGTATTCAGAAAAACGGAATTCCAACCTTTACCGAATTATCCTTTATCTGCCCTTTCTGTTTCCTTCTTAACGGTTTTTTTTTTCGTAAATGTGGAACACAGCTGCATTCATCGCGGTATTAGGGTGGTGTAAGCCAGTTACTAGGGATTAAAACTCTTTGCTGTTTAACATAGAAAATTACTTCCATAGTACGTTTAGTGCACCATGAAATGTAGAATAATTTTGCATACAAACAAGGAGGAGTGAAGAAATTCATAACATGCTTCTATGTTAGAAAGTGATGTGCCACCTGAGAAGATTTGCAGACCGATGGTTACCTTCAGCTGTAATATTTGTTTGAGAATCCGTGCAATGGTTTGAAAATACAGGTTGTAGTACAAATTAGGATTTACAGAAGAAGTTTATGCCGCTAAACATGCTTGTATGCATACAGTGATAGAAGATATTTTTATGATATTTTCTGTATTAGGAATAGTTCACCTTATTTCAATATCAGTATATCACATGGTAAAATTAACTGATGGAATGGTGTTGCAGCTATGCAAAGGGTTTGGATTTAACTTTAACGTCAGTCTCATAGCCACATGCCAGTTAAGGCCCACCTGGTAGGTATATGTGCTCTAACAAGCGATAGTTTTAAGCATTGTGTGTTACCTACTGCATTTGAAGTCGCAACAGTGCAGCTGTTTGTAAACCAGATAGTTGTTTTCTGCGTTCAATTAAACCAGAAGAATAATAGCTACAGTTTTACATCTATTTCATTCATCCTTAAATGAAAATCAAATGTTTATTTTCTGAAACGAACAGAAAAGCCTTTCCTTAATTTCATAAGACATCCTCTGAAACTTTTTCTTGAATTTCAGTTTTTTGAAACTACACGAATAAGTTATATTCGTTTTCAAAATTCCCTCTTTGTTATTTACGAAAACAGAAAAACTGATAAAAAAAATGTTGCTCATTATTCGATATATCGACCAAAAAACAAACTTCTTCAAACATAAAACAAATAAAATACATACTCATATTTCTCTGAAATAGGTGCACTGTATTCGTGAAAAGCGTAATCATTTAAAATCTTATGTAATGCTTCGAAAGTCAGATGTCATTCAAAATTCACATATCAACAGCAGCCTCGAATATATTTTAATTTATCCATTTATTAATAACGCTTCAGAATAACCGAATATTTCATTTAAAACTTACCGGAGAACATAAACTTCTGGGGCAAAGGAAAAACGTAATTTACTATCCCTTTCGGGAACCGATAATGGATTCTTCTTTCTCCCATTAGAATGCAATGTGTTTATTTTTAGAAGATACAAGTCATTTTCAGAGGATGTAAACTACTTAACAAATGCAAAAAGTAGCTTATTATGTAATACTGTACGTACCTAACTTGTACTGATGAACCGAAAGGTTTACGTAATATATTTATTTTCAAAACCGTATTTTCATGGAAAAAACTAAGGTAATATCTTGATTCTGGTAATAATATATCTTATCATTATCAATATATAAAAATGCTACTCTTGTTTAATATTGCATTTCCTTGTTACAAAAAGTTCCAGGCTTTTTAAATCCACGTGTTGAACAGGCCCGTGTCTCAGCTTTGCGAGAATAGTGTGAATTTCTAAGAGCAGGTCAGTAAGTATGCTCTCTGTGTAAATCTTGACTTTTTAGACGTTAGAGTGAAGATGGCGAGTAAGAAGCTCAAATGTTTTAGCTAAGAAAACTTCCATTAGGCACATAGCTTGGGAATTTTATGGAACTAAAGTTGAACTAGCCAAGTCTCTTGGATTACCAGTTTCAACACTAAAACAATTTTAAAACGGAAAGATTCTATAAAAAATATTTTATAAACGTTCGGTGATTGTGCCGAGAATGAGTTTGAAAATTTCACCTTACAGTGAACTGGAAACAAATTTAAAGACGTGGTCCTGGCAAACTAGAACTGCAAAACGTTGAATACCATTAAATGGATCAATATTGAATGAAAAGGCCTTGGATATTGCTGCTCGACTTGGTTTATGCGACTTTACAGCTTTAAATGGATGGATGGATCGACTAAAGTAACACCATAATCTTATGTAACGATCACTTTATGGTGAATCTACAACTGTTGATCTGGTTACAATCGATGAAAGGAAGACGAAGATCTTACCTTCTTTAGTCGCAAATTATGCTCCGCAGGTCATTTTTGATACTGACGAAGGTGGCCTTTTTCTTAGAATTCTACCTGATAAAAGGTATGCTCAGTAGGGAAAATCATGCTATAATGGAAAAATGTCAAAAGTGCAATTGACTGTCTTATTATGCTGGAACGCCGACGGCAGTGAAAATTAACACCTTTGGGATCGGAAATTCTGAGAAACTAAGTTCTTTAAAAGATTTTAAGAGTTTCTTTACGGGCTGGGAAGCAAACAAAATGGCCTGCATGACGCAAACTACGTTTCGAGATTTTGTGCGCAATCTAGATTACAAAATGAAACCCCGAAAGCGAAACATTATCTTGCTTATCGATCAGTGTTGGGCACATGTCGATTTGAAACTTCGAAATGTGCCCATACAGTTTTTTTTCTCCAAGTTGCACTAGAAAATTTCAGCCGTGCGACTGGCATGGGAAACTCAGAACTCTTCCCTAGATTGTTTGATTTCGCAATGGAATGTTGATTTTGTGCTAGTTCCTTTTGGGTTGTGCGAGCCAAGGAGGTTAGAAGAGCTGGAGTAAAGGCCAGCCGTTTCTCCTCGTGTAAAAAGCCACCGGAACGTCATGATCATGACTTCACAGCCAGTCGCATTCTCTGCTGTCATGTTGTTGCCACCAGTGAAACGAGCGAAGCCAACCACAGTGTCTGCCGCTATGTTAGTGAGACGATTTAGAATTAAAGTCATCTGCTCAAAGACTTCACGCATAGCCAATTGGCTATGGCTTTAAGTTTGTGACGTCAACCTTACTGCGTCTATTCTAGGCCCCTTGAGTCATGTTTAATATCCTACAATCGTGGAACACTTCGTCGTAATCGCTAATACGGTCCCTTATCTGATGTCTCCCATTCGAACAATGAGAAGTGTTGTTAGAAAAGGTGTCTCCATCCTCTGTGAATTCCTGTACATTTGATTACTAAAGTTCGTTTTGTGTTTTTTTATTGGAGGTTTAACGACCACCGTGAAGAACTCAATGGGCTCTAAGCAGTCACTCGTCTTATGACGAAAAAATTTCTCCGTCATATTTGTCCACGCCAGGCATCGAATTCGGGCCCCCTCATTCCGGAATAATTCGGCCGCCCCGGTGGCGCAGTGGTCTAAGGCGTTGGCCTCTGATCATTCGTCGGAAGGGGTCCGGGTTCGTATCCCGGTGAGGCATGGATGTTGTGTTTGTCTTACGGCACGGGCTCTCTCCCTTCCCTGGAACCAGTGACTCTAAATTAGGGACGGGCGACTGCTTATAGCCCATTGAGTTGCTCACGGTGGTCGTTAAACCTCAAAAAAAAAAAAAAATAATAATTCGCTCTTCTAACTGAGCTACGTGGACGTATGCTCCGCTACTATCTGCCTTTATCTCATGTGCGTCCTGTGTTGCAGGTACGTCAAAGTACCTAATGTAGGGTCACTGGCCCCAGGGAAGAGAGAGAGCCAGCACCCTAAGACAAGCACAACATCCATGCCTTACCGGGATTCAAACGCAGACCCATCTCGTACGCTTTGTGTTTTCAGTTAGTGCGCGTGAGGTTATGTTGATAATTTTATTCAATTTAGATGTCAAAAATACGTTTTGTCATTAGAAGACGCTTTAAACTTATCAAAAACTTCGAGATTTCTTCTAATACTCATTATATTACAAAATGTGGTGTAGTGTCAAGATCGTTCATTCAACAAAAATGTTGGAACCAATCCGAAATCATGACTTTTCATGTAGTAAAAGTAAAGTTGAAAAAAAATGAATTGTTCAGAAGATATCCATCGGAAAGAAATTTTTAAAATTTCTTTCATACATGGCTAGTCACACAGCTGCCAGTAGAAATAGTGCGTCAAAAGTACTCGGAAAGGCTTTGGAAAAGGAAGAGGTGCTCAATGGTAAAAAAAGTATTTACACTAGCTTACCGTCATTAAAAATTTGAATCATTATATGATGTGGTGTAAATGTAATATATTTAAAGTGGACGTCAAGTAATTTTGCTTCCTATACTTCCAAGAGGAAAACTTCTGTACACATTTTTTTCACAATTAATGCGTTCCCAAGGATGAAATTTAGAATATCAGTTAAAGTAGCTTCATTTTATAACTTGGAATACTTAATATTTTCTAAAACATAACCATAATTATGCAATCTAAGATTTGTTTGTTTACTGAAGTCATCAAAGTACAGGTCGCGCAATCTTTTTTCTGGTTTCAGCATCACCAAAGGAAATGTTATTGATTTTTAATATAATTATGGTTATGTTTTAGAAAATATTAGGTATTCCAAGTTATAATATGAAGTTATTTTAATCGACCTTCAAATTTTCATCCTTGGGAATACACTAATTGTGAAGGAAATGTGTACAAACGTTTTTCCATTGGAAGTATAGGAAGCAAAATTACTTGACGACCACCTTAACTTTATTGATTAATAGTATACCAAATTTCCATTTAATTTTATTATTTATTTAATATTTGTTCTGGTTAAATATTATTATATATTTGTGTGACCTCACCTTTCCGGCATAAACAATACTGAGAAATCGTTGAATCAGAATCTAACAGAATTTATTGAAATAAGAAGATATTCTAAGCGAAAGCCGGGAAAAAGACTGTAAAATTGTTAAAAAACAACCTCTTTTCGTCAACTCAGAGGAAAGAGACATCTTTTCTAGCAACGCTTCTCATTTTACGAATGGGAGACGTCACATAAGAGACCGTATAATAGTTTCTTCCAGACTGTCCCACGATTGTACGACTTTTTACACGACAGGGGAGCGTATTTCACAAGTGAATGTACGGAACTGCAATTAAGGCCACTTCTCCCAAGCAATTGGTCCAGAGCTACTTTGGAGATTTCGAGTATGTTACAAAAACACTATGAGGAGAGTCATTTTACAAAAAACACTGTGTTTTATGGGGAGAAGTTCTGCTTGCTAAGCAATTCAATGTGAAGTTACTTAACATATGTAACAAATGATCATATTGAATTATATCGTGGAAAGTTCTGCTTCCTAAGAAATTCGTGGTGAGGTTACTTAATACAGTATATGTGACAAATTATCATATTGCATTATATCGTGGAACGTTTTGTCGTGGGAAGTTCTGCAAATGCTAGTATCTGGGAAGAGAGTGACATACAGATTTTAGAGTATGGAAATTAATGGCAAATGCTGCAGAAATTTCATATTTTAAATGTGTTTTAAAGTTTTTTATGGTAATATTTACCAGTAAGTTCGGTGCTGTGAAGGGACCCTGCGGTAGACGTAACACATCGCTATCGCGAAGACTCCCAGCTGAGCTCCCTTGAAAGGAAGATTTGTTGCAGCTTGAAATTCACACGCGGATGACTACAAGTTCAGCCGCGTACATTCTTGGAAGGGGAGTGAAGCTTCATGTACTCATACGTTATAGAATATAATTCGTGCATGTTTTGTCGTTGTTTTTAAAGCAGATGTTGAGAAGTTTTGTGTTCTTTTCGCATATGATTCCCTGATTCGATACAGAAAATACTATTATGCTTTTCTGTAATGTACACAAAACTGGGGAACTATAATGTTTGGTTCTGGTTTGAACAATACAATACAATTATTTATTGCACACATTTAAATCTTACAGTTATATGAAATTGCAATACACCAGGAGGAATCTGAACACATTGGTTGTAAGACGATTCCCCCTATCAGATGTAAGAAAAAGAATAAAACATATGGCATATATGAAAGCAAGTAAGATGGTTATAACAGAAGCACCATTGTTAGCAGCATGCTTGGAACTACAATTTAATGATAGGGTTGAAATTCGTTATGGAGATCATTGTGATTTACAAAGTAATTTCTCAGAGACAAGGAAAACCTTTTGATATTTTCCAGGGATCTGATGCTCTCTGGGAGATTATTCCATAGGATAACGGCTTTATACAGTATGTTATTTAGACCATAATTAAGTCTAACACACGGCTGACATAATTTGTTGTTAGCAACAGATCTGGTGAAGATAGAATAATCGAGATATTTGATGTCAGATTGAAAAATAGGCAGTTTAAGATGCATTTTTTTTAAAAACATGATACCTAGTTTCAAGGTAAAAATTTCATGAATTTTTAGAATATTTAATTTTAGAAATAATGGTTTTGAATGAGACATGTAATCTGTGTTCAGCATATAGCGAACAGATTTCTTCTGTAATTTGAGCAAGCATAACTTATTGTTTGCACTTATATTTGAATACCAGGATTCCAGACAATAGGAGAGATGGGAATAAATAAAAGCCTAGTAAAATGTTTTAGGACATTGATAGGGAAGAGTTGCTTAATTTTACCAAGCAGGCCAACCTGTAAGGAAACTTTTTTAAAACAAACTGAACATGCGTATTCCAGTTAAAGAATTCATCAAACCAAACACCAAGATACTGAACTTTGTCCACAGTTTTTAGGGGAAGATCATTAATCCTGACTGGAAATTTATTTATGTCCTCTCTTTTATGAACGTTTCGGAAATATACGGCGTTGGTTTTTAGAATATTAAGTGATAATTTGTTAGAGCATAACCAATGAGATAAATTTGATAGATCATTATTGATCATTATCTGTAACTTATGCAAATCATGACATTTTTGAAAAATGACAGTGTCATCAGCGTATAGCAAAGCATGAGTTGATTGCAGGCACAGAGGAAGGTCATTAATATATAACAGGAACAGTAACGGTCCCAATACCGAACCTTGAGGCACTCCGCATGAAATATTAAGTAGATCGGAGTTTATTTTATTTACAGTGACATACTGTTTGCGATGAGAGAGGTAGCTCATTAAGAGGGAAATAATTTTGCCACGAAAACCGTATTTGTGTAATTTATTTAACAGAATGTCGTGATTTACCGTGTCGAAAGCTTTTTGGAAATCAATAAAAACACAAATAGTACACTGCCGGACAATTGTTAAGGACGGATGACAATAGCAACGATAGCAACCATAAAATGGAAGGCGGGAAAATGTGGAAATTAGAATAAGTGCGGGATACAGTAAGACGTGTTGTGCGTATGCAAATTTTGGATTGCCGAACTTGTTCGTGACGTCAAAGCGCTGATAAGAGATATAAAGTATTTGACGCGTATTGACCGTTATTGTTCAAACGCAAAGTTAAAAGGGAAAGAATCAATTGACGAACTTGCAATTTTCAGTATGTCTTCCCGACATCTCCTAGATGATTTTACGCGTGGCCGTATTATTGGCAAGATTGAAGAAGGGCGAAAATAACAGATGTTGTCAGGGAGTTCGACGTCAGCCGCAGTGTTGTTTCAAGGCTTTGGAAATCATTTCAAACAAATGGAGAGTGTAGCAAACGTCACGGGGGAGGCCGTGTTCACAGTACGACACCTGCAGAAGATCGGTACATAGTGCTATCAACAAAAACACACCAGCGCATCACAGCTAGTGAGGTAGCAAATCAGTTTATGGCTGCTACTGGCAAGCGGATCTCCCGAAAAACTGTCGCCAGACGTTTGCATGAAGGAGGACTATACGCCCGCCGTCCTGTTGTGTACATCCCATTGTCCAGACGTCACCGTACCGCCCGTTTGCAATGGTGCCATCAACATCGCAATTGGACTGATAACGACTGGTCTGTTGTCCTCTTCTCAGATGAGAGTAGATACAGTCTATCGTCTGATTGTCGACGACAACTGATCTGGCGTGATAGTGGTACTGCATGTTGTCCAGCAAACATACAGGAAAGGGACCAATATCCCACATGTAGTGTCATGGTATGGGCTGGCATCATGATCAATGGCCGTACGTCCATCTATGTGCTTCCAACTGGGACTATGACTGGCCAACGATACATTAATGATGTTCTGCTACCTCATGTTCGCATGTTCCGTGGTGATGTCGGTGATAGATTCATTTTCATGGACGACAACGCAACATGTCATCGAACAGTCGCTGTCCAGGAATGTCTTTAGAGCGAGTATATTCAACGCTTGGTATAGCCAGCACGTTCTGCAGATCTGAATCCCATTGAAAATGTGTGGGATGCTTTGGTTAGGAGTCTTTCTGGTCGCCAATGCCCTCCAATAAACAAGGACACCCTCATCCGTGCACTGACAGAGGAATGGGATAAATTACCCCAACAGCTGCTTGATAATGTTGTGCAAAGCATGACACGACGTGTGGAATCTTGCATCGCCCTCCATGGTGGCCATATCCTGTATTGACATCTTACGCCGGAACGCCTGCGGACGGTAATTGCATTTTTTTCATGTCTACGTATTCTGCACAAAATGGCCTGTTTGTCCCTTGAACACGTTCCAAAGCCTTCTGGATTTCAGAGCACAATACATTGTCTTTCTTGTAATGTCCTGGCATTCTGACATTATTTTATTTCACTTGGCATCCAACCACACTTAATTTTTTATGCGCTGTATAGCCGTTCATGTTCCGTCCTTAGCAATTGTCCAGTAGTGTATAATAACTATCATGTAGTGCTTCGGAAATGAAGTTTGACAACTTAGCAACAGCCATTTCAGTAGATCTGTTTCTTTGGAA
Source organism: Macrothele yani (assembly GCA_039090855.1). NCBI lineage: Eukaryota > Metazoa > Arthropoda > Arachnida > Araneae > Macrothelidae > Macrothele > Macrothele yani. The sequence continues at coordinate 58,001,863 of CM077021.1, forward strand.
ACAGAACTGTTCCAAAGAGAGCATACCATGGGTGTGTAAAAAATCAACCATTCTGCTGTGAATAGACCTTTCAAAAATCTTACTTAAAACGGGTAACAAAGATATCGGTCTGTAATTACAGGTAGATTCCCTATCTCCTTTTTTAAAAATAGGAATAACCTTAGCGATCTTCAGACTGTCAGGAAACTGACCTGAATAAAAACTCAGATTAATAATATGTGTTATACGTGGTACTAAAATAGAGATCGAGTCTTTTATGACTCTGCTATTAATATTGTCTGAACCAGCACTTCTTTGTAGGGACAATGAAGTGATAATATTATAGGTTTCCGTATCATCCAAAGGGCGTAAAAACATTGAAAAAGGAACTTCCTTAATTTTGGATAAAGAATCATAACCTTTAGTATTTGTGGGCAAGTTTTGCTGAGATGCTAAATCATGACCTATGTTAATGAAGTAATTGTTGAATTCATCAGCGACTGATTTTGAATCAACAATAAAATTACCAGAATTTCCTTTTAACGTCAGCGGAGTTTCAGTAGCACAGGATCGTTTGTTAATTGCTGATTTGATTATTTTCCATTTTTGATATGAGTTATTTCCTGCATCTGAAATAGCGAGGTTGTAATGAGCAACTTTCGCATGCTGAATAACATTTCTTAGGGCATAATTATACTTTTTATACTTATCACGTAAGTGACTGTTATAAGGATTCTTTCTACTTTTTTACGAAGCTTATCCTTTTTTTGATTGATCTAATGATTCCATTGGTCATCCAAGGTTGGATCTTAATGTCATATTTAGTGTTAACTACCTTGTGAACTGTTGTGATCTCAAGGAAATCATTCAAAATGCCTTGCAAAATTTCGGTAGCTATAGTTGGACAAGTTGTATTGAAGATACCAGACTTGTCCCAGTCAAAATTTGAGACTAGGTCAGCTAACGTGGTGTAGTCACAATAGGAGATTGTTTTGTAGTTAATTGAGGAATGGTAATTTGTAAAAACTGGAACATGAATGAAGACAGCTTCCATTCGTAGCTGATTTGCTTTGTCATTGCACTTTTGGTTCTCCTGTTAATAGCTTGTTAGTAGGTCAGTTCCTATCTCACGCATACGTATCTTTTGCAAATATGAGAGGCTTTGTCCGGCTTTTCCTGCCAACAACAAACAGGACACAACAAAATGAAGGATGGATGATGTGGGCCTATTTTCTGTAGGGTATCACTACAACATTTAACGCTCTCCTGCCAACAACGCCACCTTTTTATCTTGTACTCTTCCGCCCGTCATTTCAGCACATCAACAAATCTTCCTTTTCACGGACCAAAGCTTCACACTGTCGAGGTAGACATGCGTTAGACCTACCGCAGCTTCGCTTCACAGAGTCAGACTCACAGGTCAGTATTACGACAAAAATCTCTAAAACACATTTAAAATATGAAATTTCTGCACCATTTTCTATACAATTCCATACTCTAAAATCTGTACTTCGCACTTTTCCCAGGTGCTATTGTTTTTCCGACGAAATAATTTAGGACGCTAATCTACACATTTACCGCTCTGATTCCAAAGAAATTCACTGTGAGGTTACTAAACATATGTGACAAGTGATGATATTAAACGATACGGTCAAGTAATTTTTGTTCACGGTATCATAAGGAATATTTGCAGTTTCTCAGATGAATACAAGTCGAAATCTATTTTAATATAAAAATTGAGGACGACTTTAATAAATAGCTAGTTGAATACATAATCCGTATCTGCCAATAGAGGGCAGCACGCCAACCTAGGATCACTCATGATTCATGCTTTGTGAAAGTGCGCAAGGATACAAAAGTACCCTTTTAAAGGCCCTTTCTATTACCCTTAAAAAGACCTTTAACAATGAAAAGTATGCCTCCACACCGAAGTATTTATTCTGACGATCAAGTTTTTTTTTCTCATGGATGTGAAGTGGTTTAGCTAGAAAAAAATCAAATCAAATAGAGTGATTTTGCATTAGCAAAGAACTACCTAGTGACACGAAGTATGACCTCAAAACCGTGTTCTGTTGAAATAAGAAAGTTCCTTTGGAATAAACACTCCAGAATGTTGTTTGCCATATATTGTGTCTGATAAAATAGTAAGTGATCTGTCATATATGTAGTTTTCTAATATTTAGGAAATTCCTCATATTTTTGTCCCTCGAAACTTCATCAAAAGTACCTTTAATTCCACATTTCAATCCCCCTTTTGCCCCAAGCCCGACAAGCGGGAGCGCTCGTCTGACGAAGAAACAGGTTATGTTTTACACAAGAAAAAGACTAGGAAATATTCTCAATCTGAAATCACTGAAATGAGTCGTCAACTTAAAGGAGTTGTTTTAATTGATGAAAATGTTGTTGAAAGTCAGCAGGAGGCTTGCGAATCTAAAGTGGCTGTGGAAATGTATATCTGGCCTATGCGTATGGAACCTGTGATGCCCTTTGACGAGGTTGAGTCTTGTTTGGACACCATACTTGGGGAAGGCAAGAAACTTGATACTGAAAGTGATTTTTAAAGTGTTAGCCAGAATCAGAATGAAATGATTGTTCATAGTACTATTTTGACTTATAAATCTGTTAATTCTTGTGATAGTGCTTCCAGTTAATTCAAAATGGAAAGTGGCACTAGTATGAAATGCAATGGTGATCATGATGATCTTTGTTTTGTGGAGGATATCTGCACTACCACTTCCTCTAATATTGTGCAAGACCAGTGTTTAGGTACTGTGGTTGCTGAAGAGAGTTCCAGCCATGGAGGCAGGAATAAGGGGAGAAAGCACTCTCCGTTGGCTCAATGCAATCCAATTGAAGCCAGCGAAACGTCACGCCTGTGGCGTGAAGGAGGCATCTTAAACCTGACATGAGCAGACTATGCGATAGCTGTTAGTGCTGTGCGAGGCATGAAGTGGGCGGTTTGCTTTTAATATTAATAAATGTGCCCTTCTTTATTATATTAATCGTTGATATACTGTTCTCAAGGATATTATTAGTTGATTTACCAGTATTTGACGACTTCATTGCGTCAAACACTGATAAATCAACGAAGTATTTTTCATTGCTGGAATCCGTCAACTACCCGACCGATGGCGGAAGATGATAGATAATGAAGGCGCATATTTTGATTCTTAAAGGTATTGTTGTTTTCTCGAATATTACCTGTTGCGTTGTCTTAAAACGCTTTAAAACGTATTTGTACACCCAACAATATAGCTGTTACACATTTTGAAGATGACAATCCGTTCTTTATCGTAATGTGACAAGGATGGTAAGTCAGATAATATCATAAAACTTGAAAATTTTCATCGTCCTGCGCCCTGGTATGCTAACCACTACACCACACAGAACGACCAAGTTTTAAGCTTCCGAAAAAAAATTGATCAGAAACTTGGTCGTTCTGGGTGGTGTAGTGGTTATCATACCGAGGCCCTATCTGGGAGACGCGGATTCGAGTTCCGCTCCAGGACGATAAATAAAAATTCAGGTTTTCGGATATTATCTGACTTACCATCCTCATATTTACGCCAAAAATCGGATTGTCATCTTCAAAATGTGTATTATATGGCGTAATCCCGTATTTCTTTCATAAACTTTAGCTGTTATTTGGGTAAATGTGGCGTTAATTGGCATATCCTAGTTGCGCTAATTAGGAAAAAAAGGACTGATGCAAACATATATATTTTAGATATCGATTATTAATTTGTATGAAGCTCATGCTCTCCTCGCCATTATTTCAGAATTCGATACGATTAAAAGGTTTCAGAAAAGGTGCGACAGCGATGAATCCAAATCTTTTATGAAATAGGAAATATTTTCGCATGGAATGGTATATGTACAAAATATGCTGTCTATACATGCGATAAAAGCAAACCACGTCTTCAATAAGCAAATTAAAATCAATTTATTTACAAATTAAAAGCGGTTAAAAGCAGACTAGCGCTTTCGGGGATCTCCCGTCCCCATCTACTGGTCAATGCGCCACGGGATCCAACAGAATCAACCCTTATAAACTTGATAACACGACCCATCATGCACCACGTCACCAACAGACCATGATGTCACAGTATAAGCCAAATTGTAAAATTTCAATTCCAAAATCAATATAACATAAATATAAGAATACAAAATATTTACAAAAATGTACTATTCCGATGTTTTACAATTCCAACCATTATTTAAGAAGAAAATACTTCTAAAAGGTTTGTCGACATTAGTAGTATGGGTCTACAAACGACGTTTTCTTCAATCGAGAATTTAGAAGCTCATATTTAGCTGCAAATACATCAGAAGCGGAAATTAAGATTTACGCCAGCTGGCGGCCAAACCATTTTTTATACAAATTAAAAATTATGTGCAAACGATTTCCCATCAGGAGCTGTATCCGGTGCAAAAAGAAGTTTTCAAATAGAAGATTTAAAGGCAGAGATATAGGGGGAAACGCACTTTACCTCTGCACCCCTAAATGAAAGTCTGTGAATTACTTTCAAATTTTAAAGTTAAATGAAAAACATGTCACACTGGAAGCACTATCCCACAAAGAACGAATTTTTCAAATTGGACTCCTAGAAGTAGAGATATTGACAAAAATAAGACATACATCTATGCCCCTGGCGGAGAAACTGTGGAATATTTTAAGAAGAAAATATTCCGAAAATATTTATCAATGTGAGTGGCATCAGTCCACGAAATAATTTTTTCGGTATTTTAGAAGCTCAGATTTTAGGGCAAATTCGTCATCGAAGACTGCAGTGTGTTGAACAAGTTCAACACATGTAGTGACCATAGATTAGTGAGATGTATGATGCACCTCAACACTAAACTGGAACGTGGCAAGCTCATAAGACACACAAAATGTATTGACATAACCAACCTTAAAAAACACCGTAATACTTTCAAGTTGGAACTGAAGAACAGATTCTCTGCTTTAGAAGGCCTAACATCGGAAGAAGTGGATATTTCGGAAGTTAACAGAAAAGTAACCAAAGCTCTTATGGAAACAGCAACAAAATTAGCTGGGTCTAAGAACAAGTTGCATGTGAACAAATTATCAGGAAAAACCAAAATGTTGATGCCAAAAAGAAGAGAGATGAGGACAACTAAAGAAGATGTGACTTCCAAAGTGGAATATATAGAGCTATGCAAGACAGTACGAAAAAGTATCACTGAAGACGTAAGGAAATTCAACTGTGAGCTAGTGAGGAAAGCAATTGAAAACAAACAAAGCCTTAAGATAGCAAAGGGGCATCTCAGTAAGGGAAGAAAACAGATTATGGCTCTGAGAAAAGAAGATGGTTCTATAACAAGAAATATAGGCGAAATTTTGACAAGAGTGAAAGATTTCTACTCCAAATTATATGAAAGGGATGATACATGTACTCCAGACATCGTGAAAGGTACCAGAGTTCTTCCAGTCCTCCCAGCAGAAGTTGCTCATGCAATCAAGAACATAAAGCGGGGGAAAGCTACAGGAGAAGATTGAATTACTGTAGACATCATACAAGAAGCAAGTGGAGAAATTGAAACAGTACTCGCCCAAATGTTTACTCGATGCCTTAATGAAGGGAAGATTCCTGAGGATTGGAACAATGCTACAATGATCCTGCTACATAAAAAAGGTGACATTGAGGATCTCAGGAACTACAGACCTATCAGCCTCCTATCAGTGGTTTATAAAATCTTCACTAAAGTGCTTTCACACCGCTTGAAGGTAACACTGGACATGGCTCAACCGGGAGAACAAGCTGGATTCAGGAGTGGCTACAGCACAATAGATCATATATACGTACTGAGAGAACCAATTGAAAGAGCGAGGTAATATGAACTTCCATTGTGCATGGCTTTTATCGATTATGAAAAAGCTTTGATTCGGTGAAACCATCAGCAGTTACCACGGCTCTGAAATCCTGCGGTATTGAAGATGCATACATTAATATTATTAATAACATCTATGAAAATGCAAGTGCAAAGATTCGGCTGTTTGAAAATACAACACACATAAAAAAATAAAAATTGGAAAGGGAGTGAGACAAGGTGACACCATATCTCCGAAGCTCTTTAATGCCACATTGGAAAATGTCTTTCAATCACTGAACTGGGAAAACAAAGGGATAAAGATTAATGGAGATTATCTAACCCACCTTCGTTTTGCTGATGACGTAGTCATTTTTGCAACTACCCCATCAGAGCTGCAGAGTATGATCCAGGAACTTGCTGACAAGAGTAAAGAAGTGGGATTAAAAATGAACTTTCAGAAGACAAAAGTGATGTTCAATGCTTTTACAAGAAATGAAGATTTATCGATTGATGGAGAAAAACTGGAGATAACAGATACGTATGTTTATCTTGGACAGCAGATATCAAGTGAGGGTTACATTGATGAAGAAATTAATCGGCGTAAAAAACTTGCCTGGAGAACTTTTGGAAGAAACAGCATAATTTTCAAGAGCAATATACCATTATGTCTTAAAAGAAAAGTATTTGATCAATGCATCCTTCCAGTGCTTACGTATGGTGCAGAGACGTGGACCTTAACTAAAAGAGACATACAAAGGCTGCAGACATCTCAAAGTAGCATGGAGAGATGCATGCTTGGTATAACCAGGAGAGATAAGAAGAGGAACTCGTGGATCCGAAAAATGACGAGAGTGGAAGACATCATGATCAGAGTTAAATCCCTGAAATGGCAATGGGCTGGACATACTGCCAGAAGGACAGACCATAGATGGACAGCCGAAATTTTAGATTGGATTCCAAGGGACAGGAAAAAACCGAGAAAAAGACCACATGGGAGATGGGTGGATGAAATTCGAAAATATGCGGGAGTGACATGGAGGAGACTGGCACAAGACAGACCGTTGTGGAGGAAACTTGGGGAGACCTTCGTCCAGCAGTGGATTGATAATGGTTGACAATGATGTTGATGATGATGACATCAGAAGCAAATAATAACCCTTACGCCCACTAGTGGGCAAAGTATTCTTTACTAAAAACTTGAAATTATGCAAATGATTCTCCACCAGGAGGTGTATCCGCTGAAATTTTTTTTTAATTTCAAATCGGGTTTTAGAAGAAGAGTTATCGGGGAAAATGTAATTTACTTTTCCGTCCCCTAGCGAAAAATCTATGCGTACTTTGAAAAAGTAACTCTGTCTAAAATACTTTTCGACATAAATGGAATCCAAAGATAAAATAATTTTTTTTAAATAGCAAGTTTAGAAGCAAATATGTGGAATAAAACGTATTTTTGAATTCGACATCATCTGCGTTTACGCCCTCTAGCGCGAAATTGTACATCGTAAAAAAACGAAATGAAGGATCATCATTCGAATATTTCAAGCTTCCCAATGCAAAAAGAAGTTTTCAAATCGGACTAATAGTTGCAGAGATATCGTGGGTACAAACGAACCGACGGACGGACGGCCGGACAAACCGGTAACATAAGCACCATCTTTTTTTACAAAAGACGTGATAAAAATATAACAAAACAGAATTCTTGAGCTTAAAGTGTAAAAGTTATGCGATCTATCGCTTTGTGCATTTAATTCATTCCAGCGCGGATTATCATATCGGTTGGTGATAGGTATAAGTCCATATTTTTTTTTCAGAATCTTCCTTTCGTCGGAAGTCTACAGGAATGGAAAAGCTATTTAGAGTGCACGTGAATAAAAATAAAATGAAACAATTATTTTTCATCGCAATGAATCGTTCCTGTAGTCAACAATGTATTGAGATCTTTTTTTTTCGTTCCAGGTGCCACAATAGACCATTCGAAATCTTGGAGCTGTCGCGTCTCGCGGGGATTCCGCTATTTTGGTAATTCGTTTAGGACCAACAATATGTGAGGCAGTTGGCAGTAAAGTTTTAACTCCTCGATATATGTTGTATGCTCTTGATTAGGGTGAATTGAAATACGGAGCATAAGACTCATTCGAATTTAACTTATGACCCGCAAAAACATGAAACCAGATTTATATGCAATCCGCTGCTACATGGGTCTAACGTCTGATGAGCATTATACACTGCTTGCCACCCAAAATGTAACACCAAGAAGGACACGATATAGCAAAGCCAGATTTACTGGACACATAACAACAGATATAAAGATAAAATGATTGAGCTTACAGGCCCGTGCGACTTGCAGAACACGCAAACATCAATTGTTCGTGTGGCCCTCATGGCTGGAAATAACAGCCGCTACACGCCGCGGCATCGAACGAAAGAGGTTTTGTATGTGGGCTTGCGATATTTCGGTCCAGGATGCTTCCACATGTTGCCACAGTTCACCAGCCGTAGCCGCGGATGGTGCTTGCCGGGCCACTCGGTTGCCGATCGGCGACCAGACGTGTTCGACGGGCGATATATCGGGAGAACAAGCGAGCCACGGAAGCAGTGACACCTGGTGGGCAGTAAAGAATTGTTGCACTATGCGTGTCACGCGCGGGCGCGCATTGTCCTGTTGAAACGTGGCCGCTGGCAGGTCATGCAGGTATGATCTGCAATGCTAATGGTAGGACTACAGGCTCCAAAACGTCTGAGATGTAGCGGTGGCTTTTGAGTGTAACGGCGATGCGTACCAGAGGGGTGCGGGTGTGACATCCAATTGCACCGGTATGGCGATGCATAATGCTTGGCGTCATACAGTCTCTCGCCGCGGTACCGCCACACGCGGTTCCGGCCTTCGTGGTGTTGCAGGCAGAAGCGGGATTCGTCGGCGAAGGCAATGTCGTGCCATTCCGTATTCCAGGTGCGGCGTTCAACGGCCCACTGCCGCCGCACTCGCCGGTGATGTAACATCAATGGTAATCGGATCAATGGGCGCCGTGCGACAAGTCCCCGCTCCTGCATCCTGCAGACGACGTCGAACGGTGCGTGCTGACACAGGTTGTTGCGCAACACACCCTAATTCCTGCGCTAATGTTCGTGATGGGGCGGTACGAGCCGTCAATACCCGCCGCACTACATGCCGGTCCTCTAGTTCAGTGGTGTGCCGGGCCTGCGGCAACCGCTCACGTCCGTCCGTCTGTCCGTTCCTCATGCACCCACCGAATCCATACTCGCCTCACTGTGGATAGATGTCGCCCCACACGGGCGCCGATGTCTCGGTAAGATAAACCGCTGTCGCGATAAGCCACTATTCGTCCTGTGTCGAACTCCGAAACGTGCTGTAATGACTGCCGTATTCTGCGACGAGGCAGCAGGAATATTCCCACGCACAGGTCTGGCAGCACAACACATTTCCACTACACACACCCAGCCTTCTGTGCACCCTTCTTACAGTGCTTCTCGGTGGAGTGCCGGGCGCACATGATTTGCATATGCCCTGCAGTGCTAATCGTTTTCATTTCCTTACGCGGACAACGCATGCTGCGAATTCCAGGTCAATCGGATGCTTCCTTCTTGGTGTTGCATTTTGGGTGGCCAGCAGTATATATAAAGCCAAGTAGTCAAGTTCTCAACATTACGTTGCAACATTAACTTCTTGATTCCCTCGACGAGTCGTACCTTAACTCAAGACTTTTCAAACTGTGCGTCGTCGCGGCTGCTTAGGGCGTCGCGAATTTTTGTCAAGGGAGTCGTAGTCGCCCTGTAGGAATACGCTGAAAATGCCGGAAACGAGGAGATAATGGCAGTCATGCATCAGTCCCTCCGCTCCTCCCTTCAAATAGAAAAGAAAATATTCCTGGAGATGCGTCCCCGTTTCCTCTGGGTGTCACGTGGCTTTTTCCAAGAAGCAAAACAACGTGGGCGAAAGTGATTTGATTGGTGTCTGATGATTCAGTTAGCTTTGCAGAGAAGGCACCCTTTTGTTGCAGTGCCATGTGAAGACCGGACTCATTCTAGTACTTACCGTTCATGATAACTGATGTGTAGTGGTATGTGAGCTTTCCGTATTATTCGTATTTATGTCCTTTACTTTTTAAGAACAGACAAGATGGATAAGTTTTTAAACGCTAGTAAAAAATGTGACTTCGGAAATAACAAACTGTTTAAAAGACGACAAGAAGCGTAAATTCCGGAAATATGACTCAAGCTACCTAGATTTCGGGTTTACGTGTACTGTTGTGGAAAATGAAGAACGTCCCCACTGTGTTATCTGTTTTAAAGTACTTGCCGCTGAAAGCATGCTCCCCAATAAAAAGAAACGTTATTTGGAAACAGCTGATGGAAGTTTGGTAAACAAATCACGTGAGTATTTTTATTCCAAGTTGAAAGGAATGGCTGAGCAAAAGGCAAATTTCACTAAACCAGCTACAATCTCGACAGAGGCTCTTATTTCATCCTGCAAAGCTGCTTAGCGAATAGCAAAGAGCAAGAAACCACACACTGTTACTGAAAGCCTCATTTTACCAACTGCTGTAAAAATGGTTTCCATTATCGTAGCAGAATCCGCTGCCAAGCAATTGCTAACATTATCAGATAATACCATTAGTCGTCGAATTCTCGGTATGGTTGACGATATTAATGACCAGATAATGGAAAAAGCTACAGGGCAAGGATTGTTCCATTCAGTTGGATGAAAACACTGATAGCCATAACGATTCGGATTTGATTTGCTATGTAAGATTTATAGATGATGATAATAAATTTTACGAATATCTTCTTTTTTGCAGAAATATAACATCTCATTCAAATGCAGTAGACTTACTTTAAATAAAAGATTATTTTATAAGAGAAAATAGTGTAAACTGGGAAAATTGTGTAGGTGTGTGCACAGACGAAGCTCGCTCTGTGGCAGGTAGTTATGGGGAACTGAAGGCGATCACGCCAAGTGGACACAATGCATCATCTACAGGGAGGTTCTTGCTTCTAAAAACATCAGTCCTGTTCTACAAGAAGTTGTACAGACAGAAATCGAAGTAGTAAACTTCATTAAAACTCGAAAATTTAAATCCAGATGTTTTGAACAAATGTTTGCAGACATGGGGCTGAGCACAGTTCTCTACTACTGCAAATCTCGCTGGCTTTCATGTGGAAATGTCTTGTGAAGAGTATTTGAACTTAGAAGGGAACTTCATTCTTATCTTCTTGAGCAGAAATATCCCAAGAAGTTTGAAGACGATGTCTTTCTTTCAAAGCTATCATATCTGTGTGATATATTTGAAAAGGTAAATTTACTAAATGCATCTCTACAAGATAATAAGATCCACATTTTGCTGCTAATGGACAAAATTTCAATTTCTGCCTTCGAAATAAAATTAGCCCTGTGGAAGAAGAAAATGGAAGAGGGAGTTCTAAATGACACCTTTATTACGCTGCGTACATTTTAAAATGAAAATGATTTAAAATTGAATGAAGTCGAGAAGTTAGTATTTGTGGATCATTTGTCGCAACTCATTGATCATTTTAAGAAGGACTTTCGAGAAGTTGTTCAACAACACAATTGGATCAAAGATCCTTTCAGCGCTGATCCTCACTTAACGTTCTCAACTGCAGAACAAAAACAATTTATCAGTATCCCATCAAACTCCACATTGAAACCCAAGTTTATATCATCTTCCCTACCAGAATTTTGGTCATCAATGAAGCAGGAGTACTCTGGAGTAGCTAACATGGCTTTAAGAATGATAATACCTTTTGCATCATCGTATTTATGTGAAACGGGATTTTCTGAAATGGATGTGATCAAAACAAAGTGGAGGCCCACAGTAAATGTCGAGGAGGAGATGAGAATTGCAGTTACCAAATTTGTCCCGAGATTTGAACATCTAATGGAGAAAAAGGAAGCTCATCCGTAAAGGATGTAAAATTGAGCATCTACGAAATACTGCTGTGCCATATTGGCACTCCTTGATTTAACACAGAAATGTAAGTTGTTTAAGTTTAAGATGTTTTTTTGTTTTTTTTCTGTTAAAGATATTTTTTTCATTTAAACATTTTATGACTACCTTCCTATTTCGTTTAATAATAATAAGTAATAATATTTAAGTTAATATTTAATTAAAAAAAATATATTTAAAGGTAAGCGTTTCATACATTCTTGGTCAACAAACGTACAATTATTTATGAAAACATGCGTATATTAATTTATAACATGGTTTGTACATTTTTGTATATTTGGGAGCAGTCGCAAATTTATAAACAGTGAAGGGACCCGTGGTACAGAAAAGTTTGGCAACCCATACCTAAACGCATGTAGCACAGGTTATCGCAAAGAATCGCAGTCCACTATGCATATAGAATGCTGGATGTACGAATCCAATACAGCGTCTACGAAATACTGCTGTGTTATATTGTCTTGTACTTCTTCTGTGTACTGTGTGTACGCCAAAACGTTACATGCCATCACTATCGTTTGCCATCCCATGTAAAATTTTTGTGCGGTTCTTGTCTCCGATATTTGATATGCTGTGCTTTCATATGCTTGAAGTGTTTATGCCCGATCTCAGTTCCACTGCAGCTGATATCAACGGATACTTAAACCTATCTTCTTCAGGAAACAATTGTAAAATATAACCAGCAGGACCCTTTACTTTTGCAGACAGCTGCAGTGGAATATTTTGATTCGGTAATTCCACAGATCTGGTGATAAACATCCACGAGTTGTATTTTGAATAAGCTACGAGAATTTTTTCCATTAAAATGACTCGGCTATATCGCGGCTGGTCATACAGGCTACACTTCCGGTGATCTTGCAACGGTTGACTAGCATTACGCGTTCAAATTTTATAAGTCTGTTTTCCAAAGCTTCGTGCACGGACTTTTAATTATTATTCAATTCATTCCCATTTTAACATAATCTTTCTTGATAACTTGTAACTTCCGTCAGTATTTTCTTTTAAGTTTCCGCATATTTTTTTCATATCCATCTAGCACGCTAACATGTTTTTTGCCCATACGATACTTTATTGTCTGTGAGATTCGTAACTGTTCCACTAACTTAGCATCTGTTCTAGCCCATATTTAAGCGGCCACTTCCAACACATATTTACACGATCGTGTCACATTATTGTGACCACCCGTTAATATTCAGGGTTCTCTAAACTGTCGTTTTAGACACACTTCCGGTAGCCCCCTGGTTCATTCGGCAAGTGAGTTGCTCCACTATCGCCTGTCGATCGGCCCTCACGCAGCTTCGAAACAACGACCACTTCTCACATCAACGGCACGTGGTGCTCCGCAGTTTGCACGTCGTATATTCACACTGGAGCCATTTCTCCAATCACGATACAGTTTAACCACTGCAGCAAGTGAACAACTCACAAAGTGCGCTGTTTCAGAAATACTGCCAACCTTAGCCCGAAAGCCGATAATCATCCATTTTTTCAAATCGGATATATCGCTCCTTTTATCCATGACAACAACGAGTGATACGTTTTCAGAATGCCTACAACACACCTAATATACGCTCCAAGCAAGCCAACGACACGTGACTTCCTTCATTCGCTACGCGCCTTTGATATCAAAAGATGGAGGTGGCTACAATAATATAACTTGACTGTGTATTTTGCAGTTCTAACGCTTCTATATCTGTTCTGTACAGCTTTCTTGATTTTCCAATTTATCTTTTATTCCCCCTCATTTCTGTTGGGTTTTTTTTATCAAAAATTTCTTTTTACTTGACCAAATTTTCCATCACTTCAAACATACTAGCGTCCAGCTTGTCCAGCCTCCAGTTAAGGGCCTTGAATTTGTCATTCTGCTGTTCAAACAACTTTTCTATAGTAGCGTTTAAGAGCCTTGACATTTCAGTTATCATGTTGTTGATATCTTCTAAATTCTTACTTTGAGCCCTTGTCAGCATTAAACCAAAAATTATTATTAAATTTCATTTGCTCTCTACAACTTTTAGTAATCCTCACAAATGCCAAAAGCTAACAATGCTTTCTCTCGTAAACCATATACCCACCCTTTACACAAATTAATGTTAGGCTTTTGGGGGCATCTGTCCCGGATAAGATACGAGGCATCACGCACAGGATCAAATCGGAACGTTCCGTTTAGGCGACTGGATCAGAGAGCAGTAAAACGAGAGTTAGTGATGCATATTATTTTAATAATTTATTTGCCTTAAGTCTTATAAAAAATTAATTCCGTATCATTAGATTGTTTCTTTTTTTATTTCGTTTGTTGGACTTTGGAACTCACAGTTCCAAATGATATTCTACTAAAAGAAAATGCCATGAAGTTACGAATTTCAACAAATAAGGTATTTAAGAAGATAGATTTTTTTAGTCGGTAGCAATTTATCACAACTTAAAAATATAGGAATACCATAGAGATAGCAAAACGGTATTTACCGAACCTAAAGTGTTGCGATGTGTATGACAAACTGCTTTTTGTTATGTCATTTACCATCGTTTAGTCAGCAATATATGTATTTGTATATTTTCAGGTAAATTTTACCTGCAAATGAAATGAGGCGATGCGATTTTTAATTGGACTGTATTAATAAAACGAACTAATATCATTTAACAAATTTTTCTTAAAACCAAAAGGAATGCCTGAAAATAAGGCACAGCTTTGAACACGTAATTTAAATAGTGGAGCTGCAAAAATATTTCTCTTTTCATACCAGTTTTAATGGTTACCTTTTATTAAAAACTCCAATTTTATGTGTTTTAAATACTTCCTTAAAATAATATATGAAATATAATTCACTTGAATTTTCGAGCTTTTTTGTCGCTGAGTTTGTACTCTTAAAGCGGATGTAAAGCTGACGTTTTCCAAATTATTGTTCCTACAGATTTGTTTCTAGTAGTGAATATGTTTCTTCATACAGACACTGTTAACTTATTTTTCTTTTCATACTAAAAATAAATTAATCATACGGGAAATGAGACATTAGTGATATATAAGCTATTCTTAAAAGTTTGAAACACCAACAGTTTGGAATGATTTGTTATCATGTATCATCTTCACATTTCTTGATTTTAATGCAAAGCGTGCGATCAATCACTAATGCGTGGACCCTTTTGCTTCCTAATTATTGTCATTTGACGAGACAAAGGCTGCACATATATTACCAATGGCTCCATATTGCATGAAATGCATGCTTCAGTCTAATTCGTATCTTCACTAAAACTGCAGAACACTCATTATCCGAATCAGGCAAGGCAACATTGTGGGACATAAAATGTTTTAAGAAATATCTTTATTCGTCTTTCCAGAAGGGAAAAATTACGAGATTAATTTCCGGAATAATCGAGTATTTTACTTTTAACCTTCCAAAACACTGGCTGGTCTTTAAAAAGGAGTAGTGCAACAAAATATCCATAATCATTCACACAATATCTGTAAGGTAGTGCCTCGTGAAAATATAATTCAAGGTTGCTGGTTCTTAATATAGAAAACAAAATCGCATCTATTCTTCGTTATCACTTAGAACAAAGGACAGTAGATATCGAAATCTCCAAATTTATCAGCTTTAAGTGAGTCAATTTCATACAGGGAAATGACAGGCAAATCAAAAAATCCACATTAAATAATATACACCACTGTGGGAATATGGTATTCATAAAAAAATCTCGTACACTGTCAGTGAAAACCCTACAGTAGCAGGTAAATTTAAAGTAATCTTAACGCAATATTCTCACAAAACACATGGGTTGTTCAGGAACACCTCCTTCGAATATACCAGCTGCATTCATGTTGAAAAGTATCTTTCGTATTTAACTTGGTTCACAAAAGCCTAACAAAATGCGAAAAGGTTAAATAAGTAAGTTAGATACTGTTAAAATCTTAAGCAAACGAAGATAAAGATATTTAATGTTCAGAATAAAATACTGAAAACTACAGGAAAGTTCTTCTGGTTAAATACAATTGCTGATAACCAAAGTAACTTCAAAGTGTTAAGTATATATCTAAACTACAAAGCATATCACAAAATGTAGCCTTGGGAGAGCAGTGGCCTAAGCGCTCGTTTCTAAGCATTCGTCCGCCATGTGCCCTGTTTCGAATGCCAGAGAAGATTGGATGACCTATTCCTTTTACGGTAATGTGTTTGTTCTCTTCCTACAAATAGTGACCCCAAATTAGATATGGTCAACTGTTTGTAGTCCAGTGAGCTGCTCACGTTGGTCGTTAAACCCAAAAACAAAAACAAAAGGAAAAGGAAAACAGTATAAAAATCTAGAAGACAGAGTAATTTCGAAAAAAAAAACTATGAATGTCTTAAGAAACAGGCTATTTCATTTTAGGACACATACAAATAAAATGGCACGGGATAGTAGTATATCGGTTAGAGATGTGAATAATTCCATCTACAAAAGTACTCTGAGGAATATTTTGTTGTCCTCTCTAATAAAAAAATGTGCCGGAATTCAATGATTAGAGTAATAACATATGGCGTACTGAAAGTGGATTTCAAAACTGAAAATTCTGAAGAAATGTGAATAATAATTCTTGATCTCAATGTCTAAAATCTTGTGACGATTATATATGTTAAGATAATGCAACGTAGTTTGCCACAAATATTTATTATTTCAAGTCGACCATGGTTTCGCTGGGTATTGACTTAGCTTCATCAGTACGAATGGCACGTAAATATTCGAATTGTATATGATACCGTAAGTGGTATTTACAGTCACGGGTTTGGTAAGTTGCTTGCACTCGCTTGTTAGAAATGGGGGGCTGCCATGTCATTAACAAGTTGCGAATACTTCTGATATATATGGAAATTTTCAAAAATATCAAGTTTGGTTTAGGAATCTGGCTTGCCGATTAATTTTGCTTCTTCAAAGAGAAATTTATAGTCCTTTTCGTAAGAGTGTTTAGCCATCGATGATTTCTCTAGGTCACAGTTCCGAATGTAGGTTTTGTGGTACTTCAATCGAAAACGCAAGGCTTTACTGGTTTGTCCTATATACGAAGCGCCACATTCACATGGAATTTGATAAATTCCCTACGACTTACGAGTTTTTGTCTTCAACATAGTCCTTTCATCCTAAAAATTCATTTTGTTTATAGGTTTATAAATCACTTTAGAGTTAAAAGGTTTGAGAGTTTTTGAAATTTTGAAGGCAATGTCACGGAAAAATGGAATAATGGCAAAAATTTATCGCAATGCGCGCCTCACAGGAGTTTACGTGGAGATAGTCTTCTGTTTCCGGAATTTTGTTAGAGCCTTATCTATAATGGAATTGTTGTGTCCTCGCTGTACTGCAATGTGATTAAGGAAATAGAGTTATTTTTCCAAACTGTCCTTTTCTGAACATGTATGTATCGCGCGATATGCGCTACTTTGAAAGGCGCTGAGTTTTTGTTGCTAAGATTGATTGGACTTGACATTTGGATGTGAGAAAGCATCGAAAGGCTTCCGATAAATTGTGGTTGCGAGAGATCCATTTGAGCGAGTACCAGGACGTCAAGGAATGGTAGACATCCGTTATTTTTAGTTTCATAGCTGAATTGAATGTGAGGATCAATGGAATTTATAAGTTTAACTAATTCCGGAATTTCAGAATTTTTTTCTTTCCATAGAACGAAAGTATCGTTTACATATCGTATCCATGAGTCAAATTTCACGAATCTGAAAATATTTTATTCAAATCGACGCATGTAGATTTCACATAATATAGGCGACAGTGGGCTACCCATGGCTAGACCTTCTCTCTGTTCATAAAACGTTGCACGCAAAGTAAAACTGTCCTGTTTTATGCAAATGTCCACTAATCTTTTAATTGCTTCTACTTCAGGCTGGTTGTAATGGTGCTCTATCAGACTTGTCTTAAGGGTTTGTACAGCTCCTTTTACTGAAACATTGGTGAACGTAGATACCACATCAAAGGATAGCATAAGTCGATCTGCGCAGGGTTGTAGTTTGAGTCAATTGGTAAACTCAAGGAAATTTTCACAGATATTACGTTTGGAGTGGCCAAGGTAAATAATATTGAAGATAAGAACTTGGATAACGCATATGCTGCTGTGCCGATATAATTTACTATGGGCCCGGAAGGAATGCCAGGTTTACACATGTGTATGTATTTTAGGGAGAGCGTAAAAACTCACACAACGTGCGTATGAAGGTTTCAGTTTGTTGTTTATGTTTTGGATCAGAGTTTCTGAGTTTTTGATCAATTTCTGTATTTGTTTTAATTGTTTATCTGAAGGATCATTCTGAATTTCTTTGTAAGGTCCATCAGGGATAAGACGTTCGACTTTTTTTCAAGGAAATGTTGAACGTCTTATCCCTGATGATGAATATTCTTTCAAGGAAATGCCTATGGTTCCATAACATGTTGATACTACAAACTGAAGTATTTTTTGTCTCAAGTATCGAAATCTGCTAATTTGTTAACTAACCAAAGATGTAGATCGTAAAGTTCGTGTTCCACGTTTGCAATGTCCTTCCGAGTATCCTGTAACGTACCAGGAGATGTGACGTACCTGCCAGAAGGACGCACACGACATAAAGGCAGATAGGAACCAGAATAAAACGTCTGCGTAGCTCAGTTGGTAGAGCGACTTGTTCCGGAATAAGCGGACTCGGGTTCGAATCCCGGCGTAGACCAAAAATGGCGGAGAAATTTACTTCGTTATAATGGCGCCCGAACTATCCGGATGACCCGACCGTTCAGAATCTCGCAATGGTGTGATGTTATTTCCACACCGCGAGATAGGAAAAATAAGAGAATCCCTTCTCCAGCACTTCAAAAAAAAAAAAATAAGGGGGAGATTTTTTCTTTTTTTTTTTTTTTGATTGGAGGTTTAACGACCACCGTGAGCAACTCAATGGGCTATAAGCAGTCGCCCGTCCCTAATTTAGGGTCACTGGTTCCAGGGAAGGGAGAGAGCCAGTGCCGTAAGACAAACACAACATCCATGCCTGAACGGGATTCGAACCCGGACCCCTTACT
Organism: Macrothele yani; assembly: GCA_039090855.1. Classification (NCBI taxonomy): domain Eukaryota; kingdom Metazoa; phylum Arthropoda; class Arachnida; order Araneae; family Macrothelidae; genus Macrothele; species Macrothele yani. Next base: position 58,020,678 of record CM077021.1, read on the forward strand.
GACGAATGATCAGAGGCCAGCGCCTTAGACCACTGCGCCACCGGGGCGGCTAAGGGGGAGATGATGTAACGTACCAGGAGATGTGACGTACCTGGAGATGTGACGTACCTGCCAGAAGGACGCACACGACATAAAGGCAGATAGGAATCAGAATAAAACGTCTGCGTAGCTCAGTTGGTAGAGCGGCTTGTTCCGGAATAAGCGGACTCGGGTTCGAATCCCGCCCGGCGTAGACCAAAAATGACGGAGAAATTTACTTCGTTATAATCCTTAATAACATATCTAAGAATGGCAAACGAAACATTCTTCACTACTTTTGTAACGTTCTGAGTAGATACTATGTTAAATTTCAAGGATATAAAGTTCGGTAAGGTTCTATGTCTTTTGCATCCCTGTAAGAAATTCAAATGGTTCAGTAATGTGAACATCTTTATTCTTAGTTTCGAAAACCGATTAATCGTACTATTTAAAGTGGTCATGTCTTTTCAGGAAAATTAGATAAACAACGTTCCTATAATAAATAATAATATTGTGTTGACGTTCATTCACAGTGTGTATTTAGTAACATTACTTTCTTCGAATTTCTGGTTCGAAGAATCCAAGATGTACATTTCACATTAGACCTAAACTGAGAGGAAATATCCTTAGACACAAAACAACACTACAAATAGAATGTAGTTTGAACAATCCGTTGATAACATAGGAAGACGTAACAAAACATGTAGCAAAATACGCTTTATTAATAATAATTATTGATTTGCAAGGATAGGTAATGTGTAACGTATAGCATGTCCTTGAAAAATATAGAGCCTTTCCTTAACAACACCACTCTTCTTGATATCGTATAGCCTCTCCTTGACAACACCGCCATCTCGCGGTGCTTCCAGTTCTCGTCGTCCTGGCAGTGCTGAGGTCTAAGCGGTGGCTTTATTATGGTCACGGTGGTCGTTAAAATTTCAATCAATATATCTACCTGCTCTTAATAAAAAGGCACTACCGACAGACACATAGCGGTGTAATTATCGCACCTGTGTTAGAAGAAATTCTATCCCACACTCAACAACACGCTTGGCCAGCGTGGTGAGTTACGCTTAAAGCCCCCTCTAAATGATGATTTCACAATTAGAATCTTGGCTCTCAGCTTTAAGGTCCACACTTTAACATTCTACACTTCCTTTATCGGACCATACTGCTTTAATCAGTGATATTATACTTACGTCCTGTTGCTTGTGTAAATACTTTTGTGAACGTGGTGCAAACAATTAAGACTTGTGTGATTTGAAGGTTTGGAAGTTTGTAAAATGTTTTCGTACGTTACAATGTCAAGAATACAGTGCGGAGAACAGTAAATCTACAAGTGACCGGCGTAATGTAAATGATAACGATTCGATGTCCAAATCAAGTACAAGTAGTGAATACTGAGAGTCAGGAGGAAACAGACATTATGTAGAATTGCCATTAGTGTGAAAGCTATTTCGCAATGTGTTATCTCCGTCTGGTAAAGAACGTTGTTCCATTCCATTGGGTATCACTTGTGAAAAAAAAAATAATGAACTTCATAATATAATATGAGTTAGAATCCTTGTTTGCATCTTATTCCATCCCAGTTCAGTATTACTTATGCCATTTATTTGTTCTATTTAGATAATCTGATAAAATAATCTAAATCTCAAGAAAATTGCTTAACATCGTGCAGGTCTGGCGTAATTATGCGAGGTGGGCTTCCGCGATGTCTGAAAGTTTATTTCAAGGTTTCCTTGAACTAAAAAAGGTTGGGAAAAACTGCTCCAAATCTTCAGAAATTAAGCGATCGTATCGCGCGTGTAATTTCGTGGGAAGGTTCAACCACCGGAGAAGAGGTTTCTGTGTAAGTGGGCTATGGAAACAGGTTCGTTGCGTATAATTTTTTGAATTAGTTTTTATTACGGCATCGCGCATGTACGGCGGTCAAATCATTAAAGAGACAAACTGGGCAGGCTAATGCAAATGAAGCCACCATATACCAAAGGTTCTAAAATTTCCAAGATGTAGAAACATCTCCTGCAAATGCGCCTCGCATTCATCCAACAGTAGCTGCAACCGATGAGATGCTGAACAACATCGTGGAAGTTGACCTACAGCGACATTTCCGTTAAATCAGAATGATCGTTCGTGTACATTTGTCAGGAGCATGGCAGACATGAAGAAGGTGAACACGCTGGACATTGTGCGGTTGTCAGGAACTTGGCAGACATGGAGAAAGGGAATAAGCTAGACTTCTGTGTGATAAACGTATTGTAATCAGCAAATAAGACACGTCGCGTCGTCTTTCGGTGTGATATGCCTTTCAATCCAGTTCCGGTGTGTGTCGTCTTCCCTTCGATCGAGTCACAGACTGGAGGGATTTCAACATTCAATCGTACTTTATGATGAAAATTGTTTCGTGTACTGCAAACATAAACGTACAACTCAGTAGTTGTATATATACCATCGAGCCACCTGAACTCTCTCCAAATCCCTCCTTTCGGCCCCGAAAATTTCCGATGCTCGTAGATGGTATGCCCCTGGATTAATACATTATCCCCTTCTTTGATCAATTTGTGCTGAAATTCAGTAGATGCAAGTAAACCTGTTTATCAAGTAGACAATATGGTCAGCAAGCGGGTGCTACGTCTGTTTCACAACAATGCACTCCCACGGATTGCATATGCCTATTCAACAAATCGCCAGTTGATTTCCAAAACTTTGCCAAACCCTGCATATTCCCCAGATATTGCCTCGGCGAATTATCGCGTTTTACCACAATTGGATAATCTCCTTATGGTGTACACTTTACCCGAATACCAAGACCTGCGCACGTCCGTTGCTATTTTCTTTCTATTACAGAATTCTGATTTTTATATCCTTGGCATCCATAGCTTCTTATCCCGTTCGTAGAGTGTGACTATGAAGTGGGTAACTGCTTTAACTTAGCAGCTGTGTGTTTATGGAAGCATGTAAGCGGTACTTTCATTTCGGATATGTTATCAGCTTCAATAAAATATTTCACACTTGTGTGAAAAAGTAAGTAATATGAACTATCCACTACATCATTGCTGAATCTTGCTGAATCAGAATCTTGCTGAATCAGTTTTATAAGCTTACATCATTGCTGAATCTTGCGAAATTCAGTTTTATGTCGAGAGTAAAGACGAGTGGCAGATTTGCCAACGGAACTTATTAGACTACTGGAACCAAAAATGTTGGTCATTAAGAAGAGTCACATTTTCTTATGAGCGAGTGATAGTCGCTCTTTCATTATTTTATTGTACTTTTAAAAGCCTGGCACAATATTCTTTGGATCCTGAAAAAATACTATTTGTTTTTTTTTTGTTTTTTTTTTGATTGGAGGTTTAACGACCACCGTGAGCAACTCAATGGGCTATAAGCAGTCGTCCGTCCCTAATTTAGGGTCACTGGTTCCAGGGAAGGGAGAGAGCCAGTGCCGTAAGACAAACACAACATCCATGCCTCACCGGGATTCGAACCCGGACCCCTTACGGACGAATGATCAGAGGCCAGCGCCTTAGACCACTGCGCCACCGGGGCGGCAAAAAAAATACTATTTGTTTGTGTAATCAATGCCGTTCATATTGCAGTTGGTAAAGATATGTACGCATGTGTAACGCTCTAAAACTGCAAAAACATTATTCAATGAAAGCAAGCTAAACGTGGCATCACAAAAACTTCACCTACTAAGTAAGCCTAATCAAAGGCGTTAGTACAACGTTATTACCCATTATGCATTCAATGAAACTATTTTATAAGGTTTTATTGAATTTATTTTGCGAATAATAAACCAAAGGCAAAGTCGTTTTACATAATGATCAGAAATAAGTATTATAACAAAAAAAATCGTTTTCCAAGTTATGTCCCAATGTACCACTGATTTTGTAGATCAACATTTAAAACCTTTCCATAAAGTTGTTCTCACACATTTTCCATAGTATTGAGATCTGGAGGTTGTGGTGACCATGTAGTTCTCGAAAATCATCCTCATTCTTAGCGCACAACACATTTTCATCTTTAGCACATTTCACCGGTGCATATTTTGATATATTAAAGGTGCGGTCATTGAAGAACAAAACCTGCAACACTAGTTGCAGGTCGACCTCGAGAATGGATATGTACTTTGCAGTGTTGATATCACCCTGCAGAATAACCAATAACCCTAAAGAATTCCTTGATATCGCACTCCACACCATAAATAATCCTCCTCTACGTTTCGCAGTCGCTACCGAATAGTGAAGGTAATATGCTCGTGCAGGTTTATTACGATCTGAAAGGCTTCGATGCGCGTCGAAAGCTTTATTTGTGCAAAAAAAGGTATCCCGTAATTACTAAGAATAAAGCAGAAATTTGTAATACAGGTGATGACATTTTCCGAACGGAAGCGACTGTTGCAATACACAAAATCCTGCAAAATGTAGTGAGATACATTTCTTAGAAGACAGGAAACAGCCCTATGAAGGAACATCTTAAAATATCTACAAGAAGCGTTGCATTAAAGGTAATTTATTTTCGGCCAATTATACATTAATTACGCTGTAGTTATTTTGAAATGACAATCAAAGGAAAGAAGAAATGTGCTTCGGGTGAATAAAAAGTTTGAAACTACATGTTTTTATGATAAAAATTTGACCAAGCTACCGCTGTACTGTTACTAAATCGTAGTAACTAAGATCACGTCAAAATAGGCTTAAAAATATTATCTATAACTTTTTATACAAATCACTATTGTAGCTAACAATTTCGTCAAACTTGCGTTGCGTCTTGTATCAGAGTTATGCAGATATTTTTGTCAATGGTAAAAACTAAATTTTAAGCAAATTACTTTAAACTGAGGGAGTACAAATACAGTGGTGACGACATTTTAGGGACGTTGCATGAAATGGAAGATGTCGGTACCTGACTCAATAAGAACTCACTGAAATACCACCAGTGAGATTCGTAACACAAACGACAAAGAGTGTGTTTAAAAAAAGAACTTATTGTGAAATTTGTTCACACAAAGTTGCATTGGAAAATAGACAAATTGGTAAAATTCATAAAATGCCATATCTCTGGATTTCAGTACCCCTTGACACCACTTTGTGGTGAAGAACGTCTTGACACCTACGAGATATACTTGCAGCGGCATTATTGATGAGGGTAACGCGACGGCAACACGTTATGGAAGTCTGTCAGTGTACTCTTTCTGGTTCGATCTGCAAGATTTTCATCTTGTATGTAGCCGACTTTGAGAAACTTCTAAAGCAGCAGCCACTTTGATTTTCCGTACACCTGCATGTAACATGTCAACAATCCTTTTTTTGCTGCAAATATTTTAACGTCGTCTATGCATCGATTCAGGTAGCCCACACTGAAGAAAATACATTCAGCAAATTTTAGACCAAGTGATGAAAGGATCCCTTTTCCACTTCTCTCTGGGTCCTTTTATGGGAGCTCGCACTCCAAGTGCTGTGTTATCATGATACTAATTTACATATAACATAGCTACCCACGCTAATTATAACCGATCTTCAGTAGTCGCTAGATTTGTACATCACCACTTTTCCTTTAAAAAACGCAATTCCCTTCCTGAAATTTTGTAACCATTGTATATAAGTTAGGTTATTTAAAGAATGTATGTATTTGCTTTCTTTTATTTGATTTGTCGCGTTAAAAATAATTACATTTTCGACAAGAAGCCGCAAAACAATACGTTTTAAATCATACGTTAGATAAACTGTTTATTTACGTTTCTTAATAATATAGGGCATCTGAAATATTGAGCTATATCGACTTTTTCTATAGCAAAGGTCCATTTTGGCTAAAGAGGATAAAATCTGTTAGCTGCATCGATTTATTACTCAGAATATCTTATCCCATCATGGCTAAGCATTGATGAGCATCTGCCTACATCGTCCACTCGTATACTTCACAGGGATCGATGGAATTCCCTAGGGACGTTTACTGCCGCAAACTTTACGGTAATACTACCGTTCAAGGAACCGAAGATTTGGACCTTCGCAGGAGTAGTGCGAACTGGGAGTTGCACGCGACGGACTGTGTGAACTATTGAGCAGCTCTGGTATTTTGTTTCACCGCAAACAATGGGCATAAGGCTTTTAATCCGTTATCGGTTACAAAGAAAAGCATAGTACAAACACTCATTTTTGAGAATAGCACATTTTGGGTGCATAAACAAAATGACAAAAAAGGAAGAGTAGATAGTAGTTTTTACCACCTGCACTTATAGCACATTTTTTCGTGTTGAAAAGTTTTTCCAGAGAGATATGCTTAAAGTTAAAATTTTCGTGCCTTTAAAATGTCAAACATTGAAAATCTTTGTTACAGATTAGTCTTTTTCGAGATACAATGAAACCTTTCCGATATAATGAAACCTTTCCGTCTCGAAAAGAATTTGACAGCCATATAGCATGCTCAATTTACGGCATTTATATTAACGCTTGAAATGTGTTCTCCCATTGTAAAAAACATATAGGGGGGCAAACATAGCCAAATAGCTACAAGAGCTATTTTTCCTACGATATTTCGAACGTTTGGCTCATTCGCTTCTTTAATTGAGGTAAAATATATTACTAAAAATATTTTTAATATTTTTATATTGCATTAAATGAAACTTTTACAAATAATTTTTTGAATTTTCTGAATGATGAAAGAGAACTACCATCACTTTATTTGTTGTAAACATGTTGGGATGAAGGAAATTAAGAAAAAATAAAAAAATAATCTGCTAAGAATAACAGTATTAAAGAAAAAGAAATAATAAAACAGGCGAATAATTTCAGGAAAAGAAAAACCTTTGGCTAATTAATGCAAAAGTAGAAACACTGTCTTTTAGAAAAATTAACACAAAGGTGCTGCGTGTAATTCAAAAACTCATTGTTTCTTATATAATTTAAGAAGACTTTTATTAATATGATTCTGTGAAGTAAGATACCATATTTGTAATTCGAAATGGTATTATTAGTGTTTTGAAATCGCATGTTTTCTAGAAATCCGTCGTTGAATGCGTTTACTAAAATTTTTATGTGAATATTGTTTCTAGGAGTACTAATTGATTTGTTGTGAGGAATTTTGCGTTATAAAACCGTACACAAAATTAGCAGAATATCATATCGTGCGTATGACCTGCAATTTGATTTCTAATAGTTGAGTTAAACAAGAGTATCAATTTGGAATGCACCTTTGTAGTTGAAACATTTGCTCCTGATTAACGTTCTGCTGAGATCATTTGAAAGTAATGGCGGTATATTTCTTGAAGTTCCGATAATAATCATATCTTAAGCATTTATTGGATATCAAACACTTATTATTTCAATCATTTAAATTCGGGTAACCTATGGATATGATACTTACAACATGCATGTGTTCTCAAACGTGGTTTCAGTGAACAATGCATGTGACCTTTACTTTTGTATAAAAAGATTATTATTTTAGTTTCATACTTAAAAAAATGTAATATATATAAATTAGGAAAGTTCTCTTTTTGTCACAAAATTTGATGAATTCGAAGTAGTTACGCGCCTTTCGATAGGCTTCCAATATTCTTAACAGGGTATCAATATCTTATTTAGCATTCGAAATACTTCTGCCATTAATAATTTCTCCTCGGACGTTCATTCACGAAAAGGAATCATTCAAACAAACTGACCATCATTTTCCAGTTGTCACTACCTCATTGTTAAATCATTGATCTCATTGATCTACCTTTTCAACCAATGTGATTTCAAGACCACAACGGATGTTAACAAACTGCCAAAAACTGCGAGAGCTCTCCACCAATCGCTGTCCAGGATTTGCCATCATTGAAAATTTCTATGTACAATCAGAAATAAAATAGTCTTTCATGAGGCGGTTCCACTTATTGTGTTTGTGAAAACTGAGTGAGATAATTTCAAATATAATTAAAGTACAAGCTCGGTGTTGTTTCCAAGGACAAAAGAAATTCACAAACACTGTAACATTTTCTGTATAATTATTCCTATAGTTCAGTTTGCATGGTATATGTAGATATCATTATATCATACTGAATCACAACAAACTCCTGAGTTTCAGGATGCCTTTAAAAGATAACAAAGAGAAATGCCTATAACAATAAATTTATTTTCAAAAATAAAATCGAAGATACATTTTTTCCAGTAGGTTCATTTCTTCTTCGAGTAATAAATTGTCCGACTCGAACATAGCAGCTTGTTGGGAATTGTGGTTTGTATAATTAACTGCCTTTTCTGTTCTACTTTGGAAAGCCATGGTCCAAAAACATTACTGTTCTGTGCACCACACTAGCAGATTTCTATGTTCAACCGTCATTTCTGATCAGCTATACATAACCTGAGGTAAACACTTTGCCGTACTATGCACTATCTTAACGAATTACTGTGTGCAACAGGATTTTCTCATCTACCTTTGAATGCCTGGTAAAACTTTTTGCAGAGGATTAGGTCGCCATTAAACAACAGGGCATTTTTTGATGTGTCCGCAAAGGTCATTCAACATACGATTGCAAGTTTTGGACCCAACCCTCGAATACTCTTGTTAAATGCACGTGCCAAAGCTACTTGACTGAAATGGATGTAGAAACGTCCCATTGGACAGTAGATGGAATTTATACGATGAACGGATTCGAAAATCTAAGGTTCCAACTACAAACCATGAACAAGACGGTACATGTTTTCTGTTGATAACACGAAATATTTTACTCCTGACGTCACTAGTTTGTGTTACAGTCATGCAAAGGGGATTTAATGGTTAAGGGCGTGTTTACGTGTGTCATCTTCGAAAGTCATTGACGCGCCAAGACAACCAAAACCGCATTAACCTAAGTGTGCTTCATGACAAGCTGCACTCGTTCATAATTTTGGATTAGCCACGGATATATACCTCCTTCAACTACACAGTGCTCTTTGCCGCCGGTATATTTGGCAAAGGACTGGACTGAGGAGCACTGTAGTGAATGTACATCGTCAAATGCCAGTCTTATTCTTCATATTTGCAAGCTGAGCTGCTGCACGAAGTAAAAGCGTATAAGCAATCTCAAAATCCACGATTAGCAAAGAATTGTATCGTTAACAACAATCTACGTTATACAAAGAGCTGCTGTTAATTATGTTCTGCAACACCCTAGGAACCTTTCCAACACCTGATAGATTTCACGTCTCGAGATGTACTTTCTGCTTAATTTAGAATCAAACATAATCAGCAAATTATACATAAAATAAATTTCAACATATATGGACGCGCTTTACCCTAGTTTAACACGATAGAATACAAACCAGTTAATGATTTACATGCTAACAAAATGGATTTACATTTATAATTAAAATGCATTATTCTAATAATTAAATGAAAAATGTTATTCACACTGACGGCGATTAGAAAAATCAATTTGCAGTGCGTTTTGCTGTACCAATATGTTTCAAAACTTCTGAATTCCTAGATATTTTTAAACGATATTAGGAACATCTTTAAAACATTCCATGCGCATTAGATTTGATATAAATAGCACGAATGTTCCGTAAAATATCAGGTTTTTCAATTATCGAGCTCCAATTTATCGTGTCAATTTGTAAAAAGATATGCATACAGAGAATAAATAATTAGGTGCATCATTACGTTATTCAGTGACACAAGTTTGAAAATAATGAATGAACCGAAATGCGCAGAAAAACAAGTTTTGGCAATATGTGAAATGGTACAAAGCAGTATGGGGCTATGGTTGTTTATTTTTCAACTCCGCTGTTTTTGTTATTAAACGGAAGGAAAGACGTTATTAAAATATTCTGGATAAGAGTAATTTATAAGACATTTTCAAAGTTCTCGGTGCATCAACTGCTGCTCATATGCCTATGCATAAAATACGAAAACTGAATGCACTTCTTCAAATCCAAAAATATTGATCAATGCATACCAATCAACTCCCTGTTCACATGGGTTAACCACCTTATATCCTTCTTTTTAGTATCCTATGCAATTGTTTAATATCATGATTTTTTTCTTTCCCCTGTTTTCAAACGAAGAAGAAATTAATGTCGTCTGCATAATTTGAAGTTATATGAATGCAGAACTGCAATATAAATTATTTCAGTAGCAGATTTTCGTAAATTATAAACATTTTAAGTACCTTTTTATTGGAAAGTATAATATATCACGTATCTTCAATGAAATTAATATAGAAATGGCACACGGAAAAAATTCGTTTCCACAAATGCATATTTCTCCATCCACAATTTTAAATAATGAAACCCAAAGTATTTGGAAAAATTCCTGGAAAACACTGCCGTTTTTTTGTTTTGTTTTTTGTTCATTAAGCGGACCTAATTTTTTATGTATTATTCAATCTGAACATATTTTCGAAACTGTTTTGTTGAAGTTGTTAGATTGTATAGAAAGGGTCAAAATAAATATTTCGTTCTTTTTCTTATGATACTTTTTCCTCTACATTAGTCGACTGCATAAGAAAGTAATCTTTCTTTAAATAAAGTTTAATATGCTGTCAGGGTTTTCAGTTTCAAGGACAATGATGGAAAACAAACTTTAGATAAAAGTTCAGCCTAACGAAGATGTGAATTTCTTCCAGTTTATCCTTCTTGTAGGATCATTGGATATGCTGAAGAAATTTACATCACAAGTTTCTGATTTTGACTTTCTTATCTAATGATGTCACGTGCATCCCTTACATATAGCTTATCACTATTATCTGATGAGCGCAACTGAAACACTTTTTTTATTTCGGCGATCTTTGTTTCTTGTTTTTGGCTCCCTTGTCGTCAGCTCGTTTGCAAGAATACCCTGCTAAGCTCAAGCCCCGATGGATGGGGCTACATCTCTAATGCAAGGAAAGAGGAACTTTCTGCCTGCAACATGTTGCATCTCCATTCCAATGTGGCTCGACATAAGACCAATTATCTCAGGTAGCATCGAAAGCAATGGATTCCCCTTCCAAAACATATTTTTAACGAATTCGCTGGTTTAACATCATGGGAAAGGTGGCTATTCACATTGTTCAATCTCTTTATAAGTTGTGGCTTATAAATTATTTCTGTCTATATTGCCAATATGTTTTACGATATATCACTAGATATGAATGTATGCGGAAAGAAGGTCATTTATGCTTTGTTGTGATGATTTCTTATATTTTCCGTATTGTTCCCTATACACGCATGCCAGATTGTTTTCTCATATTATGATTATTTTTAAATTGCTCTCTATAAATGCAGTCCATGTGTAAATTTTATTTATTTGTTATTATTTTTAATTTCCTGTATTTCCCCCATTGCTCTTTCAATTATGCCTGCTTGTAACATACGCGGCAAATATATTACAACAAATTACCACTATAATGTACTTCATTACACAGCAACTTGTTTGACGTGGTAATATCTATTAGGATTTAGTTGAAAGAGAGAACACTTTTCCATCGTAAATCATAAATCAAACTTTTAAATGGCACATTTCTAAAATTTCAGCATCTTATTGAAATAAAAAGCTATTAGTAATGATATTAACGCGGTTTAATAATTTAACGAAGTTTTTGTAGTTGATCCACGCCACCGCCAAGTAATGGGGGAGGACAAAGAAACAAAACCACAAATTATAATAACAGTGATCGTAGGCTAAAATCAAACTGTTTTTAAAAACCAGTAAACTTACACCTAACTGCCACTCTCCTCTACTTCGTATCCTTTGTTTCATAACAAGAAGGTGAACACAATCCCACATAACTACTAGCAAAATAAAATAAATAAATGATGTACTTAACAGTAAATTAGAAGAAATGAAGTTAACTAAATTGCGTCACTGACTTCTTTATGAACATAATGCTTTGATATTCCTGTAATTTTCCTAGGGCTGCTTCCTTATTACGACAGCTGACTGGAAAGCTGCGTTGAAACTCTTTCTGAGAACATGCGTTTCCACTTTAGCAGGAAAAGAAAACTTATTATTCAACAACAATCAAAAATATCTTAAGAAAAATTAGATAGTAAATTAGTTACTATCTTTATGATGATCAGAAAAGCGTTTCAACGCTGCTCAATAGAATTTGAAAACGTATTTTCTTTTAAGTTCGATAAATTAACGAAAGAGGATTTTTTCTGAAATAATCGAATCCAGTGAAGACGGCCTTTATGATTTGCTTGGCTCCTTATAAATAGCAGTTTAAGTAATAGACGTATAGCGTTGCTTTTGGCAATGAAATAAATGTTGATTTGTGGCTGTTAATTGTGTGTGAGTTTGGTAGCTTATTTCCTACATGAAGATCCATTCTTTTGGGGGGGAGGTGTAAAAGAATTTTCTAATGAGTTTAACAGATGCCTTTTCAAAGTTATGTCAATTCAAACTAAATTTGGTGTGTTCAGTTTTGTGAGTTATTCCTCCAACATATTCATTTAAGTAGTAGAAATAAAATCGAATATGGTGCAACGAATGATAGTGACTTTAGGAACATGAAACTAATTGCTATCGTCGTTTTTGGGCTAAGTGACAATATTTGTCGAATCATATTTAGGACCTTCGACAACCTCCAAGACGTAAAATTGGGAAGTTGTCGCACAGTATACGAATAAAATTAGTGACATTGTTTCCCGACATACACTAAGTCGATAAACAGATGAAAAAGAGGCTGACGATTGCCAATTACACTCTTACTCAAGACCTCTTACTGCATATCACCTACCGTTCATTTCTTCTCTGAGGCTCTTGGCTTCTGACAAATGCCAAAGGTAGTTGAATACACGCTCTTGGATACGGTTTTACTCTGAATTTTTTTTTCAAAATTTGCAGCTTTGCTTCATTCAGTTAGGAACAATATCATGTATGACTTTAAACCATACTCAGATTTGGTCGACTTATACTTTACAGTTGTTTATAACAATACTTGACGAAGTGAAGGATTGAGATAGACCACCAACGAAAGTACAGCCAGTTCCTGACAGTGAATGCAATCTGTGAGGAATAATTTTTTTAGAATGTCATAAGGTAACCAGTGACGATTCATGTAGTTGGTTAAACACTACATTTTAATTTTAATAAGTAACAGAAATATGTTTAAATGGGCTCCTGTCCTTACCTATTAAAACATTCCGAAAAACTAGAAGAACGATGGCCCAGAAGCTGCTTCAAATGTTTTTTGTTAAACACCATTTACGTCTGGTGCCACAGTTGTAAAAATAATGCACCCAATGTATCCTATAAATATAATGAATATAAATTATTCGATTGGCTTCGGCCTACCAGAGCTTTTACTTCTGTGTCCCGAAAAAGACAGTTTTACTTCTGGAGCTACAGTTTCTAAGTATAAATTATTTTATCTTCTGTTACTTTCTTAAGCATATCGCAGCTGAAAAAAGCTTTAGAACATGAATATCATGGTTGAACTTTCCTATTTATGTATTAAAAAGAAAATCGCCTAAATAATTTCACACGTAGAAAGATTTACAGAAAACTTTGAAATTGGATTTTTTTCGTCTGAAGCAATAAATCAAAATTCCAGCCAGAGGCTACAACACGAACAAATCACATAAAATATTCATTAAGTACCAACAGTTTTATTATATGTTATTCACCTTTCAAGACCCGTTTTCAAATTATATAGTTACTGTATTTACAATCCGTATCAAATCCCAAGTTATGGTCAAAGTATACATTTGAAATTTAAATTAAAAAAAAACCATTGTAAACCCTATTTCTTAACTTTCATTTCATGACTTATTTGGGTCGTAATACTTTCAGTAATTTTCTTGTAAAATAGTAGTTTTAAATATTAAAGTACATTAAAAAACATTCCGCCACTGCAGTGAACCATGCGTGAGGAAGGAACAGAAATGTTCCCAGGAAAAACGAAACAGAGAGCTGCGGTTATTACTGCTTTTAGGAAATGGAAATACAATTTTAGATAAGTAAGGGAATCATGTTTCTTTTCTCTGTCGAAAGACATTAATTCGGATAAATTCGTGGAAGCAAATGTACATATTGGATACTTATCAGAAAGTTGATAAAAGTGCTTGTCAGTTACTCCGAATGTAACACGTGCAAAAAGCATGAGAAAGTAACTGCTGCCACTATATACCACCTGCAAACAGTATATGCACTACACTCTCTTAAGAACAAGCTCGACGGTCTGATAGAAAACGGGTCATCTCAAATGGTACTAAAAAATGAAATTTAAAGCTCCACACATGCATGTAACATATACCGAAACAATAATTCAGATATAAACTGTAACGTACAAGGAGATGTGACGTACCTGCCAGAAGGACGCACACGACATAAAGGCAGATAGGAATCAGAATAAAACGTCCGCGTAGCTAAATTGGTAGAGTGACTTATTCCGGAACGAGGGGATCCGGGTTCGAATCCTGGCGTGGACAGAAATGACGGAGAAATTTACTTCGTTATAATGGCGCCCGAACTATCCGGATGACCCAACCGTTCAAAATCTCGCATTGGTGTGATGTTATTTCCACACCGCGAGATAGGAAAAATAAGAGAATCCCTTCTCCAGCACATCAAAATAAAAAATAAAAATTAATAAGGGGGAGATCATGTAACGTACCAGGAGATGTGACGTACCTGCCAGAAGGACGCACACGACATAAAGGCAGATAGGAGTCAGAACAAACGTCCGCGTAGCTCAATTGGTAGAGTGACTTATTCCGGAATGAGGGGATCCGGGATCGAATCCTGGCGTGGACAGAAATGACGGAGAAATTTACTTCGTTATAAAACAGAAAAGGCTTTTCAAAAGTCTATTTGCTTTATTTTACCAAGAGAGTTATAAACAGCAGCACAAAGTCACATCGGAATTACTTTTTTTGTGGCAGACCGCTTGAAATGCGATACAAGAAATTTTAAGCAGTTCAGAAACGATGGAAACAAATTGAACCTGCAGCGCCGTGTAGGAATTGATGGCAGTTGGCACCGAACAGAAATCTTCGGAAAGCAAAAATGTTTAGCTCAATTTACAACGGACTGCAGAAATCGCGTGAAAAATTGTTCGCGAACGACCCGATAACTTTCTAAGTCAACTTGTAATCAAAATGATCTAATATCCGAGATAGAAAACAAGACTAGTAAGCATGGATATAAGAGGCTATTGCGTGGCCGGCCATATATATAAAACCGAGAAATAAAAAAGAAGAGAGAGAGATAACTACTAAACAAGAAAAATCGCGTCACATGAACTTAAATCTTAAAGATCTATGAAACTTTTCAAGATTTGGAATGGAAATGTTCGCACAAACACTTCAGCACACTTGTTATTTTTGCCGGCCATCAGTCATGTGCGGCTTGGCAAATTAATTTATAGATTGACTTAGAACTGAAAACAACACAATCTGTTTTTCTGTGCGACGTGATATTTGGTAGTTGAATTCTTTTTCAGTTCGGCGGTAGCTCAGACTTACACATCCATTGCTTATCGGTTGACAATCAACAGTTCTATGTAGCAGAAGAGACAAACGGTTTGCCGTTAATTTTGATATTACAAATGGTGGCTGCGAAGCATCGCAGCAAGTAGGTACCGATTTTCAAATTTCGTTTCAACAAATCTAAAGTACAAAACTGCCTGCTCTGTCGACATATATAACACCCCAATGCCAAACAAATTGTGAAAACCGAAAATTATAGGAAGCCGTTAATGGAAACAAGTGTCATACATACTATGGCAAATTTGTGCTCATATACTAAGAAATCTAAAAAATAAATTCTCTTTAACAAACTACTCCTCAGGGTTAAAACTTCTGGTTTCATGGATATAAATCAAAGAGCAACAATAAACAAAGTTTTATTTTAAACAGAAGAAAAGGAACCATAATTCCTGATATAACAGCATTTTAGAACAGCTAATTGTGGAATTCGAATTATGGGGTAGATTACGGACAACTGTTGAGGAAAGTGCATCCATATTTCTACGTGATAGCTTTCACTATTCCACTGTTCTGGCTGGGAATAGACCTGGACATCATGAGTAGCTTTTATGGAAAGCATGAACCTCTCCATGCTCTTTCAGTAGTTTGCACTGTCGGAATGCCGCTTTTTATTTAAGGTCCACGTCTTTGATCCGTAGGAAAAAAATTCAAGAAAGATACATTGATTAAACTCTTTTCCTTCAAGACATAATGCTAAATTACTCTTAAAATTTATATTGTATCTTCCAAATGCTCTCTAGTCAAGGTTGTTATGTTTGTTAATCTTTTCTTTCGATAAGGATCTTGCTTGATATATGTTGTCGGTAAATGTAAGCATCGATAACATTAAGAATTGCTACATCAACCTTTAAATCTTCAGATATTCGGAAAATTTGTCTTGCTCGCATAGGTTAATAAAACCTTTGGATTTATCTTCACTGCCGATAGATGACGCTACATCTAGTCAAGGGAGGTGAACATGTACTTTGCAACCAGTATCCTTCTACGCTTGGATGCTTATTCACCACTTCACACAAACGATACGTAAGGATACCTACATGAATGAAATCGACAATTCATTTAATATTAATTCGCTAATGTTGTAAATTTACGCACAAGAATAACACGGGAAAAAACGTGGTTTTTTTTTTTTTTGTAGTAATAATGGAAACATTTCAATTTTTCGAAAATTGTTTCGTACAAGTGCATGGCAGGACTCTCTCACATACTTTAGGTATATATTATTGTTATTAGTTATGAAATATATGGTCATTGTAAATGAACTGAAATTACTGTATGTAATTCAGTGCCCTTCTATTTCAAAAAGTTGTATTAAGAATCAAAACTCCGAGACGATCTTCTTTGTCATTCGAACTATTGACATTACTTCATTGTCTCTGTATTACAGACGGAGAGCGATCTCTGTTCCCCATTATGACAGTAAATATGTATGAATTATTTCCTAAAATTAGTGATTTTTTTTTCTGTGTGCTGATTGTATTAAAAAAATATGACTGTTGGGTTCAGATTTGTCTTTTTTTATTGGCATTGTGGAATAAATATGAATACATTGTGTGATGTAATAGTACAGATACACCGAAAACGTTCCACGAGTAAGTAATGATTAAAAATACGCATTTCAATGTCTTTAATGTACATCCCAATAATGCAATAAAATGTCGCATTGTCCTTCAGCACTGATAAATCAACAACCCAGGATAACACCATTAAAGCACCGACCATTTGCCTATGATTCTAGAAATCATCAGTTTATATATATTTCTTGAGTTCAGGTCAGGAAAAGTACAGACAATTTGCATATTAGTATAGAACGCCAAGAATTTCTCATCTTATACACTCATGTTCATAAAATACAGAACACCTCAAAGGACTTGAGCTAAGACTTTGAGCTTGACATGATATGCTAATCAAGCATTTTTGCTGAATTGATTAGCATTCCGGCGTCATAGGTGCATGCGTACAGATTCAAGGTGAATTAGATCTAGCAGACATTGAACTGGACGTTTTTTGTTATACGCGCCTCGTGGCCCGGTCAGCATGTCACTGCTTGACCAGCAGTTGGCAAATATACCTCCTAGTCGTGTAAGGCAGTCGTGTAGTCGAATCAGCGGGTTCGGCAGAGAATTCTTGATCGCCATGAATGCAATACTTCCCTCCAGGGCCTTCCTGGTCGTGTGTTGCGCATTGTATTTCCATCGTGGAAAGAATGTTCAAGGCATTATGGTACAATGAACAGCGAAGAGACACTAAGGGAAGGTCCAGCACGTCTTGCACTGGCAACGAAGATGAATAACCGTCATCTCCTACGGATGGCTTTGAATACCCGTTCTGCATCAGCAACGGCGTTGGATCAACAGTTGCGAACTCTGACGTAATCTTCCTTGTGACCTGCAGCAATACCTCGACAGTAATCACAATCCAAACTGCGGGCTCGTCGGCCCCTTTTTAGGCCACCCTTGACACCACAGCAATGGAATACAAAGCTGCAGGGGAGCATCGAACGATGGGAATAAAAAGTCGTCTCGGAAGGAATGCGCTCTTCATTTGGAGAAAATAATGACGGCATCTCTGTCCGCCGACGACAGGCGTCAGAAAGCAAGTATTCACACTAGGCATACCACACCAACGCATGGCGTTTTGACCTGGAGTCCTGTCAAGTACGAATGCATATCACCGCGCGTGAGGGTCCGTACCGTCAGAATGAGTGTCAGTTACTCAAATAACATTCCAGCGTTTGTTTCGCTTCCGTACCTGTACTACGTTCTGGGGACCATACTTCAGCCGGACAATGCCACATCGCAAGTTTCGGTGATAATACTTTCTTCTTCGTGTTTACAACAACATTCCCTTTTGCATTGTCCAGTTAGATCGCTGGATTTATCACCCATAGAACACCTCTATGACATGCTCAAAAGACAGGTGCAGCTTTACGACCGTTGGTCAGCAACTCGTGATGAACTATGGACGCGAGTTAACACAGGCTGGATGGCTACTCCACAAGACACCATTTGCACATTATTTGATACCATGCCTCAGCGCTTGCAACTTATGATACAAGTCAGAGGTGGCCACACCTATTATTTGCTACATCGATGCATCTCGTACGTATGAGATCGAGGTGCTAATCATTTGTTCTGTATATCCTAATGAACATATCCTATAACATTCAACGTCGGAGCTCGTCTCATTTTATGTGTTCTGTTTTTTATGGAAATCAGTGTATTGTAGTGAAGCACAATGAAATATTTAAATACTTATAAAAATGAATAAGAAAAAAGCTGAAATATTTCGTCTTATGTCAAAGACAAGCGACTACGGTAAGCCAATCTGAGGGCAGTAAGCAGTCAGCCGTATTTAATATAAGCGCACCGGTACCAGCAGCTGGAGATTCAATACATACCACCAATGCTTCATCCGCATCTACGACCTAGACCTACGTCCGTTTTTCTCAAAAAGTATGATTTTCATCTCCATTTCCTCTGCCAATCACACTGCATGTATTTTTTGGGCCTTGGCTCATTTACCTACAAGCAGCAGATTACTCACCCTTTTTAGAGCAGCTGCGGTATCTCACTACTCTCGTGTTTGTCCGGCTTCTATGGGATGGCCATCACGTTTAACGTTAAGCTTTTCTGTAATACGTCATAATATACAGCACTTTTTACGGATACGCTTTCCTGTAATAGTAGTCTGGGTTTATTTGTTCCATCCAAAGCACTAGGTCTTCCTTGACAATAGCATGCTTACCATTTTACTTTATTTATTTTGTTTTGTTACCAAGACACGTACACATTTTCTAAATAAATTTGTAAAAATATTTGTTATATATTTCTGGCTTGAAGAATTAAATATATATAGAAATATTTTTTGTTGAACACACAAAGTATATTTTTATACCTTGGACAATCCAGATAGTTTTCCCACTGCTACTGAATTTAGTCACAATCAAGACCGAGATAAGTCTCGAGTCATTTGTCGCAATTAACTACCATGAGATAAACCGTTTCGACATGAAATAAATTCACTGGACAGAATAAACGCTGTTATCCACTTGATGAATTCTCCATCGGTGGTGTATTTATTCCTCTTTTGAACAGATCTCTGCATATGACCACACTGTTATATTCTATCACACTTAAGAAAGTAATAAGAGCAATCAACCTAAAATTCGGCTCCCTCGTAAATGAGTGGTACAGAGGGTTGACTTCCAATAATTCGTAAGAAATGTCCCGTGTTTCAATACACCAGGAGAAGTATAGATGCCGTGTTAGTCTCAGAGAACTAGTTCTCTTCCTTACCTGGAATGAACGACACCGAATTAGAAACAGGAGAGTGCTTTGTAGCCCATGGATTTGCTCGCGGTTGTCGTTACACCGCCAATTCCACGGAAACAAATGCACAGTGAAACGGACCCAAACATGCATGTTTTACTGTAATGTTGCGCCAAATAATCTATGCGATTGGAATGCAGTTCAACACTTCTTCGAGTGAAGTAAGGAACAATACAGCCTGACCGCGGGAGAGTTGTAAGAAAATGTTGATGTGCGATTTTCGTTGGAGAGTTTATCTCCTGGACTTTCTTTTTTTTTATTATCTCTATTTTCCTGAGTAGATAGATGGCTGTATAAAACGTCTTTCTGAAACGATTGGAAACCTTTGGTCCACTTAGTGTACTTGCGGTTGTTCTGTATGGTGAGGCGAGGTATTATCAAGGAAATTTTCATTGTGCAGGTATTCCGGTAAATGCGATCCACAATAATTTCACGCGAAACGCTACGGTGAAGCTGTAAGGAGGTTCAGCTGTAATTTACAAAGATTATATTTTGATATTCCATTATCATAGGAAACGGGGATATTTTCCTTTCCGAAGTTCCTCCGTCTCATGATATACATTTAAACTCACTAAAGCAGACTAGTTATACCAAAAAAAATATTAGCACTTTTTGAGCGGTCGAGAGAAACTAAACATCCGTCTGATCATTTGTCTCATGTGTATAAATTAAGGCCTATGGAGAAATAATTTATCATTACGAAGTTTGTTCGCCTGAGACCAAACATACACCCAAGTATTCGGCAACTGCGTGTTCTGAGATGTAGATGATTATTTTATGATATATCTGAGGTTTGTTTTTATTGTTTTTATTGTTTTAAACATCACTAGACTTATCACAATTCGTCTGTAAATTTTCTATACCTCGGACACCAAATTGCCACAACATGCCCTATGTTAAATTTGGGCCCCGCGTTTTACGCAGGTGAGGTACTCATTGGGAATGAATTATCGCTTCATTGCTGGAGACAAAGCATTTTCATTTTTTTTATTTTCATTAGTTGCCTCACTGGTTTAGCTGCAGTCAATTTAATAATATTTCGTAATTTTTTGTATTTGCTCAGAGTCTTTTCGGACAATATGGAAACTCAGCGCATATAGTACACCGGGAAAGACTAGTTCAAGAGCCTGGGACGATTTTAGTAATTAGCATAATATCCATTTTTTAATTGCATAAATAAATGTATATGTGCACTTTAGTCTAAAAATATGGGAGCATATCACTTATGGCTCACGCGGAACGGCTGACCAAGAATGAAATGCTATTGTTTGTAAAACGTCAGCTGTAACATATAGTGTGAGTTCCAGAACCAGGACACCATTCGGAAACAATATCAAGGCAGAAAAACAGGGAAATGAGTAAATCTGACCCACCATAAATAGGAACACCATGTGTTGCACAGAGGTCAACTTGTTCATATGTGAAAGCGGTATGTGTACGAAACACGACATTGCAATATAACAGAGTCCAGAGCTTTTCTGTGAATATAGTGTGTCAGATTTGAAATTATATAACACGTGATGAACATCCTGGAGATGTTTCTTAGGTTACTTTAACAAACCCAATTTTCAGACGTGACCCTTAGTGTGTCACGCTAGTTCTTAAATAAGGAAAACTGTTGGTTTTGCACATCTACTCCATTAGGCTTCGCTGAATCTCCCTGTGGAATTCAAAGCTGTTTGTATTAGGACTGCAAAATCAAAGGTCCGTTAAGAAAACAATAAGTTGAATTAACATCTCAGCTAAAGAACCAACCGATACTTTTACATCAGTTGTGTAATCCAAATTTCACTTTAACTACATGTTAATTAAATGAACATTACTTTACTTGTATATTTTATTTTGCTAAGAAATGAGTGAGTGCATTTACTTTAGACCATATTTTTAAATAATTGAGAAAAAAATTTGCATATATTGTGATCTGCTACGCACTATAGCTTCGTAAAATTGCCAGTGAGTTTCATTCCAATTTATTAATGTTTTGGATGCATAAGATATTTAGAGAAATGAAAGCATGTGCATAGTGTGAATACGTATTATGTTCCTTAAATAACATTTTAAATATGACATCTGGCATTTCTATTGGCGCGGTCAATGTTTCTTGATTTCCAATAACCAGCAACTTTCTTTTGTCTGAATTATTCATATCTGTCTCAACAATCAATGTTCATTATATAATAATTTTTCCAGTAATTGCTTGAAAATCTAAGTTTTGTCTCGAGAATACAACAGACGGGTTTGGTACATTAATGTAGGTTCTTTTTGCATTTTAAACAAGTTTCGATGGTTTTGTCTCTTATTAAGGCACATTCGCTACAAAGGGGCTTAAGCACATTATTACCATGATTTTGAAAATGCTGCAATTTTATACTGCTTACATGAATGTCCTCGTTTCCTAAAAGTTTGGAAAAATGAATTGCGTCTTCGTTTATAAAGGTCCAAACCTTTGATTGTTTCTTTCATGATTTCCCCAAATCACGTAAAAACAGCAATTTCGGCTTCAAAGAGAATTTCCCTGAAGAATCCCTTACAGTAGAATATTCGACGAACCATTTTGAAATATCCGTATCAATTTGTTTTTAACTTAAGAAAAGGTATTTCGAGGAAACTTAAACTTTTTCACAACAGCATTTTTGACGTCTACTTCTTCCACTAAAAGCTCTTTCATTAGATTCTAATCACCGTGCGTAAAAGCTAAGCGCATGTTTAGAGCCATGAGTTTCTGATTCTATAAGAATACTGTACAGACTGCTGAGCATGGAAAGTCTGTGAAGGGAGTAATACAATTTCCGAACAGATACGACATTAGACTCGGGAAGTTCATGTCGAGCGTGAGTTCATTAACCACTGAAATAAACTCATGAAGTTCATGTCTAGCGTGAGTTCATTAACCACAGAAATTTTTTATTGCGCACACCTGACTAGTACTAAGAAGATGCTGAAAAATATTTTGCTCAATGCAGCCTCACGCAGAATTTGTAATGGTATAAATTGAATCAATAGCACTTTCAATATTAAGAAGTTCCCGGAATTGAAAGTTAGAGCATGTGCGTGTCTCTTATATTTTATCTGCCAGCAACAAAGCACAGTTCCGATTTCGATTCAAAAACTCATTTGAGAAATACCTGTGCAATGGTATACAGTTCGGCGGAATGAAGTATACGAACATTTGTCTCTTTAAATAATGCAATGTATTCGCAGGAGTGGGTTTACGCAAAAATAATTTTGAAAACTGTGGCTAAAAAGTTGCATAATATAAATTATTTTCCTACCGCATAGGTTTTCGTGTAGATAAGTACTACTCATGTTATACAATTTTCTACAGTTCCCAACTGTGGCATAGAAGGAGTCAGATGGAATATATATTTCTCAGCTTGTCATGGATAATAGAATTCGTTTTGGGACATCATTTCTCCTCAGCACGGCATTGCTTACGCAGGCTAAATTGTTCTGCCCTTCAAATTACTCTGAGCTTTCACGTTCGAAAACGAGAGATGTAAGAAAATTTCCTCCATATTTGGTCATCGAATTATCCGAACTGAAAATACATTTCCTTTCATTATTTTTCCCATGCGCTATAATTTGTGCACAAATTCAAAAAATCTATTACTTCCATTGAATTCGAAAGAGGAGTTAGCAATCACTTCCGTTGTTGGTTGTTTTACTGGCTTCCATGAAAACGGGTTACGTTTTTTTTTTTTTGATTGGAGGTTTAACGACCACCATGAGCAACTCAATGGGCTATAAGCAGTCGCCCGTCCCTAATTTAGGGTAACTGGTTCCAGGGAAGGGAGCGACCCAGTGCCGTAAGACAAACACAACATCCATGCCTGGCCGGGATTCGAACCCGGACCCCTTACGGACGAATGATCAGAGGCCAGCGCCTTAGACCACTGCGCCACCGGGGCGGCGTTGCGTTTTTGTAACGTATTAGGTACACAACTGTATAAACCCACGATGCTATTGACATTAGATTTTTTTGATTGGAGGTTTAACGACCACCGGTGAGCAACTCAATGGGCTATATAAGCAGTAGCCCGTCTATAATTTAGGGTCACTGGTTCCAGGGAAGGGAGAGAGCCAGTGTCGTAAGACAAACACAACATTCATGCCTCACCGGGATTCGAACCCGGACCACGTTCGGAAGAATGATCAGTGGCCATCGTTTAGACCACTGAGCCACAGGAGCGTCACATTGGATTTGGTGCGGCTTTGACAAAGGAAACGCGAATACACTTCTTTTTGGAGAGTCTTTTTCCTAAATACCTGATTTCAGTAATTTCTTTACACCGCCGATGTGTTTAAGAATGACGTCGACTTGGGAACACAATTTTGTTTGCCTTTTTCCAAAGTTTCTGTGTAAAGCATGATTTATGAATTAGTCTAAGCCACTGCAACAGCGTTAATCAAATTCTCATGATGCGACATATCGAAGTTAAATAGAATCACATTATGATGTGTGATAAAGACAGCAAGAATTTGTAGAACTGTTGGTTAAGAAATGCACTGCATAAAAAGGATATACAGATCCATTCAGATCTAATGTCGTGAATATATGATGGAATACCTTTGCAAATAGCATATGATTTCTTTTAGAAAATTGATCGATTCCAAAATTCCACTTAACTACTTCATTTAGTTTACCCGAGTTTCTTCATAAAACCCATGTTTTCTACAAATTTGTGATCTAGTGATGTTATAACAATTAGCAGGGCATGCATTTTCGCCATTTAAAATTTCTCAAATTGGAATTTGAGTGTCAATACTTAACCGCCGCGATGCATCAGAATTTTTTCACGGCTCATGTTTCGGCTGATACATGGAAATTCAGGTTCCCAAACGATAAGCAGTGAATAGGTACAAATCTGAGATCCATGCTCTGGTATTACAGAAGAGTGGAAAATGCATTCGACTAAAAAATGTCGCGTGACACAAGGGAACGGATCGTTATCCTTCCAGTTGTATGTATATTTACATATTACTTTTTTTTTGTCCTGGCGTCATTGTTTGCTAGACATCCCGAATATATCCAGCGAGGTTTAAGATACGATCAATGGTTTTACGCCATTGATCATAAACGTATATAAAAAAACATTTAGGGTTGGGGCGACGAAAAATGGGAGTTTTTGAAATCCACCTGAACAACGAAAAGGAAACACAGATGGAAAAAATAAAGCATTTTGTTTTCTAAAGTAATTTGAAGCATTTTTATTAAATTAAAGATTTTTTTCTAATGTAAGTCACATTATAAAAAAACATAAACAAGTGTAACATTTCGCGGACCAATGTGCCTTGCTCTCCTCTAAATACGCCCTGGAATGGACTCATTTGATTATAAACCATCCTTTATCTGTGCAGTGCGAGCGTGGCGTAGAACAACAGTACAGTCCAAAAGGCAAAAAAAAAAAAAAAACTTCGAAAGCACATATGGCTATTTTATCTACATCGTATTTAGAAATTTTGCAAAATGTTATGAAATCTTCATTTTCCCCAGAATTTGACTCCGGAAAAAAGGTGGCAAATATTCATTAAGCGTTGGTAATCAGTATATATAATACTTTTGTACAAAGGATTTTTATCCGTGATTAGTCATGCGGGGGCGGGAAAAATAATATATAGGTTACCGTACAGATGGAAGTGTCATAACCCTTTCTCCTGTGTCACGTGACATTTGGTAGTTTAAAGCTTTTTCCGCTCGTCTGTTGCTCGGGCTTTTACCTATCCACTGCTTCTCGGTTGGATACCGGAAGTTCCGGCAGTCGGTGATTACTGTGCCATGAAGAGAACATTACGTACAATTGAAAATGGCGATTGCTGAAGCATCGCAACAGGTATGTACCATTTTTCATATTTCATTTCGACAATTAAAACCGCAAAAGTGCTTGTCGACTGATGTAGCATCACAAAGCTACAAATAGTTGGAAAGTATGGATTTCTTGAAGAAACTAGGGTTAGTTATTTGAAGCCGTTAATGGAGAGTAGTGATACACATATTACTGTAAATTTGTGCTGATATAGTAGCAAAAAGGATGTACAACATGGAGCCCCTTCAGTATACTACTTCTCTGGGTTAGAACTTTTGAGTTAATGAATATCAAGTGAGAAACTGACGATAAACAACTTTTTAATTTAAACAGAAGAGAAAGACAAAATATACATAGTTCCCAAAGTACTGTTTTGAGCACTTTTGGCGGTTAAACTTTAATTATGGGGTATAGTAGAGACCACAGTTGACGAACATGCACTCAAATTTCCACGTCATAGCTTTCTGTCTTCCACTGTTCTCTCTGGGTGTAGTCATGGAAAACGCGACAAAGAAATCTGGTCATGTAAGACGTGCACGTCCCGATACTTCTTCCAGCAGTTTACAGCTTCTGAATGTTGTTGTTTTTAAATCATGGTCCGTGTCTCTGATGCACGACAAAGAATTCTAAATAAATGCATTGATTAAATTATTTTCCTTCGAGGCATAATGGTAAATTACTCTGAAAAATTGCAGTTTTTGTTTTAAATGTTATCCATTCTAGGTTCTGACTCCAACTAATTTCTTCTTCAACGTGGCGTTTGCTTAATACTTTCTTGAAAAATAGGTATCAGCATCGGGTATTTTTAGAGTAGCTCCATCATCGTTCAAATGTTTAGATTTTTGAAAACGTTACATTAATTTTGTTTCTAAAGTTAATTTCCAAGCCCACTTGTAACTCTTGCTCGCAAGTTTCTGGACAGTAATACCCAACACTAACAGGTACTTGAAAATATGATTGTATTAGGGACGTATGACTATTTATATCCATAAGAGTGGCTCTCGGCGTCTGTTCAGCCTTGAAGCTCGAACAAAATTACTCAAAGACATTTTTTACTCCTTGGCACTGCACAAAAGTGGCAATTTATCTCATCTTTTCGTCACGTACCAGAAGTGAAAGTTTTTGAAGTTGGTAATAAGACAGAATTAAAAAAACATCACACTGTGAATACTCATGACACCCAATGATAGTTTCTACCGAAATACGAAGAGTTTGGCATGCGTTATTAAATGATGGAAACACATCGCGACATACCGTATAATTGCGTCATTAAAAATTCGTGAAATATGCTCGTGATGTCACCAACGTTATTTTCAAGTAACATCTTTGTTCCTTTCGTGTTCCAATTCCCTGCATTTCTATGTCTACCATTAGCTTGAAGAAGCCTCCCAGTGGAGAGCGGAAACTTGCCGAATCTATGTGCTTACTACACCACAAAAAGAAACGGATTTAATTCGCTATATGCGTCTGTTGAGAATGGTAATAAATACTTTTTGGCATTTAATGGTTAACGAAATCAACTGCACCTTCTGTGGAAAGCTTGAAAAATTTCAGTATACGAAAGTTAAGTACGTTGAGTTCGTGAATTAGGTCATTGGCCATATAAAGTTGGACTCGGTAAATGGCTTGTATCTAATTTATTTTTCATTACCGCAGTGAAACCCATATGTAGAATATCACCATGGTTTTCACTATGTTTGTGGACGTGCGTATGATATCAAAATATAAAATACACAATTATATAAATTCTGAATTTCCGTGTGTGTAGATAGCTGTCGGTGCAGACGCAGCATGTCGGGTGGGACAAACAGCAAGCCGCAAGGTATGTCGTCAAAGATGAACGAGATATGCGTTGATGTCAAACAGAGCTTCATTAAAGGAAACACCTAAGTTTTGCATTTTGTGCGAGTAGCTGTTAGGACTGAATAGAACAAAAATCAAAATACAGCAGAAATAGCACATCTGAAAGAATTTCTAAGTATGGAAATGATTCTGAGAGAAAACCCATATATTAGAGGGTAAAATTGGTAGATAAGAAATCAGCTTTGAAAGTCATACCTGTTTTATAAATATTTACATGTTTTCAGATTAAAACTTTTTTATACAACGCAAAGGTCGTAGGTCATCCTTAAAACAGCTATGCACTTCTTTAAATGTTTGTGCCAACTTAAAGAAGTTTTGTATTTAAATAAATTTAGTGAAAGATCTGTAAACTAGAGCTGGAGGTACTATCGATCACACTATCGATAGTACCGATAGTTTTGTCCAACTCATTTCATCGATAGTGCATGATAGTTTTTCGTAACTATCGATAGTTTTACGTTTTCCAATACTGTAAGTGTTAATCATCATGGTGTAAGCTATTCAGCTTCCGCCGATGGATTTTATGACTGCAACGCTCATTTTCACTGGTGTCAAAAACATTGAGCTCAGCCATATTGATACATGATGACAATGCGAAACTTAAGTTAACTATAATCAACAGAGTAAACGGTGAGGGTATGATGTTTTTGCACTCTGTTGTTCTTTACGTTAAGTAAAACTCAAAGCGAAAGTGTAAGTTTCAGTCAGATAAAGACCAAGTCAAAAAGCGGTGTTCTTGTTGTTTGTACTGGACGTGTAAAGGTGCGTCAGGTGCTGAAACAGTTTTTTGATTAAAGTAAGTAAGCAGTAATAAAGGATAAACGTAATATACCTTTTGTGCAACATTAATTTTCTTTTTGGTGAATATAAGGTCTACGCAGAATATAGCCTTTGCTGAAAAATCTACAAAATGACGGACAATACGTCAAATCCTATTTATTTTATTCAATTTCTCACAAATTATCACCATGATTTTGCTAAACATTATAGAAACTGTCATTTTATCATACAAAACTGCAGAATCTTCTTTAGATTTTGTGAACAGAAACACAAAGGAATCATACAATACAAACACAAATTGAGGATTAAGGAGCCGCGATTTAGCTCGTTCTCCAGGCAAAGCAGTTTTTTCGTGACGTTTGTTTACTCACTTCGGGAACACATCGTCAAATCGTCGATTCCCCGCTCCAGTGGTCTAAGCTTCTGACCATTCGTCCGAGATCGGTAGGAATTCAAATCCCGTGAGGAATAGATGTGGTTGTGTTTGTCTTAGTGTACTGGCTCCTCGCTTCCCTGAAACCAGTGGCCCTAAATCTAGAATTGGGATTGCTTGCAGGTTTACAGCCCATCGTGTTGCTCACGGTGTCCGTTAAACCCCTAACCAAAACAGAAGAAAAAAGTTAGTTTCGAAGTTTCTCGGAGCTTAGCTTTCTGGCAATGTAAAATGTAAGAAAAAATGCTGTCAGAAATAATTTTTTATCCCAGAAAACAAATTTTTTCACGAGAAACTTTGCCAACACACTCTCGATAGTTAAGGATTGTTTTTCTTTTTACTATCGAAAACTATCGATATTCATAACCATCGATACTTTCCATCCTCTATTAGAAACCTTCCACAAGTGAAGGTGGTTCAAAACTATATGTCAAAAATGTAAAGGCAGGTAGAGGGGATCTAAATAAGCAGATTTCGTATAGGAATGTGTGTGCGGTAATGCCGTATTAAAGCGCTAGCACGTAAAGCAGTATGAATCACAGGAAACTGAAAAGACAAGTAAAAAGACAAAAGAAAACAAAAATGTATTAACAGTTTACAGAAGGTGCTCGAAAGAGCGGCCACAAACAGCGATACAAGATTCACAGCGGCGGCGCATGGATCGGCGTTCATTAAAAAAGACGTCAGGCATGTCGAGCACATGTCCAGCAGCAACAGACAAGCGGGCAACAAGATCTTCTGCAGATGTGACGGGACTCTCGTACACGAGGCTTTTAATATGACCCCAAAAGAAGAAATCCAAGCAGGTTAAATCAGGAGAACGCGGTGGCCAGGGAACTGGTCCGCCCCGTCCTATCCAATGCTGACCGTAGACAGCGTCCAGGTGATTCCTGAAGTTTCGTCTGAAGTGAGCTGGGGCTCCATCGTGCTGGAACCACATTTGTTTGCGAACATCTGGAGGAACATGGACCAGAAGTTTAGGTAAGACCACCTGTAGGAAGATGCCGTATGTGTGGCCAGTTAAACGACTAGGTAGAATGTACGGTCCTACTAAATTATTGTGCACAATGCCTGCCGAAACATTAATGGAAAACCTTTCTTGGTAGGCATGTGTCATTGTGCCATGTGGGTTATCATGAGCCCACAGGGGTGAATTATGGATTTTAAACATACCCGACCGCGTAAAGTTAGCCTCATCAGTGAATAAAACATCTGCAGGGAAGGTTGGATTGTCTGCAGTCTGCTGTAGGTACCAACGGGCAAAGTTGAGATGTGGAAGATAATCGTCAGGGGTCATTGCTTGTACTCTCTGTAAATGATACGGATGCATTCCGTCTTCATGGAAAGTCCTCAAAACAGTTGGATGGCTCACACCCAACGCACGTCCTACAGCTCTCGAGCTTGTCGACGGATTATCCTCTACTGTGTTTGGTATTCTTTCTTCCACTGCAGGAGTTCTGCGATATCTTCCAATGCCAGTATCACGCCTGGAAGCATAAAACGATCCACTCGTACTTAACTCCCGATGAAGCCGCTCGAATGTTCGACGATCCGGCTGATTCCTATCCGGGAATCGCTCCCTGTACATCCGTTGAACAGCTAATCCATTTCCTTGTGCAGCCCCATACATGAAATGCCGAGTTCCGTGCGGGAAATGAAGAATCCAGCTGGCGAAGCGCTTTTATACGCCGCACTCATCAGCGCTCTCTACCGGCTCCACGCGGTATTACCGCACACACATTCCTATACGAAATCTGCTAATTTAGGTTTCCTCTACCTGCCTTTACATTTTTGACAAATAGTTTTGAACCACCATATATACTAGGGGTGTTCAAATGAAAAGGTACGAAACGGCATAAGAACGTAACCGTTAACATATTTGCCTATGCCGCTATGGGAGAACGTAGCGACACATCTAGGGATGCGATTGGAGTCGCCGGCGTGGATCGGAGCATGCGCGGGCGCCCACATGCTCAGGCAAGGTGTTGCTCACCGTCTTTTTCGACGTCCAAGGTCCACTACTTGTTGAATTCTTCCAGCACAGACGAACCATTAACTCCGATGTGTACTGTGAGACTCTCCGAAGCCTACGCAGGTCCATCAAGAACAAAAGACCGGAGCTGCTCACGGAGGGTGTGGTTCTGCTCCATGATAACGCGCGTCCACACGTTTCCAGGGTCACACACGCGGAACTGGCCAAGTTCCAGTGGGAGCAGCTTGACCATCCGCCCTACAGCCCGGACATGTCGCCCTGCGATTTCCATGTGTTTGGTCCGCTGAAAAACATCTGAAAGGGAAGCGCTTCCACTCGGACGACGAACTCAAGGACGCTGTGCAGGAATTCTGGGAACAAGGAATCCTTCGGCTCGTTAATCAATGGGATCGTTGTGCTACGGCCTATGGTGTATACTTTGAATAAAGTCTCCATTTATACCCACAGTGTCGTTTCGTACCTTTTCATTTGAACACTCCTTGTATATAACATTTTTTTTTTGAATATCAAACTGAATGCTGTAAATAACTTTAACAATTAAATATTATTTGCAGAAACTGTCACTGCGCTAAATACTTAAACTACGTATTTAACTATATCCATATCCAAAAATAATAAAAAAACTTAGGTTTTAAAAATTTAGGAATGTACTGTAAGGTAACGTAGTTAAAACTACATATTACCAAACAAAATATATGATTTTGTTTAAATAAAATGCAAATCGTAATGTTAGAAACAAGTAGATGGATTTTAGAGGTATGTGTGTGAAAAAACGATATAGTAAGACTACATTTTATTCAAAACATTCGGCAGTAATGAAGGCAATGTAGAAAAAAGATTCAAAAGAAGAAATTTAGTGGTCTCCAAAATTTCTGTACATGGGGAAAAAGTCATTAAGAAATACAAACGTCGGACATGAAATCATGTATCTCTTGTTTTCACTGTTTTAACTGACATTCCTCTAACACATGTTATCCGAATCTAGTATCTAAAGTGTTAATTACATTTGATTACCTATAACTTTATGCTTTGCTCTTACCGTGGTTTCTATGTGTCAGGGAAAAAGCTTTTGTTTCGTACTAAGTTCAGACCTTTAGAGATAAGAACTGTTTATTCATATTATTTTTCACTTGACAGAATAGAGATCTGCTCCAAATCTTTCAGCCATTTTTTTGAGAAAACAGGTAGCTGCTAGTAGTATCTGTTACCATTTGGTGCTAATGATCAATCTCTGCGAAATGTCTTGTATTTTAAGTTGTTATTTTGCATTTCAGTTGTTTCTCTCTAAACGTCGTTGAAGACTGGAATGTCATCCAGAAACTTGCAACAAATCTTTCTTTTTGATACACTCGACAACATTTATCAACAGCTGTTTGGAGAATTTAATTTCAATTCCAAAAACTGGAGAATATAATTTAATAAAACGCAAACCAAAACTGAATTATGAAGCAATAACAGAGATCGTAGCGTATCTCGTTGCTGAAGAGATTGCTCTTCAGCATCCGGATGGGCAGTCAGGCCCCTGAAGAATATAATATTCCAAAACTCCCTAGTTAAGTACTTTATAGCTTTCAGAAGTGAGATGAGGATGTGGAAACAAGAGTTTTTTTTTACCAAATATTCTTCATATACACTGACGGAAAAAAATCCCAACACCAAGAAGGGGTTGTGTTAGATAAACGGCGGTGAGAGTACATCTATAAGATGACGTCTATGTAAATTTCGCGCTCGGCGCATACGTGTGGCGCTAGTAGCGCCCCTCGAAACATGCAAAGCAGGTTTGCTGTAAATACGCGCTGTAACGTTCGTGAGCGTTAGTTATCGTTCAGATTTGACGTAGTGTGTTGATGTTAGTCAAGAATACCTTTAAGAAGACGAAGAAGCCATTATCAACAGCTCACGGAGTTTGAACGAGGTCGTGTAATAAGGCTACGAGAAGGTGGATTTTCTTTCCGCAATATTGCAGAACGATTTGGCAGGAATGTAGCCACTGTGCATGATTGTTGGCAGAGGTGGTCAAGGAAAGGTACTGCTTCAAGACGGCCGGTTTCCGGCCGGCCACGTGGCACTACTGAGAGGGAAGACCGCCGTGTACGGCGTATGGCCGTGCCGCATCGTACTGCGTCTGCGGCAGCAATTCGAGCTGAAGTTTCCACCACAGTGACACAACGAACTGTTACAAATCGGTTATTTGAAGCACAGCTCCGAGCCAGACGCCCTGTATCGTGCATTCCACTTACTCCAAACCACTGCCGTTTGCGACGTCAGTGGTGTCAAGCTAGATCTCAATGGGGGACGGAGTGGAGATCTGTTGTGTTTTCTGATGAAAGCCGGTTCTGCCTGGGTGCCAGTGATGGCCGTGTGTTGGTTAGAAGGAGGCCAGGTGAGCGCCTGCAACCAACCTGTCTGCGGCCGAGACATACTGGACCTACAACTGGAATTATGGTCTGGGGAGCAATTTCCTATGACAGCAGGAGCACTCTCGTGGTTATCCCACGCACCCTGACGGCACAGTTGTACGTCGGTCTGGTGATTCAACCAGTTGTGCTGCCGTTCATGAACAGCATTCCAGGGGAATTTTCCAAAAGGATAACGCTCGCCCGCATACCGCTGTTGTAAGCCAACATGCTATACAGAGTGTCGACATGTTGCCGTGGCCTGCTAGATCACCAGATCTTTCTCCAATCGAGAACGTATGGGACATCATTGGACGTCATCTCCAGCGTCACTCCCAACCAGCATTAACCGTCCCTGTATTGACCGACCAAGTGCAACAGGCATGGAACTCCATCCCACAAACTGACATGCAGCAGCGCCTGTACGACACAATGCATGAACGTTTGCATGCTTGCATTCAACATTCTGGGGTTACACCGATTTTTAATGCCCCAGCATTTCACATTTAAAATGGCTCTTCTCGTGCTTACATTAAGCTATGATCTTGAAACCTTAATCGATTAAATATGTTACCTATACAAATGTATTGCCGCCATTTCATTCCTCTACAACTATTTGTTCGTGGTGTTGGGATTTTTTTTTCCCGTCAGTGTATTTCGGCACTGTACGGTATAATCGAGTTATTGTGAAATTTGTGGAACCATCGGTTTTGTAGCATTTTATATGAACAGACAGCCGGAGATTCTTGAGAACATTGTTCCAAGAAACGCACTGAGGCCCAAAGGAAATCGGGGTAATGTCAGATACAAATGGTGGAAACCATCGGAGTAGGAATAAAATGAAAATGCAAATGCAGCCGATAAGGAAAACTCCTGGCTTTCAAGCCTTCTCGATGCAAGAATGTGCGACTGAGGAGGTCGAAATGCTTCGATTTCGGCCATTAGAGCCGATGGGAAAACAGATTTTGAAGTCAAAATCATGTTGGAAGCACGTATAAGTGATTATTATCAGTGATGGGAGCACCGCCCACAATTGTTGCTTGTTTCTGCCTTGCGTATTTAAAAGAGATGCAGCGTTGGAAAAAGTGACTCTAGTAACTGCGTGATTGGCCTTTAAAGAACTGGAAGAGATTGAAGCGATAGTTCTTATAGTTGTGGAAAATGCTGCAGTGGTATATGCGAGAATGTCCCGTAAGGCACTTGGAAAACCAAACTGAGAAGTAAACAGGTTTCTAACAAAGTTCAAAAATCCTTTATCCTCAATTATTATTATGCAAGAAATGTATGTTTACTTTAGAATGCAAAAAATATTGTAATTATAGAAATTCTTTGTTCTGCATTTGAAACTACTGAATTAAGAATATAGACAAAGCAGAGAGGCGCATTCTAGGTTAAATTTCGATTAAAACTAATCACAAAAGCATGAAGATTCAATACCCCTGCATAAATATTATATAATAGTTGATGTACTTAGAAGATATTACACTGGACATAATCACCATGCATGAAGCATCTAAGCGCTGAGCTACCTGCAGGATCTCAAGACAACACCTTACTGAATTGTAAGGGAAAAAAATATTTGGGGTTAAGATATAGGGTGGTAACCTCCTTTTCACAGACACACTGAAACATCTAATCCAGAAACACGTGAATCTTAGCACTATTTTAATGAAAGATCATTGGGTTGTTCACCTGGATCAGTGTCACAACGAATTTTACATTATTCACAGAGCCACACTTAGCATTTTGTAGCTCCTGGACCGGATGCATACATTCAAGGAAATAAGAGTAGATGGTATCTCTTAAAATGCAATTTCATTTCAACAAACCAGACAGAAATGATAGCGACAATATTATGGTGTATTTATTCAGTTAAAAGTCGTTAATCGAAACATTGTTTTAATGAACTGGAACAGATCGCTCATCATTCCTGTCTTAGGGGAGATCGAATTCATTCTTTTTTGTCAAGAAAAGAATATTTTAATCATCAGGAAAGGACGCTTTTACATTCAAGAAAACAATACTTCTAACAATGAGCCAATTACTAGGTATTCCTGAAATATAAGATGTTCTTAAAGCATCCAAATGTCGCTCGAAAAAGTGAGAACAGCGATTTGCAATAATCTGAAGTTAAACGTAAATGAAAATTTGCAGCCTGTCAGATGAAGCGGGCTGACAGGTAAAGCTGAGGCAAAAGGGCTTGCTGGTTTTCAGTTCTAAGTTAAATGTTTATCAAATACATCTTGTATTAGCATGCTCCAAGTTTATTTTAAAATAAATATCTTTGAAGCAAATTCGGAATGAGTTTGTTTCTCGAACGTATTGATGGCCTTAAATATTTGTACAGCATACATAACTTTCCTGATATGTCGATCACTTTGTAGAGATTTTACATTCTGAGAAATATTTCAACAAAAGGTGATATAGGGTTATTTACTCCGAGTCAATGGAGCCTGCAACGTTTGTATTGTGTTTGCGAAGTTAGGTTAATTTTACCAGAAGGTCATTTTAAACTGTTCTGGACGAATCGCTTTGCATGCTCACTTTCTATCTGTTGTTAATATATTTTGTTTCGTCACGTTGAAGATATTTAATGATTAATATAAAATTCAGAATGTAAATATGTACTAGAACGATGCTAGTTAGTCGTTACGTATCTCTTTATCATATACATGTTTTTTAAATAATGAAAATTTTGATTGCATTTTATATTAGTACATTTGCAGCACCCAGTATAGACACTTACACTTGGTCTTCAAGTTCTCAGTTACTATTGAAACCACATCCATTTAAGACAAACTGGGGCATGAGTAAGGCTTTTAGAAATACTTAAGATGGAGTAAATTGGAAGATAATTTTGCGTGAGCTTAGGTTATTTAATTTAACACCAAGCCACATCAATTCTGTATATAATGTTAAGGAAATTAAAATAAAATCAAGTGATATAAGTTACATAATATAAAACAGGCAAACACGTAATCAGAAGACTAATGTAAAGGCATATATGAAACCCTGCGTTTTTATGAAGGCAATGCATTTAGGTAAACAAAGTAGATGCATTTATTAGCAACGACTCTGACCATTTATATCATCGAACAACGTAAATGACGACACCCTTCAAAGTGTATCTCAGAGTGCAAATATAATGACAAGAGCCCCTGCCAGTGCTTAGATCCATAGATATATTCGGATGTCATCACAAAAAGAGGTTTTACTTCACATAACAGACGGAGAAACAGGGATATTTTGTAGTAGATATATGCTATTGTGATAATAACATTGAAAGTCACGATATCTGGACAACCAAGAGATCAAATTCATCGTGGACAATTCTGGTCGAAGACAAGATGTGCATGAAAGCAAATTCAATTACGACATGAAAAACTTCGCGAATACGATATTCATGCAAGACCACATGCTTAGGGAGAGATGGAAGGATACGTGCACCACACTAAAGTACACAAAGACAGGCGCACCCACCGATAAAATAATCAATCCACTTACTCTTTTCCAAAAATCTTCTTCCCTGTCTTTAAGACCAAATGTAACTGATCTTAGCCTGATTAAGAACTGTTTCAGGGTACAACTATTAAACGCTGCTGTGAGACATTTGAAGTCATTACCACTCAGATAGTCAATGCTACTGATGCGCTTGCCCTGGCGAGACAAACGCCTCTCGCGAAATGATTATGCCACTCCTAGAAAGGTTACCTCACACCGTTCACTAACAGAAAAGCAGCTTATTGCAATGGAAAGCAGGTGCATATAAAGAACAAAGTACTCGAAAACAAACTACCACTAAAAACGTTTGTTACCCTACATCGATTTCGATTTCCTAGATGCACTAAATATTTCCCCGCCGTCCCTTCATATATTTGCCTCGTGTTTACAAAAATCGCGGTTAGTCCGACTGATTCGTTTCTCATAGTTAAAACAAATTTGTTTAGTAGCACCGATAACTGAAGAGATATGGTAAATGCTCTTTCGACCATCACAGTGTGATCTGCACCAAATACTTACCTATATGTTCCACACATGCAGGCGAATGGCTTGTAATGATTTTCAGTAATGGATATAATTCCGCAATTTTTGTTTATTTTAAGCATTTTCTACATGAGATGTGTATGTTTGAGTTTTTTAAAACTTGCTCTCCTTAACATTTACACGTGAGTTGCATTTATACTACATAAAATCGCAGCATGCAATATATTATTCGAAATCTTATCTTTAATTAATATTAATCAGGCTGGAGATTTCACTGGAATACTATCAAAAGCATAACTCAGGAACGCTTTTATAAGGCTCAATTGTGAAACCAGCACTGCACATGTTTGCATCATTCCAATTTTTTATGAGAGCTACTATAGTTTTCTTTTGTTCATTCCGTACAATAAAATATTTTATCCAGCTCCATCCACGTTTCACTTGATTATATGTATCACATCAGGCGGAATACGAGTGTCTTGCACGGAGTCACATTGTGATGACATAATTGGCTCCGTGCAAGACACTCGTATTCATCATGATGAGATATACATGATTCCGCTACACAGACCATGCTGACTTGGGTTCTCCACAGTCGTGTAGGACCAAACTAATTTGCAGTTCAAAATGGTTTAAACTTTTGATTCAACTTACAGTGCCGGCCATTAAAAGTTCAACACCACGGAAGACATATTCATTGTACAGAAAATAGATAATACAAAGGTGAATCGATTACTAATACAGCACGGTTAGACTAGGTGAACACATAAGAATCAGTAGTTTGTGTACCCACCATTGGTGACAATTGCAGTTTCTTCACGGCCCGGCAACAAGAGGAAGAGACATTGGATGTTTGCTTGCGGGATGTCCGTCTGCACAGCTTCGATATGATGCCACAGTTCCTCCTTTGTAGCAGCGAGTGGTCGTTGGCGCGCCTGCTGTCCGGCGATCATGTACCACACGTGCTCAATAGGCTACGTATCTTAGTACCTCGCAGGCCGAGGAAGACATTGCACATAGTGGAAATCCAGGAATTATTGGGCGTTGCGTGTCACATGCGGTCACGCTTTTTCCTGTTGTTGAATAGCACCAGACAGTTCCTGAAGGTATGGTGCAACAACAGCTTCCAACACCTCAGACATGTAACGATAGCTGTACAACCTACCAGTAATGCGGACGAGGCACGTGCAGAAGTGTAATCTACTAGTGAAAACATATGAGCTGTCATTCATAGTTTTATGAATGCAATTTGAGTTTTTGAATAACGCGTGACCTAACTAGTATGGCACATGTGTTCCTCCTAGAGAAAAGCGGTTGCACTAAACTGCAGGCTGTTAGACCGTATACAAACTGTGCTAGAAGAAGCTCACTGTACAAAAAGGCTTCGTATTAATTCCAGAAGACGTGTGTGGAAGAATAATGACACATTATTTCTAATCACACGGCCAACAGTTTCTTTTTTAGGTTTGGGCAACAATATACGTATATCGAAAACGTTTTTGTTCGCGCTCGAACTCACATATCTCTTCTCCGGAGCTGCTGTTTTACCGACTGAATTACGTTGGCAAGGCTTATAATTGCAACTCGTTCTTTTTAATCATGCGTCATCTCACTTGTACGTCAGATGCACGGCTAAAGAGCCAAAATACATTGTGATCAACATTCAAACTTGAGTTTATAATCTGTGTTATTTATGTGTGTTGCCCGGTTTAAATAGGCCTAATGATTATATTTGCCTAAAATTTTATTTTGACGTAAAACCTGTTTCCGTTTTAAATTTCTGTTATTGGAGAAGTCTAACAAAATACAGGACTACTGTGTAATATGACCTTTATCTGCAGACTCAATAAATTGGTGATCAGAATAGTGTCACAACAACGTTTTATCAGACATAAAATGAAACTTCTAGTTTAACATCTTAACTGAAGTTAGAGAAACAGACAATCAGAGTTGAATCCGCATATTTTAATGTTTACTGTTTTATTAGTTGAACATTTTAACGTGTAAACTAACATAAAATTATCAAAACAGCTGGCATTCTGTAAATCATTGTTGTCGTTGGTAACTGTTGAAAAGAGCAGCCCGAAAGAAATTCAAACCGCACTAACTAATCTCCTTTTGGAGCTGAATCTTTATTAGTGATTTAATTCGGCTTTGTTTCACTCTGTTTTCGTTTATCGTTTGCTGTTAGATCTTAGAGTTTGATATGACCACATTATCTTCCGCTTTTGATGTCACAATGGAATTACGTGATTTCTAAAATTTTAAGGTGGATTTCGTTTTAGTGATGTGTGGTAACAAAATGGATATTTACTTTGTAGTGCTTTTCATCCCCTCAGCACTACGACACCAATCATAACCGACACTTAGCTATCATCCCAGTAGTTCACCTCTCTATGCCTAGATATTGGGATAACTAAAGCTTCAGAAATCGTTTACATGATTTCATGAATATCACTGATTTACAGCAGTTATTGATCGTGATGAAACAAATCAAAATTTGTATTAAATTGGAAAGGTAATGATTTGTTCAAACTATTTTAATGCGAACAATTATATTCAAGATTTAATATAAGAATAGAAATATTGCAATAAACCTATGTAATGAAGTAAATTTGAAATATCTTGGTAATTCAGAATGGTCAAACATGTATTGTGGAAAAAGTATATACATGTGCTTGCTATTGCTGAATGTCTAATCTAAATCCATGTAAACTGTCGTTGCTCAGAGTCATAAGGACCGCATTCCAGAATAAGTCGCTCTACCAATTGAGCTACGCACACGTTCGTTATCGCTGCTATCGGTCTTCATGTCGTGTACATCACATCTCCGCCCCCCCTCCACCGAAAGAGGGCCGGGGGCATGGCCCACGGGTCAGCCGTGACCATGAATCGTTGCAGGCAGCCATCCGCAGTAGAACGTGCACTTGAGGACTCCCAGTCAATCTGGTGTATGGAATGCAACGTCACACACATTTATTTTTCGAAGCGCTGGAGAAGGGATTCTCTTATTTTTCCTCTCTCGCGGTATGGAAAGAGCATCACACCATTGCGAGATCTTGAACGGCCGGGTCATCCGGGAAGTTCGGGCGCCATTATAACGAAGTAAATTTCCCCGTCATTTTTGTCCACGCCGGGGCTCGAATCCGGGTCCCCTCATTCCGGAATAAGTCGCTCTACCAATTGAGCTACGCGGACGTTCGTTATCGCTGCTGTGTGACTTTATATCGTGTGCGTCCTGCTGGGCAGGCACGTCACACACAATACTATGACGCCTCCAAAGAAGAACTTCTGAAAAATTAAACGTTTCACAAAACCAAAATGCCGCCCCTGGGGCGCAATTATCTGAGCGATGGCTTCTGATCATTCGTCTGAGATGGGCCGGGTTCGTATCCCGGTGTCTATTTTTGCTAAATTCACTGACACTTATGTATTCTTGTTGCTTTTGCAAACAGTTATATATTAATAAAATTTAATTAATAAAGGGTGATAAATATGTTCTTAAATGTTTGGAATTATTAACACATTATTTTACAGTTGAGTCCCGTTAGAATGAACTTCACGGGACGGCCGAAATCTGTTTGTTGTATGGAAATTTTGTTATAACGGAATTTTTAAGTGTGCACTTATTTTTTTAAATGACTCACGGGAATCGAATGTATTCAAAGTGCTTATACTGTACTTAAAACAAAATAAAAAAGGATACTCTCTAGTTTCATAAAGTTTACACTTTTGTACACTAGAAGTTTTCTATACTTATACAGTACTTATAGTATGTATTGTATGTACGTATAATTTACATGTTAAATAAATCTGTTATTTGTGTTTGAAAATGGGACTTCGTTGCTGCCGAAACCAAAAGTTCTTGCGAAGAATGTAAATGGATGAATGTTTTATCTGGGACGTTCTTTGTCCTGATACGAAATGGCAAACCATTTCTAAACTGCTAAGTGCTTCACACGCACTGCCACACAATAGAGGAGCTGAATGAATATCAGCGTCATCGCTGTTTTCTCAAAATTCCCCTAATTATGTTGTCCGAAATCGATTCAATTATATTTGCAACAGTCAGTTCGTAAGTGATCAGAATATTTTTGTCCGCATGTAAAATATTATCTAGAGAAACATCGGTGGGAACTGAAGCAGATGTCTGGAGAGAGTTTCACATTCCTACTAACGAAGCATTTACATCCGCGTCGGTGTCGGTCGCATCGTTTTCCGGTTCAGTTTCACAGTCAATTAACTTTGAATGGCGCCAAATGTTTTTTTATTGTTGCCTCGAACACTTTGCTCCATGCTCCAGAAATTACATGCAATGCATCTTTAACATACACTTTTATAGTATCGTTTTTCTCAATTGCAAGAAGAATCAATTTCCTCAAAATACACTTCTAATGGTCTTTTACAGACTTCATTATTCCCTATTCCAAGGGCTAGATAACTGCTGTGCAGTTTGTTGGAAAGTACTCCAGACGAATGTTTTCAAGCTAAGGAGGTTCGTTACGAGCCGTACAATTATCAAGCGGAAGAAGAAGTTTTCTTTTTTTCCACTTCACTTCAGAGTCGAACTTCAATAGCCATTCATTGAAGATAGTTTGCGTCATCCACACCTTCCTGTTGGCTTTGTAGTCACATAGTAGCGATTGCACACTTTCCAAACACCGAGGTTTTTGGAATCGTCCAATCACTAGCATTTTCCTCTTCTCAGTTCTTATTGATTATAGCAGAAGAGAGCGGTCAGTCGCTGTTTCGATCATTTACCAATAACACACTTGTCATCCTTCATTGTCAAAGTTTTGTCGGGCTCTAACTGGAAGAAAATTCCGGACTCGTCTACATTGAAGATATCATCTGGGCTATAAGTTTGGATACGTTATGCCACTTCTCTTGCTCTCCGCGCATTCACATTTTCCGTCAAAGCAGCACTCGCTTCTCCGCAAAATGCTTTTGCGACGATTCCGTGGCCGTCTTTGAACCAATTCAACCATCTCCCACTTGCGTCAAAATTCATAACTCTTTAATTTTTGGCAAAAATGTGCAGCTTTTTATCGAATCAATGGTCCACTAATGTGTACATTTCTTGATCGTACGTCTTCGAACCAGTTGGAAGTGGCCGAGTCCATATTTCGGAATTGAGCTTGCCGTAATATTTTTCTTTTAGGTCCGATCGCCGGTTTTTTAAGCTGCTCTATTTTTTTTTGTCTTTGTTCTTCAAAAACGTTGATAAGGTGGACTGAGTGAACCCATTTTTTTTAACATCTCCTTTCTTTTTTCCTGTACCCTCTTCATCAGTAGTTTTTTTCTCTTCCAAAAAACTGCTTTCGTTTTGCTGAATTCATTTTTAAAACCTGTAGCAAAAGCTGATCGACTTGTCTTAAAGAATACACTAAACTGGAACGTAAGCCGACGATCGCCATTTTAAGAACAATGGAAAGAAATTAAACCTCCTCCTTTTGCAACGAAATCCAGCGCTCAACTGCGTCTTATCATTTTTTTCAAGGTAAATAAATATACGTTCCAGTTGCTGAAGAAAAGGAGGGGAGGGGCTTACAGCACGTGGCAAGTAGGTTGTTATGGAAACACCGACATCTGATCGTAGGCCAGAACGGGTGCGAAAAAATGAGTGAGTTACTCAAGTAAAAAATCAGATAAAGAAGTTGCCTTTTGTTTTTTTAAACGTGGAGAAAAGCGCTTCGAAAGGAACGTGCTGCTTGCTTTCAGAGTTGAAAAGTTCGTTATGATGGAATTTTTTTCTTTTAAAATTCAAAATATTTTTCCGTTGTGACGAAAAGTTGGTTTTAAATGAATTTCGTTCAAACGGAATTAAAAATAAATTTTTTTAATGGGAATGTTGCCGAATAATGCTTAAAACTTCGTTATAACGAGTGTTTCGTTCTGTCGGATTTCGCTCTAATGGGACACCACTGTACTTGTTTTGCAAAGGGAATCTCTCAATTGTAAGACATCCAGTGCAAAAGCTATGTCACTCAAGCAAGCATAAGATACCCAATTCAATAGCAATGCATCTGTTTTTACCGTGGGAAGAATTAAACTAAATTTTAACCTCCTGTGATAAATGAGAAAAAAAAAACATAATTAAGAGCAAGACGCAGTAATAAGTGTAATACCCCAAACACATGCGGGTATTTCCTGCGCAGAATAATACCCAATTTCTCCGCTAGGGCGAAAAGTTTAATTTTTCTCGATATCTAATATTTTAAATGCGCAAATTAAACAATTCGTTTAACACGGGGTGCCATGTACAACGTGGTACACTTTTCATGTTTACACTTCACAGCACTGCTGGTAGCTGGTGTTTATTCATTTATGTTTAAAGTTGTATATCCGCTTGTAAAAACCTTATGGCATAGTTTCCCCGCGAAGGCCCGTAAAATCCGAAACCTTTTTCTCGTTAACTATGATTCCAGGAGAGACATTTTATTTTTTTTGTTTAGAAGAGAGAGAGAGAGCCTTCTGATAAGAAAAGAGAGATGCTTCTTATTTAGAAGAAGAAAGAGAGAGAGTCTTCTGATTTTGCTATGAAAAGTACTTTTTTTTTACATTTTTCAACTCTGCCACTATGCAAGACTCTTGCTCTAGGGGACGTTGAGATATATCATATTTTCTTCTGCATTTCTTCTTCAGTCGGTTTAATTGGAAATCCTTTTCCTATGAAAAACGTTTTGTGTGCAATTTGTTAATTTTCGTAACCCACTGTGTGTTATTAACTAAAGAAATGTGGTTGACGTTTTTCGTCTAACTAGTTGCATTGACTATGAATGCTTATTTGTTTCGGAAAAAAATCCCAATACATGGTCATTACAACCAGAAATCCGGAGTCGTATTTCTGTTTTTCCTGCGGACCATTCGTACTACATCTTAAGAAAGCACTAGTGATCCCTAATTCTAACAACATCACATCGACCCTGGAAACACCTTCCCTTATGGGTTATATCGTTAGGAAAGTTTTCCGGATTCACAAAATTCACAGGTTTATATTTCCCAGCTGAAAAAGAAAACCTGACATGTGAATGTAGAAAATGAATTTTCGATTCCATATCTTTATAATGTTTTAGTGAGATTGTCAAAATATATTCCTAAGATAAAGAGAGAGAAAGAGGGACAGAGCCTTATTTTTTGTTTCCAACAAATCCGAGGAAAACTGCTTTACATAAAAGCAGAACTTAAAGTTCAAAATCTTGTAGTTTTGTCTAAAAAGCTAGATGTTTCAAAAAGTTCCCTATTCAGAGCCAATAAAATTTTCTTCTTTCAGTTTTGCATCTGTTACATTAGAAGGTAACTTCCCTTCTTTCCCATGGCATTTACAAAATTCTTCATTAAACCGAATTCGATATGCAAAGGTGCAGGAAGAAAGTTATCATTTGAAACCTGTGGAACAAACTTTACCTGATCTCCTCCAGACAAATATATTATCTTATTTATTTCCTTGTGCTGAAAAATATAATATTCTTATGTTGCCCGATTCTCCCACAAATATAGAATACAGCAGCAGTTCGTGAAGCCACCCGAAAGACATGTAATTATTCCAATTGACTTCAAATAACCACTCACGTTTTTCAACGCAGTCACAGTGCTTTACTACACCTCGGATGTTCTACTTGATTTAACACGTTTCTTGCAAGACACCTGCA
Organism: Macrothele yani; assembly: GCA_039090855.1. Lineage (NCBI taxonomy): Eukaryota > Metazoa > Arthropoda > Arachnida > Araneae > Macrothelidae > Macrothele > Macrothele yani. The sequence continues at coordinate 58,065,366 of CM077021.1, forward strand.
TGGATATTTTTTCCAATAAACGATCAACTGCTTTCATACTTCATTTAGATGCATCAGTAAATATGCACAATTCATTGTTGCAACAATAAACCATACTTGGCTCTATCTTAAGATCATTAGTATCTTTACAGAAACAAATACAGTCCTCCACAGTGAAATACTTCGAATACTCAGCACTGCGTTGTCGTTGCTAATATCATCCTGTGGTGACACGACCATCGAATCCAGCAAGCAAATCTGCATTCCCTAAAGGAATTTCAACTCCGACATTTGTTGAGCATTTCAATACATCACCAGAAAAATTGCTGTATCCTCAGATATAATTTGGTATTCAGTTATCGAATCTGAAAGATTACTATTATCGCTTTATCATCATGTACGTCAAAAGTATCTTTTGATCACTGTTGAAGCCATTAAGTTCCACTTTACACCATCTAAGATCACCTATTCTATGCTTTTTGTAAAGGTTTATTTCCATGTATTCCGTTCTGCTTTCATCAACGAATACATCGTCCTACAGAATTTAAAAGAATTTTATTTAAAAAACATCGTCTTCCTATCTCCCTTTCATTTAAATAAATAAACATATATCCTGATCCAAAAAAAAATTAAAACGAAGTCTTTCAATAAAGAATTTCGGAATGTCCCACTTCGTCCGTACAAACGTCGCTTGATGTCCAATCGTTCTTGAAATCGATATCTTTTATGAAACTACATCACTGGATAAAAATTGTTTAAAACACAGTTGTAACACCTAATCGATAATTTATATTCAATGACGTTGTTTCAAGTGGACTTTAATGTAAACGTAATGGCTCTATTTAATAGCAATATGTTATTAACATTGCAATAGTTTACGCGCCATTTTTAGGCTATGAATTCCAATATTCCGATAACATTTGCAATTCAATATCATTTAGATCCGTAAATGTGGTTTATTTGCAGTGATGGAGAATTGATGTAGTGACGTGGTATCTCTTTTAACTCAGAGCAGCTCTCCCATGGTGCCAGCCAGCTAACAATTGATATCACACTTGTTGCCGTCCAATCCTATTTCGAAATCAAAACTTGCTGGAGATTTTTGGAGAAAACAAAGCAGAAATATACTATGGATGCTGCTGGTGCAGCTGATGAAAGACAGCTGTTCGGTCAGAATAAAAACATCCTTGATTTTTTATCTTTCGTATTAAGTGAAGATAATTTGCATACATTTTCCGAAATTTAATTTTTCTGACAAGTGGAATAAACTTCCATTGTACCTTTACGTTTGATTAAAGTTGTTGTTCAGCTTGTTTCAATCGGCCAGTATTTTCATTACGTTTTGCAGTAGAACAAAAAAAGAAAGTGTAATAGCGCATATATTCTATTACTCTAATATCATCAGCATTGTCCTTATTATAATCCTTTCTATCTGAACACCTGTTCATTTCTCTTTTCACAGGCTGTTGGACCTGCGGCGTCACGCCTTTGCCGTTTGTTAGGGTTCTAGAGGACCAGCATGCAGACGACAAAACCTTGTAGAAATAAAACATCAAGGCATTAACAAATTATTGAAGCGTCGATTCAAAATTTGGATCTTGGATTCTTGTTTTTCATTAACCAGACCTGTTCTCTTGATCCTTTTATTCCAATTTCGCACACGGGTTGCAATTTCGGATTCCGTCTTTCATTCGGAGACCATAAAATGCGAACGCAGATGTAACGGACTCATAAGATATGTCGGAATTTGAATGAACGACCAAATGAAATTTTAAGCGAGTTCATCAAATTTGGTCAATGCAAGTTATCCGAAACCCTGGAACATATGTAGTATAGGAGCAAACTGGAATTTTAGATAAGTGGCCAGTGGCCGGTAAGTCCGAAAAAGTTAGTGGCCGGTAAGTCCAAAAAAGGTAGTGGCCAGGATAGAAAATGAAAAAGAACTGGATGGTAAGTTAACAAACATAAAAGGGGGGGGGGATTTATAAAAACTTTAATGTAACTCCTTTTTTTGATGTATCTGTTCCTGTAGCATCGAGGGAAATAACTCTATTTCGTTGCTAAAAAATCGACCAAAACAGCCAATTCACTACACAAAAGTATGACATTCACTTCCTCTTTACAAGAATGCAAAAAAGAAATTCATGTAATTTACACAGAAAATATTGTTTACCAGTGTCAAACATAGGCAATGAAACCTCGGTGTTATTTCAATGTGTCGGCTTCTGAAACATTGAAGTTTAAGCCCTTTTAGTGCTACATGTAATGCGTGTGTGTATGACAGAAATAATAAGCCATTTTCTTAAAAATTCCAAGCTTCGAGAAAAAACGCTGTACTTTCCATAAATTTTAATATTTTGGGCCGAAATCTTTCCCTGAACTTTATTTTGTTGAAAAAATAACTTTACGTGAAATATTTCTGAAATAGGAATTGAAAATTCAAAACGGGGTTTCAAAGACTGCTCTTCTGCAAAATAAAAAAAAATGAAAAAATATAACAACTCCCTTAATTTTAATATACCTATACAGATTAATGTTATTCTAAAGTGATTCAAAATCATCACTATCACTTGGCAAATTTTCACCTTCACTACAACTAGCCATTTCAAGATTTACCTACAGGCTAGTGTTAACCTAAGGTGATTCAAAACTCTGATCTGCAAATACTGAGGCACAAGCTGTCAATAAATTTCGTCCTCAGCTAACACACGAATTTGGAAAAAGATATAGGGGTATCGTAATTTGCCGAGTTTTGCGTTTGTGTCAGTTTGTTTGGTAATAGAGAAATGAATAATGTGAAGAGTTTCCAGTAATAAAACACATTTCGTTCTCCTGCGCGGCATAGTCTGCAAGAAAAATAAATACGCCATTGTCACTGGACCACAAGTTGCATGTTTTTGCGATTTCAATGGTGCTCGAAAAAGTGATTTCTGAGAGTGTAACGTTCTATAATTCACCCACAATACCTTGTGAACAGCCCTGCCTAAGTAGGAGAAGTTTCGGCTGAAATAAGACTTACTGCGGTAACACGGTAAAAGTCTTGGAAAGCTGCGAGCGCGAACTTACTATACGATTCTTATTGTATAGTATCATGATTTTTTTCAATAATATTGCTCTTTGGTGGTATGATTTGTGGAGATTTCATGCACTCCGAAATGTATTATTTGGACTATGTAGGAAAAAAGTAAAAACTTTTCTTGATGAATTTATCTTAGTAGTATACCTTCATAAATTTTACTAAAGAAAGATTACAGGGCGAAATTAAATAAGAAAAAAAAACAGTGCTGCGAGTACCAGTGCAGCAATTTGCAGGTGATTACTATTTAAAAAGGATTCGGACAATACGAAAACTCTGAAAAGAAGAAGAAAATATTTCATCTCAATTGTACTTCATAGGGAAAAACATGTACCAAGATGTTCGTGTCAGTAGTTTATGGTTTGCATTCTTTTGCATTACTATCTCCTATATTAGACAGCATATTGTTTTCAGTACCTGTAAACTCTCTCTTAAATATTCTGTGCTGTTTTATATTACAAATATATCTACTTTAACTACTTTGTAAAGCGTTATTCTCAGAAATCCTTTGTAAATATGTAGTTAAAAAATTGTAAACGAAATTTACAGACTTCGGCCGTCGTTTCGTTGGTCCATAGCTCGATTTCTTTTCACATTGCTCTGAACTGCTGAATTATTTTTTTATCGGTAGGGTGCTTTAAGCATTGTTATCGGAACCCAAACTAAAAGTTTGGTCGCATGCTCCTGCTTTTCGCGTTCTAATTTTGAAGGACGGCCTGGCACCTTTCTCTTGTATTTTTAGTAAGAAAACTAAGGATGTATATTATGAGGACGTCAAAGGTGGCAGAGATGTGTTCCGAGACTTCTGGAAAATTTTAACTGATTTCATTTTCTGATTGAGAACAAAGTCTGCAATTTTCTAAATGCGCATTTAACTAAGCATACGTTTACTTAACTTCGTTGTGAAGGAACTATCATGCAAAAATAAATTGGTCATGTATGGTACAAAATATTGTATATCCCTTCATGTGTCATATTATTTTCATTGCTGTTTATTCAGTACCTATTAGTTATTAATTAATAATTATAAGTCCTCGTTACCAGTTTCGATAAATGAAAGAGCTCTTATTTTGAAACACAACTGACGAACAGAAATTAGTCTAATTTAAAATGCAGCATTTTCAGTACTTTAATATCACATTTTGAAGATGTATTCGTTCCTCTACGAACAGTGGAATTCAAATATCTGCGTTCGATGAAGTCGTGAGAAGGTTAGTTTGGAATTTTGGTTTTCTTCTTATCCGAATCAGTTTCAGTTTCTTTTACTTTTCCAGTTATCAATTTATTTTACTTTTCCTTTAAATGTTGAGTAATATGTAGTTTTTCCCAAAAGTTGGTGACGTCACAGATTTATGGCAAGGAGTTAAATTAACTTTGCAGTAATTTCACTCTTTGCCAGTGAGTGTCGTTTTTTGTGGCATTATAACCATTGTCTACGCGTTTTTGACTGCACCGGTTTATTATGCTATCCATCTTTGCGTTCCGGATAACTTTGTTTTTCTATTTAATTAGATTCTTGTTTTGACATCTAGTTCGTTCCTCAGCTTTAGTAGACATTTTTGTCCAAAAAGGAAATTATACCGATTCGTGAAAAGGAAAATAGAAATAGAAGGTTCGCATCTAAACATTTGTAAAGCATTTCAAAAATAGAAAACGGGGGATGGTTGTGGGAGCCATCTCAGGAGACACTTCTTGTATCTCAGTGTCTATAGAGAGGTCCTTAACTGCTACACGTTACCAGCATGTACTGGCTAATCACTTACACGTTTTTTTGGTGTTCGATCATCCTTAGGCCGATTCTTCTGTCCCAGGACAATGGGCAGCCCAACCATAACGCAAGCACCCATGTACAGCTCTGGAAACACTCATCTGAGTTTAGAACCATTCAGTTACCACCAAGGTCCACGGAGCTTCCATAGGGTTTTAAATCTGGAAAAGCTCTTTTATATGCCGTTGAGGGGAGGATCAGATCCTTCGAACCTAGGCCGATGACTCAGGAGGAGTTATTGACAATGCTGCAAAAGGCATGGCTGGTATTGCCTCCAGAAACTTTCCCAAAGCTGGTGTTGCAGGTGCGTCGGCATGTCATCATCATCATCATCATTGTCAACCATTATCAATCCACTGCTGGACGAAGGTCTCCCCAAGTTTCCTCCACAACGGTCTGTCTTGTGCCAGTCTCCTCCATGTCACTCCCGCATATTTACGAATTTCATCCACCCATCTCCCATGTGGTCTTTTTCTGGGTCTTTTCCTGTCCCTTGGAATCCAATCTAAAATTTCGGCTGTCCATCTATGGTCTGTCCTTCTGGCAGTATGTCCAGCCCATTGCCATTTCAGGGATTTAACTCGGATCATGATGTCTTCCACTCTCGTCATTTTTCGGATCCACGAGTTAATCTTCTTATCTCTCCTGGTTATACCAAGCATGCACCTCTCCATGCTTCTTTGAGTTGTCTGCAGCCTTTGTATGTCTCTTTTAGTTAAGGTCCACGTCTCTGCACCATACGTAAGCACTGGAAGGATGCATTGATCAAACACTTTTCTTTTAAGACATAATGGCATATTGCTCTTGAAAATTATGCTGTTTCTTCCAAAAGCTCTCCAGGCAAGTTTTGTACGCCGATTAATTTCTTCATCAATGTGACCCTAACTTGATATCTGCTGTCCAAGATAAACATACGTATCTGTTATCTCCAGTTTTTCTCCATCAATCGATAAATCTTCATTTCTTGTAAAAGCATTGAACATCACTTTTGTCTTCTGAAAGTTCATTTTTAATCCCACTTCTTTACTCTTGTCAGCAAGTTCCTGGATCATACTCTGCAGCTCTGATGGGGTAGTTGCAAAAATGACTACGTCATCAGCAAAACGAAGGTGGGTTAGATATTCTCCATTAATCTTTATCCCTTTGTTTTCCCAGTTCAGTGATTGAAAGACATTTTCCAATGTGGTATTAAAGAGCTTCGGAGATATGGTGTCACCTTGTCTCACTCCCTTTCCAATTTTTATGTGTGTTGTATTTTCAAACAGCCGAATCTTTGCACTTGCATTTTCATAGATGTTATTAATAATATTAATGTATGCATCTTCAATACCGCAGGATTTCAGAGCCGTGGTAACTGCTGATGGTTTCACCGAATCAAAGGCTTTTTCATAATCGATAAAAGCCATGCACAATGGAAGTTCATATTCCCTCGCTCTTTCAATTAGTTCTCTCAGTACGTGGATATGATCTATTGTGCTACTGTAGCCACTCCTGAATCCAGCTTGTTCTCTCGGTTGAGCCATGTCCAGTGTTACCTTCAAGCGGTGTGAAAGAACTTTAGTGAATATTTTATAAACCACTGATAGGAGGCTGATAGGTCTGTAGTTCCTGAGATCCTCAATGTCACCTTTTTTATGTAGCAGGATCATTGTAGCATTGTTCCAATCCTCAGGAATCTTCCCTTCATTAAGGCATCGAGTGAAAATTTGGGCGAGTACTGTTTCAATTTCTCCACTTGCTTCTTGTATGATGTCTATAGTAATTCCATCTTCTCCTGGAGCTTTCCCCCGCTTCATGTTCTTGATTGCATGAGCAACTTCTGCTGGTAGGACTGGAAGAACTCTGGTACCTTTCATGATGTCTGGAGTACATGTATCATCCCTTTCATATAATTTGGAGTAGAAATCTTTCACTCTTGTCAAAATTTCTGCCTCTATTTCTTGTTATAGAACCATCTTCTTTTCTCAGAGCCATAATCTGTTTTCTTCCCTTACTGAGATGTCCCTTTGCTATCTTAAGGCTTTGGTTGTTTTCAATTGCTTTCCTCACTAGCTCACAGTTGAATTTCCTTACGTCTTCAGTGATACTTTTTCGTGTTGTCTTGCATAGCTCTATATATTCCACTTTGGAAGTCACATCTTCTTTAGTTGTCCTCATCTCTCTTCTTTTTTGCATCAATATTTTGGTTTTTCCTGATAATTTGTTCACATGCAACTTGTTCTTAGACCCAGCTAATTTTATTGCTGTTTCCATTAGAGCTTCGGTTACTTTTCTGTTAACTTCCGAAATATCCACTTCTTCCGATGTTAGGCCTTCTAAAGCAGAGAATCTGTTCTTCAGTTCCAACTTGAAAGTATTATGGTGTTTTTTAAGGTTGGTTATGTCAATACATTTTGTTTGTCTTATGAGCTTGCCACGTTCCAGTTTAGTGTTGAGGTGCATCTTACATCTCACCAATCTATGGTCACTACCTGTGTTGAACTTGTTCAGCACACTGCAGTCTTCGATGACGAATTTTTTGTTACACATAATAAAATCAATTTCACTTGTCGTCCCAATTGGATGTCTCCATGTCCATTTCCTGTGTGGCTTTTTCTTGAAAAAGGAGTTCAAGATGAAAAATCCTTCTGCCTCTGCAAACTCAACGAGAGCATTTCTACGCTGGTTTCTGTTGCCGTGACCGAATTTACCTACTGACGTTTCATTCTGTTGCCGTTGCCCTATTTTTGCATTGAAATCTCCCATAATTATCTTCAAGTGCTGCTTACCTTTATTATTTAGATGACGAATTTCCTCATAAAATTCTTCAATTTCTTCTTCAGGATGACTTGTGGTGGGTGCATAAGTTTGAATAATCTGAGCCTGGTATCTTCTCGATAGTTGGATAACGAGTCGTGCAGCTCTGTCAGAGGAACTTTCAACTTCTACCACTTTATCCTTCAGTTTCTTGTTTATTATAAATCCAACACCACTAGTTCTGCCAGTATCTGTCCCACGATAATAGAAGAGATGTCCACTTTTCAATATAATGAGATCTTCTCCTTTTCTCCTTACCTCACTTAGCCCAACGATGTCCCTCTTGATCCTTTGTAGTTCCTCTTCCAATTCAAGAAGCCTTGAATCAGAAGATAGGGAGCGTCCGTTATAGGTAGCCAAGGTCAGCATCAAATGGCAGCCTAGTCCGGTCCTCCGGGGATTCTTAGCACCCTCTGCCTTCATGTCGCACTGGCCGCTGCCTTGGCCAGGTACATTCCAGCTGCCGGAGACTGAGGGCCAAGATTTAAGTTGTAGAGTCATTTTGGAGGTGTTTGGCCATAACTCACCACGCTGGCCAAGCGGGTTGGTGAGTGTGGGATAGCATTTTCTCTGATCCCGATGGTATAGTTATACCGCTATTGGCGGTCGTCAGAGCCCCTTTAGTGGGAACAGGATGCACCACGAGAAGGCGGGGTTGACATTTGTCAAGGAGAGGCTGTGATGTTACGCATCACCTGACCTTACATCCCCGTCGGCATGTATAGGCTATTATTTGCGCTAAAGCATGAGTAAGACATTATTAGGTAGGTATCTCTAATGTTTTTTCCATTGAGTAAATATGAGTGACATGAACACCAATGAAGTTTTTACTTTTATATTTGAAAAACTTATTATATATTGACTTGAAATGAACTAAGTTCGCGGTACGGTTGAAGCTCTTTAAAAATAAGCCTTTAAGTGGACATCCGAGTTAAAGTCAGTTTATTAGGGGTATGAAAAAGAATCCGCCGTTTTATGGAGGAAGGAGACCGGAACAATCTGGAAGCCAGTAAACATTCATTCAACGAAATATTGTCCGTTAGCATCAATGAACGTTTGCCATTTTTAAGAGAACAAATGAATGCCCGTGAGATAGAAGGACTAGGGTTTCGAGCTGAAGATCGCAGTGATGAAATGTTTCATCTCTGGAACTGTGGTGAACCGCTTTTGGGCTAGGTCGTGTTGCATAGAGCGAAAATAATGAAAGCCTGCGGGTGCAATGTACGGGGAGTAAGACGAGTGCGGCTCTCCTTCCCAGTGTAACGGTTCAAGGGTTTATTTCGTGGTGGCACCTACAAATAGACTGGCATTATCGTGTAACAGGGTGTCCGGGCGGCGTCCTTTACCTGCCCATGGGCGTTTTTGCTCGATTGCGGCGTTCAGTTTCATCGACTGACTGCTACATCGTTGAGCAGCGATTGTTTCGCCAGGTATCAACAGTTAGAAATACAACACTCCATGCATATCCCACCACACACACAACATCACCTTTTTTCCGTGGATATCCTGTTTGCAGTGGATGTTGATGACGGGCCTGGGTCAACCCAGGGTCGCTTGCGCACAGGGTTGTCACAATAGACCCATTTTTCATCCCCGGTGACAACATTCCAGAAGAAATTCTTCCCTTGAGACCTCTTCAGCCACAACATGAAAAAGCCCAATCGTTGATCAACATTACGGTCCATTAAAGTACGCGGAACCTACTTACCAATCTTCTGGATCTTCCTCAAGGCCTGTTGACACCGTACCACCATCGATTGAGCCACTTCTAAACGTTTTGCCAGTTGCGTGGTCGATTGTGTGACATCCTCTTGCAACAGCGATTACTGCGGTCTACCTGCACGTGGCTTGTCTTCCACGCGAAGATCACGTTTCTTAAACCTGGCAGACCATTATCGACACGTCCGTTCACCCATAACCGTTTCGCCATACGCCTTACATATTGAACCGTATGTTTCGCTATTACTTTTCCCTAAATTAAACATGAATAGCAAAAAGTGCCGCAAATGAACTTTATCGACCATCATGCTTGGCTTCATGTACGAACTGACAGCACGGGTCTCATGCCGGTTAGTTCCCTACAGCGTCAATTAGCTCCGTCGGAGGAAACTTTTGCATACCCCTAATAAAATTAACATTCAGAAATATTTCCCGCGGATGTGTATGAGATGACTTCGCTTTCATTTAGATCGTGGCATTGCTTTGTTTAAACAATGCTGAGTTTTATCGGACTTCGGTTATCAAACGTTCTCAAAATTCGGATTATCAGCGCGTTAATTTAGTATGAAAGGAAAAGATACCAAAATAACCGATTTTCATAATCGCTTAAACATCAACAAACAGCAGTATGAAGTTGAACCCCTAGCTGGAAAAAGTTTTTTTTTTTTTTTTTTTATGGAAATTTACAAACTGTACACAAGTACTTCGTCATAGCAAAACATATTCGAGAGCAAAAGATATTTTAAAACCAGACATTTTGAGGAAGAGGTATAACTCATGATGCGATATAACATTACGCGCTGATGCGGAAAGCTGTAGGTTACTTAAAGAACAAACTGTGTTTGTTAAATTCCCTTCATATTGAAGAGTATCCTGGGAAAATAGGTCTTCTAAGGGGATTTCATGGTCGAATAAAGACTTCCAAAAATAAATATGCACAACTTTGGGTGGTAATTTTTAATTATTAGAAAAGCAGAAAGTATGATGTTTGTTTTCTTATGCCTAAAGCTGTGCTTAAGTAAATTCCTATTTCAAACGAGTTTTCTCGGGTAGTGATAGCGGGAAAAGATGCTGTTGATGTACAGGCTGAACAAAATCTGTCTCATTTAGAAAGAAAAAAAGAAACATAGGTACATTCGAAGTCTGAGTTGATACAGGACAAATATTTCCTCTTGCGACAATTCCATTCTTCATCAGCAAAACATTTAATGTGTTGTTTTTTCTGTCGCGCAATTTTGAAGATATATATTTTTCAAAATTTCTCGTGCTCCATTTCTCTAAAAATAAACTTATGGGGCTCTACACACTATTTACGGCGTAAATGCAGAAGGCTTCCGTTCTAACATTAGTACGGACATCGCCTCCCGCTTCCCCCAATTTAATAGGAATTAAGAATGCAGTCTTTCCAGCACAATAAAGCATTTCTTCTGAATTCTTTGAGTGGAACGGTGAACACAAACGGTTACTTGGTCATTTATTTGTCTAAATGTTATCCCAAAGTTAAAGATTTGTTTACCCGAGTGTCACCATGGAGACTAAGGAATCAAATAAAAAAATTAAAGTCTTCTCTTCAGGAATGGTCTTATATTGTATAAAATGGTTTTGAATGATGAATGCATACGTTTTTCGTTAGGCTATGCAAAAAGGGGAAATGTGAAGCGATATTTAAAAACATGTTGGATGTACAGTTAAAGCGTGTTAACTTATACCTGTCTTTTCTTGCTTTCTAATTTCCCTAAAAATATTCGAGTAACTCAACAGTAATTTTGAATGTACACTGTTCTTGAATGGAATATTTTGAAGAAATTAATATATGGAGTACCATGAAACCAATGGAAACTGTATCTTCGTAGGTCCTTAACGTACAAATGAAATATTAGATTATATAGCATTAGATTATACAAATTTGACAGCATTAGATTACACAAGTTTGCCAGAATGTTAAAAGAAAGAACTTCATCCGTCCAAAAAACTTTGTTTTTGAAATATTTTTTCGTTTTTAGCATAGAGTTATGGCGTTAGACATAAACGAAACAACAAACTCTTTTATCCTTTCCATAGTCATTCATAGAGATCCGTCGTACGAATAGAACGAAAAATAAAACTGAGTCATTGGGGAATGAATTTTTCGTGAACAGGGTCGATTTTGCAGAAGAGTCGATGCCCTGTATGAAGTGGTAGAATTGTTCTTATCTAGTCATCAAATTTTATCTACTGTGTCTCGGTGATGTTTATGATATTCACAGAAATGTCTACCTCATGCATAAGTGTTCAAGTGTAAAACAATTCGTGACGTATTCGAAACAGATTCATAAGGAAGCAGATAAACATTTTTTATGAAAGAATTAAAATCACATTTAAATTTAAAACAATCCACTGAACAGGAAACTCTCGACAAAGGAAAGGATCTGGCTCAGATTCATTTACCAAGACACAAATCGTTCTCTACACCAGAAGAATCACTGATCCAAACGAAAGAAAGAATCCGGCTTAGATTTAATTCACCGGAAACCATAAAGTACGATATTCAGGTTGTACAACTCTGGAAACAAAATTCACTCGTTATTGTAACCTGTCATTAGATGGCATGACCAGCATGTAGGCGGTTGACTCTAAAACACTTTGTGCTCTTACATGGGACGAAGAGGCAGATTTATCTGTTTTATAAGATGCTATTTTGGTTGGAATTAAAGCGTTGTGCAGCTTTTCACTGGAATAAGGTTAAACACATTTTCTTTTTAAGTTAATATTGTTTTAATTAATAACAAGGAACTGTACACTAATTACACTTAAAATAGTACTAATGATCCGAATTTCTTGAAGTAAAATATAAATAAAAGTTCCCAAGCTGTCGCACATCAACTAGATTGCTATTTCAAGGAAAGTAGACAGCTAACTGCAAACTGGATAATGGAACACTTCAACAATTTGAACGTGGTGACTTGACTAGACAATAAGTGAATATGCGCAAATGTGATCAGCCATTCGAAGAAAGGAGTTGGTTGGGCGCGCGGTACTGTGGTAGAAAACACATCATTATTTGAAGAATTTATTCCAAATGCGTGGCTACTCGAGAGAGACGCTATAATTCAAGCATCGCTGCTGGTCAAGATTTCCAAGGTTTCGCGAATGGAAGTAGATTTAGGTGTGGAGTATGAAGCTAATTTCTTGATATCATTCCACATATTATCAGCGGACTTGAGCTTGACCTCTCTTGATAGTGCAGTGGTTATTATACCGTCTTTTGGCTAATCACTCCAGAATTTAATTAACTAATGACTTAGGAAGGAAACGACGTAGAGAATAAAAAATAGTTGCATTGACCTATAAATTCTAACATTAACAAGCTGTGCACATTTCCTGATACCAGAATTCGGCGTTCGTGAGTTTCTACTGCTTCGACAAACAAGCACAAGGATTTTCTGTTTTGCAATTAAGATCGTGAGCTTACCCTAAGGAAAGCCTGTTAGTGTTATATGAGCGGATTCTTCAGTCAAGGTGTTACCTGATATTAAATTTTGTTAAGTTTGTTACAAACGGCTTAGCTACTCCTTCATGAGTTATCAATTCTTATTCCCTCTCTCCCCTTCCTCGATTAGCAGATTATCTTGTAAAGCTGTGGAAATGAGCGTCTACCATTAACTAATTTAATTGTGAATGCTTCATCGAGAACGAACCTCCTTGCCGTTGCTGTAGGGTAAGTGCTTTCCAGTAGGGAAAGTTGATGCCTCAATGACCTAAGGTGTTCTCAGTAAATGGAACAGTGACGTTCGCCCCTACATTGATTATCGCGATTCAGAAAATTCTAATGTGATAACTGTTTCTGATTCATATAAATTGTAAAGTAGAGAATTCCTCTAATCGTGGCTACAAAATTCGTGTTATAATTTTTTGTTTGAACATACGCTCATTAAGTATGGTGCTTCAGAAAACATTTTCCGTATTTTTTGGCATGTAAGTCGATGCGGAGTGTACATTGAACAGGTTATATGTCTCTAGGTCGTTATCTGTTAATAGTTGCAAGCAAATAAATTTGATATTGAATGAAACAACTACAAAGAAATAAGAAAAACCCCTGCGCATGATACAGTAAATGCGTTAGACACTGAACTAAAAGAAATAGGCAAATGAAATTTTGAATCCAAATAATGGTTCTGAAGAGGTTTTGCCAAATAATAATGTGGATCCTACATTTTAAGAGGGGAATGATGGTGACATATTGCATTACTTGATGCAGCTTCATGAGGACTTAAGTACATGAATTTGATGACACCTGTTAGTAAACGTTTGTCGAATTTAAGTCGGCAATCTGCAAGGAAACACTTGAGAATAAGATAAAACTAAGCCGCCATTTTGAAGAATAATGTAAAATTTCAAAGAACATCATGAACACTATTGCTAAATTAGAATGTGAAATTGAAAGAGTGTGGGTTTCTGAAAGGGAAGAAATTAATAATCGACAGCTATTTTCAAAGCGACCACAGCTGATTTATAAATTATTAAGGTATTACAAGATATACTGAATCCGTCTTTGAATGCGTTCATGAAAACTACGTAAGCATTCTGTATAACACTTTTTCTTTGGTACAACATAACTAATAACCAAATTTTAAATTGCTGTCATCATGTACTATTGTCATCGATAACTATAAGAACCGGGGAACGCAACCCTATCGAACTACTGTTCAGATAATTTAAGCCATTTTTGATTAAACTAATTTTGAATTAAACAGGAGAAGAAATGCTAAAAATTTGTTACCCGAAAATGGATTATGATTCTAGCAAAAAACAACAAATCTTCTTTCATCTATTTGATATAAAGATGAGTCTATTTTGAAAGACATATATCCCTCTTTTTTTTTGGTGCTTTAACGAACACCGTGAGCAACTCAAAAGGCTACAAACAGTCGCCCGTCCCTAATTTTAGGTCACTGGTTCCAGGGAAGGGAGACAACCAGTGCCGTAACAGAATCACAACATCCATGCCTCACCGGGATTCGAACCTGTAAAACTTTCGGACGAGTGATCAGAAGCTATCACTAAGAATACTACGCTACCGGGGCAGCACTTATTTCCCTCACTCAGCGTTATTTAAAAACAGCTGCCGTTCTGTATAACTCTTTCGAAAACTGCTCTCTAGTTTACCGCCAGAGAAAATGTATGAAAGAAACGTTGGTGATGTAAAGCGGTTAAGCTAGTAGATACACTTTTGGTGTCTTAAGGGTTTAAAACTGATATCTTAAAGCGGTTCATCTCTGACTTTAGATGCAGTTTTGAATAACAAAAATCCTGTGTTTGGCATTCCCTGTGGGAGTGTGACGATCATAATGTTCTTTAAATAAAGTACAGTTTACCCTCTAGAGCAAATATAGAAAAACAACTTTATATTACTTTGTGCTTCTCAATATCGTGCATAAAACTTTAATAATCCATTGCCTAGCGTATGGTATAAATGCTATTTTGCGCATATCGGCTTCATTTCATATTTCAATTCGGCTGCACCAGGCGTCAATGTACAGTGCCGTTTGAAAGTCGAAAACTTATTTATAAAATTTCTTGTTAAAGCCTTTTTAGGTGTCTTCGGTATGACGAATAGTTTGCACGCCTTTTTCCTTGAATGATTTACATCATTCCCAATAGGCGGGTAGTATTATATCACGCATTTCTCCATTTCTAGGCGTTTAACAGTGTTTCTTGAAAATACTATATACCTCGAAATTCTTCAGCAATGATTAGGATTTTCTCTAGAATTTTGGAATCTTTGTAAATCATAATTCTGCAGCCACTGAGCGTAAGTGTTTTGTTTTTCTTTTCCCTACAGATTTAATTATCACGAGCAAATAGTAATTCTTTTGGATAACATGTCCCATTCATCATGGCAAAAAAATTCGTAAGTAATGGGAAGTTTCACGCAAGTTCCGTAAGTGTATTTTTTTTTTTGTTAATGAATATCTTCTGTTTCAGAAGATCTTCTTAGAATACTTGTAACGTGTCGGAAATGATATAAAGTATGTGGTACTTAAGTTTTAGAATTCAGTTTTGGCTATGTTGGTACCACGGATCTATTTTTAATTTTGTATGTTTTATAAATTATTGAATTTACAAAAAATTTGCAGTAAAATATAAGAAACAAACATGAGTTATAAGGAAAATATTCGCCCTTCAGAAAGCATATTCATCTCAAAAATTTAGTTCAGTCTTGAAAACATGGTATTCAACCATATTTTTCAAGACTGAACTAAATTTTTGCCGAAGTTTACTCATATTTAAAGGCGCTCTTTCCGTTAGTTTACCTAGAATTTCGGGATTACAGACATTGATCTAAAAGAAGAATCGTTCGTCCATTTTACTGAAACATTTAACAGGTTCTCTCTTAAGAAATATCAGAGGTTTAATTTGGGAACCAACGTATGCCACTCTACTTTCCTACTAAGAAACATGTATCAGTATACTACGAGAAAAACAACTTTACACACTCTACTAAAGGCTCAAAACAGGTTTTTAAACCAAAAATGGTTCATTTCATTGCATAAGTTTACATGCAGTACAAAAGATAAAAAAGCGCTCACCTGCCTAGTTTTCTTCGATCCATTTGTGAGGTAAGCTTCCGTAGTGGCATGCTTAAATTTTTCTAGTATTGATACTATAGAAATAAATTCAGTACAGCTGAAATATTGGTTCATATAGGTTTACGTATAATTTCCACAGAATAATGCGTCTAGAAATAATATGTGTAATCAGGCATTTCTTGAAATCGATCATACGACAACACGAACGGCCAATTAATGCTGAGAAGAGTAAACATTTTTTGAAATTAATTGACAGATTTAGAGAAAACTGATTTATGTCGTCGGAAGCATTTGCAAGGAAACAGCAGCTTATTCGCAACGATTTTAAGAAACTTGTATAGAAATCGCCTGTGATTAAGGGAGGGAATTAAGCAAAAAACGGAATTTTTATGTTTTTTTAAAAACTCTATGAAGAGTTCAGTTTTTTTACAACCATGTTATATTTGTATTTCCAAAACAGTATGTTCCACTGATGTCAAAGCTAGTTTGGGTCACACATTTGTTCATGAAACTATGTAAAGATGTACTAAATGAAGATTGACTCTTTTCGAGCTGTTCTATGCGAAAATTATGACTGAAGTAACTGAAGCTGTGAGTCAAGAAAAAACAGAAATATGAGAATATACGTTTCAAATATTTATGGTACCTTTTTGTAGAAGTAATATCTAATACATATAGATTTAGTAAGCACGATTAAGTAGCTAACGATTTATAATCTAACACAGATATCTACGGATAGGTTGATAAATGTGCATGATGATACGTTTTTTTTGCATTTGAATTTGTGAAACTTTCCATGAAATTGAAAGTATATATATATATATATATATTTGATTCTGTTCTAAACGAATAAAACAAGAACTTTTAAACTCCTGAGTCTGCAAATGCTTTTGTAATATTAACGTGATGCAGGAATTAGAAACTCAAATTTCCAAAACAGAAAATTGTAAATTAAAAATAATGACTGAAAACTGTGAAAATGCCTTTATGATACGATGTATGCTTTTGCTAAATTTTAAAATAAAGGCAACCCAGAAACGTTTTACTTTATCATCGGAAAAAAAGAAGATAGATTTATTATATGCTAGAAAGCATTTCGCAGATTGAGCTAGGGAGTTTCGTTCGAGTTGTGCAGTTTCGGCCGCCGTTATTTTGAAGCGGCACATGACGTAGGAATGGACGCTCAATCTTTCGACTTCCTCCATGACTTTTTGTTTACCATTGGCGTGCTGGAGCTTTTTCTATTAATGCAATTGATTTGTAGCCCTTTGAAGTTTGTATTTATAGTTTGATACTTATGTTGTGTTTATTTTCATACTTATTAACCACTGAAATTCCCTTTTTCTGTATTTCGTAAGAAACGCAATAATGCTGGGTTGTGCAGTGGCTTTTTGTACTATGTGCAATAGGAAAATCAAGAATGCTGACATTACGCACCATCTATTTTCCAAGGATTTATCACTTCAAAAATTGTGGATTCAGAAATGCCTACGTCAGGATTCCTTCGACTTTTCTAATGCAAGAGTGTGTTCTCAACAATTCACACATGACTACTAGCGTGACTTAAGGCACAGTTACTTGTGGTGACTAGCAGAAAAGTGTTGAAGCCTGATGCTGTACCTACATTAAAACTTCCCACAAGCAATAATACAAGTATTAATAGGGTAAGTACGAGAGCCAGTATTAACAGTAGTCAGGATCTGAGACTGCAAGTCCAACTGTACTTAGATGTCATGACCGTTGTGCTTCAAGAAAGATAAATTCTTTGATTTTATGAGACTGATTTGTGTGTGAGCAGTTTTTCGCAGTTTTAGTTCGTTATTATCATAATAAGTATGATTATCACGATCGTTTCGTATTCATAACTCCACGCCACAAGACTCTCAAAGCTGCCATGCGTCCACACTCACGTCATTACAGCAGCCAATAAGAGGCTGACATCGTAGCGAGCTCAACTTTTTACCATGAGATATGTCTAAAGACCTTGGACTGAGCTTCCCTTATTCACTTGTGGTCACTCTCCTGAATACAGTTCAAAAAGCCAAACACTGTTTGGGACTGGAACGGACAATTGCGACCTCTGGATTAGAAAACAATTAACAACATGACCGCTGGATTAGAAAACAATTAACAACATGACCACTGGATTAGAAAACAATTAACAGCATAGCGTGAATTCCATACAGATGAATAGTTAATCGTAAATATACACCTTCAAAAGTAACTAACCAGCACAAATTGTTTAATAAAATAGACCTAAATAAAAACATAGGTAAATTAATATTGCTATCTTTTTATTCAATATTTTGTAAACTTTCAACAGAAATTAAAAACAGAAGAATTTCGCATGTCTTTTGGCATTACTGAAACTTAGTGGTTTTATTGCATAACGATGATCTTCCCTTCAATACTGCTTAACACCAAGCACTTAAGAAAAAGGCTCTTCCTAAACCGCTTCAGCAACGTTAAGACAAATTATTTATTGTAATTTTATTTATAATATTTTTATGAAGGTATTTATTGTTAACAATATGTTTCCTTATATCATTCTGGTCAGGTAAACCATTTGACGCTATATAGCTTGATATATCACGCACTTTAAAGAAAATTTAAATTTTCGATTTCATTTCAAAATTCCCGTAAAAACAAGTTCATTTCACTTGATTGAATTTGAAGCAAAACAGTTTTAAATATTGAAAGATGACTGAAAGTTTGATTATTTATCGTTACAGCAAGAAAAGTTAGGAGCATTAAACATTTTGTATCACTGCTGAGTAATGAATTTCTTCGGTCCATCATTAGGTCCGAAAATACGTGAATGTTTTATTTCATCATTATTTTTACAGAAAACGTTTATTCGTGTGATATCGCTGAAACAGTTTTGCCTGCCACGCCATTCACGGTAATACGTGCTACAGTTGTGTGTGAAATTTCTATAGGACGGACCTCTGGGAGATTTTCCAGACAGCACGCGTACTTTCAAGTTTTTAAAATAATCAGCTCACTGTCCTTACTCGTTCTGACCAATCAAATGCTAACCTATCGTAGAACAGCAGGCCTTCCTGATTTACACCTCATGCGGCTCTCATGTATGTATTTGTGTGACGATTTCTAATATAAAATCTATATAATAGGTTACGTATCTCACTAAAGCTCTAACTCATGCAGTACTTACAGCGCCATCTGCTTTTATTATGGCCGAAATCAGAACTAAATTCACCGATATCGCACGATACCTAAAATTAAGGAGAAGTACCGGAAAATAAAATCAAGTTAGTAAGACAAACGACTTCATTTGTGGCGTTAACAAACACGTGCCCGAATAACTCTCTGCAATGTTTGTTCTGTTACGTAGGTGATATACCGTGTTTTATGTCATTTTCTTCGTATTGTAGAGTAATTCAGATAAAAGTAATAAAATTGCAGAGTAATGTCATTAAAAAGAATCAGTGAAATACTAAATGGGAATATTACGAAACTTTTTCGTTTGTGACCAATCTTAAAGACTGCCCATTAATAATTTAACCGTTTATTATAATTATCTATATGAATAGATATTTTACGGTTCGTGTAATAAAAATTTCAGCCACAGTCTTTTCGCCCGTACATGGCACTGGCTATGAGCTAACGTAACTTATAAATTGGTTTCCCAATCTGCTGTTATAAATTTCCTTCGTACAAAGAAGCTCTCTGAATGTATGGAAGTTAAACTGCTGCTTTGGAAAGAGGCCAGAGGAACGTTGATCCCATTCAAAATTGCAATTTGCTTTTAGGTGGTTAAAATTTTCTTGAATTTGTTTCATAGATGCTTCACAAGTATTTTTAGATGCAAGAAACGCAAATGTGAATACCTGAACATAAAAAGAAATCCATTATCGTTTCAAGTGTTCAAATGTTGACAGAGGTTTAAGAGTAAGAGTTCTTCTAACTGTGAACTTTTGACAGCAACACCATCAAGGCTGTAAATAATTAGAGACATCTGGAATATTCTTAAATGTGAAGTGTCTCCAAGAACTAAACAAACATATAAAATAAATCCATATGGGATAAACCTAGATATATTTTATATACACTCAGTTGATAAAACATTAGAGATATGGGAGTTGGTAGTTGATATGCGGGGTACTCCGTGAAGCGTTGAACATACCAAAATCGAAGGCGGGCGATATTCAGCAGTGACCAAAAGTGTGGAAACCTTTTGGAAAAAGTGTATTTTTGAGGTTTTATGGCGTATAACATTATTTTTGTTTGGAGTAATACCATAAAATTATATAACAATAAAAAGAAAACTTCATCAAGAATGTAATGCAATAAGGTTTGTTCAATTATCTGTTTTCTGTGAAAAGGTATAGCCAAATAACCAGAAAAAGGAAGCACACCTAGCTTAGGTTGATATGAAGTAGCTTTCCTTCATTTGAATGTAGCCAATGAGAATATGTGCTACGACAGCTAATAAGGTGTCATCTTGTTTTGGCAATGAGCCAATCAGGTCACAGTAGGATTCTGCTATTGATGTCATGTATTGCAGCTGAGAGGAGGACATTCGTCAGTGTGTTATGTGATTGCTATGAAGTTAGTTTTTTTTTTTTTTTTTTTTTTTTTTTTATGTGTGTTCTTTCATTTAGTGAGCTTGTAAAACCTACTAACATTAAAGAAATGGCGCAGAGAAATGACTGGTCACCCAGAAATCGATGTAAAATAGTACTATTGAGTGAACAAGGCTTCAGTTATGAAGAATTTAGAAGAAAAAATATTGGAAACTTAATCAAATGTGGCATTTTTAAATTTTTGATGAGGTATAAGGAAACTTAGTCACTACAAAACCAGACTGATGAAGTCAGAAAAGGCGCACAACAGCAAGTGATGATAGAAGAATTAAGAGACTGTGCCTAAGTTACAGAAGAAAATCATCTGGGCGTATACAAGATGAAATGGCGCAATGCAATGTGAAGTTGAATGAAAGGACTGTTCGGCGGAGACTGCAGGGATTTGGTCTAAAAGCTGGAAATCCACGAAAAAAAACATTTTGCCTCTCAAACAAAGGTTGAAAACATTAAACTGGGCTAAAACCCATGTTAACTGGACAACGGAACAATGGAACAGTGTTATTTGGAGTGATGAGACCAAAATCTCCCTGGTTGGTAGTGATGGCATAAAATATGTAAAGAGAAGAATCGGAGAAGAATTGCATCCTGATTGCATTACATGTATCGTGAAACACCCACTTAGTGTTATGATATGGGGTTGTATGACATCAAAAGGTGTGGACAGAATTTGCGTGATTAATGGAAATATAAACTGCCAAAAATATATTTATGAAATATTTGAGCCCAAACTGAAGCCTTCCGCACGTGATCTTTTCAAAGATAATGAAGCATTTTTATTTCAACAGGATTCAGCTCCATGTCATGTTGCTGCTGTGTGGAAAAAAAGTTGTTTCAAGATAATCATATTCCACTTCTGGAATAGCCTTGAAATAGCCCAGACCTTAACCCCATCGAAAACACTGATCTGCAATTTTTCAACTTTTTTCTGTTGTTTTCAAATGAATAGGTGTATCTGAATGGATTTTTTGCGCAGATTCCGAAAAAAGACCTTCAAATTTCCGTATCACGTCACGTTTTTACACAAATGACGGAAATGCGAAAATTTTAAAAACCGTTATTTTTTTAATGACATTGCTATATGGCAACGTTTGTAACGTGTGAAAATGTTCTCTGGAAGGCCAGAATGATTGTTTAAGGAATAGATAAACATAAATACATATTCAAAAGCAAAGATACCTAACATTCGCCACTGGGCTCCCCTTCAAACTTCCTCTTTTTGAATTGTCTTCGGTGTGCGTCCGTACTGTCTCTGTTCAACATCCAACAATAGTCGGCCCTCATATGTAGAGTCCACTTTCCTTGGTATCTCGTTTCCATCACTTTAATATCCTGATGGAAGCGCTCGCCATGTTCTTCCGAAAAATCACCAAGATTGTTAGGAAAGTAATTTAGATGAGCATGAAGAAAGTGAGCTTTGACGCTCATGTTGCAAATAAGCAGTTCATAGGATTCCATCATGTCCTCGACTAAAGTGGTGTAATTTGAAGTCTTCGTGCTCCCCAAAAAGTTGCGTACCACATTTCTGAATGCAGTCCATGCTCTCAATTCGCACTCACTCATGGTTTCCTCGAATATGTTGTCTGCCATTAATTTTCGTATTTGTGGGCCTATGAAAATGCCAGCTTTAATTTTTTCAGACGTGATTGATGGAAACTTACCACCAAGATACTGAAAGCATTTACTGTCCCTGCTTAGAGCTGGCACGGATTGCTTCATTAAACCAAGTTAGATGTGTAAAGGTGGCAACAGTATTTTCGAGGGATCAACCAGTGGAAGTGAAACAATGTTTTTTTCGCCAGGTGTGAATGTACTTTTGACTGGCCACTGCTGCAGAACCCAATGTCCCGTCCTTGCTCTGGAGTCCCATTCACACAAAAAGCATGGACATTTGGTGTAGCCTGCTTGTTGGCCGAGCAATATTCCAATCACCTTGAAATCCCCGCACAAAGACCATTCATGAAACTTGTACTGCACACTTTCCAGCAGTACTTTAAGGTTCTCGTATGTCTCTTTCAAAGTCACAGAATGTGCTACTGGAATTGATGGATGGATGCTAGTATTGTGGAATAAAACACCTTTTAAACTGGATTTGCTGGCATCTATGAACAACCTCCACTGTCCTTAATTGTAATTAATGTTGAAGTATTTCATGACTGCCGGAATGTCTCGACAATATACCAAACCGCCTTCCTCAGGAAAAAACGGAACCAATTCTGCTTCTCGGTGTCTGTACCAGGAGAATCTCGTATTAGGACATAGTAGATTATTTTCCTGAAGTCTTGTTCCTAAAAGCTCTGCTGCGTCTTTAGGTAAATTAAAATCACGAACCAAATCATTCAGTTCATGCTGGGTAAATGGCAATGGGGTTTCATCCTCCATGCTGTCCGGTTGGTACATCTCATCACTTGTATCACCGTCTGAATCGGTGTCTGTTGGGGGCTTGATATTAGACTGGTATGGCACAGAGATGGATTCACTATGGGGCACTGGTTCTATGGCAGATGGGATATTGGAATACACAATGTTACGCTTACTGGTTATGGTATGGTCCACGATATTCACTGTGCAGAAGTAGCAGTCGTCACTGTGATTTTTTGGCTCACGCCACACTATGGGTACACCGAACGGCATTGATGCCCTTTTCCCACTTTTCCAGTTTCTCAACCCCTCCACACATGCACGGCACACATTGTGAGTAGACCAAACTTTGTCATGATTAATTTCATCAGATCCTGAACCTGATGATATTCTTATGTTCTGAAAGTCCACTAACAATTCAGTTTTTGTAATATCTGTAAAATGAAAATTATTAGGGAGATATAATTTTTGTAAATAACTAGAGTATGGAGTATTAACCCTTTTTAACTTTTTGCTTTATTGTAACTGGGGTAGTTGTAAAATGATGATTCAGTTCTGTAACAATGTCCTGTTGATTGCTTATTTTCATTTTATTTATAGTTAGGTGAGGTGGTAATATCGTTTTAGGTGTCCTACCAAGTCATTGATTAAGATGCTTCCATGTTAGTTTAGATGAAATTTTGTGAGAATATATTAGCATAATAATTCCTTTTAGTAGTTCTTAATTCAGAGTTCAGCCTATTTCTATATTGTTTAAAATAATAAAAATCTGATTGTTGTCTAGTTTTAAGGAATTTAGAATATAACTTATTTATTTTTTTAATGCACTGAAGTAATGCATCTGTAATCCATGGTTTTCGAAAACTATTTCTAGATTTATTGCTTAATACTGAAATAGGAAAACATGTATCACAGATATCTTTTAGTTTTGTAAAAAATATTTCATATTTTATATTAGGTGATGAATATGTGTCCAATTCGCTCCAGTCTAAATTCTGTAATTTATTTTTAAAGATTTCTAGATTTTTTTGTTTATAAGTCTCATTTTAGAAACTTCATGTATTTGAGCCTTTTTAAGTATGCGTTTATCAATAATAAAAATAGGTAAATCATCACTAAAATTAAACTCCAATATTCCCGCAATAATTGGATCTTGTTGAATGTTAGTAATACACAAATCCAAAATTTTTTTAGAATGGGTAGTTATTCTGGCTGGCAATGTAATGGTATTTACAAATCCTGATGAATTTAAAATATAAATTAACTGATTAGTTATAGAATTATCCTGGGAAATATCAATATTTAAATCCCCCATGATAATAGTTTTTTTCTTAACAAGGTTAGCATAACTTAGAAATTCACTTAATATATTTAGACATATATTATAATCAGATTTAGGTTGTCTATAACACACCATGATTATGTAAAATTCATTTTGAATAGTTAATATTTCTATGTTAGAATTTGTTATAGTAAAGTTGTTAACAGTTGAAAAGTCCCTATATTAAATATTAACATATATTGCAATGCCCCCTCCTCTTGAGTAATTTCTATTTAGGTTGAATATAGTATAATTAGTTAACTGTGTTGAATAATCCCCACTTGGTAACCATGTTTTAGTTATACAGACAATATCTATCACTGTTTTAATTAAGTGTAATAAAGACTCCAGAAGTGTAATTTTTTTTGTTAGTGATCCTGCATTAATATGTATAATGTTTAAAGAATTATTTAGGTTAGTAGTTATTAAATGGTTCAACTGTTCGACTGAATAATAGCCATCCATATTGTCCCCCACATCCCCCATTTTAGCCCTTATAATTTATAATTTAATCAAGTCATTAAGAGGAGTTCATAAATTCATGTAGTTCCTCAATAGTCAGTATTTTCCTTTTTTGAGCTTCTTCATTTTATTTTATGAATAAGTTTCCATTCCATGTCCATGCGTACTTGAGCCTTGACTCTTGCACCAGTGTCCTTGCTTCCCAGTACAGATGTTTATTGTAAGGGGTAAGATTTTCGTCTAAATAGATTCTTGTTGCCCCCAAACCAGGGATTAAATCATTATTATAGGTAAGAATTTTTTCTTGGACATCCAAATGTTCCCAGTTGTTCTTGATTTGAACTGGATGAGGACTACGGAGTCTTGAGTCCTTTTATGCTTAGTTGGTAAAGGGTGAACAATATCAGTATCTTTTGATAGATCCTTATCTATTTGTAATTTAGTTGCTAAGAGATCAACAAGGTTATTAAGATCTTCTTGAGATGCAATATTTGAAAGATCAATTCCATGTATTTCTATGTTTCTCAACCTTTGATATTGACTCAGTTCATTTAATTCTTTATTTAATAATTTATTATGTTGAAAATTCTTCCTTTCCTGTATTTGAAGAGATTTTAATTCATTTTTAGATCTTCATTACTGTGTACTAGTACAGTACATTTCGAACAAACACTATCCTACCGTTCACTCAAAAACTCAACAGAACGTTTGAAATCTCTTAATTCCTCCCTGAGTTCAGGAATATGGTTTTGTTTAATTTCACTTATTTCCGTCCTGAGTTCAGGAATAGAATCAAGCTTTAAACTGATATCTGTTAAAGATTGCCTAATAAAATTCATATCAAAGTCATTAGAGTCAGTTTTAGCTTTACTTGTGTATATGGTACCTTGGTCTTTTTTGGGACACATGACAGTAAATTTCAATTAATATTTACTTAATTTTTACTCAATAACAGTAATTTTCACTTATTTTTGTCCTCAGTTTCTGCAGCTGTGCAACAGAGGGCAGCAGCACACTATCTCATCACCTAAATTTCTTTTTTTTTTATTTATTTTTATCAAAATTTTCAGTATATTTTCGTTTCAGTTGTCACCCTTTTTTTTTTTTTTTCTTTTACTCAATAACCCAGTCATGTGATATTTAGGTTCACAGTCAACAGAAGTCCATAGAAAATCAGTCAATACTTTCAAAGTTGAAGAAGTAAAAATTTACCTTTAACTCACGAAACACTAATATCCATTAGTTTGCAGACAAAACACAAAATGCAGACAGCAATCCCGAAAAGGAGCAAACACTTGGAGACAAGACGGCGTAGAAAAACACCATTTTTTGACTCCATCCATTTCATCTGATAGCCACGAATCCACAGCCTATCTACCTGAGTGACCTGCCTCCAATAATTACCGCAATTTCCGGAGCTCGTATCTTGCATGTGGATGCACAGAACACTCATAAATCCGCGATGAACTTCAAAAACACCCAAATACTACATCGAAAAACACTTCAACCAACAAAATATCCTTAGCTTGAGCATAGCTGTATGTCAACATCGTGACTTGACTTGACATCTAGTTTGGCGTTTGAAGTTTGGCGTTTGACGATTAATATCTCCTTTCCAAAGTTCATTCTGGAACACAACAATTTAAAACCGTGTCTACGTCATGCGAACATGGTCTTCACGTCTGGAAATGTGACTAAACCAGACACGAAAGACAATTCCAACGCTTATCCCTTTAGTGCTTCTCGAACTCAGCTGAACTAGCAAATCTGTCCAAGCTAAATTTGTATAAGGAAGTTTTATTACAAGAAAGGTGCACACCGAAAATTGTTGTAATCTATGCTGAATTCGTAAATGTCAAAAATTTAAAAACATGGCAGTCAAGATTGAGTTCAAAATCAAAACTTGATGCAACTTCCTTACACACAAGTAATGCATTACCTAAGAAAATCGATACGTACAAAAAGTATATCACGTTGGATGGTATTAGCTGTCCCAAATTCGCCCAGATGACAATTCGAAACAGCAATGAAATGAAGTCTGTAATTTTATTTCGAAATGTACCTGAAAGGTTTTATATCAGATAAAATTTCAACACACTCGTTAAAAATAATGCTCACAGTAGTAACTATACAATTTACAGCATGGTGTTTTTTTAAGAATTGATCCCCGAAATGCAACACAAAGCCAAAGATAAAATACTTTTGCGATTATTTCCATTAGTATTAAATTTCTTCAGAAAGATGTTTTATAAGCAGAAAAAACAATAGTGATTAGGCTTTTGCACATGCAATTTGACATCGAAAGTAAAATAACTGCCGCCTTTAAGACTTTTAAAAGAGAATATATCGTACAAACGCAGTTAAAACGTTAAAATAAGTAGATAAAACATTCGACATAACAAAAGGTCTGTAACTGCTATAGCCAAGTTCGAAATTTCAGGTTTACGACAATAAAATAAATTATTAAATCTAAGAGTCGAACCGACGCTGTCTTCTTTAGACAAAGATTAGGTGAACAAAGGGAACAACACAGAAGGAATAGCAAAACCACAATGTACGGACATGTGCTGAAAAAGAGGAGTAGGAAACATTCTGCAATGTTCATGAAATGAGTTATTTTTTCATTGAACTTCTGCAGGAGTTACGGTTGGTTCTTTGAAGGTGATGCCAAATGGAGCAATTAAGAGACGTCTACAAATCACCACACAAATAGCATGCATAGCGTCTCAATTGCTATTTTCTTTGGCCTAGTAATCTTAGAGGAGATAAATAACGAAACTTATTTATGACTTTTAACGATTTGCATGAGTAAATATGTCTCTGCGAATGTACGAATAATACTGGATGACCACAATGACGGAAAGGTCACTCGTATGTACAGATTTCTGAAAATCATAAGCATGACACCGTATATGTCTCCAGAAATGCCCTTATTGTGAAAGTAAAATCACTCATCGTGATGTAATTGATCAATATATCGTACAGATAATTAATTAATTCGTTTTAAGTGCTGCTTTTTCCAAAATATCAAAATAAACGTATATCATAAAATATTTGTCATATTATTTTGGGTTATAGTAAATTCTTTAAAAAATAGTTCATATTAAATAAATAGGTTACAGAAATCACCAGTTTTAATAGCATGTTTTTCCAAATCCGAAACCTCGAGATGAGTTACCAGAAACCATGAATTTGTTTAAAATTTGAATAATGAAAGCACTTTTCGTGTTTTCTTTTACATTATTCACATTAAGAATTGGCATAAGCAAAATTTTAATAAAAATTAACAAACTTCTTCAAAATTAAAAGATATTTCTTATATCAAGAAAAATTTATTTTTTTAGGGAATAATCTTAACGATAGCAAAGGAGGCCGAAAATGTTTTGTCTCGCGTTACTAACGTGTAAGAAATTTGAGGTGAGATACTAGCTTATGTTTTACAATTAATAATGCGAAAAACTGAATTTATAGTCGAGAAAACGTGTCCTTTTACGAAAGGTTAAGTGTCGTTTTAAGAACATTTAAGTTTTTCCAGACAAATGTGTGAACATTTTCTCAGAAATGCATATATTTAGAATAAAAGTCACTGAATGGTGGAAAACGAGGAAGAGAAATTCATTGCCATTCGGGAAACGTATGCCCTCAAAAGATCTCCGGCATCTTTATATGCTATGCTTAAGCAAAATACTGACATGACCCCACTTTCCAAAGACGCAGGTCTCTATGCCATACCTCTACAATATCCGGATGGCTTCAAAAATGGTAAGTTAGAATGACCAAACGGTCATTTATAAATAGGAACAACGGACATGATGGGGTCATAAAGAGCGACAAATTAACCACGGTCCTATCGAGAGAAGTCCAATTCCAGGCTGTTGATCCTATCTGGGATGACATAAAGAAAAGAGCTTACTACTGTACTCCTAAATCCACTGCCATTTGGTAAATTTTGGAGATCATTACCGAATATGAGGCCCACAATGGCAGCGTCTCGCTAGAGTTACCACGAATTTGAACTAATTCTTCAAATAGTGAATGCCTATTGTCTTACTCCAAGTATTCCTCGTGCAAAACGAAAATAAGACCTCGTGTTTTTATAGAATAATTATATTCGCATCTCTTCGTTCATTGTCAAGTCACCTCGTTCAAATTGTTAAGGCGTTCTGTTATCTAGTTTGCAGTTTGCTGTCTACCTTCCTTGAAAAAACCATGAGGTTGATGTGCGAAAGCTTGGAAATTTTGATTTTATCTACGCCAATAAATTCAGATTACTAGTATAGTTCTACTATTTTTTGTATAGTTGGTGTACAGGTCCTTGCATTATTTTTTAGGTTTTTCACTCTCTGAGGAATGTGGAACGCCTTTAAACAATTCCAATAGATTTTAATTCAAAAGGAAAAGGAACGGTTCCACCTGGATTATGTAACAACTTGCAAGACGTTAGGATTAATCTCAAAGTTCCTTAACTCTAAGACATCGGTAAAAGGATCATGGTTCGAGAAGAAAAAGGAAAAATTTCTTAGCTAGACCCTATCAAGAATAGTGAACATGAAGAGAAAGGACGTCATGTCAGTGGAATCCAAGTGCTGTGCTCTATATATTAGGTTATAAAGGCTTTTCGACCCGATCACTTTCAACAATCTAACGCTCCGGGTGAATATGTAAGTCGAAAAACTCCAAACTTATCTATCCTCCTGATATAAAAATAATCTGGATTACCTAAAGTCATCCCAAAATCCCAAACACAAAGATATCACAATTCCCTTCGTCAATATTTTAAACTGGACGCTCGCATTAGAAGAAAATAAAGTTTTGCAACTTGGGCCAAAGTTTCGCTTCCGAAAGAGACAGAATCCAAAAATTGTCCTTTCGGAGTTGGAGAGCGTAATATCGCGGGTTCCTGAAAACACCAAAGAAGAACTACGCCAACTCTATTGCTCTAGGCTTCGATCGCTGTGCAATCCAAAACAATCGTCTAATGGATTTAAAATTCCGAAATTGATTTCGAACCTTAGAAATCACCGTTCTATAATATTACCCCTAACGGAAAAATCCTGTCAGACAGCGATTATGGATGCTGCGTACTACAATCAGATACTCGAGGACTTTATCTCTGCTTCTGGATCTATAGTATTGCGAAAGAACCTTCTAAATTGTGGAATAGAAAAGGTACAAAGAGCTGCCCGGTTGACCGCTATCCCGAAAGGTTTCAAGAATGCCACCAATTTACAACTGGGCCCCAATTCCCGAAGCTTTTCGGAAGGCTTGAGCACCACAAGCCCGATAATTCATTGAGACCCATCGTGTGAAGGAGATCCGAACCGACGTATCATTTAGAGAAGGCAATATGCAAACTTCTGGCAAATCACCTCCCTGAATCAGACTTTATAACAACTTCCGCTCAAGATTTTATCACGAAAATCTAGCAAATCTCTGTCCAACAGCGTGATATTATCCGTAGTTTCGACGTGGTTTCTCTTTATCCTTCGGTCCCCGTGCCGGAAGCCATCAGAACGTTAAAAGAGGAAATATATAATTCATCACTTTATTCGCAAGTATCTTGCTGCAGCATCTTCAAATTAATGGACTTAGTCTTAAATTCTAGTTAATATAGTTTCGGAGAAAAAACCTATGGAAAAAAAATGGCGCTCCGATGGGATCTTCACTTTCAGTAATTCTCGCGAAAGCAATCCTTCGCCCAATTTAGCAGCACATATTCACTAACATTACCCCAAGACCTACCACTTGGCTCCAATATGCTGACGACGTGTTTTTCATTTGGTCTGATGGCAAGCAGACTCCCACTTTTCATATATAAAATAAATTATATACACCCTACGATCAATTTCACTATGGAGTTAGGACACAACCATGTATTGCCTTATCTGGACGTTTTACTGAGTAAATCTCCTGAAAATCGCTTCCGTAGACAAGTCTATTGTAAACCATTTTCTGTTCCAAACCTGATGCTCCGTAGCTCATTCTGCCCCGCTGATTACAAGACAGCTTTCTTCCGTTCTCGAATCAGAAGAGCATTCGACATCTCCTCCGATGTTCCTTCTATACTAAGCGAACTATAAAGCTTTATAGATTTGGCCACTAAGTCAGGATTCGATGCGAACATGGTATATAGATACATCGAAATAAACAGAAAGAGGCATGCCAATCTTTCTATGCTGCGGCTACGCTATCTAGGCTCTAAGCATTACATACCAAATGCATCCTATAAACTCAAGAATGCCCTCAGAAAGATGAACCTCGGTGTCGGCATAAGATATCCGCCATTTTTATATGCTATGCTTAAGCGAAATACTGATACGCTCCCATTTTCCAACGAAGCAGGTGCTTATGCCATCCCTCTACAATATGTAGATGGCTCAAAGCAATACTACATTGGGATGAGCAAACGTTCATTTAGAATTAGAGTCAATGAGCATAAGAGGTACATAAAGAACAGCAAACTAACCACGGCCCTATCCAGAGAAATCCAGTTCAACTCCACCGATCCTATATGGGATGACATAAAGAAATTAGCTATTCACCCTACTCCTAAATCCACTGCAATTCCGGAAACATTGAAGATCATTACCAACAATGAGGCCTGCAATGATTGCGTCTCGCGAGTTACCACGAATTTAGAACTATATATTCAAATAATTAATACCTTTTGTTTTCCTCCAAGGCTTCCGCGTGCAAAACGAACATGATGTCTCGGGATTTTATTGAATAATTTCATTCACATTACTTCGTTTATTGTCAAGTCACCGAGTTCAAATTGTTGAAGCGTCATATTATCTAGTTTGCTGTCTACCTTCCTTGAAAAAGCCATCTGGTTGATGTGCAAAAGCTTGGAAACCTTGATTTATCTACGCCAATAAATTCGAATAACTAGTATAGTTCGCCTATCTTATGTATTGTTAGTGTATAGTTCCTTGGGTTATTATTTATTTTTCAGAGCATTTGAAAGTAAAGCGAATCAGACAAAGAATGGTATTTAATGAAGACTGATATCCTGCAGGAAAACGGCATACAATTGTTTGAATTTATATTACAAATTAAATTTATGATCATATGTAGAGGATTTTAGGAAGTGTATGACTCCAGGTCTTAAACAACCCTTAGAAATAAGAATCTAGGAGATTTGGGCTAGAGCACCCGATAGGAAAGTGACACGGAAGCGAAGTAGAAAGGAAAGGGGGAGGAAGACGCCCTTTCTTATTATCGGGGGCCAGTACCCGTGGTCCGACGGCTTAAAGTGCCAGTTAAGACCAAGACCAAATGTAGAGGATTTTAGGGAGTGTCTGACCCCAGGTCTTAAACGACCCTTAGAAATAGGAAGCTTTAAGATTTGGGCTAGAGTGCCCGATAGGAAAGTGACACGGAAGCGATGTAGAAAGAGGGAGGAGGACACCCTTATTTATTACCGGGGGGCCAGTACCCGGGGTCCGACGGATTAACGTGCACATCCGACCCACGACGGATATTTAGTGGATCAAGAGTTCGTACCTGCTTGGGATCGAACCTGAGGCCCCTCCCGTGGCGGTCACGAACGCTGCCTACTAGGCCACCCACAACCCACGTGCCAGTTAATTTATGCT
The DNA here is from genome assembly GCA_039090855.1 of Macrothele yani. Lineage (NCBI taxonomy): Eukaryota > Metazoa > Arthropoda > Arachnida > Araneae > Macrothelidae > Macrothele > Macrothele yani. The sequence goes on from CM077021.1 coordinate 58,097,619, forward strand.
TCATACTATAAATATGAAATGTTTTAATTCATTGCTGCAAAACATTAAACAGCAAAATTAAAATTGTGTGATGTCAAAGTAATACACTCGCGTGAAAAAATTAAGAACGAGACGGTTTTTCGAATGTAACGTCGTTCACAAGTGCTCCACATCGACTCAAATCGAATATAAAAACCCCAAGTTGTAAGAATATGGGACAAGTGAGCAAAACCGTCCAAACAAGGAATCCAAAGGATACAAAGGCACTTTATTGAAAAGATAGCTTTAAGCACAACTGGACAGAAGACAGAAACGTCCATGTGACAGGCGGTTGCCAAGAAAACTCCAGCCTTTAGTAGGGGATATGATCACCCCTGAATGCGTTGCAGGATTTATGTCTGTCCATGCTGAGGACGAGGTTGTCAAGGAATTGTTGAGGCATCGCGGCCCCTTCCTCTTGTAGCGCCAATTGCAGCTGCGGAATCGTTGCTGGCGGCTGGTGACGTGCTGCCAAGCGTCTCCCGAGAAGGTCCCACACGTATTCGAATGGATTTAGGTCCGTGGACCTAGCGGGTTAATCCATGCGTTAAAAATCTACTCTCTCCAACAGCTCTGCGACAGCCACAGCACGATGAGGTGTAGCGTTGTCGTCCATTAAGAGGAACTCAGGACACCCAACACTTCGAAACAGACGCACGTGAGGCAGGAGAACCTAGGTACAATAGCGGACACCAGTGACTGAACCTCCATGGAAGATGTGGAAGTCAGTACGGTTACCAAGCATGATACCGCCCCAAACGATAGCTCCACCACCTCTAAACTGGTCCCTTTCGATGATGTTGGAGGTGGGATTTCGTATTCCCTGCTCTCTCCAGATCTGTATACGTCCAGAATCGCTCGTCAGACCAAATCGGCTCTCATCCGTAAAGAGAACTCGACACCATTGCTAAAGTGTACAGTTCTTGTGTTCCTGGCACCACAGAAACCGCCGTCTCCGATGAGCAGGCATTAATGGCACACACCGCACTGGTCGTTGTGCAAAGAGACCACCTTTGTGCAGCCTCCTGGCCACGGTAAAATGCGATAACGGACGTCCAGTTGTCTGTTGCATGTGCCTTTCGATTTCTCCCGCTGTCTGCCGTCTGTCTCTTCTCGCCTGTAGGACAATATACCCGTCGTCCACCGCCATGGCTGTTCGTGGACGACCACTGCCAAACTCCCGGACAGCTGTTCCTGTTGATTGAAATGCTCTCCAAGCTCGCGAAACGATGCTGTGAGCGATCCCGAACTTCTCGGCTACATCAGTCACACTTCGACCTTCTTCCAACTTCCCAATAACGCGACCTCGGGTAAAGTCATCCAGATGGCGTCTACTCTATTGCCGGTTGGATATATTACACCGTGGCAACAACTCGACGTCGTTCAAACTGATGTACACCGTGCAATAGATTTTACTGAATTGCTGAGCGTACACCGCCCGTGTGCTTTATACCCTTCCGACACCCCCCCCCCACGTCATGCTGCATATATGCGCATGACCTACCGTACCTGAACCTAGTCTATCTCTTGAGTAGTCTTTCGGTCCGTTCTGTCTGCTCGTTCCACTGTTATGTTAATTTCTCCTCTTCGTCCTTAATTTTTGCACACCAGTGCAGTATGCATCCACAGAGCAAAGTTGAATGAGGGAACAAATCCCAAGTTAAGTTTTAAAATATCCTTTAAAATAGCCTTTGATTGAAATGCGACGAAATAAACAGAATGAGAGTCTACTTTGCGCAGTTTTTGATATTAATTTTAAACTGAAACGCTGGAAACTTAGCAAGGAAATTCCGTGCAATACCTGAATTCTATCCTGCCCACCTAGAAAAGGTCTGAAGCAGAGCAGTCCCCTTTGTATAAGACAGTTATACGGCATTAAGTACTTCAATTTACATTATTACTGTATCTACTAAATATCCTAAGCGAAGCATAACGTCCTGAAGTTTCCTTTTCACTTTGTTTTACTAAAACCGAAAAAAACAAGCAATGGTTATTATGCGTTCAATGCATGACATAACAACAGAAGTCTTTATACGTACTCACAAAACAGACCTTGTGTTCTTGTGCAACAGAAAAAATGCTAGTTTGTAAGGGGTGACACACGCTTAGAAAGCAAGCCTTACACCCTTAACAGCCTTATTATTTTTTATATGTTCTCAGACATTCGTGCTTGCATTGTTTCCATGGCTAAAGGTGGAAAATATATTTCGAAAAACATATTTTGTTTGATATGGAGAAAATGCGCAACTTACGTCCGAAAAGCTTCAGGAGTGAAGCAGTAAGAGATACACTGAGTGGCCACTTTATCATGACCACCTGACAGTTATAAGCAAATGAGCTACGGCTGCACGCTGTAGCCTCAAGAGGGCGAGGCTAGTATTAAAAGAGAATGCTTAGTGCTTGCGACAGTAGTAGAGGTGATTTTTGGGTGACGAGACGGGTAAAAAATGCGATTTGACGGACTTTCAACGTGGGATGATTGTAGGAGCTCGGAGACATGGAGCGAGTATCACTGAAACCGCCGCATTCGTGAAATGTTCCAGAGCAGCTGTTGTTAAAGTGCTTAAATACTGGACTGTCAGCCAAAAAACTGGGTCTCTATGTGCAATCGTCATCGACCAGTGACTGCTCGAGCGGAACGGAGAGTGTCCAGACTGGTAACAGACAACAGAAGGGCAACAGTGCAGCAAATTACAGACCATCTTAATCAACGATCCCCTCAATTGATCTGTGCATGCACTGTTCATCGTACACTGCATCGGATTGGATATGGCAGCCGAAGGCCGGTTCGAACAGCTTTGCTGTCTGCAGTTAACAAGAGCAAACGTCTCCAGTTCGCACAGGAGCACAAAGATTGGACAGTCGATAATTGGAAACCAATTATGTGGTCCGATGAATCACGTTTTCAGTTGCACCATGCCGATGTCCGAGTGCGAATTCGGCGGAAACAGCACGAAATCATGGACCCCAAATACATTGCTACAACACTTCAAGCTGGTGGAAGCAACGTTTTGGTTTAGGGAATGTTTTCCTGGCATGCTTTGGGCCCTTTAATTCGTGTTGATCAACACCTGAATGGCACATCATATCTAAACATAGTTGTGGACCAAGTGCATCCTGTCATGTGGACGGTTTATCCCAATGGCGATAGCAACTTTGAACAAGACAATGCGTCCTGCCATAATGCTCGTATTGTACAGGATTGGTTTCAGAAACATGCCGTTCAGTTTACCTTGCTTAGATGGCCCCCACAATCTACAGATCTCAACCCCATTGATAATTTGTGGGATGAAGTTGAACGAGCTATCAAACAGCTGGATCCACAACCCTGCAATCTCACACTCCTGGAAAGTGCTATTCATCAAGCATGGTCTCAGGTTCCACGAAAAACCTATCAACATCTCGTGGAGTCCATGCCACGAAAAATCGACGCATTATTAAAGGCAAAAGGTGGCCCAACGAGGTACTGAGGGTGTGGTCATAACAAAGTGGCCACTTAGTATATACAAAAGTACCATACTTACAATTAATGCTGCTCACCTTCAAAGTACCGTCATTCTAAATCGATATCAACTGTCCTGCCTTTTTGAAGATACTGAAAACAGTTCCGGTAGGCACTTTCCGAGATGTCCTCAAGTTGTTTTGTCACGGCTCCATGGACATCAGTGTTGCCATTCTACTGATTTATCAGTAGATCTACTGATGTTGATTCCTGTCTACTAATAGATTTTCGTAATCTGATTTTTTCTCTGTTTTAAGACCATCTGCGCAATTAGGGACATGCTGTCTAAGAATGTCATCATTCTTTCAGTGGACAAGTCTCACCTCAGAATTGGTCTGAAAAAAAATCAGAAAGAAAAATTATTCAACACCTACTTCCTATTATTTTTTTTATTCCTACTAGTCATTATGAAATATTTTCTTATCTAGATAGATAATTAGCCTGTTAGACGAAGATTGTCTTTAATTTTGTTAAAACACGTAATATCAAAAGAAAGGTCGATAGAACGATATCTATAATAGTGATACTTTTTTGAGTATTGCACTTATTTCACGTACTTTAGGAACCCGGGGGTATTTTGTGTAAGAAGTATGAGTACAAATTCTTCGTTTCAGGGTAGTCAAGTGGAACAGATCTAGCTGTGTCTACAATAGAAGGAAAAAGCCATGATTATTTACACCAACATTAGTTTTAATATCAGCATTGTTTTATAAAGTTGATCATCAGCAACATCTTTTTAGAAAGCGACTCAGTATTGTATTGGTTTGAACTTTAATTTCGCTGTTTAATAGAAATTTGTGGAGTATTGCAATATTTGACATAACAATAGTTTCAAATGTTCCCTTAATTGAGATTACATCCAGTAATACAATTCAGTTGTGAGATGTCCATATTTCAAGCAAAAAATATGCTCAACTGATTTCTGCTCATTTTTTGAGCTCTGGTCCACTGAAGGAAAAACTGCCTTGGGTAGATCTGATGTCTACACGATACCCTCCTTTTAGTGCCCGTTTTATCCTGGGGAACAGGAAGAAGCCACAGGCGACAGATCATAATGTAGGCGCCATGTTTTGACTCCTTCAACAACCCTGGAGCAAAAATCCTTATCCTCAGCAGCAGTGCCCAGCAGATCGGAACATGTCCATAAACGAAGATGGGGTTCTACCGTCTCCCAATGCCGGTGTAAACGGATATCCAGTTGTTCGCTGATTGAAAAAACTGCTTTATCCTAGCATAAACGGGATGATTTTATTCCACAAGTGTTACTTCAGTTACGCAGTCAGTCCTGGAACATATAGGACTTAGGTTGCATTTGTTTTCACAACAAATGATTTGCATGGGACAATATTGTATACCGAACATGATTCATTCGCTGTACGAAAATACTATGCTGAATTTTGGCAAATAACAGGGAACGTAGAATAGCAACTGGGTAAAAATTCCTCTGTTTGAAAAGTTAACGTCACGGAAAGGAAAAGACAATATTTATTTTTCTTTTAATTGTTCATTTTAGAGAGCTAACATTCCAGGTGTCCTGCAATGAATTTAACATTTCCTTGATATAAATTCATTTCTCGGGGATGATTGCGTACCGAGCTATTGCAGAAAAGGAACTTATTTTAGTCTTTGAGTTGGAATATGTACTTTGTTCATTTATTTTTACTGGTGTTTAAGTCACATATGGTGTTCAAAATGCCACGTGACAACGCCCTTTACAGTTCCTTACTAGTTCTTGGATAAAAATCACACGAACCCTATAAACTTATGTTTGGGTGCTCAAAGAAGTATCAATTTTGAAGAAAGATATTTTTAGTTTGAAATGCATCTCTGCAAAAATAGTCTATCAGCATATTGCTATTAATTCATTTTTTATATCTACTCTGTCATATGTTGTCTGATTTTGGTTTGAAAAGTACACTTCCTTTTTCTGAGAGTTGCTTAGAATATCTATTTAAGAACTTTTGAGGGAAAAAAATTATAGCTTTGCCTATGTTCCTTATCTGCAATAATTCGGCGCACAGCTATTACATTTCTACAGTACATTATTAGAAACGTATTTCATATTTTATTTCGCAAATACGTGTCTACATGACACTGTAGATTTCTCTGCCCAAGCAAATAGCAGAAAAATTACTTTGCTAACAGTGTCGTATATAACTGAATTATAAAAAATTATGTTTTCAATCCGTTCAAGTTAAAATATTGACAATAAAATTTAAATAATTTCTTTCATTCACTTTCAAAGTTATCAACAGTTTTAAGTTTATTATTGAGGAAATTATATATTTAAACATTTTTTCATTGCTTTCCGTGTTTAATTGGTGTTCTTTACTTGGTCAAAAAAAGCCTTTAATTAGGCAAAAAGTTACATATTCATACATTCATATCCTCCTAAAAGAGAGTGAGTGAGGTTTTACATGTCTTTTTCCATAAATCGTCTTTAACAACTAATGATATATTTGTTTTTGGCTGAATCAGGTCATTTCAACAGATTTTATTAAAAACTTATACACTGAGCTGCCAGAAAAACTGGTACACCAGTAAAACACATGGTAGGGCAACCACTGGAGCGCAGGACTGCAGAAATAGTCCACTAGCTACTGGAAATATGATGTAGGCAATGCATTACATACTTCCAGCAGAGTGTTCCACAAATCGGGTGTATTCCGAGGTCTCGGATTCCCGTGTTCGATAGCGCGTTACATGGCATCCCAAATGTGTTCTGTCACGTTCAGATCTGGGGACTTAGGTAAAAATGGCAACACCCTAAACTCAGATGAATGCTCCTCTAACCATAATGTGGCGTCCCGACGCTTGTGTGGAGGTGCATTGTCCTGTTGGAACGGCCCAACTCATCAGCATGAATGCAAGACATGAACGGGTGTACCTCGTCAGAAAGAATGCGCACATAGCGTTGGCCGGTCACAGACGTTTGTAGACGTACCAGGGTTCGCAATGAAGTCCAACTAAACACGCCCCATTCCATTGTAGACCCAGCCAGAATGTACCCTGTTGACAGGCGGGTTCCACGGCTGCATGGGGTTTGCGCCTCACACGAATCCTTCCATCTGGCTGATACAGTTGGAAACGCTACACGTTAGACAAGGCTACTTGTTTTCAGTCATCAAGTGTCCAGTGGCGGCGTTGCCGTATCCAAGCGAGGCGCATAGTTCTGTGTCGTGCACCCATCAAGGGAACTCGAGTTGATTGTCGACTCCCAAAGCCCATTTAGTACAAGGTACGTTGCACAATCCGGACGCTGATGCTTGTTGAGTTTCCAGCTTTGAATTCCGATGATACCTGCGAGAGTGTTGCACGCCTAACACGTGAAACGATTCTTGACAGCCCACGATGGTCACGTTCACACAATATTGTTTACGGCCACACTGGCATCGTAGGTTGGAGGTCTTGCCGCAATTCTTGTAGACACGGTACACCTCTGCAATGGTCGTCCGCGAAAATCGGAACTTCGTTTCTTCCTCCGAAATACTATGGCGCATCTTACGAGCGCCAACTATGACACCGCGTTGAAAATCACTTAAATCGTTATTATTTGTCATTCTCATACCGAAAACAGCTCTGACAGCTGGCAACGATGTCTATCGCTTTATATACGCACTGGCGGACGCAACCGAGTAAGCGCATAGGCTACATTGCTATGTACTTTGAGAAAAATGTAAGAGGTGTTTTATCAGTCCGGCAGGGATTTTGGATACACTTCCGCATTCGGCCACCGATTAGTTTTCGAAGGCGATGATAGATGGCGCCATGCTGAGCCCACTCCGTAATAATTTTAAGATAGCTCCTCCTGTCTTCTCGCACTTTCACGTGCAATCGTAGCTCCTTTACAGCTCTGTTTTTTTGCGTAACGATCTGTGCTTCTGTTATCTCGTAAGCTATTTCTGCCTGTCTTTTTGAGCTTTTTGTGGGTGCTTCTAGCAATCTCTTTTAATATGTGGAATTGAAAGAGGGTTTTCGATGAAACTGCTAAGGACGAGGAAACGTGTATTTCCTGTTGTCAACGGCAGGGTTTGTTTCCCACATTAGGTTGTTCTGAGGGCATCACACGACTCTACATGTCCATGGGTCTCATCGTTTAGGAGAATTCAGGTGTCAGAAGTAGAACGCTTTAGCGAATGCTGAGTATGCTAAGATCCCTCTTGATAGAGTGATGATTTAGACGTATTGTTTCCCCAAAGGATTGTCTTACGATGAGGCGGCGCAAGAAACCTCAATTGGTGATTTTATCAAATCCACGGAGACACTTTGCGACTGCAATCAGTATTGAAGACAACTAGTCTGAGTTTATGGTAGCCTCGCAATGAGAGAAAGGAAAGCTTGGCGGTGAAGTAATCATTATGATTTGCGTTTTTGAAAGCGTATGTGTTTCCAATTGATGTGCATTTCTCTTCCTGGATAACATCAATGATAAGACCAGTTCACTCGATCTGTTCTAAGGCATGTAGTTTTTACCTCTGTTTTAAACGAAGCCATAATTATTGCATTTTAATCCCTTCAGTGTAATAATCCTTTGGCACAGTTGTGTAGTTGACCACCGTGGACCCTGCACCTGTACAATACATTCCCCACATTAGGTGACGCACAAAAATACTTCATAAGGTTTCCCAAGACAAATTTCGGATTAAAGAGTTTGTCACATAGTATTATGTTTCAAAATCAAAAAATAAGTGAAGTAATTTCTGAAGTTAGTGCAGGAATCCTGGAAAAACTATGTACTGCTAAGTATCAGTCACGCACATTCAAAAATTGGACTTGTGTTAAATTAATTAAATAATCTTTGTGTGAACATCAAACATATTGTGAGGCAAAGCAGTGTGCAAATTTTTTATTCATGTTGTTTATCATTATTAAGAAATACACTGAGTGGCCATTTTATTATGGCCACCCTCTCAGTACTTCATTATGCCACCTTTTGCCTTTAATAATGCGTCGATTCTTAGTGGCATGGACTCCACGAGATGTTGATAGGTGGTTTGTGCAATCTGAAACCATGCTTGATGAATAGCATTTTCCAGGAGTGTGAGATTGCAATGTTGTGGATCCAGCTGTTTGATGCCTCGTTCAACTTCATCCCACAAATTCTCAGTGCGGTTGAGATCTGCAGAATGTGGGGGCCACCTAAGCAAAGTAAACTCACCGGCATGTTCCTTAAACCAAGCCTGAACAATACGAGCACTATGGCAGGACGCATTATCTTGTTGAAAGTAGCCATCTCAATTTGAATAAACAATCCACATGACAGGATGCACTTAGTCCGCAATGATGTTTAGATATGATGTGCCAGTCAGACGTTGATCAACACGCACTAAAGGGCCCAAATCATTCCAGGAAATCATTCCCCAAACCATAACGTTGCCTCCACCAGCTTGAAGGTTTGTAGCAATGCATTTGGGGTCCATGCGTTCGTGCTGTTTCAGCCAAATTCTCACTCGGACATCGGCATGGTGCAATTGCAAACGTGATTCATCGGATCACATAATATGTTTCCAATTATCGACTGCCAAATCCTTTTGATTCTGTGCGAACTGGAGACGTTTTCTCTTTTTAACTGCAGGCAGCAAAAGTGTTCGAACAGGCCTTCGGCTTCCATATCTCATCCGATGCAGTGCACGACGAACATTGCGTGCAGATATCATTTGAGGGAATACTTGATTAAGATGGTCTGTAATTTGCTGCACTGTTGCCCTTCTGTTGCCTGTTACCAGTCTGGACACTCTCTGTTCCGCCAGAGCAGTCACTAGTCAATGACGACCACACGTTGCACGTAGAGACCCAGTTTTTTGGCTGATAGTCCAGTCTTTAAACACTTTAACCACACCTGCTCTGGAACATTTCATGAATGCGGCGGTTTCGGTGATACTCGCTCTTTGGCTCCGAGCTCCTACAGTCAATCCACGTTGAAAGTCCGTCAAATCGCATTTATTACCCATCTCGTCACACAAAAATCATTACTACTACTGTCGCAAGCACAAAGCTTTCCCGTTTTATACTAGCCTGGCCCTCTGGCGGCAACAGCGTGCAGCTATAAATTATTTGCCTAAAACTGTCAGGTGGTCATAATAAAGTGGCCACTCAGTGTATATATAGACAGTGAAGTATCAGGAACACCTTATTGCAGTCTGGCATGTGTCATCCTCAACGTAGGTAAATATGACATTCAGGTGTATTTGTAAACAGCTCACTAGGGACGACTACGAAAGGAATCAACCGCAAATCCCGGTTATATGGGCAAGACTCGAGATTTTAGCGTTTCTTAAAGATTCTGGTAGCTATGATGGCAGTCGCAAGTGCCTCGGAAATGGTAAACCTTCGAAGTCATGCAAGAACAGCTGTATCGAGGCAAATGTAATCAAGGGTATTTCTGGGGGAAGAAAGGACTGCTCGATGGTTAAGCGCAAAGGTGGCCGTAGAGGATTACATGAATTTACGGATAAAGTACATTGCCCCTTGGAACCTGGTAGTAGAATACCTGTGTCTTAAAAGGAAATTCAGCATACCTAGAAAGCAGCACGTTGATGCGAAAGGGGAAATACGGACAAATATCTCTTCTTGTGATATTTCTTCTGAAAATCTGATGTTATTCATCAGAGTTGTAGACTTTTTCCAGTCATCAAGGATTATGTTTTTGTTTTTGTCAGAACAAAAACAGAACCCTTGATGACTGGAAAAAGTCTACAACTCTGATGAATAACAATTTCAGTTAATATACGCCAAAGGGCATGCCAGAATACCTGGTCAGTACCAAAAACGACACATTTCACCTGCGTGGCGTTAACTGTACAACCTACTGAAGCTGGTGTAATAGACTTTGGTCAGTTTCCATATTGGGTGCTATGATCACTTATACCTTAGAACAGTGGTTCTTAAAGTGGGGTTCGCCTACCCGTTAGTGGTACGCGGAACTTATGCATTGGGTAGGAGATTAGTTAACAACCATACTGAGTCGTATAGTCAGACATTTTCATGTAAGCAAAATTGGCTGCCCAAATTAACGGCTAGAGTTGGTTGAGTGCAATGTGCGTGTATATACAAGTACATAAGTGTTGATTTTATATTTTTCTATACAAAATGTTACAATCATAACTCCCTGCAAGACAGTACGAAAACGTATCACTGAAGATGTAAGCAAATTCAGCTGTGAACTAGTGAGGAATGCAATTGAAAACAACCAAACCTGAAGAGAGCAAAGGGATATCTGAGGAAGGGAGGAAAACAGATTATGGCTCTGAGAAAAGAAGATGGATCTATAACAATGGACCCAGGTTAATTTTGACAAGAGTGAAATATTTCTACTCAAAACTATATAAAAGGGATGATACATGTACTCCAGACATTATGAAAGTTACCAGTACCAGAGTTCTTCCAGTCCTCCCAGCAGAAGTTGCACATGCAATCAAGAACATGAAACGGGGAAAAGCTCCAGAAGGAGATGTAATTACCCTAGACACCATTGAAGAAGCAAGTGGAGAAATTGAAACAGTACTCGCCCAAGTTTTCACTCGATGGCTTAATGAAGGGAAGGTTCCTGAGGATTGGAACAATGCCACAACGATCCTGCTGCATACAAAAGGTGACATTGAGGATCTCAGGAACTACAGACCTATCAGCCTCCTATCAGTGGTTTATAAAATCTTCACAAAAATCCTTTCACACCGTTTGAAGGTACAACTGGACATGGCTCAAACGAGAGAACATGCTGCATTCAGGAGTGGCTACAGCACTATAGATCATATACATGAACTGAGATGACTAATTGAAAGAGTAAGGGAATATGAACTTCCATTGTGCATGGCTTTTATGGATTATGAAAATGCCTTTGATTCGGTGAAACCATCAGCAATTACAATGGCTTTGAAATCCTGCGGTATTGAAGATGCATACGTTAATAATATTAATAACATCTATGAAAATGCAAGTGCAAAGATTCGGCTATTTGAGAATACAGCACCCAAAAAAATTGGAATGGACGTGAGACAAGGTGACACTATATCTCCAAAACCCTTTAATGCCACGTTGGAATTTTTTTCAATTACTGAACTAGGAAAACAAACGGATAAAGATTAATGGAGATTATCTAACTCACCTCCGTTTTTCTGATGACGTAGTCATTTTTGCAAGTACCCCATCAGAGCTGCAATGTATGATCCAGGAACTGGCTGACAAGAGTAAAGAAGTGGGATTAAAAATGAACTTTCAAAAGACAAAAGTGATGCACAGTGCTTTTACAGGAATGAAGATTTATCGATTGATGGGGAAAAACTGGAGATAAGCAATACCTACATTTGTCTTTGACAGCAGATATCAAGTGAGAGTCACATTGATGAAGAAATTAATCGGCTTATAAAACTTGCCTGGAGAGCTTTTAGAAGAAACCGTATAATTTTCAAGAGCAATATGCCATCATGTCTTAAAAGAAAAGTATTTGATTAATGCATCCTTTTAGTGCTTACACATGGTGCAGAGTGGTGGACCTTAACTAAAAGAAACATTAAAAAATTGCAGACAATTCAAAGAAACATGGAGAGAGATAAGAAGAGAAACACGTGGATCAGAAAAATGACAAGAGTAGAAGGCATCACGATCAGAGTAAAATCGTTAAAAATGCAATGAGCTGGACATATTGCCAGAAGGACAAACCATCGATGGACACCTGCAATTTTAGACTGGATTCCAAGAAACAGGAAAAAACCCAGAAGAGGACCACGTGTGAGATGGGTGGATGAAATTCGAAAGTATGCGGGAGTTACATGGAAGAAACTGGCACAAGACAGATCGTTGTGGAAGAAACTTGGGGAGACCGCCCAGCAGTGGATTGATAATGGTTGACAATGATGATGATGATGGAGAAGTGTTGGTTTTATAATTATACATACAAAATGTTACAATCATAACACCCTACCAACACTGTTATGTGTATATATACACATATAAGCATAAATGGGCTGATGTAAAGTTTTTATTTGTTAGTATGGCATATCCCTAGTATCTAACATACAAGGGTACGCATTTTAAATAAATATTTCGAAGGAGTATTTTAAGAAAAAAGTTTGAGAATCACCGCCTTAGAACTACATTTAGATGCTACAAGTATCTTAACGCCACTGCGGTCGAGGTACATCCGTACGTACGCACGTTGTTTTCTTATAGAGAGAGCTACTTTAACCTGGATAACGCGCCATGCCGCAAATCTAATTCATCATATAGCGGTCTGCGAGCTCGACAGAGTCTTCAGTGTTCTGAAATGGCATCCAGACTCACCAGATCTTTAAAAACTAAACACCAGTGGGATGGATTTAGATGACGAGTTACATGAAAGGTCCTTCTCTAGTGGACGGATTATTAGAAAATATTGGTACACATTTCATCATTACAATTTGGTGAATTTTATTTAAGTGTATGTCCTTTGATATCACATAAGTTTGCTTTCAGTTCTTTTTTCAAATCATGGAATTTTTGTAATAAAATAAGTTGAATTCTCCTAGATATACCTGCTGGACATTGAATCCTAAAATAAATGCTTGTTCTAGAGCATGGTTGGAATTCATGAAGAATGAATATTCAGTTACGAGAGTAGTTTCCATGACATGAAGGAAACAGTGTTCAACTTCATACACATTAAGGGTGTTAGGGCAACGTGTGTCTACGCGGATTTAGTCCGCATTTGCAGGGGATGTAATTTACCGGGGCATATGCTATTCCAGTGCATTGCTAATATTTTTGAAAATTGTAAATCACTAGAACATGATTTGAAGCAGTGTGAGTTGCCTTGTGGGATTTGTGGGTCGGAGAAACATATGCGCCATGCCTGCAGCAGACGCACATTTGCAATGGCTACTGCCACTAATAAGATAGCGGATTTAAGCAGTACGTAAATTTTAAATGATGCTCTCAGAAAGCATATATTTCAGGAACACGCACTTCGAAAGTAAACATTTATATTACTAATCATTTTGCGTCAAATATTAGAAGCCTTAATAAAGGCGTTTAGCTTACGTGTTACAAATCATTCACTACTTAAAAAGTAAGAAAACAACAATTATTATACTTAATTTTCCTAATAAAATACTGCTAAGATATTTGAATGGTCTTATGAAATATGTTGATACGCAAAGTTACTTCGAAGTGTAATCTTAAAATCTAAACTATACAGCATATCACAGATATTCCACCTTTGTGATGTTGTTGTCTTAGTGCTCGCTTCTGAGCATTCTTCCGCCACATGTCTTCGTTCGGATGCCGGTGATGAATTGGTGACCTATTTGCTTCAAGGTACAGGTTTTCTTTCTCTCTCTGGAAACGGTGACCTTACGCACGACAGCGTATAGTCAACTGAAATGCTCATGTTAGTCGTTAAACCTGGAAACAACGGAAAAGAAAATAGAAAAACAATCCGGAACTCAAAGCAGTTTTGGAGAAAAATATATATGTGATAAGGAACACGGTATTTCTTTTTAGGACAATGTTAAATATAATGACATAAACCAGTAGTCCATCGGTAGAGAAATTAATAATTATATATCCATAAGTACACTGAGGAATGATTTGTTGCTTCGCCTATCAAAAAAAATGTGACGGTATTCAAAGATCACAATAATTATATTTGACATACTGGACGCTGAAATCAAACCAGAAAATTCTAAAAGAAATACCAATAATAATTTCATGTTGATGTTTGTACACACTATCTTTGTCACGTTCTTTTTTTGAACTCCTTGCTTCAAAAAAATTGACGATTTTAATTACTCATTAGAATTCAACTGATAAGGAAATATCCTTACACACAAAAATGTTCAATATAAGTGTAATATAGTTTGATTAATCCCTAGCTGACCTAGGAAGACGTAACAAAAAGCGTAACCAGATACGCTTCCATAATAATTATTAGGAGGACATGATTACTGCGGCATGGTACGTAACCTGAATAATGCATTACTTATTTTCCTTTTTCCTTTAACATGAGCTACCAAATCAAGTTTCTTGATCTCACGGGCAACTCATTTGAAAGATAAGGGAAACGGCATTGTGCTAAATAAATTTTGTTTCTGTGGAGACATTGCACAGTGTACTTCCTGAAGAGCATTCCACAATTCCGTAATATTCGACGGCGGAGCTTCCTGGCATTGGCGACATGTGCACAGCATTACAAATGTGTTCTATGGCGTTTAAATCCGGCAGATGACGGGGCCATGTCAGGATGCCAATCTCCACGGAGCGTTCATTCTGCCTACCTCGAGCCACTGTGACGTGTGCGCTGGAGCATTATCGTGTTAAAAAGGTCAGTCCAGTCGGAGAGATTACAATACATGAATCGATGCAAATGATCCCCAAGTATCCTGATGTAGTCTTCACCAGTCAGAAGGTTCTGCAGACGTATGAGTGGTCTAAATTTGTGCCAGCTAAATACACCCTACACCATAACGGAACCACAGCCGGCTTCAATGTCCCTTACATGCATGCTGGTGCATTTCTTCATTTCTTTGTGCATTACATGCTGGATGCATTTTTGGGTCGCGGGTGGCCTGGTGGGCAACGTTCGTCACTACCACGGAAAGGACCTCAGGTTCAATCCCAGGCAGGTACGAATGCTCGATCCAATAAATATCCTCCGTGATATTTATTGGATCAGAGTCCGACGGCTTAACGTGCGTCGGATAGCACGTTAAGCCGTCGGACCCTGGGTACTAGCCCCCGGTAATAAATAAGGGCGTCTTCCTCCCCATTTGTACTTCGCTTCCGTGTCATTTTCCTATCGGACAATCTAGCCCAAATCTCCTAGCTTCCTATTTCTAAGGGTTGTTTAAGACCTGGGGTCAGACACTCTCTTTCTAAAATCCTCTACATAAGAAAGTTGTATTTAAAAAGTTGAAAGTTCTTCGTTCGATTGTCGCTACACTAGGAGTCGGCCATTTAACCGAAATAGTTGGTGCTGCGATTCGTCGGAACAGTACACGTTTCCAACCACCTTGCATTCAATGACGGTGTTCCAGAACATACGCGAGGCCCACAGGTCGTTAAGTCAGCTCTGGCAACCGGATTTGCTGTCGGCTCCGAAATCCCCATAGAACACGGTGAACGTTGCGCTTTCTGACCGCTAATGCGACTACGTGCCCCAAAATTGAACGGCGCAGTGATTTGCCGCAATGTTGCACGCCTGGTGAATATTACGATGAGTGCCAATCATAGCTGTCCACGATCACCTAGGGCATTTATACGGAAACACACGTCCCACAAACTGGATGTTTTCCCTGAGGTTGTATAGTCCAGGTACATCCTTGAAATTGTTCACCGTGTAAATACAAATTTATTTCTTAGTAAGTTCATAGATTGTGTGTCACATTTTTCTGTGACACACAATCATACCGTGTATCATACCGTGTTCAAAATCCCTTAAATCCTGGTAAGCTGCCATCCGAACTACGAATGCTACAACATGAGCTTGCGAAAATATCTGCCTCTGTATGTAATTCATTTGCGGACAATACCATTTACCGCATGAGATGTCGGCATGTGATGGAAATGACAGAGCCCTAAAGATTCTTTGGCACTTCAGTGTATGTAATGTATGCTTCCGGAAGTGTCCATTTGTGCACAGAAACATCTATCAACCAGAAATTTCGAAATACTTTATTTGAAATTGAAGGGTACAAATATTTTAGGTAAACGGTAGATATCACTGATATTCCTGTGCTGGCCATGTGCTACTGGGATGTAGGATAAACGATTTCCTTATCGAAAAAAACATTCTTCACAAAAGAAAATAGATCAGGAGTTTCCAGTTTATTGCCCGTAAAATATTTATAGAAATAACTAACATTAACGATTTCCGATCTTTTGACTCTAAATTTAATTAACAGTACTCCTTTAAATAGGACATTTTGTTAAAATTTCCAAATTTCCAAAACGTTCAGGAGATCAATGTGAGGATACCTCCGGGGAAGCGCAGTTGTCTAAGTGGTAGCTTCTGATCATTCTTCTGAAATGAGGCCGGATTCGAATCCTGGTGAGGCATGGATGTAATCTTTGGCTTACGGCACTGGCTGTGTCCCTTCCCTGGAACTAATTGCACTAAATTAAGGACGAGCGGCTGCATATATCCCATCGAGTTGCTCACGGTGGTAGTTCAAACTTCAGTCAAAAAATAATCAAAGTGAGAAAAAATCAGACATTGTAGAGACTAAAATTAGAAATATAGATAAGAAGCCTACCAAGTTTTGCAAAATTTAAATGGCATTGAGTCGTTTGCAATTAAAAAATAACTCAGTTGCGCGCAATTGTCAGAGGTGTTTGTAACTGTCGGATTCACACGAAAAAAAACCCAAGACAAACCGTCATTGATGCGTTATATATAAACACATTTATAATAATATGAATATTTATATAATACTTAACTTATATAATCAACTAATTACGAACAATACCGTCTGAGCACAATTTATTAAAAGATGAATACTATGTACAAATTAAAACCACTAGAACTTTCAATGTGACAGTCACCTCATCCTCAGATGTATCAGACAAACCAACATAGCATGTCATATACACTGTCCATGTGCAATATGGGCATGTTACGCCAAGAACACGTGACAAACAGAATTTTGTAGACAACTCATGCAAATCATGAGGAAGAAGGTAAGTTGTAAGAACAAATAATTCCAAATTAAACACATTATGCCACGCGAAACAACAGTTTGTTACGAAACGTACTATTGATGTGCTCCCATGTCCAAGACAGTTCTCAACAGCTGTAATCGTTCGACACTGGTTACCAAAAGCTGTGAGTAAAATACTTTCCACACACAGTAGTGATTGGGCAGAGACTGGAGTTGCTCATAATTTAGTGTTCTGGCAATCTGGGTGCATAATTCCGGAAAAGAGATTTCTTGCTAGGGCTCTATTATTTAGGTTATCGTTTAAACTACATTTGTGCTTCTGCAAGCGCAAATCTATCTGCCGTCTATTAGATCCTGTGTAGTTGCTTATATTCTCGCCTGAGCATGGGTCCAACATAGAAATATTGTAAACATCCCTTTTTTGCAACATGTCAGCTTTATTACGATATGTTCTAACATATTTAGAGAAATTTCTAGTGATGCCAACACGTACTTTATTTCCGGAGCACAGGCGAGATAACACATTACTGATTAACGGCCTGTGTTCACCCGTATCTACAAATTTTCAACTATCCTCAGCTCTATGTCTCGCCAGAGTAGTAGAACTACTCGCCCTAACACTGGCATGAATACGTTAAGTTATGTAGGTAGGGTAGCCGAAACTGCTAGCAATATCAAACATGTAATTGATCTCCTGATCAAAGAAGGTCCTAGTAGTGGTATGCGAGTAAGACCTGAAAAAGGAAATTAATAGTGGAAGTTTTATACTGCAATAGATGCAAGGAATTGAATGGAAATAATGAACCAGTAGCTGTGGGTTTATGGTAAACTGAAAAACAAAAAATTTGATTGGGCGTTCTAATGAATATAAAAATCTAAGTAAAGCAATTTAAAGTCAGATTCCTGCTCCACCGTGCGCATGATAGTAGGGAAGACTGAAGCTAGTACGTTGGCGAAACTATTTAATTTATCTTGAGTGTGAGGCCAAATCATCATAATGTCGTCAACGTAAATTAAATATAATCTGAGTGATGGTGGAAATTAATTGAGGACTTTATTCTCAATATACTGAAGCAGAATTTCTCCCAACACTGCGGACCACGGGAAACCCATCGGTGAGCTCTTTAACCTTCGATAAATATGTCTATAATGTAAAATACGAACGCTGTTTGACAAAACGTAGAGCATTAGGAATTGCACTGTGTTCAGAATCAGAGGTGTCAGAGTCAGCAAAAAGGGCCTCGATAATTTGATGGGTAGCGTCGGCAGGCACGTTAGGGTACAAAGCTACAACATCGAGCGAAGCCAAAATGAAAGACATATTGTGCGGCTGAAACACTTTTAGCCTTTCTAAAGGCCTAGTGGAACTCGTAACGGAGTAGGGAGAGACCACTACAAAGTTAGCAAGATACTTTGCCATGGCTTTTTCGAGAGGTCTATTAGGGCTCACGTAGTCAGATACCAAAGGGTGAAGTGGGTATCCCTCTTTATGTAATTCAATACGGCCAAACATATCAAGGACACGGTAACTAAGTAAAGGGGTGAAAGCCTGAGCAAAATATTCAGGAAGTAAATGGACGCTCTTTAGACTACCAAGAGCTGCCTCAGTAGCCCTTATCCCTATTTATAATCTTATGCAGAATAGTGCTAATAACATCTTGCATTTTTGGAGAGTACATTAAACTGTCCAATGTTACGACTTGTGAGGATTCGTCTGCAGACAATATGAAAATACTAAAGTCATTAATTAGTTGAGACAAGTGCGGTTTTTCATTAACAAAGTCATCACTTGATGGTAATGGACGGTGATCCCTGTTGGCAAAGTGACGAGCGATTTTTACTCGAGCAATGTCACGATTATCATCAGGCAAGGGAGAAAGAACAGATTCGACCTGCGAAACTATGGTGTCAACACGACTGTTCCTACCGGGATAAGCAAACTTCGCACCACGCCGAGAGGCGCGCTCCTGGGTAGGGTCCAACACACAGTCACTGAGGTGGACAAAAACAGTTAGCTGAACATTTATCTTCCATTTTCCCACTTCCTAAAAAGAATTTTCTTAGGCATAATCTAGCGATAGTTAAATTTCCTAATTCAGTTTATTGCACCACTTTTTCGGATGATTTGGATTCGTTATTTATTTCACAAATCGTTTCGCATATCGCTTGGGTGTGTATTATAGAATTATCAAGTAACAATAAGAGAAGTTACAAAATATCGGCATTATAGACATCGATGACTAATTTGTACGTCATCCTACATAACGTAGGAAAACTAAAGCTTCAGTCGAAGTAAAGAAGCAAAACTAATGATAAAATCCGTATATATTTAGAGGTTTTTTCTTCCAGTACGTACACTACTGAGCAATTGCCAAATGATACAATGTTTTAAGCAGTGGAAACGGGCTTCCTGAAATCTTAAAGTTTTTACAGTATTCCGCATTGCCAATCGTTAGCTGTTCTAACTGTATTGGTGAACTATTCTTAATAGCGGATCTAAGCACTTTTTGCAGAAGGGAACGTGAAATGTCTACACAAGCTGCAAGCAAAACTGAAAGCCAATGGTACTGAGTTTCTAGAACAGCCTTTTCTGAGTCATCGGCTGTCGTTCTACCTAATACGTATTACACGGGATAAGATTCAATACTTTATTGTCTTATATGACCTCCACACTTCAATGTGCAAATTCTAATGGAAACGTAACGTTTCACCTAAGGCAGTTTACCGGATTGGAATAACGGTAGAAATGAAAACCGTCATCAATCAAGCTACAGACAAACAGAAACAGTTTCATTAGAGTGATGGTCTCAATAACACAAATGTAACCAGAACAGCCGCTCCGGTGGCGCAGTGGTCTAAGGCGTTGGCCTATGATCATTCGTCCGAAGGGGTCCGGGTTCGAATCCCGGTGAGGCATGGATGTTGTGTTTGTCTTACGGCACTGTCTCTCTCCCTTCCCTGGAGCCAGTGACCCTAAATTAGGGACGGGCGACTGCTTATAGCCCATTGAGTTGCTCACGGTGGTCGTTAAACCTCCAATCAAAAAAAAAAAAATAACCAGAACAACGTTTGTGCTAAAGAAACAGTTTAATTTGCATTTTGTAATTAGTTTGAAAGAATATATTTTAGTAATTTCAGAACGAAACCATTAGGCTTGCGTATCTTTCTTGACTATCCTTTGCATGCACTCTCATGATCGGTTTCCATTAAAGAGAAATCGAAGCGAGCAGATTTTCTTGTTCTGTTTTTGTATATTTAACAAAAAAGCCCATGAGCTGATTACATTTTGATGACAGCAACTTTATGAGGTTGCCGACTGAAAGCAAAATTAAAAGAAAATGAAAGCAATAATATAACTTAAAAATAGATGTATAATTTTTTTTACTAATATTAAACTAAAAGCTAAATTTATTATGCAAATCGTGAAACACGCAATGAATCAACCGCAACAGTGTTGCTAAAACATTTATTAAAAACACCTACAATTAAAATAAATCCTCTCTAAAACCTCATATTTATTATGACATTATGAATTAATTCTAAATTTTGAAAAATATTTTCACCTCTTCATCGAAATAAGAACAAATTTTTGTGCAATTTTCATGAAATTTCAAATGAGATTTTAGAGATTCAATAACGTTTTATCGTTGAAATAGAGAACATGAACATGTAAAAAATAATCTTCTTACCTCTAAACCACAGTACAATAGTGTAAATGATATAAACCCAAAGCCGTACAATTATACACATTCTCACTCGATAGAAAGCGCAAAGTAACAAACGACCGGACATTGTATAAATCAGAAGAAAAGCTGCTTCCATATTTTAGGTCTGTGTTAAAGTTTCCAAACAGCGATGTCTTGCTAGAAGGCCGTCCCGGTGGCGCATAGTTCTAAGCGCTGGCTTCAGACCATTCATCGGAAACGGGTCCAGGTTGTAATCCCGGTGAGACATAGAGTTGTGTTTGTCTTGTAGGACTGGGCTTTCTGCTATCACCGGAAGCCATAAATTAAGCGCGTGAGTTACCCTTTAACCAATCAAGTGGCACGCGGTTTTCGTTAAACTCCGATAGAAAAAAACGGAAAGAGATAGAAACATATATTTAGTTTCCTCAAGAGGTGTCTTACAAAGATCAGAAAAATAAAAAACATCAATTCGGGGAATGGGTTTTTACAAAATCAAAACTCTAAAGCACCAATTTTGAGTTGCTTCCGGTAGGTTACCACATGAGCCGTAATAGTCTAATATGTTGGCTGTATATAAATTTGATTTTTAACAATCTTGAAACATAATCTCTTAGTCATTCAATCATTTGTATTCAGCAGTTTTGAAGAATTCCGCTCACAATGCTCATAATTTAAACACCGGAACAAACAGCTCGCTGAATGCACGGAGTGATTACTCATGTAAAATTATTAAGTAATGCTGATTTTTGTTCCCCCTACTATCTGAATTAAGTAAAACAAATGTACACGGCTTTTCTCACACTCAACCGGCGATACAAGTGTAAAGAGAAGACTCGGGTCGTGACCAACGCATGCTCCGTGCCGTTCAGGGCACTCGACCGAGGACAGGTTCGAGGTCGAGGTCCTAATACCATGTACAGCAATCAGAAGGATTGCCTCGCGGGACTGCCTTCATTAGCATTCCTCTACACAACCTTTTCCTTACAATACCACCGAAAGTACAAACTCAATTTAAAAATTAGGAATTTACATGACATGTACAGTTTTGGAAATTTAGAATTACGTAAACATTTTCATCCTGTTGAAAACATTTTAAATAAAGGCCAATTTGTGGGCGCAAGGTTATGTTAAAGAATAAACATTTAAGGTAGAAGTTTGGTTAAAAGAAATGTATATATGACTTATTTTAAGAATACAAAACTCTGCACATTTCACAAAATACAAAAGTGTACATCTATTTGTTTGAAAACAATAGTATTAGTACTAGAATAACAACTGATATAATTATTTGAAAGTCCTTATTGATAGGATTTACATTGTTTGTGTCAGTAAATACTTTGCCAACAGAATGAGTGTTCAATAAATTTAGATTTCTTTTTGTTTATTCGATAACTTTGAGAAAATTCATTCGTTCGCGTGACTTTATTCATCGTTCGCGCCAAAGAGCTGCTCATGCTCTTTCAAATAAATGGCCATATACTTTGCATCCATACTCTGCGGTTTTTTAAACTATGTTCACTGAACGAACCATTCTTTATTCTAAAGGGAATGCGAGTGCGAGGCCAAGACGAAATAGATAAACTACCAGAAAGAGCAGATGTTCCTCAATAACAATTCAGTAACAATGATTCGCTAAGAGACAAGTATAAACAAGCCTTTTTGGCATACAGGCACAAAGTCCAGGTGTTGAGAACACCCATTCCACGTTCTTTCATGAATTAATCGCCTTTTCAGGCGAAAAGTCTCTCACGCCATTCAAATGAACGGCATTCAGATTTCTTTCACTCCCATTCTTAAGAATCGCTTTGTTTCTCAGTAGGGTGCTTATTTCTCACTCAGGTAACTGTATACACTGAATAAATCCCAAAATAAGTTTTGTTATTGGGAATTAGTTTCCGAAATCACGGAAGGAAATAAAGTTAAACGCAAAACGCCATCAGTATGTTAATACAAAAACCTAGGACATATTCACAATTGGTAAAAGTAAAATGCATGGACAATGTAAAATGCATGGACTATTCAAAGTGTTAGTGCAATTTACGCAGCCGTCTGAGACTTAACGAAAATATTTTTTATCTTACATCTGTTAAAAAAGTAGCAGCATTTGTGTGTTACTTCGTTATCTAACCTTAACTTTCTTAACTTTCGTGTGTCTAGTCTAACTTTTTGGATGAAGAATAACAGATTCAAAATCCTCAGAGAAAGGTGTACCAATGTCCAATTTTTTTGCCAAATCGTCCCTAAACATGCACTTGGCACTTGCTTTCGCACACGGTAAAATCGTATTTTCCGCAACAGTATGGGATTCCCCAGTTTTACCAAGTATGATGTTTCAGTCGCTTTTTCACTATCTTGATTACGAAGTGAAATATACGAATTAACAGTATACCCTTGTTCCTTGGATTTCCGTTTGAAAAACCTGGTTCATTTGAAAGACTTTGGTGCTTAGTTTCTGAATGACCAGAAAAGAGTGAAGGTTTCAAGCTTCTGTTTGCGAGGACTTCTTCGCAAATGACAGAGAGTGGGCGTAGATTGTCCTCACCTACTGTAAATGAAAAACCACATGTATAATCTTTATTGAAATACGAAATTACACCTCTGTACAATACAAAATTTAAGATGTGATTCGGTTTATTGGTGTGAAAATAGTATACTCGGGCGAAAACCGGGAGACGCGGGTACGATTTCCGCTGCAGGACGATGAAATTTTCAAGTTTCCGGATATTATTTGATTCACCATTCTCGTCATGTTTACACCAATTTACCGAATCACATCTTCAAATGTCTATTATATTCTTCACTGTGTCTCCTTTTCGTGGAAGTAGATATAATGCCAATATCTTAAAAATCTGTAAGCATTGTTTAGGATATTTTTTAGTTAAACTCGTTTTACTGGATTTCAGAAGATAATCTTGGGGTACATTTGAATTTAATTTTTTTAGCTACTCATTACCGCGTTTTTCAATGACTCCAGTCTTCAGCATGTGATCCACGATTTCACAGTACAAATTACTAATGACAGATATTTCCGCCTTGAAGTTCAAAGTTTCCACAAGCCCCTACAATCCCATAGCAACCTTAACGATGCACGGTCTTTCGATGATCTGACACTTCTGGTGAACAACAGAAGCACCTGTGTACTCTACAAGGTCATACCACAAGCTAAAACTAACCGGTGTCTTTCTTCGTAAGATTCAGTTAGAGCTAACTATTCCGTGACCATGTGATGTCACGGAGTAGTCTTTTCCTCGCTACGGGTGCCTGTCTCTCACGGATGTTTTTGAATCGTAACGCAACACCGATCACATCTCCATGCGTGATCATGAGAGGGTGATCACCGTCGCGAAATATGTTGAAGCCAGCATTACTGAATTTTTACGGCGAAACCACTGAGAGTTCGCGAATATGTGAAGAGTTGGTTCGCGATTTATCCCTTTTTTCGGGTTCCCAACTGTTGCTTCTCGTAAAACCAGTTATAAACCGCTGACCTATATGAAACCAGGTTATTATATAGGTGTGTTCTTAACAAACAATGCTGATTATAGGAGAATCATATTCCTGCTGAAGAAGGAGCAAGAAATATTTACCTGTCATTTTCGAAGGCAACGGACATGTATCCGAAAAATTGCCTGTGCTTGTTGCACGAAAACTAAAAAGTAATCTGGGCTTTAGAAATGTTAGATTGCTGCCTTTGTAGTACAAGAACAAAAAAGCGTGCACGACTAGCACTTTATTAGAAAAGTCCGTGTGTAACCTTGACTTAACAAAGAAAGAAAAAAATTAAGTTCTACATATTCTACTGCCCAGTACACACTAAACTAAGAAATTTAAAATATGTTCAATTTCCGACGCATAGAACAAGAAAATTCCAGCAAGCCGATCAAGGAATCATTGGCAATCTTAAGGTTTACTATAGCAAAAGATTCGTTAGGAAACTTACTAGCGAAATCGTCAATGGTCAAAACACAGTATTCTGTCTCTGTTTTAGATGTTATTCGGTTGATTTTCAGCTCGTGCAATAACGATGTTTCCCAGACGACTTTTGCGCAGAGTCTTCAGAAATGTGAGCTCGTTTCACCCAGTTCTGTAACTCTTGAACGGCAGTTCCAAATTAAAAAAATTGAAAATTTTAGGTACACCGGAATTACTGGGAAAAGTTCATTTTCTGTTATGCTTAAAGCGAACATCACATGTTTTTATGAATATTCCAATGTTGGTGACGACCTAATAGCAACTAAAAAGTCGAGCGATAAGAAAATCTTTAGAGAAGTCATAGGACGCGAAGAATATTCAAAGTACGACCAGGATGAATCATCGAGAAACCAAGAACCATTGCGACGAACATGGAAGTAAAGGTGCGTTTTCTGTTATTCAATACTATGTTGAAAGTCGCGAAAATGTTTCATTTATTAAATAAACTGAATGATATTGTAATAAACGAAAATCTGAAATCAGACTGCCAAACCGATATTACGGATTATTTTAAAAAGTGACACTGTAAGTATGTATAATTTCAGTTTATTATGTTATTTCTGTTATGGTGCTGTATTCTATTAGTTATGCGTACAGTACATACATATATACAAAATAATTTAATCATTAAACTAACAAACAAATGATTATTTCTACTGTTTCTTTTTCCGATACTTACAGTTATTTTTAATATTTTCCTCGATATATCGAACTTAAGTTATCTCAAATATTTTGCCTTTGCCATTAACTCTGAGTTATCGAAAGAATAACAGACTTACTACATTAGCAAAGAAGCATCTAAAATCTACTGCAGTGCGATGACTCGTTTCGTTCATAATCATAACATGTACGACTCTTTTCTCATATTCTTACTTTGAATTGGATTTGTCAGTCTTTGCCATTCTTCCCTGGTGTTGTTTTTGCCTGGGTCACATCTCCTATGCCCCATAGTATACACAAGAGTTAATGATCCGCGTACTATTGCATTTATTTCAGTCCTAAATGTCATATTCCCACGTGTTTCTGCCTAAAGTGTACAGATCTGTTTATTTAGGCAATTCGGGGGAATATGAATATCATGCATCTTACTAAAATGGTAATTTGTGCGTAATCGAGTAGTTCCCTGGGTTCTACGTGTTCTAAGCTCCCATCAAATTGCGGTTATGACGTTAACAATCCTAAAACTTTGATTTCCTGCAAAAAACTGCAAAAAGGATACCTGTATGGAAATTGAATGTCTATAACAGTACTGCGAAATGTTTTAAGACCGAGAAAATAAAATTAAAATAACATTCCTTTATCTTCGCTTCAAAACCAAAATTCAGTTGATATGTTATAAAAATCCTATTTAGCAAAGGGTTACTCTCCGTGAAAATTTTGAAGATATTTTTTTCATTCTTGTATTGAATGAAATAACAGCATTTCATGGATGGTTGAGGCCATGTAAACAAAAGAGCAGAATCATTAAAAAAAATAGGAAATCCCTGGGAATGTGCACATGATGAAAACTGAAATGCAAAAAATAAACTTCTTAATACTGCAGCGAATATTTTGCAATGTAATGTGACGCAATACACGGTTGCAGTTAATGTTTGCTCTCTTTCCTTTATAAATTCTTCATATGGTAATTTCCAATCCAACCAGGCCAAATAGCATTCAGTACACGTTTATTTTGAAGCGGATTTGGCGGCATTACAAGAATTCACTTCATCTACTCGCTTTCGTAGTTAGTCAGCATATACGCACAGTCTCCTGTCCTGTTTAGCATCGCTGCCGGAGAATATTTGAAAACTACGTTAGACGCCATTTGAATCGGCATGGTTTGTCCGACTGCGTAGTGTACCTGCTCTTTAGATTTTAATGTACTATATTTCCTGTCAAATTGAGTTGGTTGGCTGATGTTTAAACTATCATTTTTCCATTGCATAAGTGGGCCGGACCATGATTGTGAAAGGTTGTGAAAACCCAAGGCACTCGGGGGCAATTCATATTATGTACAATCCATATAATGACACTGGTATATTGCTGCTACAGTGACAGTTCTAGCAGTGCTCCTACGTAATGAATTGCGGAGGGTTTATAACTGTTTGAAAAGTTGTGATCTGCAGGCATATGTAATTGTTCTCGTGAAAAAATAAGTCTAACCTGCTTTCAGTTAGGATACTAAGCAACGGAATTATGCCGAAACCGAAAAAACAAAGCAGAAAATCCAAATGCTGTGATCACGTACAAAGATTTTCGTAACTTTTTTAGAATTTCACAGAACCGTTATTGAAGACTACCTTGTTATCATTGAGAACGTTAAGAAAATACATGATTCTGAATCTACAGTTTTTAAAATCTGATGAAAAAAGAAATTCTAAGCAGCAAAAGAAAGAATCGCTCAGTGAGATACACAAGGTAATTTAACTACTGCTTCAGTATTATTTGTTGTTGATACGCAGGAAACTTAAATAAAGATGACACATAATGAGGTCTGCCGGAATTTGAAATATTTCAGTAGGTTTATAGTTAACTTGCTTTAACAAATGTTCTCTGAGGAAATCTATTGAGAAAAAGATATATTATTTTCTCACTATAACTGGGAACAATTTTAAAGAAATTTAATCGAAAAAAATTTGCTGCTGTAGATTACTATTAGTTTTGATTCAAAGAAATAATGGAATCGCTTTTGTATACAGTCTCTTTACCTTATCAGGACCTAACATCCGAGAAGTTCCATATAAACTCAGGAAGTTAATTTTTTAATGAAACTCTTGAGTTTATATAAAACTCAGTTTCTCCTTTTCGAGATGTTAAAAAGAAGCTCTTTGTGGTGCCGAAACCAATCCCAGCGCAATCCAATTAGTTAACATTAAAGAAAAAAAACGAATATTACTTCACGTTGAAAAATACATATTGCTTGTTTTTAATATTTGCGAATAAGGGAAACAGATTGAAAAGAATAATTAACATTTTCTTGGAACTTAAGTGTTTTTGGAAAAGATTAGCAGAAAAATCTGTGCACAAATAAATGCAGGAAGTGTCTTTTATAGAGGGCTACAGGATTATTTTCCACGGAATTTAACATCATAAACAGTTATTTCAATAGATTGCACTTAGTCTTATATGAATAATTGGTGATTTTTCGTAATTATGTAACATTATAGGACTTTTCTCCTCTTCTAATTGGTTTTGAAAACATTCTGGGAAAATCATAGAAAACAATTGGGTAACAGAGCCGATTATGCAACATATTTCACATCATAAAAAGAATTAGTTCACAGGGGAAGAATTCCCTTTGCTCTTACATAAACCTTTGTGTAATATTTCAAAATATTTGACAACATAGGACAACTACACGTCTGATAAATTTATAAGCCCTTTCTGTCACTAAGCATACTGTTCATTTGAAACCTAAAAACGGTTTTATACTATTTTTAAATATCTTTATAAATTTTAAAACACCATGAGGAATTTTTATTTATTATTTATTTTAATGATAATAAACTGAAAGCTGTACATATGTTTGGATATCAAAAATTTGACGAATTTTATTTTCTCAAAACACGTATGTGAAATGCTTCAACTGGAAAATTTTACATAGAGGATGCTCACACATTTTTAGAACAACTTTCCAGCTACATAACTCTTTAAAGTAAAAATATTTTTTCTTAAATATTATATCAGATGGCGCTGACTTGGAACTACGAAAGTACATGTAAATTTCTAAGACAGCACGGCATTTCTGAAGTTGGTAGTGGTATTTCATTCCACTGCCTTCCATAGTCTAATCATTGTTTTAGGTCTGAGTTTGGAAAACGCTGTTTTAGCAGTCCGAATGCACAATACCCGATTGGTGTTACATTACAGGGTTTTGAAAGAATATGAACAAAATTTGAAGACTAGATATTCCTCCATTTTTCATTTTTTTAAATACATTGATAGATTTAGATGTATGAGTGGTAGCATTATCCAGAAATACTTCTACTCTTTGAACCTTCTGTGGATAAAGGATTGGTATTTCCTCTGTTTTTGATGAATAGGGGACTAAT
Organism: Macrothele yani; assembly: GCA_039090855.1. Taxonomy (NCBI): domain Eukaryota; kingdom Metazoa; phylum Arthropoda; class Arachnida; order Araneae; family Macrothelidae; genus Macrothele; species Macrothele yani. Next base: position 58,126,462 of record CM077021.1, read on the forward strand.
GAACGCCGTGATCAACTCAGTGGGCTATATAAGAATTCGTTCGTCCCTACTTTAGGGTAACTGATTCCAGGGACGGGAGAGAGCTAGCGCCACAAGACTAACATCACATTTATGCTTCAACGAATTTCGAACCCGGATCCATCTCGGACGAATGATCAGAAACGACCGCTTAGTATCCTGCGTCACAGAGGCAGCATTTCATCTTTAAATACAGTAGCTAAAACATTATTTTGGTAATATGTAGAATTGATTTTAACATCATTTTCAACTGTTCTTAACATTAATTTCCCATTGCACGAGAAAAAAGCAATAATTATGAATCACTTAATGAAACTTTCATTCGGTTCTTAAAAACATGGTTGTAAGTCTGTTTCTGCTCTTTTGCGTTAGAAAAGACCTATTTTTGTTACAGCCCTTTAAGTAGAGCCATGCTGCATTATTAGTCATAGCTAATTTCCATCTGTCACCGGCTAAGTGATTTTCATAAAAATGTCTACACCATGTTGTGGACTCAGCCACCAGTCTAGGCAAAAAGCAGTGAACATAATGCTTTTTTTTTTCAGATTCAAAGATTTTTATTTGCTTTGTTTACAGTAGATATAAACATTTTTAACGACTTCACAATTGTTTTTGTATCGGTGGATTTTCTTTTAAAACCAGAGACCCTTACTTTTGAAATAGGCGTAACAGTACGTACTTTTTCGTGTGATGTTCCTTTTCGTGTTAAGAGAAACGTCTGTCGATTTTTCACTCTATTGTTAACAGTGTCGCTTATTTATAATTTAAAAATGCTAATTCCATGATTTTCACACCTTTTTTTAATTACAGACTAGTGATGTTTGTCTTTGTAAAAAGGAAAACCATATCCATCCACAGCGTGTTTACTGCTCCATTTTCTTAGCAGACCGTATTTAACTGCAGAAGATGACTCTTTCGTGTTCATCTAATACACTATTGCAAATTTCAATTCTTTGAAATTATTTCGTTTTCTGTAAAATCATATCAAATACGTTAAACAATGCGTAAACATCCTTTGCAGATAACACCTCAGTATAAAGGCCATTTCATACTGAAATGGATTTCATAGTTCATCGAGGTGACCATAATTCAGCCACTATTAAGCTATACCTTTTCACCTATAACCTTCCCGCAGAATGGTGTGCGGTTTTCCAAGTACATAGATGTAAATATTATCAACCTTCCGCTCTCCGTGGAATCGAAACACAACTTAGAATTTCTGCTGCAAGGAAAAATTCACACTCCGGACATTGTCATATATTGAGGCAAACACATAAAATGTGCGTGCAAAACTTGATTATTCAACCCTGTGGAGATAAAATAAAAGTGATAAACATGGAGGTGTACTTCCTTACCGTGAAAAAACAAGAAGCTTTGGATGTTAAATGAATCGAAAGTTAGCGCCTGAGTCCTGGTGTTTGCGTGCAAATGAAATTTCAAGAATTGAAGGCACTCATTCATTCAAGGATATCTGTTGTACTAATAAAAATGTTACCAAGAATGTAATTGATAATAATGGTTTAAAATTTAGTGTCAGGTAATTATACTATAAGGGAGCATTATAGAATAGAAACTGGGATATATTTGTATGATTCGTTTGAGTACCGCAGAAAAGCATATTTACATAATTTTGAAAGAGATGGATAATTTGTTTAGGAAAATGGTGATAGAACAAAGGCTCCGATGTGAAATCTAGCAGTAAGGAAAACTTATCTGTTAGTGACAAAGCCTTGTTAGACTGATTGAAATGTGAATAAGCTAGAAAATCATCAGAAGTGTCTCCTGAATGAATGAATGAAACAGCAATACAGTTCCACAATGACAACGGAGGTGAGCAATTTTAGAGACCAATATACAGGGTGATTCACCTAACGATGTACAAACGTCTTGTAGGGGTAGGTTACACAAAGACAAATCTGAATCACATAACAATGCAGGGTTGGAAGGAAAATCTTCATGTGTTAGTGTACAGAGAGGACGAGAAATGAAAGAGCAGCACGTAAGAGAACAAAATGTTTTTTATTACTCACAAGACATTTGCGAAATGCATTGAGGTTACAGAAGGTGTTCAAAGTTGCGACCATGAACTGTAACCCACGTTTGACAATGTTGGCGCACGGAATCACGTACATTTTGGAAATGCCCTTGCGTGTCTCGGAATTCCGAAACAGCTAGAAAGATGCGTGCTACTAGGTCTTCATCATCTTCAATGGGAGTGTCGTAAACCAGTCCTCTGATGTAACCCCAGAAGAAATAATAATATTTGACAATATAGGACAATATAATCTTTGTCAATTGTTGCATTGTTCATCAAAGAAAATCTCGACGTGTGCTGCTCCAAACAGCGGGCGTAAAGAAACGGCTGTTACGGGCTCGCGTCAGAGTGAAATTTTACTCAAGTGACTAATCTTACTTTCTAAGTCATACGCTGGTCGCGGCGCTGATTACATTCTGATTGTAATTTGCATACGTACTGTGCTTTATGCTTTGCAATGCCTCTTCCACTGAAGCATAGTGCTTTGTCAATTGATAAGAAAGTTGAGGCTTTGACGGACGTTCACAAAAAATATCCTAATAAAACAAACAGTAAAAGTATTTGAATTCCGAAAGTGCTGTGTTCACGATCTTCGAAAATCTGTAGACAATTTAAACAGCCAACGGATTTAATGGTTTTCACAATCGTATTCGTGTAACAGATGAAAACCCTCCATCATTGGAGGAAATACTAACTGACTGGATAAGAATGAACACTCCTATAATAAGAAGACTATTGGCAATATGCTAAAGAAAATGCCCAAACAGTGGGGTGAAAAAGAATCGTGACCGAAATGCCAAGGCTACTAATGACTTTCTTCAAAGGACACTGACATTCCTTCAAAAACCTCCATGACTGAAATGCCTCTGTTAACTGCCCGACGAAACTCTTGCTTTTAGAAATGAATTATACAACGGCAAAAATCGTGAAAAACAGCAAATAGTTATCCTCTCAGCTAAAAAGAGGTCAGGGAATGAAAAGCTACTTTTGATGATAGGTATTACACAGAAACTTCATTTTTTAAAGGTGTGAAATTTTTACCCACGGCATATAACTTCAATAGGAAGGCATGTACGAGGGCAGAATGGATTCGGGAGCTTGATAAAATATGGAAAATAATGGAAGAAAGATCCTACTGATTATTGAGCACAGTACACCCTACAGTCAGAAACTTTAAAGCAATTCAAATGAAATATTATTTTACTAACATCGGCTTGGGATTCAGCCTTGCGCTTCATGGGTCATTCACAACTTCAAGAATCACTACGGAAAAATACTAATCAAACACATCATCGTTGGCATGGATAATAATAAGCCATATGTGATCGATATTTTAGCCGCCATTCATTTGGAATATACAGCTTGGCAAGCAGTAATGCGAGATACGATATCCAAATGCTTTCATCGTGCAAGACAAAGGAAAACATAGGGCTTCCACTTCGATTGTTTCTAACGAACATCTGACAGTTGGGAAAATTGGTGCCATGCGTACTTTGGATGAAATCCAAAATGATGGATTTTTGCACATGTTAACAGTAAAGTATATTTTCCCCTTCATGTAAAAGTCAAAGAGAACTTTAGTGTTAAGTGGAACGCTCTGTGGAGCTATCAGATCGCACATGAATGCATAAAGAATATGAACTTATGTCGGACAGCAATTCATTTGAAAAATAGTAGGCATTGATGCATATTCCCGACCTTTTCTTAAACACGAATTTGAAACACTTCAACTAATTTTTGATTTCCTACAGGAAGAAGAACACTCGCAGGAGTACTTGTCGTGGCTGTTGACTAAGGAAAACATGCAGTTTTAAGAATAACATATTTGAAGCAGTCTCCCATAAAACGTAATTGTAATTGAATATTCTGCTGCTGCTTATAACACTCTTCGTAGAATAAATCAAGTAAGCTTTTGAACATACATTTTATTTATATTGGGTGTATAGTTTTAGGATAAATTTTATGTATGTGTGGAATTTTATTTTCAATTTACCTGAAAATTTCAGTTTATCTAAGTGTTTTTTCTATGCACACGTTATATTTAATATTTGGCTGTATACTGTGCGAAAACGTTTCAGACAGTTTCACATCTATTAAATACCTTACCTGTAAAACCACTTAATATGATTTCTCTAAGTGATATATTGATTTGTCAAGTGTATATATCTCTGAAAACAGTAACTTTAAGTTCCTGAAAAAATATATAATTCGGTGCTTGAACAAACAAATACAATGTACTGATTATTTTTCACTTCGAATCAATATTGCATCAAATTTCAAATCGGAATCATTTTTTTTTTGAAAAAAAAGTGCCGAATTATGTGGAAATGTCTTTGGGAGTCATACGTATCTTGCTAATAAACTTCTTCCTTTCTTTCGATGTCAAAGTTGAGCGGACGTCCTTGAGATGCGATACGCCCCACAGCTCCAAATTCTTTGCTGAGTCAATGAAACTTCGGACGTATAAGATCTAAACTTTATGGATTAGATATGTGCGCTTCCTTACGTGGCAGAGAAAAATGCCGCTACGATTGTACCAATGAAGCAAAACTCATAAAATCCTATTCGTTGAAGTAATTTAGAGCCAAGATTTGAAGGAAAGCGTTTAAATATGTTCAGCATTACCAGCTTCCCAGGTTCGCGACATCCCGCTTACTTAGATAAGTTTTGCCTTTTCATAGTTTAATTTGAATTTCACTTTATATATTTTAATTAAAGTTTAACAATACTCTAAGTCTCCAAACAGAAATCCATGAATTCGTTTAATCAATGGGTTTGATTTCTGTAAGAAATCTATTGATTTGTCAAGTGCATATCTCTGAAAACAGCACATTTCTGTTCCAAATTGTTCTCATTTTCTGTCACTCATTTGTATGATGTACGAGACTGGAAAAACGTAGAAATTATTGGATATAACTGTTGTTTTGGTCTAACCCAGGACAGTAGCAAGTAACTTTAATTGAAATGATACAAAAAACATTTTAAATATTGTTTTTAACAGTTACTTTTTCGTGCTTGTTGAATTTGTTATACAGAGATACTTATAGGCACTTTTAATAACATTATGGTAAATATCCATAACGTGCCTGTGTCCAAATAATTCATATCAAATTATAGGTCTTTCCGTGGGAATCAAAGACTTTTTCTGTAACGTAATCTGTAATATCATGATCTATGAGCAGATACATTGTTAAACTTCTGTTTTTCTTTTTTATCGGAACATTTACGCTCCTTACTTACTTTCAACTAACACTTTACGTATAAACTAACGCTCTACTATTTCATTTATTTATCTTATTTTATAGAGAATTTACTGAAAAGCTTGCGACCTCAACGAGATTAACAATGCGTGGAAGGAAATCGAATTTTTCAGCCATGTTTTTTTTTTTCAATTTCAAATTTAAATGTTTGCTTTGGCTGAAACTCACTTTTCAAAACAGATGGCTCAGATTAAATCTAAAACGAGTTCTTTAATATTGAATAACGTTATACAATATACCGAGTAGGATCCACATTTTTCGTACTACGCCTGATGGCCAAGTACATGTATCGCATACCCACTGCGATTATTGGATTATATTACGACATTGTCACCCATCACAGAAAAATTGGTTTGCCCACAACGCGACGCGCTCGCTACGGTACATTTGAATATTGTCGGCAATTTGCGCAGTGTTCGGTGGTTGATGAAGTGTGGCGGTGTTGTTTTTTTTTCGTTGTTATTTTCAGCAGATCGTAAACATTAAATTTCAGTTTCTTTTTTGCGAAATCATGATGCAAGAGTATGGCGAAAACATCCTATCGAGGTCACAAATATCCGATTGGCATCGTCACTTAAGAGAAAGCAGACAGGAGGTCGAATACGACGGCGAAAGAAGCGGGCGGCAATGGACAGCTGGCACGGTTGGCCCTTGCGCAACTTAAATCAATTAACTAACTAACTAACTAAAACACTGCGAAAGTCTTGGCCGTGGCACCCGCCAACAGTAAGAAGAAGATCGAGAAAATAGCACCGGCAAAGTTAACGGATACTAAAAGATGATATTAAAATGCACCAAGTGTTTTAACACATCGTCCCACGCATGGTAACTGAAGATCAGTTGGCCATACGGATGGAAATGGCGGGCGATCTGGTCCACATTTTTGCGATATAAGATTCACAATTTTTAGAAGAACCATAACGGGGATGAAAAATGTTGCTTCCTATTCGACACGCAGAATAAGCGGCCATGGGCTACGTGGAAATTGCCATTTTCTCCAAGCAGGCAAAAATTCCGCTCAAATCGCAACATAGGCCAGAACTTGATAGAAGTCGTCTTCGACGTCCAAGCTAATGTTCAACTTGAATTAATCACTGAAGCATGCACTGTCGAGAAGGAGCTCTATGTGCACATCATGCGACGTCAGCATCCGTAAGAAGAAACTTCAACGTTGTGCGATAAGTAGCCGGACAATGCACCGGCATATGGGTCCCTCTTCGTTCGTGAGTTTTTCGACAAAACAAGGCCATTTATCCTCCCATGCCCACCTCACTCACATGACTTTTCTTCCTGTAATTTCCATATCTTTCCTCTGAGGACATGTCGACTTCCGGCTCATCAGTTTTTTAGCCCAGAAAAAGTGAAAAACGCCTCTCCGGTTGCACTGACGGACATTACGAAGAATGGTTTTCATCAGTTCTTCGAGGAACTTTACAGACGCTGGCAGAAGCGTTTTATTGCAAGGGGATCTTATTTTGAAAGACGAATTTTGTTCCTCTATCTATCTATGGAATTACGGACCCAGTCCGGGAACTTATGGATCCCACTTCGTATCTTTAGGTACTGAATGAACATGAAATGGGATTTTTACTTGTTTGTAGCCTCTGGTTGTGAAGTTTAATTTACTGTTTCAAATCACAATTTTCAATACATAATGAAGGGAGAAATATTCTTCAATATACATTGGAAATCAAGAGAATATTCAAAGCAAACTGAATTTGCTTGTACCACTTACTCGTTATCCATGTAACACTACTCAGAAAACTTGAAAATTTCCCCACCCTGGAGTGGGAATCGAACGCCGCATCTCCCAATTGCCGGTCAAGTATGCTAACCATTACACCACACAAGACATTGAAATTCCAAGCAACTGAGACATGGGAATCTGAAAGATTCCTATTTCTCAGTTGATTCCTATGTCTAGTGATTAATCTATGGTACGGGGGACCTCAGACCTACATCCATCCGTATGGAAATTGGATCAAAGCTCTACGAAGAAGCACGGATGCTTTGACTAGAGAAAATCTGAGGACTTTCAAATTCCTATGTCTCAGTTGCTTTGAATTTCGCTGTCTTGGGTGGTGTAATGGTTAGCATAATCGACCGGTAATCCGGAGATGTGGGGTTCGATTCCAATTCCAGGACGTTGAAATTTTCAAGTTTTCTGAGAAGTGTTACATGCATAACCATTAAGTGGTACAAGCAAATTCAGTTTGCTTTGAATATTCTGCACAAGTTCCAATCCCAAAATGTTCTGTCAATATGACTTACGACATTTCTACATTTTTAAAAAATTTGTCGATTTTTCTAATACATTAAGAAATATATTTCACAATGATATTTACTTTACAAAATATTTTAACTGCGAAATATTTAAGAAAAGTAATAAGAAGAGAAACAAATTTGTAAAACGCGTATGCTGAGAAACTATCGCTCCAGAAGAAAAACCCTTTAATTTCAGGACACATAATAGTTTGTTATACCTCGGCACCACGAAATAATAGGAAATAAATTATGCATGCATAAAATAAAACAACTAGAAATCCAAGTCCCATGGAATAATTTATATTCAGTATATTTACAGGCTAGATGAAAGGTGCTTTAACATTTTTAGCTGAAGCACCAACGCGGCTAACAAAAAATATTTGAAACAGATTATAAGCCATCGTTTTCTGAGATTTCCTAAATATATGAATGGAATCCATTACTCGCAAGCATTTAACTAAAATGTGTTCCGGTAAGGAAAAAAAGAGCAAAAAGAAAAAAAAAAGAACAGAAGTCATACTTATGCCAGCACAACTACACTGCTGGCCACCCAAAATGCAACACAAAGAAGGAAGCATCCGATTGGCCTGAAATTCGCAGCATGCGTCGCCCGCGAGAGGACATGCAAGCGATTAGTATTGCAGGCCATGAGCAAATCATGTGCGCCCGGCACGCCCACAAGAAGCACTATAAGAAGGGTGCAACGAAGTCGGGGTGTAAGTAGTGGGAGTGTGTTGTGTTGCCGGACCTGTGCGTGGGAAACTTTTAGTTGCCTCGTTGCAAAATACGGCAGTCATTACAGCACGTTTCGGAGTTTGACAGAGGATGAATAGTGGCTTATCGCGACAGAGCTTTATCGTACCGAGACATCGGCGCCCGTGTGGGACGACATCCAGCCAGAGTGAGGCGAGTATGGATTCGGTGAGTGCAGGAGGGACGGATGGACTGACAGGAGCGATTGCTACAGCCACGGCACACCACCGAACGAGGAGACCGCCATGTTTTGCGGCAGGCACTGATGGCTCGCACCGCCACATCACGAACGTTAGGGCAGGAAATCGGGTATGTTGTGCAACAACATGTGTCAGCACGTACCGCGCGGCGTCGTCTGCAGGAGCGGGGGCTTGTTGCACGGCGCCCAATGCTCCGATTACCGTTGACGTTACACCAACGGCGAGTGCGGTAGCAGTGGGCCTTTGAACGCCGCACCTGGACTACGGAATGGCACGGCATTGTCTTCTCCGACGAATCCCGCTTCTGCCTGCAACACCACGATGCTCGGATCCGGGTGTGGCGGCACCGCGGCGAGAGACTGTTTGACGCCTGCATTATGCATCGCCATACCGGTCAGTCGCCTGGCATTATGGTTTGGGGCGCAATTGGATATGACACCCGCACCCCTCTGGTACGCATCACCGGTACACTCAACAGCCACCGCTTGATATCCGACGTTTTGTAGCCTGAAGTCCTCCATTACCTGCAGGACCTGCCAGCGGCCACGTTTTAACAGGATAATGCGCGCCCGCACGTGGAACGCATCGTGCAACACTTCTTCACGCCCCACCAGCTGTCACTGCTGCCGTGGCCCGCCTATTCCACCGATATGTCGCTTATCGAACACGTCTGGTCGCTGATCGGCAACCGAGTGGCCCGGCAAGCACCACCCGCGGTTACGCCTGTTAAACTGTGGCAACGTGTGGAAGCAGCCTGGACCGACATACCACAAGCTCACATCCAAAGCTGCTTTCGTTCGATGATACGGCGTGTGGCGGCCGTTATTGCCAGCCATTGGGGCCTCACGAACTATTGATGTCTTCGTGTTCCGCAAGTCGCACGGGACTGTAAGCTCAATCGTTTCATCTTTGTGTCTGTTGTTATGTGTCCAGTAAATCTGGCTTTGTTGTCTCGTGTCCTTCTTGGTGTTGCATTTTGGTTGGCCAGCAGTGTACATTAAAACATCAGTGTTTACTGACTGCGAATACAGGACATTTTAAGTATCTTGGTGGTACCTACGCATTACTTGAAAATACCTCTGTTTTTTGGGAGGTATTTCAAGTAATGCAATCAAAGTAGGCATCATCGCTTTTTTAGTCGGTTTTTTTTTCGCATAATAGGTATTTATATTTGATAACTTTCCTACGCTTTCTTTTGAGATATTCACTACTGGCACATCTGCATATTTATTAAGGAAAGGGTAATGGAATCACTGAGAAACACGGCGCTGTTATAGTTATTGGGTGTTCATTAAATGCGTTTTCCACAGCTCTGTTCTTTAGTATTGCAAGTTCATACCAATACCGCTTTCAACTCTACAGAGTTCTGACTACGTCTCACTTCACATTATTTTCAGTCTTACATTTTATGATTTTAAATTGAGTATTATGGTACAGAATAGCATAAACACATCCAAAGTTCGGCCGTGTAGACATAATTTGTTTGAATGTCTGAGTAAATGAATTTCACATTTGACTAGTCTCAATATACAGTATGTTTCGCTGGTTTGAAAATCATTTGCTATGTGAATCAATACTGGTTCATTTTGGGCAACGTATAATTTTAAAACTATTTATTAAGTTATGTATCAGCCAAATATTTTAGAAGACGGAGATAATGCAGGTTAAGTTCTGATGTTCTTAAGCCTCAGGTGGTTTCATTTCAAAGAGAAATGTTGTAATCCTCAAGCATCCTCTGCCCACTGATTGTTACACTGAATGTTAATCCGGCTAAACTATTTCCACATGCATGAAAAGACGTTTAATAAATTACTGCAAATGATTGAACCAATTTTAACAGGACAGACACTTATGTGAATTTGTTTTCCGGTGAATGACAGATTGGACGTAACGCTGAGGTATCTCAACACTGCGACAAACTTTCAAGATTTAAGGTTTTTAAGTTATAATGCTACGAGCTGCAATAAGTTCTACAGTTTTTGGAACCTGCAAGTTTTTCACATACGTGCAGGAAGGGTATATGAAGTATGTACTTCCTTTGTCTGTTTTGGAGCGAATAGGTGGTTGAAACCTGAAAATGAATTTCTCTGTTGGATGTTGTTACGCTCTTGTATTCTTCGAAACTGGAGATTCAGAAACACAAACTCTACTACGGAAAAAACAATTTATTTCGAAAACGTCGTTGATATTTCAAAACGCGGAGTGTTAAAAAATGGAACAAAACTCTAAGCAATAAAACATACAAAGGCCGGTCCATAAAAGCTGAGAGTATTTTTTTTGGAGTTGGCAACATTGCGAAGGGGTAAATAACTACGCAGAGGACTAATTGAATTAAGGAAGTATCCATGGTAAAAGTTTAGTCATGTTAGACAATGGTTTTGTTATTGCGCCGTTGTTTAAGGTACGTCTACATTTTGCCATACAGCTATGGAGGTTTTTGATTTAGAGTTAAGAAGTGAAATGAGTCGTGCGATAACATTTTGCTATCGGGTGGGTATAACGGCTCCAGAAACCGTTGATTTCATGAAAAATGCGTACAAAGGTAAATGTTTGGGTGAGTCAACAATTTTTAAACGGCACCATGATTTTATAAAGGGGCGTTTGTCGGCAGAACTACCGTCTTGGCCTTGTCGAATTGATAGCGTTGTTACGCAGAATATTGTTAACACTGTTTGCACAATCCTGCAAGAAGATCGACGAATGAGATGTGACACATAGCGGCTTTAACTAATATTTCAAGAACGCCAGCATTCCGCATTCTACGCGGCAAATTGCTGCTCTACAGGGTGTTTTTCAGATGGGAACTTCATCACCTGAAGGGAGAACAATTGTTAGCCAGAGTTCAGGTATGTCGTGAATGGAGACAAATTTTTGTAAAGGATCCCAACTTTCTAAACACAGTATTAACTGCCGATGCAACATGGGTCCACTATTTTGACATTCTCACGAAACGCGCAAATATTGGACTATCTCGACCTTCGCATGAAGCGCGCAATGAGTGTCTAGAAAAACACAGGCTCGCCTTCTCCGAAAAACGTCCGTCAAACGAAATCATTTTGGATGCTGGTGGTAATTTTCTTAGATAGTAAAGGCATAGTCTACCAGCATCCCATTCTTCAACAAATTACAGTCAATACTGAGTATTACATTTCAGTCTTGAAGCGTATGCGACGACAGACATCGGTAAAGCGACCGGAACTAGTGGTCAAGTGGACCCTACACCATGATAATGCCCACCAATATATTGCTGCTTGCGTTCAACCTTTTTTTACGAAATGCGGTATTGAAATCAGACCTCAGGAGTTCTACAGTCATTACCTCGCGCCGTGCGATTTTTGGTTGTTTCCAACAATGAAGGAGGAGTTCCGTGGCTCAACATTCAACATGACGCTGACGTTATTCATGCTGCATAATGGTCGCTAAAGGAGCTTCCACAAAATGGCTTCGCCACATGCTTCGAAAATTGCACTGAACGGTTGGACCGTTTCATACTATCCGCCGGAATATACTTTGAGAAAGGATAACATATTGATACAAAATTTGGAGTCTAAATCAATTAATTATAAAAGGAGGATGGGCTCGATAAGCGTGACTAAATTTCGAAGTTGTTTTATTTAAGTATTCGACCGATTGCAAAATTAACTGAAGAAATTAATACGCTTAATTGCGGAGGTCTGGTAATGGACTTTAGCTGTTTGGAAACAAAGGAATTGTAGGGGTGTTAAATACCTACACAAACACAAAGGCGGAGGACACAACTTGGCGAGAGAGCGGCGTCTGGGCCTTAATGAATATGCCTGAAAGGAGACAATGAATGTCAGGGAGCTGTTAAGCGACGCTCAAATGGTGGATATCGTGGTTTGTTGGTCAGTAATGATTGCTGTCTAGGGCCGGCGATAAGCGCTCTGTGCAGATGAGAGAAATCTCGAAAGGATGACAAAAACAAAGCAGGTGCCTAGCAACAAAAAGAGGAATTTTGCTGGATGATGAGACGGGCAGAAGAGGAAAACAGGGAGTTGAACTCCTCGTCCCGCGGATGTAAGACGGAACTAGAGGGGCCTTTTATCCCACGGAAGGGAGCGTAATTCTCCGACTAGCCGAGATCAGCCTAGCGGGCTACATGGTAGACAGAAAGGGGGAATTACCACAGAACTGAATTTCTGGGTAAACTCGGTCTATGTAGCAGTCTATGTACCTAAGGCAGCTTCCATGGCCAGCACGGTCACCTGACCTCAATCCCATCAAGCACATCTGGGATGCCATCGACAGAGATGTTTGAGATTCTGACCCCCTCCATCAAATATTAGTGAACTGTGGGAGCTTGTTCAGGGGTCGTGAATCTGTATGGCTTCCCAACGCTTCCGGTGTCTTGTCGAGTCCATGCCGAGACGAATCGCCGCCGTCATCAGGGCAAAAGGTGGTGCTACACATTACTAGACAGGTATCTCGATTTCAATTGTTCTTCAGTGTATATGCGGCATGTTAATTTTATTCTTCTTTGATATTCTCTGGAAAAGACTAGTGATTTCTTTCGGGGTGTGGCTTCATGTATAAAATCCTGCACACCGCACTTCCGCTGTACAAAACGAGTCATTGTTTTACGTACAAAACTTGCCATTCTTTTTCATGACGTAGGTTTTTCAGTTGAGCAACGGTGTAAACCCTTCCGCTTCCTTTGTTCAAAAGTTTTGGCTCAACAAATTTAGATTACGCCGATCTACGCGGGAATAATAAATAAAAATAATAAACATATAAATAAATAATCAAATCTAATATTATTCGAGAGCAGCAGCATTACATTAGCGCCCGAATATGCTATCCGGAAGACGCGGATATGATTCTAGCTTTAGGTCGGCAAAATTTCCAAGTTTGGGGATATTAACTGACTTAACATCCATGTCATATTTACACCAATAAACTGATTCACATCTTCCAGATTTGTATTGCACAATGGTGTAATCCCGCATTTCATTCTTTGAAGTTACTGTATTCTTGTGAAAGCTGTGGAATGAGTTATTAGCGTTTTCTAGCCATTTCGAGAAACAATGGTAAGAATTTCTAAAAGTGTGAATTCACTCATTCAGTAATATATCCTGACATTTGTTGCTAACTTTACTTTCGGTGCTAGTTTTCTCCAAATACAGCTTCTGACTCAAGTGAATATATTTCCGTAACTTAAAAGTTATCGTGTAAATGCGCAATATATTTGTCAAAATAAACGAAAACTTTAGTTTTGAAGTATTTGTTTCAATACGTGTTTCCTAATGAATAATGCAAACCTTTCCATAAAGGATACCTTAATTTTTATGCCATGCAACACATCAAACACAGCGGTAGCCCTATCTGTGCAATTTAAACTGATGCAGCAGGATGTGGATATACGTATATAAATGGTATTCTCCATAGAATTCTAGTATAGATTGACACAAATGACCAAATAATCAGTATCAGTCTCCCACCCTGCCAGTTTCTCACATGTCGTGACGAGTAAAATTAGTTCGGAGGAGCAGGCATCTAAATCCCGGAAGAAGTACGAAATAAAATGTATGTGATACAAATGTTTAGATCTTCGGCACAATATGCTGAAAAAAAAACATAGTAACAAAAATGTCGAAAACTCGGTAACAAAAAGTCTAACGCTCGCATCCAGTACATTAACTGTATCTTAATTTGGTCATTCCAAACTAAAAAACGTTGAAGAACGTTTCTCTTCGAAGAGAATCCGTTATTTCTGCCTATATTCCAATGATGAATTTAGAGGCTGAAAGCAATAGCACATTAAAGATCTTACATTTTCAGTTGTATGGTGTTGAAGTCACTTATGAAAAACCTCTCACACACGTTATACACTGGCGGAAAGTGAAAAAAGAACACCAAGAAGGAGATGTCTGATACCAACGAAATTTACACAGCTCAATAACGGAATACAGAGGATAACGTGACCAAAACATTATGGCAAAATACAGCTGTATTTGCTGGTAAACTGAAAAATAACATTTCCATGTAACATGGTTAGTACGAGATTGAACCGCCATTAACTGCGTCACACTGTGCAATTCTGGCATGGAGTCTGTTGTACAGATGTTGGATGTAAGTTTGGGGTATTTAGTTCCAAGCATCCTCAACCTGGACGCGTAAATCGGGGATGGTCGTGGCTGGCCGTGGAAACCGGATAAGTCGTTGTCCCATAAAATCCCAAATATGCTCAATGGGGAACAAATTCGGTGAACGTGCAGGCCATGGAAGTTGTCTCACACCCTGAAGTGCATGTTGCGTTGCCCGTGCCGTGCGTGGGCGTGCGTTATCTTGCTGGAAAACACCACGATGGACCGACCTTACAAATGGCACAACAACTGGCTGAATGATGTTGTTGATGTAGAAGATGCTGTTTAACGTACCCGGTACAAACACTAGTTGTGTACGGGAGTGATAGCTGATCGCTTCTCACACCATGAGACGAGGTGTAGGACCTGTGTATCGCTGGCGGATGCAAGAAGGGTGGAGACGCTCTTCTGTGCGTCTGCGAACACGCATACGGCCATCGGAGGCTCCCAAGCAGAATCTGCTTTCATCGCTGAACACGACAGATCGCCATTGCGTTCCCCAGTGCAGACGTTGGCGACGCCACTGCAGCCGTTCCTGACGGTGAGCTGGAGTCAGAGGTACACATGCCAGTGGCACACGTGCACGTAGTCCTGCATCCAGTAGACGGCTCTTCCTATGCGTCGATCGGTCCGATCATCAATCCGTCTGTGACTCCCGGTTCCACGTCTTCTCGTGTGGGAATGTTCCTAGGAACATCTACGCCACCATCGTACCATCACCGATACTTCCCGTCCAATTCGCTCCGCAATTCCACGATACGACCACCCGGCCTCGCGGAGTCCGACTAGACGACCTCGCTCAAAGTCCGATAACTGCTGAAATCGTACACGTCTTCCATGTCCAGGCATTGCAGCTTTTTCAGGGTGTTCGCACGTGTCCGTACGCCGACGACTGATTATATTCACTTCGCTGTACTCCTTAAATACCACCGACGATAATTTGCATATTATGCCGTGCTGTGGCGCAAGCGCTCACCGGTTGGTCCCGAAATTAACAACACATCTACGTAAACTCAACCCCATTAACATATGTAAATTTCATGATCGTCCGCCTTTTCTTTCTTGGCGTTCTATTTTTACTTTCGGGCAGTGTATATACCAAATAAACACTTTTCGGAAAGCACATCTTTTTCTATATGAAAAAGTCAATTACCCACGTATATAGAATGCAGTATGTAGGAGAAGTATGAGCTAGTGAGGAAAGCAATTGAAAACAACCAAAGCCTTAAGATAGCAAAGGGACATCTCAGTAAGGGAAGAAAACAGATTATGGCTCTGAGAAAAGAAGATGGTTCTATAACAAGAAATAGAGGCGAAATTTTGACAAGAGTGAAAGATTTCTACTCCAAATTATATGAAAGGGATGATACATGTACTCCAGACATCATGAAAGGTACCAGAGTTCTTCCAGTCCTCCCAGCAGAAGTTGCTCATGCAATCAAGAACATGAAGCGGGGGAAAGCTCCAGGAGAAGATGGAATTACTATAGACATCATACAAGAAGCAAGTGGAGAAATTGAAACAGTACTCGCCCAAATTTTCACTCGATGCCTTAATGAAGGGAAGATTCCTGAGGATTGGAACAACGCTACAATGATCCTGCTACATAAAAAAGGTGACATTGAGAATCTCAGGAACAACAGACCTATCAGCCTCCTATCAGTGGTTTATAAAATCTTCACTAAAGTTCTTTCACACCGCTTGAAGGTAACACTGGACATGGCTCAACCGAGAGAACAAGCTGGATTCAGGAGTGGCTACAGCACAATAGATCATATCCACGTACTGAGAGAACTAATTGAAAGAGCGAGGGAATATGAACTTCCATTGTGCATGGCTTTTATCGATTATGAAAAAGCCTTTGATTCGGTGAAACCATCAGCAGTTACCACGGCTCTGAAATCCTGCGGTATTGAAGATGCATACATTAATATTATTAATAACATCTATGAAAATGCAAGTGCAAAGATTCGGCTGTTTGAAAATACAACACACATAAAAATTGGAAAGGGAGTGAGACAAGGTGACACCATATCTCCGAAGCTCTTTAATACCACATTGGAAAATGTCTTTCAATCACTGAACTGGGAAAACAAAGGGATAAAGATTAATGGAGATTATCTAACCCACCTTCGTTTTGCTGATGACGTAGTCATTTTTGCAACTACCCCATCAGAGCTGCAGAGTATGATCCAGGAACTTGCTGACAAGAGTAAAGAAGTGGGATTAAAAATGAACTTTCAGAAGACAAAAGTGATGTTCAATGCTTTTACAAGAAATGAAGATTTATCGATTGATGGAGAAAAACTGGAGATAACAGATACATATGTTTATCTTGGACAGCAGATATCAAGTGAGGGTCACATTGATGAAGAAATTAATCGGCGTACAAAACTTGCCTGGAGAGCTTTTGGAAGAAACAGCATAATTTTCAAGAGCAATATGCCATTATGTCTTAAAAGAAAAGTGTTTGATCAATGCATCCTTCCAGTGCTTACGTATGGTGCAGAGACGTGGACCTTAACTAAAAGAGACATACAAAGGCTGCAGACAACTCAAAGAAGCATGGAGAGGTGCATGCTTGGTATAACCAGGAGAGATAAGAAGAGGAACTCGTGGATCCGAAAAATGACGAGAGTGGAAGACATCATGATCAGAGTTAAATCCCTGAAATGGCAATGGGCTGGACATACTGCCAGAAGGACAGACCATAGATGGACAGCCGAAGTTTTAGATTGGATTCCAAGGGACAGGAAAAGACCCAGAAAAAGACCACATGGGAGATGGGTTAATGAAATTCGTAAATATGCGGGAGTGACATGGAGGAGACTGGCACAAGACAGACCGTTGTGGAGGAAACTTGGGGAGACCTTCGTCCAGCAGTGGATTGATAATGGTTGACAATGATGATGATGATGATGATGTAGGAGAAATTGGAAGTCGTATTCCCATTTACAACTGCTTCAGTTCACTGGAATGTAGGGAATCATGATAGCACGGTTAATTCCACGGAAACATCATTTTCTCATACCAGACGTAGGATTTGTGATGCAACAAATGGCAAATGATGCATCACAAATCCGCAGATTCGCGACCAGCGATGGAGGACAGTGTCCTACATGAGTCACTGTTCATAGTATCGTCGTTCTATGAACATCGGGAGCTGTGCTACACGATATTTGGTGACGATGTGCAGAAACAGCTGCGATTCCTATATGGACTGCAAAACTAGATCAGTGACCGAACATCAATTTCTGCGTCAAACTCGGCGAATCGGGAACGGAGGTGCATGAAATTTTCCGGCAGATTTATGCAATGCAGCAATGAGTAGTGTGAGGTGTTTTGAGTGGAACTCGTGCTTCAAGAGCGGCAGAACGGCACTGGAAGACGACGAGAGGTCCGGGCGACCATACACGAGCAAAACCCCCGAAAATGTAGAAAACATTAGGGAACTGGTGCATGAAAATCATCGGAGAACCATTCAAGACATTGCTATCATCGTCAGTGTGTCATACGAAGCAGTGCGAGAAATTCTGACGTCCGTTTTGAACAAAAACCGCATTTCTGCAAAGTTTGTTCCAAAGATTTCAAACCCTGAGCAGAAAACGCTCCGTTTTGAAATCTGTCAAGATCTTCATCAGCAGGTGGTATGTGAACCAACGTTCCTAGCGCCGGTCATCACTGGGGCCGAGACTTGGCTTTACGATTACGACACGGAGACCAAACAATAATCGTTGCAGTGGAAGAGGCTTGGATCTGCACGACCGAAGAAGGCCCGACAGGTCCGGAACGCCACCAAAAGCACGCTCATCGTGAACTTTGACATTCGTGGGGTTGTGCACAGTGAATTCGTCCCCCAGGACCAGACCGTCACCGCACTTTTTTACTGCGATGTTCTGCGAGGTTTTAGGTAAGACATTTGCCGCAAACGACCTAAAACGTGTCGCCAGGGCAACTTCCTGCTTCATCACGACATAGCAGCCACTCACAGAGCGTTAGCAACACGCCAGTTTTGCAGCCCCAAAACGTTAGCAGATGTGTATCGCTGCTCAAAGAGACTATTTTGAGGGAGATCATAGCCCGACCTAGGTAACGTAAGTACTTTGTTGTATATCGGCCTAGTCTTGGAACCTTTTGATAAGACCTCGTACGAACAGTGAATAGAATATAAGGCATTTAGAATTATTCAAGTTTCGCAGTAGGCACCTCCATCGAATATAAAAGTTCACATTTTTTCAGAATGTGTAATAACGTTGAGT
Source organism: Macrothele yani (assembly GCA_039090855.1). Lineage (NCBI taxonomy): Eukaryota > Metazoa > Arthropoda > Arachnida > Araneae > Macrothelidae > Macrothele > Macrothele yani. Next base: position 58,145,356 of record CM077021.1, read on the forward strand.
TGGTGCAAATCATATCAATATAACGAATCAGAATTACAGGAATCTCTGATAAAATAATATGAATTTAAAGAAGGTTCGCGATAAAGATTAAGCTAATAGAAACCTGTTAAACATTTTCGAACCACAAGAAGGAGATCATAATAACTGCTGAAGTAACATCTTCCACTTCTGTAGTTGCAACCGTGTACAAGATAAAAACGAGACAGAAGAAACTTTGTGCCGGTCTCATCAAATGAGTAATGAAATTATTATGCGAAAGAATAAGAAACTAGATGGGAAGGATATCTAATGTGCTAAATTATATGTCATATAGAACCATCTTTAACAATCCTTATTTTTCCTGATAATACTAATTACCTCTTCCTGTAAAACGGTTAATTTCTGTATATTTTCAAAAAAATAATTTATATATATTATTTTAAAACAACTTTTTTAATATCTCATAACTTGATATGCATATCTCGACGTCTTTGAATAGGTATTATTCTCGAAGAACAAAAATGGTTGTTAGTAAGTATATAGTCAGTCAATAAACAAAATTGGAACTAGGTACACATATATTCGACACAAAAGTAATGTCGTTAAATCGAACATCAAAGATAAAAGGACTTATTATCTTATCACATTAAAACCCGAACTATTTTTGTACTATTATTCACCATGTTAAGTTGGCTCTAATGGTATAAATCGGATGTTTTCATGCACACTAGTATTATTATATTTGTCAATAAGTGCAGTGAAATACAAAATGTACTATAATTTTTGACATTGTCTCTCTAATCTTTACCCTAAAACAACTGAGGGCATTTTCACTTCAGAGTAACTTTTACCCAAGTCTTTCAGAAATGTTGTCTAGCGTACATTGAACTACGGAAGTGTAGACTTTTCAAATGTTGATGATTTGTTCCTCTTGGTGTAAAATGTGCTATAACTTTTAGGAGACACAAAGTAATATTGCTCAAGTCAAGCTCTGATTAATAAACTTATATTGTTCAATAATATGATATATTACATGAATATGTATTTTTTAATCCGTTAATAGGCTTAAAATTATAAAATTACACATGTTTCACAAGTTTTCTCTGCCAACGGGCAGCTTCTTTAGGCTTCCGAATATAAACACTTAACAGAACAGATGATGAATAAATGCAAATATAGAAATTATAAATCACTTATGGCATAAGACACGTATTACTCCACGTGCTCATTAATTGTACAGTGAGCTGTTTATGCCTAACACCTTGTGACAGAAAGGTGAAATTTCAGGTAGTTATGTCTGTGTTACAAACCCACTGCATGATAGAATCTCGATTGATTCTCGGATGGCTGTTGACCTACGACTCTATAGAGCGCAAGTCTTCTTATATCCCTCCAGATCGGCTGGGCAACATTTAAAATTGACGTCTCGTGCTAACGCTGTAGTTAGTTAACAGTTTTTATATCCCGTTTGCCCTCTGTCCCTCTGAGGTGGAACGACCTCTTTGTCATTCCAATATACCACCTTGTAGATGTGTTCGGGCATATTAATGGAATGCCGTATACTCCAGCTTGGGTGGACAGTGGTTTCCTGTAACGATCAGCGGTGAAAATGGTCCTGATCATTCTCGGGGACCTTAGAACTACATCCAGTCTCAGCTTATGCAGATAATTCTTGAGTTGGTAAGAAAATCTCTGGATATATGATATGGATCCGACAAAATTCGCTTTCTCCGGAGGTGACTTTTCTGAGCGCCCCGTTCTTTTCAGCGATGTTTTATGTATTGTCCTTTCGATGCGCTCAATGTTCTAACCAGCTGCAGTGGAAGATTCTCTTAGGTTGCGGTTCTCTGCATCTAGATCCTCTTTATCCGAAGAAAGATCGTAAGCTATCTTCGTTCGGACTCTAAACAAGGCGTACGTGTGCGAGCTGGGCACTGCAGATGAAGGGAGAATTGGATTGTAAACGTAATATGGTTTGTAATACACTCGTGTTCAAAGATTTCCGGGTATTTTCCTTCGCACAAGGATGTCTAAAAACGGGAGGTTTCCATCCTCTTCATATTCATCAAAGAATTGTATCTCTTAGTGGGCGGATTTCATGCGATTTAAGAAAACATTTAGCGATACATTGCCGTTACTCCAAACAAAAAAAGATGTCGTCTGCGTATCTTAGGCATATCTTTCAAAATAGTCCTCCGGAATTTAAAATATTTACGTTTGAATTTATTCTTAATCTGTTCTGTTAAGTGTTTATGTGCAGAAGTCTGCAGAAGCTGCCCGTTGGCAGTGAAAGCTTGCGAAACCTTTGTAATTTTGTAATTTTACGTCTATTAACGGATCAAAAAATACATATTAATGTACTTTATCGTATTATTGTAACTACCGTATGACCCACAATCTAATTTTCTAGCTATTAATACGTTTTCCCGGCATTCGTCATAGGTTCATTCACCGAGTTTAAAGAATGCAGAATCAGGTTACAAGAGGAGCAATGTCATCTGTATTTTCTCCAGATTTGCAAAGACTGGTGTGTAATTTCCAAATTCCTTCAATTCAAGACCACTTGTTCCAGAAGAATAAAGGGCGTCTTCAACAGGAAACACTCAATCACCTTGTTCGATCCAGAAGAGTCAAAGTAATGTCGCTAGAGTCCAAGGTGTGGGCTCTATACAAACGACTGGCTGCAAAAGTCAATCCTTTAGAATTCGATATTCTTCTCCGACGTGTAAATATGATTGCCGATAGACAGTTCAGTTTGGTCCACGCAAGGCACCAGAACAAACCACAGCGCCTAAGTCCAATGCAGCGATCCAATCAGTCGCAGTTTGGCCAGAAGAGACAAAGTAATGTCGCTCTAGTTCAAACTGTGGGCTCTATGAAAACGACTGGCTACAAAAGTTACTCCCTTAGGATTCGATATTCTTCTCCGACGTGTAGATATATTTTTTTTATTGGAGGTTTAACGACCACCGTGAGCAACTCAATGGGCTATAAGCAGTCGCCCGTCCCTAATTTAGGGTCACTGGTTTCAGGGAAGGGAGAGAGAGCCAGTGCCGTAAGACAAACACAACGTCCTTGCCTGACCGGGATTCGAACCCGGACCCCTTACGGACGAATGATCATAGGCCAGCGCCTTAGACCACTGCGCCACCGGGGTGGCGACGTGTAGATATGATTGCCGATAGACAGTTCAGTTTGCACCAAGCAAGGCACCAGAACAAACCACAGCGCCTACGTCCAATGCAGCGATCCAATCAGTCGCAGTTTGGCGTGCCCATTGTTAATTTATCGTCCAGGACATTTTCCAAAGAAGAAATAAAAATCCTCAACAAACGTCCGACATTTGCGCTCCAGGATAAAATCCGACCTAAAGAAATAATACCAGCCGTAGAGAGCATTCTTCTAATCATCCCTCCACATGAGAGAGATGGAATTTGGATGAACTGCACCACCCAGCTCAGATGGATTCTACGAAATGATGGGCATAGCGCGTCGCCAGAAGCCCGAAAAACTCTGGATCGACTCAAAATGTTCCAGACTTCCACGTTCATCCTAACAGATCGGTCCGGAAAAATCGGTGTGATGGACATGCAGGACTACAATAATACGCTCAATGATTATATCAACCAATCCGAGTCAATCATGCAGTCAGTCGACACTCTAAACCGCTGGGTCCCAAGGGTGAAAGCAGTCGTCAAAATTCCAGCCCTGCCACAAGAGCTCAAGAGAGCGGCAAAACCACCCCCAGGAACCTATCTTCCTAGAATATTTACCCTAGTGAAACATCATAAGCAAGGAATGCCGAACCTTCCCAATGACTACAGGAGAAATTCGCCATCATCAAACCCGGAGAAAGCAATGTCTAAATATTTGCAGATATTTGTACCACCTTCGGATAGAGTCCTGTCCTCATCCAAAGATTACATCGCAAGAATCAAGGACGTTCGCCTAGGAAAAGATTGCATTATGGGAACTTTCGATGTCACAGCGATGTACCCGTCTATCCCAGTGCAGGAAGCATCCGATAGCCTTAAAACATCATTGAAATTTTCAATCTTTTCGACTGCGATACCGTCCTAGCCGTCATAAAAACTCTGATAGTTTTAACTGATTCGATTTTTTTTCACTTTTCGTTCAAAGGTGTTCCATCAAATACAAGGAGCACCAATGGGGTCCTCCTTATCAAACGTTCTTGCAGAAGCCATTTTGCGACCTATGGAAGATTCCATCTTAAAATCCGGAGGAGTAGTTCTAAAGATATAGCTAAGATACGCAGACGACATCTTCTTTTGTTTGGAGTCACGGCAATGTATTCCTAAATGTTTAATTGCATCGCATGAACTCCGCCCACCACGAGATAAGATTTTACTGCTGAATAGGAAGAGGATGGATGCCTGCCGTTTTTATACATCGTAGGGCGAAGGAAGCCATCCGGAAATCTTATAACATAGGTGTATTACAAACCATGTTATGTTTTCAGTCCGATTCTTCCTTCATCTGCAGTGCCTATCTCGCACAAGTACACCTTGTTTAGAGCCCGAGCGAAGAGAGCTTACGATCTCTCTTCGAATAAAGAGGATCTACATGCAGAATTCCGCAACCTAAGAGAGTTTGCCACTGCAGCTGGTTACAACATTGAACGCTCCGAAAGGATAATACAAAAAGCATCTCTGAAAGAAACGGGCCGCGCAAAAAATTTCTTCCGGAGAGAACCAGTTTTGTCCCATCCATATTATATATCCCAGGATTTTCTTATGAACTCAAGAATACTCTACGTAAGCTAAGGCTGGATGTAAGTCTAATGTCCCCGAAGATAATCGGGAGCATTCTCACCGCTGATCGTAACAGACAATCACTATCCACCCAAGCCGGAGTATACGGCATCCCATTCATATACCCGGACGCCTCCACAAGATGGTATATCGGAATGACAAATAAGTCTTTCCACCTCAGAGAGGCAGACCACAAAACTGATATATAAAAACATAAAACTAACTACCGCGTTAGCACGAGATGTGAATTTTAAGGATGCTCAACAGATCTGGAAGGATGTAAGAAGACTTACTCTCTATAGTGGCCCTTGGTCAACAGCCATCAGGAATCAATTGAAATTCTACTGAGGCAGTTACGTTTCTAACACAGACACGACTAATGAAATTTCTTCTATCTAGCACAAGGTGTTAGGCATTAAGAGCACCTGCTCGCTGGATGATAATCAATGAGTGCTAGACGTAATACGAGTCTCATACCATAAGTGATTCGAAATGTTTACATTTGCATTTATTCTTCATCTGTTGCGTTAAGTGTTTATATTCAGAAGCCTGAAGAAGCTGCCCGTTGGCAGTGAAAGCTTGTGAAACTTGTGTAATTTTTTAATTTAACGCCTATTAACCGATTAAAAATGCAATAAATCGGATATCAACGTTTGTTAATATTTTTCATTGTTTTGATTTGTTTTAAAGTGGAAATATTGGGAAACCTTCAGAATAATCTGGCTTACCTTTTGTGGAACGCGTTGCGGCATCCTCGTTTTCAATAGCGATCAGGCCTTGGTGCTTCCCATTTCTGTAGACCCGAATAGGTTTCTGATATTCCATTAGTTATATCCTCAGTTGTCCTCTCAGCCGCGCAGGTGCTGGAGGAGCAGCTAGAAATAACATCCAAGGATAGTAGTGTGATTGTCTTTCGTTAAGCATATTGTTTTGTTATTGTGATCAGGCTTCGGTGCTTCCCATTTCTGTAGATCCCAATATATTTCTAAAGTTCTATCAGTTATATCCACAGTTGTACTCTCAGCGGGTGTTGGAGACACAGCTACAGATAATAACGCCTAAGGTTAGTAATGTGATTGTCTTTCCTTAAGGCTACTGTTTTGTTACTTTTCCTGGTTAACAATGTGCGATACCGAATTTGGCAAGCATCTGTGTCGTACGATTGTTATTGACATCTTAGATCTTAGATATACGCCACTCATTTCATCAGCCTGTGGCGTATTTGTTAAGAAGAAGAAACATGCAATATAACATTGTCAAAAGCCTTTGACGTATATTGGCGTACAGTCAATTAATTTTCTTTGTCGAATAAAGGCAGGCTCTGAACTTTACGCGCACCTTTTATTTCTAAAGCATTAAGGATCCCGATTCATTCAGTTCTATGTATTTAGAAACGTGGACGTCTTAGTACTGCCGTGGTGGCATTGTATTCAAGCTCTTAAAATCAAATGTTAGCAATTCATAAAATTCGATCGCTTTTCTTTCCCTTTGAAGCCTAACTGTTAAATCATCGGTCGTATCTAAATTGCTTTTCTTATCGGTTCCAAATTGACGCCAATCATCTCCAGGAAATGAATCATCGGAAACATATCTTACATCCCGTTTTATGTTCATTTAGAAAAATAATAAGTTTTCTGAGAGATTTGCGGGTAATGGCAGGAAAAGGTTATTGAAAATGAGAAATACAAATATCGGCCAGCTAATGCAGGTATAAAAAAGCCAGTTGTGCGGTTTTTAAATAAAAGTACGGCAATTGGAAACTAAATCTTACAGTGTTTTATTGCAATGCAAAATTCTTTAATTTACGATCCCGATTCTGTGTGTACATACAACATAATGCAACAGTTTTTGATCATATTACAACAAATGGAATGATTTGGGTCGGAGCATTTGAATGGTAATTGACGGATTACAAAAAGGATTCAAAAGTTATCAATATCCAACCTTACATTATTTCTACAGCATTACCGCAGAATTGTGTAACTTAAAACATTTGCACTTTAAGCAACCTATTCAAAGGTTAGACATAGAAGCATTAATCGCTTGAGCATTCTGCAAACATAACTCCTAAAATGTTCGTAAAAAATTGAGTTTACCGATAATAAACTGACAGCTGCATTAACTAACTTGTGGCTCTACGGAATACTTGTTTCAGTATGTAATAAAATACATTTGAAGAGCAATCCTTGTCAAGGATTCTCTAAAAAGCATGCCACCTGCGACATGCCTTTTAAGAAGAATAAAAATTTCATATTACGAAATACCTGATTGTTGATATTCGTGAATGATTTTGCTAAACAGGAAATGTTCAGTATTAATCTCAAGAAAATTATTCACAGTCACTGAGTAACTGAGAGCTTTGAAAAAATACATTAAACAAAAAGCAACATTTTTCTGCTTAACCGGATGTACGAAATGTGATCATGCAGTATCAGACTAGTTACATAAGTTTGGTATCGCGCATCACATCAGGAAGCGGTTTGGGACAAGTTGACTTTAAAACCTACTGCGCATGTGCCCTGAGACAGTCTCGCCTGCTCATCTGGTTGTTTTTACAATAGTGCTATGTTCTTATGTGTGTGAAGCGTAACGTCCTATTTATCACGTTGTTAAGAATTATCAACGTCTTTGCACCGGAGTTTGTCAAAATCATGGCGAAACTTGCAAAGACACAAACCAAAATTTAAAGAAAGTCTATGGAGAGAATTGTATGATCGTGCACAAGTTTAGGAGTTGGTCGTGAAAGTGTTGACAGTGATGAACATTTTGGAAGACATGGTGCCAGAAAATGTGAAAACGACTCCGAACTTGTTCACGAAATTCGCAGAATCGCTATTCATAATTTATCTGAAGAAATCCTTAGTTTCGATTCATTTCCGTCATTTCGTGCTGCAGACTTGGGGATGAGAGGCGTCTCAGCCAAATTTGAGTCAACATTACTCTCACTTGAGCAAAAATATGCCCATTTTTCAACTGCTAGTGATCAGTGTGAGAGCATCGAAAACGACGAAAATTATCATAAATATTGATCAATCGTCTGTTTATGGGTATGTCCCCGAAGCTAAGACCAAGTATTCACATTGGAAGAAAATTCTCCCAGACCGAAAAAAGGGGGACTCAGAAGCAGGATCATCAAGACGAAACTGATTGTTTTCTTTAATCATGAGGGAATTGTACATCATGAATACGCTCCATCCGACCAGACCAACAACAAATATTTGTACGGTTAAGTTTTAAGGCGCTTGAAGGATACAGGTCGTCTCAGAATGCCAGCACTACATGCAAGTAGATCCTCCACCATAAGGACGCCTATGCCCATGCATCGTAGCTTCTACAACAATTTCATGCTAAGCACTGAATTGCGTAGGTCCGACATCCATTCTATATGCCAGATATCTCTCCCTCCTAGTTTTTTCTTTTTTTAAAATATCAAATACCACTTGAACGGAAAAAGATTTCAAGATATTGAGGAGACAATATAATGCGATGAAGCAGCCGATCCCTGTTTCAGAAGTTAACTCCAAAAGATGCTTATAGTCCTGGAAATTGATCTCATCTAAGTGCGTGGCTTCTGGAAGGAACAAGGTAGAAGGCGAGTAAGAATCATATGAGGAAATTTGGTACTTTTTTTAATAAATCCAGTCTGGACATCTTTTGATCTCACCTCACAGTGTAGGACAAAAGAGGAATTCTTCTTCAGTAATTGTACTTCTAGTTTTTTTATCCTGATTTATACCTTGGTAAGAAACTCACTAATATTTCAAGCAGTAATATAACTAAATATTTTTCGTAAATTTGTTTTTATTTCCCAAAATACCAGAACATGTTGCTCTAAATTAATGTTAATAGTTGTTTAACGGCGAAACTGCCCTGAATTGCCTAAAAGGCAAAACCATATATATTTTTTCAATGTTAGCGTTTTTCTGTTGGTTCTCTTTCCTCAGTCTGAATTCTAAAAGTCGCCTGTGTCCTACAATACATTCAAATGTATTGTAGGACAGAGAAAAGTAACGGCGCTGATAATAGAACAAAATTTTGTCAATTATCACTTTCAGCTTTATGCCGCCACTACAATTCTGTTAATGGTGATTCTAAATTGTGATTCAACTTCCTTTTTGCGGATTCTCCAAATCCCAGCTTTACGTTTATCAATACTTGTGATTCACAGTGAAATGTTCCTGATATAGTCAATAGATCTGAATAAAATAGTGCATTTGTTAGATGCCAGAAGGAATGGGTACTCAAAGCAGGAAAGGTATTGATTTCATTTTGTGGTCTTTCATAAATATAAAATGATTTCAAAAAGTTACTATTTTTATTTTTGAAGAAGAATAACATCTAGACGTAATTAGTTTTATGACAATTAATAAAAAGTTAATAATAAAAATGATAATATTTCTGCCTTTGATTTTCATTTTATTTGAAATGTATGCAAGTACATTTAATATGATGACCTTAAATTTGAATTTGATCAAGTCCAAAAAATAAATGATTGTTCTATTTTGGTATAAGCTTGAATTTAACCCCCAGTCGGCTTATGAAATATGATTCAAAAGTTTTGAAACGCCAAAGTGATTCACAGCAGATGCATCAAAATTGACGACTATTTCATGAGTGACGGCGATAAATTCCGTCAGCGCAAAAAAGCGGTCCTTCACACTGAATCTGTGACCCGTTTCTACGGTCTGCGGTATCACACGACCATGAATTGGTGAATCGGTAACTTGCTTGAAGATAAATCACATGTTGTTTTTAAGGGAAAACATGTCCAAACATATTGTAACATTCAAACAATGCAGAATTCCGTTAATTAGAATTTAACGTATCACCTTATATCCATGTCAGCAAAGTAATTCCAAGCTCAAAAGATGCGTTTAAGGTCCTGCTTCCTAAAATAAGTAAAATACTTAAAATAATTATTACGATACAAATATTATAACATTGTTATATCCAGTTCTGAAATACTTTTATGTCAAATTATATGTTTAAATTACAATACATGATCTACTTAAAATATTCGTAATTACTGTAGCCTTTTGTTATACACTATCTACCAACAAGTAATTGAACACCTGTGATAACAAAGGAAATCGAAGTTTATTCACCTTCAATAGTTGGTGGAGCCTCCACGAGCGGCGATTACAGCTGCGACACTCAGGGGCATACTCTCAACCAGGCGTTCTACGACGGCTAGCGGTATTTTCTTCCACTCGGCTTGGAGAAGACAGGTCTGTTCCTTTACCGATTTCGGACGGTGGGGGCACCCCTTAAGTCGACGCTCCAACTCGTCCCAGAGGTGCTCGATAGGGTTAAGTTCCGGGCTCTGCGCAGGCCAGTCCATTCGATTAACCCCATTGTCACCATACCAAGCCGTGGTGGACCTCGCAACATGACAGGTGGCATTTTCATCCTGAAAGTAACATGGGTCCACTCCGTAAAACTTCCACAACGTAGGAAGCACATGGTCATCCAAAATGGTGCAGTAGGTCTCGACGTTGAGTCTGCCAGGAATTGCGACCAAGTGTCCCGTGCCACACCAGGAGAGACACCCCCACAGCATAATTCCACTGCCGCCGAATTTCACAGTTGGCACAATACATTCAGGTAGGAGGCGTTCTCCAGGCAGACGCGAAACCCAGACCCTGCCATTCGAACGATAGAGGGTGAACCTTGATTCGTCGCTGTTTCCACTGTTCAACGGTCCAATTGTCCTGTCACCTGTAACGATTTTGTCTCGACAGAAAAACAGTGAACCTTGATTCGTCGCCGTTTCCACTGTTCCGGGCAATTGTCCTGTCACCTGTAACGATTTTGTCTCGACAGAAAAACAGTTTAACTCTCGATGTTAAAAGCTCCCATGTTTACTCTCTTGAAGACTGATGGCGCTGACATCGATCTGATGTTAGCAGCTTCTCCCGGTCCTTAGTGTGATCCCAAACAGATTTTAATTACCCCCTGTTTCTCACGTTAGTCGGGAAAAAATTTGCATTGCTACTTCAAATTCCTTTTCTCAAGTGATATGTGAATGATTAGTTCTTTTTTCATGACAGCGCTGTGTTTTTTCTTTGAACACCTAAATACCTTTTTTCACTGTACATCCAATTATTCCCAAACCATTTACTTACTTCATATACAAATTCATAAATACTTTCATCTGGTGTCCGCCTCACAAGTAATTAACGAAGTTGCTCTGAAGACTGTGCATCAATATCTTTCAAATGAACGTTGCAGAGAGACATAAATCAGGCTAAACTATTGTAAACTACTGCCTCCACTTTAAAACTAGGAATTTCAATTAAGTTGAATTATGTGAACTACAAGCAAAGCAAACTTGAAGATTCATGAATGTGCTACATTATGGTATTTTGACCTACCTTTTAGCCAAAGCAAAGCCTCTTCTCCCCAACTTTTTCAGGCAAGTCTGATTTCGCATAATATCATCATCTCTAAATAATATTTAATAATTTCACTTTTTTTAAAATTTAACAGTGTACATAGTTTTTATTCTTATATTACACTCAGATTCGTTCGGTATGTTCTTTGCATTGGGCACGGTTTATAGGTTTACGAGAACATATACACAAAAGGCATACAAGTTAATATAAAAAACAAAAATTATCAATGCTTTCACTAAAATATCGAAAAAAAAATTCTAGTTTATTTATAAAATTGTCAATTTAGAATTATGTAGGCATTTGCAGTTAATTTACATTCAGTTTTTCACTGAGCTTATTTAACAACAAAGTTGCGATTTTTCTTGCTGAAATTCACTAATATGTGATATTTGAAAGCTGAATAATTGTTGAGATAACTGAAATGTCAAGAAATTCCAAAAAAATGTTCATCATAGAGCGGGACACACTATTTCAGAGATTAAATTATCCACAACCTTATTAAACCCGGAATTTTCTATTCCATATAATTGACGGTTCATCAGCATAGTTGGTTTTCCCGAAGTGATATTTCATCACCGGTCTATTGATATTTCTTAGTTCAGCTGTTTTCACGGATCCCTCGTGTGTCATGCGTTCCACGAAGCAGCACCCCCAGATGAATTTTTACTGGCCCATAATTTTGTTTGCGAGATTGTTTTGGCATTTGTATGGTAAAATGCATTTTGATGATTTTTAAAATCTCTTTAACCTCAAGTTAATTCGTTGCACCGGTTAAGCTTTAAGTGACTTCGTTAAAAGTTACTCTGAAAGGATGCTCTCATAGTGAGTTTATGGTAAAGTGTAGGGGGAAAATATCAACAGCTACGGTACATTTATATTTCGCAGCACACATGATGAAATATAATAATATTCGCGCACCATGAGAAAATCCAATGTTCTCATATTAAAGCATATAAAGCACAGCTAATGCAACTTTAAATGTACTTCTAGTTAAAACGTGATTAAAGATTCGTTTATAATTTTTTTATGGTTTAACGGCAGTAGATTTATATGTGTTACTTATCCCACTTCTTTATTCACTCACACATATAATTACGCACTTGTGTCACAAATTATAGCATAATCAACAAAAAGTGTTAAATTACAAAAAGGACAAAGCACAACGATGTAGTGTGTTTACGATGAATAAGGATTTTAGTCAGAAACTAAATACGCAGCACAAAACACATAAATATCTGATAAACCAGGAAAACGTACCAATTGTCCAAAATGGTGCAAACAGCAAGGATTTCCTGTAGGTGTTTCTGGTTTGTAGAACAGTTTAGTAAGGCATGTGGTAACCTCTTAAAGAGATACACGTGTCACACAAGGGAAACAAGAAGACTATATTACACCAAATCTCACTCATGAGAAAGAGAAGAACGGAGTTCATCAAGACCCCTGGCTGGAGGTTGACGACCTGCAAAGTGTTTACCCCATCAGATCCAACACTTCCTCTATTGGGATAGGGTCTGAAGAATGCTTTTACCGTGGCATACATTTGACGTCTTTAGACCAACATCACCCCATAAAACTTCACGTAGGGATCAAGGATTTATTCGTTGTATCTCAGACCAGTTAACATTCTATAATAATAGACATAGAGCTGTTTGTGATCGTTTGACATAATGTCATCCCAGACAAGTGTGCCACCACATCTGTCATGGTGAATTCCTCGGATGTGTGTGGGAAGAATTAAAAGATCCAGGTTCTTTCCAGATGATAACACGACAGCTATCCCTTTCAAGAGTGAACCTAGATTCCGTGAATAAGAGGAGATTGGTCCATTGAATTTCGTCCAAGGACCGACTTTGACTGCACCAGGTTTTTGTGGATTTTAATTCTGGCGCAGTGAGCGGGATGCAACGCGTCTTTCACTGTCGTTTGTTATTAAATTATTGCCACGCGTGGTCCTTATTCGTTGAGCTATCTGTACATTCCTTGCCTTGAAAATGTTGGTCCATAAAACAGAGACAACCCTAAGGCGAACGTGCTAACTTACATAGACTTATTTCGTTTCACTGTTTGTGCCACATATCTATCATCGCCAGCAGTATTAATCGCTGGACGACTTGCCACAGTTTGATGATTAACATCTCCGGTGTGATGTTACCTTCTCCAAAGTCTGGATGCAATGGACTGACTCAGGACAGTGTCTCTTGCAACATTGTGTGCGTCTTGTCCAGTTCCAAAATCCGATCAGCTGTAAGCATGTCGACTTGTTTTTTCTGACATAGTGATTCGATGAAAAAACAATTTACTACTCTCAGGACAGGATGACGATAAGAAATGCCCCTTTTGCATTTTTGCAGCTCTTTGTAAACTCCACAAATGTAAATCTTTAAGTTTTAATCATTCGACATATAACGCTGAGTCATTATTTCTACATTTGCATGTTCCCACGTCTCTGTACTTTATTACGCATCTTCCCCCTTTCGTTTGTTATAAAATGTCCTTTTTTCTTTTTAACTATGCTTTAAATTTTGGACATCAGTGTATATGATTTTACGGATATGATGGGGATGCGACCTAATTTTTCAAAATAAAACATGTTAATGATTCCCAATTTTCCTTTTATCTTAAGTCTGAAATGTCACGAGCTGTCAACCAGTAATATTACTCTGTAACCATTCCCATTCTTTAGTGTTGAAGCCTATTTAAAAGCGTCAAAATAAATGTTGCAATTACCACATATCCCAAACGAATTTTGCTTAAATTTTATAAGAAATTGATTTTACAAAGAAAAAACCTATAGCTAAACGTTTACATTTTATTATCGTAGATATCATTAAAGAAAATCAGCATTGTTCGAGTTGATTTCCATTGGACACATACACGTTCGTGTCACATTATTGTGATCACCAGCTAATATCCAGAGTAACTGTCGTGTGCTGTGCGTACAGAAGATTGACCTGCTGGGAGTGACTCAATAAAGTGCTGCAAGGCGTTCACAGTATGTGGAGCCATGCTGACTGCAGTGCTTCTGACAGCTGCTGAATGGTGCGTGGTGGAGGATCCATAGAACGCACAACACGATCAAGGTGGTTTCACACATGTTTCCATTGGATTTAAGTAAGGGGAAATTGGGGGAACATGGAAGTACTATGAAGTCTTCATCCTGCTCTTTCAACCAATCTCGGAAATTTCTAGCTGTGTGACACGTCCAATTGTCGTGTTGAAAGATCCCATCCGTCCCGGGGAAGACAATCAACATGTATGGGTGTACATGGTCTGCAAGGATGTATTCATAACGAATACGATCCATAGTGCCTTCCACAAGTATGAGGACCTAGCGAATGCAACGTACTCTGCTAACAATGGTTGTTGATAGTTTGTTCTTCGATGTTTCTTGAGTTATACGCCAACGTCCATCCGTTCGATGAAGCTAAAAGCATGACTCATTGGAGAAGGCAATCAATTGCCAATCAGCGGAAATCGATACTGCTGTCCAACTGCAAGCCTTTTCTGCCGATGCACATTTGTTAGCATAGGTGCAGTGACCATCCATCTGCATCGGAGCCCCCATACGCAGCATGTTTCGCTGAACTGTCACAGTAGACTTCTGGTTCATTCGGCCAGTGAGTTTCTCAACTGTTGTGAGAGGTGAACGTCGGCTTCGAAGGCCCTCACGCACCTTCGAAGCAGAAGTTAACCTTTCACATCAATAACACGTGGTGCACCACAGTTTCCACTTCGCTTTTTCGCATTGGTCTATTTCTCCAACGACGATACACTTTAACCACAGCAGCATGTGAACAGTTCGCACATTGCTCTACTTAAGAAATACTGCCAACCTAGGCCCGAAAGTTGATAATCATGCCTTTTTTCCACATCTGATATCTTGCTATTTTTAGCCATGGTAGCAACGAGTGATATGTTTTCAGAATGCGTACAGCACACAGTATGTACATTCTGAGCCAGCTCACGACTCGTGCCTCAATTCATTGGCTACGCGCTGTTGACGTCAAAGTAGGAAGTAGTCACAATAATGTGACACGAATGTGTATATATCTGCAAAGTTCTATTTTTACAACTGTTTCGATTTCAATCAAAGTAATTGGGAATTTTGTTGTGTTTCCCACAATGGTAGACAGGTGGCTTTCTGACGTTGAAATTATTTTGAACACTGTGCTCTTTCCTCTTCATGAATTACCGTTTCTAAGGGAAATTAACTTATAACATTACGTTGAAATTTCTTGGATTGCAAACGACCGGTTCTGTCCAAAATATAATCAAGGTAGAATTCATTAGTCATGCAGACAGAATTTATCTGTAGTTTAAATATTCAATATTTTGATTGTTATTATACCATCACCAACTCGCTTAACTGAAAAATATCTAATTAAAAAGTTTAACGACAAAATGCTGGTGTTCCATGTATTTAAAATTTTGCAGGTTGATTAAAAACATTGCCTAAATAGCAAATAAAACGACGTACCTAAATAGCAACATTGCCTAAATAGCAAATAAATCGACATACCTAAATTGCAACATTGCCTAATTAGCAAATAAATCCGGAGAGGTTTAATATTTTTCGGATTTTGCTGGCATATTTATGTTATTTCTGCGATAGCCATATATGTTTCTAATGAATGAAATTGTGAAACTATACATGCCCAACTGTAGTAAATTAAATCCTTGGTTTATAGATTACACATTTCGTAACTTACGCTACTCATGAACTCTGCCTTGCGGCAACTTATATTGCAATTTTTTTCGCGTCATCATCATCATCATCATTGTCAACCATTATCAATCCACTGCTGGACGAAGGTCTCCCCAAGTTTCCTCCACAACGGTCTATCTTGTGCCAGTCTCCTCCATGTCACCCCTGCATACTTTCGAATTTCATCCACCCATCTCCCATGTGGTCTTCTTCTGGGTCTTTTCCTGTCCCTTGGAATCCAATCTAAAATTTCGGCTGTCCATCGATGATCTGTCCTTCTGGCAGTATGTCCAGCCCATTGCCATTTCAGGGATTTAACTCTGATCATGATGTCTTCCACTCTTGTCATTTTTCGGATCCACGAGTTCCTCTTCTTATCTCTCCTATTTACACCAAGTATGCACCTCTCCATGCTTTATTGAGTTGTCTGCAGCCTTTGTATGTCTCTTTTAGTTAAGGTCCACGTCTCTGCACCATACGTAAGCACTGGAAGGATGCATTGATCAAACACTTTTCTTTTAAGACATAATGGCATATTGCTCTTGAAAATTATGCTGTTTCTTCCAAAAGCTCTCCAGGCAAGTTTTGTACGCCGATTAATTTCTTCATCAATGTGATCCTCACTTGATATCTGCTGTCCAAGATAAACGTACGTATCTGTTATCTCCAGCTTTTCTCCATCAATCGATAAATCTTCATTTCTTGTAAAAGCATTGAACATCACTTTTGTCTTCTGAAAGTTCATTTTTAATCCCACTTCTTTACTCTTGTCAGCAAGTTCCTGGATCATACTCTGCAGCTCTGATGGGCTAGTTGCAAAAATGACTACGTCATCAGCAAAACGAAGGTGGGTTAGATAATCTCCATTAATCTTTATCCCCTTGTTTTCCCAGCTCAGTGACTGAAAAACACCCTCCAATGTGGCATTAAACAGCTTCGGAGATATGGTGTCACCTTGTCTCACTCCCTTTCCAATTTTTTTGTTTGTTGTATTTTCAAACAGCCTAATCTTTGCACTTGCATTTTCATAGATGTTATTAATAATATTAATGTATGCATCTTTAATACCGCAGGTTTTCAGAGCCATTGTAACTGCTGATGGTTTCACCGAATCAAAGGCTTTTTCATAATCGATAAAAGCCATGCACAATGGAAGTTCATATTCCCTCGCTCTTTCAATTAGTTCTCTCAGCACATGGATATGATCTATTGTGCTGTAGCCACTCCTGAATCCAGCTTGTTCTCTCGGTTGAGCCATGTCCAGTGTTACCTTCAAGCGGTGTGAAAGAACTTTAGTGAAGATTTTATAAACTACTGATAGGAGGCTGATAGGTCTGTAGTTTCCGAGATCCTCAATGTCACCTTTCTTATGTAGCAGGATCATTGTAGCGGTGTTCCAATCCTCAGGAATCTTTCCTTCATTAAGGCATCGAGTGAAAATTTGGGCGAGTACTGTTTTGATTTCTCCACTTGCTTCTTGTATGATGTCTACAGTAAATCCATCTTCTCCTGGAGCTTTTCCATGCTTCATGTTCTTGATTGCATGTGCAACTTCTGCTGGAAGGACTGGAGGAACTCTGGTACTGGTATCTTTCATGATGTCTGGAGTGCATGTATCATCCCTTTCATATAATTTGGAGTAGAAATCTTTCACTCTTGTCAAACTTTTGCCTCTATTTCTTGTTACAGAACCATCTTCTTTTCTCAGTGCCATAATCTGTTTTCTTCCCTTACTGAGATGTCCCTTTGCTATCTTTAGGCTTTGGTTGTTGGCTTTGGTTGTTTTTTTTTCGCGTACATGCTGTTTAATTCAAGACGCCACTGCACTGAGGTTCACGAGGAATTGCTCAAACCAGTACATATAAATTCCCTGCTGTGCAGTTACTTATCGATCCGCCTCTCCTTTACTGCAAATCTGTTATCCAATTTTTCCTTGAATCGGATCGATTGCGACGCATCATAATTCATGATGATTCGTTTCATCACGTATGAACCATTATGCAGGAGTTTTCCCAAATTGTAAAGCAGTGAAATCGTGTAATTTCCTTGTTGGTACTTTTTTTCAGAGCAACTAGTAAAAAAAATAATCAGCGAACTAAGGGAACATTATAAACAGAAACTGTTGATAGAAGTTTATCCCCTATTAGAGAAATTAAAAGAAACATAATTACATTTAAATGGAATCTAAGAAAAATGGTGGAAATATGTCCATCACACGCTTAACAAGATTCACCATTTTTACTTACCTAGGTACAAATCCTTTCTGCAGAACATTTTTCTCTGGTCTACTATTCATTGTTAATTCTTTTGTTTGGGATTTTCTAAGGTGTGCATACCTTACAAAGTAGGCAGTCTCTTATGCTTTATAACCACACATTGTCTTATATGTTTTATAACCCGACATTGTCTTAATGCAGGTAACAATTGCTATGTAGATAATAAATTTGTAAGCTATTATGGCATCAAATCCACAATTAGGATAAACAGCAGAGTTCCTGCGATTAATTCTTGTGAACGGTGTCCTAGCCACAACCATTTAATCGAAGCTTGAATATTTCTTCCAAACAAACTTTTCTCCTCTTCTTTACGTGCTGCAAAAACCTAAGCAGGCGTTAATGGCACACACCGTACTGGTCGTCGTGCAAATTGACCACCTTTCTGCAGCCTCCTGGCCACGGTAAAACGCGATAACTGAAGTCCAGTTGTATGTTTCATGTGCCTTGCAATTTCTCCCGCTGTCTGCCGTCTGTCTCTTCTCGCCTGTAGGACAATATACCGGTCGTCCGCCGCCGTGGTTGCTCGTGGACGACCACTGCTAAATTCTGGGACAGCTGTTCCTGTCGTTTGAAATGCTCGCTAAGCTCGTGAAACGATGCTGTGAGCAATCCCGAACTCCTCGACTACACTAGTCACACTTCGACCTTCTTCCAACTTCCCAGTGACACGACCTCGGGTTGTAACGTATACTCTATATTCACTTTCCTTTTGATTTTACTATCTCTGGTTATTTTATTTTACTATGTAAATTATCTTCCTACTGAACGGAATATTATTTCACCCCGCTGAATGAGATCTGGCAATGAGTGTAAGTCATGACGTGGTGGTAGCTCGTATATAGGCGCGTTCATCGGGTAGGTGTGTGGTGTCGTTGTGTTGGAGTTGGTGTTGTGTTGTTGCGTTGTGTTGTTGCGTTGGAGTTGAGGGTGGTTGGTGTTGCGCTGCAGTGTGTTGTTATGTAGTAGTGATATATGAGTGCCTTAGTTGACCAGGAGTCTTCATAATAAACAAGTTGTTCTGTAAGTTCAGTCTTTTTCAATTCTTAGTTTTGTCAGACCTCTGTCTGGCTGTTAGGTTTATGACTTTGATTACTTAATATAAATAACCAGCGTTGAGACTTTGTTTAAGTTCATAATTAACGAGTAACAACACCCTTTTGGGAATTCATCATTTTGAAGCTTAGAGCATTATTCATTCATAATAATTAGCTTAGCAAAAAGATAAACAAAGCTAATTCATTATAATTGGCGCCCGAACTTTTCTCGAACACGAGATCCTGACTATTATTACCCATGGCTTCCTTACCTGAGACAACTGCAAATTTCCACCTTCCGGCAAGTCTCGAGGGTAATGGTGTTTGTTTGGACAATTTGTACGAAGCCTGTGGCTCTGACTTGGATATGAATAATCTACACATACCCAAGCATTCTTCACCATCTCGTAATGCACCAGCTTCTTATCACTCTGAGTCGCGGGTCGTAGCTGAGGGAATTCAATCCTCTCAGCGAAGCAGAATGCTTGCCCATTTTGTGCCGCATGCAGGAACAATTCATTTCAATGGTTTGGAGGGGTCTTTAAAGTTCCTCGAAGATCTGGAAGACCATTTTGATTTATATAATATTCCGGAAGACTGCAAGGTCCAAATTGCCGGAACTTGCTTGAGAGATACCGCCAAGACCTGGTATCGGCAGTGGCGAGGGTCGAACCCGGATTCTCATTATGAGAATTTCCGTGCAGAATTCTTGGAGGTCTTTCCTTTCGGCCTCAGTCGAGCTAGCCTTGCTCAACAGCTGTTTTCTCGTCAGCAGGGTCCCAATGATAGCCCTGTTGCATTTGCGTTGGAAACTACACGCCTATATAATCTATGGGATCCACATGCCAGTCATGTTGACATGTTGGATACCCTCGTACAGCAGCTCGACCCATTCTTGCAAGATTTTCTTGAGGTTCGACACCCTACCACTATTCATGAATGCTTTCGCCTCATACGCACGTATGAGGAGCGACATGGCAAACATGCTGCAACTCACCATGCTCGGGCACCCCGCGAGGCTTATTCCGAAAACTCTCAGCGGCATAATAGACAAAACTTTCAGCGCGAGCATACACACGTGCCCACCCAAGCTTCATACGTTCCACCACACAGAAGAGTGGCGAACCAGCAACGAGTTTCGGAGCAAGCTACGGGGTATCGTCATAATACACAGTATGCTCGACCCCGTTCCACTCAGCAGCATTCGGAACGTTATCATGCTCAGGGCAATAATAATTTTTCTGCCCGTGCTGAGGGCTCAACAGACACGCGGAGTTCCCGACGCAGGGTGCACGCAATTTTCCTTATCGTGAAAATTTTCCCGATACCCGGCAGGGTCGAGGTTTCCAACCACATGATAACACCACCAGAATTCCTTTAAACTTCCACAGGAAGTAGACGAAGGGTCGGTCCTGCTTCCTGATACCAAACATTCTGACCCTAAAACAGTATTAGTGACTGTTCAAACTCCTCAGTTGCCTGATGTATTCTTGACACTTGAAGACATTATTGTCGAGACAAAGTTCGACACTGGGTCTGAGATTTCAGCCCTAAATACAAAGTTTTGCGATGATGTTTTTTCTGCAGTACATGTTCAGCCTGCAACGCAGTATTTGCGAGGTGCAAATAACGAAATCTTCAGTATTTCAGGAACTGTCACATTATCTTTAGGGCTGGGAAAAGCTCGTTTTACACATTCTTTCCTGCTTATAGACGAGCTACCCGTGAAATGTCTCATGGGTATGGACTTTATTAACAAGTTTCAAATAACTTTGAATTTTGTACAACATGTGATTTCCTTTCCGGAACCTGTCGAAATGATTCCGACGGTTCCTGTAGATATTACGAGTTTATTGTTGAGTGACCAATTGAATGAGGGGCAACGAGACCAGCTTTCTCTCCTTTTACAGGAAAGCCCTGGTTTATTTTCGGATCAACCTGGTTTCACACAGGTGGTTTATCATGTTATTGACACTGATGGTTCGAAACCCATTGCGACGAAACCTTACCCTTGTGCTCCACATAAAAAACAGGAAATGCAACGTCAAATTGCCGAAATGATTAAGCAAGGCATAATCAGGGAATCAACAAGCGCCTGGGCGGCTCCTGCCTTCTTGGTTCCAAAGAAACAACCAAATGAATTTCGTTTCGTGACAGATTTTCGCAAACTCAACCAAGTCACAAAAACAATCAATTATCCCCTACCTGTCATGTCACATATTCTAAATGACTTGTCGTCAACCAAATGGATGTCAACTTTGGATTTGGCAAGTGGATATTGGCAGGTGGCAGTACATCCGGACTCGGTCGATAAAACAGGCTTTGTGACTCCTTTTGGGGCCTATGAATATTTACGTATGCCTTTTGGTTTAGCTTCTGCACCTGCTACTTTCCAAAAGCTTATGGACACGGTTCTCAGACCTGTCCTGGGTCCCCATGTGCATGTCTATTTGGATGATATTATTATAACATCAGAGACTTTTGACGAGCACCTTTCTCTGCTCAAACAGGTGTTCCAACTTATATACAATGCTGGCTTGACGTTAAAACCTAGTAAATGCCAGATAGCGAGGGACGAGATTGTATATCTGGGGTTGAAAATTACTCCCCACGGCTTATTCACTGATAATGAAAAAATTAGGCCTATTGCTGACTTTCCTCGGCCTAAAACAGCAAAAGAACTATCCCGCTTTCTGGGAATGACCGGATGGTATCAGCAGTTCGTCCCCGCTTATGCTACAATATGTGAGCCATTGTATGCTTTAAAGCGTAAATACAAGAAGTTTATTTGGACACCTGAAGCTAACGCTGCATTCGAAACACTGAAGTCTGCATTGACTCAGCCTCCGGTGTTGGCTTTCCCGGATCATTCTAAAGAATTTGATATTTATACTGATGCATCCGGAGTTGGTCTTGGTTGCGTTTTGTCACAAGATGGGCATCCAATAGCTTTTGCGTCTCGTACTTTAGCCAAAGCTGAACGCAATTATTCAGCTACGGAACGTGAATGTCTTGCTGTTGTGTATGCACTGAATAAATTTCAATGTTATCTTAATGAATTGACAGTTAACATAATTACGGATCATTCTGCCCTTCAGTATTTGAATTCTGCTAAACACCTATCTCAAAGACTTATGAAGTGGGCTCTGAAGTTACAAGAGAGCAATATCAAAATTTCGTATCAGCCAGGTAATAAGAATCAATTACCGGACGCATTATCTCGCGTTCCGATTAGTGGGGTCTCCACCGAAACTACTCCTGGATGTCAGCCTTTACTTCTGATAGCTGATATCACATCCAGAGAGCAGATAATGGCAGAATTAATAAATGATCCAGATTTTGGGGATATTTACAATTTTTTGCTTGCGGGTTCGCCCCTACCAAGTGATCCTTCTCTGGCTGGAAGGTCACAACATTTTGAAGTAATAGAGGGTCTTCTTTATTATACAAAGTCTCGGACTACTAGGGCAGAGTTTCGCCCATGTATTCCGCGAACCCTTAGAATGGCTCTTTTAAATGAATTTCATGACAAACCTCTTGCAGGCCATTTAGGTATTCGCAAGACCCGTTGTAAATTGCGGGATGTTGCCTATTGGCCTGGCATGTACCAAAGTGTGCTCGCATACGTTCAATCATGTCACTTGTGTCAGATTAATAATTACCGTAATGTAAGACCGGCCGGTCACTTGAAATCTAATTCAAGTTCTCATGTATTTGATATTATTTCCATAGATTTATTGGGACCTTATCCATTATCTGTTAAAAATAAAGCTCGTTATGTTTTAGTACTAACTGATAATTTTTCTAAATGGGTTGAAGTTTTTCCCATTAAAGCCGCTACGGCTGAGATTATTTGTAATGTCTTAGTTAATGAAGTATTTTCTAGATATGGTGCACCTAATAAAGTAGTTTCGGATAATGGTCCTCAATTTATTTCTGACATTTTTGAAAGAATGTGTGCGAGACTACACATTAAACATAAATTCATTTCCCCATATCATCCCCAGAGTAATCCTGCAGAACGCGTTAACCGAACGCTAGTGAAAATGATTGCGACTTTCGTAATGGACCACCATGAAAAATGGGATGACCATTTAGAACTTTTTGCGTTCGCCCTCCGCTCGTCTGTCCACGAGTCTACTAAAATTACTCCTGCAGAACTTTTTCTGGGTCGCAAAATTAAAACCCCTTTTGAAAATTTAACGGGGATTATCGACGAATTAAACCAGCGACCAACTCCGCAATCAGTACACATAATGGCAGAAAAAGCTCGTATTGCAATGCTAGGAGCACAAGCGGCTCAAGCACGATATTATAATTCTAGGCGTAGGGAACCAGATCTTGTCGTTGGAGATCTCACTCTCGTGGAAACGCACTTCCAGTCTTCTGTTTCGCATACTTTAGTGAAGAAATTTGCACCCAGCTACGAAGGTCCATATCGGGTGGCAAATGTCTTTGAAAATAATATTGTTCTGGAGAAACCGAACAACAATTTTCAATATGTACATGTTGATCAATGTCGCAAGTATCACGAACGGGATATCGAGTTCATTATCAATCCTACTCAACCTTCTGTTCCACAGACTCAAGAATCTATATCTCATGTTCAACCGCCAGAAATTGTGGACGACCCACCGAACATTTTTGACGAATCACCAGTGATTTTTCCTTCACCCTCCCCACCTCCAGACGAGTTTCTACAACCGCAACCTGATTCTCCTGTGAGACCAAGGCTCGATTCGCGTTCGTCGAATACTAGTATCGTTCCTTTCCCTCCAACCATTGCCAAGACTATTGCTGCGCCGTTTCCGGCTAACTATGCACCAACGCGGGATACTTCTTCTTTGAATACCTCATCGGAAAGTATTCCTATAGGCAAATCCAAACATCGCCCTGCACGACCGCTGAATTATAGCAGCGACTCAGAGGCGTCGGACATTTCGGATTTGTCAGTTATGAATCCAACATTTAATATTCCACACCGTCCAGCACCACCAAAAGCTGGGCGCAAACGTCACTTGTCTCCCCAATCTGCTTCGCCGCAACAGCGACGAAGGCAGAAATCTTTGCATCCGCCCTGGTTTCGCCCCTGGAACCTCCGTTCAGGGCAAACAGGGCCGATGCCTGCTACTACTATCATGCCCCGTGGGCGTAAACGAAAACAAGCGATGTGGCCGGAGACACGTCCCTCCAAAAGATCCTGGAAGGACACAACGGGCCCCAGCATCAAGGGACTTCATATCCAAAGCCTGGGGGAGCCCGTTCCTATCAGCCGCAGCAGGGATTTCCGGACCGCCAGACTTCTGACGTTCCTGACCGTTCTTCTCAGCCGCAGGGATTTCCGGACCGCCAGACTTCTGACGTTCCTGACCGTTCTTCTCAGCCGCAGGGATTTCCAGACCGCCAGACTCCTGACCGTTCCTATCAGCCGCAGCAGGGATTTCCGGACCGCCAGACTTCTGACGTTCCTAACCGTTCTTCTCAGCCGCAGGGATTTCCAGACAGCCAGATTCCTGACCGACAACAGACCGATGTTCCATTACCGTCCCGGAAGAGATCCAAGCCACCTGATTTCCCCAGTCACATTAGGCCTGGAAAACGTTTTCGCACTAGAATTTTTTATGCGTCCTCGAGATAAGTAAGTTCTCGTGGACAGGTTCTTTTCTCAGTTTACTGTTTTTCCTGCTCGACCAGTTGGCGTGTCAGAATTTCTTTTTTTCGTGTGGGCCTATGCATTCTTTTTGTGTATATATGTGTGTTTTTTTTTATATTTCTTCTATGTCCATCTACTAATCCACTTTTTTTGTATATATCTATGTGCTTAGGGGTAAAATAATAAAATTGTTACTGTTAGGCAGCTCCAGGTAAATTTCGCTGCTGATACAGTTGTTCTGTATTTCAACGCATGAGGCAAACGTAATTTCAAATGAAAATAATAAAATTGTTACTGTTAGGCAGCTCCAGGTAAATTTCGCTGCTGATACAGTTGTTCTGTATTTCAACGACTGAGGCAAACGTAATTTGAAATGAAAATAATAAAATTGTTACTGTTAGGCAGCTTCAGGCAATCTTCGCTGCTGATACAGTTGTTATGTATTTCAACGATTGAGGCGCACGTAATTTGAAATTAAAAAAGTAATTCCTGCTAGGCAGAATAAAAGGAAAGTATGCCGATGCAGGTTTGGTTTGTTCTACATTACAAATTTCACGGTCGAATACAGATTCGTAAATTGTTATGCCAAGTTGATAATGTAAATACGGCTACCACCAAACAACAAATCAAAAAAAGATCGAGAAACGTCAATCATCGAAATGTAAGACTTACACTCCAAAATTGATAGGTTTTTCGGACACCAAAAAAAAAAAAAAAAAAAAAAAGAAAAAAAAAAGAAGAAAAATTAAGAGGGAGATGATGTAACGTATACTCTATATTCACTTTCCTTTTGATTTTACTATCTCTGGTTATTTTATTTTACTATGTAAATTATCTTCCTACTGAACGGAATATTATTTCACCCCGCTGAATGAGATCTGGCAATGAGTGTAAGTCATGACGTGGTGGTAGCTCGTATATAGGCGCGTTCATCGGGTAGGTGTGTGGTGTCGTTGTGTTGGAGTTGGTGTTGTGTTGTTGCGTTGTGTTGTTGCGTTGGAGTTGAGGGTGGTTGGTGTTGCGTTGCAGTGTGTTGTTATGTAGTAGTGATATATGAGTGCCTTAGTTGACCAGGAGTCTTCATAATAAACAAGTTGTTCTGTAAGTTCAGTCTTTTTCAATTCTTAGTTTTGTCAGACCTCTGTCTGGCTGTTAGGTTTATGACTTTGATTACTTAATATAAATAACCAGCGTTGAGACTTTGTTTAAGTTCATAATTAACGAGTAACAACACCCTTTTGGGAATTCATCATTTTGAAGCTTAGAGCATTATTCATTCATAATAATTAGCTTAGCAAAAAGATAAACAAAGCTAATTCATTATAGGGTAAAGTCATCCAGATGTTGTCTACTGGATTGCCTGTTGGCCATATCACACCGTGGCAGCAACTCGACTTCGTTAAAACCGATGTACGCAGTGCAATAGCTTTCACCGAATTGCTGAGCGTACACCACCTGTGTGATTTATTCCCTTCTGACACCCCCATCCCCTACGTCATGCTGCATATATGCGCATGCCCTGCCGTACCGAACCCTAGTCTATCGCCTGAGTGGTCTTTCGGTCCGTTCTGCCTGCTCGTTCCGCTATTATGCTAATTTCTCCTCTTCGTCCTTAATATTTGCACACCAGTGCAATACTTGTACAATATTGGTGGGAGAAGTCTCAGATTTTCTCATCCCGCTTTTGAACAACTTTTGCGTCTCTCATTTCTTGTGTCAATTTCAAAGCGACATACAGGGTCACCAGCCGCTCTATCTGCCTATAGCATACATTTGATTAGTAGAAAAGTTTTATGTCCGAAAATATAAAAGACTTTATTTTCCCTACATACTCTCAAAGAACGTGGTAGCACACCACACTTGAATGTATTAGACATGAATACATCATTCAAAAAGATTATGAACTATGGTGAACTGCAAAATATGTAGCTGAGAGTTTTTACTTGAAAACCAAACCTCAATTTGAAATTGAAGGCACGCAAAAAATTCTTATTTGTACTCTTTAGAGGCAGAATTCATGAAACACTGCAAATGCTTGGGTATCGAATTTTCAAGAGAAAATTGCCTCTTCCAAGTCATTTGCTAACCAGAGAGGCTTTTTCCAGTAGATTTAGCCAAAATGTGCTTTCGACTGGAATATGTAGCATCCTAGACAAGGGAAATAAACGTTCGTTTTGAAAACAAAAGTACGTTCATAGCGAAATTTTTCTGTAATGCAGAGTGGAACAGGATCGAATAATATTATCTCGTGGCACTGATTGAGGAAACAAATATCGAAGGAATGTCATGGACTAAATTTAGGATTTTTAAAATTAAGTCATTCTGTTTACTTTATAAAATACTGAAATTCACACAGCAATGTATTCCGCTTTGAATATAATATTTAGTTTACCGTTTCCGTTATACAAAATATCATTTAAAATTATCAAAGTTGTTAGTTCTCTCATCTTCTTTTAACTTAAAGTCCATGGCGCAAAATTCATGTACACCATCCCGATAGTGTTCCATTAGGCATCGTAAAAGGTCTACAAAAGAATGACGAAAACGTCCTTTTCTACTAAGCTTGAAGAGCGTTTAAGGGAGGCAAAATATGGTAGGCTCACGACTGCACTGCCATAAAGAACATCAAATAATGAAGAAACCCCTCTAGTGCGAAATCTAGGGTATTGCCCCAACCACTGCACGAGGAACCTTGCTAAGGAACACCATAGATATTCTCTCCCACAGAGAAAGAACTGCAGCGATTTTTTATCGATAGGTCTACCACATAAATTTACTGTTCTCCTAGGGCAAAAACACGGTTGCACTTTAACAAAAAGTAATGATATCTTATTTGAACCTGTATTTTCTATTATGCTCTCGAGATTTTAGTCTATATTGTTCTTTTTCCTTGAAAAACCTAGCCCGACAGATATTTTATAATCATTTTACACCTTTAAAACCGGATAATCTCTAAAAGTACTTTACTTATTTGTTTCTAGTTAATTCTGGTGCGTCCACAGTAACTCAGTTTTTTAACTTTCAAAGTCTCAATGATGTTTTGGCAACATAGAATTCCACTGGAGAATGCGACTAGCCATCCATTGTTCCTAAGCCAATGCAA
Organism: Macrothele yani; assembly: GCA_039090855.1. Classification (NCBI taxonomy): domain Eukaryota; kingdom Metazoa; phylum Arthropoda; class Arachnida; order Araneae; family Macrothelidae; genus Macrothele; species Macrothele yani. The sequence goes on from CM077021.1 coordinate 58,173,273, forward strand.
AAGCTTTAATTTTTTATTCCAATTTTCCTCAGATCTAAAACCAAAGTTGCTAAACTGTGGTTTCTCAAAAGGAAGCAGGTGTTCATGTGGTCAACTACTTTTCGACATGTACCTGAGAGAAGAATAAGGACATATTTTTGAAGGCGAAGTTTCATTTACATACGAGTTTTGTGCGTCTCGCAAACATTCTCTGTTTTGAAAAATTGTTATACATACAAGGTCGACATGCTGGTATCATGAACAAGGAATAAATCAGCGAACAAAAATCCGAAGAATATGAGCTCTTTAAAAGATCTTCAGGAAATTCCATCCAACACGACGGAGTTACCGTTTGTCAAAATATCTTACCGCCGCCTATATAAAAAGGTGATTAAAACTGTGAGACTAGGTCTAAATTTTTTTTAAATTTTCCTAATCGAAAGGTTATTGCTCCTATGTTCGAGAGTTTGATTCGAGGGATCCTTGAGGAACACCGGAATTTGCTGCGATAGTTATACATGTTTCAGCTAAGATGCTTTTCAGAGGGTAGGCTTGTTGTTAAACTGAGCTAAACTCATGCATGTAATCAGAGGTCTTATGATACTCTTTTCCATCCATCAGCACCGTATTCGTAAGTTGAAACTAGGTACTTCTTTGTCATATTCCTCTGAAACATGACTCGAAGATTCCGCGAGTATTGAATATATCATAAAGCGTCAGCTTCATCGTAATTACGTAAACTTATAAATCAGAACACCTGGCGGTCATGGATGCAGATGAGTATCATAAGAAACTTACTGAATAAATTCAGGAGTTTAGCTCAGTTTTACAGCACGCCAACCCCTGAAACGTGTCACGGGTAAAAAGAACAGAGGATATTATAGCATTGCCTGCCTGTCTGCTCGATACGACACAAATACCTCTGGCCCCTTTTATTCTGTGTACAAATGGTACATTAAAGAAGGACAAGCAAGCCCATCACTTAACAAATGGTACATTAAAGAAGGACAAGCAAGCCCACCACTTAATCTTAATACCGGCGGTTCCTAGTATCAGTTCTCCAACATATGACCTGCAAAAGGCGTTTTCCGTTTTTCTGCGTAATTTTTACCAGTTTCAGAACACGTTTCAGCCTCCAAAAGGGAACTCTTATATAACATCAAAAGCGTCAGTGTATTTCGAGGGGATACTGTTTAAAGTTTTGATGTAGTCTCATTGTTCCTGTCAAATCCAGTACATGAATCAATGGATGTCTTAATGGAGACAGTTCGTCGTTCTAGTAGCTTCTATCCGGAAATGATCAAAGACATCTCAACAGTATTCTGCTTCGTTATCGGTACTCTTCTTTCGATATAAAGGTAATATTTCAAAGCAGATAAGAGCTCTTATGAGATTTTCAATTTCTTTGGTGACAGCCGCATCTGTTCCAGCTGTCTTCGAAAGTAATATTTTGAACAAATTTTCACCGAAACCATTGACGTAGCTACGATACATTGACGATATTTACTTGTACGGAAACATAGGAGAGAAGACATTCAGACTTTCCTTACTTTCCAGTACATTTACCAATTAAATTCACTATGGGAATTAAAATGAATATATCTTTGCCGATTTTGGATGTAATAATGAAGAATACTGCAGATAGCCCCATGGCACCTCTATTTACCATAAACACACATCGATAAATAACATCATGAAAACAAAATCTACTTTTCCTTGACAAATACAAGGTGGGTTTCATTACATTAAATGCTGTCCTTGTATTTTCTGAATGTTTAGATGGGTTAGACTGTCAAAATTGAGATCGCAACAGTCGTAAACTTTGTTGTTTCTTCTGGATACGAGTAACATACAATCTGCAAGGTAACAAGAAAAGCATGCAATGTAACTGGAAAAGTTGATGGAAGCATTGATAATTCGGCGTGAAGATTCCGTGGTGCATCGCATACATACCAAGCTCTAATGAACTCAGTTTGTTTCAGAAGAGCTCTGAAAACGTTTAACTACGATGAGGGCATAACATATCTTCGATACATCTGAATTATAAACGTAAGACGTACATCCCCACATATCGCATCTCATAGAGCTACAGCATACTCAATTCCCATAATATATCCTGACGGATCCCATAAAGCTTATATAGGAATGACAAAAATGTCCTTTTCTGCAAGGTGCATAACACAAAATGAATGTCAAATTTAGTAGACTCACGACTGGATTATCAAGGAAGCATCAAATTTTGAAGCAAGCCTACTCTGATGCAACTTCAAGACCGTCGCTCTCCACACCACCTCAAGATGATCCTTACTGAGGGAAAACACAGAGATTATCTTTAATGAGGGGGCATGCAAGAATTTTTTATCAGCATATGTACCACGAACATGGAAGAATACTTAATATAGACATTTAACGTCGACCAGGAACATCATACAAATATCCCCGCTCTTTCCACGTTTATAAGTGAGTCACGGAAAAATTCTCATTGGCCGCCACCGGGAGTCGAACCCAGGGTCTTCCAGTTACGCGTCGGATATGCTTCCGCTACACCACAGCGGCCTTGAATTCCTCCAGACTCACACACGCTAACTGCCAATCCAATTTGGCAGGTTGCTTCTTGGAGCCCCGCACAATGCTGGGGATTCACCAAAGATGGTAAGCAGCAACTGAAGAAATAATTAGAAGGCGAATGAATAATTAATATAGACATTTAACGTGGACCAGGAACATCAAACAAAGATCCTCGCTCTTTCCACGTTTATAAGTGAGTCACGGAAAAATTCTCATTGGCCGCCACCGGGAGTCGAACCCAGGGTCTTCCAGTCACGCGCCGGATATGCTTTCGCAACACCACAGCGACCTCGAATTCCTCCGTACTCACACACGCTAACTGCCAAGCCAATTTGGCTGGTTGCTTCTTGGAGCCCCGCACAATGCTGCGGATTCACCAAAGATGGTAAGCAGCAACTGAAGAAACAATTAGAAGGCGAATGAATAATTAGTATAGACATTTAACGTGGACCAGGAACATCAAACAAAGATCCTCGCTCTTTTCACGTTTATAAGTGAGTCACGGAAAAATTCTCATTGGCCGCCACCGGGAGTCGAACCCACGGTCTTCCAGTTACGCGCCGGATATGCTTCCGCTACTGAAACCCCAGCATTGTGCGTAGCTCCAAGAAGCAACCTGCCAAATTGGCTTGACAGTTAGCGTGTGTGAGCCCGGAGGAATTCGAGGCCGCTGTGGTGTAGCGGAAGCATATCCGGCGCGCAACCGGAAGACCCTAGGTTCGACTCCCGGTGGCGGCCAATGAGAATTTTTCCGTGACTCACTTATAAACGAGGAAAGTGCGAGGATCTTTGTTTGATGGAAGAATACCGTTGGGGCTGAAACATGATGGCATTTAAACAAATAAGTAAACCGTCTGATGTACATCACAGATACACTGCCGGACAATTGCTAAGGACGGATGACAATAGCAACGACAGCAACCATAAAATGGAAGGCAGGAAAATGTGGAAATTAGCATAAGTGCGGGATACAGTAAGACGTGTTGTGCGTATGCAAATTTTGGATTGCCGAACTTGTTCGTGACGTCATAGCGCTGATAAGAGATATAAAGGATTTGACGCGTATTGACCGTTGTTGTTCAAACGCAAAGTTGAAAGGGAAAGAATCAATTGACGAACTTGCAATTTTCAGTATGTCTTCCCGACATCACCTAGATGATTTTACGCTTGGCCGTATTATTGGCAAGATTGAAGAAGGGCGAAAAATAACAGATGTTGCCAGGGAGTTCGACGTCAGCCACAGTGTTGTTTCAAGGCTTTGGAAATCATTTCAAGAGTGTAGCAAACGTCATGGGGAGGTCGTGTTCGCAGTACGACACCTGCAGAAGATAGGTACATAGTGCTATCAACAAAAAGACACCGGCGCAGCACAGCTAGTGAGGTAGCAAATCAGTTTATGGCTGCTACTGGCAAGCGGATCTCCCGAAAAACTGTCGCCAGACGTTTGCATGAAGGAGGACTATACGCCCGCCGTCCTGTTGTGTGCATCCCATTGTCCAGACGTCACCGTACCGCCCGTTTGCAATGGTGCCATCAACATCGCAATTGGACTGATAACGACTGGTCTGCTGTCCTCTTCTCAGATGAGAGTAGATACAGTCTATCGTCTGATTGTCGACGACAACTGATCTGGCGTGATAGTGGTACTGCATATTGTCCAGCAAACATACAGGAAAGGGACCGATATCCGACATGTAGTCTCATGGTATGGGCTGGCATCATGATCAATGGCCGTACGTCCCTCTATGTGCTTCCAACTGGGACTATGACTGGCCAACGATACATTAATGATGTTCTGCTGCCTCATGTTCGCATGTTCCGTGGTGCTGTCGGTGATAGATTCATTTTCATCGACGACAACGCAACATGTCATCGAACAGTCGCTGTCCAGGAGTGTCTTGAGAGCGAGGATATTTAACGCCTCGTATGGCCAGCACGTTCTCCAGATCTGAATCCCATTGAAAATGTGTGGGATACTTTGGGGAGGAGTCTTGCTGGTCGCCAATGCCCTCCAATAAACAAGGACACCCTCATCCGTGCACTGACAGAGGAATGGGATAAATTACCCAACAGCTGCTTGATATTGTTGTGTAAAGCATGACACGACGTGTGGAATCTTGCATCGCCCTCCATGGTGGCCATATCCCGTATTGACGTCTTACGCCGGAACGCCTGCGGACGGTAATTGCATTTTTTTCTCGTATACGTATTCTGCACAAAATGGCCTGTTTGTCCCTTGAACACGTTCCAAAGCCTTCTGGATTTCAGAGCACAAAATATTGTCTTTCTTGTAATGTCCTGGCATTCTGACGTTATTTTATTTCACTTGGCATCCAACCACACTTACTTTTTTATGCGCTATATAGCCGTTTATGATCCGTCCTTAGCAATTGTCCAGCAGTGTATTATATGCAATTTTATATTATTTCACGTACCATTTAGACTAACTGTTTTTTCATATTTTTCACGGTTTCGTTCTATGTTGTCCAATTGAATGAAAAATGCAAACCGTTTGTGAGTTACAGCAAGGCAGATCTTGTATGAACATTTTTACTTCTACAAGACCCACATTATCTGCAGACGTCTTTCACGTTTTCGTTTCTAGAAGTTAAAAAAGTACGTTTTGTGATTTCTTATTTCAATATTTTTCTGTAAATTATAACTTAAAAATTTTAAAAATATTGTGTGATAAGCATAATATTCGTATTCAGTAAAAAACTTAATTATTTACGCATTCTAATCACATTACAGTGACCACCTCTTACTTTCACGTCAACAGCGCGTAGCCAATGAAAGATGTCACGTATCGTCAGCTGGCTTAGAGGGTATATAAAGTGTGCGGTAGGCATTCAAAAGCATATCACTCTTTGCTCTCATGGAAAGAAGGACCGATTTATTACATCTGGAAAAAGGGATGATCATCGTCTTTCGGGCGAAATGTGGAAGTATTTCTGAAACAGCGCAATTTGTGAACTGAACTGATCGCGTGCTGCTGTAGTTAAAGTGTATCGTGATTGGAAAAATGGAACCGTTGCGAATAAGCGACGTGGAAACTACGGAGCACCAGGTGTCACTGATGTAAGAAGTGAACGACGGATTCGAAGGTGTGTGAGGGCCGATCGAGAAGCTACAGTACGCTAACTCACTTTCCGAATGAACCGAGAGTCTACTGGAAGTGTGCTTAAAAAGCCAGTTCAGCGATCCGTGCTCCGTGTGGTGCCCCAATGTAGACGGATGGTCATTGCACTTATGCTAACGAAGATGCGTCGGCAGGAAAGGCATACATTAGCACGAGAGCATCGGAATCGGAACCCCGCTGTTTGTTAAAGGATTGCCTTCTCCGATAAGTTATGTTTTCTGCTTCATCGAACGGATGCACGTTGGCGTATAAGAGGAAAAAATCCAAAGAACAAACACACTTCAACCAATGCTGGCCGAACACAAGCTGGTAGGCACAGCGTTATGGTCTAGGGAATGTTTTCGTGTGGAATTCGCAGGGTCCACTCATACCTGTGGAAGGCACTGTAAACCGAATTCGTTATGAAACCATCCTTGCAGACCCATGCATGCTGATTTTCTTCACTGGGACGGATGGGATCTTTCAGCATGAAACTGCGACGTGGCACACAGCTGGAAATGTTCGAGAGTGGTTCGAAGAGAATGATGAAGACTTCAAAGTACTTCCCTGGCACCCTAATTCCCTAGACATAAACATAATTGAGCATCTGTGTGACAACCTCGATCGTGTTGTTCTCTCTATGTATCCTCCACCACGCAACCTCCAGCAGCTGTCAGATGGACTGCAGTCAGCATGTCTCCACATACGTATAAACACGTTCCAGCACATTGTTGAGTCACTCCCAGCCCATCTGGCTGCTGAAAGCGCTGCACACGGCGGTTACTCTGGATATTAGGTGATAGCCACAATAATGTGAATCTACCGTGTATATATATACACTGGGTGGCCACTTTATTATGACACCTTGACAGTTTTAATCAAATGAGCTATGGCTGCACGCTGTTGCCCCTTAAGAGCGAGGCTAGTATAAAAAGGGAAAGCTTAGTGCTTGCGATAGTAGTAAAGTGATCTTTGGGTGACGAGATGGGTAAAAACTGTAATTTGACGGACTTTCAACGTCGGATGATTGTAGGAGATCGGAGGCATGGAGCGAGTAGCACCGAAAACGCCGCACACGTTAAATGTTCCATAGAAGTTGTTGTTAAGGTGTTTAAAGACTGGACTCTCAGCTTAAAACTGGGCCTCTACGTGCAACGTGTGGTCGTCATCGACTAGTGACTTATCGGGCAGAACGGAGAGTGTTCAGACTGGTAACAGACAACAGAAGGGCAACAGTGCTGCTAATTACAGACCATCCTAATTAAGCATCTCATCAAATGATCTCTGCACGCACTGTTAGCCGTACAGTGCATCGGATGGGATATGGCTGTCGAAGGCTTGTGCGAACACCTTTGCTGTCTGTAGTTGACAAGAGAAAACGTCTCCAATTCGCACAGCAGCACAAGGATTGGACAGTCTATAATTGGAAACAAAAGCACGGACAACAAATGCATTGCTACAACCCTTAAAGCTGGTGAAGGCAACGCTATGGTTTGGGAAATGTTTTCTGGCACACTTTGGGCCCTATAATTCGTGTTTATCAACGTCTGACTAGCACATCATATCTAAACATCGTTGCGAACCAAGTGCATCCTGTCATGTGGAAGATTTATCCTAATGGCGATGGTTACTTTCTACAAGATAATGCGTCCTGCCATAGTGCTCGTATTGTACAGAATTGGTTTCAGGAACGTGCCGGTGAGTTTACTTTGCTGAGGTGGCCTTCTTAATCTCCAGATCTCAATCCTCTTGAGAATTTGTGGGATGAAGTTCAAGGAACCATCAGACAGCTGGATCCACTACCCTGCAATCTCACACTCCTGAAAACTGCTATTCATCAAGCATGGTCTCAGATTCCACAAAACACCTATCAACATCTCGTGGAGTCCATGCCACGAGGAATCGACGTAGTATTAAAGGCAAAAGGTGGCCCAACGAAGTACTGAGGGGGTGGTCAGAATAAAGTGGCCACTCAGTGTATATTTAAACGCCTAAGAAATTTAATTAACTGTAAAATGAGATTTCCATTATTCAAAAAGTCATATTGGCAATGAATGCAATTTAGTCATTTTCTATTTTGTAATAGCAACTGGCGTTGCAATAAACTCTAAATGAGGTATTGCCTCCGAGATCTGAAAGGAAACAGATGTGGCCAGTAGAAAACATGATCGAAGATATGTGGTTTTCAAATATCAAAAATGTGTTTCATTGTCCTGTCGATTACAACCAGTGTGGATATATTGCTTATTTTCTATTTCTTTTTTACAAGTTCTTCACAATTATGTTATGTTTACGTGTCTTTTAAACGCATAACTGAGCATCTGGACGCTCTTCGGGCATGCTGCTTATCGTGCAACAGGAAGACAAAAATTCCAAAACAGTTTACCTATTTCATTATTGATATGACATTTTCAGAATTTCGGAAAATCTAGCTACTCCAGTTTGCATGTTCATTCGAAAAACAAAAACGCTAATATCTTTTTAAATCTAAAATGGAAGTTAATTTCATAGACATTTTAAATGTTAGTTTTGAATAAGTTGAAGAGATCCTCTTCTTCATTTGAACTCTTTAATACTGCTCATTAGTTTCTGCCAATGGGTTTGGGACATGAAGGATTTAGTCGATCGGTGTCATTCACTGAGTTTCATTTTTGCGTACAGTATGAAACTTAGAAAATTATTTATATTAATAAAATAAACACCATTAAATCAACAATTTAGGAAATTGTCTGAGTCTCTTAAAAACCGCGCGCTGCTTCATGGAGCTGTCAGCAGATAATTTGTCCCAAACGCAAGGGCGGGAGTACTTTTCAATAACTTTATCGTCTAGGTTCAGCTCGGCTTTTGTTCGATGGAGCTCAATATACCTAAAGGAGAAAAATTAATTTAACCGAAATCTGAAAGGACATCAAGTCCCAACGAAAGAGGTATGATAAATTTTAGGAAAAACTTTCTGTTTTATAACGTAAGTGCTGTATATCCTTATAGGTAGTTGTCACGACGTTGAAATTAGTTCATTTCTGCTGCCCCGCAGTGTTTCTACACGTGAAAAGAACAACTTTCTTATTGATGACAATTGTGTTGACTTGGTATTAACGTTTAACGAAAATCGAGTTTTCAGTAATCTAGTGAATTCACAAGGGTTTCAGCAGTCTTGGGTCTTTTCATAGGTGCTAGTAAAATAAATCTTGCTCTCTAAACAACTGCTTCACAGCCGAACGAAGGTTTCCAATGGTCATCCGTTTCCACGCCATTTGTGTTCCAACAGTTTTTTCAACACTGTGCTTTGTTGGGGTGTGTGAATTCCAGAGTGCCATCTTTCGCGGATAGCAATTTTGCCACACTTTTAAGGAAAGGTCAATTTAATCGTGCTTTTCAAATTTTTTCGCAGCAAGTAAGAGTAAATTAAGCAAAAATGGATTTCAGGCACTGGAATACCTTGATCTACATAAAATGTAAGTGTGCCTTAAAAAAGCTTAGTGCTTCCATGATCATTGAATTTTCAATGATCTAAAAGTGAATTCCCAAGAATGTCAGCAGTTTTTAACAGATGTTTCAACACTGCAACTTGTTGGTGAGAGCATTTGGAAATGTCATCATTCGGGCATCATGTTTAAAGTGATATTTTCATTGCATACCATAAGTGATACGTTTTCGATATTCCAGATTTCACAAAATTCGAATTTTTTTATTTCTTGCAAAAGAAGAGATATTTTCTAAAAAAGAAGGCCGTTCCGCTGGCGTAGTGGTCTAACCGATGGCATCTGATCACTCGTCCGAGATGGGTACCTGTTCGAATCCCGGTGAGGCATGGATGTTGTGTTTGTATTAAGCCACTGGTTCTCTCCCTTCGCCGGAACCAGTGCCTCTAAATTAGGGATGAGCTACTGCTTATAGTCCACTGAGTAGCTCACGGTGGTAGTTAAACTCCGAATAAAAAAAAACAAGTATTTTTGAAAGGCAAAATTAAAATTCTTTGTTCGTTAACAGATAAATAAAATTCTACTTATGATGTAAAATGTAAGGGGAATATTTTAAGAGAGATCAAGTAGTTTTCTATTTTACGAAAATTTTAAATTGATATTTTAGAATTATAACATAAATAAATTAGATATGATATTTTCATTGATTCAACTTTTGAAGAATTGTTTATCGTTAAACATGTTTTGAGAGGAAAACTTTATATTGAAATAGTTTAGTTGATTCTTAATTACCATTGCAAAGGTAGTGAAAAAATTTAGGTAAGGGTGAAATACATATTTTTTTAAGAAGAATCAACATAAAAAATTATTCAGGTAATTTTTTATTGTTTAACCTTTATGAAAAACTTGCTTTTTTTATTATTATTAACTGTTTCTTGGTCCGTCAGCTCTTTTCTTTCAGATTCGTCGCCCCTGCCAAAGAGGCACGCACAATGCATAGCCCTTTCTCGAATTCGGCATCCTTCGTTTTCACCCATCGTTAAGAAGATAACAGTAGTTGCCCATATCACGTGGGGAAGCACGTGATCACATATGCTGCATGTAATCTGCATAAGTTACCTATGCGTTGGTGTGTTTAAAAACTTCTAATTCAGTGGACGTTGCGTTTTATTCTTATTAATGTTCTCCGGGGGCATAATTGCGTTCAGTGACTTCTTCACAGTCTGTAATAAATGTCTCTTATACCGCTCTCTGTCATTTAACTTCTGTGCCTAATTTGTAATTTATATGAAATATGATTTAATGCCTACCAAAAGGCAAACTTTTGTAACTAAAAGATTTCGAATCCTGACAAAGTCACTTAAAATCTAAATGTAAATTTTTTTACAGAAAATATAGTGAATAGGAATACTCCATATTATAACGCTCTTAACAATAATTAATTCCACAAATGTTTAAACTGGGTTTTCATTGTAAAAATTACGAAATACAAAATACATCAGTTCTTTACCACATATTTCATATTATTCGCTCAATTTAATATGTTCTGAAGACTTATATTTGCGAACGTTCGACCCATAATCTTAGAAAAAATACACTCAAGGCTTATATATTCGTATCTGATGTTCGAAGAACAGACGAACCTACCTGATATTCTAATAACATCAGACGTCAATGGAGGCATCTGATGTCCTAAAACATGTGTCATTGCATACTTTAAACGTTATTTTTAATACACCACAATATGAATACTCAAGAAACGCATATAGAGTATTACATCCGTTTATTGTTATGGTGTATTAAGCACAAAGATTCCCCAAGCTCTCGCACGCCACTGGGAACCTTTTTCAAGCCAGTGGTAGACATAAAAATGCAGGGAATTGGAATGCAGTATTGCAATACTGCCTAACAAAGTCATGCTTGTTTTCAGAAATAATTTTTGTTCCTGAAGTATTCCAGTTCCCTGCATTTCTATGTCTACCATTGTCTTAAAAAAGTCTGTCAGTGGGGTGCGAAAGCTTGTCGAATCTTTGTGATTATTACGCCATAAAAATAACCGGATTTAATACGCTATGCGTGTTTCTTGAGTAATTTAAACGTTTATTATTTGTCACCTAATAATTGTTTTCTATTCTAATTCACATGTCGAAATTAAAAAATATAGAGCGCCAAATTCGGTAAACGGTAATTCCACCCTCAGGACAATGCGAGCCTTGCTACAAACCTGATAGAAGCTATTGCAAGAATCCGTTTTTTTTGGCATCGCAACTTATGTGTGCCAATCTTTTGCATACCTGTGTGTGTCTTTATCGAGCAAGAGAAATACAACAAATTTATGCGGCAGAATATATAAAAGTAACAGAAACGACAGTATTAATGTCTTGTGCCAAAATATTTGTGATACACTTCTGAAATATTACATGTATCCTTTCTCATCAGTTGCCGGTCGTTTGTTTATACTGAGGCCTACGCTGTGTTACCACTCACTATAAATAGGTCCAAGTTATTTTCTACAGGACGACTTTGAGGAAGTCTTTTTAGACATTGTTTCGAATTTGACATAGCTCACGATTTAAAATTCGTAATATGATCTTGGTCTTTACTGCATTCGACATCTAAAGGGATACGTATATCCTTCCGCCGAAGTTGCCAGCTGAATTTGTTTGGTTTCAGACAGCTGTAGTTCATGTGTTACTATGCACAACAAATAGTTCCACTACTGCCGGTAAAGACGCTCAAAGGAATCCTTGTAAAATATGATGCAGGAAGGAATAGTGTATTTTCCAAAAGTATTGCTGTACAGAATACTGCCTAAAAAATCATGCTCATGAATTCTGCAGTTTCTGCAAGATTTCAAACCGAATAAGGTTTTGAAGATAACACTTGCTTTCTTAGAGTGCTGAGGTTTTTCAACAGCGATGTCAACGTTGCTTGAAACATTTTTGTCATCTTTTTCAATTAAACTTATTCATGAATTCTGAAGACACCCGGCATTGAAATCTATAAAATTTTGTATTTCGCAGATTGTTCGTAATAATGAATCCTAAACGCTGAAAAGCTTTCACTTAAATTTTTCGAATTAAGTATTATTTTAAATAATATTTCTAAAAGGAGGGAAGTATTAGTATCAATGCCATTCAGCAATAAACCTTTCAGCAGGTGTGAGAGGTACTTTGGAAATTGTGTGTATGATATGAATTCATCGGTTTGGCAATTTACTCAGGATGATCAGCTTACCTATCTCAATAACCTTACATATGTGTTCTGCAGTGGACAGTGATATACTTCTCCGAGTTAATATGTTAGTCTCAAAAGTGACCGAGTTATGTGACAAATTCAACAAGAATTCCATAAAAAAATCTCGTTTACTTTGAACCTCGCAGAAAAGCTATGTAGAATTTAATGGAATATTAAAACAAACAGACTACGTGAAATCCAAAGCAGCGTTCTCATGACATGTGCACGTAGAGCTGGCCTTACATTTAAAGCTGTTTTTCTCAAATGGCTTCTCATGCCGTAAACATCATTGACACTAACTGCTTTTTATTTTCTTCTTCGACATCTATACGCAAAGGAATTTTTAGATATGAACATATTTCATTTCCAAAAGGACGTCATACAATTAATTTGGGAAAATCCATGTAATGAAATTTTATCACTTTCTAGTGAATATAATTGTATTCTTAACCCTTGGATCTTTCTTAAGATGTTAAGAGTTCCAGACTTTGTCCTCAGGCTAAAACGTCTGTGGGTTAAAACGCAGTAACACTGTGATATCAGAGCACGAATAAATCAGAGCATATTTGTCGCATATGTTGACACAATTTAGTAAGAAGTAAAATTGAGTTAAATGTGAGACCTTCATGAAATCCATGTATTATGATAATTCTAATTTATGCATTCAAAATGGTCGTCTTTGCCTTCGTACTTATCTCTTCATTTTCCAGACAGGGGCTATAGTAATGCACTCACGGTGTGTCACACCTCTTGCCAGCTTTCGGTCGTCAGAACACCTGTTTCCCAACCGCCATAGAACAAACTGCTGACAAATAATTCTGAATGTCATCACTTTTTCCTATAATGCAATATTTCAATTTTCAGCACACAGTCTGCACGTATGAGGTTATTTTGTAGCAGTTGCCCTGTGGTTTCCTACAAGAAGTAACTGAAAGAAAGAATTAAGGAAAAACTGAAACATAATTTTGAGTTATTCTGAACAGGCAAAGTTTTCAAGACATAGATACAGGTGCACATAATTTGCCAGAATTTCTACAGTATTTTCTGTTGAAAATTAAGTATTAAGAAAGGAGTCTAAGAGAACTCGGATTTGTCAGTGCTTGATAATAGAGAGAAACAGATGTTAGTAAAAGGCTTTATTATTAATTACTCTGTTTAATGTGTAAAATGCAGGATCGCTTACCGTTAGCACTTCCTGTAACCTTTCTTTTAGGTGTTTATTTCCATCAATTTGAATATCCTAATATCTGCTGAATGTTGGTTTTTGAAAATCGCTATTCCATTACATGTAGGTATCAAAACACAACTTCAGATATAATCTCTTCTAAAATGATTTTGTTGTGCTTCGGTTCAGATTCTGTCTCTCTATCTCGTTCGCCCATGGAGGGTTGAGTACCGTAATGACGACAATGCGCCTTTGAGAGTTACTGGCAAATTAATTCAGCCGGATTGCCATTTCTCTGCTGCGTACGGATAAGGGGCAAAGTTCGTCCGGGGCCGACATCACAGGGAACCATCTACTCATTCGCGTCCCCAACCGCAGGGAGCCTGCGGAAAACTCGCAGACTAGAAGGCCGGCAGGACCAGGATTCGAGCTTGCGTCAGAACGTTCCGCCTCCCACAGAGCGCATAGTGACTTAACCAACTGCGTTATGCCTTTTTTCGGTTCTGATTTATGGTCATAAATTAATTTTTCACCTTTCGTGAAATATTTTCTTAAATTTGCGATGCGTTTTCTTTTATTAATAGTAAATGCTCACAGAAGCTGAGAGCATAAAGAATTTATCATTACAAGCTTTAGTAAAGAAATGTCCTTCTCAAAATTATTTCCTTCCCTTTTTCTTTAACTCTTTAGCGACCATGACTCTAAGATCAAGTATCACTAAATAACATGACGTCCGAAACTCCTTGTTGCTCCACTTCTTTGTTTAGTAACAAACATGGTGACTGACGGTGACTCCTGCTGATCCCTCATAGGTCGTGCAAATTTAAAGAACACGCAAGAGTAGTATATCTGATTCACTGTAGACAGGAGTTTTGGGCATTTATGATCGTTTGTTTGTATGGGTGCTATGGTCTTTAAATGATTACACATTGAAATTCATAGGGCTGTACAACCGATGTTTTTTACTTTCAATATACATTTTGGGAAATAATACCTTGATAAAGATTGCATACTACTATTGACATCTAATAAAACAAGTTAAAGTATAAAATGAAACCAAGTTTTTTATTTTCAGACTCAAATATACAGTAATCTGAAGGCTTAAATGTTCCAAAGAAATTCAAATGTCAATAGTCAGTAAAACTGCGTTGTTCTAATGTAGCATGTGTTTGAATATTTCTTTTATATTCCAGTGATTACCCCATGATTTTGAATATTTTGACACTTCATGCAAATGATTTGGAGTCTAGTAATCTGCGAACATTGGAATTAATGATGCTGTCGTTCTGCTATAGTATCCTACATTCGGTACTGCAGAATAAAAGTGTTTTTTACACGTGCTCTGCAGTTTAACGTTGCATATGGTTCATGAATTTTTCTCTGTCCGATACCATGGTTCCATGAATTTTTCTCTGTTCGATATCATGGTTCTATGAATTTTTATCTGTTCAATAACATGGTTCTATGAATTTTTATCTGTCCGAAACCATTGTTCCATGAATTTTTCTCTTTCTCCGTTACTATGTTTAACGTCCATAATGAAAAAAACGGACCCTGCAACGATAATTTTTTTTATTTTGATTTGATTGAAGAACCTGTTCAGTATTGATGGTAAAGCACCGTATGCTTCGCCTTTTAAAGTTATGTCAAAGTAATGCGGAATTCATTCGCTCTCAACTACAACCTGTACTTTCAGTGCGAACACATTCAGGTTGTCATAGAAAATAATTGAACGAGACCCATGTAACTGATATGACTAACCCAATCCCAGATCTTATGGAGGAATACTGTTTGCGTTGTTGAACGCTTCGAAAGCTACACGGCACAAGGTTTTCTAGTAAGTTGCGAACACACTGTATAAGGAACTGGTTACACCTATTAAATATGTGTTTGAAATTAATTTAACTCATGCTTTTATGAAAACCATGGGCTTCAAAAATGGCACATCACTTGAAATTACATTAAAAAGAAATAAGTTTCAAATATTTGCTGAGTACTTATCGCGGTTTAAAATATTTGTCAGTATTTATTATTAGAGAGCTCGAAGAAAAATACGTATGCTATGAAAGCATAATCTTTACGACGTTCAGGAAAATTTATCCTGCTTCGACATTTGGTGACAGTAGTAATAACTCCTGCAGTATCCTTAATTTAAACATCCAAATATTTATTTGCACTTTCATTTCTTATGGTTTAATAATGTAGGGCACAGTAGAAGGGCACCAGCCCATAGTAATACTAGGCAGGAAAAGTCGATAAAGCAATAGAGTGACCCTGCCAATTCTTATTAAAAACACCATATAAGAGGGCAGTGTGTTAATATAAGAAAAGAGAAGTACATGAAAACGTGTATGGATGAACGAAGATATTGATGTTCAACAGAGAACCGATGCCCTCTGTGAAATTAGTAATTCAGATCTGAATCCGTGTGCCGCACCTTCATAATACTGACGGTGTTTTCTATATTGCTGTTACAATTGCAATTGCAGACGAGCCCTTTAAGTGTGCTAGCATCGAAGGTTGACTGCGAAAGAAGCTGATGGCTCATCCGTGACCTATGGCGGCAGACATCCCAGAATCTCCAGCTGAATTTCAAAATTGCTTCTGTTAGGACATTTTCATTTAAAAGAGAAGAATGGATCCAATCTTGACTGTTCCCCAGGATACTGTTACAAACGCAATATGAAGACGTGTCTATTATAGGTCCAAGACTCGTCACTTATCCTCAGAGAGAGCTGACTTGTCTGACCGTGATCTTGGTTGTGAGACGTCGTTGCATCTCCCGGTAGATTTGAATGCTGTATGTGTTAGGACATTACCCAGTTCCCGGTAATGTCCTAAGAATCTGTTATTAACATCAAGTTTAGTATACATTTGAAAACAAAAGAAGCATTCAGTTCTCATTTTTTCATACATCACTAACATGACGTATCATATCGCCTGTTCCTGTGCATCTATTTCTTCATCCAAATTGGCTGTCTGCCCTACCTAGCTTTTCTGAAGCAGTTCTGGATGAACGATTAGGATACGCGTCTTCAAGCATCAGCTACTAATAGAATAGCATCAAAAATATAAATTTTATTTTTCACTTTCATTTCTGTTCTTTATAATACTTCTGGAATCAATTCCCGTCCACATGGCACTTAAGAATTCGAATCGCAACTTGATCTATACCTTGTAATACAGCATTTAAGTTCGAATTCAGGTAAACAAGTTCGATGTAAGTTGTTTTTAATGTGTGGATGCGCTGGGCAATTGCTTATGTCAAACCAAACGTTATGGTATTTCTTTCCAAGTTCCTTGATAGACGGTTTCACATACTGAAAAAGATATCCTATATCACCCATGTTTACGTGTTGGAATTGTACGAAACAGGAAGACGTTGCACATTTTTAAAACATCGGGATTTTGCAGTTTTTTTTTTACAATTTTTCTTGTCTTTACCAGACATATTACGAAACACTATCACAGTCAGATGATTCGTTGCATTTTTAATAACCCCAAACTTTTCTCACCTTTAAATTTCGCAATCTGATTTAGAATCTGATCGCAAAATACCTGGGTCATTCGTATTATAAAAGATGTCAGGTGATGCGTAACATCACAGCCTCTCCTTGACAAATGTCAACCCCGCCTTCTCGTGGTACATCCTGTTCCCACTAAAAGGGCTCTGACAACCGCAATTGCGGTATAACTATACCATCTGAATTAGAGGAAACGCTACCACACATTCACCAACCCGCTTGGCCAGCGTGGTGAGTTATGGCCAAACCCCTCCAAAATGACTCCACAACTTAAATCTTGGCCCTCAGTCTCCGGCAGCTGGAATTTACCTGCAGAAGGCAGCGGCCAGTGCGACATGAAGGCAGAGGGTGCTAAGAATCCCTGGAGAACCGGACTAGGCTGCCATCTGATGCTGACCTTGGCTACGTATAATGGACGCTCCCTATCTTCTGATTCAAGGCTTCTTGAATTGGAAGAGGAACTACAAAGGATCAAGTGGGACATCGTTGGGCTAACTGAGGTAAGCAGAAAATGAGAAAATCTCATTGAACTAAAAAGTGGACATCTCTTCTACTATCGTGGGACAGATACTGGCAGAACTAGTGGTGTTGGATTTATAATAAACAAGAAACTGAAGGATAAAGTTGTAGAAGTTGAAAGTTCCTCTGGCAGAGCTGCACGACTCGTTATCCAACCCTCAATAAGATACCAGGCTCAGATTATTCAAACTTATGAACCCACCACAAGTCATCCTGAAGAAGAAATTGAAGAATTTTATGAGGAAATTCGTCATCTAAATAATAAAGGTAAGCGGAACTTGAAGATAATTATGGGAGATTCCAATGCAAAAATAGGGCAACGGCAACAGAATAAAATTTCAGTAGGTAAATTCTCTCACGGCAACAGAAACCAGCGTGTAAATACTCTCGTTGAGTTTGCAGAGGCAGAAGGGTTTTTCATCTCGAACTCCTTTTTCAAGAAAAAGACATACAGGAAATGGGCATGGAGACATCCAAATGGGACGACAAGAGAAATTGATTTTATTATGTGTAACAAAAAATTCGTCATAGAAGACTGCAGTGTTCTAAACAAGTTCAACACAGGTAGTGACTATAGATTGGTGGAATGTAAGATGCACCTTAACACTAAACTCGAACGTGGCAAGCTCATAAGACAAACAAAATGAATTGACATAACCAACCTTAAAAAACACCATAATTCCTTCAAGTTGGAATTGAAGAACAGATTCTCTGCTTCAGAAGGATTAACATCGGAAGCAGTGGATATTTCTGAAGTTCACAAAAAAGTAACCAAAGCTCTTATGGAAACAGCAACAAAATTAGCTGGGTCTAAAAACAAGTTGCATGTGAACAAATTATCAGGAAAAAACAAAATGTCGATGCAAAACAGAAGAGAGATGAGGACAACTAAAGAAGATGTGACTTCCAAAGTGGAATATATAGAGCTATGCAAAACAAATTCACTGGGAACTAGTGAGGAAAGCAATTGAAAACAACCAAAGTCTAAAGATAGCAAAGGGGCATCTCTCTGTAAGGGAAGAAAACAGATAATGGCAGTGAGAAAAGAAGATGGTCCTGTAACAAGAAATAGAGACGAAATTTTGACAAGAGTGAAAGATTTCTACACCTAATTATATGAAAGAGATGATACATGTACTCCAGACATCATGAAAGGTACCAGTACCAGAGTTCTTTCAGTCCTCCCAGCAGAAGTTGCACATACAATCAAGAACATGAAGCGGAGAAAAGCTCCAGGTGAAGATGGAATTACTGTAGACATCATACAAGAAGCAAGTGGAGAAATCGAAACAGTACTAGCATAAATTTTCACTCAATGCCTTAATGAAAGGAACATTCCTGGCGATTGGAACAACCCTACAATGATCCTGCTACATAAAAAAGGTGACATTGAGGATTTCAGGAACTACAGACCTGTCAGCCTCCTATCAGTGGTTTATAAAATCTTCACTAAAGTTCTTTTACACCTTTTAAAGGTAACACTGGACATGGCTCAACCGAGAGAACAAGCTGGATTTAGGAGTGGCCACAGCACAATAGATCATATCCACGTACTGAGAGAATTAATTGAAAGAGCGAGGGAATATGAACTTCCATTGTGCATGGCTTTTATCGATTATGAAAAAGCCATTGATTCGGTGAAACCATCAGCAGTTACAATGGCTCTGAAATCCTGCGGTATTGAAGATGCATACATTAATATTATTAATAACATCTATGAAAATGCAAGTGCAAATATTCGGCTGTTTGAAAATACAACACACATAAAAATTGGAAATGGAGTGAGACAAGGTGACACCATATCTCCGAAGCTCTTTAATGCCTAATTGGAAATGGCCTTTCAATCACTGAACTGGGGAAACAAAGTGATAAAGATTAATGGAGATTATCTAACCCACCTTCGTTTTGCTGATGACGTAGTCATTTTTGCAACTACCCCATCAGAGCTGCAGAGTATGATCCAAGAACTTGCTGACAAGAGTAAAGAAGTTAGATTAATATGAACTTTCAGAAGACAAAAGTGATGTTCAATGCTTTTACAAGAAATGAAGATTTATCGATTGATGGAGAAAAGCTGAAGATAACAAACACATACGTTTATCTTGAACAACAGATACCAAGTGAGAGTCACATTGATGAAGAAATTAATCGGCGTACAAAACTTGCCTGGAGAGCTTTTGGAAGAAACAGCATAATTTTCAAGAGCAATATGCCATTATGTCTTAAAAGAAAAGTGTTTGATCAATGCATCCTTCGAGTGCTTACGTATGGTGCAGAGACGTGGACCTTAACTAAAAGAGACATACAATGGCTGCAAACAACTCAATAAAGCATGGATAGGTGCATGCTTGGTGTAACCAGGAGAGATAAAAAGAGGAACTCGTGGATCCGAAAAATGACAAGAGTGGAAGACATCATGATCAGAGTTAAATCCCTGAAATGGCAATGGGCTGGACATACTGCCAGAAGGGCAGACCATCGATGGACAGCCGAAATTTTAGATTAGATTACAAGGGACAGAAAAAGACCCAGAAGAAGACATCAAGGGAGATGGGTGGATGAAATTCGAAAGTATGCGGGAGTGACATGGAGGAGACTGGCACAAGGCAGACCGTTGTGGAAGAAACTTGGGGAGACCTCCGTCCAACAGTGGATTGATAATGGTTGACAATGATGATGATGATGAACTGAATTTTATTCCGAATACCGGGGTCAAGCTCTGTTCAACCAGAATGAAGTTTCTTTCATATCCCCTGCTGATGCTTCTCCAGTAATGTTTCATTAGCAGATACTGTGTCATGCTTTCAAGCAGTGAACAAACACACCGATTGAAATATGTAAAATTTTCAGTGCCAAGTTGAACCGCGACTTTCTCGTCATAAAGTTTCATTATTAGCAGATTTATAACAACACTCTGGCATTTCTTCAATTTTTTAATAATACTACCATTTCATTCCAAAGCTTGCATCGATGTTTCTTTATTTCTGCACAATGTGGGAACAGTAGAAATTTTGAATATTGGAATATATATTTTTTCACCGTTCTCGGTCTCACTAATGAAGGCTACCTTGTTGTTAACGGGCCCACTTTTCTCTTTGAATTTTTGTCACGTCGTATAAAGGTTTAAGATTTCCTGCTGGATGAAAACGCGATGTTGACAGATGTTTTGCTTTACATATGAAGAAAAATCACCCTTTTTTCCCAGTAATACGTTCACTACGATAGTGAAAACTGAAAGGAAAGCAATTCTAGGAATCGTAATCTCCCCTTCCTTTCTGTATACATCCCCATTTAATTAACTTCCAAACCAGTTTTTGGTGGTGACAAATATATGTCCTCTCTTTGCCCGTAATCTTTTGTCAGAAATCACATCCCTCTTTCACCCAGGAGTACATCGCTTGCGTTCTAGACTGCTAGCGTGATTATCTTAAAGGTTTTCATTATTATTATTCTAAAATGCGCCTGCTTGCCCATTCTAGTGATGTATGAATGTTGTGTACCAGCCGCCCTAAATTACGAAACCGTCGGCTCCTTGTAATCCCTAGCGTTGCTCACGGTAATCGTGAAACTTCCAACCCCTCCTCTCAAAAAGGTACTCCAAAAGAGGCAAACATTTTCTGATGAAATAATCCTAATTCGGTAGAAAGTATTCTGATACGATATTGACAAGGCGGCAGAGTGTTCTTGAGGGGGTGCAGAGAGAATCTCTTGCACAACTCGTTCGTTCAGTTTTGACGTACTGTATGTATCCCAATAATTGCTTTCGTATAATCATTCTTCATTTTCCACCAAAACATAAAGATATTAGCAAGGCGGCAGAGATCCCGCCAAGGCTGCAGACACTGCCAAAGCGGCAGAGATACTGCCAAGGCCGGAGAGTGTCGATTGAGTGGGTGCAGAGAGAATCTCTTGTATAACTCGTTCGTTGAATTTTGACGTACTGTATGTCCCCCACTGTTTGCTTTTGTGTGATCATTCTTCATTCTTTCACCAAAACACAGGGATTTCCCTGAACAGTTGTAATTTCGTCCTGTATGCCATAATTTCATTCCTTCCATCTACTGAGTACTATTGCATACCAGGACAGTACGTAGAAGGTTTATGAAGCAAATATTTCCCTGTCAGCCTCGACATACAAGGGTATTCAAGGATTATCTAGCTCACAGGCTCAGCATATGTAGCTGACCCAAAATATTCATACAACAGCAGACACTCTTTTTCGTATCAACACTTATATTCCATAAGAAGCTTCAATGAGTTAGGTTTAAAAAGTAAACTAAAAGATATACATGAAACTAAAATATTTTTATCACCAGCATTCATGCATGTTGTGGATGCTTCACGTAATTTTTACAATGAGCAACAGGACGTAAAGTTTCCTTTTCATATTTTTACCACACAATATCTTTTTCAACAGTGTTCTTCTTAACATTGTTACTAGAGTAACATTCTCACTACTAAAAATCTACTAACCGGACTTCGGATTGTATATACATAATGCGATCAAAAAGTTCCCAGACTAAGTGCCTAGCGCGCCAACAGATGGCAGTACTCGGATGCGCAAGCACCAGTCGAGGGCAGGGACTTTCCTGAGTCTTGGTGCTAAGTGATGTCGTTCTGTGAACATTGGGAGCTGTGCTACACGATATTTGGTGACCACTTGCAGAACACAGCTGCGATTTTGGTATGAACTGTAAACTAGAACAGCAAGTGAACATGAAATGTTGCCTCAAACTCTGCCAATCTGGAACGGAGGAGCATGAAATATTGCTGCAGGCTTATGGCAATGAAGAAGTGAGTCGTGCAAGGTGTTTTGAGTGGCACCTGCGCTTCAAGAGCTCCAGAACGGCAAAAGAAAAACGACGAGAGACCAGGGCGGCTGTCCGTGAGCAAAACCCCCGAAAATGTGGACAAAATTAGAGAACTGGTGCATGAAGATCGTCAGGGAACTATTCAAGCCTTTGCTACCATTATCAATGTGTCATACGAAACAGTGCAAGAAGTTCTGATGTCGGTTTTGAACATGCACCGCATGGTTACAAAGTTTGTGCCAAAGATTCTGAACCCCGAGCAGAAGGCGCTCCGTGTGGAACTGTCTCAAAATCTTCGTCAGCAGGTAGTGAATGAATCAACGTTCCTGTCGCGGGTCATCGCTGGGGACGAGACGTGGATCTACGGTTACGACCTGGAGACCAAACAACAGTCGTCGCAGTGAAAGAGCCCGGCATCTCCACGTACGAAGAAGGCCCGACAGGTCCGGAGCGCAACCGAAAGCATGCTCATCGTGTTCTTCGATATTCGTGGGGTTGTGCATTGTGAATTCGTTCCCCATGGCCAGAGAGTCACCTCCCTTTTTTACTGAGATGATCTGTTATCGTCTTAGAGAGGAAATTCACCGCAAACGACCTGAAATGTGACGCAGGGCCGATTTCTTGCTCCATCACGACAATGCAGCAGCTCACAGAGCGTTAGTAACACGCCAGTTTTGCAGCCGCAACAGCATGTCTACCTATTCTCACCCGCCTTACTCGCCAGAATTGGCACCCTGCGACTTCTTTCTGTTCCCGAAAATGGAGCTGAATCGAATGGGTCGCCGTTTTGAAACCGTGGACGAGATCCAGCGCGAATCGCAGATACTGCTTTACACGATTCCTGAACAGGACTTTCAGGGAGCGTTCAAAAAGTGGGAATAACGCTGGTAGAGGTGTATTGCCGACCAAGGCGACTACATTGACGGAGATCATAGCTTGACTCAAGTAACGTAAGTACTTTGTTGTATGTCGTCCTGTTCTCGGAACATTTTAATCTGACCTCGTATATACACTGCTGGCCACCCAAAATACAACACCAAGAAGGAAGCATCCGATTGGCCTGAAATTCGCAGCATGCGTCGCCCGCGAGAGGAAATGCAAACGATTAGCATTACAGGACATATGCAAATTATGTGCGCCCGGCACGCCACCGAGAAGCCATATAAGAAGGGTTTACAGAACGAGGGGTGTAAGTAGTGGAAGTGTGTTGTGCTGCCCGACCTGTGCGTGGGAATCTTCCTAATGGCTCGTCGCAGAATACCACAGTCATTCCAGCACGTTTCGGAGTTCGACAAAGGACGAATAGTGGCTGACCTCGACAGCGGTTTATCGTACCGAGACATTGGCGTCCGTGTGGGACGACATGCAGCTACAGTGAGGCAGTATGGATTTGGTGGGTAAAGGAGGGACGGACGGACCGACGAGAGCGATTGCCGCAGCCGCGGCACACCAGCAAATGAGAGGACCGGCGTGTTTAGCGGCGTGAACTGACGGCTTTTACCGCCACATCACGAACGTTAGCGTAAGAATCACCGCTATATCTCCGTCGTTTTGGGGGCTGTAGTCCTCCCTTACCTGCAGGACCTGCCAGGGGCCACGTTCCAACAGGACAATGCGCGCCCGCAGGTGGCGTGCATCGTGCAACATATCTTCACGGCTCACCAAGTGTCACTGCTGCCGTGGCCCGCCTGTTCTCCCGATATATCACCCATCGAACACGCCTGGTCGCTGATCGGCAACCGAGTGGCATGGCAAGGACCCCCGCTGCTAAGACTGATGAACTGTGGCAACATGTGGAAGCAGCCTGGACCGACATACCCCAAGCCCACATCCAGAGCCTCTTTCGTTCGATGCCGCGGCGTGTAGCGGCCGTTATTGCCAGCCATTGAGGCCACACGAACTATTTATGTCTGCGTGTTCTGCAAGTCGCACGGGACTGTAAGCTCAATGGTTTCGTCTTTGTATCTGTTGTTATGTGTCCAGTATATCTGGCTTTGCAATCTCGGGTCCTTCTTGGTGTTGCATTTTGGGTGGCCAGCAGTGTATATTTTATACATAGCATTATAGGTTTGAACGCGGAAGTAGCAGAAATTATACGCATCTTGTAAAACGCAGTAAGAGTTTTTGCTCAGGTCTTTTTCACAACTTTGTCCAGTGATTTAAATTTATATCACCTCGTTGCAAATACAGTACGTATAATTTATATCGGACATATATTCTTTTGGAATAGCGTTACAGGTTTTAACAGTGAAGGCATTATTATCTGATGTAACAGTAGTCTCAGTGCGAGTTATTTAAGTTTTTCTGTTTTTAAATATATCAGAATGAACAGTTTTAAAATTGGTCTAACCAAAGACGCCATTTCATCAGGATGCGACACTGTTTTGCCAACCACCTGAACGCCCTCGGCAAACTCTGTGGATGTTCGCTGCAGATTGCATCGTAAATGTTTCCATAAAAAACTTTCCTACAACTTACAAATAACTGTATGATAGTGCAGTTATGTTATCTATATCAGTTTCGATTGCTTAAAAGGCATACGTCGTTTTTTTCTTCAATTCCCTGGACCTAATTTTCATCAGCAATTTTAAGATCTAATAGCATCCGCAAAAACCGTGCTGCTTTCATTCTGAAATACACTGACGGAAGAAAAAACCCCAACACCGAGAAGGGGTTGTGTTAGATAAACGACAGTTTGTAGGCGGTGAGAGTACATCTGTAAGATGATGTCTATGAAAATTTCGCGCTCGGCGCATACGTGTGGCGCTAGTAGCGCCCTTCGGAACATGCAAAGCAGGTTTGCTGTAAATACGCGCTGTAACGTTCGTGAGCGTTAGTTATCGTTGAGATTCGACGTAGTGTGTTGATGTTAGTCAAGAATGCCTTTAAGAAGACGAAGAAGCCATTTTCAACAGCTCATGGAGTTTGAACGAGGTCGTGTAATAGGGCTACGAGAAAGTGGATTTTCGTTCCGCAATATTGCCCAACGACTTGGCAGGAATGTAGCCACTGTGCATGATTGTTGGCAGCGGTGGTCAAGGGAAGGTACTGCCTCAAGAAGACCGGGTTCCGGCTGGCCACGTGGCACTACTGAGAGGGAAGACCGCCGTGTACGGCGTATGGCCGTGAAGCATCGTACCGCGTCTGCGGCAGCAATTCGAGCTGCAGTTTCCACCACAGTGACACAACGAACTGTTACAAATCGGTTACTTGAAGGACAGCTCCGAGCCAGACGCCCTGTAGCGTGCATTCTACTTGCTCCAAACCACTGCCGTTTGTGACGTCAGTGGTGTCAAGCTAGAACTCATTGCAGGACGGAGTGGAGATCTGTTGTGTTTTCTCATGAACGCCAGTTCTGCCTGGGGGCCAGTGATGGCCGTCTGTTGGTTAGAAGGAGGACAGGTGAGCGCCTGCAACCAACCTGTCTGCGGCCGAGACACACTGGACCTACACCTGGAGTTATGGTCTGGGGAGCAATTTCCTATGACAGCAGGAGCACTCTCGTGGCTATCCCACGCACCCTGACGGCACAGTTGTACGTCGGTCTGGTGATTCAACCTGTTGTGCTGCCATTCATGAACACTAGGGGGTGTTTTCCAACAGGATAACGCTCGCCCGCATACCACTATTGTAACACAACATGCTCTACAGAGTGTCGACATGTTGCCGTGGCCTGCTAGATCACCAGATCTTTCACCAATCGAGCACGTATGGGACATCATTGGACGACAACTCCAACGTCACGCCCAACCAGCATTAACCGTCCCTGTATTGACCGACCAAGTGCAACAGGCATGGAACTCCATCCCACAAACTGACATCCAGCACCTGTACGACACAATACATGAACGCTTGCGTGCTTGCATTCAACATTTTGGCGATTATACCGGTTATTAGTGTACCAGCATTTCACATTTAAAATAGCTCTTCTCGCGCTTACATTAAGCTGTGATCTTGAAACCTTAATCGATTAAATATGTTACCTATACAAATGTATTGCCGCCATTTCATTCCTATACAACTATTTTTTCGTGGTGTTCAGATTTTTTTGCGTCAGGGTAACTTCCTTAGCCCACTAGAACTCGTATCCAAGAACACTCATCCCCATCACATAACTAATACCATTTGTTTTATTCCACCTTTCCTCTGTTTTGTAAATTTGATAGTTCTTTAGTACATAGGAGATGAGCTAAAACGTTACTGATGCTTGGATGATAACTAAACTCATTAATTCGTTACTAGGTATATTACTACATATTCACTACTTTACTAAGCAAAAAGTGAAAGCTTAAAAAGCAATTTTGTTCTCCTACACTACTGCTTTGATATTTACAAAACCTTGCAGGATTGCAGATAATAGCTTGGAACTCACAGCTTATGCACAACAGGCTGGGACATGCAGATGATTAAAATGTCTATGAAAATGACCGTGCAGTTTCGGAGTAGCGCCCGCTGAACTGCTCGGGATTTGGTGTAAAGAGTGTGCTTAAACCAGTTGTTGCAATCAGTGAAGAACCGACTGTTAGAAAACGGAGTCAAACTTCCAAAAACTTTTTTCATGTAGCAACAATTTTTGTTTCAATTTATCATTTAACGCCCGTAGAAGACACGTGGAGGGTTTCTTTTGTACGCCACATTAAGGAGTGCCGAGCCAGGCATGTGACTAGCGGCATCCGTTGACCTTGACGCCTGGGTCTGATGTATTGGGGAACGTCACCGCTCTCAGAAAGAGACCTACTCCGCGGGAACTGAGTTCCTTAGACGCCGATGGGAGAAGGAAGGATAAGGCTATAAAAAGGAGCGCAACGTTCGCTCGGGTTATTTGGACTTCGGGTGGCCTAGTGGTCAACGTTCGTGATTTTCTACATAAAATATTTCTATTCCAGGCAGGTGCGAACGTTCGAAACACTAAAAATCCGCCGTGCGTTGGATGGGCACGTTAAGCCGTCGCACACCGGGTACTGACACCCCGCTAATAAATAACGTCGTCTTCCTTCCCCGTTCTACCTCGCTTCTGTGTTACTTTACTGTAGGGCAGTCTATCCCAAATCTCCTGTCTTCCTATTTTTAAAGGTTTTTAAGGCCTAGGGTCAGACACACCCTTCCTAAAATCCTCTACATATGATATGATTTGCTGGTGTTGCTTCTTGTGTTTCGCCTTAGACCTGGTTTGACGGCAGGTAATCTGGTGTCATACGAGGACCGGGATTTATCTTTGAAGAACGGCAGGTTCGAGCTTGAAGTGTCGGTTAGACCTCTCGGGGATTTACATTTTGACTAACGGAATGGGCAGGGTTTTTCGGCAATCAGAGGTCAACCGGTATTGGACGGAAACACTCGAGTTAAACGTGGAGGAGGGTCTTCAGGGATATTTCCGAGATTGTAAAGTGTTTTCCATCTGAAAACCTGCTGTTGCGTGGAAATAGCTAATTCAACGCGGATTGTTTCTCATCTATTAAATTTTGTTACGTTTAAAAAAGGAATGGTTATTGACTCACTCGTTTTCTCTGATATCAAGCAATTGCCGACTACACGATCCATAAATTCAGCGATCGACTTCAAATCTACAAGAATCAAAAGACCCTACGCCGCGCCCGTTTGGGAGAATAAGGTAAGGTCTAGTGGCGTATTGATTTTAGCGGTGCCCGAAACTGACAGTTAGGTAAAAATTTCCTCTGCCTCACTACGCCGCGTCGCAGAAAAGCGTCGCATTATGAACAACTGACTGAGGAAGGATTGTTGGAAATAAAAGAGCTGTATTTTCCTACCGCGAAATTGTCACTCTAACGGGACGTAACGCCAATGTATGAATGCGAACGTAGCATGGGTGGAAAGAAGAGACTCGGACTCCAAAAAATCCGGGAAATGGATCGGAAAATTCCAAGACTGCACTTGATCACAGACACCTGTACCCCATGGGAGTGACCGATCGCACAGCGATATCCATGGTATTACGGCAGTAGTGGAACACTGCCACTGGACAGTCCTTTACTACCAGCACAGATCGACATCTGCTTAAAAGGAGACTGTTCGCAAGCAACCCATTGCTACGCATTGCTTTGACCCCAAACCAGCAGCGTCTCAGGCTGCAATAGTTCTTGAACACAGACATAGCGGCGCTGACCGGTTAGAGGTCATATTCTCTGAAGAGCTAGAATTCGACTTGGTGCACCGTGATTATTGTGTACGTGTTCCCGGACATCGTGGCGAACGGTACCTTGCAGCGTCATGCCAGTCCATCGCCAAGCGCTCTGCGCGCCAATGGGTTCGATTCGCGATCACGCCTGATAAGAACTGAGGGAACACTCAACAGCAAGCCATATATCAAGTATGTGTTACAGGCCCTTCCTTCAGACTCCCCAATGATAGACCATTTTCTCTTAAGTTGTCAATCGTATTGCAAATTCACTCCGCAGTAGTAATGTCAAGAAAAGACTCAAAAAAGAACGCTCACTTTATCACCGTCAATGAATCGGAAATATGAAATTAGGTTGCCATCTGTATGCACATCAGTTTCTGCATCAACTTGAAGTATTCAATAATTGGCTCTGAGCTTGTCCAAAAGCTACTTAGTCAAATTGTCTGAAAAAAATTTCAATGTTTCACCGAGATATTGTGTCTTTAGAAAAAGGGACTTTTCTTAATTGCTTCAGCATAGTTTCGCGAAACATGATAGAAACAAAATCAATTGCTGACGGTATTTTCATTTATTTTGAGCCTTTTAAACCTGATAAGGAGCCAGAAAAGCTTTTGACGGTACACTTGCTGTTTTAATAAAGCTTCTCTTGGTAGACTGGAAATGAATAAGTTTCTAATAAAAAAATCTTGGGTATATTAGCAAAATCTACTTGTCTCGTTTGAATATGCCTTTTATATTATTAGGCTTCATAATATCTGAAGCTTAAAAGCCTTAATATACTCGCATTACACATTGTGGACATTCCTTCGTTATTTTTTTTTTTTTGGATTGGAGGTTTAACGACCACCGAGAACAACTCAATGTGGTATAAGCAGTCGCACGTCCATAATTTAGGATCACTGTTTCCAAGGAAGGGAGAGAGAACCAGTGCCGTAAGACAAACACACCATCCATGCCTCACAGAGATTCGAACACGGACCTTTCTTGGGATGATGCTAATAAGCCAGCGCATAGACCACTGAACCAACGGGGCTGCTGATCTTCTTCGTTGTTAATAACATTTTTTGTAAAACCCAGAAACACGTAATTTTCAAGTTTTTTTGAAACCCATAGACAGATAATTTTCAAGTTTTTCTGAAACCCATAGACAAGTAATTTTCAAGTTTTTCTGAAACCCATAGACAAGTAATTTTCAAGTTTTGTGAAACGCAGAGACAAGTTATTTTCATCATACCTCTTGTTTTTGCACTCCGTGTAGTTCTACCGGTAGAATCCGCAGGTTCAATCTCGATGTCGCCATAGTTAAAGAAAAAATCATTCTCGTCTTCACTTTGTGCATTGACTAAAAACGGCTTGACTTTCAAAACAAATAATGATCGCTTTAAAATAATACTTCTCAATTGACTGGACAGGAACAAACAAACACAAAGTGTGGAACACACGACTTATAAACAAACACGAACGTGGATTGTATCGCGCGAAATATGCAATGTAAACAGGAGATGCCGTTTTAATCTTACTTTCGGGCGCGACAAACGATGAAGAGAATCCACTTATTGGCGTGCGACGTACGCCAATAAGAGTCGACTCACCATAAATGACGACACAATGGTTGACGTTATTTACGATGGCTGATTTCAAAGAATGTATTTCATGATAAACTACGTCGAAGCCAACAAATAGCGGAAAGAAAGACACACTTTCTTCTCCAAAAATAGCAACCATGGACCACGCGCGACTGTTTGTTTGTGTGCGTGTGCGTGTGTGTGCGTGTGATTGTTCGGGCGACAATGTTAGAATGCGAGTGAAGTACAGAAGCCGGCAGAAAGGGAGAATCTGACTCTAAGAAGTGTCTCGTTTCCTTGTGACGACTTCTGCGGCGTGCTTGATAAAGGTGATGCTGCACAAGTATGCATTTAAAAAGCGCCGACACAAGAAACGGCTTTGGCTCCCTGGGCAACGGCCAATTCCGAATCTTAAAAATCATTGTCCAGGGTTAGCGCATGGATGAACATAGATCCTCATTCATTGATGTAAATACTCTTTATGTTTCTCGAATCTAAGAATGTGTTGCAAATAAATCTTAATCAGGGTGTCACAACTTTACTAATTATGACTTTAGAGATATGAACGGTAATTCGTTTTAGGAACTTTTACTTGTTTAATGACACTGTTGTTCATTGAACGAGCCCTAAGGTAAAGTTAGCCGTACAAACGTCCAGACATTCTTATTAGTAAGTTAACTGTATCATCTTGTAATGGTTATTAAAGTGTAACTGTGTTATATACTATTTACGTAAGTTTTTAACTCGTACCGTGCGCACTGATTACTGTCAGGTACCTGAGGGTGTTCAAATCCGTGCTACGGAAGTTATCATCCGGTTTTTCGGTGACCAAATGGTACAAGTACGCAAGTTCGATTTCCAGTATTAGGAATCCTGTTCCCACCGGGGTTTGTCGAGTGGGACCAACGTTGCCTTTTGGCGTTCCGAAGTGGAAATAATTTTGTCCATTTTGGGACGCTATTGGTTTAGAAACCGTTATAATATGAACTTTGATAAGCAAACTAAATTTGAATGAAACTATTAGCTTCAATGAGAAAACGGTTTCCTGAATATGCAACTAAAATAAATGACTTACAAGGAAAACTATCAGACCTAACGACGACAAACGTTATGGGACGTTCTGTGGTGGACAAGTATGACACCAAAGTAACAGATGTGAAGTAAGGCCTTTCGCAATCGCTCGCAACCCCTAGAACATGGTTTATAAATGTGGGACTGCCGCCTGTAATGTATGCAACCATAAAGAGTCAAACAACATTTAGCTGTTAGATATGAGATACATAAATGTCGAGAGAGACCACGTAGAACACCATTAAGTTGCAAATGTCATATACATATCTCACTTCACGTCATGGTAATATGTTGAGAGAAGGCAGTGCTGCAAGCAAAGGGGAATCTCGCACCACGAGCAAATAATGTCAGTACAGGAATAACAGTCCAGAACGTTGCACATGTCACTCACAGCAAAATTGATGCCCGCAACATTACGGAACGGAAGAGGCGATTCGTGTTGCAAGAATCCAGACCCCTTCCACGCATAGCGAAGCATAGGTCGGTACTTTGGTGCACACAACTGGTTTTGTATAAATGAAACCAACTTGAAAATTAGGATTCTGTCATGCAGGTTGACGCCATGTACCTCATCAGAACGTATGTACTCTTCCATGCGTCGTGCAAACACTTTGTATTGTCGAAACAAATACACATCAAGGGGTTGGCAGTATTTGGTGGCTTTCGGTGGCACGATTTTTGTGTGCAAATTGACGTCCCTGTCACCGAAGGCAAACTATTGTCGGTTTTACTAGACACGAATCCAGTGAGAGATGGGGAGGTTCTGTTAGCTCTGGTTCCAGTACCTTACACATCCAGGACAGAACAAAAGCTGTGGACATCTTAGCACTGGCGCTGCAGCAACATTCTATATTTAAAGGTTGCTTTCGTCGTACTGTTTTGGAAACACGTTTGCCAAACTTACCACTCAATTCCTGAAAGCAGATGTGAAGTTTCTTTGCAAAGCGTCCTGACATGGACATAAGCACCTGAATGGTATAGGAGGGGGTAGTCGATGTAACGTATTGCACAACAGCTTCAGTTGTCTTCTCCCCAGTCAGTGATAGCGTCCTGTTTTACGTGAGTTCGTATTCAAATCGAGTTTGGTCTGTATTGAACAACATGTCGGCGTTAATTGCATTGGCAGTAATGTAGTCGTTAATATCTCGTACAAACTCCAATGCGCTGTTCCTTAGGGCCGTGTCAAGGAAAATGCATCCCGGCTGGCAACGAACCCCGTTATCTTGCGTCATGAAATTTTATAGCGGCGTTTGAATTTGTGCAGGAAATATGTGCTGGCTTTAAAATTGGGGATACCCATTGCGTTAGCTGCTTCCTTCGCCCACGTCGTTAAATGTCAGTAGTGAATTGAGAGTCCCGTGTTATGCGCATCTTGGAATTTAGTGTACATACGCTGGCGAATGCGTGCAGTTTTGTGTTCTATCGTACCACCAGATACCACACTTTTTCTGGTGATATCTTGTATTTACGGGCAGTTGTTGCAACGGTTTTCTTTGCGACCTTCACATTGTCATAGGCTCTCTGCATGATTTGTCCGGAAACCTGTTCGTAAATATTTTTCCGTTTTTCTTTAGGGGTGATGATACATAGGAACCCGAACTGCTTGGCACGTTGTGTGTTGGAATACCTAGTATATTACTATGTTCAGATAACGTGTCCGACATTTCATCACTATCACGCCACAATGTCTGTCCTGCAAACATGTCAGCGCCTCCAATGATATGTGCCTCCAAAACGTTATACAACTGCCTTGCGATTCGCCTGTCGATGTACGTTGGAGCCGTGTCGTCCGCTTGGTATTTCTGCGTCACCTCGTTCACCAGTATCTGTACTACAGCATGAGGGTTGCAAGCCATTTTGTTAAAACACACAACACAATATTTGTATGCGTACAAACAGGCCCGTGCAATGTCTTACACTGCTCACGTTTAACAGTCACTGATGTACACAACTTAGAATATCTTTCATGTATGCCCAGTATCATCCAATCACATCACACCCACATTTACATGTTGTTTGACACTTTACGCTGTATACATTACAGGCGGGCGTTTCGCTTTTATAAACCATGTAGTAAGGGCTCCGGGAGATTGTGAAATGCCGTACTTTCCTCCTGTTACTTTCTTATCATGCTTGTCCACCACATAAAGTTCCGTAACGATTGTCGCCGGGAGGTCCGATAGTTTCCCTTGTTAGAGCTTTCACTATTCTTTTGAAAAACACCGTGTTATGTATAGAAATTCAGTAACTGCAGTATGGTTTTTTTGAGTTGCTTTAAAGTTCCAGAAAAGGATCTTCGAGTTCCTTCAATGGTTACTTAACAATGGTATGCAGAAGTCGTTGCCCTCTAAGATTCTTAAAAGCATGTCGAAGGAATTTGCGAAAATATGGGGAAGTGAAAAAACAAACAAGGAAACAAGGGATATCGAACATAAATATTCAAAGTACGAGCATTTGTATGAATGATGAATTGAGGAACGTTGAAAACATAAATCAGAAACCTAGGCTGCCTTCATCAGGAGAGCATCAACCTGGACGACTAAGGAAAAAATCAATATTTTACTGGCCATACTCCCGAAGTCACAAACCCCACCCCTTTCCTCCTCCCCCAGAAAAAGAAAAAAAGAAATGAAATAAGAAACCTTCCTAAAATTACAAGGCTGTGATAAAATTAGGGAACTATAACTTACCAGATCGCGGCGTGAATCCTACAGCGGACTGAGTAAGGCTACTGAAACTCGAGATACTGAGATACAAAAGGAAGGAACACGAAATAAGACCACACTTTCATTGGGAGTTAGTTTCCCATTTCAAAGCATATACTTTAAATTTATTCACGTCATGTATGCCAGAAAACTGTTCCACTCTTTAAAATGCGGCTTTTAACAGATTGCTTATTAGTATCGGGTTAAATCTCTTCTCTACTTGCTAAGAAAATCTGGAAAAGGTGCTAAGGTGTATATTAGAAAACATTTATTTCGTCGAAAAGTCTTTTAAAATCTGTCATTTGCAGCTTATTTGCAGTTGTTAAGGGCTTTGTTTTACCTTGTGGTTAAAGCAGTCGGTTGTTGTTACGCTTCTCAAGATTTTGATCCCAGTCAGAATGCTTTGAGCTAAAACATACTTACCTTGTGTTAGACGGGCACATTATGCCGTCAGACCCAGGGAGTAATCCTCATTTATGTAAATAATTAAGGTCATCTGTTCCTTTGCTTCTCATTTGAATCTTTCTTGGCTGACAAATTATCCGATGTCCACCTTGAAGGATCTTTGCGCCAGGAAAGTTTTTGCGTATACGAACCGTGGTTAGCCGATCATGTCGTCGGGTTCGTCTGCTGTCATAGCCCACACGTGCCAGAGTATGTCGCATGATCATGACATATACTGATCCGGGCTGACCTCTGCTGTGTTGGATAATTAAATGTTGATCAGTGTTGGGTCCGTTCGGCTGTACGAGTCGACTGATCGGTGCTCACTTCTTAAATCCAGCTTTCGCTATACTGTGAAGTTTTGCTTCCGGGTCTTAATTTCACTATTTTCACACCAATACTTTAAATACGGCGTATCGCGAACAAACCATCAGTACAGCCATTTGGGAAATCGGCGCACTCACTGACCAAGCTTCCCAATCTGTCCTTTCTCAAAGACCGATAAATCCGTCCGTTTACTCATAACCCTCCAAATTTTTCTAAATACTGTAGGGTCAGCGTCATTTTCTTCTAGGACTTCCGTCCACAGGTAGTAGAGTTTAGGTCCCAGCCACCTACAGCGAGATCGCCTTTTGGGCAGGACACAGAAACGGAAGGAATGAGAGCAAGTCTAGCGACTTCTGACAGAACAGTTTGTAGTGAGATTAGATTACAGTAGATGGCGCCACCGTACAAGTACGATATTGCACATAGATGGGTGAGAGAATTTCAGGGAGGACATAGGAAAGGATACCCATTTAACCAGTGGGTCCAGCCTAGGGGCCGTCACTTTACGTGCTCGTCCGATGCACGGCGGATATTCAGCGATTGTTAGTAAATCACGCCATCTCTGAAAGATCAGCCCAGGTTTGAACCTGGGGACCCAGCATCGATAGCCTGAAACACTAACCACTAAGCCATCCGCGGCTCTTCTAAATACTGATCCAGTCACTCATTATATATAGTACGCGGTTGACTTATCGCGCCCTGTCGGAAATCACGTGTTCAGTAGGCCGCATCCACTTTGATAGGGATGATCATAATTCCGTGATCACTCAGGTTAACTCAACAGAGAAATACATATGAATATCACCAGATTCTCAACTGTGCTTTGTCACGTGCCAGACAAATTAAATTTATATGCAATGTCAGTATATCTTTGGTTTTGCCAGGAAAGTGCCATTGGTTAACTTTGTAACATTGCGAATTATGTGTGAGATTTTATTTACCCAAAGTGTTTGGTTTCTTTTCAGTTTTTTACCTGGCAAAGCGATGCATAATAGCATATTTTTAGGGTCTATTCAGTATTTCCAGGCATGCGCACTAACGTTTTTCACTGAACATCGACCTTAATTTCTCTGATTTTTCGAAAGTTTAATTGCCGGAATATAACTTTGCTGTGAAAAGGAGAAAAACTTTGTACTTTCGCGGGAATAAACTTTTCTGTAAACTCAGATAACATTCCCTCTAACGCTCGATACAAGTGACGATCATTTTTGCAAAATGTTTTGAATAAACCATTCGTTGCTCATGAGCTGAAGCGATATTTTTCACATAATATTAAACTATGCGTCAGAGAACATGAAACTTGAGCCTTATTTAAATAAGAAAAAAAAACACAAAACAAAAGTTCTGAACAGACGCCTACTGCTTTTTAAACAATCGAATTTGTTTGTATTTAAAAATTACGAAGTGAGAAACGGAAAAGTATTACCTTCGGGATTTTTGAATACATTATTCTTCGAAGTACGAAAAAGATGTTTGCAATCTCAGAAAAAAAAAACTTTTCTGCACAGTTATATATTTGGTCTTCAAAGTTTCGGGTGTGGTGGTTTTTCTAAGAAAACGTTTGCTGCAGTTAGATTAAGAATTTGATTTTTTTATATCATTTTAAAAAGCACTGTCGTTGCAGGGTCTTATATTTCTGATAATGTTTCATGTGCTATCTTCGAAAACCTCGCTCTCAAGTAATCATGTGTTTTATACAAGGGTTTTCCCCAAACAAATGGGAATGTTTTTGTAAAGCAAAATATGCGTACTTTAATTACTAAAAGGGATCTTTTTCGAAATGCTGTCTTGAATACCGTGTTCCAATATACCACCCACTTTTTAAATGCCTTCAGGAATTGTTTTTCTGAAATGCTGTTGAAGCACACCTGCGCAGTAATAAATTCTTGATTAGTTTCAAATTGTCGTCACCGTAATGCATTTTTTAAAATGGATAACAACCAGAAGTCACATGTCGACAAGGCTGGACTAAATGTAGGTTACGCATCAACTAAATATGTGTTTTCTACCAATAGGAAACGTCAGAACTGTCCATTTGCGGCCTTGCATTAGAAAAGAAAGGTGAAAACCATGTCGAACAAACTCGTTTCATGCTTGGTTAAAATTCTGTGAATTAATGATTTTGAAATGTAAACCATATCTTTGATATCTCTAATTGCTACTTGTGTATCTCCTCGTATCATAACACCTGTTGTACATATGGTTACCTTTGTAACACTCGTTGAAAGTGGTCCACCATGTGCGATTATAGCCGCCGAATCACCACCATTCATAAATTCTTTATGCCATCGGTAAATTGTTAGTTTTCCTAGATATTCACATTTGTAAGCCTGTTGCGTAACACAAAAGGCTCTCCCATAGATTCCTTTAGACGACAGCAAAATTTAATGGAGCATCTTCGGTCCTCTTCCACATCCAGTTTTTCGAAAAAGCACAGCGTGAAAACTTTTTTAGGGGTTTACGAAACAACGCTTATTAGACTGCTCATTATCTACGACGAATATATAATAATTAGGTGTGGCCTGTTGCTGTGGTTCCCACAGGGACTACCGTTTTATCAAATATCGTGCCGATGTCAAACGAAGCAAAAAAATCACAGTTGTTTTGCGACAAGCTATGGCTTTATTAATGCTTACATTTTCAGACAAAAGCTTTAAATTAGTATAACATATTCACAATTATCAAGTTTGTTATAACTGAGACTAGGTTTCGGTATTTTCTTTGTAAAAAAAATTACTTTTAATTGGAATTGTGAATCGCTGAAACACAAATTGAAATAATTATATAACTTTATAACTAGCCTTTAAATAGGCTTTTATTGGTAAAACAAATTGAAAATATGAATACCGATTTTACAACTTTCATAAGGAATAATGGATTGTTGAAGTTTAAGCTGAGTATCTCTTACACGGATATATGACTTCCTGTGTTAATAGCAAAACTATATTACTAGTTAGTAGCAAGATTTTCAGCCCGTTTTGTCCCTTCAGGCCGGTCAATATAAATAAATTTGTTTTTAGGCAAAATTGTTTCAACATAAAAAAATGTATATATGTTCAAAAATTCGGAAATGATGTACACAAAAGCATTTAATAAAGTTATCCACAATGGTAAATTTCGATATCCCAGGTGCGGTGAAATCTTAAGTAATGTCAAAAGCTCTCCATAGGCGCAATTCAAATTTCTTCTCCAAATAACGACCTGTGAAAGGCTAAAAGGCTAAGACTCTCTTTACAGCGACTCCACTAAACAGCTTCTGGTAACGAAAAACCCGAAGAATTAGGTCTGTAGAATGGCTCAAGGTCATTTGCAGATGATTGAGTCACAAGCAATTGATCTTCAAAGGTGAATTGATACACTGTCCCTCCGCTCACTGATCAACAAAGAAAATGACTACGTACGCATTTCCCATCAATGGGAGGTACGGAAAGTAATTTAGGGCTCTCGTCAAGGTCGTAGTTCTCCACGGCGGACTATTCTTATTTTCACAGTGTTCTGCTTTTATCTTCTGCTCAGCACTAAATTTTTACCTTCTTATTGTGATTTGTATACCTACCGTGCTTACTGAAACCAAATGATAAATCCCCATTGCAAGTGAAAGAAAAACTCTGAAAATTGTTTGAGCTTGCGAAATTAATGTATATCCCTGAAATCATTTATTGAATCACCCATGATTCTCTGATGCCATAACGAACTTCCCTCATTTGAATGAACTCAACTGATTAGTGAAAGAAATAAACACATGTTGCTATAAGGCAAAGCGTATTTCTCTCTATCCGTTGTTTTCAATGCATTTTCTGAATGGACGATGTCATCGCTCTTTCCACGTTATTTTGTAAACAACGCATAGCGACTAAAAATTGTATTGCCGGCACCGCTGGGATCGAACCCTAGAACTCTCGATAACTAGTCGAGTGCTTTCGAATTTACGGTCGCTATGCGTTGTTTAAAAAATAACGTGGAAAGAGCGATGACATCGTCAATTTACATTATCTCCACGTATTTGATATATATTAAGCATTTTATGATCAGGAAGTGAAAAAAATGGGTTTTCGAACGTGCGGTATGCAGTATATCTATAGATTAAAGCTTTCACTTTAAAGTAATTTTAAGGCAAAACTTTATAGTGCTTCGAATGTGTCCATTTGCATGACGAAAAGAACAGAAAATTCTCCTTGTGGTTTATCTTTTCATTCTACATCTTCTCAAATGATATGGAAACGTTAAGCTTTTCTTCAGATAAGAAATAATTTTAATACCACTTTTCTTAGGCTGGAATATTTTCTTTTTTTAGGGTACGAATAATTATTTGGTTACAATAGTTTCTTTTGAACCTTATGTATCTATAATGTAGAGCACAGGCTTCCATTTTCGATTTGTATGCTGTTCTCCAGCAGGGAAGCAGTAATTGGATAAATCTTTGTTTCCATGCTTTCCTTAGAAATGGGAGTTCAGGAGATTCAGACATTTTTCAGTAATTATATTAAAGTTATTTCATGTCAACAGGAAACCATATCATCTTGTTGTCAGGGACGATAATTCTAATTAAGGAAACCGATGAAGAGAAACCGAACGTGGTTTCCATTGAGTGGTATAAAGCTTATGTAAATTACCCTGCGGTAAAATTCTGGCATTTTTTTCGCAAAGAAATTTGACATACAACATCGAGATATGTGAGGAGTAATAAACAAACTCAGATTTCCCCTTTGAGCACTTTCGACACCTTTGTCGTCTTTTTCAAAGTTTAATTGGGGACAGAGTGACACAATGGCTTCATTGGAAAAAAGTGTCTTTGATACCAGTTCGGCGATTTCATGTGAGATTTAGAGATCAGTGCAAAATAAAGAAGACATGGTGGAATGCCCGGAAAATATATATTCTGGAGAGAAATCGGGGAGTGAGTATTCAAGTGATAGTCAAGATGAAGGTCGAGGAGGGAGATAAAAGCACTGGAATGGCTGAAAATGATGTGTTAAATTCCAAGTTGGGAACTGAAGTAAAAACGTCAATCATGAGGATATCCAATCTGAGTCGGGAACTGGAGAAAAAGCAGCATCCAAGTCTAACGTTCAACCTAAGTCCGGATCAAGTGGAAAAACTGTTAACAAGAGTGATGTTTAAAACTCTCAGGACAATGCAAACGTGTCCCATTGAGAAGTACAAAGCACTCCAGTGCCTAATGCTTTAGAGCAGAAACACATAGTGTAAATGAAGTAGTTTTGAATGCATGATCTAAGAGAACAAAGATAAGACAATCGAAAGGGAATCATCTAAGAGTGTGAATAATACACAAAAAGTAAAAAAAAAATAAAGACAAAGATGTCCAGGATCTCACCATAAATAAAGCAACACACAAAAAAAGTTTCTTTAGGCAAATAGAAGTCGTAATTAATTTGAAATTAAATTTGAATGTGCTCCAAAATAATCTCCTTTTTTGGTTACAAGCAGAATAATGCTGTAAATTTTAGTTCTTTGTGTTTAATGCAGTATAGCGTTATTGTTATGTAGCACTTCACGTTAGTGTATAACATGAGTGTAGTGAAAAATATAGAATGTATTTCTTATTTTATAATCATTGGGTTCTTTTAAAAAATAGTGTCTAATTAAATGTTCTTATTCATTTTGGAAGTGAGTTAGTATGCAATCAATTTTATCATAATTACTGGAGGGTACGAAATTCTGAAATCTCAAGATGTGGCCCTCCAAGAACCAAGATTAGGATGGGTTATGTACTGAGAGATTTTGGGGTAAGTCAAAATTTCTTTAAGATTATGCCACGTGTTTATAAATTTCATTTGTTCTTGTTAGTGACTAGGAATTTTACTACATATTTTTTTAAGTTAATGTTATCTCCATTCTGTTAGTGGTATATAAGTAAACTTTAGAAAGTGAGTGTAATCCCCACGTTCATCTCTTCGGCTTTTATCGAAGAATGATAAAGCTTACAGGGTGTGAGTAATGAGCTAACTACACTGACGGAAAAAAATCCCAACGCCAAGAAGGGGTTGTGTTAGATAAACGAAAGTTGGTAGGCGGTGAGAGTACATCTGTAAGATGACGTCTATGCAAATTTCGCGCTCGGCGCATACGTATGGCGCTAGTAGCACCCCCGGAACATGCAAAGCTGGTTTGCTGTAAATACGCGCTGTAACGCTCGTGAGAGTTAGTTATCGTTGAGATTCGACGTAATGTGTTAATGTTAGTCAAGAATGCCTTTAAGAAGACGAAGAAGCCATTATCAACAGCTCACGGAGTTTGAACGAGGTCGTGTAATAGGTCTACGTGAAGGTGGATTCCCGTTCCGCAATATTGCAGAACGACTTGGCAGGAATGTAGCCACTGTGCATG
Source organism: Macrothele yani (assembly GCA_039090855.1). Classification (NCBI taxonomy): domain Eukaryota; kingdom Metazoa; phylum Arthropoda; class Arachnida; order Araneae; family Macrothelidae; genus Macrothele; species Macrothele yani. Next base: position 58,214,215 of record CM077021.1, read on the forward strand.
ATTGTTGGCAGCGGTGGTCAAAGGAAGGTACTGCCTCAAGAAGACCCGGTTCCGGCCGTCCACGTGGCATTACTGAGAGGGAAAACCGCTGTGTACGGCGTATGGCCGTGGCGCATCGTATCGCGTCTGCGGCAGCAATTCGAGCTGCAAATGCCACGACAGTGACACAAAGAACTGTTACAAATCGGTTACTTGAAGGACAGCTCCGAGCCAGACGTCTTGTAGCGTGCATTTCACTTACTCTAAACCACTGCCGTTTGCGACGTCAGTGGTGTCAAGCTAGAGCTCATTGGAGAACGGAGTGGAGATCTGTTGTGTTTTCTCATGAAAGCCGGTTCTGCCTAGGTACCAGTGATGGCCGTGTGTTGGTTAGAAGGAGGCCAGGTGAGCGCCTGCAACCAATCTGTTTGCGGCCGAGACACACTGGACCTACACCTGGAGTTATGGTCTTGGGAGCAATTTCCTATGACAGCAGGAGCACTCTCGTGGTTATCCCACGCACCCTGACGGCACAGTTGAACGTCGGTCTGGTGATTCAACCTGTTGTGCTGCCTTTCATGAACAGCATTTCAGGGGGTGTTTTCCAACAGGATAACGCTCGCCCGCATACCGCTGTTGTAACCCAACATGCTCTACAGAGTGTCGACGTGTTGCCGTGTCCTGCTAGATCACCAGATCTTTCACCAATCGAGCACGTATGGGACATCATTGGACGACAACTCCAGCGTCACCCCCAACCAGCATTAACCGTCCCTGTATTGACCGACCAAGTGCAACAGGCATGGAACTCCATCCCACAAACTGACATCCAGCACCTGTACGACACAATGCATGAACGTTTGCTTGCTTGCATTCAACATTCTGGCGGTTACACCGGTTATTAATGTACCAGCATTTCACATTTTAAATGGCTCTTCTCGCGCTTACATTAAGCTGTGATCTTGAAACTTAATCGATTAAATATGTTGCCTATACAAATGTATTGCCGCCATTTCATTGCTCTACAACTATTTTTTCGTGGTGTTGGGATTTTTTTTTCCGTCAGTGTATTTTATTGCAAATTAGTTTTTATTATACGTTGTTTTGATCTGGTAATTTACGTTTTTCCTGATGCAATTTCGGGGATTTACGTTATTATAGAACATTGTACATATGTTAATTGTGGGAATGTTTCCCTGTTATTTGAGGATGGGGTTCTTCCAAACCTTCTGCCATCTTTGGTTTTATTGACCCACTTTGGATCAGGTGTATTTTCAGTTATCATGTGAAAACCACTGGGCCTACCTGCCCATCTTCAGACAGAGTGAAGAGAATAAGTGCAGTGCGTCAGTGGAGTGGGAATGTATGCGAGAGAATAATTTTGAGGTGAAAACGATAGAGTGGAAGAAGGATAGAGGTATAAAAGACAGAGTGTATGGAGTGTGTAGGCTTTCAAAGTTTGATTCTCCAGGACGTTCCATTTGTCGAATGGCTGCGGGAATTGTACTTGAGAATTATGCGTATTAAACTCCATGCCCCTCGCCTTCGTAGGAGATGGATACGGATACTTCTGAGATCGTAATTGGGACAGACGTCATTGGGACGTCACGAGGATCCTTAATCTAAGATGACAAGACAACTCTGGAATTGATTGTGTAATTCAATTTTTTATGAGTCGTTTATTTCGGACAGCTGCCAACCTAAATAATGCATTTGTTTTTACCCTTACGCTAGCTATAGCTCATATTCCTAGAAAATAAGGCATATTCGCAAGCAATCTTCCCCGATCACGAGTATATCTCCGGAATTCAGTGTGCACTTCCATTTTTTGTATATTAGGTCATATAATGAGAGCAATACCTTTTTTTGAGATGTGCTTTTATCTCCTCCTCGTTTTATAATAGAATTTACAGCTTATTTCCAAATGCAACGTATTTGAGCCTCAGACTTCGTGAACACCATTTTCCCATAAGTTTGAAGTCAGTATAGTCTGCATTGAGATGTTCCAAGTATCTACACTCTGCAAATAATACAATTCTAAACGAAATTACGGGCGCCAGAGAAAAATAAATCACAGAAAGTCACACTGGAAATATCTCCACTTACCCAGGTTTATAGCACTTATGCTAAAAGACATCATGTATGCCAATTTTTGAGTCCATAAAATCGTTTGCTGAAGCGTTCACTTCTTAACCACAGATTTTAAAACCTTCGCTTTCTAGAAACGTCTGTCACTGAAAGGCTGAAAGGAAAATAAATCGGAAACAAATATAAATCGTCCAGTGTAACATAAACGAGGTTACTATAGGTAACTGTGTTTTCGGTAAAATAAGTTGCCATTCAAAAAATTATATTGCATGATATTTTTGTTAAATTTCAGCTGGATTGCTTCATGTTGATTGCGTACTTTGTTTATTAGTAGACATCTAACTAGATCACTCGGGTTCAATGTCCTGGATATTGCTTTGGAATTGTGTAGAATTCTTATACAAATCACAAATTTTCTTGAAATCATATTTAGTTTATTTCTTTGAATATCTTCCCACATTCCGTCTACTTGCCGTACGACATGAGCATCATACTTCTGGCATAAATGAAATTTTGAGAAAAAATTGTTGTTTACCGCAGTTGTTTCATTTACTATATCACTCATATCATATGCTTTATAATACACTGCCGGACAATTGCTAAGGACGGATGACAATAGCAACGATAGCAACCATAAAATGGAAGGCAGGAAAATGTGGAAATTAGCATAAGTGCGGGATACAGTAAGACGTGTTGTGCGTATGCAAATTTTGGATTGCCGAACTTGTTCGTGACGTCATAGCGCTGATAAGAGATATAAAGGATTTGATGCGTTTTGACCGTTGTTCAAACGCAAAGTTGAAAGGGAAAGAATCAATTGACACACTTGAAATTTTCAGTATGTCTTCCCGACATCACCTAGATGATTTTACGCGTGGCCGTATTATTGGCAAGATTAAAGAAGGGCCAAAAATAACAGATGTTGCCAGGGAGTTCGACGTCAGCCACAGTGTTGTTTCAACCTTTTGGAAATGATTTCAAACAAATGGAGATTGTAGCAAACGTCACGGGGGAGGTCGTGTTCGCAGTACGACACCTGCAGAAGATCGGTACATAGTGCTATCAACAAAAAGACACCGGCGCAGCACAGCTAGTGAGGTATCAAATCAGTTTATGGCTGCTACTGGCAAGCGGATCTCCCGAAAAACTGTCGCCAGACGTTTGCATGAAGGATAACTATACGCCCGCCGTCCTGTTGTGTGCATCTCATTGTCCAGATGTCACGGTACCGCCCGTTTGCAATGGTGCCATCAACATCGCAATTGGACTGATAACGCCTGATCTGCTGTCCTCTTCTCAGATGAGAGTAGATACAGTCGGTCGTCTGATTGTCGACGACAACTGATCTGGCGTGATAGTGGTACTGCATATTGTCCAACAAACATAGAGGAAGGGGACCGATATCCGACATGTGTTGTCATGGAATGGGCTGGCATCATGATCAATGACCGTACGTCCCTCTATGTGCTTCCAACGGGGACTATGACTGGCCAACGATACATTAATGATGTTCTGCTACCTCATGTTCGCATGTTCCGTGGTGCTGTCGGTGATAGATTCATTTTCATGGACGACAAAGCAACATGTCATCGAACAGTCGCTGTCCAGGAGTGTCTTGACAGCGAGGATATTCAACGCCTCGTATGGCCAGCACGTTCTCCAGATCTGAATCCCATTGAAAAAGTGTGGGATGCTATGGGGAGGAGTCTTGCTGGTCGCCGATGCCCTCCAATAAACAAGGACACCCTCATCCGTGCACTGACTGAGGAATGGGATAAATTACCCCAAAAGCTATTTGATAATGTTGTGCAAAGCATGACACGACGTGTGGAATCTTGCATCGCCCTCCATGGTGGCAATATCCGGTATTGACATCTTCCGCCGGAACGCCTGCGGACAGTAATTGCATTTTTTTCACGTTTACGTATTCTCTACAAAATGGCCTGTTTGTCCCTTGAACACGTTCCAAAGCCTTCTGGATTTCAGAGCACAATAAATTGTCTTTCTTGTAATGTCCTGGCATTCTGACATTATTTTATTTCACTTGGCTTCCAACCACACTTACTTTTTTATGTGCTATATCGCCGTTTATGATCCGTCCTTAGCAATTGTCCAGCAGTGTATTATCAGTAACTGGAAATCGTTTAACCAAGGATATCTGAAAATCAAGCATATGCGCACAGGATGTACATGAACTATTGTTACAAACGAAAAAAAATATCCATCGAATTTGTACTGAAGTATGCATTTTCGTCCTGTGAATGTAGATCAACATTTTTAAATCTGCAACAAGTAACACTACAAATGCCGTTACCGTAGAATTCAGTGAATAATATGCAAAATGTGTTTCTTTTTCAGTACACAAAGCGCAAAGGTACGTATAATAGGTATGTGCAGTTAATTACGGCTTTTTTCTTCAGAATATACAAGTGAGCATTAAATCATCACTCCAGCTATTAAACAACAAAATTTAATGCTAGCACAATCTCACATTCAATACATAACAGTGTAGACACGCAATATGTCTGTTAAAAGAAGTGCGATATCGCAACACTATACATGACGTACCGTCACTTAACAACGAGTGCTCATTGGAGTGGTCAGCGTTTCTTATCTCTTTGACCGCGAAGCTTTCAAAATCTTTGTGAAACCCAACTCATCCAACTGAACCGGACTGAAGGCATGTCACTTTTAAAGATAAAAACCTCTTGAAGCCGTTAGGGTAAAAATACATTTAGGCTCATAACGTTAATCATTGATGTTGATTTATAGAAGCCATAGGTGCCTTGAAGCCCATCTTGATATTTCTCTGTCGTTAAACATAAAAAACTGCAAGGAGCTATCCGGAATCACAAAGAGGAGACATATTGAAAGACACACAAGGTTTCTGGAATTCATAGCAATAAGCAGCAGGTTATTGTAAAGGAATTGTGACGAAGTTCTTGAGTTCTAATCCAATACATAAATAGCGGCATTATAGGGTTTTACTCATAGCCACAAGTTAAACTTCAGCACGGACAGAGCCCACGTTCCAAATTATAAAGCCATAAAAGGAACTAACTCTAAATCTTGACGATAATTATAATTTATGGGTGGGAATCTCTCTGTCTTTTAAGCTTGTCTTTACACCTAATTACAGGGAAAGTCCTAACATCTGCAGCCAACATGGTGCCCAAGAAGTGGAAATTAAAAAAATATATATTAATTACAATTAAAATTAATTATTTCTTTAACATTCGGATGCAGGACTACAAAAAATGTGGTTTTTATTGTGTGAGATTCTTATAACCTAAACAGAAAGCCTTGATTGTGTCGTCGTGGGAAATCCTAAGTTTGAGTTCAAAACTGAAGAAAGGGGTGCTAATTGTAAGAGGTGTGTTGCTAACCACCCTAAACAATTTTACCAGGAACACCGGTAGACATTTGACTAGTTAATAGCATTTCGAAGAGTTTGGGATAGGTAGATATTGAGCTTATGAATTTTCTGTATAACACAAAAACATTATGTTAGCGTTTGAGAATTGTTACGTTGAATTTCTAATTGATATTTCGTATGTTGTGAACGATTACAAATATTAACAGTTGTTCAGTGTTCATCCCCAAATTAATTATGCTTGTTTAATATATGATCTACCAGTATTTTATTCTTATTTCAACATTTTATGAAGCCTGATCAACTGATAGATTATGAAATATAGCTTTGCAATGAAACTTTATTTGCAGGAACTTTTACAGAACAATTATCTAAAAGTGACCAATATATCTTTCGTAAAAAACTTTATACACAAAACATAATTCCACAAAATTACTTTTTCTAATGCTACCTCATCAATGATATGACGCCTTTGAACAGGCTTTGAATTCCAAAGTGTAGTTTATGTTACCCTAAGGCCTAAAGCAATATTTACCAACTGGGTTGTGATACCGTTCCTAATAGAGCGTTTGATATTTTCAGTGGGTGGGAATTTCTAATTTTCCCCTTGGGTTCTCCTATTTTCACTAGCAGGTCTTGAAGCAAATTAACCAAAATTCAAAAGATTAACTTATACACATTATAATTAGTTTGAAATATTTAAATAGTTATGTACAATGTTAACTTGGGTGAAGGGAGAGGTAGCCAGCAATAATTCTCCAAATTCGGCTCTAGGCTAAAAATGGTTGTGAACACTGCACTAAACATACAGCCTTATGCACAATCGAGTCACATTATTGTGACCAACTGATACATTTGACGTCAACAACACGTAGCCAATGAAAAAAGGCACGTATCGTCAGCTGGCTTGGAAGGCATATAAGGTGTGTTGTAGGCATTCTGATAACATATCACACGTTGCTCTCATGAAAAAAGGATATCAAATTTAGCAAAAGATTATCAACTTTCGGACCAAGGGTGCCAGTATTTATAAAACAGCGCTGTTTGTGACTGTTCGTGCATTGCTGTGGTTAAAGTATATCGTGATTGGAGAAATGGCAACATTACGATCAAGCAACATGCAGACTGCGGAGCACTACGTGCCATTGATGTGAGAGGTGAACGTCGGCTGCGAAGGTGCGTGAGGGCCGATCGAAACGCTAGAGTCAAGCAACTCACTGGCTGAATGAGTCAGGGGGCTACCGGAAGTGTGCCTAAAACGACAGTTCAGCGAATCCTACTGCGTATGGGGCTTCCATGCAGACGGATGGTCACTGCATGTATGTTAACCAAGGTGCATCTGCAGAAAAGGCTTACATTTGCAGGGAAGTATCGCATTAGACCTCCGCAGATTGGTAAAAGATTGCCTTCTCCGATGAGTAAGGTTTTCTGCTTCATCGAACGGATGGACGTTGGCGTATAAGGCGAGAAACAATGGAGAACAAACACTCTTCAACCGTAACTGGAAGAGCACAAGCTGGTGAGTGCAGCGTTGTGGTCTGGAGAGTATTTTTGTGGTATACACTGGTTCCACTCATACCTGTGAAAAGCACTATGGATCGAATTATTTTTGAATCTATCCTTACAGACCACCTTCACCCATACGTGTTGATTGTCTTCCCTAGGAAGAATGTGATCTTCCAGTACGACAATGCGATGTGTTACACAGCTAGAAATGTCCGAGAGTGGTTGGAAGAGCACGATGAAGACTTTAAAGTTATTCCCTGGCCCCCTAATTCCCACGTAAACCCGATTGAGCATTTGTGGGATAACCTCGATCGTGTTGTTCTCTCAGTGCATCCTCCACCACGTACCAGCAGTTGTCAGATGCACTACAGTCAGCACGGCTCAACATACTGTGAACACCTTCCAGCACCATATTGAGTCACTCCCATCCCTTCTAGCTGCATGTCCGCGCTGCAGACGGCGGTTACTCTGGATATTATCTGGAGGTCAAGAGAATGTGACTCGACCGTATAGTTTTATTTTGCAGAAATATGACTCCTTTGAATAGGATTCGAACTCCAACTCGTATTTTGTCTTACACTAAAGGGATAGCCGATTTACGGAAAATCCATTTGCGAATCTGGAAATTGAGACACTTAGAAATTCAGAAAATACTTCACCAAGTATTAAATCTTGGCTTCATTTGGGCATTAACTGTCTTTCTTAACATTTTCAGACCCACGCGTTTCATTCAGTAGCCATCATGCCACACCAATCGTTTCGAACCTGTCATTTAGAGTGGTCGTACTTTGTAATCTAAAGTTTCTTTGTTAATACACCCTTGTGTTTTCTCATTTGTCTTAGAAACTAAGTATTCAAATATTGATAATATTAACACTTGCCTCATAAAACATGACGTTTTTAAAAACCAGCTTCTATTTCACTGGCTATTTATTACTTCCGGGAATGTGCAAATAAATGTCCGTAAAGTAAATATGAATTGCAGAGTTCTTGTATCACGGGATATTTCTCCTCAATGATTACATGAAACGAGATGTTATACAGGAATACGTTTTGCCTTCCGCAAACAGTTATTAATTTCCTCTGTATCATTTGACTTTTGATCGAAAATTCCTAGGAATAAATATTGTCTATTACGTTAGGAAGTTGGGAATAAAGTAAAAAATCGTTCCTATTTACCTAAACTTTCGAAATAGCATCGGTACGTGAGACACAGCTCGACGACAACAGCTCCTTAAAATACGTTCACTGCCAGCATTTGGGCTTATGTCATACGTAGATCTTAATTTCAAATACATCGTAATTTTCTTCTTAAATTTTCTACATTTGTGCAGTTGCGGCACTTCCATATTGCATTAGAATAAATAAAATGAGGAATCACTTTTTTTTAATTGTAAGTCCACTAAGGAACCACATTGCGTGCAAGAGTGGGTTCTAAAAAGAGGTGCTTTAAATGAAATTCGTTATGATACGCGAGTGGTGAAATTACAGTTGGAAGTCACATTTAGCTTATACATGATGATCACATTTTTTGTGGAAAGCACGAATACCTCTGAAGGATGGTTGTTTTTGTTTGAAAGCGCAAACTCCAAATATCATTGATCTAGTATCACTGATACAAACTTGAAACCCTGTACATTCATACAGGGTTTCAAGTTTTTCGAAAACTTGAAACCCTGTATGAGGATTAGTGAAAACTTGAAACCTGATGGTAAGAGAGATTATTCTAAAAAATACCGCTCATGTGAATTCGAAGAAAGTTCGGTACATATATTTCACATCTCGCATAGAAGTGCTTTAAATATAATGCAGGTCAACGAGGAATGTTTGCTGTTATAGTGAAAAAAATCGCAGCATCAGATATATGCTTCGTTACGGTATGAATTTAGTCATTGTTTAGAAAAAGAAAACTAAACGGAAGGAGTTGAAAGCGCAAAGAAGAGGAAAACGTTTTTCGAAAAAGCTTTGATTAAACTATATGCCTAGAGATTTCGTGTAGTTTATCTTTATGTCGTCTTAGTTTTACGAGGTTCGGAAAAGTGAGAGTGAAAATTCCAAAAGTCCTGCAACATAATCCAAAAGAAAATTCCCCGACCCATAGGGGGATTTTCTTTTTTGAGTGAAGATTTTAATGACCACGGTGAGCAACTCAATAGGATACAAGCTGTCGCCCTTTCCTAATTTTGAGCCCCTGGTTCGAGGGAAGGGAGAAAGCCAGTGACGTAAGACAAACACAACATCCACTCCCCACTGGGTTTGGAAACTTTACCTTTTTCCGACGAATGGTCATAAGCCAGCGCTTATACACCTGCGCCAAATGGGCTGCCCAGCGGGGATTAGAAGAGCGAGAAGATCTTGATTTCTGTTAGTGCTTCTAAGTAAAAGATCACTGATAGGGATTATTTTCTGTTGTTGACATCTAATGTTAATGTACATCCACATTTAGAAATTTTGAAATGTAAGAAAATGTTGATTAAAGGTTTTTTATGAACAGTACATTGATTTATTGTATCGCCCAGAACTGCATAACACCCGAAACTCTCTGTGGCTACTTGCGTAATTTTTTTGCCACTTTCGCAGGTGAACGAAAGAGGAATTTGACGTTTCCCGGCGGCAATCAATTCAATCGTCAGAAGAGGACAGCTGCGATATAGAGAGAGTGATTGACGTTGACCTGGGAGAAACCATCTCCTAGTATAGTTCGCTTAGTGCCAACAATGGAGACTGAGTGTGACTTTTGATAACGTAGCAGAAGCTGTGCATATTCTAAGGCACGTAGAGAAGATAAATTCTAGACACTACATGTGGAATTCGGGCGGATCTGGTCTGCTGCTTCTGCGTGAGTTTCTGGGATAATCATTTTTAAAGAGTTAAGTATTAACACTATGATTTCAGAATAACGGACGAAGAACTAACTAACCGTGTGGCAGGGAGAATTGTGTCCTGGCATATTCGAAAAATGTATGGGCTGTGTCTTTCTTTAGAAAAGTCCTGTTTTTCTATATTCTGATCTTATATTCACTATGTTCTTTATTCATCAAATTTAGCTTCTACACATTCTTTGTTCTACTTTGTATTTCCTTAGGAAATCCATGCCATTTTGTAAACAGCCGCAGAAATTTCAAATCGTTCGCTTGGTATTGTTTACCAAAATAACGCGTTCTTCCTGGTGATTCATGCAAAATGCATGACGAAATGAAGATGCAGTAGTGTTAAGAAAAACATTTAAAGGATTTAAAAATATTTAAATGATACGTAATGGATATTATTCTTGAGCTGCCAAGTACTTTACATTTGCAGCTCTCTATGACTAAGAATTTTTGGTTCGCTTAGGACTGCAGCTTATGCAATTCTTTGTGAGACATATAGCGGCCGGCAACCCAGTTCCAGCTTCATAATTCAGCTTTTCCTTCACATTTCATTTTGATGCAAACACTGTTCATCTCTTAACATGAATTGTAATACTCGAGTGGTGTTCCCTGAAGTCGTCTTTCGACGCAGTAAAAAAATAATAGCGCAGTGTATTATTACATTAAAAAATTTAATTTGAAACTGTCCTATTTGCAAACAGAGGAAGTGATTCTTATTTCATTGTGCAAAATAGATAGATTTAGTCAATACGGAAGCTGCTTGTTAAATTAGATTCATTCCGTTTTGTTAGATATTAAATTTCAGAAAAGTTTGGAAGAAGTGACATTAGTCTACACATTACTTTTTTATAGAACTAAGGCCAATATTCTAGTCACTGAATCCAATAAAATAAATGCCACCCTTTTGGAGCAGTGGTCTAAGCGAAGGATTCTGATCATTTTTTGATTGGAGGTTTACCGACCACCGTGAGCAACTCAATGGGCTATAAGCAGTCGCCCGTCCCTAATTTAGGGTCACTGGTTCCAGGGAAGGGAAAGAGCCAGTGCCGTAAGACAAACGCAACATCCATGCCTCACCGGGATTTGAACCCGTACCCCGTTTCGGACGAATGATCAGAGGCCATCGCTTAGACCACTGCGCCACCGGGGCGGCTCTGATCATTTGCCTGGAAAGGGATCCGGGTTCGAATCCCGGTGGGGCATGGACGTCTTTGTGTTACGGCACTTTCTATTTCCCTTCTCTGGGACCATTGACCCTAAATTAGGGACGGGCGACTGCTTATAGCCGCCCATTGAGTTGCTTAACGTGGTCGTTAAACCTCCTATCAAAAAAAAAAAAAAAAAAAAGGGAAGGTGAAGTTTTTTAAATTATAAGATACCGAGCTTCATTATTCACTTTTTTTTTCATGTGCTTCTTTACTAAATCCCTTCTATAACATGATTAAATAACAAATTATGCCCGAAAAATGTCTTGTAAGTGTTTTGGCATAGGTGTATCGCAGTAAGGAAATCCCGTCGAACAAGCCAGAAAGGTGACTTCTCGATGTAGGGCAAAAAGAGAAGAAATTAACTAAAGCATTTAAAGTCCTTATCTTTTTAACAAAGCAAATAAAGACTCTGGATGCCCTTTCTCCATTCCTACTCATCTAGAGATCTAGAATGTCGCCTTCCTTACTCTTCCTTTCCATCTTCTGTCAAAACGGAATGTAAAATTTGAATGTTATGAAATTTGCAGTTTTCAACAGATATTGTTTTTTTACGCCTTCTTTACCGCTTTCATTTGGTTCTTGTAGAATTGTATTGCGTGGAGCATGTTTCAGTATAAGCGTTTTGCTATTGAACTTATTAGTGTGTGACGTCATACTTACAGAGGTGAAGCACGTGTCCAGACGACAAAACTGTAGCGATCCAATCCGTTGGCGTAGCTTAGTCGGTTACAGCAACTTACTCCGGAGCGAGGAGATGCGGCTTCGATCTCGGTTACTGAAACATTTGTGTTTTCACAAGTGCTTAAATTAAAGTAGTTGAACATACACCACCCTAGAAAATAAAAGTTCAGGAAAGAAAGAATCAACAAAACATGCGCAACAATAAATGATTTGTTTTTTTATCCGCGGAGAAGTAAGGCGCAGGAATTGTCGGTCGCCAATTCACTTTTGTCGACTATTCTGAAGTCGTAATTCTTCAAATGATTAAATATCCACGTCACATAAAGATTTACATCTACATAGATTATTACAGAACGTTATTCATAAACATACAACGAACGCTTAGTCTTTACTTTACACCATTGCTCCATTTCTAAACAACAAATGACATTGAAATTTTATTATTACGTTTTTCATTGAATCTCTCTCAGCTTTGCTAAGACGTATACGCTGTTCGAAGAAGTAATATGTCATATTGTTAAAATATCTTTGACCGAGAAATAGCGAAAATGTGCACAAGAAAACAAATACACGGTCGTATCAGAAAAATCTGACTATCTACTTAATAATGGAAATAACCACACATGGCCCGGATGACAGCGGCGTGGCGACGTTGTTATCCGGGCCATGTGTGCTTAAATAAGGTCCTGGCCCCAGGCACATGTGCACATTTGGAATACGGCAAAGCACGGGGATCCCTAAGATGAGGTTGTTGGTAGTCGGCACGTCAAATATGTCGGTCAAAATAGCCCCACAAGTGCGCTACAGGACTGAAGTCGGGCGATTTCGGTGGCCAAGGTAGAACAGAGACATCGCTGTCGTGTTCCTGTAACCAGTCACGTAACCTTTTAGCGACGTATCACAGCTCATTGTCCTGTTGGTAGACACTATCACCACCTGGAAAACGTCCAAAATGACGTGATACATGTGGTCAGCGAGGATGGACGGGTAGTCACTAGCCTACAGAGACCCATCCAGTGGTACGAGCGGTCTCTGGCCATACCAGGGAAGCGTCCCATAGACATGCACACTTCCACCGTCGGCGTGTACTGGACCAACAAGGGTATCCGGGTGTTGGTTCTCGTACGTATAACGCAGCAGCCGCCATCGTCCGTCACTTATGCCGAGTAGAAACCTCGACTCGTCGGAGAAAGCAGCTTTTCCACTCTTCCACTGTAAAATGACGGTAGTCTCATGTGAAATGCAAGCGTCGTTGCGAATTGACCTAGGTTAACATGGGCACCTTGACGCAGCGTTGACTCGGGAGATCCGTCTATAACAGGGTTCGCTCTACTGTTATCGTGGATACGTTTCTGGGTGCCCTAGTGTTCATTTGCGTGGTCAATTCCTGCACTGTTGCTTTAGATTGCCCTTTACCAGTTGGTGGAGAAAAGTTCTCTTCTGGTATCCATGGCTTTGGGGCTCCACAGTTCTGACGTCGGAAGGTACTCGGTGTGTAGCCGTCTATTCTTGGTACACCCTTAATAAAGCACCTTGCAAACAGCGCACGAAGTCTGCTGTCTCTGAGATTCTTCCGCCCTTGGCACTGTAGTCGATGTTTGTTCCTTTTTAAATGTCCGTCAAATCACTACCTCTATGCAATGTGCGCACGTTATGGAGTATGTGTCATCGGTCCTGGCCCCCGCTTTTATTTCTGTGTGGTCGACCTTGTCACCTACACTCTGTGACGCGTCTGGGTGGGTACACTGTGATTCCAGAAGTGGTCATATTATTCTGATACAATTGTGTATACAACAAGTAGAATGAAATAAAAACATTATTTGCGTAATGAAATAGAAATCACACCTCATGCTCAAATCGTCAGCTCACTAATAACAAACAAATAGAAAGCAGAGAATGGAAAACAGAGTTATTTTTTTTTCAGTTTTTGCTTTTGAAACAGGATTTTGATTTAGAGATTTCGAATTAAAAGTAAATAGATCTGAATTATGAATACGTGTCAGTTGGGATTTCATTACATAATTTCTGTTTCTAGTGATACTTAAAATGTATGTTAAAAATAAAGTATGATTAAATTTCTTCTTATCTAAGTCCGTCGTCTTATTAATTTATTCTTCGACGAATAGCGCACAGTGGAAAACCTTAGGCACTCTATAACAAGTCTGAATACTGTGCTTGCCATTAGAGAGACGATGGTTCTAGCGATCTTATTATATTTCGGGATCGCTGAGCTGTTAGTTCTAGCAATCCCGAAATATGCAGCATTCCGTACATCCTAATTTTACGTTCCGTGAAGTGTATGTGACGAAGTTAGTCATGTCATTGTTCGGTACTTTGACTTGGGATTCCGAAGATCAAGACACCTGTGATTCCTATCCTAAAACATCACGCAAATTGGTAGGACCTGTTTAACCCCCCTCTCAAATAAAGCATCGCATAGGAGGGTTGCCCTCTCCGCCATGTGCTGCAGGACAGAAATTGTTCTAAATATCTTACAAAGTAAATTGGGGCGTTTTTCATTTCAAACCACAGTACTAGGACTCAGTGGTAGCACTGTTCTTTTAACCAGCAAAATGACTTGGCTGAACTCACTTGGCAACATTTACTTTATTAATCCCCTTTTTTTAATCTAGTAGCGAGTGCACTTACACCTCGAGGCTACTGTAATTTCTGGATTCTGCAATCTCATTTACGTGTGGGACCTTCTCGGAAGAGGTGGCTTGGCAGCACGTTACCAACCGCCAGCAACGATATCGCAGCTGCGATTGGCGCTACAAGATGAATGGACCGCGATGCCTCAACAGCTCCTTCACAACCTCGTCCTCAGCATGGACGGACGTTGTAAATCCTGAAACGAAGTCAGGGGTGATCATATCACCTACTAAAGACCGAATTTTTCTTGGAAGCCGCCTGTCACATGGACGTTTCTGTCTTCTTTCCAGTTGTGCTCGAAGCTACTTTTTCAATAAAGTGCCTTTGTATCTTTTAGATTTCTTGTTTGGACGGTTTTGCTCACTTGTCCCATATTGTTACATCTTGGGGATCTTATGGTATGATTTGAGCTCTTCTGCACGACGTTACATTCGAAAAACCGTCTCGTCCTTAATTTTTGCACGCCAGTGTCGGAAGGAAAATCACAAAATTCTCCTATAGCGCTGTGACAATAGGGCTTTGATTTTCTACCCATTATGTCCTTTTCTCCTTAGGCTACACCTGAAATCAGTTTCATAATGGACTTATTTTCAGTAACTGAGCACACACACCTTAAGATGCAAACAAATTTTTCGTCAATAAATCTGTAAATTTGTCAAACACAAGTCATCGCCCTTTCCACGTTTATATGTGAGTCACTGAAAAATTATCATCTGCCACCACCGGGAATCGAACCCATGGTCTTCCAGTTACGCACCGGACATGCTACCACTGCACCGCTGCGGCCTCGAATTCTCCAGATTCACAAACAACGATCTGCCAAACCACATGACAGACTGATTCTTGTCTCCCCGCTCAATGCTGGGGATTCACCAAAGATGGTAAGCAGCAACTGAACAAATAACTAGGAGGCGAATGAATTATTAATACACACAACTGACGTGGATTGGAAACATCAAAAAGTAGTCATCGCCAATTCCACGTTTATTTTTTTGGCTTACTCATAAAAGTGGAAAGACCGATGACTTCTGTTTGATGTTCCTAATCCACGTCAACTGTATGTGTTAACTGTAAAACTGTATTATTGAGTAGCTCTGATAAAAGAATCTGAGGGTTCCATTAAAAAATATGAACAAGTAGGATCAAAGCGAACCGAAAGACTTGGGCGTTTACATTTTCACTGAGAATAAGCTAGTGAGAGTTTTTTTATCGTTTTCATGTGTTTACATTAGCACTAAAACATATACAGCCGTGAAGTATTTAATATTCGATATAATGATTACCTATTTTCTCCTCATTGAACAAACCATGTGAGAGTTGGAACGAATAAAAAAATGTTTGGTTACAATCTGACACAAGTGTAACTGTGTTTTACGAAATAACACCGTAAGAAGCGAGATTCTGCACTGAACATAACGTCACCAGTCCGTAGCATTCCACGTTGCTGGCTGCTGACACCACTGCAATCGATGTCGACGATGGTCAAATGTTAAGTGCAGAAAACATACGTCTCACAACGCAGCAGATCTTGTAGGAACGGCCTGATGGCATTAACTCAGGGCATATTTTCTTAGGATGGGTGAGGCATAAATAGTGAACCACTTTTTAGAATTTGCTGCGTTGCATTCCGTGTATTGCAAACTCGTATGTATAATTATTTTCATTCTCTACACTTCTCCCTTCTTCCCGATTGACTGATAGTTTGGTCCATGGGGACAAAATAAGCTGATTAAAGCTTTATGGGACCCTGCCTTCTTAAGCTTACCGGGCGTGTATGTCACAAGTGAATATACGAAATTCCGATTACACAAGTGAATATTGGCATTTCCGCGACGCGATTGGTTCAGAGCTACTTTGGAGATTGCGAGAAGGCGGGGACATGAGGAGAGTCACATAACAGGAACATTGTCTTTTATCGGGGGAAGTTCTGCTTGCTAAGATATTCATTGTGAGGTTACTTAAAATATGTGACAAATGATCATATTGAATTATATCGTGTTGAAAGTTTTATCGTGGGAAGTTCTTCTTCCTAAGAAATTCACTGTAAGGTTACTTAACATATGTGACAAATGATCATATTGAATTATTGGAAAGTTTTATCGTGGGAAGTTTTGCTTCCTAAGAAATTCACTTTGAGGTTACTTAATATATGTGACAAATGATCATATTGAATAATGCGGTAAAGTAATTTTGTGCACGATATCATACTGAATATATGTAGTTTCTCCGATGAATACAAGTCGAAATCTGTTTTAATTATAAAATTTAGGACGACTTCAATAAATAGCTAGTTGAATACCACACTCCGTATCGGCCAGCACGTCAACCTAGTACTCATTAAGATTTGTGCTGTTGTTAAAGTGCGTATATAAGGATACTAAAAAGTACCCTTTTAAAGGTCCCTTCTATTGCCCTTAAAAGGCCCTTTAATAATGTAAAGTATGTCTCCACACCGAAATAATTATTCTGACGCTCAAGTTTTTTACCTCATGAATGTTAACAGATCTAGCTAGAAAAAAATCAAATAGATTGATTTTGTACTAGAAAAGAACTACCTAATGACACGAAGTAAAACCTCAAAACAGTGTTCTGTTGAAATAAGACAGTTCCGTTGGAATAAATACGCCAGAATGTTGTTTGCCATATATTGTGTCTGGTAAAATAGTAAATGATCTACACATAGGATTAGTCCGCCGTCTGAGCATGATTAACACAAATTAAAATTGTATCACAAATTAAAAGCATTTAATATATATATACAGGTTAAATAATGCCTTAAAAAACTTGAGTACTTTCAGACCCACTATAGGTGCATCATCAGATCTTAGTACACTGTAGAACGTAGTTCGAAGCTCATGTATATAAGCATTAGAGGTAACCCCTCAAACTGTTGGTCTATGTTTACCCGAGTCCAACAAGACCATTAGAAAAAGTTTTGAAAAAATACCTGATGCATCTGACAAAAAATCCAACTACTCCACAAAAAGTTCCAACGAGACATTACACCATCCTAAATCATTCAAACATGGCGGTGAACTATATACTGTATAATGGCATCTTTGGACGTCACATCTCTGTACCAAAATGTACCTCTCGACGTTACACACGATATTATTTCTTCGAAACTCCAGTCTGAGGGTCGTGCCTCCAATACCAAGATACAAGCTGTATTAACCGCTTTAAAGTTAATCCAAAACCGCACATACTTCAAATTCAATGGAATAATATATCAACAGACTGAGGGGGCACCCATAGGTTCCCCACTCTCCCCTGTATTAGCGGAGCTGATCCTTCAGGACTTGGAAAATAAAGTACTTACCATGTATAAAAGGACACCAGCGCTATACATGTATGTTGGCGTCATTAGGCTGCGGGTGGCCTAGTGGGAAACGTTCGTGACTGCCGCGGAAAGGACCTCAGGTTCAATCCCAGGCAAGTACGAACGCTCGATCCACTAAATATCCGCCGTGCGTTGGATGGGCACGTTAAGCCGTCGGACCCAGGGTACTGGCCCCCAGGTAATAAATAAGGGCGTCTTCCTCCCCCTTTCTACTTCGCTTCCGTGTCACTTTCCTATCGGGCACTCTATCCCAAATCTCCTAGCTTCCTATTTCTAAGGGTTGTTTAAGACCTGGGGTCAGACACTCTCTTCCTAAAATCCTCTACATATGAAAAAAACAAACAAAAAGACAACAACATGTATGTTGGATCGATGACTTACGTACTTCACGTGAATGGTAATTTATCGAACATCTGTCACAGTCACGGTTTTGGTTTTGGGTTAAAAATATCGAACATTTATTCCCTGATTCAAAATGATCGGGACGGTGTTGAATTGTTGGACAAATGCGTCATCTATGTCATTACTATGGAATATGTCGATCTACAAGACAAGGACCTTATATATTATACCGGCTCAACCCTACGGAGACTGTAAACAAGAATTAAGGAACACGAATATAGTGTAAAAAATGGGTTGTCATCGACTGCTTTAGCCAGGCTTTCTTCGGCTGGTACACATTTCCCATCTTGGACAGACGTCTTCATGCTATCTACCTCTACAACGAGGGAAACAGTGCTCTTTACAGAGAGTCTCCACATTTTGCATCCAGTGGACACTTGTTGCAATGATGAAGTACCCAGCTATATTTCCCAGGCCTGAAAAACTTTACTGTCCTTGATCCCGGTTCTCAAACTTTACTGTCCTTGATCCCGGTTCTCAAACTTTACTGTCCTTGATCCCGGTTCTCAAACTTTACTGTCCTCGATTCTGGTTTTCTCGAGATAAGAGGTCGTGGGTTTTAATGCTCCTACGTTAGAGGGGGTTTTATTGTTTTATTAAACATCGGGGATATTGCAACTAATGAACTGTTGATTGAAATCTTTATCTATATATGAGTGTGTGATACAGTCATATATCATTTGGCAGTGCAGGGGAAGAAAAAAAATGCCACCGAAATTCAATGTGAAAGGAACAACTGGATCCACTCCATCTACTGACAATAAGGCTTGTGGCATCTCAGAGGAATTACTGACTCTCCAAAAACAATGGAAATCTAATTTAGAGGTGCTGACAAAGAGCTTGGATGACAGGATTGACACCAGACTTCGTTCCGTTGGTGCGGTTTCAGACGGAGGTGCAGCTATTACTGCAATAAAGGGGGAACTTATTGAAGAGTTAACAGCTACTATCAAGAAACTAGAGGATCTTTGGACTAGACGTATGGATGAATTCGAACTGAAATTTTGTACCTTGCAGTCTACCTTGCAAACTGTCGAAAATTCGCTTGATGACCTGGAGCAATTTGGAAGGAGCCCTTGCCTTGTAATTTATAATCTCTCGGAATCTTCTGGAAATTCAGTTAATGAGGCTATTGATTTCTTGAATCAAAAAATTAAGTGCAATCTTCTTGCAACGGACATAGTCACTGCACATCGCCTGGGTCGTGGATCACCAACTAGTTCGCGACTCCTTATTGTTAAGTTCCTACCTATGTCACAACGTGACTATATCTACAAAAACAAACGTCTACTGAAGGGATCCGGGACTGTGATTGCCGAAAGCCTTACAACAGCGAGAAAGACATTCTGTAAAAATCTAAGGACGAGTGGATTGCGGTATTAGACGCAATATGTCAAAATTTCCATTCTTGGGGCAAAGGGCCACATAACGATTATTAAAACTCTAACAGACATCTCGGCTTGGTCTGCAGATGCTTTGAAATAGTTGGCTGCAATTTTAATTTTTTTTTGCTAACTCATTATTCCTATGGCCTGTATCAATTTCTTTCCCTGGTTGATTAGTGTGGCCCAGCTATACATACTTCGGATTTCAAGAGTGTGTTAAATTATTTGCTTCGGTCTTTGAATGCGTGGTAAAGTGTGTCTGCACATCGCCTGGATCGCGGATTCCCAACTGGTTCAGGACCACTTCTGAGTTCCTGCGTATATGTCAAAACATGACAATATCTACAGAGAAGGAAGTTAACTCAGGGGGTCCGGGATGCCGACAGTCTTTCAACGGCAAGACAGACATTCCGTGAATATCTACGGCGAGTGGATTGCAGTATTGGACGCCATACTATAAAATTTTAATTCTTGATGCAAATGTGGACACTTCAGGATTATTTGAACTCTAACAGACATCTCTAACAACTTTAAAGACTATTTTAAATAGTTTGGTTACTTACATTTTTATTTTATTTTTAACCTCTTATTTCTTACAACCTGTGTCTTATATGCTCACTGGATACCAGTTTTACTTACATTCATTATATATATATATGTTTTTGTTTTTTTTGTTAACACGGGTTACCCAGTTATACATAAAATAAGCTTCAATTGCATGGTGACCCACTATCTGCACGTTAATGTGAATCCATGGGTATTCTGATTGTTGTGATATTATGCCGTTATATACAATCTAATCCAGCCTGTGGTACAGCTTTTTCTGGGTGGCTTCGGGCTAATGTCTTTCTGATTACTAGGGCTAATGCTTTTTGAGCTTAGTAACTTTAAAGCGAGTGGGGGGTGTTCCCTCACCTGCTTTACACTCTCAATATGGATGCTCTGCTATTATTGTTACTTGGTCACTTAACTAGAGCGGCCGGGCTGTTGGGCTGCATGCCCCTTATGTATATTATACTACAAATTATATGTTTCGGTGTTTTTAGGCCTACTGCGCTCTGTCACAATTCTGAGGGCTTATGTTGCTGCTGAGGTGATGTGGTATTGGCCTACTGATTCTAATAGAATATTTTACAGGTGTGCCTGCGACTTATTGATTGATGTTTTACAGGATAGTACTATTATTTCGTTTGCCTTACAATCTTGGATATGGACTACCTGCATTTATGATAGTTTATTGCATTCAAATTAAGTTTACATTACAGTCCTCTGCATGTTGGTATTGGATCTATGCTATCGCAGTGCGTAGTGCTATTTTTGTATATCCTAATTACATTGCCTATTACTTCGAGGGGTATGCCTGTTGTTTTTTGTTGTTTTTTTTGTAATTTTGCAGTACCTGCCAGGCTGTGTTTTTTACTGCTATATACATTGCAGCTACTAAGATTGTTGGTTATTTTATTAATTACATATCTCAATGTGAAATACCAATCACATTTGTCAAAACTTTGATGCCTTGTGTTGCTTATAATGTCACATAGCTTTGGCTTAGGGTTTCCAGCCTTGTACTACACAAATGTTGAAATCTTGAAATCTAATGCTAGTGGCCGGAGGTTGGCTTGGTTGTTGCAGTTACTGCTGTTTACTTAACACCTTCGGTCATGAGTTACTTGCACTTATGTTGGTTTGAGTGCACTCATTTCGAGATTATATTACAGATCTCTATTTTTGTTGGTATTTGTGCATTCATAATACAGTGGCGTAATGTTTTTATTTTTATGTCATCTCTAGATAGCCTGTGCTTTTGTGGGGTGAGGTCTTAACCTTAATCTGTTTCTTCCATAATCGTATCCGTTACCTCGTGTAATCTAATGTTACTTCAGCTAATCAGCCATTACAACTGCGGGGGTTATTTACTGTACCTTCTGGTAATATGAGACATAGTTTACTACCCTTATCGATCCTTGACTGGGATTTTTATTTTTTATTTTGGTTAACCTAACTACTTCCCACATGATACATTTGTGGGGTGTGGCCTTGCCATAGTTTATTCGTACTTCAATTGTCCCTGAACCTTTATGTCACCTAATGTTATATTAGTTTTTCAGTTATTTTATTGTTAGGGTTATTTCCCTTACTTCCGACTTTATCAGACAGATGCTTTCAACTGTAGTTAACCCTTAACTTACATTACTTAGTTTAATCTAACTTTCTCCCACATGAAATTAACCGTGATTTATTACATTATTTTAATAGTGCGCTGCCTTGGTGTCACCTTGCATTGCCCTGTTACTTCAAGGATTGTACTTATTGGATTACTTACTCAGCACTTTCCGATCATGGTGGCTACTTTTTATTGTCACATTTTGCCCTAATGGCATGGACTAGGTGCATTAATTGTTTACGCTTACGTTCAGCTCTATAGGCTGGGCTGCTCTGGGTGTTATATTTTGTTAGTTTGTAGCATCAATTGTGGTTGTGTATGCTAGTTCCTAATCATTGGCATTCTGGTGTGTCTGGCTTTTCTTTTTTTTTTTTTGATTGGAGGTTTAACGACCACCGTGAGCAACTCAATGGGCTATAAGCCGTCGCCCGTCCCTAATTTAGGGTCACTGGTTCCAGGGAAGGGAGAGAGCCAGTGCCGTAAGACAAACACAACATCCATGCCTGACCGGGATTCGAACCCGAACCTCTTACGGACGAATGATCAGAGGCCAGCGCCTTAGACCACTGCGCCACCGGGGCGGCTTTCTTTCTTTTTGTGTCACCAATACTTGGCCTTTTACTCGTTGGGACCCATTGTTGGCTCATTCTTTCTGCTATGGTATATACCACTTTACGTTATCTACTGCTATACATGCATCACCACTTCTACTACCATTAGGGTTATTTCAATAACTATCTATTCTTTGAGATAATGGTTTTCGCCGCTTACGGATTTATTATTACATGGTTTTGAGCGGTGCACCCTGGATTTTTTGGTTCTTGAGGGATTATACCAATGCTTGGTTGGCCGTGACCGAAGTGGTTTTTTACTTATTTTGTGTTTTCTAGGCTTCTAGCTGCTTACCGGGTGAATGGTAGTAATTACTTTGGGTGATTTCACACGCACGAGGTGGAAGCTTAATATTGATTGGGGGTGGTGGTGGGGGGGGCTGACTGGGTTATCTGCTGCTGGTCATTCTTGAGACAGCCTTGGAATGGATTTGTACTTTGGCAGCGGCCAGTGCGACATGAAGGCAGAGGGTGCTAAGAATCCCCGGAGGACCGGACTAGGCTACTATCTGATGCTGAGCTTGGCTACGTATAACGGACGCTCCCTATCTTCTGATTCAAGGCTTCTTGAATTGGAAGAGGAACTGCAAAGGATCAAGTGGGACATCGTCGGGCTAAGTGAGGTAAGGAGAAAAGGAGAAGATCTCATTGAACTGAAAAGTGGACATCTCTTCTACTATCGTGGGACAGATACTGGCAGAACTAGTGGTGTTGGATTTATAATAAAAAAGAAACTGAAGGATAAAGTTGTAGAAGTTGAAAGTTCCTCTGACAGAGCTGCACGACTCGTTATCCAACTCTCGAGAAGATACCAGGCTGAGATCATTCAAACTTATGCACCCACCACAAGTCATGCTGAAGAAGAAATTGAAGAATTTTATGAGGAAATTCGTCATCTAAATAATAAAGGTAAGCAGCACTTGAAGATAATTATGGGAGATTTCAATGCAAAAATAGGGCACCGGCAACAGAATGAAACTTCAGTAGGTAAATTCGGTCACGGCAACAGAAACCAGCGTGGAAATACTCTCGTAGAGTTTGCAGAGGCAAAAGGGTTTTTCATCTTCAACTCCTTTTTCAAGAAAAAGCCACACAGGAAATGGACATGGAGACATCCAAATGGGACGACAAGTGAAATTGATTTTATTATGTGTAACAAAAAATTCGTCATAGAAGACTGCAGTGTGCTAAACAAGTTCAACACAGGCAGTGACCATAGATTGGTGAGATGTAAGATGCACCTCAACACTAAACTCGAACGTAGCAAGCTCATAAGACAAACAAAATGTATTGACATAACCAACCTTAAAAAACACCATAATACCTTCAATTTGGAACTGAAGAACAGGTTCTCTGCTTTAGAAGGCCTAACATCGGAAGAAGTGGATATTTCTGAAGTTAACAGAAAAGTAACCAAAGCTCTTATAGAAACAGCAACAAAATTAGCTGGGTCTGAGAACAAATTGCATGTGAACAAATTATCAGGAAAAACCAAAATGTTGATGCAAAAAAGAAGAGTGATGAGGACAACTAAAGAAGATGTGACTTCCAAAGTGGAATATATAGAGCTATGCAAGACAGTACGAAAAAGTATCACTGAAGACGTCAGGAAATTCAACTGTGAACTAGTAAGGAAAGCAATTGAATACGACCAAAGCCTAAAGATAGCAAAGGGACATCTCAGTAAGGGAAAAAAACAGATTATGGCACTGAGAAAAGATCGTTCTGTAACAAGAAATAGAGGCGAAATTTTGACAAGAGTGAAAGATTTCTACTCCAAATTATATGAAAGGGATGATACATGTACTCCAGACATCATGAAAGGTACCAGTACCAGAGTTCTTCCAGTCCTTCCAGCCGAAGTTGCACATGCAATCAAGAACATGAAGCGAGGAAAAGCTCCAGGAGAAGATGGAATTACTGTAGACATCATACAAGAAGCAAGTGGAGAAATCGAAACAGTACTCGCCCAAATTTTCACTCGATGCCTTAATGAAGGGAAAATTCCTGAGGATTGGAACAAAGCTACAATGATCTTGCTACATAAAAAAGGTGACATTGAGGATCTCAGGAACTACAGACCTATCAGCCTCCTATCAGTGGTTTATAAAATCTTCACTAAAGTTCTTTCACACCGCTTGAAGGTGACACTGGACATGGCTCAACCGAGAGAACAAGCTGGATTCAGGAGTGGCTACAGCACAATAGATCATATCCACGTACTGAGAGAACTAATTGAAAGAGCGAGGGAATATGAACTTCCATTGTGCATGGCTTTTGTCGATTATGAAAAAGCCTTTGATTCGGTGAAACCATCAGCAGTTGCAATGGCTCTGAAATCCTGCGGTATTGAAGATGCATACATTAATATTATTAATAACATCTATGAAAATGCAAGTGCAAAGATTCGGCTGTTCGTAAATACAACACACATAAAAATTGGAAAAGGAGTGAGACAAGGCGACACCATATCTCCGAAGCTCTTTAATGCCACATTGGAAAATGTCTTTCAATCACTGAACTGGGAAAACAAAGGGATAAAGATTAATGGAGATCATCTAACCCACCTTCGTTTTGCTGATGAAGTAGTCATTTTTGCAACTACCCCATCAGAGCTACAGAGTATGATCCAGGAACTTGCTGACAAGAGTAAAGAAGTGGGATTAAAAATGAACTTTCAGAAGACAAAAGTGATGTACAATGCTTCTACAAGAAATGAAGATTTATCGATTGATTGAGAAAAACTGGAGATAATAGACACGTACGTTTATCTTGGACAGCAGATATCAAAGGAGGGTCACATTGGTGAAGAAATTAATCGGCGTACAAAACTTGCCTGGAGAGTTTTTGGAAGAAACAGCATGATTTTCAAGAGCAATATGCCATTATGTCTTAAAAGAAAAGTGTTTGATCAATGTATCCTTCCAGTGCTTACGTATGGTGCTGAGACGTGGACCTTAGCTAAAAGAGACATACAAAGGCTGCAGACAACTCAAAGAATCATGGAGAGGTACATGCTTGGTGTAACCAGGAGAGATAAGAAGAGGGACACGTGGATCCGAAAAATGACAAGAGTGGAGGACATCATGATCAGAGTTAAATCCCTGAAATGGCAATGGGCTGGACATACTGCCAGAAGAACAGACCATCGATGGACAGCCGAAATTTTAGATTGGATTCCAAGGGACAGGAAAAGACCCAGAAGAAGACCACATGGAAGATGGGTGGATGAAATTCGAAAGTATGCGGGAGTGACATGGAAGAGACTGGCACAAGACAGACCGTTGTGGAGGAAACTTGGGGAGACCTTCGTCCAGCAGTGGATTGATAATGGTTGACAATGATTATGATGATGATGATATATATATATATATATATTTCACATTCCTTCTGGCTATTTATTATTCCTCCACCAATTATTTATTATTGTGAGTTGGTTCATATATCTTTCGGCTTGTTCTTGGGCACTACGCCTTTCAGCTTGGATGTAATTCTACTTTTACAGTACTGTATTTCAGAACACATATTTGAGCACTTAGGTCCAAGTTACCTTCCACTCTCTCAATATCTTGGGGTAAAAATCTGAGGATCTTAGCACATCACGACTAAAACTGGGTCTCCATGAGGGTTGGTCTACTGCTGTTGGCACATTGGAACCAGTTGTGACATGACGTAGTGGTTTATCATCACTGATGATTACTTCTTTAAATATACTCAATAATCACAGCATATATTTTGATTGAATTATCTTCTGGATTATTATTTTTGGGGGGTGGGGGTGGGGGGATCTTTATTTGCACTATATTGCCAATTGTTGGCATTGCTAATGCATTTTACTATTAATTTTCAGATGTTAAACCGTGTTCATTCTAATTCTCCTTTATTAATGTAATGTCCCCGATGTTTATATTGCTGATATTGATTTGTGATTTTTACTAATTCTTCATATTCATTTTTGCTGAACTTTTTTTTCCTACTTTTTACATTTATTTCTTCTCTTCTTATCAGTACTTGAATGCAGTGTGACTACCATTGATTACAAACTTTCAACCACCTATTAGCGACTTACTTACTCAATGGCCTAAAATTAATTCATATCAATGCTAGATCATTAATTAACAAAATCACCTTATTGGAATCACTAATTCAACTGACAAATTTAAATCTTGATTTGTATTTCTGAGACTTGGTTTCCTCCATATCATTATTCATTACAAATTACTAACTACAAAAATTTCTACTTAAACAGAACTTACTCAAACGGTGGAAGGGTCGCAATTTATGTAAAATATATTTATAATGATTTTTCTATTATTCCAAATTTTACAGTGTCGAATCAAAATGCCGAAATTCTAACTATTCATAATCAATCTTATATAATTATTGTTTGCTATAGGCCACCTAACTCAAACCTTACAGCTTTCTTATCATTACTTACTGAATTATTTAACTATTCTAACCTATCAAAAAAAAAAAAACGTTTTTTATGTGGGATATGAATGTCGACTTATTACAAAATACCAATCACTCTTTTCAACTTTTACAATCTTTGAATGCGTCTGGACACAAAAACATGATTTCAGTCCCAACTCGTATAACTGCTACCTCGCAAACATTGATTGATCTGTCTATCACAAATGTATTAACTGAGACTACTATTTCAGTGGCCTTAGAGTACGATTTTAGTGATCATCTCCCTATATTTACAATTTAATCTCTTAAACAACAAACCACTACACCTGAAGACTACTACATTTTTAGACAAATTAATAATACAAATATGGAAAGTTTTAAAACTCAATTAGCTGACATTAACTGGAACACTATTTTGGTTCATGGCTCTGCAAATAAAAATTACGAGTCGTTCAACACAATTACTATAGAGCTTTATATTAAATCTTTTCCAAAAATTATTAAACAAAATCAAATAAGGAAATAAATTCGTAAGCCATGGATTACCAATGCTTTAGTAAAAAGAATAAACAAAAAAAAAAATAACCTCTTTTCGAAATTCATAAAAAGTAAACTACCTCAGGACTTCCAAAACTTTAAGACTTTTCGAAATAAACTTAACAGTGACATTCGGTGCATTAAGCGTACCTACTATCTCAGCATATTTTCACATAACTCCCCAAAACTAACATGGAAACATTTAAATTTGTTAATGGGCAAAAATTCAGTTCCAACGGTTCCTCAGTACTTAATAGATTCTAATAACTTTAAGCTGACAGACAAACAAGAAATTACAAATGCATTAAATGAACATTTTACCTTATTTCCACAAATACTAAAAAAATTTAACTACCCCAAAAATTCATTTTACTACCTACCTAGGGAGCACACACAGATCTAGCAATTTTCACCTTACTGAAATTACTGAAACGGGACTTTTAGAAGAACTTAACCACATAAATTCTAGCTCTGGCCCTGGATATGATGATCTTCAACCATTTATTATAAAAAATGTCGCTAATCTCATTCTTGATATTCTATTATTTATATTTAATGACATATTCCCATCTGGTGAATTTCCTGATCTACTTAAAATAACAAAAATAATACCAAAATATAAATTTGGATCAATAAATGACGCAAACAATTATCGCCCTATAGCCAATTTATCAATTTTCGCTAAACTTTTGGAGAGATTAGTTTATAATACATTAAACTTGTTTATTCAAAATCTAAATATTATCCATCCGAATCAACATGGTTTTCAATCTGGTAGGTCAACTGAATCATGCTTTTTATATCTACAACAAACAGTCCAACATAATTTACGCTTTCCAACCGTAGGTTGAAGAAGCGTATATGCTCCAGCTTTGTCCGTCCGTCCGTCCGCACGATAACTCGCGTAAAAATCATTCGATTTCAATGAAATTTTAGTATGTGGTAGGGGACCACCTCGGCACGAACTCTATTGAAAATGGGGTTCATGGGGTCAAAGGTCACGACATAGGAGCGGGGTCCATTCCATTGCCCTTATGCGTCGTAACTTGCGTAAATATGGTTCTATTTCAATGAAATTGAAGTATGTGGTAAGGGATCACATCAGGACGAACCCTATTGAAGATGGGCGAACTCACTAGGGTCAAAGGTCACGGCATAGGAGCGGGATCCATTCCATTGCCTTTATGCGTCATAACTTGGGTAAATATGGTTCGATTTCAATGAACTTGAAGTATGTGATAAGGGATCACATCCGGACGAACCCTATTGAAGTTGGGCGAACTGGGGTCAAAGGTCACGACATAGGAACGGGATTAATTCCATTGCCCTTATGCGTCATAACTTGCGTAAATATCGTTCGATCTCAGTGAAATTTAAGTATGTGGTAAGAGACCACATAAAGACTAACCCTATCGAAAATGGGCGAACTGGGGTCAAAGGTCACGACATAGGAGCGGGATTCATTCCGTTGCCCTTATGCGTCATAATTTGCGTAAATATGGTTCGATTTCAGAGAAATTTAAGTATGTGGTAAGGGACCATATAAGGAAGAAGCCTATTGAAAATGTGCAATCTGGTAGGAACCACGCGGAGGGAAGTGCAAAGAAACCGTCAAAATCAAATCATTAGTCAATACAATATATTTTATGAAGGTTTATATTTTTTTAAGGACGAATCATATACTTTTGTCCTCTTGCATTGTCACTTAAAATAATTCGATTTTTACGCTGACAATTTGTGATGTTTGGGTATATTCTGGAACTATTCTCACTTAAAATGGCTGAAAACTGTCTTACATTACTCAACATATACGAGACGCATTACATTTTCTTAAAGCGTTAAGGTGGTTCTACCTAAAATCTCTGCCTTATGTTTCCAATGATAAAATTTCTTTACATATTTTCTTCGTAATTAATGTATTCCCAAGGATGAAAATTTGCAAATCGATAAAACTAACTTTAGGTTATATCACGGGATACTTAATACTTGCTAAAACATAACCACATAAACATAATTAAGCAATCAACATTTGTTTGTCTACTGACGTCATCAATGTACAGGTCGCGCCATCTATTAATAGGTGTAACATTACTTAAAGAAAAAATGACTGATTTTAATTTTTTTATGATGGTTATGTTTTAGCAAGTATTATGTACCCCATGCTAAAACTTAAAGTTAGTTTTACCGATGTGCAAATTTTCAGCCTTAGGAATACATTAATTGCTAATAAAATATGTAAATAAATTTTACCATTGGAAACATAAGGTAAAGATTTTAGGTGGAACCACTTTAAGGTGGACGTCAAGTAATTTTGCTTTCTATGCTGCCAACGAAAAAAATTTGTACACATTTCCTTCACAATTAGTGTGTTCCCAAGGACGAAAATTTGTACATCGAATAAAATAACTTCATATTATAACTTGGAATACTTAATATTTTCTAAAACATAACCATAATTATATTAAAAATCAATAACTTTTTTTTTTGGTGGTGTTGAAACCAGAAAAAAGATGGCGCGACCTCTATCTACTTTGATGACGTCAGTAGACAAACAAATGTTGGATTGCATAATTATGGTTATGTTTTAGAAAACATTAAGTATTCCAAGTTATAAAATGAAGCTATTTTAATCGATGTTCAAATTTTTATCCTTGGGAACATTATTTGTGAAGATAATGTGTACAGATGTTTTTGCATTGGAAGTATAGGAAGCAAAAGTAGTTGACGTCCACCTTAAGACCAGCAGATGTTTCACCCACGACGCAGCGCAGATGTTTTGCGCAACAGAAGTTAATGAATCTGTTTTCCTGTAGCTACGTCATTGTACTGCGAGCAGGCGAGCAGATGGTATTAGCATGTCAAAGCAGGTTAACTTGGCTTTATTAGGATATGCGTATATAATTCCGTCTGTTAGAAAAATTTAATAACAGCCTAATTTTTACTGATGCTGTAGTCGGATTTGCGTTCTTGAGTAATTCTTGAAATAAATTTGCATTGTTGCACTTGTAAACTGTTTTTTCATTTATTCATTTATCTGTTGGCAACAGTTCAGCACGAAGGTGCCAGAAAATAAGAATCGAGAGAAAAAAAGTTTTGTTCCTGCTCTATGCCATCTGCCGAGAGGACGGCATGAAGATATCGGCCTTTTTATTAATGCTATGTGAATTCAGACATCGGACCTTTAATTTTATGTGAATGCACATAAAACAATTCGTGGGAGTGTTCATTTGCTAGGTATTAATTGTGTTTGGAGAATGTACAATAATGGATTTTTTTAATTTTCTTCATGTACCACAGTCATTATGGAGTGGCGACGAGACTTTACCTGTTTGAATGATTGTATAACAAACTGATAAAAATGTAACCCATGAAAAAAGGACTCAGAAGTGCTACAAGTTTAGAGACGTTTTTTTTTCATTTTAATTGGATGCTAAATTATTCTGAATATATATGTAGTACTCAGGCTACAGCTAGCAACTATAAAACAATCTATTTACTCATCAAAAAGTGGTTATGAAAATGTGAAACAAGCAATGTTATAGTTCTATACAGCACGTATATGACGTGCATTTTATGCGTATGAACTCCGCAATTAAAAATTAGCAATACGTTTGATTTACCTGAGATAGTTACGGCAAATGATTGCGCGTGTGGAATAACGTGGCTATTGGTCTCTTGGTGTCTGTTCCTCAAACCTCAATATATCTACCAAAAACAATGCAAATTGCTACTAACAGTTTCGTATTTTCAACTATTTCTAAAGTGAACTTTATATTATTTCCGTAAGATGGAATTCATAGCGCTTGAATTGATCAGCACTTGATATTATTGGAATCCTAAATATTTGCGATCCTAAAAAATTACTGATAATTTTAGTACGCTGGATTTTTGATGGTCGTTAAAGATAAATCTGTTGAGATAAGTTACTTGTAGCATTAAAATAACCGGCTATGACAAGAACTAAACGAAACAGCCAACAACAGCGTCGAACGGCAGACGCGGCAAGGAAAAGGGTCAAGAGAATGGATGAAGAATATCGAGCAGAAGAACAGATTTGTAACACGGAAATGCACCAAGAACATCGCAAAAGCCCACAGTACCGAGCAGACGAACAGATTCGTAACACGAAAACGCACCAAGAACATCGCAAAAACCCACAGCACCGAGCAGAAGAACAGATTCGTAACACGGAAGCGCACCAAGAACATCGCAAAAACCCACCGTACCGAGCAGAAGAACAGATCTGTAACACGGAAACGCACCAAGAACATCGCAAAAACCCACAGTACCGAGCAGAAGAACAGATTCGTAACACGGAAACGCACCAAGAACATCGCAAAAACCCACAGTACCGAGCAGAAGAACCGATCGGTAACACGGAAACGCACCAAGATCATCGCAAAAACTCACAGTACCGAGCAGAAGAACAGATCCGTAACACGGAAGCGCACCAAGAACATCGCAAAAACCCACAGTACCGAGCAGAAGAACAGATTTGTAACACGGAAGCGCGCCAAGCTCATCGCAAAACCCCACAGTACCGAGCAGAAGAACAAGCTCGCAATACTGAAACCCGTAGAATGGCTAGAGAAGGTGACGATAACTGGGAAATTTTGAAAAGAATTATGATGAAAAAATAAGGGATGGTCCGATACATGCTTGTGTCTGTTGCGGAAGATTGTGGTTCAAGTCATCTGTTAGAACCTTATCCAAAGATTGTTTGATTGAAAGAGGTTTTAGTAACAATTTCATTTCATCTGTATACAGGCTAGATCAGAGAGATGAACATGATATTTTCTGCCACACATACTATAGAGAAGTTTCTCGTGGTAATATTCCTAAATTATGTCTTAAGAATGGCTTAGACTTTCCTGAATTGCCAGACTGCTTACAAAATTTAACTCCACTAGAAGAGCGTAATGTCGCTGCACGGATACCATTTATGTCTATAAGAGCTTTGGGAGTAGACCATTTGTGTGGTCTAAAAGGATCTGTTATCAATTTTCCAAATCCAGTGGATCGTACTGTGTCAATACTACCAAGAAATTTTTCAGACACGTTTACTATGAAATTAAAGCTAAAATGTCGGATGGCATATCAAAGCCATTACATGTGTAAATCAGTTTGCCCACGAAAAATCTTCGATGCTGCAAAGTATTTAGTAGAACAAGAACTTTACAAGTTAGAAGGAATAACTCTTTCTCATGACTGGCTGTTTACAAATGATCTCGAATCTAGTGGAAATGTTTTTTTTTTTTTGTTTTTTTTTGAGTGGAGGTTTAACGACCACCGTGAGCAACTCAATGGGCTATAAGCAGTCGCCCGTCCCTAATTTAGGGTCACTGATTCCAGGGATAAGAGAGAACCAGTGCCGCAAGACAAACACAACATCCATGCCTCACCGGGATTCGAACCCGGACCCGTTTGGACGAATGAGCAGAGGCCATCGCTTAGACCCCTGCGCCACCGGGGCGGCCTAGTGGAAGTGATGATTCATCAAAAGACAACACTGATGATATTGTTACTAACGTCAGAACCGTTGATACAGAGGATGAATTTGACGAGAATACACATCAGAATTTCGGAGAGGAAACCTTAATTGAGTCGTGTGAAATATCTAGTATTGCCTATGCTCCTGGAGTAGGCCAAAAGCCTTTATCTCTCCTTTTAGATACGCATGCTGAAGAACTTGCTTTCCCAACTATATATGGTGGTAAATGTAGAAAACCTACTGTTAGTCTCTCGTACATGGACATGTCCAATTCAGAAAATCGTCGCTACGATCGTCGAGCAGCTCGAACTGATCACCTCCTATATTCCTACAAGAAAAACGAAATTTCTAAAATTTCTGGTTCTATTGGAATTGCTCTAAAGAAAAAAACAAAGCCTACGGGAAACTAAGGTAAAACATTTATTAGATAAAACTGAGGAAGCACAAAATATGTCATTTAATGAAAAAGCACGATTAATAAAATCAGACGCAGTTACATGCGCATTATATGTCTGGCAAACTTTCAAGGAACTTATGAAAACATGGAAATTAAAAAGAGGCCCTTTTGGTGATAGAAAAGTTGAGCACTACTATTTTCGCATTGAATTTCAACATAGGGGTTCACCTCACGTCTTGTGGTTAGAAAATGCTCCCAATTTTGATTCAAGTGATGCAGATTAAATTCAGAGGACTGAATCATTTATAAATGAAATAATTACTTGCTCATCAGATGCGTCTAATGAAAAGATCAAAGAGCTATTGCCACTTCAGAAGCACAGGCACAGTCACACCTGCTAAAAACGAACAAGCACTGAAACTGTTTGTCGTTTTGGAATTCCTTTCTATCCAATGGACAGAACCCGAATCCTGCTTCCTCTGAGTAGTAATGAACAAGTTCCAAGTATGAAAAGTGAACTTAGTGATATAAAAGTTGCGCTAAACCAAATTTCTCAGGAGAACATGACGTTCGAGCAGTTCCTTCAGCAACTAGGGCTATCAAAAGATACATACATTTTGATGATAAAGTCATCACTTGATAAACCTAAAGTTTTCATACAGAGGAATCTAAGTGAAATATTCATCAATAACTACAACTATAAGATCCTTAGTCTTCATCGTGCAAATATGGACATCCAGTTTTTGCTCGATGCCTTTGCATGTGCCACACATATAGTTGACTACATCAACAAATCCAACCGAGGAATGTCTAAGCTTTTGAATGAGGCTTTGGCTGAGGCTCGAGCAGGTAATACAAGTATTCGCCAGCAACTCCGGGAAGTAGCAAATCAATTCATAAATGCTTCAGAGATCAGCGCTCAGGAAGCAGCATGGAATTTGTTGCGTTTACGTATGTCTGAAGCAAGCGAAGCAGAAATATTTATTCCAACATGCTTGCCAGAAGAGCGAATACGGATCGTTAAAAGTGAGCAAGAACTGCGGGAGATGGATCCAGAGTCAACTGATGTCTGTGTTTCAGGGCTTATTGATCACTATGTGCAAAGACCAGATAGTCTTGAAGAAGTTTGTTTTCCCAAATTGGCTGCATATTACAATTTCTTTTAAACTAAACGACACGTTGTTTACAATGCACCATATGATGACGAAACTCAACCAATAGAAGGAAACAATGGAGAATGTGAGGATGATCAAACCATTTTGCAGTTGAAAGATAAATCAGGTTTCCTAAAACTGCGCAAAAAAGCAAAAAACATCAGATATAGAAAGTATAGGCTTTCTCAGGATCCTGATAATTTTTTTAGAGAGCTCTTAATGTTGTATTACCCATGGCGTAACGAGGTTTCGGAACTCATCGACATAAATGTGAAAGAAATATTTGACAAAAATCAAAACATTATATTGGAGAATAGGAAAGGGTTTGTTGCTACTGCAAATGAACAAAATGACACTGAAATTGAAGATGCTATAGCATTAAGAGAGAACTTCATTGTCGAAGAGGAGAGAGAGCGCGCAGAAGAACAATATTCATGCGATGATGAATTTTCTGCTTATGGTTTTGATTCACATGATTTCCAAGGAGACATTATGATAGAGCTAGGTGAAATTCCAGCACAAACTATTGCAGAAAGTTTCTGTGTACCGCACCAAGTATCTGAAACAGAATATCTTGGGATGATACGAAGACTGAACGCTCAACAGCGTGATTATTTAATGCATGTAATGCATCTTATGAAGTCTAAAGATCAAGATATGTACCATTTCATCAGCGGAAATGCTGGCACAGGAAAAACCGTGCTTATTAAAGCTTTGTATCAAAGTCTCCTGAGGTATTATAATAAGGAACGCGGAACAGATCCGAGTGAGATATAAGTAGTACTATGTGCACCCACTGGAAAAGCAGCACATAATGTTGATGGTGTCACTGTGCATTCGGCTTTTGCTCTCCCAGTAAACCAAATGGGGCACAGAATGACAGATCTGTCAGCTGATATTTCAAATGCTTTGTCTATGCTGTTTTCTCGTGTTAAAGCAGTCATAATAGACGAAGTATCTATGGTTGGTGCACAAATGCTTAATAATGTAAATCGTCGCCTTCAGGACATTTTTAGGTCCAAGAAGAACTTCGGGGGAGTGACAATTTTTGTATTTGGAGATTTTCGACCACTGCCACCAGTTGGCGATGCATTTGTTTTCCAGCCAAGTAGATCTGATATTATTGGTCAGTTAACAGGTCCACCGTCTGCGTTGTGGGAAATATTCAAGCTATTGAACTCACAGATGTAATGAGACAAAAAGAAGATTTAAAGTTTGCAAATGCGCTGTGCAATTTATCATATGGAGTCATGTCTAAATCTGATATAGCTCTGTTTTCTTCCCGCATTTTCAGTGAAATTTCTCTGTCTGATGAAACCAAACGATCCATAAAACTATTTGTTACAAATGTTGAGAAATATCTTTATAATGAAATGATACTGAGAAATATGAATACTGAAGGCACCGTCGCAGTGGCATTTGACTCAACTTTGGGGACTGGTTCTGATTCTGTCAAGAAAAGAATGCTGGAATCAATAACAGCAGAAAAATCTCAGAAACGTACGGCTTACCGCATTCAGTTTATTTGAAAATTGGAGCCAGATACATGATGACAAATAATATTGATATAGCTGATGGTCTTGTCAATGGTTCAACCGGCACATTGAAAAAAACTTCAATATGGAACAAACAGTAATAACAATAGACATATCCCCTTTTCGTGTGTGGCTTGAATTTGACAGTGCTCGTGTTGGTTTAAATCCTCGCTCTAAATTTGATACTTGCATCCGTGCAAAACACATCCCTCCAACTTGGACTCCAGTTGAACTAATTAAAAGAGCAATACACACCCGCCAGTCAAGCAGTCTTCAAGTAGTTAGAAGACAGTTCCCACTTGTAGCAGCTGAAGGCATAACGGTACACAAAAGTCAGGGAGCAACGTATGACAATGTGGTTGCAAAACTGAGAAAGGGGATGACAAGACAGTCACTGTATGTTGCTTGCTCAAGAACTACAAGTGCATTGGTCTATATTTAATTGGATCATTTGAAGCTCCACAGGCTCCAAAGAAGTTGGATTCAGTAGCTGTTGAGATGAAAAGATTAAGAGAAAATCCTTTGGTGCCAATATTTCAGTTTTTACATGAGCCTAAGAAAGAACTTCAAATATTATTTCAAAATATCCAGAGCCTCTTAAAGCATTTACCAGATGTAGCATGTGACTTATGTTTCACGGAGTCTGATATTTGGCTTTTTTCTGAAACCTGGACATTATCAAGCGACGATATTGTGATACAAGGGTTTGAGAAATAGCCAGAATAAATTGTTCAACGAAGAGGAAAGCATTTGGTGTAGCAGCATATATAAAAGCATCATTGTTACACATCGTAAAAGACATCAGGAAATTCAGTGGTTTTCAGTTATATTCAGGACACTCAGAAGCAGTATAATTTTGTGTAAATGACATTACATTTACAGTCCTTTACTTTTCTCCTAAATGCATAATCGCTGAAATCATCAACGTTTTAGAGCAAATCGCCAAGTTACAGGGGAGGCAAATCATTGTTGGTGACTTTAATGCTGACCTTTTTGCATTGAAAACACTGTTGTTATTCTTCACAGGAAAAGATTTTACAAAATTACTGACAAGTGATATATATACTACAGATAGCAACACACAAATAGACGGATTTTTCACAAATTATATGTGTACAGGCGGTGTATATGAAAGCTTAGTCAGTTATCATAAGCCCTTATGGAGTAGAGTATGTTTTTGAAGTTCTGTATGGATGTATGAACACAACATTCCAGAGAAATTAAATCGAGAGAAGTTATACTGAAACATATTGAAGAATTAGACAAAAAACCTTCAAAACGCTAACATTCTTGTCCACTCCTAATTTATACAATTTATGACTGAAATGTGTCTTAAGGCTAGTTGAGTTCACCTTACTTGAAAATACCACAGGGTTAAGTGAAATTCACTTAGGACGTGACACTGTGCTCACCATGTTTAAAGTTTATTATTTACCTTATGCTTACTGTTGTTTACCTTATGCTTACTGTTGATATTATGCTCTTTAACTCTAGAATTTCCAGCTATTTGCAAGTTTAAAAAGTTAATGCTTTTTTCTTGACGCGTTTACTTATTTTTATGTATAATTTCTTTTTTGCTTTGCAATTAATGTTTTATATGTTTTATACATGCTGAACACTTGGTAATTTCTATGTTATTTTAGTGTTATAAAATGACTTACCTTGTTTGTGTTATAAAATACATACTCTCTGTGAAAAAGCACTCTCTTTGAGTTTTTGGAAAGAATGATGATATTAAAATATAAAAATTCAGTTTGAAATTTTACATGCAAAATATTGAAATGCATGCGATGAAATTAAATACAACTCCAAACAATTTCTATGTGCACTATGGATTCATATTGCTTGTAAACAAACAACGCAAATATTTTGAATGAACAGATATAGAAAATTTCATATTCATGCAATGCATTACATCATATAAATATCCTTTGTCATATGTTTTTTACGCTTTCCGACTCTATGTTGAAAAACTGTATATGATCTGGCTTTATTCGTCTGTCCCTTCGTCCATCAACCTTTAAGATAACGGGTAAAAAATGATTCAATTTCGACGAAATTGCAGTGTGTTGTTGGAGTTCACGGGACAAACAATTGTGTAAATGGTCGAAATGAAAGTCAAATGGTAGAACATAGGAGCGAGAATCATTCTTCCGTCCTTCGTGATAACTTGCGTCAAAATATTTACATTGCACAGACATTTTTGTGTTTCCGGAGTCACAGCGGACCCATCCTGTTGAAAATCGTCAAAATCCGGTTAAAGGCCACGACATAGGAACAGCTGGATACATTCTACTGCCTTTCTGCGTGATGACTTGCGTAAAAATGCTTCGACTGCGACGAAATACACGTTGTTCCGTAATGACTTTGGAAGCAGTTCCGCAAAAAAATGTTTTTTGTCAGCAATTGCGGGCAGTGTGCACGCGTGAGATTCATTAGCCTTTATTTTCTCATGATAACTAAAAATTGCCCGATTTAGATGGGTTTTTATAAAACGGTTTAGGTGTGGCAGCCCTTGATGATAGAAATATAGGTAACACGGGCACAAAGAGATTTAATTTCGATATATGTGAACCTCAAACGTTATTCCATAGTTTAGTCCTCTGAAAACCAAGGCATTTTCCTATGATTTCTGGTATGTTGGAAAGCTTATCATAATCAATGCATTACATGATTTTACTAACTTGTTTATAATTGCCAAAGCTGTTCTGGGAATACTACCAAATTTAAACACAATAACTTTTTTGCGCATTCCACTGTCCACGTTCTTCAACAAATCCACTCTGAGAGATTTTCTTTTTGACATCGCCAACACACAGCTTCGGTTAGAGAGACTGAAAAAATTGAACCTCTTTCACAGAGGA
This sequence comes from Macrothele yani, assembly GCA_039090855.1. NCBI lineage: Eukaryota > Metazoa > Arthropoda > Arachnida > Araneae > Macrothelidae > Macrothele > Macrothele yani. Next base: position 58,252,865 of record CM077021.1, read on the forward strand.
AAACTGTTACTCGAGGAGAGGGGTGATGGACGTGTGCAGAAAATATCCTCTCTAGCGATGCGTATGGGTTGCAACGAGTTGCCCCCCGTTTTTTTCTTGCTCTTGAAATATCTGTTCTATTTTTCTCACTTGTTTTTCTTGAAACATAGTCTTCACATGGCGAAAATACCGATTGTTTTAAAAAAATCGATTTATAGAAACCGTTTTTCTATGTAATGATCACGGGGATTCACAACACTTCGACATATAGAGCATTTAGATATATGGAGGTCCTACTCTGTATTTATTTCCTATAATTAGTATTCTTACTTCCGCATGTTTTTTATCAAATTTTATATCAAACACATATTCTAGAAAAATACGTTTCGGAAGATATCAACTTAGATACGGCTCTCCATAGCTACAATATGCACATTGTTTACCGGCAATTTAAATGAATTTGGTACAGCATGATTCTGAAAATTCATATGACATATGAATGCATCTGGAAGTCAGAACATTGATTTTTCATGTACTTACAACTTAACATGCTTTGCTAAAGAATTCATGTTACATGATGAAACAGACCAGAACGTGTACAGTGACTGCTTTTTAAAGGTATAAGTAACAACGGTTGGCATGAAGCGATTTAAAAACACAAATAGTATATTCAAAATCACTTACCGAAACAAATTTCCTCTTCAAATTGCTTTTGGCATTATCTAAAGATGTTCACTAAAAAATATACCCTGACTTAGCTTTGCTTGGGAAAACTTACCTAATAAAACGTAAGGTTCTTTAACACACAAGGTTGGGCCAGTAAGACCCTGCAAATCTCACCCTCCGGGTGACTGCGAGTGATGAGGTCTGATGGCGTCGCCGTCTTACAAACTAACTAGTTTGGACGAAACCCGGACGTGACCTTCCAGCGGATGTCAAAGCAGTCGCAAATGTCATTTGACGCTTGTTAAAAGCGTTGTTTTCTTGTTTCCTTAATAATTCAGTGTACATGAACAATAAGTAGAATGGCTTAGTTTGTTTGCAGATAGTTTATTTTTTCGAGATGCCTTCAAGTTCCTGCGCTGTTGCAGATTGCAAGAATAACTACAAAAATACTAAAGGATCGCCGATCACATACCATAGATTTCCGAAAGTGACTGAGCTCTGCAATTTATGGAAGTTGCACTGTAAACGAGGTGATGCTTTTATAATCCAGAATGCTACTATTTACTCCAAACATTGTGTAGAAAGAGACTATGAAAGGGATATGCAAAATAAATTATTAGGGTTGCCGCAGAAAAACAAATTCCGCAAAGCTGCTATACCAACTCTAAATATTTCTCGAAATGAAAATGCCATTATAGCAGATATCAGTAGGAATTTGCGGTATGAACGAAAAGAAAGGAAAAATGTTCCAAGATAAATAATGTTAGGACAACAAAGTAATGTTCCGATGCCCAGCTGTAACAATTTGAGAGAGAATGAAGCAAGTGAAGACGTTATAATATTTTTAAGGCAAAACATTGAATCCTCTACAGAAGAAAACGCTAGAAACAGTGCAGAAATAAAGAACTTCAAAACATCTATATGCCAGCTAAACAACGAAATTCGGATTTTGCGACGACAAAAGAGTTTTTTCACACATAAAGGAAGAAATATGGGACGTAGTCAGCCACAAAGAAGAGGATATGATATTGAAAAAGCCAAAATAGATTTATCGACGATTTTTACTGAAGGACAAATAAAAATGTTGTTAGGTAGGAAAAACGTTAAATGGAATATCGACGATATAAGTGCTGCAACTTCCTTGCGAGCAGTTTCCAGAAAAGCGTACAATTGTTTACGCAAACCAGTGAAAATACCTTTACTAGAACTCTCCCTCCTACGCCGATGGGTTAGTAAAATCAGCTGCTGGAAAGGTTTGAACATTTCGTCCGATAAAAGTTTTTTTGAAAATCCTGATAATCCCAAGATAACGGTGTATGTTTTTGCAGATGTACCTCACATGGTAAAACTGCTCAGAAAGCATATTTTGGATAGTGGTTTTTTAATTAACACATCGATCATTAATAGCCAACTCTTTAAACGCATTTTGGAAAATGATAGCGGTGAATTAAAATTGTCGTTCAAAGTCGCATCAAAGAACTTGGATGTAAAAGTATCCGAAAGACAAATCGTGAAATATGCTACGCAATTATTGTCAGAGACAGTGGGGAACGTTTTAAAATATTTATTTCGGAACGAATGTGCTAGTATCAATTTTATAATTATTATCGATCAATCCTTTGATGTCATGAATTCCTATTTATCATTTGATAAGAAACCTTTTAGATCAGGGCTTGGAAATTGTGGACCACAGTTTGATCTCATAAAGGAAGCATACTATTTCTTTCTGGAATGCGTGTCGTCGACAAGAAAACACTTCTTCCTTTTCAAAAAGAAATATTAGTAAGTATTAAATCTGTGCTTGCATTATTCAACAAATTAAAGGGAAAATATGATATACGCTATTTGTTCACGCACAGGCTAAATCAAGATGTTCTGGAAAGTTTCTTCTCCCAAGTGCGTTCGTTAGGCAGCATGCAACCATCCAAGAGCGTTATAAGTTAAGCATCGAATTAAATTACTGCTGATTGGTAATTTAACTGGAAATACCGCGACAAAAACATACGTTCTACTCTTGGAAGGGGAAAAATTCACAACAAGTGCTGCTTTTTCTTCAGCATCTCTGTATGCAGATGGACCAGAAAATAAGCTCGATGAAATTTCGCAGTTAATATCAAATGAGGATGATATCATTGCAAGTACAACCTCTGATGTTGTACCTCACGAAGCCCTCACGTACGTTGCTGGATATGTAGCTTTTAAATGCAAAGATTTCTGCCCAGTTTTAGGAAAGAATCAGCCCTTAAATTTATCAATAACCAGTGGTCAACTACCCGCTGCATAAGTACCATCAGCAGGGGAGTACTTATGCATCAATCGGATGAAGCAAATGATCTGCTTTCACAGCCACGTCAGCCAAGAGTCGCTCCAAAACGCCGTCACTATTGCGACTCGAAATGAATCATCTCTGGTTGAATATTCATAGGACTTAAAATCTAGTACGTCATTTAGATAGCGATTCTACATTTCCTAGGGCAGCAGCATAAGTGTTTTTTATTGTGAAAACCTTGTTAAAGGCTAAAGGAACAAATATTTTAAAACATCAAGATTTTAAAAACCAGCATATCTATTGATCAATAAAATTTAGTTTTCAAACAATTTACTGGAACCTTCTAGTACAAATGTTTTTCAAGATGCATCATTAAACAAATAATCAGAAACTAAGGCAACACCGAAATATTTGTTTTAAACAGCACTTCCTCTGAGCTATTTTCAATACAACACTAATATCTAAGTTATATTTTCAAAAATTGAGATATGCGTTAGTGAAAAGTGCTCTAACTACCCCTATGGTGAGAAGACTGCACATTACGTAAATACCAGATTTTTTATGATAAATAGAACAGTACACGAAAAAACATAAAAAAAAATAGCCTTTTCTACACGATTAGTAAAACTGCCAGAGTTATGACTTATTGCTAACGCTCACTGGCAGCAGAAATCGGACTTGCACACGTTCACAAATGTTACGAAAATGTTCCTCATTGGGCAGAAATTAGAGAAAATGTTGTTTTTCAAATAAAAGTGTTAAAATATATATGGAAAAACGTGTGGAGCACTTTTACGTCTCTTATTAAGAAATGTATGAACCATAGAACAAGTAAGTGTGGGGAAACGTTATTTATAAAGAGGATTCAAATCAATGAAAACTTTGACAAAAAATGCCAAAAATCAGGTAAAAACTTTTAAACTAAACTTTACGCTGAAGCCGATTGCGTCATAGGCGCAAATGAAAAGAAGCAAGTATTCTCAAAATATTATAGGATATGCGATGCAGAAATAAGCTTTTTTTTACCACATTCAGAATCAAGTGGAGGGTAAAAACCATTTTTTCCGTATTTTTCCGAACTGGTGAGCTGTGCATTATTTAAAGACTGCGATCATAGCCATTTCTTCCGCAACGAATGCCATAAGGTACAACAACACATTTACGAGCGGAAATATAAGGTTGGACATCTTCAAGCCCCCAACGTTCTTTTCTGTTTCTGTGTTTTCATGTACGTTTTTTGGTGGGAAACGTGGGTTCAGCTGAAAATAAGGAAAACAACAATGGCAACGACCCAAAACATTTTTCTTGCAACATTTTTCTCTTTATTAAAAAATTTGGAGAAACAAGAAAACGGAATTTTTATTCTGACAGCGACCCTTAACCATATCTCTATAATTATGTCATCAAGAGTAAGTAGTGACAGCATTTCAAAATTCCATTTCCACAGAGAAATTTTATAAAACATTCAATGCTCTGCAGGATGCTTAGATTCTTTCTTTCATGGAAATATTCGAGGATCGGATTTTCTTCATTCTACCATCCCTTTTGAGTTATAGATCAACTATATTTCCATAAAAAACATATACCAAATATTTTCTGCTTCTCCATAAAATCACATTCTTTCAGATTGACCATCTAATTTTTCAGTAGTGTTCATGATGTCTTTGGTATTTATCTCCTCTCCTTCAAAAAGCTGCTTAACTTCTTACTAACAAATGCTTCTTCGCGAAATAATGGATTGATTTCGCAGGACTTTTCATCAAAGGCATTGTCCAATTCATTGAGTGGTGCACCAGTTTGCAACGGTACCAACAACGAGAAAATTACAGGTCTACCCTCACCGGACGTTTTTTACGGTCAGTTAAGTGAAAAATTCCCGCCTAGGGCAGGACCACCACGGGAGTTTACTGGAAGTTTTAGAATTTTATTCCTGGATTTGAAAAATATACATTCGTCTTACAAAACGAAGACTGGCTTTATAAATAGTCAAATCACGAAGTTCACCGATTTTTCACAGAGTGCGTTGATTAATGTTAAATGTAAGATGATTGTCTGAGATGGGACGGTTTTTAATTTTTAATTTGACTTCATTCGTTTTATATACTAAAACAGGTGGAGTTTTTTCCCGAGAAATGCTTACGTAAGCAGTTTTTAGTATCATGAAAACAAAAACAAAACGAACTACTAGAGATATTTGTTGCTGCGACGGAGATTAGGGTGTTCGAAGTTTTAGATTGAATACTTGGGGATTCAAACGTATCTTCTTTATACCAAAGTGTTAGAGAGAAAAAACACGTACATAAATAACGATGCAACGGAAATATGTTGCCATGTCTAAATATCATGTTTGGTAGGAATTTCTATTACAAAGGACACTTCGATCTGAGTTACATTTTTCTTTCATTCAGGAAAATCAGTTCAACAGCGCGGCCTTGTTTCTTTAGAATAGGGAGTGCTCAGCTTTTTCTGGACGTGGGTCTACTTCGCAAAATTGAATGACACTCGCTGTCCACGTGATCACGAAAAGTAAAATGCATGTGTTTATTATGAATATCGGTTATTTTAGAGAAGTTTTGAATCCTCCAACTTAGCTTTCGGGAAAAAAACCTATGCAGTTTACACAATATCTATGTTGCAAAGAAGTGAAAAGTAAGTAACTGATGCACCTACAGTTTTTAGATATTTTTAAAAGTTTCAGTTACGATTTATCGCGACATTCTACTTTAAATTCAAGTCAGATTCAAGTCGTACATGACTTATTTAAGCCCAACTGAATGTCTGTGTAATCAAGATGCGACGCGCAGGTGACGCAGTGGTATAAACGCTGGCTTATGACCATTCGTACGAGATGGGTCCGGATTCGAATCCCGGCGAGGCATGGATGTTGTGTTTGCCTTACGGTACTGATTCTCTCCCTTCCCTGGAGCCAGTGCCCCTATATAAGGGTCGGGCGACTGCTTGTAGCCCACTGAGTTTCTCACGGTAGTAGTTAAACCTCCAATAAAAAAAGTACCCAAGATACCTGGGTATTTATCTGTTTCAATCAAAATTGTACTATCATTTCATTTTAGAATTTCTTTGTTATGAACTTCTTGAAGGCATATAAGAAGTGCTGCACGGGAAATTACAAAATGTCCTGCGGGCAACGTGTTACAGGCCCCTGCTATAGAATAGGCCTTGTGTTATTGGGAGTGCGGCAGCATGTATGGCCGCAAAAGGTGGTGCGACGCGCTATTGAAGATGACCGGACTGCGTGCCACAGATTCCTCTGTAATTGTCCTGCCGCTCTGTTTTGAGATCATGTATATCATTCATATGTATCAATACGACCATAAAATTTGAGTTCAATCCGATGCTTCCTTCTTGGTGCGTCAATTCCATTGTCCGTAAGTGTATATTAAATGTTTCCTACGCTGCTGTACATAACGTTTTGACGAAGTTAGAGACCTATATTGATATTACTTTTGGTCCAAGCTACTTTTTAAAATTGTACCTTCCTGTACAATAAGGAATCGACAATGCCCAGAATTCTAAAATAAAAGTAATTAAAAATTAAGTGGTCTTACATTTCGATGTTATCCTTAAGCTCATGTAAACGAAAAAAAGTGATCGATGCTTCCTTTCTTTGTCATGCCTCGCCTCAATCAAAAAGCGGAGTTTCACTACTTCAAATTTTTTCGTGACAGATTGTCAGGCTTTGTATTCGGATGTTTCATTAGTGCACGGTTTAGTAATGAATCAATAGTTCATGAAAGTTTTCGTGATTATTCGGCAGTTCTCGTATTATTTGAATTTCGACGAAGAATAAAACTGCGCAAATACAGTCAATTTTTATCGGGTAAAGTTGGTGTTGGGAGATAAAGCGTCAAACGTGCGAGGAGGAAATTATATATACACTTTTTGCTTATTTGTTTGTTTATTTATTTATTTTTTGACTAGGAATTTAATGACCACCTTAAGCAGCCGCCTCAAACCTAAAAACAAGCAAAAAAGATCCGTACCTGACCAGGATTCAAACCCGGGCCCATCTCGGTCGGTTGATCGGAAACAAACTCTTAGACCACAGCGCCACTCGACTGTTCACGTTTGCTGTTGGAATTTGGCAAAGCGATACGCTAACAACAAAAGAAATCCATGTTCATTGCTAGATGAAAAATAATATCTCTAGGATTGAGACGTGTTCGTGAAGTGATAATTTTTTCACCAGACGTAAATCGAAATCTCCCAATTTGGCAACAAAATCGCTAAATTGACAGCCCTTTGTTTGAGCCCGTACAATTCATTATTCATTTTAAATTTTTTTACAGGTGGGAATATTTCGAGGTTCTGTGGTATCGCTCTTCATAATCACAGCTGAATCTTTGTTTCAGAAAGCAGTAATTTTGTCTGTAGTTGTGAGGATACCGTCATACCGGCCTTGCGTAATGGCACCCAGTACTTTTCAACCGGGAAAAGATATTGGCCAAATATGCCAAGTTTGCACAACAGCCATTATCATACAGTTGATGCAGTATGAGTTCACTTCTTGTTCCAAAAATTCCCTTAATACCTTCTTCAGTTCCAACATCCGATTAAAAGTTTATCCTCGGAACAGCCACCCAACTTTCGAATAGAAAATTAAGCATTGATGTTTTGATTCCATGTATTTGCAGGGTTGAGCAAATAACTGTGCATTTATTGATTGCATGTTGATGAAGTTCATAATGCGGACAGTCTGATCTAAAATCATCTTCAAATCCGGTACAAGTGTCTTGGTGATTAAGGCCTCTCTGTGGGAAAAACAGTGAGTTGATATTACATCCGTTCTATTCTGTTGGATGAGTGTCACCAAGTCTCTTTAGGAGTGAACGTTTAAGAATAAATTTGATTAAATGTTCAGCTTATCTTCTATTTTACGCAAGACGCTGAAAAACTCTGATATTGGTACTTTGGCAAATGACTCTTTGAGAAGCGTGAAATAGCTTTATTTCGCTCAAGCATGTGTACGACAAAATATCATTTACACACCTTGTGATTTCTAATGAAAATGTGTAGTTCATGGGAGAACAAAATTAAACATTTGAGTTTATCGGCAATTGTTTTCCAATCTGTGATATTTCAAGCAACATTCATCCTCTCGCTTTCGTTTCGATATTGACACTTCTTCGGGAAGGTGTTTTCATGTAGCACTGTTTCAACTTTACATAAAATACCCCAACCGATTATATCTAATGCACCCTTCTTGAGTAAACAGGAATTCTCCTTAAAATTGCATTCATCTCCCATGTAGGTGCATGGCTCAAGTAATATTGTATTTATGACAATTTAGAGACGATTATCAAATATTACATATTCGTCAGACTATCAGCGAAAGGAAAAATTTCACCGCACTTTTTTAATTCAGTGTACATTCTTATATTTGATAACTCATCATTACGACAAGTTAAATTGTTTTATTTTGTTTTTCTAAAAAAAATGTTTGCTTTGAGGGAAAGATATATGTCATTGCAATATTAAAGGGGTCTTTTCGTTTTATTTCTCTTCTTCTATACAAAGCAACACGGCTCAGACAGAAATTTTGTATGAAAAGTTTTACACATATCATCATCATCATCATTGTCAACCATTATCAATCCACTGCTGGACGAAGGTCTCCCCAAGTTTCCTCCACAACGGTCTGTCTTGTGCCAGTCTCCTCCATGTTACCCCTGCATACTTTCGAATTTCATTTACCCATCTCCCATGTGGTCTTCTTCTGGGTCTTTTCCTGTCCCTTGGAATCCAATCTAAAATTTCGGCTGTCCATCGATGATCTGTCCTTCTGGCAGTATGTCCAGCCCATTGCCATTTCAGGGATTTAACTCTGATCATGATGTCTTACACTCTTGTCATTTTTCGGATCCACGAGTTCCTCTTCTTATCTCTCCTGGTTACACCAAGTATGCACCTCTCCATGCTTCTTTGAGTTGTCTGCAGCCTTTGTATGTCTCTTTTAGTTAAGGTCCACGTCTCTGCACCATACGTAAGCACTGGAAGGATGCATTGATCAAACACTTTTCTTTAAAGACATAATGGCATATTGCTCTTGAAAATTATGCTATTTCTTCCAAAAGCTCTCCAGGCAAGTTTTGTACGCCGATTAATTTCTTCATCAATGTGACCCTCAGTTGATATCTGCTGCCCAAGATAAACGTACGTGTCTATTATCTCCAGCTTTTCTCCATCAATCGATAAATCTTCATTCCTTGTAAAAGCATTGAACATCACTTTTGTCTTCTGAAAGTTCATTTTTAATCCCACTTCTTTACTCTTGTCAGCAAGTTCCTGGATCATACTCTGCAGCTCTGATGGGGTAGTTGCAAAAATGACTACATCATCAGCAAAACGAAGGTGGGTTAGATAATCTCCATTAATCTTTATCCCCTTGTTTTCCCAGCTCAGCGACTGAAAAACACCCTAGAATGTGGAATTAAAGAGCTTCGGAGATATGGTGTCACCTTGTCTCACTCCCTTTCCAATTTTTACGTGTGTTGTATTTTCAAACAGCCTAATCTTTGCACTTGCATTTTCATAGATGTTATTAATAATATTAATGTATGCATCTTCAATACCGCAGGTTTTCAGAGCCATTGTAACTGCTGATGGTTTCACCGAATCAAAGGCTTTTTCATAATCGATAAAAGCCATGCACAATGGAAGTTCATATTCCCTCGCTCTTTCAATTAGTCCTCTCAGCACGTGGATATGATCTATTGTGCTGTAGCCACTCCTGAATCCAGCTTGTTCTCTCGGTTGAGCCATGTCCAGTGTTACCTTCAAGCGGTGTGAAAGAACTTTAGTGAAGATTTTATAAACTACTGATAGGAGGCTGATAGGTCTGTAGTTTCCGAGATCCTCAATGTCACCTTTCTTATGTAGCAGGATCATTGTAGCGGTGTTCCAATCCTCAGGAATCTTTCCTTCATTAAGGCATCGAGTGAAAATTTGGGCGAGTACTGTTTCGATTTCTCCACTTGCTTCTTGTATGATGTCTACAGTAATTCCATCTTCTCCTGGAGCTTTTCCCCGCTTCCTGTTCTTGATTGCATGTGCAACTTCTGCTGGAAGGACTGGAGGAACTCTGGTACTGGTATCTTTCATGATGTCTGGAGTGCATGTATCATCCCTTTCATATAATTTGGAGTAGAAATCTTTCACTCTTGTCAAAATTTTGCCTCTATTTCTTGTTACAGAACCATCTTCTTTTCTCAGTGCCATAATCTGTTTTCTTCCCTTACTGAGATGTCCCTTTGCTATCTTTTTTAGGCTTTGGTTGTTTTCAATTGCTTTCCTCACTAGTTCACAGTTGAATTTTCTTACGTGTTCAGTGATACTTTTTCTTACTGTCTTGCATAGCTCTATATATTCCACTTTGGAAGTCACATCTTCTTTAGTTGTCCTCATCTCTCTTCTTTTTTGCATCAACATTTTCGTTTTTCCTGATAATTTATTTACATGCAACTTGTTCTTAGACCCAGCTAATTTTGTTGCTGTTTCTATAAGAGCTTTGGTTACTTTTCTGTTAACTTCAGAGATGTCCACTTCTTCTGATGTTAGGCCTTCTAAAGCAGAGAACCTGTTCTTCAGTTCCAACTTGAAGGTATTATGGTGTTTTTTAAGGTTGGTTATGTCAATAGATTTTGTTTGTCTTATGAGCTTGCCACGTTCAAGTTTAGTGTTGAGGTGCATCTTACATCTCACCAATCTATGGTCACTACCTGTGTTGAACTTGTTTAGCACACTGCAGTCTTCTATGACGAATTTTTTGTTACACATAATAAAATCAATTTCACTTGTCGTCCCATTTGGATGTCTCCATGTCCATTTCCTGTGTGGCTTTTTCTTGAAGAAGGAGTTCAAGATGAAAAACCCTTCTGCCTCTGCAAACTCATCGAGAGTATTTCCAAGCTGGTTTCTGTTGCCGTGTCTGAATTTACCTACTGAAGTTTCATTCTGTTGCCGTTGTCCTATTTTTGCATTGAAATCTCCCATAATTATTTTCAAGTGCTGCGTACCTTTATTATTTAGATGACAAATTTCCTCATAAAATTCTTCAATTTCTTCTTCAGGATGACTTGTGGTGGGTGCATAAGTTTGAATAATCTGAGCCTGGTATCTTTTCGAGAGTTGGATAACAAGTCGTGCAGCTCTGTCAGAGGAACTTTCAACTTCTACAACTTAATCCTTCAGTTTCTTGTTTATTATAAATCCAACACCACTAGTTCTGCCAGTATCTGTCCCACGATAGTAGAAGAGATGTCCACTTTTCAGTTCGATGAGATCTTCTCCTTTTCTCCTTACCTCACTTAGCCCCACGATGTCCCACTTGATCCTTTGTAGTTCCTCTTCCAATTCAAGAAGCCTTGAATCAGAAGATAGGGAGCGTCCATTGTACGTAGCCAAGGTCAGCATCAGATGGCAGCCTAGTCCGGTCCTCCGTTGATTCTTAGCACCCTCTGCCTTCATGTCGCACTGGCCGCTGCCTTGGCCAGGTACATTCCAGCTGCCGGAGACTGAGGGCCAAGATTTAAGTTGTGGAATCATTTTGGAGGGGTTTGGCCATAACTCACCACGCTGGCCAAGCGGGTTGGTGAGTGTGGGATAGAATTTCCTCTAATCCCGATGGTATAGTTATACCGCTATTGGCGGTCGTCAGAGCCCCTTTAGTGGGAACAGGATGCACCACGAGAAGGCGACGTTGACATTTGTCAAGGAGAGTCTGTGATGTTACGCATCACCTGACCTTACATCCCTTTTACACATATACCAAGTACAATTATATATTTACACATATAAATATATCATATATTTACACATATACCAAGTACAATTTCAGACACAGGGAGGTGTTTTGATATGACGTTCGTGAAGTTTTTGGAAGAAATTTAAAGTGAAAAGCAATGTCAATTATAAACTGAATGTTTTGTAGACCAAGAACTTAACTTTCCATGTTCTGTTTTTAAAAGTATCGCATATGTTTAAACATTCACCTTATCCACGTTGAACTTTTGGGATATTACCCCTGGGCACATCGAACTAAGAAAATATCATCTTGGCATATAAGTTATTTAATATGTTTTAAGTTTCAAATATTTCTTCTACAGAAATGTATTCTTCTGTCAATGGTAACGCAATTAAAGGCGAGTTAACACACAAGTTAGAAAAACATGGCTTGGAAACATGTAATGATAATAAATTATATATTTCTTTCCCGAGATAAAACCGGAAATTAATTTCAATTCCTCATTTTGGCTTAGGAACTGAAATAGTGTGTTAAAATAATTTAAAGACGTACCTATGTTTTCATAAAATGTCAATAATCCATAGTTTCAATGAATCAAAGACTATGCGTTCATATAAAATATATGGGAAAGCACGTCTAACACACCGAAGAGCAACGATCAAGAATTTTTATCAGATTCAGGGAACATTATGCTGTTGAACTAGCATATATTATTGCACGCAAATATTTTAGATCCGAAGGTCAATACCAGTTTTCCGTACAATTGCAAGTGACCATTAATGCATCAAATGGATGAAATATAAAGATATTTCTTCTGTAATTTTGTCTTAAGCATGGCCCATTCCATAGAATTTCAAAAACGTTCTTTGTTACTTAAAGAATAATTAATGCTTACTAATATATTTTGTATGACACATCTAAGTATATGATGCGTAACCCTGTGAAATGTCTGTTAACAGTGACGCCCATAGTTTTGTCCAAGTACGTTTGAACTAGCGTATAAGTATCACTACATCAATTTGTCGTCCGATGTCTTCTTCTAATGCCTCGATCTTCGGTGGCTTGTTTTTGCACAACACTATACTTCGCAGTTAGCTTATAAGTTTAGAGAATAAGTGAGACATAAATAACGCATGTGGACTACCATACAGTCACTATAATCTGGGAAAATATCATCAGAAATAAATTTATGAACAGTATTTTATTTACAAAATAGATAACTAATATTTTTCCAATATCTAACAACTGTAGATGGCACACAAACGTTCTGTAAGGAAACAGCTTTAAACGCCCAAGAAACCTATCATCAGCTATTATAGTTGCGTTTCATTGCTATTGGAAAAATACGAAATATTAAAGTGGAAAAAAATGCATTACATGGAGTAAGTTCAGCTGTTACTCTTGTTTTACAAACTTGCCGAAAAATGAAATGGATTTACCCTATTCACCTTTGACTGCAGAATTCATTTTATACTCAGAAATAAATCAGAACAAAAAAAATGCATTTATAGGAAGTCACTTTTATCCAATCATACTTGGAAATTAAGTGAAATATTAAGAACTTTACCAGCCCTTTAAGCACAGACAACGGAACTTTTGGTGATTAATATTCTACATCCTTTGTCGCTTGTAAGACACAAAGATTTTTGAAATTTTTGCATTTATTTATCGACCAAATTTATTGCTTCGCAACCGCCGTTCCTACACTGTTTTTGTAGTCAAATATGGTTTACTATTATCAGGTGAATTAAGTAAAGAGGAGTCCATGTTTTTTTTTAATTCGAAAATACGAAACATAATTTATCACTTTTTAATACCACAGTTAAAAAAATTATGAAGGTTATGTGTATTACAATAGATAGCCCACTAAAGACGTTTATTTTTTGCATTGAGTGAAAGTCTTCTCTGGAAACACAAAGGACCACTCTGTAAATATTTCAACGAAAGTACAACATAAATGCATTGTGTTTACGTACACATAATAGGTTTCCTGGATATAGTTACAGAAGTCGTAATAATAGTTTAAAAGTTCTCGGCCACTTCGTTGCCAAAAAATGATGAACGTAATAACTCTCCTAAACAGCAAAGAGAAGCTACAGTGAGCATAAATGTTTTCTTACGAGAATTACTTATAAATTTGCATGTGCCTGTAGATTCAATTTAAGGAAAAATTAACCAAACTATTACTTACTTATTCGTTCTACTTACTTCTTTCTCACAAGGAGGGAAATATTGAAACAAAATGACACTTACTTTGATCTAAACATTGAGATAATCTGATTTCTAAAGAAAATATAAAGTAATATTTTAGTATTGCCGCAGCACGTTTCCGATTTTGAATCTGCACAGTGATTTTCTGATTTTGAGAACGTTTCCGACATATGTAAATGGCAAATTACCAAATAAGATATTCGTGTTCTCCTGCAGCTGTACCTCGTACAGATGTTTCATCACAACGCTGCTGTGTAAGTACACTATGTGGACAAAAAGGATTGGACACTGTAAGGAAATAGAAAAAAATAGTAGTGTATTTACATCAGTACGGGATAGGTCCTGAATTTCCAGAGATTACAGCAGCCATACGTCGAAGTAAACTGTCCACAAGTCCATGTAGTACGGAGAGCGGGATTGTCCTCTACTCCGCCTTGAGGAAATTGACCAACTCTGTCAGTGAAAAACGTCGTGTTGGTCCAGATTTCACCCGACGTTCAAGTTCATCCCATACGTGTTCAATGGGATTCGGTCCGAGCTCTGAGTATTCCAGTTCATCCGCAAAACCTAATTTTCTTCATATTTCATTTTTCTCATATTTTTTCATTTCCCTCATAGACTTGATTTTGCCTATTAATTCGCTCCCTATAATTCCAATGGTAAATACTGTTTATTCGTCCTTATTTCGTCCTAAATAACAACAAGATTAATCAATCTACATGAATTATATTTTTATGAGTTTTATAATTTAAATTGTGTCAAGAACATTTCATATCCGTAAGAAAACAATTAAAACAAAATGCTTAAAAGTGCCACTAGATCCGATTTTAACCAGTGATAAGGAAGAGTGATGCCAAGTGTAAGCAGATATTATCACTACATCGAAGAGAACATTGATTTTTAATAGATAATACTTTAGCATTTTTTTCCTAAAAAATCCGGTTGTACAATCTAAGTTAGGATGTGTTTTCTTTTTTTATCTGCGCGGCTATTAAATGCATTGGAGATCTTTCCTCGCTGAGGAAGTAGGTTCGAAATTTTTCCATTGGAAGTATCGGGAGCAAAATCAATAGATGTCCAATTTCAAATATCTCGGATTTTTAATAAGCCCACATTTTAATGCATATTTTCATCCATGAGAAATAAAATGTTTTAAATCCACCTGCATATATCTTTTATGGATAGATTATGGGATTTAAAATTAAGACATATTTATATGGTAACTTTCGATGTTCTAACTCATGGGTATTTAATAAATTTCAGTTGTGTCATTTGATGATTTTACAAAGAAAACCTTCACTTAAAATATAAAGCAAAATTGCAGAAATTTCATGTCATCAAGGTTTATGGAGCCCTAGTTGGTTCCCTAGGATGCAACGTGTTCCGACCTTTTCTGAGAACTCCACCTTCCGAAAAGCATTTGAACGAAATTTCATTAATGGGAATGAGACTGAATTAAAACATGACCGTTCGTCTAAAAAATATAAACTTTTATTTCAGCAAAAATAATAAAAGTATTCATTCATTGTAAATAATAACGATTTCTTTAACCAGTACAATAACAATAAAAATATGTTAACTATTGAACTCTTTTGAACTGTTGAGTTTTAGAACCAATGAGGAAAACGAAAGTTTTTGATTCGCTCCAAACTAGTATGTCTTTGTTTGTTTTGTTATTATTAGTAATGTAATTGAGTCTCTGATTTTAGTTCTCGTTCATGCAAATTTCCGAAGTACAAATGCATGTGGGCTATATTGTTATTGTCATTATTTCCCTATTTTTTTTTAATTTGAGCTCATATCTCTTTAAAATCCTTTCGTGGTGAATAATTTGTTCCGTAAAAGAACCAATTTCTGAAATGTAATGATAACCTAAATTTTTTTGCAATGGAATATGTTCCACAAAATCTGGTGTAGAATTGGATACTGACCGTTGAAAAAAAATGACAGTTACATTTCCACGCAGTTCGATCGATGCAACTGCAGGCACCGCGTCTTATCTAGAGCGACCAAGGTAAGGTAAGTCCAACGATTTAGCAGATCAGAGAAGCCCAATCTATTCTCATCAACAAAAAGTTGAAACTCGGAGACGAAAACTCTGACATTAAAAGCTTAGTCTTACCATTTCGTTATGATTTCTTTTAACGGAACTGCTTTATCTTCTTTAAAACATTTTTTGCTAAATATGGAATGTATTTTTATAGTAGTAGCCTTCTATTGTTTTCTATATTGACCGAATTGCTGAGTGTATATCAGGAGAAAATTCTTTCGTTTAATTAGTATTTTATTTCTGTTTTCATCTCAGTCGTTTCGTCGATTTTATTTCCTATGTTTTACAAATTGGATTTTACAAATGTACGAATCGATAATAATTGATATTATTCTTATTATTTGTTTGTCATTCGACTCCCCACGCCTCAGCTTGATTCATTTATATCATATCTTTGGACGACTGCAGCTCGACGGTACGTACTCAAATCTTTGTAGTGGAAACAAGTAAATACAATTACTTTAGGTTTAAATTTAATCCTTGGCATTTCGGAACGGCATTCACAGCGATTCTTGGAGAACCCAAGGTCTTCTTCCGACATCGGTCATATAACCTAGATATAGTAATTACAGTTGGACGGAAAGATGACAGCACGTCAGAGCCCACACATCTCTGTCCTATAGGAACAAAACATTTCAAGTGCGACCGGCTTGTTGATGACACCTGGAACCAACTTGGCACCTTAAAAGTGAATATTCGAACATCTGACAATCACATCCTGAAGTTATTTCTAGAGGATCATCCTCAAGGAGTGTAGATTAATTGGAATCCCCTGAAAACATTTTCGGAAGAAAATCTAAATATGACAAAACACCTTCTAGAACATTTGTTCCAACGGAATTGTCATGTTCTCTCAGATCACTTCTTTTAAACATTACTTCACGTCATTTGACAGGAGCTCCGTACAGTTTCTCTGTTTTCTGTATTGCATCAACAGTTTCACATTCATAAAAAAAAGTTAAGTGAAATAACACATAATTTTAGAGTTACTTCGCATCATTTTTCCGTTCTTCCATACAATATTGTTGACGTGTTCATGATAGATACCTTCACGTTCATGCTCTTAATTAATATGTTGATATGTTGGTTTGCAAGTGAATCAATGATATTAATTAGGGAACAGGACAAACCTCGAAACATTTGACAACACAAGAAAAGGTAAAGATCTCATAAACGTTCATCATTAACTGTAAATAAGACATGTACTGTCAGCAAAGTCCTTGGCGGATAATTAGAAGTTGTAAAGGTTTAAAGCTACGATTCATTATTCACGGGAAAATAATCCCGAATTCCCAAGCCGGATCCTGCTAAACTTTGTTGAAAAGGACTGAGGGATCTACTCACCCCCAAAATAAAATAAGTCTCTTAGAGGGAAGCATATGAGAATAAATGTTGAGTGCGCTTATTATGGTATTTCCTAAAAAGGCATATCAGTGATGTACTGTATAGTATGCTCGAAAACGTAAAGTGTAAACAATGAATGGAAGAAACAGCAGGGATATTAGAAAACGTGAAAGTGGATATCAGCACATGAATATAAAGCTGTATACAGATCTAAAAATAATTTAAGACAACATATGAGTTTTGCGGCGTTATGTAAGCCAATCGCGTGATATAATGGCTAAATGTAGAACACGCATTTTGAGTGTGACGTACACAGCTGAATCATGCATACCCTTATGCGAACTAGAGTGTGTGATGTCAGAATGCATAAACCAAAGATTTTGATATAAACGATGATTTTCAGGAAGCTCCCTTGTTCTGTCGGGTTTATCATGATATTCGGTCTCTTGAAGTCTTTGGTTCGAATGATGTCTCAGCAGTATGATTCTCCACATTCAAAGCATTGAGATCTAATGGCAGGTCGAAAACGTGACAGGCACAGTGCGTGAAAGAAGAAGCCATTGGAGACACACGAAGTGACATTTTCCGGCTGTGGAAACGATTCCAGCAGACTGAAAGTTTTCAAAGGAGCCAAGGTCAAGGCCGTCCACTAGCAACGGTGCCATAGGACGGCGTTATATATTATAAAATGCTTGTTGAAACAGGCGGCAAAATGCTTTACAGCTCCAGCGAAATCTTCACGTATCAAATGTACACAGATTGTCATCTCTCACCTTTCGCAGTCACCTTAACCAAAGTGAACTTTATCCACACAGACTAATAGTGTGAAAGACCAATGTCACATTTCGGTCTGTTGAAATTGTCCGTGGAGCATCGTAGTTGGGAACAAGACGGCTCTATTTAAGTTCTCTACTGTGACAAGTCGAGATTATTTCTGCAGTCTCGCAACCAATGTTTTTTCTGGGGGCATCTCGGCAGACGAAGTAACTAAGAATTTCGGCAGGAGACATTGCATTACACCGGAAATTGAGTGAAAATCCGATCAGGCATAAGTATCGTTGGACGTACAGAAATGTACGCCATTCCAAACGCCCGTCTGAGAATCCAGAAATATGCAGACGAGATTCACAGGCGTATTGACACGCCTGATGCTGCAGCCGTCGGTGATCGTTCCGTTTCGTGGAAGGTAACGCCCAACCTCCTAGGAATCGGCTAGTAGGCAACGTGCTTCAAGAGACGGGAATGAGCTTATCGAGTGGGCTCCATACTTCTCTGACTTAAATTCAACTGAACGTGCCGGAAACGATGTGGGAAGATGCTGCAGTTTGAGCAGTACGCCCGTTGGCTCTTCGTGAACAGGAGAGTACCTCCATTGAGAAGTGGTGAAGATACCACTAAAACTTCCTCGGTAACCTCATGAAGCCATGTTACTCAAGTGTGTAGGGAGTTCAACCATTCGAGAAAACAAGATATACCACTAGATCTCGGATACCAGCTTTAAAATGACATTTGTCTTCTTGTGAAGATATGCATATTGCCGTATAGCATACCGCCTCATGCACATAAAATGATAATATGGCAAAGACATTTACTTTTTCTTTATTTACTAATAGCATTTTTGCATTGGATTTAATCACACCTCGCAGTATATTACCTAGAAAATCATTTATGTTAATGAAAAATTTAATAAAATTCCAACACTCGTTCTACGAGAAGGAATTACATGAAATGCCTTTTACAGGGCACATTTTAAAAATAGTTGCGTGAGCATTTCGTTTTTACGGAGATTTCATCATAGGAAATGTATTAAGAGCCTAGTTTATTCGCCATAGCTAAACCACTTTTTTGTCTTTCTTTCCTAGCAACTTAACCCTAATACTTTAGGCTAGTCATATACTATGCAGTGTAAGTCGTTTTAGTTCATCAAAACTGAAGTTCCCGAAAGTCGTAATTTGTGTCACAATATGCATGAAGGTGTAGGTCAGAGTTTCTATCTTCAGCCCTATGAAAAAGAATTAACTTTTATGTATTTAGAAGTCTCCAAAATGTGCAACATTTATTATCCTAGTTAACACACCTAGAACAATTGAAAAAACCTGTGATATAATTGTTCGCGCTGAATATGAAATGACATTTTTTTTTCTATAAATCACACATTTTTGTCATGAAGCAATTTATTAGTAAATATACTGAAATATTTCTCTTATTTTGACACAACTGGTTAACTCCCAAAGGTTTTTTGCTATATACAGGCAGGTGGTATACAAACTGACGGGTGAGATACAAGTTATCCTGCGTGTCGGAACAACAACGGGTCACTAGTCTGTGCAACCAATATTTTTAGTAAACTGACATTCATTATGTACACGCTGAGAGAGCTTGATTTCGCTTTTGTCTAGTGCTTACATTACTATTTAATTATGCTGTTGTTGATAGTATGTCATTGTGGAAGCGTTTAAAACATCCAGATACCTTTGCTATGTATCTGGGGAATTAACGTTTAAAGCTTATATGTAATATGTCACCCTACTCTCAAAAAGTGTTATAAGATATATTTTGGCTGTAACGTAGGTGACCAAGCTAAGAATTCTGCCCCTCATATCTGCTGTTTGACCTGTGTGAAGCGTCTGACCGGATGGGTAAAGGATTCCCGACATATGACCTTTGCAGTTACCATGGTTTGGAAAAAACCCAAAAATCATTCATTAGACTCTAATGTTTATTTAACAAAACATAAAAAGAATAACACATAAATCCAAACAAATAGTAATATACCAAATTTGCTTTTTTCTATTAGGCCAGTCCCTCACTTTAAAGGCTTAGCTATAACACATTATCCAAAAAACGTAACTCCAGAAGATGAAAACTCGAAAAAAGGTATACGTAATGTAGTTCAACATGAGAAGCAATATGATCCTACTTTTGAAGCACGTACCTCTTTTTTCAGTCACATCAGTTAAAACGAAGCAGTTTAAACGACCTTGTTCGGGATTTGAATTTGTCCTAAACACAGGCCGAACTATTGAGGTCTAGTCTGAATACCTGGAATCTACCTCAGCGAGATGATAAAGTGTGTCCGTTCGGTAATTGCCTGGAAATGAGTTTAAAACTTTGTATTCTCAAGAAATGATAAAATTATTTAGTAAATTGTAGCAATATTTGCTTCCCAATGGATGCTTGTGTCATTAGCATAATACAACAGAGTAGCGAGTGTTAATTGACTCCTCTAAAACTAGTTTCAGAGGAGGTCTTTTTCACGATGGAAAGAAATATCATTTTGTGCCGTTAGCTTATACTGCTTATATAGAATAAGCTTGCGGAAATATGAAATTCCTTTTGGAAAAAAATCAGTACGCGTAGAGCAATTGCAACATCTGTGAAAATTTAAAAGTCATTGCGGTGTTACTTCGGTTAGAGCTCGGCTGTAATAAATCTTGTTGTTTCTTGTACGAATGGCACAGTCGAAACCTAGAAAGGTCATTAGACAAATATAGAATGGCCAAAGCGTGAATCACTTACTCCTGGACAGATAAACGTCGTACAAACGCCATTCGAAAAACTAAACTTGAATTTTTTTTTGCCACTTTGTTTAAAATTATGACTTTTTAAGAAATTCGTTAAGACCATGGATAAAAGTAGAGCTGTTTTTGCTTATTTGGAATAAAAGATTCCCCGAATGAGTGATGCTAAAATTAAGGGATACGTTTTGTGGGCCATCAAACACAAACTTTGATTCAAAATTGAAAAGTCGAAGATCTATTAAGCCAAATTGAAAACAACAGCGTGGAGATCGTTTAAACGTGTTATGGAAAAGTTTTGGGGACATTTTAAAGCACAGAACTACCATGCCATTCTGGGAGAACTCTTTCATTCATTAAAAAAATATGGGGTGTGGTATGTCCTTAAAAATCATTTATTGGATTCACATTTCAATTTCTTCCCTAATAATATCTGTGCCCTCAGCGAAGAACATTACGTGGTATTTCACCAAGACATTTTGATCATGGTAAAGAGCTACCAGGAAACCTTGGTATGATCGCTGACTGTTGATGGACACTTAATAAGGATGTTCCACATAATAAATGCAGAAGAAAATCATCAAATGTATCACGTAACAGGAGTGGTATTATGAATGTAGCGAATGTATTGTTTTTTCTGATTTATCTTGCGCGTCAGTAAAACTCCCTGCTTGTTAGAGAACTTCCAGTGATATATTGGAATTCAGCATAAAATGAGAGATTATGAGATAGTATTTCCTTAATGCGAAGTGTGAAGTTTTATTTTGTAAACAAGTGATCATCCCTGCACGCATTTGTACAAATCGTCTTAGGAAATATTGAAGTAATATCAACAAACAAAGGCGGCCTTCTCTGGCATGCTATTTAATAATATCAACAAATAAAGGCTGCCTTCTCTGACTGACATGCTATTTAATAATATCAGCAAATAAAGGCTGCCTTCTCACACAATGAGAGAAACTATAACGATATTGTACAATCGATAGTTTCTTCCGTGCATTTTATTACCAATAATTTGAAAAACATAGAAACTTTTAATAATGAGGCATCAAGGTTAATTTTCCTGATTGAAATTCAGAGGAGCAATTTATAAAATTCAGAAAGTAATATCCGCGTTACTACTGTGTTTTTTGTCTGAGAGTTTAATGACCACGATGAGCAAGTCATTGAGTTAGAAGCAGTCGCTCGTCCCTAATATAGGGTCCCAGACTTTAGAGAAAGGAGGCAGCCATTGCCGTAATACAGAAAAAATATCCATGACTCACGGGATTCGGAACCGAAGCCATCTCTGACCAAACGTTAAAACCTAGCCCTTGAACTACTAGAAAACAAAGGTTATTCCAAAAAAACTGAGAATGTTTATATAAATAAATACGTATACCTTAATTATCAAGGAAATTATCATCTTTTTCCAAATACTGTTCATTGCATCGAATGCAGATGTCCCAACGTTCCTCCCACTTTTTAAATGTCTTACTTCTGAAATTCGGTTGAAGCCCCTGCACACCTGCAATAAGAAATTGAGCAGTCTCAAATTGTCGTCACCGTAATTTCTTTTTTTAAGCGGGGAACAACGGGATTAACGTGGTGACAAGTCTGGAAAATATGCACGTTGGGTCATCACTTAATATTAATCTTCTCCAAATAAGAAATTACAGAACTGGACATAAGCGGCCTTGAAATGTGCCGTATATGAAAAGAAATGGGAAACCTAAGTTGAACATACTCGTTTCACGTCCAAATACGTAGTTAAAATTCTGTGATTTTATGATTTTGAAATGTGAAACATATCTTCTATATCGCCATTTCATAGTTGTATGCTTTTCCACATAACTACACCCTTAGTATTGATGTTTACCTCTATACCACTCGTTGAAGGTCCTCCTCCATGCTCAGTTAAAGCCACCGACTCACGACCATTCAGAAATTCTTTATGTCATCTGTAAATTGTTGTTTTTTCTAGATATTCATCTTTATACGCCTCTTGCGTAAGACAGAAATTCTTTCCGAGAGACTTCTTAAGTCGACAGCAAAATTCAATGCACATTTGTGTTCTTATTTCGCATCCATTTTTTCGAAACATCACAGCACAAAAGCCCTTGTTAGGGAGTGCAGCTGGAATATACGGAGTACTGATGTTTTTTGTGTGCATGAGACAACCAAGCAAGGAATGTTTACTACGTGAAGACAGACTGGACTGCCGCGAAATCTCTGAAGGTCAGAGAGAAATGTACAACATGCAGCACTGACAGAAACGCTAAACGCTTTGCTACCGTCCTTACATAAAGAAACTCGGTCTGCTAAAAACTTCATAAAAGCTATTGACTGGACTGGATCAGCTATAAAGTACCTGGTTGATAAATTCGCTCGAATCAGCAAAACCAAATTAATAAATGGAGTTTTTGTGGCTTCTTAGATACGAGAGCTCTTCATTGAGGACATGTGCGACAACCTGCTACAGGGTGAGGGAAAAAAGCGTGGAACATATGTTATCTGGTGTTAAATAACTTCCAGGGAAATGTCAGGGCAGAAAACTGCAAGGATCTGGTTGTGGACATGCTGTATTTGTATAACAAACTTGACTGCAGTATGTCATTAATGATAGACATTGCCCATTTCTACTTGAATATTTTCTCCGACAAATGCAGAACGATGATGAACAAGGTGAATTATCCTGAGCGGCTATACAAGCGACAGACTGCGTCGGAGGTAGAAGCGGACACTTACCGTTGCATGTGGTAAGTACGTATAAGATCATATTGTGGATCTCTCACAAACCGTAGGCAATTTTGAATTTTCATTGCCATATCCGTGTTGGGAACTTCCAAATATATTAGAAATCATTATTTTTATCTTGGGAGCAAGGCTTTTATAAAACTTTGTTGTCCTAATGTAAATGTGAACGCTGGCCAAAAATTTAAATTTGAAGCATGTGGGAAGAACACCTATTTTTTTTACTTTATTTCTTTTTTTTTTTTAATTTTTATTGGAGGGTATTGTTGTTTTGAAAATGAGAAACTCCATCACAGTGATTTAGAAGAGAAAGCAAAGAACTGAACTCCTACGTATTTACTCCAATGACTCAGCGGAAGAAAATTTGCCTCATTTGGTACTAAAATGCAAAATATTTCAGAGAATCTCGCGCATTGTGCTTATCAAACAAAATAATTTCACATTCCATGCCAAACGAGGAAATCTATTAATATGTTCTTTTTATCGTAGGCACTCTCTAAATTGTTCATGTTAATTATCACTTTAGAATTCCCAATTCCTTACAAGCTCACAGAGAGTTATGGATATAAATTTCGTGTTCCTTAATTTTTCTTATTTGAAGCACACCTGAAAGCATTGCCTCTTAAAATTGAATATCGAATAAAATGTTCCTACTAAGAAAATTACACCGAACCGCAAAAATATTATGACTAGACCATGTTCATGGAAATTGAAGCAAATATACGCAAGCGACCGCGTGTGTAGGGATATAAAGCGGTATAAACAATACCTGTTACTGATACTATTAATCAGTGTAACTCCTGTTCTTTAGAAAGAGAGGCAGAAGAATTAAGCGAGTCTGAAAATAGCCAAGTTATGAAAACCTGAACAATGCCCAATTGGGCAGACGACTTGGTCATTTACCGAGACGGAAAAGTTTGTGGAGTGCTCACGATCAACCGTGGTTAGGATATTCAAAAAGTGGTCCGAAGATGTAAACGCCATAAACACCTGGCAGAGTGTGGACGGATTTAAGTTTTCAGAGGCTATCCTATATAGTTCTAGATAATAGAAATGATGCTATGGTGCATTTAGAATGCTGCTCACAGGACTAATGTGTAACACCACACATTACATCGAACCCTGTTGATAATGGGGTTGCGTACCCGCACGCCGTTCTGATTGCACATACCACATTCGTTTCATTGACGAGAGCGCTTAAAATTGCAATCGATCATCAAAACTGTACCTCAAATTATTGGAAGAAATTCGTGTGGTCTGATGAATCTTGGATCTTGTTGTATCATGCGACCAACTTGGTACGTGTGCGTCGTTAACCTGGGGAAGTGTTGGCACACGGCTGCACTCTGCGCTGAAAACTAGCCGGTGGAGGATGGGTAATACTTTGAGCAATGTTCTGCTGGAAAACCCTGGGTGAAGACATTCTTGTGCAGGAATATATGACGTCTACGACGTACGAAAGTACCGTTTTCTGACCAGGTACATTCGTTCATTATACTTCATACATTACCATGTAGTGTTTCCTTCTTTCAGCAGAATAATTCGTCATGCCACACTGACCGGATAGTTGGAAAATGTTTCGTGGAACCTGAGGAGGACATTTGTTATTCAATAAAGGGCCATAAAAAGAATTCGTTCATAATACTTCATACATTCCCGTGTAGTGTTTCTTTTTTCAGCAGAATAATTCGACATGCCACACTGACCGGATCGTTGGATAATGTTTCGCGGGACCTTTGCGTATTTTACTAAATTACATAGAACAATCCAACCAAGGATCTGTGTTTCGAGTTTTTCATAGAACAATCCAACCAAGGATCTCTGTTTCGAGTTGGAACAACAAATCCGCTCTGCGACGGCTCAGCCACGTAACTTACAAGAGTTAAAGGGCCTGATGGAAACGTGTTGGTACGAGATACGGGAACTTTACTCAGACCGATACTTGGGGTGCCATTGTGGTGCTCACTGGGTAGGGAATTTTTTTGGACACTCGCGGATGACCTACAGTGGAGGGTGTTAATTTAATTGAATGGTTTGTCTACGTTCATTCATGATTACTTGACAGATTCTATATGTTTCAGACCAGTCACATTCTGATCATAGTATACTTTTCTGTCATTTCTAAAAGATCAAAAAGAAATAATGTTTCTGGATACTTTTATTGTGCTGGAAAAGGTAAGAGTTCTTAAAACGGACACTTACTAAGCAAATTCTTTCGATATCAATTTATAGCTGCAAGTGCTTGACCGCAATTTTCATAACCATGTCTTGTGCCAGTGATTCATTAAAAACGATACCTAATTTTTCCCGTCGGAGAATGACAAAATTTCAGCCAATTGGGAAATGATGTAAATGAGATAAAATGGGATTATTTGCCATGCATTTCCAAAGGATCAAATATTGAAATTATTCCAGCTGTGAAAACAAAAGTGTATGCAAGGATCACAACGAGTACTTTTATGAGGAGGCGAAGGTTTAATGAAAATCAAAGATCAAAAGAACTGCTATAGCTGTACAGAGAAAATCAGTCAGATGGAAGACACTAACAAAATTAATATCAATTTATTTTAAATTTCATGCATGACGTATTCAATCGATACAAGTCTTTAGTAAGCACATGTCGTGCCAAGCTCCTCATCAAGAGAGTATGTTAAAATCGTTTTCTGTAGTTGCCGTAAAATTCCTGAATGGTTATGTTTTTTTAATTTCTTTAATTCGATAATTTACTGAAAATTCACGGTTCCTGAAATTTTCACCCATTATTTCCTTTCTTTGTACGAGTATTACAGCCGTGTGTCCTAAATGCTGAGGTATTTTTGCACCACGTGGATGAACCTTCTGCTAACAATTGCAAATCAGTGAAAAGGGAACACCAGCTGCTTATTAAATTGTACAAAACTGATGTTAAAATAAAACATGACTGCTCCTATTACTATAATTAAGCTGATCCAATTCATTAAATTTACTTGCATTATTGAATTTCATGTCAGTTAGGATGAGAGATGCACTACCTATCTCTGAAGACACATACTTATTTAATTTGATAGGAACAGGATGCTAAATGTAGTTTCATTTATTTTAATATTTGTGCAATAAAGGTTTCCCTCATAAATGGGCATTCCAAAATTTATTGGATTTCGAATGTTTCTTCGCATAGCACAAAATATATAGGGGTAACATATACTAATTACTTCTGCATTTTTCAAAATTTTATTTTTGCAGCAATTGACAATTCCCAGATATTGACGCTTTAAGCTTCCCTTTATGTGATCCACTATCTGACGAGGAGGATTTTTGTTGGCTTCTGACATATTTCTACCTAAGTTTATAGAAATGAGCCAATATATTTTGACCCAAGTACGTAAAGTAGGCGCATGGGAATGCGGTAATGTTTAAAAAAAATGTCTTATTACGTGAAAATACGGATTTTTTAGATATTATGCGTTGTGAAAAAATACTTTTGTGAAATTTGACCTAGTATATTTCGGGGCAAACCTGTATTAACTTCCAACAAATACATGGTGTTATCTGAGTTAAGGGATGTAAGGTCAGGTGATACGTAACATCACCTGACCTCTCCTTGACAAATGTCAACCCCGCCTTCTCGTGGTGCATCCTGTTCCCACTAAAGAGGCTCTGACGACCGACAAGAGCGGTATAACTATACCATCGGGGTTAGAAGAAATGCTATCCCACACTCACCAATCCGCTTGGCCAGCGTGGTGAGTTATGAACAAACCCTTCCAAAATGACTCCACAACTTAAATCTTGGCCCTCAGTCTCCGGCAGCTGGAATGTACCTGGCCAAGGCAGCGGCCAGTACGACATGAACGCAGAGGGTGCTAAGAATCCCCGGAGGACCGGACTAGGCTGCTATTTGATGCTGACCTTGGCTACGTATAATGGACGCTCCCTATCTTCTGATTCAAGGCTTCTTGAATTGGAAGAGGAACTACAAAGGATCAAGTGGGACGTCGTCGGGCTAAGTGAGGTAAGGAGAAAAGGAGTAGATCTCATTGAACTGAAAAGTGGACATCTCTTCTACTATCGTGAGACAGATACTGGCAGAACAAGTGGTGTTAGATTTATAATAAACAAGAAACTGAAGGATAAAGCTGTAGAAGTTGAAGGTTCCTCTGACAGAGCTGCACGACTCGATATCCAACCCTCGAGAAGATACCAGGCTCAGATTATTCAAATTTATGCACCCACCACAAATCATCCTGAAGAAGAAATTGAAGAATTTTATGAGGAAATTCGTCATCTAAATAATAAAGGTATGCAACACTTGAAGATAATTATGGGAGATTTCAATGCAAAAATAGGGTAACGGCAACGAAATTAAACTCCAGTAGGTAAATTCGGTCACGGCAACAGAAACCAGCGTGGAAATACTCTCATTAAGTTTGCAGAGGCAGAAGTGTTTTTCATCTTGAACTCCTTTTTCAAGAAAAAGCAACACAAGAAATGGACATGGAGACATCCAAATGCGACGACAAGCGAAATTGATTTTATTATGTGTAACAAAAAATTCGTCATAAAAGACTACAGTGTGCTAAACAAGTTCAACACAAGTAGTGACCATAGATTGGTGAGATGTAAGGTGCACCTCAACACTAAACTCTAAAGTAGCAAGCTCATAAGACAAACAAAATGTATTGACATAACCAACCTTAAAAAACACCATAATACCTTCAAGTTGGACCTGAAGAACAGATTCTCTGCTTTAGAAGTCCTAACATCGGAAGAAATGGATATTTCTGAAGTTAACAGAAAAGTAACCAAAGCTCTTATCGAAACAGCAACAAAATTAGCTGCTGGGTCTAAGAACAAGTTGCATGTGAACAAATTATCAGGAAAAACCAAAATGTTGATGCAAAAAAGAAAAAGATGAGGTCAACTAAAAAAGATGTGACTTCCAAAGTGGAATATATAGAGCTATTCAAGACAGTACAAAAACGTATCACTTAATACGTAAGGAAATTCAACTGTGAACTAGTGAGGAAAGCAATTGAAAACAACCAAAGCCTAAAGATAGCAAAGGGAGATCTCGGTAAGGGAAGAAAACAGATTATGGCACTGAGAAAAGAAGATGGTTCTGTAACAAGAAATAGAAGTGAAATTTTGACAAGAGTGAAAGTTTCTACTTCAAAGTACATGAAACGGATGATACATGTACTTCAGACATCATGAAAAGTACCAGAATTCTTCCAGTCCTCCCAGCAGAAGTTGCACATGCAATCAAGAACATGAAGCGGGGAAAAGTTTCAGAAGATGGAATTACTGTAGACACCATACAAGAAGCAAGTGGAGAAATCGAAACAGTACTAGCCCAAATTTTCACTCGATGTTTTAATGAAGGAAATATTCCTGACAATTGGAACAACGCTATTATGATCCTGCTACATAAAAAAGTTGACATTGAGGATCTCAGGAACTACAGACCTATCAGCCTCCTATCAGTGGTTTATAAAATCTTTACTAAACTTTTTTCACACCGTTGGAAGGTAACACTATACATGGCTCAACCGAGAGAACAAGCTGGATTCAGGAGTGGCTACAGCACAATAAATCATTTCCACGTACTGAGAGAACTAATTGAAAGAGCGAGGGAATATGGACTTCCATTGTGCATGGCTTTTATCGATTATGAAAAAGGCTTTGTTTTGGTGAAACCATCAGCAGTTACAATGGCTCTGAAATCCTGCGGTATTGAAGATGCATACATTAATATTATTAATACCATCCATGAAAATGCAAGTGCAAAAATTCGCTTTTTTGAAAATACAACACACATAAAAATTGGAAATGGAGTGAGACAAAGTGACACCATATCTCCGAAGCTCTTTAATGCCTAATTGGAAAATGTTTTTAATCACTGAACTGGGAAAACAAAGGGATAAAGATTAATGGTGATTATCTAAACCACCTTCGTTTTGCTGATGACGTAGTCATTTTTGCAACTACCCCATCAGACCTGCAGAGTATGATCTAGGAACTTGCTGACAAGAGTAAAGAAGTGGGATTAAAAATGAACTTTCAGAAGACAAATGTGATGTTCAATGCTTTTACAAGAAATGAAGATTGATCGATTGATGGAGAAAAGCTGGAGATAACAGACACGTACGTTTATCTTGGACAGCAGATATCAAGTGATGGTCACATTGATGAAGAAATTAATCGGGGTACAAATCTTGCCTGGAGAGCTTTTGGAAGATACAGCATAATTTTAAGAGCAATATGCCATTATGTCTTAAAAGAAAAGTGTTTGATCAATGCATCCTTCCAGTGCTTACGTATGGTGCAAAGACATGGATCTTAACTAAAGGAGACATACAAAGACTGCAGACAACTCAAAGAAGCATTGAGAGGTGCATGGTTGGTGTAACCAGGAGAGATAAGAAGAGGAACTCGTGGATCCGAAAAATGAAAAGAGTGGAAGACATCATGATCAGAGTTAAATCCCTGAAATGGCAAAGGGCTCGACATACTGCCAGAAGGACAGACCATCGATGGACAGCCGAAATTTTAGATTGGATTCCAAGGGACAGGAAAAGACCCCGAAGAAGGTCACATGGGACATGGGTGGATGAAATTCGAAAGTATCCGGGAGAGACATGGAGGAGACTGCCACAAGACAGACCGTTTTGGAGGAAACTTGGGGAGACCTTCGTCCAGCAGTGGATTGATAATGGTTGACAATGATGATGATGATCTGAGTTAATAAAAACTACATCCTAGGGATAGTTCCTCTCGTAATTTGAGGCACCTAGCTGAAACACATGAGAATGAGGGGAGATAGGCTTAATTTGTAGGAAGAAACGAATTAGTTCTTCAAACGATGAGCAAAAGTACATTTTCCTAAATAAACTGACAATATGTATCAGCATAATTTATTGTGAGAATAAGCTTGTTTGTTACGGAAGCCGTGTAACAATGTGCACTAACTTTATTGTTCTCTCGTAGGATATGGATGCGTCTAAATTTACTGAACGTGTTGTAATAAAGTTTTTGAAATGGAAAAAAACGCCACCAAGCAAAGAATAATTATCCTAGAACTGGCGAACAGTGAGAGTGTCAGCATCCTGACTGTCAATATGATCATGTATTCGCACCTTGAATATCGTAAGGTCTGATCCACGTGGATACCGAAACATCTGTCCGATGAAGAGATGAGTCAAGAAATGGGACAATCATTACAGCATCGCTCCCACTACCACACAGAATGTAGACATTTTCTGCTACGCATTATTGCTGGTGACGAGAGCTGGTGTAACCGTTCAGAGGCAGAGTCGAAACGCCAGAGCATGCAGTGGAACCATGCATCATCGCCACTGCTGGAGAAATCACGATCCACAGTTTCCTGGCAGGATGTTGTTAACCCTGTTTTTGACCATTTATGGCCATTGCTTCTTGCGTAGCTGCCAAAAAGATCATTAGTAACGATATTGTCAAACTGTAACGAAGCGTCAACAAGCCATCAACAGTAAGTGACTTGGCAACTCTTTCAGGGTTTTGTGCATATGCATGATAACTCTCCGCCGAATACCTCAATTACCAAGCAAAGGGCATTGAAGCTCTTAGGCTGGGAAGTCTTTCAACATTCGGCGAATACGCTAACCTACCGCACCTACAAATCTCACATCTTTGGGCCTGTTAAAAACTTTCTCAAAGGCAGCGTTTCAGTTCAGATGATCGGGTGCCTGAGTTTATAAATAACTCGGTGCAACAAGCAGCCTGCCTGGTTCTATGCCTCAAGAATACAAGGACTTGGGCAACAATGCGACCACTGGTTAAATACCGGTGGTGAGTATCTGTAGTTATGACACATTTTACCACTTTGAGGCAGAAAGACTGGTGACTTATCGGACAATAAATATATAATTGTATTGTTTTGATAGGATCAACAGTATCTTTTTGGTCCTTGCCTTAGATTTTCAATGCCAAAACTCCATTAGGGTTTCAGTTAGTTTTAAAAGAAAAGGTAATTATTGGATGGCAATTATGATTTAAAAAACTGTGAACCGTTGTTTTTATAATTTTATTTTGCCGATAACTTACTGTCATTATATTATTTATGAATAGAGATACGGCACTTGATAATTATTCAAAGTCTTGAAAAGAAATATTAACGTAAAAGTTCAGAATATGTAACCTACGTATAGAGTTATTTGCTTAGCTTATATGCAACCAAACATATTCTGAAGACATTTGAATTTGTTTTGGGGTATCTATTGTTGCTACTGTACTGCGCAACAGGCGCAATGATGACCCAAGGATTTCAATATTTTACACCCAATACGTTTGGAAGAAACAACACTATTAGTGATAGTGTGATATTTAATAACATAGAGCTAAGGATAACTAAAAAAATGAGAACTGTAGTTACTACGTCAGCAAAACTTTATACCCAGGGTTCTGTAACGGATTGTTATGAATAAATGCTAAGTTCACCGCTATTTATCTCTACAAAATACCGAAAAGTTATCCATAATATGGCAAAAATCGTTATTCCCTCTTATCCACGTAATTTTAAGGACCAATGTGTGAAATATAGTCTTAATGCTGATTTTATATTGATCATTGAGGTCCTCCGCTATGTGCTGTATTCTGCGACTGAAGGTGTTTTCGGACAAAGACACATTTGAAAGCAGCTTCCCAACAGACTCACCGATTACAATGTTCACCATATCTACAGCAGCCGGTAGAATGTGTTTTTCTGAGATGGTATGAGGCTTTTTCCTTTTTGCGATTCTATGTGCCACCTTGTAAGATGCTAGCAAAGCATTGCTTGGTATTGATGCATGCTTATAAAAACTAACTTTTTGTTGATTTAATTCGTGTAACTT
The DNA here is from genome assembly GCA_039090855.1 of Macrothele yani. Classification (NCBI taxonomy): domain Eukaryota; kingdom Metazoa; phylum Arthropoda; class Arachnida; order Araneae; family Macrothelidae; genus Macrothele; species Macrothele yani. Next base: position 58,285,245 of record CM077021.1, read on the forward strand.
TCTCGTAAAGCAATCACGAGATGTACTAAGCATGCTAGGATGATTAGTTTCTAAATGGCGTTTCAACTTACTTGGTAGCATGCACCCTGGCGCCAAAACTTTCATACACAGTACAAACTGCGGCCTCTCTTAACCATTGACTTCTGTCGACGTAAATCCAAAGTCCAAATAACTGTCATCATATTTTCGGTATTTACGCTTCTTCACACTCTTGCCATTATTTGACGGTGTTTCCTCTTTATTTTCATTACTGTTTAGTAAAAACCGATCCATTTTTAAAAATACATACGAGAAGAAAAACTCTTCACTTAATCACAACAATATTCAGTTGATACGCCGAAGGCTTACCAACGCCGAAACTCAGGGACAGAGCATCAACATAGCAGAATGCTAACCGCCAAATGAGTCACAAATGACAACGGATGGGCATATTTAACGGATCTGGTGACTTTCTCGAAAAATCTGGACTGAGAGTCTCATTGGTAGACCCTCGGAGAACGAGAGAGGAATGTGTATCAGAAGCACGGAACTGGTGCGAAAGAGCAATTTACTTCCGGTAGCGGCCGCGCGGAACACGCACGTGTGCCCGTCGGGCGGCGATCGTACGGGGGCAAAGCTCGCGCTGGTCAGAGCGCCATTTAGTGACCATTGTAGAGTGCCATCTAGTAACCATTGGCGGAGGTTTCTGCAAACAGTTATTACTAAGTGATTTACTGGTTTGCACCAGGTCCGCTAGATGTCGCATCCTATCACATTGAATTGAAAATGGAAATAAAATTATGAATATTTTATATCATTTCGCGGCGCCCCTGTGAGGAAGTCGCGGCTCCGCAGGGCGCCGCGACGCACACTTTGGGAACCGCTGCGTTAAACAATTTATTTCTAAACTTATAATAAGTTCCTTTTTTTTTATTAAAAAAATATGATACTTATACGATACAAAACTCTTTTTGCAAGCTCTGGCTTCTCTTCAAATTACCAGTTGATCTTTCGCCTTTTACTAAAGATTACCATGCGGGGAAGTGGTGTGAAGAGATTTAAAGAAATTTTTGGAAACCCGTCCTCGGATGGGTTACAATGGAAGAATGGAATACGTTATACCTTTGGAGTACTAGCATTTTTTTCTGGAGCCAAAATGTCCGTTATTTTTCTACATTAATCATATATCCATATTGTTAATTTGAATCGTAGTTTTTTAATGAAGTAATTACATATGGAGAAACGTTATATGCCTTAAAAGAAAAGTGTTTAATCAGTGCATCCTTCCTGTGCTCACGCACAAGACAGAGCCATGGATCTTAACGAAAAAAGAAATACAGAAACAGTAGACATCGGAAAGAAGTCTCGAGAAATGCATGGGTCGTGTAACTCGGAAAGAAAGAAAGAGGAACTCATGGATTAGGAAAATGACAAAAGTTGAAGACACCATGATCAGAGTAAAATCCCTGAAACCGCAATAGGCTAGTCGTGTTCACCGAAGAATGGACCACGGATGTGCAACCGAAACTCTGAACTGTATTCCAAGGGACAGGAAAAGACCCAAAAGAAGTCCAAATGGGAGATTGGTAGATAAAATTTAAAAGCATGCGGGAGTGACATATAAGAGACTGGTGCAAGACAGACCGTTGTAAAAGAAACTTGGTGAGACCTGCATCCAGCAGTGGATTGATAATGGTTAAAAATGATAATGATGACATGGAGAAACTGGTTTTTCGCTGTGGCCGGAATTAAAGATAGAAAATCCATTTTTATTAATGTGCATGTCATTTGCGTAGAAATCGAAATAAATATATTTCAAGTAAGGTAGACAGAAAGCTGCAATCTGAGAAACACAACGCTTCAACAAATTGAGCTCCCTGATTTGACCATACAGTAAGAAGATAGATGAAATATTATTTTATTCAAAGAAACCATGCGTCACGATGGTGGCACGCATTAACTTGTAAGATAAATTTTGTTATTTAGAAATTGGTTCCAAAATAAATTCAACACAGTCATTTAGAGAAGCTATTCTTTTATTCCACGCTGAAGAAAATGACTTCCAAATTCCCTGAATGGCAGTAGGTTTAGGGGTTAATTTAATTGTATCATCCGAATACATAAGAATGACCAGGGGTTTATTTGTAATCCAATTCATCGAGCATAAAAGATACACAAAGAATGAAAAAGAAATCACGATCCTATCCTTAAAATTCAACCTGAAATCCCCTGATTGATATGAGATGATAAAAGAGAAATTTGACCCTTACTTTAGCCCTAAACATGCAACTGTTCAGGAAAATTTGGAAATCATTACCAGCAGCGGAGATTGAAATGATGGCGTCTCTTTAGAGTTGTCAAAACTTTGGAAGTAGTTCTACAAGTAACGCCTTTTTCCTCACAAGATATCACGCGGATACGTAACGCCTTATACATTATCTACCAACAAGTAATTGGACACCCTTGCAATCGACGATATCTGCGGTCCTGATACACGTCACGGCCGCCGCCGTTAAATATCGTGTGGGAAACAACAACGCAACCAGTCGCATGCAAGATGCCACGCCGTTTGGAGCTCTCTGATTTCGAGAAAGGTGTAATCGTCGGGTATCACAGAAATGGCCGATCCGTACGTGACATATCCAGCGAGTTGCAGTACCAAAAATCGAACGTTTCCTACGTGATTGGCAAGTGGAAGATGAGAGGTGACTGTCGGAATGTGCCCCGACCCAGCAGACCCACAAAACTGGGAGTTAGAGACCGACGGGTGCGGGCGTCGGTCTCTAAACCGCACCAAATCGATGGGCCACATCCGCGATGAGTTTCAACAGGCATCCGGGAGTGTTCTTTCGATGAATACCATCCGTAAGGAATCCCATCCGTAGGAATCCTATCATGGACGTGCTGCCGCCCACAAGCCTTTGATCACCAAGTCCAATAGCGCTGCTCGGCTAACGTGGTGCAAAGAACGTCGACAGTGAACCGTTGAATAGTGGAAACAGGTTCTCTGGAGTGACGAATCAAGGTTCACCCTCTAAAGTTCGGATGGCAGGGTCTGAGTTTTGCGTCTGCCTGGAGAATGCCTCCTGCCTGAAATGTATTGTGCCAACTGTGAAGTTCGGCGGCGGTGGAATTATGCTATGGGGGTGTTTCGCCTGGTATGGCACGGGACCCTTGGTCGCAATTCCTGGTAGACGCCGAGACCTACAGCACTATTTTGGATGACCATGCGCTTCCTACGTTGGGCAGTTTTACGGGGTGGACAAATGTTACTTTCAGGATGACAATGCCAACTGTCATGTTGCAAGGTCCACCATGGCTTGGTATGGTGACATTGTGGTTAATCGAATGGATTAGCCTGCGCAGAGCCCGGACTTCAACCCTATCGAGCACGTCTGCGACGAGTTGGAGCGTCGACATAAGGGGTGCACCCACCGTCCGAAATCGGTGAATGAACTGACCTGTCTTCTCCAAGCCGAGTGGAAGAAAATACCGCTAGCCGTCGTACAACGCCTGGTTGAGAGTATGCCCCGGAGGGTCGCAGCTGCAATCGCCGCTCGTGGAGGCTCCGCCAACTATTGAAGGTGAATAAACTTCGTTTTTCTTTGCTATCACAGGTGCCCAATTACTTGTTGGTAGATAGTATATCTCTGAATTAAATTACATTTGTCTGTCTGTTTACTCTCTAGTCAAGTCATCGCGTTAAAAATGTTGAAGACTATATGATTCAGATTTCAGTTTTCTATTTACTTTCCTTGAAAAGGCCAGCTAGTGTTTGTGAGAAAGATTGGAAACGTAGATTTCTATTTTGGGGTAAATAAATCGGATTACCAATATACATTTTTGGAATTAAAAATGCTTTTTTCAGAAAATCTGACGTTTCAATATCGTTTAGTGAAAATCAAATATATTACGCCAATAAGCATGTATGTATTATGACCTTAGAAAGTGCTTTTTTGCACTTTTCATAAGCTGATCGGTATGTAATGATGAAGATCAGTGGTTCCCAAAGTGTGCGCCGTGGCGACCTGTGCAGCCGCGGCATCCTCTCAAGGTCGCAGCGATGTATTTCAAAATTTTTATAATTTTATTTCCATTTTCAATTCAATGTGTTAGGACGCGACATCTAGCGAACCTGGTGCAAACCAATAACTCAGTAAAAACTGTTTTTAGAAGCCTCAACAAATGGTTATTAGATGGCGCTCTACAATTAAACTGACGGAAAAAAATCCCAACACCAAGAAGGAGTTGTGTTAGATAAACGACAGTTGGTAGGCGGTGAGAGTACATCTGTAAGATTACGTCTATGCAAATTTCGCGCTCGGCGCATACGTGTGGCGCTAATAGCACCCCTCGGAACATGCAAAGCAGGTTTGCTGTAAATACGCGCTGTAACGTTCGTGACCGTTAGTTATCGTTGAGATTCGACGTAGTGTGTTGATGTTAGTCAAGAATGCCTTTAAGAAGACGAAGAAGCCATTACCAACAGCTCACGGAGTTTGAACGAGGTCGTGTAATAGGGCTACGAGAAGGTGGATTTTCTTTCCGCAATACTGCAAAATGACTTGGCAGGAGTGTAGCCACTGTGCATGATTGTTGGCAGCGGTGATCAAGGGAAGGTACTGCCTCAAGAAGACCGGGTTCCGGCCGGCCGCGTGGCACTACTGAGAGGGAAGACAGGCGTGTACGACGTATGGCCGTGGCGCATCGTACTGCGTCTGCGGCAGAAATTCGAGTTGCAGTTGCCACATCAGTGACACAACGAACTGTTACAAATCAGTTACTTGAAGGACAGCTCCGAGGCAGACGCCCTGTAGCGTGCATTCCACTTACTCCAAACCACTGCCGTTTGCGACGTCAGTAGTGTCAAGCTAGGCCTCATTGGAGGACAGAGTACAGATATGTTGTGTTTTCTGATAAAAGCCGGTTATGCCTGTGTGCCAGTGATGGCCGTGTGTTGGTTAGAAGGAGGCCAGTTGAGCGCCTGCAACCAACCTGTCTGCTGCCGAGACACACTGGACCTACACCTGGAGTTATGGTCTATGGAACAATTTCCTATGACAGCAGGAGCACTCTCGTGGTTATCCCACGCACCCTGACGGCACAGTTGTACGTCGGTCTGGTGATTCAACCTGTTGTGCTGCCATTCTTGAACAGAATTCCAGGGGTGTTTTCCAATAGGATAACGCTCGCCCGCATACCGCTGTTGTAACCCATTATGCTCTACAGAGTGTTGATATGTTGCCATGGCCTGCTAGATCACCAGATCTTTAACCAATCGAGCACGTATGGAACATCATTGGAAGACAACTCCAGCGTCACCCCAAACCAGCATTAACCGTCCCTGTATTGACCGACCAAGTGCAACAGGTATGAAACTCCATCCCACAAACTGACGTCCAGCACCTGTACGACACAATGCATGAACGTTTGCGTGCTTGCATTCAACATTCTGGCGGTTACACCGGTTATTAATGTACCAGCATTTCACATTTAAAATGGCTCTTGTCGCGCTTACATTAAGCTGTGATCTTGAAACCTTAATCGATTAAATATGTTACCTATAGAAATGTATTGCCGCCATTTCATTCCTCTACAACTATTTTTTCGTGGTGTTGGGTTTTTTTTCCGTCAGTGTATGTTACAAGCCTGAGCTTTGCCACCGCACGTTTGCCGCATAACGGGTGCACGTGTGCGTTCCGCCCGGAACGCACACGTGCGCTCGTCGTTCACAGGGAAGCATTCGCGTCAAAGTGCTCTCGCACGAGCCTCATTGCTTCTGATAAACATTCTTCCCTCGTTCTTCGAGCATCTAGAAACGAGACTCTCAGTCCAAATTTTGCGAGAAGGTCACCAGATCTTTCAAATATGCTCATCCGTTGCCATTTGTGACTCATTTGGCGGTTAGCAGTCTATTATGTTGATGTGCTGTCGCTGCGTTTCGGCGTTTGTTTGCTTTCGGCGTTTGTTAGCTTTCGGCGTATCAACTGATTATTGTTGTGATTAAAGTATATTGAAGATTTTTTCTTTTCGTATGTATTTTTAAACGTGGATCGGTTTTAACTAAACATTAATAAGCGTCGTGAAAGTGAAAATAAAGAGGGTTTACCGTCAAATAGTGGAAAACGTGTGAAGAAGCGCAAATATCGAAAATATGATGTCCATTCTTTGGACTTTGGTTTTACGTCGACAGAAGTCAATGGTGAAGATAGCCCGCAGTGCGTACTGTGTATGAAAGTTTAGCTACTAGAGTGCATGCTACCAAATAAGTTGAAACGCCATTTAGAAACCAATCATTCCGGCATGCTCAGTAAATCTCGTAATTGCTTTACGAGAAAGTTACAAGAGTTAAATCAACAAAAAGGTAGTTTTTATAAGCATGCATCAATACCAAGCAATTCTTGGCCAGCATCTTACGAGATGGCACATAGAATCGCAAAATGTAAAAAGCCTCATACCATCGCAGAAGAACTCATTCTACCGGGTGCTGTAGATATGGTTAACATTATGATCAGTGAGTCTGCTTTGAAGCCGCTTTAAAATGTACTTATGTCCAATAACACTATCAGTCGGATAATACCGCACATAGCGGACGACCTCAATGATCAATTAATTGAAAAAATGAAAGGTAATAAATTTTGTTGTAGCTGGATGAGGCCATAGATAATAATAATGATGATCACTTGATTAGCTATGTACTGTTCATATGTAGTGAAAACATTGTAGAAGACCTTCTCTTTTGTAAAAGTATCACTGGTAGTGCTAAGGCTCAAGACTTGTTTGAGATCCTTCATATTTTTATATCCGAAAATAACTTGGAGCGGTCTAAGTGCGTTGGTGTCTGTACTGATGGTGCTCCTTCTATGACCGGCTGCTATGGAGGATTGTAGGCACTTATTCGAAACAAAGCCCCTGATACACTGTTGACACATTGCGTTATTCACAGGGAAGCATTCCGTCAAAATATTTGCGTTCTACATTGAACCAGGTCTTAGAATATGTAGTGAATGTAGTAAACTTTATAAAAACTCGGTCGTGGAAGTCAAGGTTTTTCAAAAACTATGTGAGGATATGGGATCCGGGCACACGTCTTTGTTGTACTACAGCACTTCCCGATGGCTCTCTAGTGGTAACATTTTGTCTCGTGCGTTTGAACTGCGACAGGAAATTTATATTTTTCTTTAAGAGGAAGACCACAAGTATACCGAATATTTTGTGAATGAAGATTTTTTGGTAAAACTAGCATACTTATGTGATATTTTTGAAAAGATGAATGCTCAGAATCTTGCCTTGCAGGAAAGCATCACGCACCTTTTAAAATCGATTGAAAAAATTTCATATTTTAATAAAAGAAACTAAAGCTATGGAAAAGAAAAATGAATGAAGACGGAGGTAAAGAATGTTTACCCTTCGTTGGTGCAACAGTTTTTTCCTACAATGGAATTGATTTCTCTCGGGGAACGAAATCCTTTTTGAAGAACATTTATCACAGTTATAACCTGGTTTGAGAAATATTTTCAAAATGATAATATCGATAATTGTGTATGGATTCAAGTTCCATTTCATGCCGCTGCTCGACATGAATTTACTGCTGCAGAAGAAGATAATATTTTTTTGTTGTCTTACGATAATACGTTGAAAACAAAATTTAGCAGCATGAAGTTACAGGAATTTTGGATATCAGTAAAATATAAATATCCTCTTCTGAATGGAAAAGATCAGAGAATTTTAATTCCATTTGCGACTTTTTATTTGTGTGAAGCTGCGTTTTCGGCGGTCTCTGCGGTAAAAACTAAGTGTCGCACGAAAATCCATGTGGAGAAGAAAATGAGGGTGGCTGTGCCCAGTTTGACTTCAAGATTTGAGAAAATGTGAGGTGATCAACAGGCTCATCCATCACGCTAATTATAATTAGTTGATTTTTTAATTACATTTTTTGTGAACTTCAATACATGTTTTATTTACTTTTACATAAGTGTACTTGTTAGAATTTGACATAGGCGAAGTCTGCTTGTTAGAATTTGAAACAGGGCGCTATTGGAAAACCTAGATTGAGCAAGGGTGCGAAGAATCGAGAAAGTTTGGGAACCGCTGCTGTAGATCACAGATCGCAGGCCTCTCGCGACTTAATAATCTGGCGCATCCTATAGTTGTTAGCGAAAAACAGAGGGCACATGACATATACACAACGTAGTATTTATTATTACACCGCATTAATATACACATCATAATATGAAATAGGCCATGATATTTCTTTGTCGGTTTAAAAAACATACACATAATTTAATTGAGCAGGTGCAAGTCAAATTTTAATAAAGCTGGCACTGCTAGAATTGACAGGGATCTTATATTTCTGGATCCCTTGAAAATCTACGTAACATGGAACTCCTACTCTGTAATCAAATAAAAAAAATGCCGCTAGCTTCGTTAAAATTGACAACGTACAAATTACTGGAAATTCGAAATACACATATTTCCAATTTTCAGTTGGAGCACCAAACATTTCTCCGTGTATGTCATAAAATGATGATTAAGAAAAATGATTCATTTATGCCATAAAATGATGATTAAGAAAAATGATTCATTTATGCCATAAAATGATGATTAAGAAAAATGATTCATTTATGCCATAAAATGGCTCTTTTACTTGAAAATAATCATAAATAAAATCTGGGTTAGTAACTAGTTACCCGATTTTCTGAATGCAAATGTGAGCCGTTACAATAGTTGAATAACTGGAAACACATCACAGCCTTCCATACCCGATTACTACAGCGCAATTTGCACCGCGTGGTGCTACGTGCAGACACCTGTCAAATCGTCGTTTTGGCAACGTTACGGAGAATAAGATGCAGAAAGCAATTGTAGTGTTGTTGTAAAAAAACACTCCGATTGAGGAACAAGCAGATTATTTTTCAGCCCTGCAAAAGGCGTTTGCCTAAGGTGGTTCCACCCAAAATCTCTGCCTTATGTTTCCAACGGTGAAACTTCTTTACATATTTTCTTCGCCATTAATGTATTCCCAAGGATGAAAATTTGCACATCGATAAAGCGATCTCTAAGTTATAGCATTATATACGTAATACTTTCTAAAACACAACCAATATTATATTAAAAATCAATAACTTTTTTTGTGAGTTCGACCTATTAATAGAATGCGCTACCTGTACATTGATGACGTCAGTGAACAAACCAATGTTGGATTGCTTAATTGTGGTTATGTTTTAGCAAGCATTAAGTATCCAATGCTATAACTTAAAGTTAGTTTTTACGATGTGCAAATTTTCATCCTTGGGAATACGTTAATTACGAAGAAAATATATACAGAAGTTTTACCATTGGAAACACAAGGCGCAGATTTTATGTGGAACCACCTTAACAATTTGCCAAAATTGAATTCTGACAGGATCCGAATATGGTAAGTAATTATATATGGATACTTGTTTCCTCTGTAATTTACTGCAAACTGTTATTAAATCCAGTATACATGTGGCTTATATGAATATAATACGCACGATCATATTTTAAAGATATCAACCTATAACTTTACAAATTAATACACTATGTAATAAAAAAAACTGCAGTAATATGCTCATTTTAATTTCGAAATAAATTGCTCTATATCTTGTGCACGTGCAGATGTAGTCCTTGCAAAAGGTTACGTTGGTGGCCCAGTTATCAGACATAACGACACTTTGATTTCTGTGTAGCCAAATAGGTTATTTCCTGTTGTAATACGCGCAACGCGAGCCTCGGCTGACGGATTAGGCATCAATGCACAAATTTTGTGGTGCGAAGTTACGCAAAAGTTTCAAGCACATATTCCACATTTTTTTCTCTTTGCTATGGGTTTAACGACCACAGTGTGAAACTCGATGGGATATAAGCAGTCGCCCGTTTCTAATTGTGCCACTTGTTCTAGGGAAGGGTAATTGTCAGGGCCAAGAGAAAAAAAAGCAACATCTACACCTCTTCAGTCATCGAAACCGGACCCGTTTCGGAGGAATAATTAGGAGCCAGCGCTTAGTACTCTACACCACTAAAACGGCTTCCAAGAATATTAAATAAATATTGCATAAAAACGAAATTGTAGCGGTGCATGAACGTTTCAACATATTTGCGAATCGTCCATCTGTTTAGCAATTCAACAAGCGACTACATGGTTAAAAGGCTGTGTTAAATATCCCTTCTTCAATGGAGTGAGTACCGGTCATTTCGCGTTTTGCCTGGAGAGCCGTACACAATGAATCATCTGCCAAATATTCACGCAGGGTGTCAAAAGTTGCAATAACTTCACAGCACCATTCCTGGGCAAAACTTGCTCAAGCGTCCACGGTATATAACTGCAGACATGGGGCACATGAAACTGATGACGTTCATTTATCAAAGAGAAACTTTGCCTTATTTGGCATGCAGAAGATGGAAACAGATAAACGCGCTCTTCCGTCATACCTACCTGAGGATTTGAAAAAAAAGGATTAAACGCATAGGCAATAAATAAAATTATCTGTGTATTTTGGGGTATGGAAACAGTTGACACCAACTCTGACCAATATTGGTTCCGTTGTTTCATGATGGGAACTGCAGTATGGCTTAGGACTTCCAATGACTACCTGCACTGGCATCCCGGTGAAAGTTGTGACAGAGAATCTGGTGGCGTGTTCTACAAATGTAATTGCGGAATTGCCATTATGGTAGTTATGAAGACGCGATTGGTTAGAAGCTGTTTTGGAGCTGGCTTGTAGGCGGGGCCTAGAAGGAGAACAATGTGATGACAACGTATGTGCCTTCTATGGCGAAAGTGCTGCTCGTTATGAAATTCATTGAGAAGACATCGTGCTATTCAACAATTTACAATTAAGTACTTTGGTCCACAATATCATAAGCCGAACATATGCAACTTATATTACTAAGCTATACTACTATAGTATAGTAAACTTACACTACTATACTACTGATCCATCTTAATTGTAAAACAAAGGAAGTCTTCCATACTTGGCTAAATTTGTATGAAATTCAGCATTAGTTAAAAGATGGCAGCATGTCAACCCTGTACCGATGGCGATATATATACACTGGCGGAAAGTGAAAAAAGAACACCAGGAAAGAGACGTCTGATACCAACGAAATTTATACAGCATAATAACGGAATACGGAGGATAACGTGATCAAAACATTATGGCAAAATACAGCTGTATTTGCTGGTAAACTGAAAAATAACATTTCCATGTAACATGGTTAGTACGAGGTTGAACCGCCATGAACTGCGTCACACTGTGCAATTCTGGCATGGAGTCTGTCGTACAGATGTTGGATGTAATTTTGTGGTATTGAGTTCCAAGCATCCTCAAACTGCACGCGTAAATCGGGGATGGTCGTGGCTGGTCGTGGAGACCGGATAAGTCGTTTTCCCATAAATTCCCACACGTGCTCAATGGGAGACAAATCCGGTGAACGTGCAGGCCATGGAAGTTGTCTCACACCCTGAAGTGCATGTTGCGTTGCACGTGCCGTGTGTGGGCGTGCGTTATCTTGTGCAAAACACCACGATGGACCGACCTTACAAATGGCACAACAACGGGCTGAATTATGTTGTTGATGTAGGAGGTGCTGTTTAACGTGCCCGATACAAACACTAATTGTGCGCGAGAGTGATAGCTGATTGCTCCCAACACCAAGAGACAAGGTGTAGGCCCTGTGTGTCACTGGCGGATGCAAGAAGGGTGGAGACGCTCTCCTGTTCGTCTGCGAACACGCATACGGCCATCGGGGGCTCCCAAGCAGAATCTGCTTTCATCAATAAACACGACAGATCGCCATTGCGTTCGGCGACACCACTGCAGCCGTTCCTGACGGTGGGCTGGAGTCAGAGGTACACATGCCAGAGGCCCACGTGCACGTAGTCTTGCATCCAGTAGACGGTTGAGGATTGTTCGCACAGTCACCTCAGGTGCAACGGCAGCTCGGATTTGCGTCGCAGTGGATGTTCTGCTTGACAATGCCGCTCTTCTTATGCGTCGATCGGTCCGCTCATCAGTCCGTCTGTGACTCCCGGTTCCACGTCTTCTCGTTTGGGAATGTTCTTTGGACCATCTACGCCACCATCGTACCACCACTGATAGTTCCCGTCCAATTCGCTCCGCAATACGACGATACGACCACGCGGCCTCGCGGAGTCCGACTAAACGACCTCGCTCAAAGTCCGATAACTGCTGAAATCGTACATGTCTTCCAGGTCCAGGCATTGCCGCTTTTTTAGGGTCTTCGCACGTGTCCGTACGCCGACGACTGATTATATTCACTTCGCCGTACTCCTTAAATACCACCGACGATAATTTGCATATTATGCCGTGTTGTGGCGTAAACGATCACCGGTTGGTCCTGAAATTAACATCACACCTACGTAAACTCGACCACATTAACATTGTCTTTTTCACTTTCACATGTTTATTTTTTCACTTTCCGCCAGTGTATTTATTACTTACATATTTATTACGGCGTCAAATTTGTTTTTTCTCAAGAAGGTGAGAAATGTCTGTCTCACACGAAAATCAACAAATTTATTTTCTGCCAGGCAAAATTGTCTAATGATGCGAAATACATAATAGCTAAAAGCATCTTCATATGGAAAAATAACAGTCACTTCGCAATAATTAGTTCACAATGCGGCTAGCTTTCGGATTATCTGCGCATCAAGTAGTTCCGTTACTGGATTCAGAAACTAGAAATAAATATTGTTATTTAATATCGAACATTCCGTTGCAACAAAATAGATGTTATTATTCTTACACAATTCTGCTTATTAGTGGTCTGAAACTTACAGGAAATGTACGCAAATTATCAGCGTATCAAGTAGATACTTTAACTGGGCAAAAGGAGAGAACAATAATATGATATTTTTCATTTAACATTTCTTTCTATAAAACCACTCTTATTATACTTTACAGAACTATACTACTTAGCGTTAATTTTAAAAAAACATTTCGCATGAAATGTACGTAACTACATGATGAGTTGACAATCACAAGACTAATCAACAGTGAGTTCTGCCATACATTGAGTCTGATTAAATATAATATTCGGTCAATATTGTTTGTAATGCTTTTTTTAAAGACTTAGCAGGAGAGTACGTAATTATTAGGACATTTCTCATATTCTATTCCATCACAACTGCACAAAAAGGCAGGCTTTAATTCCAGTTATTAACCTCAATATTGAAACAACAACAATTGGAGTTTTTTTATATTTTAAATCCCAAGGTGTATACACAATTTATCCATGGTCATAAAGATATTTTCAGCGGCCCTTTGCATTTGCATTTTAATAAAGAAGCAGTCACCTAAGTAGATGGAACGTGCTATTCAAAATATATTTCTTTTTTCCTAAAAGAAAAGGTCGAGAAGATGCAAAATGCCGAGTGTTCCAGAATTAGTTTCTAAAAAAATCGTAGGAACAGAAAGGAAAAAAAGTTTAGAAAACAAATTATACATATTTCCTTAGTGTATAGGGTACATTTTGGCGTTTACGAAAAGTACGCTGCAGGAAGTTTCGGATTCAATTTTATGTCTTAAACTTCGAACATAAATTTCGTATTTGCAGGAAGTAGATATTTACCAGTCAATCAAGAACTGCATTAACTTAAAGTTTCTAAGCTCCAAACACTTGGATACACATATGCTCTGCGAAAACCAATGTTAATCTCTTTGCGAAAGTTGAAATTCTCCAAGACCTACTTTCTTTTCGTACGTATCATCATGATAAATCATTATTAGTGCAGTGCTGGAGGAAGTTCTCCCCAATCACCTCTAAAACTTTCTTTCTTTACCCAGCCTAAACCGTATTATACCAATATGTTTCCTTCCAATACCAGTTCTTAACCTCAATAAAAATATTGATACAACAACAATGGAGTACATCGTGACGTGATTCCTGATAATAAAAAAGATGTTACGAGTCGAGACTCCAAAGCCAAGACCATATTTCTTGCATGTATTTCTGATGATTGCCACAAGTGGTTGAGAAAACTCAGTCTTGCCAATATACCGTAAAGTTGTTTTTCTGGTAGTTAGGGTAGTGGATCGAGTTCATTGAACTATATTCATGAAGCGTCCAAAGTACGAGTCCGGGTACCCAAACGATCGGACCATGTTCCTAATTTATTTAAGTTCATTGTCCAGGGCTCCGGGTGACGACGAATGAGAATAAGCTCGTCTAATATGGAAATAAAAGGAGGTAGATTTATGGCAAAAAGGGTTAAAAGCCAAGAACGGAATCATACAGGGAACAGCAGGAAGTTTACGATACACAGAAAAACTGTTAAGATTGGTGTTTAAGTTTCGAGTGAGTAGCATGTCTAGAAAGGGGAGCTTGCCCTCAATTTCGAGTTCCAAAGTAAACTTAATCGTAGGGAACTGTGAAGAGAAGCATTTGGTAAAATCCTCAAGTAGGTAGAGACATTGAATGTGGCCAAATGACTCACATGTCGTCTACATACCTGATCAATAAGACAGGTTGAACAGAAAAAATATACATGACTAATTCCTCAAGAGACTGTAGAAAAATGTCCGCCAAAACTGGAGAAAGGGGGAAGCCCATAAGTGCACCCTCCTATTGAAGATAAATTTTGCCACCAAATTTGAAATAAGATCTCAGGCTTACCAACTGGAGGGCAGATTTAATGGCTTCAATCTCATAGGGGTATATAGTTGGGTTGGCCTGTAATTTGGTGGTAATGATGGAATGAACAATGTCTAGAGGAACACTCGGGAACAGAGAGACCATGTCTAATGAAGCCATGATGAAGTTCGGTCCCGTTGTGTTAACCGCATTTATACGTGAAATAGATTTAGTGGATGTTTTAATAGAAAAAGGAGAGTTACTAGTAAGTGGTTGAGGGTATTTTGCAAGAGCAGTCTCGAGGGGGCGGGTAGGACTGGAAAATCCAGAGATTAGAAGTCTGAGTGTGTGATCAGGTTTGTTAGTCTTCATTTTCCCGAAGGCTCCCGGGACCCTGGGTCCAATGGGGGGTTTATTCATTGCAGAGTAAACTGTTGGTAAAGAGCCTTTATTTCTTTTAGTTGCTCAAATCTGAGATGGTGGTTAAAAATTATTTTATGAGGAATTCTTTCAATGGCTTGTTGCATTTTTGTTTCATAATCGCCTCGATCTAAAATGACCATTTGTAAAGATTTATCTGCACCGATTATGAAGATGTTAGGGTTATTGGACAGGGCAATCAATTGAGAGCGCTCATACCTCAACGCAGTGGAAGAGTTTGAACCCTTTGATATGGCTTTGACAAGATCACCCCGTAGGGTGTCTCTTTCTTCTTCTGGTAATGATCTAATGAATGTTTCGAGTTGAGGTACGGAACGAAGAGGGTTGAACGAAAAAGTCGGGTATGAAAATTTATACCCACGATTTAAAACAGTGCGTTGTGGTGTTGATAGTTCTATAGAACTGAAGTTCAAAAAGGTATCAGGTAAAGGCATTGTTGTCTCAAGGGTGTTGGATCCAGTAGCTCTGCGTGATCTAGATGTAATCAACGAACAAAGTTTTGAGGTATTACGGTCTTCAATGCTATCCAATAGCGTTCGTAATGAAGAAAAAAACATTACAAGTTGCTTACCCAAGGTGATGAATGGCGTCAGGGTAACCAAAGTAGAGTATGAATGGTAAGACTTTCGGTTAAGTAAATCCAAAAAAACTTCTTTTATGCCGTATCTCAGTAGTTAGACGTCGGAATCCTGCTAATTCAATAACTATTTTATCGTTAGGTAAAATCGGATGACATCGGATAGTAAGGAACCTTGGAAGAACTTTGTAGAGATTCGCAGTTGACCAAAACGATCAGGTGGCCAAACGATTAAAATTTATCCCCGCTGATACTATAGACAAGTTTAAAAAAACTTTATTTAGAAGTAAAAACCAAGGTAAAAGCGAGATCTTTCGGGTTCTATAGATCCCATCTTCAGGCTTAAGGCCATGAAAAAATAACAATTACCAGAAGAAGAAAGAGACACCCTACGTGGTGATCTTGTCAAAGCCATATCAAAGGGTTCCAACTCTTCCACTACGTTGAGATATGAGCGCTCTCAATTGATTGCCCTGTCCAATAACCCTAACATCTCCAGAATCGGTGCAGATAAATTTTACAAATGGTCATTTTAGATCCAGGCGATTATGAAACAAAAATGCAGCAAGCCATTGAAAGAATTCCTCATAAATTCATTAATTCCGATCCCACCCCCGCTACCATCTCAGACTTGAGCTAATCAAAAAAATAAAGGCTCTTTACCAACAGTTTACTCTGCAATGATGAAACCCCCATTGGAAACAGGGCCCGGGATCCTTCGGGAAAATGAAGACTCACAAACCTGATCGCACACTCAGACTTCTAGGATCTGGATTTTCTAGTCCTACCCGCCCCCTTGAGACTGCTCTTGCTAAATACCTTCAACCACTTACTAGTAACTCTCCTTTTTCCACTAAGAGCTCTACCCAAGCTATTTCACGTATAAATGCGGTTGACACCATGGGAACGAACTTCCTCACCGCTTCATTAGACGTGGTCTCTCTGTTCCCGAGTGTTCCCCTAGACAGTGTTCATTCCATCATTACCACCAAATTACAGGCCAACCCAACTATATCCCCCTATGAGATTGAAGCCATTAAATCTGCCCTCCAGTTGGTAAGCCTGAGATCTTATTTCAAATTTGGTGACAAAATTTATCTTCAAAAGGAGGGTGCACTTATGGGCTCCCCCTTTCTCCAGTTTTGGCGGACATTTTTCTACAGTCTCTTGAGGAATTAGTCATGTATATTTTTTCTGCTCAACCTATCTTATTGATCAGGTATGTAGACGACATATTAGTCTTTTGGCCACAGTCAATGTCTCTACTTGAGGATTTTACCGAATGCTTCTCCTTACAGTTCCCTACGATTAAGTTTATTTTGGAACTGGAAATTGAGGGCAAGCTCCCCTTTTTAGACATACTACTCACTCAAGACTTAAACACCAATCTTAACAGTTTTTCTGCGTATCGTTAACTTCCTGCTGTTCCCTGTATGATTCCGTTTTTGGCTTTTAACCCGTTTTACCATAAATCTATCTCCTTTTATTTCCATATTAAACGAGCTTATTCTCATTCGTCGTCACCCGGAGCCCTGGACAATGAACTTAAATACATTCGGACCATGGCCCGATCGTTTGGGTACCCGGAAACATACTTTGGACGCTTCATGAATATAGTTCAACGAACTCGATCCACTAACCTAACTACCCCCAAAACAACTTTACGGTATATTGGCAAGACTGAGTTTTCTCAACCACTTGTGGCAATCCTTAGAAAGACATGCAAGAAATATGGTCTTGGCTTTGGAGTCTCGACTCGTAACATTTTTTCTATTATCAGAACTGATCGTGACCTTATTCCTGTTCTATCTAGACCCGGTGTATACCGCATTCCTTTAGTCAACAATAATAATCCAGAGGATGTGAACTATTAATTAGGCTCGACAATTAGGACTTTAAAAGTCAGATTATCGGAACACCAATATTACTTGAGGTCAGGCTACACCAACACAGCATTAACTGAAACTGTGAACTAAGAGGGGAAAATACCCGACTGGAAGAACGCCGTGGTTTTGAACTCTAACGTAACAAAGGAAAATGTTTTCCTCTCTGAGAGCCTATGTATCCATTCATATGGGCCTTTATGTTGTAACTCAGAACTTCCGTCTTTCATTCCTCATATATGGAAAAAACTAATTCTATCGATATGCCGAACATCACTATAGACAATATTGTATAACTTTTCACATCTTCGAACTTTTGTTCGTTTTGATTTCTTATGTTGACCGAAGTCAACGCCCATTCCGTGGCATCATGGGTCAAACCTGTTTGTATATAAGTGGGCCACTTGTTATTTCTTCATGGCCTTAAGCCTGAAGATGGGATCTAGGGATCCCGAAAGATCTCGCTTTTAACTTTATTTTTACTTGTAAATAAAGTTTTTAAAACTTGTCTATAGTATCAGTAGGGATAATTTTTAAACGTACGTAAACAGCTTTTATGACTTACACATTGCGTTCCTAAGTAAGGAAAATGGCATGTTTTCCTTAATCACAAACATTGTTTCTCGTATAAAACACAATGTGTTCTTATACGATCCACTTCAAAGAAGACTACAGCAAAATGTCCTGAGTTTCAAGCAAAAGACTTGAATGGCTCCATAAAGCAAACGTGCTGATATGTAGTGCCGTGGGGTTTATTACTATATGTGAGGCACAAATTATTTTTGTACTGTTTAATATCTTCCTATTGTGCGTAGTATTAGTCTAAAAAGAGGAAGTTTTTATAATGTGTTCTGAAAAATATACAGAAAAGAAATGTTCTTTTAGCCGCTAGTGTCGAAATTTTTATTCTAGGAAATTAGAAGAGACACGCAAGCATTTAGCATAGTAGAGGCCATATGCTTTAGAGCGGAATTTTTAGACCCAATTTGTATTAGCACGAATACTCAGATAAAGAACATATATACTTTTGTGTTCATAGTTAAGATGTACTTACTGTCTAAAGTAGAAAGTGTTAAAAGGTTGGTCTTCAAAACCTTTACAGTGAGGGATAACGATTCTTTCCACTCTCACTTTTACAAATAAAATTGTGCATGGAAATATATAGCAAGGTCAATAGGTCCCTTAGCGAAAATACCTACGTAACATCGTTCTTAAAAAGCCTACTCCTGACTCGAACACGTTTTTAAATGGACATCTTGCAGCGAGGGTAATGTACCAAACGACAACGGGCGGACAGATATAGCCGTAATTCGACAATTTTTCGTAACGCCGTTCTAAAAAAGCGTGTTTCTTGATTACGTCAAAGCGAAATAGCTTTATACTGCAAAGAAAATTCGAATCAAGTCATGAATAGAATGATTCTTCTACAGCTTTAAGAATGGGACTGATTTTAAGTAGCGTAGTCTTGAACGAGCACGATATATTAGCAAGCGTCGACATAACGTCCTTATACCCGTCAATACCGGTAGAGGAGGCCTCTGACATTCTCGAGATACAGTTATCCAGGGATGATTAATTTCTCCCAGAAGCGGTGCAAGATATAAGAAGAGCCCTGAACCTGACTGTAAACAACAATTTCTTCCGTTACCAAGGAACTATATACAAACTGGCCAGAGGCGATCCTATGGGTTCCCCGAGGTCAAGCATATTAGCAGAAACACTATTACGTCGTCTAGAAGAGATTATTTTCTCCTGCACCCTCAAAAAGCCACGCATATGGTTCCGATATGTCGACGACATGTTTTTCATATGGCAGCATTCTGACGCGGACCTTAAAGAATTTTGGATACATGTCAATACCTTGCACCCAACACTTAAATTCACCCTAGAAAGGGAAACTGAAGGAAGACTACGATTCCTACGTTGTTATGTTGCATAGAAACCAGAATGGCTAACTTGACACGGCGATTTTCTACAAACCAATAACAGTTCCCAAATTTATCGCACCTAAATCTGTATCTCTAAATTCATATAAAATGGCAGCATTTAGAACGTATTTTAAAAGAGTATTTCAACGTCTGTTCCAGCATAGAAACAAGGAACATAGAGATATCAAATATCATTAAAGAAGGCGTTGCAACTGGTTTCCCCAAGCATGATTTAAGAAGAGTCCTACAAAAAGTCTAATCAAGGTATCGTACAACTCCCAAGGAGAAAGGAGATAATTTACGTTACGCCGGATCTGTGCCTAATATCACAAAGTTCTCTTACTCATTCAAAAGTCTAATAAGACGCCATGACCTTCACATCGGCATCAAATCACCGAATCGCATACACAAAGCAGTGGCGAACACGTGAGTAGTATAAAAAGGCGGGTCCGGCGTCAAGGAGCAGCTCCTTCTAGAGAAGGAGCAGAGGGCGTGGCCTGACGCCGAAGGGGGGGGTGACTTGCGACAGAAGGATGGGGGCGTGGCGTGTGACCGCAGGATGAGGGGGCGTGGCAGATGACGCTAGTGTGTTGGGTCGATGCTGCCCCCTAGCGGTGATTCTTGGAACTTTCGATGAATCTTTGAGGGATGGCAACGACCGAGTCGGGAAAGGAGATGTGCTGCCCCCTAGCGGTGCTTCTTGGAACTTTTAATGGATCTTTGAGGGATGGCAATGACCGAGAGGGAAAGGGGGGTGGATATAGGGGGATGTCAACTCAATGTGCTGCCCCTAGCGGTGCTTCTTGGAACTTTTAATGGATCTTTGAGAGACGGCAACGACCGAGTGGGAGAAAGGGGGTGGATATAGGGGGATGTCAACTCGATGTGCTGCCCCCTAGCGGAGCTTTTTGGAACTTTTAATGGATCTTTGAGAGATGGCAACGACCGAGTGGGGAAAGGGGAGGGGTGTACGTTGCCCCCCTAGCAGTGCTTTTTCGAACTTTTCTCGGGAGATTTATTGGACGTTGACAAATTTTTGAAGGAAGTTTTTTTGTCGTTTCCAATTTTTTTTTACTCGTATTTTTTTTTGTCCTATTTTTTCTCTCTAATTTATTTTATTAAATTTATATTTTCAGGAATTCCCTGAGGTATTATAATTTTTATAGACGTTGCATTATTTTTTTAATTCTTATATTTGTCCTCCCTACAATTTTAATTTAGGTGAGGAAAGGCTTTGTTTGAAAAGATTTCGTTCCCGTTGATTCATGTTCCGCCATTTTAGTTTCACCACGTTGTCATTTTGTGAGCCATGTGTTTTGGGATGAGTCACAATTTTCTCTTTGACTCAGAAAATTTTGTATGATACGTGTTTTGGGATGAGTCATTATGATGAGTGACGCATTCGTGATAGCAGACATGACATCAGCCAACGTCGTTTTCTCCTCAGCGGGGTCGGCTTTATTTATTTTTTTTATTTTCTCGGGAGATTTACTGGACTTTGTCAAATTTTTGAAGGAAGTTTTTTCAATCGAAGCATTTCCTCAAATTTGTTTTATTAAATTTATATTTTTAGAACTCCGTGAGGTGTTATAATTTTTATAGACGTTGCATTATTTTTTAATTCTTATATTTTTCTTCCCTACAATTTTAATTTAGACGAGGAAAGGCTTTGTTTGAAAAGATTTCGTTCCTGTTGATTCATGTTCCGCTATCTTTTGCGAGCCATGTGTTTTGGGATGAGTCATCATTTTCTCTTTGACTCAGAAAATTTTGTATGACACGTGTTTTGGAATGAGTGACTATGATGTGTGACGCATGTCGTGATAGCAGATATGACATCAGCCAACGCCATTTCCTCCGCGGGGTCGGCGGTTGACGTCATTTGAGATTTTGTAGCCACATTAAGTTCCAAGACTGATTTTTTTTTCAATAACTTGATCATTTTGCAACGAATTTATTCCTTATTTTTTCCTCATAATTTCCCATTTTATATTCATAATTTTTCAACGTAACGATTTTTTTATTTTCTTTGTGGAGACTTCACGCATTTTCAACGGACGTTCCAACATAAAAACGTTTTCCAAAGTTTTGTGCTGCAGACATAATCTTAAAACACGATTGTTTATTAACGTACTTACGTGTTCATGACATTTTCTGTTACATTTTTTAACGTTGTACCTTTTTCCGCCATACAAAGCCGCAATGTTTTACACATAGTTAAAATATTTTTTTTTTATCTTTCCGTATTTTCTTTTATGATTAATCAGTGAAATGTACCTTCTAATCCATTATCTTAATCTACTTTTTTTCTCTAAATGCTTGCATTCTCGTTAAACTTCTCGATGTACCATCATTATTTTATTTTCTTACTTTTCAATCTAACAACTACTTTTATCGAGGCTTTATTTTATCTGATTTAAACAAGCAAACGTTTCTTCATTATTATTTCTTTTTCCTACGCAAAGAACTTTTCTTACTTGTTTTTAATGTATGACTTAATCTGGTTTTTTATATAGATGTTTCATGTTTGCGCAAGAAATATACAGATCTATAGCAGATATACATAAAATTCGTTCCTAACAGTATCTTTTTTTTTTTTTTTTTTTTAGATTTAACCCAACATACGTTTCCTAACGACTTGATATCTGCTCCACTAGGTGTTACAAAACTTCAGATTTTTAATTTTTTCCCTCTGAAACTGTTTTTTTTTTTCTTACTTGCTTTTAATGTATGGTTTAATCTATTTTTCTATCTTATTACTTTTCTATATGTGTACAAGAAATATACGAATCTATAGTAGTTAAAATTCGATTGAAACAATATTTCTTCATTCTTACTATATTTTTCCATTTCTTTCATCTATAGTAGTTAAAATTCGATTGAAACAATATTTTCTCCATTCTTACTGTATTTTTACATTTCTTTCCAACAGACGTTTTTTCTTCTCAATTCCCGCTATCTAACTTAATCTATGTTTTGAATATCATTCTATGTTCGCGTATTCGTCCATTATTTTATTTCAAACTTTGCTAACTACCTCATACTTATATTCTGACTTTATATTTTTCATTTCAACCAACGTTTCTTAACGACTTGAATTTCCGGATGTGACAAAACTTCAGATTTATTTTTTCTCCTCTTAAACTATTTTTTTCTTACTTGCTTTAAATGTGACTTAATTTATTTTTTACATCGCTGTTTCGTGTATGTACGAGAAATATACAGATCTATAGCAGTTAAAAATTCGACTGAAACAGTATTTCTTTATTTTTACTTTATTTTTACATTTCTTTCTGACAAACATTTTTTTTTCACATTTTCCACATATTTAACTTAATTTTGTGTTTTTGAATAACATTCTATGTTCACGTATTCGTCCATTGTCTTTTTTTCTAACTTTACACTTCATTCTTACTGTATTTTTCCATTTCATTTCAACCAACGTTTTTTAACGACTTGATATCTGTTCTACAAGATGTGACGAAACTTCAGATTTTTAATTTTTCCCCTCTGAAACCGATTTTTTTCTTACTTGCTTTTAATGTATGGTTTAATCTATTTTTCTATCTCACTTTTCTATGTGTGTACAAGAAATACACGGATCTATAGTAGTTAAAATTCAATTGATTTCTTCATTCGTACTGTATTTTTCCATTTCTTTCATTTACAGTAGTTAAAATTCGATTGAAACAATATTTTCTGCATTTTTACTGTATTTATACATTTCTTTCTAACATAAGTTTTTTCTTCTCAATTCCCGCAATCTAACTTAATCTATGTTTTGAATATCATTCTATGTTCGCGCATTCGTCCATTATTTTATTTCAAACTTTGCAAACTGCCTCATATTTATATTCTGACTTTATTTTTTTTCATTTCAACCAACGTTTCTTAACGACTTGAATTTCCGGATGTGACAAAACTTCAGATTTATTTTTTCTCCTCTTAAACTATTTTTTTTTCTTACTTGCTTTAAATGTGACTGAATTTATTTTTTACATCGCTGTTTCGTGTATGTACAAGAAATATACAGATCTATAGCAGTTAAAAATTCGATTGAAACAGTATTTTCTTTATTTTTACATTTCTTTCTGACAAACATTTTTTTTCGTATTTTCCCCTATTTTACTTAATTTTGTGTTTTGAATACCATTCTATGTTTACGATTCAGACTTTATTTTTTCATTTCATTTCAACCAACGTTTCTTAACGACTTGATATCACAAGATGTAGCAAAACTTCAGATATTTTTTTTGTTTCTTCATGTAACGTAATATTTTTTCAAAACTCACTTTTAAGTATTCCTAAAAGCTTACATTTATGAGAAATATACAGATCTGTAGTGGTAAAAATTGGACTGCAACAGTATTTTCTTTATTCCAACTTTACTTTTCTATTTCTTTTCAACAGGCGTTTCTTCATTATTATTTCTTTTTCATATGTAAGCAACTTTCCTTTCTTTCTTTTAATGTATAACTTAATAAATTTTTCTATCTTACCTTTTCGTGGGTATACGAGAAATATACAGATCTATGACAGTTAAAATTCGATTGTATTAGTATTTTCTTTACTATGACTTTATTTTTTCATTTCATTTGAGTAAACGTTTCTTAACAAATTGATATCACAAGATGTACCAAACACTTCAGAATTTTTGTGTCCCTCACTTTCCAACTCACTTAAGTATTCCTAAAAACCTGCATGTATGTGAAATATTCATATTTTTTCATTCTATCCTAATTTGCTATACTTTTCTTTAACTGACCCAACAGGAAAAGCATTCATTGTCAAGACATTCATTCTAAAGCATTATTTCTTACGATAAAATTTATATCCTTTGCAATATATTTTCAGTATATTTTTTCTAAATCAACAGAAAAAACATTCATTCTGGAGACATAGCGACCAAGTCCGTACTTCCACTAAACATCGTATTCTTAGCAAACATTTTTTCCCCTACATAGCAATTTCCTAACTCACCAGAAAAGCCGCTATTCTCAACATGTAGCTAAAATATCGAATTTCTCCAAACAAATGTAATAATTTTTTTTAAGAAAGACTTAGTTCTTTTCTCTGTATAACGACTTAATCTATTTTTCGAAAACCTTTTCTACGTTTACGTATTTTGTTTAACTTTGCTTTACACTGTACTTCGATTTTTTTCTTTGTAGTACTTTTTTCCTGTTTCATTCCAACAAACTTGTTTCTTTTCGACTCGATCACTCTCACATTTCCATACAAACTTTCCTAATATCAGAAATGTAACAAAAACTTCAGATATATTTTTTAACTTTAGAATAAGTCTCACCGACATTTATTATCATGACATAAACTAAAATTTCATACTTTTCCCAAAAATAGTTTTCTTAATGAGTTGTTTTACACTTTTTTCATAATTGGCAAAGACTATTTTTTTTATAAGGTTAGTTTCGAGAAAGTTAAATTTCATCTAGTGTTAATCGAACCGAAGAAATATACATCAAGGAAAGAAAACTGAAATTATACGTATGCAAAGAATTTACTACGGCTGAAGGTCCCCCGAGTGAGTTATTCAACCAATGCTCGTATTACCCATTCAAAGATGGAGGTATCAGGATGACCAAATCCCTCGTTGTTGCCTTCTTGTAGCAAAAGAGGTGGTGAACTTCACCAAATATGGTTCCATAATATTGGAGAAACACATTAAGGTTTACGGAGCAATTAAGCCCACGCCAGTGACCTTCTTCGTTCACATACACTCACATTCAAACAGAAAAAAATATAAATGAATGACAAAAAATAATGAAATAAAAGTAGTCCTGAAAAGGACTGAGGTTTAGTCGTAAAAAGGACTTTTTTTATTCCTCAAAAGAACTTTTTTCTCTCATCTGGACTCGAAATTGCTCCAACGTATTCCACATTCTTGAGCTTCCACAAGAATTTTCTTCACATTAATGTTCTCGAAGAAAAAGTGAGTAATGGTGGGACGTATCAGCGATTGAAGGCGCTCACCAAAGTATTTCCCCAAAGTTTTGGGTTCAACAAAAGCAAATGCTTCGTCAAAGCATAGAGTCCATTTGTCTCCTTCTGTTTCGTTAAAGCACCTATGCCCCAGCATGAGTCATGGTATCATGGACTGTCACGTTGCAAGAATGCTCCCAATATTCGTCTAAATCTCACATTTAGAAAGATGATAACAGGGTCACCCTTATCACGTGACTATGCAATCACGTCATCAAGAAGCGAACAACACACATGCGTGAACAAGACGAATGAGTCATGGTTTCACGACCTTCCACGTTGCGAAAATGCACCTGATGTTCGATTAAATCTGACCTATAGAAAGATGATAACAGAGGCTCCTTTATCACGTGGCTATACAATCACGTCATCACACAGTGAACAACGCGCATGCGTCAACAACAATTTGTTATCAGTTTTGGCCGAGGACAGACCAGCTCACTCATTCTGTTCTCTGCCTTCGAATTCTGTGCACTTTGTGTTAATTACCTCCTCGTCGATCTGCGTTAAACATGAAGCGAACTTCTTCGTCTTCAGATGTTTCTGATGCCAAGAAAAAAGTGAGTGATGATCCGCGCTTAATGGAAGCACGATGGAAGCTTTTAAACTATGGATGTCCTGATCCGTTTGCCGAACCTCCTCCTTACGGTATTTCATTAGAAAGCATGCCTCTTCATCATGTGTCCCTCGGGGGAAACAAAGTTGCTAAAGTGACTGATTTTTCTGGAACTGTGAGAGTGCACATTCGCAGCTACACTACCAAAGGAGAAAAACTGTTTCCTACCAAATATGGCGTGACAATGTCTGCTAGAACATTCAAGAAGTTCATGGACCGCTCGCATTGTTATGACGCTCTCAACAAAATCAAAGTGATCAATAAAGAACTGTTGATGAACTGTTCACCTTCATCTGATGGGCCTGTGTACACCTTTCAACAACTGTTCACGTGCTCCAATGATGTCTTGCAATTGAATTGTGCGTCTGTGTCCCTAACCTGGGAACAATTCAACACACTTCGTGATGCTTCTGAAAAGCTGTGGGACGGTATTCTGCAATTACAGTTTGGAACAGTTTTTCGTGATGCAGTGAGATTGGTATGCAGTAAATTCGGACTCGAACATACGATATCTGATCAAGACACCAATGCTCTTAAACTTGCTCTGGTCGATGCGGTTGGAAAAAACATTGCAAAAGTGTATTACTGCAGAGAATGTCATTTGCATCCTAATCTCATGCCAAACAATCAGCTGGGGCATAGGTGCTTTAACGAAACAGAAGGAGACAAATGGACTCTATGCTTTGACGAAGCATTTGCTTTTGTTGAACCCAAAACTTTGGGGAAATACTTTGGTGAGCGCCTTCAATCGCTGATACGTCCCACCATTACTCACTTTTTCTTCGAGAACATTAATGTGAAGAAAATTCTTGTGGAAGCTCAAGAATGTGGAATACGTTGGAGCAATTTCGAGTCCAGATGAGAGAAAAAAGTTCTTTTGAGGAATAAAAAAAAGTCCTTTTTACGACTAAACCTCAGTCCTTTTCAGGACTACTTTTATTTCATTATTTTTTGTCATTCATTTATATTTTTTTCTGTTTGAATGTGAGTGTATGTGAACGAAGAAGGTCACTGGCGTGGGCTTAATTGCTCCGTAAACCTTAATGTGTTTCTCCAATATTATGGAACCATATTTGGTGAAGTTCACCACCTCTTTTGCTACAAGAAGGCAACAACGAGGGATTTGGTCATCCTGATACCTCCATCTTTGAATGGGTAATACGAGCATTGGTTGAATAACTCACTCGGGGGACCTTCAGCCGTAGTAAATTCTTTGCATACGTATAATTTCAGTTTTCTTTCCTTGATGTATATTTCTTCTGTTCGATTAACACTAGATGAAATTTAACTTACTCGAAACTAACCTTATAAAAAAAAATAGTCTTTGCCAATTATGAAAAAAGTGTAAAACAACTCATTAAGAAAACTATTTTTGGGAAAAGTATGAAATTTTAGTTTATGTCATGATAATAAATGTCGGTGAGACTTATTCTAAAGTTAAAAAATATATCTGAAGTTTTTGTTACATTTCTGATATTAGGAAAGTTTGTATGGAAATGTGAGAGTGATCGAGTCGAAAAGAAACAAGTTTGTTGGAATGAAACAGGAAAAAAGTACTACAAAGAAAAAAAATCGAAGTACAGTGTAAAGCAAAGTTAAACAAAATACGTAAACGTAGAAAAGGTTTTCGAAAAATAGATTAAGTCGTTATACAGAGAAAAGAACTAAGTCTTTCTTAAAAAAAATTATTACATTTGTTTGGAGAAATTCGATATTTTAGCTACATGTTGAGAATAGCGGCTTTTCTGGTGAGTTAGGAAATTGCTATGTAGGGGAAAAAATGTTTGCTAAGAATACGATGTTTAGTGGAAGTACGGACTTGGTCGCTATGTCTCCAGAATGAATGTTTTTTCTGTTGATTTAGAAAAAATATACTGAAAATATATTGCAAAGGATATAAATTTTATCGTAAGAAATAATGCTTTAGAATGAATGTCTTGACAATGAATGCTTTTCCTGTTGGGTCAGTTAAAGAAAAGTATAGCAAATTAGGATAGAATGAAAAAATATGAATATTTCACATACATGCAGGTTTTTAGGAATACTTAAGTGAGTTGGAAAGTGAGGGACACAAAAATTCTGAAGTGTTTGGTACATCTTGTGATATCAAATTGTTAAGAAACGTTTACTCAAATGAAATGAAAAAATAAAGTCATAGTAAAGAAAATACTAATACAATCGAGTTTTAACTGTCATAGATCTGTATATTTCTCGTATACCCACGAAAAGGTAAGATAGAAAAATTTATTAAGTTATACATTTAAAGAAAGAAAGAAAAGTTGCTTACATATGAAAAAGAAATAATAATGAAGAAACGCCTGTTGAAAAGAAATAGAAAAGTAAAGTTGGAATAAAGAAAATACTGTTGCAGTCCAATTTTTACCACTACAGATCTGTATATTTCTCATAAATGTAAGCTTTTAGGAATACTTAAAAGTGAGTTTTGAAAAAATATTACGTTACATGAAGAAACAAAAAAAATATCTGAAGTTTTGCTACATCTTGTGATATCAAGTCGTTAAGAAACGTTGGTTGAAATGAAATGAAAAAATAAAGTCTGAATCGTAAACATAGAATGATATTCAAAACACAAAATTAAGTAAAATAGGGGAAAATACGAAAAAAAAAATGTTTGTCAGATAGAAATGTAAAAATAAAGAAAATACTGTTTCAATCGAATTTTTAACTGCTATAGATCTGTATATTTCTTGTACATACACGAAACAGCGATGTAAAAAATAAATTCAGTCACATTTAAAGCAAGTAAGAAAAAAATAGTTTAAGAGGAGAAAAAATAAATCTGAAGTTTTGTCACATCCGGAAATTCAAGTCGTTAAGAAACGTTGGTTGAAATGAAAAAAATAAAGTCAGAATATAAATATGAGGCAGTTTGCAAAGTTTGAAATAAAATAATGGACGAATGCGCGAACATAGAATGATATTCAAAACATAGATTAAGTTAGATTGCGGGAATTGAGAAGAAAAAACTTATGTTAGAAAGAAATGTATAAATACAGTAAAAATGCAGAAAATATTGCTTCAATCGAATTTTAACTACTGTAAATGAAAGTGACAAGAGTGGAAGACATCATGATCAGAGTTAAATCCCTGAAATGGCAATGGGCTGGACATACTGCCAGAAGGACAGATCATCGATGGACAGCTGAAATTTTAGATTGGATTCCAAGGGACAGGAAAAGACCCAGAAGAAGACCACATGGGAGATGGGTGGATGAAATTCGAAAGTATGCAGGGGTGACATGGAGGAGACTGGCACAAGACAGACCGTTGTGGAGGAAACTTGGGGAGACCTTCGTCCAGCAGTGGATTGATAATGGTTGACAATGATGATGATGAAATGAAAGAAATGGAAAAATACAGTACGAATGAAGAAATCAATTGAATTTTAACTACTATAGATCCGTGTATTTCTTGTACACACATAGAAAAGTGAGATAGAAAAATAGATTAAACCATACATTAAAAGCAAGTAAGAAAAAAATCGGTTTCAGAGGGAAAAAATTAAAAATCTGAAGTTTCGTCACATCTTGTAGAACAGATATCAAGTCGTTAAAAAACGTTGGTTGAAATGAAATGGAAAAATACAGTAAGAATGAAGTGTAAAGTTAGAAAAAAAGACAATGGACGAATACGTGAACATTGAATGTTATTCAAAAACACAAAATTAAGTTAAATATGTGGAAAATGTGAAAAAAAAAATGTTTGTCAGAAAGAAATGTAAAAATAAAGTAAAAATAAAGAAATACTGTTTCAGTCGAATTTTTAACTGCTATAGATCTGTATATTTCTCGTACTTACACGAAACAGCGATGTAAAAAATAAATTAAGTCACATTTAAAGCAAGTAAGAAAAAATAGTTTAAGAGGAGAAAAAATAAATCTGAAGTTTTGTCACATCCGGAAATTCAAGTCGTTAAGAAACGTTGGTTGAAATGAAAAATATAAAGTCAGAATATAAGTATGAGGTAGTTAGCAAAGTTTGAAATAAAATAATGGACGAATCCGCGAACATAGAATGATATTCAAAACATAGATTAAGTTAGATAGCGGGAATTGAGAAGAAAAAACGTCTGTTGGAAAGAAATGTAAAAATACAGTAAGAATGGAGAAAATATTGTTTCAATCGAATTTTAACTACTATAGATTCGTATATTTCTTGTACACATATAGAAAAGTAATAAGATAGAAAAATAGATTAAACCATACATTAAAAGCAAGTAAGAAAAAAAAAACAGTTTCAGAGGGAAAAAATTAAAAATCTGAAGTTTTGTAACACCTAGTGGAACAGATATCAAGTCGTTAAGAAACGTATGTTGATTTAAATCTAAAAAAAAAAAAAAGATACTGTTAGGAACGAATTTTATGTATATCTGCTATAGATCTGTATATTTCTTGCGCAAACATGAAACATCTATATAAAAAACCAGATTAAGTCATACATTAAAAACAAGTAAGAAAAGTTCTTTGCGTAGGAAAAAGAAATAATAATGAAGAAACGTTTGCTTGTTTAAATCAGATAAAATAAAGCCTCGATAAAAGTAGTTGTTAGATTGAAAAGTAAGAAAATAAAATAATGATGGTACATCGAGAAGTTTAACGAGAATGCAAGCATTTAGAGAAAAAAAGTAGATTAAGATAATGGATTAGAAGGTACATTTCACTGATTAATCATAAAAGAAAATACGGAAAGATAAAAAAAATATTTTAACTATGTGTAAAACATTGCGGCTTTGTATGGCGGAAAAAGGTACAACGTTAAAACATGTAACAGAAAATGTCATGAACACGTAAGTACGTTAATAAACAATCGTGTTTTAAGATTATGTCTGCAGCACAAAACTTTGGAAAACGTTTTTATGTTGGAACGTCCGTTGAAAATGCGTGAAGTCTCCTCAAAGAAAATAAAAAAATCGTTACGTTGAAAAATTATGAATATAAAATGGGAAATTATGAGGAAAAAATAAGGAATAAATTCGTTGCAAAATGATCAAGTTATTGAAAAAAAAATCAGTCTTGGAACTTAATGTGGCTACAAAATCTCAAATGACGTCAACCGCCGACCCCGCGGAGGAAATGGCGTTGGCTGATGTCATATCTGCTATCACGACATGCGTCACACATCATAGTCACTCATTCCAAAACACGTGTCATACAAAATTTTCTGAGTCAAAGAGAAAATGATGACTCATCCCAAAACACATGGCTCGCAAAAGATAGCGGAACATGAATCAACAGGAACGAAATCTTTTCAAACAAAGCCTTTCCTCGTCTAAATTAAAATTATAGTTAAGAAAAATATAAGAATTAAAAAATAATGCAACGTCTATAAAAATTATAACACCTCACGGAGTTCTAAAAATATAAATTTAATAAAACAAATTTGAGGAAATGCTTCGATTGAAAAAACTTCCTTCAAAAATTTGACAAAGTCCAGTAAATCTCCCGAGAAAATAGAAAAAATAAATAAAGCCGACCCCGCTGAGGAGAAAACGACGTTGGCTGATGTCATGTCTGCTATCACGAATGCGTCACTCATCATAATGACTCATCCCAAAACACGTATCATACAAAATTTTCTGAGTCAAAGAGAAAATTGTGACTCATCCCAAAACACATGGCTCACAAAATGACAACGTGGTGAAACTAAAATGGCGGAACATGAATCAACGGGAACGAAATCTTTTCAAACAAAGCCTTTCCTCACCTAAATTAAAATTGTAGGGAGGACAAAAATAAGAATTAAAAAATAATGCAACGTCTATAAAAATTATAATACCTCAGGGAATTCCTGAAAATATAAATTTAATAAAATAAATTAGAGAGAAAAAATAGGACAAAAAAAAATACGAGTAAAAAAAAATTGGAAACGACAAAAAAACTTCCTTCAAAAATTTGACAAAGTCCAGTAAATCTCCCGAGAAAATTAAAAAAATGAATATTGGAAAGACTAAAAATTTGTCAACGTCCAATAAATCTCCCGAGAAAAGTTCGAAAAAGCACTGCTAGGGGGCAACGTACACCCCTCCCCTTTCCCCACTCGGTCGTTGCCATCTCTCAAAGATCCATTAAAAGTTCCAAAAAGCTCCGCTAGGGGGCAGCACATCGAGTTGACATCCCCCTATATCCACCCCCTTTCTCCCACTCGGTCGTTGCCATCTCTCAAAGATCCATTAAAAGTTCCAAGAAGCACCGCTAGGGGCAGCACATTGAGTTGACATCCCCCTATATCCACCCCTCTTTCCCTCTCGGTCATTGCCATCCCTCAAAGATCCATTAAAAGTTCCAAGAAGCACCGCTAGGGGGCAGCACATCTCCTTTCCCGACTCGGTCGTTGCCATCCCTCAAAGATTCATCGAAAGTTCCAAGAATCACCGCTAGGGGGCAGCATCGACCCAACACACTAGCGTCATCTGCCACGCCCCCATCCTTCTGCCGCAAGTCACGCCCTCCATCCTTCGGCGTCAGGCCACGCCCCCTGCTCCTTCTCTAGAAGGAGCTGCTCCTTGACGCCGGACCCGCCTTTTTATGCTACTCACGTGCAGAAACCCAGACAGGAAATCGGAAACAGGGGTGTACCTGATACCTTTGATGTACCCTAACGGTTCGTCGAAAATTTACATTGGAAGGACGAAAAGGTCGATTGCTGTAAGGTCTAAGGAGCACATGAGAGACATCAGATTGGGAGAGACCTTAACATCCTAGTCTAAAGAAGTAACACAAAAAACGCAGTCCCGTTATGGGATAAAGTAAAGATAGTTGCGCCGTATACTGGCTACAAAGGTACACTGAACAGAGAACGTATTGCGATCTCCACCCATTCCTACGTATGCAACGATACCCAATCTGTTGATATTCCGTCCGCGTGGAGGAACATGCTGAGATGATTCTCCGCATGAAAGAAATCCGTGTATCACCTCTTGCATCAAGTTTCAAAATACGACGTTCCAAACCACCAGTGTTTCGAATTTTTTGTTTATACTCGCCAGACTTGTTAGTAACGTCTGCAACCCTTGAGAAAGCCTCGCGGTTGGAGAGCGAAAGCTCGGGATATACAAGTTTTCCTTGTGTTTCTTCTTTAAATAGACTTTCATACCAATAAACGGAATTTGTATCGATTTATTTAAATGAAATAGTGTCTGTCTTTGTTGCAATATACATAGAGTAATAGAATTACTTGATGATGATGAAATTAATTATAGTCCATTTAAAAGTGGCGTAAATATACCCGGAATATCCGATATGGCTTAAAACGAGGGGTCCCCAAAAGGTTCGGTGAGACGGGTCCCCTACAGCATAAATCCGCCCATGGGTGTAAAGATTTTGTTTGACTTACGTCACTTAATCTCTTCTTCCCCCGGAAGAAGTGTCCCTAAATTAAGGACGACTGTCTGCGTATATCACAGTGAGTTGCTAACGCTGGACGTTAAACTCCCAAATAAATAAAAATATAGAATGTTGTCGCGTAGCCTATAATCTCTCATTTAAAGTAGATATACCATTTTATAAATTAAAACCCTTATTATCATCTTCATTTTCTATAGTGTGGAAGAAATATTATTTACATAATACGTTGAAATACATCACAATTTCAACATGATCGAGCGAAAATCGGTAGATGCGGGTTCAATTTCCGCTCCAGGGAGATGTAATTTTCTTGTTTTCTGACGTGGTCGGAATTAAGGGAGAAACAGTAAAACCACACACACACATACGCGAAACACAGAGATATCTGATTGCTGTGCTAATAATTCATTTTCTATTTCTAATGATCTTCGGCTACGTGCGCTAACAGTTTCTCGCTGGGAAAATACTAATGGCGAAATGGCATATTTTTAAATTGTGTTTGAAAATCCTGGAAAAAATATTTCATGTCATAATCACTTTTCGCAATATTCTCTCCGGTAATTTGTACAAAGTTGAATTTTACTACAATGCTTACTACAAAGAAAACTATTCCACTATATTTTGGTTTATCACACTAAAAAAATAATTTTTAAAGTTAATATTAGTGAATTTTTTTATTTAACAGTTTTCTAATTAAGTATTGGTCGTTGTCTACCTACATCACCCTTAAATAAACCTACATTTGCAGTTATTTTTTTGTAATTACCATAAACAAACGATTCTGTTCCTGTGGCTTAGTAATTCTGAATGCCTATTTTCTGAACAAGTAGTGACGTACGTGTATAAGACCGATTTCCTCTGGTAGAGATACATAAAATTCATCAAATGTATGTTTCTCGATTATAACCTCTTTCAGGTGAGTTTTGAGTTTCTGTAGTCACATCACATTTAAGAGTATTTTACTCCTGTCTCCTGCTTTACAACCGTCACGGTGTGATTATCATAATTTACAAGTTAAAATATCAGTGGATGTCATAGCTCGGTCAACATTTTGAGCGCTAACATTGACAACATATTTCCTCCTGGCGTGCAGATATTCTTTAACATGATTCTTGCTTCGAAAATCCTTGCAGAAACAAAGCAGTTTCAATCGAACTGTAACCACGTAAATGTAAATCAGAATTATGGATGGGAAAAATATTTTTAATCTCTTTAAAATGCAGACTGACATCGAATATTCCCGCAACTTCCTTGTGGATGAAAAAAATATTTTGCCATATAGTGAGACTTAAATACATATATGTGGATGAAAAAAATATTTTGCCATATAGTGTATTTTAAATACATTTTTCCTCCTCACATAATTGTCTTACTCTAATAAAGAAGACGGCAAGCGCGATAGATGTGCGGTACAAATGAGAATGACCGGATGGTTTGGGGCCAGTTAATATTTGACTGAGGATGAAAGTGCGCCAAACAAGTATTGTAAACGATATTGATGTGTGAAAGTATGCGTGATTTTTCGAGAATCACCCAAATGGCCGCCCTCCAGGGATTTTCGTGTTTGACAACCGTAGCAAGGGTGTAGAGTGAATGGTGTAGCAGAGAAAACATTCCCAGGGATATGGTGCTATAATGATTCTTTCTTAACAAAATGACAAAATTCTTTCAATTTCCGGTATTCCTCATATTTTCATACTTTCGGATTACAGAAGAAATTTAATTCATTCCACTATAGAAAAAAATATTTAATCATTTTAAAGTTCCTTGCGATCACGATATATATAAATCCATTTAATCATTTTGATAAATTGAAATTTAATCAAGCGCAATCAATTTGTTTTTATAGAAGTTGAAGCTTTTATGAAATGAAACTTTGAATTTGCCTATTTTTTCTCATCTTTATCCAAAAGTATTTTTTTTTCTCAAATTATTCTTCACCAAAATCATACCAGTGCTTTTTTTGTTTGGTGCTTTAATTACAAACATGAGCAACTCGGTAGGTTTAATACAGTTGCTTTCTCCAATATAGGTTCCTTGTTTCCAGCGAATGGGAAGATCAAGTTTTGGAAGACAGACAAAACATCCATGCCTCACCGGGATTCGAACACGAATTCACTTCGATAAAATGTTCAGGGACGAGAGATTAGATCACTGCCCCACAGGGCTAGCTATGCCAAACCTTACACAATTGATATTGCTTTTCATTAAAGAGATGCATTTTTCTTCAAAGCATCTCAGCTTATGTATTTTTCAACCATTCATCGGCTGTTCTGATGTGATTTAATTTCCTGACCTCTACCTCAATTTACTCTCCTAGTGAAAACATTTGGCTATTGATACATTCCTCAATTATTTGTAGAAAAAATTAATAAAGCAATGAAAAATTAATTTCCCCTTTTCAGTAATTACACCATGTAGAGAAAAGTGATCGTACACTGTAAATTAATTGTAAACCAGTATTGCATTTGCATCAGTAGCGGGTATGTCCTGCATTTGCAGATATTACAGCACCCACCCCTCCACGAAAACTATCCAAAACTCCATGGGGTACGGAGGGCTGGATATACAGTATATCCATTTCGACTTGAGTAGGTCTACCAAATCTGTGAGGTAAGATCATCGCGTTGGTCTAGACCTGACCAGTTGTTCAAGTCCATCTCGTAGGTGTTCAATGGCAGGTTTCTCTGGGCCTTGAGCTGGGCGGCCGATTCACGAGACCTTATTTTCCTCATGATTGTAGCCCTGGAAACATGGGAAGGGTCATTGTCGTCCTGGAAGAAGTATTTGTTGTGTCCGCAGAAGTGACATAACGTTGGAAGCATTGACTTATCCAGGATATCTCTATGCAGCACAGAGTTCATGTTGCCACGAATAAAAGTCAGTGGACCCACACTGAGATGGCTGAAACAGATCAATACCGTAACGCCACCGCCACCGTGCTTCACATCTGGCACTGTACCCGCCGGAAGCAGACGTTCTCAGGGTAACCGTCAAACATATACAAGTCCATCCGATCGGAATAATGAAAAGCGGGATTAGTCCCTCCAAAAAACCTGCCCATATTGCTCCAATGTCCAATTTTTATGCTGTTGACAACATTGTAGTCGCTTGGACTTGTTGGTTTTTGTCATGAGAGGTTTATGGTGATTGCTGGACCACGATACCCGAGTGCATGGCCCTCTCTTCGAAGTGTCTTGGTGGAGACAATAACATTTGTAGCCATCTGTAACTCATGTGCTGAGATGTGCATTGGTCAGCAGCTGGTTTTTCGGATCTCCCGCTGTACTACTTTTCGCTCCATGGGTTGCACTTTCGTGGGTCTTTCAAGCCGAAGTGAATTTCTGCAATATCCCGTGTTCTTCCACTGGCTCAGTACAAAAGCCAAATCCTATTTAGCGACCTGTCTGACATCAGCAATGCTTCGTATGCTCACACCTGCTATCAGCATCCTATCTTACCTTACAGACTTCCTGTATGCTGCGTACAACACTGAGCCTTCGTGTGGGTGTGCACTTACTTTTGTCCACATAGTTTAAATCTCTAACATAGTTAAAAACTTTAGAATCACTGACTTCAGGAATAGAAGTTTATTAAGATATGCTGTTCTAATATTTAATTGGAAACTTAGTTCCTAGATTTGATTTTGAAATAAATATAAAACAGCGATTAATAAATTCATCAATAGAATTACATGTCTTGAAATGAGATACTTTTTACAATACAGTATTAGTGTTAATTAAAGTACAGTGAGCTACAGTGTGCCATTGTGTTACTTTTTAAATGTTTTTACATGCGGTGCCATTCCATCATCCCTGTGAACTCGAATATTAAATGATAGATTGTGCGGGAATTACGGATTGCAAAAAACTGCAAGTGCCATCTCCAACTAAGAAGCGAAGTAAATTACAACACCTCCTTAACCTTCTCAAAAAATATTTACATATTTCACATTACAATCTGCTATTTGTTTTTCCATAATTTATATACTTGTTACCTTTTCCATTTTATAAAGTTATTTGCAGTGTAGCCGTAGGTGAATAATACATTTACTATTTAAAGGACTTTGATTGCCTGAGCAGCGATTGTGTCTGGGTAATCCAGATAAATCTTCGGCAAATCCCAGGATCGTCCTTGTGCTTGCGCAATAATCAAGGTTAAATAAGTTACAATCATGGTTTCCATATTAGGATCGTGACTCTGCTTACGGATCTCTTATATGCTCACATAGTCCTCCAAACCCAAAAGAATAGAAAAGGAGAAAAATGTTAAAATAATTTGTTTGTAAACTTTGGCGCATCTAAAAAAGATATATACATATTTTTAAACCAAGAAACCATCTCCCCGCTCAAAACAATGATTCAATTTTTTAAACCTGATATGTAGTAGAACAGGATAAAATAAAAGTACAACATTTCCGAAATTAGCATTTGTAAGTTCATGAGAATAGTTGAGAATTTAGGAAAATTTATACAGTCAAGGTATTTCCTAAAACCCGAGGACAAAATGGGTTACACATGTTCTTATTATCATTGACTCTATAGGGTTATTTTACACTCAACGAGCTACTAGTTGTCGTAACACAGTTTTAATCTGTTATTACACTGCTCTCCAAAATTAAGGTGACGAATTCAAGTTCGACAGTATGTCCAAAATAAGGCGACAGAATGTGAAGAATATTTCGAGATGTGTTCAAAGGGAAACCTAGGATGACGTACCTCAGCAACATTGTTCTAGAACCTTTGTAAATACAAAAATGATGACCGCATATCATCTAGATGGCAGGCACGATATTTTCATGAACGTGGTGCTGCAATGGAAACCTGAGTTGGACTGTTAGTGGAAGAATGGCTCCGCGCCGTCGGTTATAAATCTTTCTACGGTGGAGAGTTATCTGTAGATTGGAAGCGGAAGCGCAAGCTGAGGCAGTAAGATATCTGAAAGGTCCGAGGCAAGTGTTATATAATCTCTGGAGACAGTTCCTGCAAGCCGAAACAATAACTAGAAGGCCGGGAGAAGAATGCGCACGAGACACAATATTTCAAGTCGGTGTTTGTCCCTATTAGCTCTCAAAAATAGATTTTCTGCAAATTTGCAAATTTCTAAAAGAATGCGTTTCACTCAAATCTACTGTTTAATAAATTGCGGTACAAATGCCTAACATATTAATTTATTTTATTAGCACCAGGTAGGGCTTTGTCGTTTCTGGTGTCCTCCCCAGTAGCAGTCCTATGAAAGCAAACCGGCTGAAGATTTTTGAAACTTAAAACAATTGGCTTCTTGAATTTCCACTAGGAGAGGTAAGAACATATCAGAAATATTCTGGAATTAGTATACCTAATGTATTTCAAGAATGTTGAAATTTTGTTTTAAATAAATCAAAACACACATACATATCTCTTAGATGTTCTTACTCTCAAAGAAGATAGAGCATCTCCTATTGTTTGAGATTGTCCCAAATGACAGACATTGTGTTTGTGTGCCTTGCAATAAAAGGAATATTAATTTCTCTTTAAAAATTGTAAGCGATAAAGGAACCTTATGATCTTGAAAAACAGTTTGTGATTCATCAAAATGTTAAAAACGGTCGGAAGCTAAAATTGCTTTTTCGCTAGTATTATGAGAGATTACCGATCTGTACGTATGAGTAGGTGCACAAAAATTAGCGTTGGAAATAACCGTGGTTATGCGTTTGCTATGTGTCGGTAGTAACGCTGAAACATCAATATCTCTTGCTAATAAGCCGAAGAATTCATACATTTCCATGTACAACAATTAATTGGACAGTTTTGTGGGAAAAGCCTCTATTCAACCTTATCACTTACCAATTCAACACCGAGAAATTAATATTTTTTGTTAAAGGACTCGATGTATGAAGACCTCAATGTCAGAGACAATGAGGTCTCCATACATCGAGTGTTTTAACAAATATTATTAACATTTGTTAAAACAGGGGGCCATCCATCGAAGAAACATTGAGGTCACGATGTAGCCCACAATGTTTCTTCGATGGATCGCCCCGCGTGATAACGAGCACTACTACTTCATTTCGCCGATGAAATAGCAGAATTATCCTTTAAATCCCGACATTCCCTTCCTTTTTAAAAGAATGGAACAAAACGAAATTCCTTTCCGCTCGTAGAAAATTTTCGGTACTAATATGAAACATCGGTCATGAACAACAAAGGGTTTTCAATGCACATTATATGCTACCGCAACATCCAGATTAAAACATCGATTTTCGGTGGCAAATTATAGAGGCTTTTTGCCCGTCCAAAAACGCAGTACAAAAATATCTCTCCAGTCAGTGACATAATGGCGCATTAGTAAATGAAGCTCAATTCAGGTATGCCAGAAATGAATAAAGAACTAAAGACGAGTTGTGGGAGCAACACATGGTAGTTACGAAAGATAAGTACGTAAATAAATGGGATGATTTTGTTCGCTTGGAATGAGGAAAGCTATTTTTGTAGATCAACAGATGTAAAATTTCCTAATTGAAAAGTCAAATTTAATGCAGGAGGGGAGTAAGGGGGAGTATTTGATTTCAGTTGCTGAAAATCTGTTTTCCGCCTCGAGTTCTGGGAATAATTCCTCGGAAATACCGTTGATTTAATCGAAGTGTGAAATACAAAACTTCCTGCTATCAAGGGCTACAGTATACGCTTTTGATAACCACTGCTGAACAACATATTTCAACTTGATGGAGAAAAATAATTCAGAAATGTACTTTTTTGGAGGTAGTGTATTTAATAATTAAAATAAAACAAAAAATTAAGCTTTCTTTTTCTCCTAAATCTAAGCAACCCTAATAAGTTATTCAATTTTATGCCTGTAGTTAAGGGACAGATATACTTTTGAAGTGCTGAGGGTCGTCGTGCTTTTTACTTTTACCATCCTCTTACTCCACATGCCACTACGCGATGTAAATAGTCCCATATCGAAATGCTAAAACACGCGTGCTTTCGTGCGAGTAGCATAATAAAATTTTTAAAAGTCAAAAAGCTGTTTTCTTACATTTATTTGAAGGGATTTCAATATGTAGTTCAATGGACTCCTTACACTTGCTTTCCTTTAGAAGGAGACACAGCTTTAACCAACAGAGTTTTTTGTACGATTCGATGAATATACTGCTTAATAATTTATATTGTCGGCGTCCCTGTTATATCTTCAGCAGTGTATCCACTTCACGCAGGGGCAGAACTACAAAACTGAGATTAAATCTCATCTCGTGTTTAACAGCCCGTGGTTTATAGCACAAAAAGCCACTAACTCTAACCAGAAAAAACGTGTCGCCAGATTACGCGGAGGGGTACACGCACCACCTGAGAAGTAGACAAAAAACGTTTCACGTTTTCAAAAAGAAGAGAAGAGAAGTAGCGTAGGGTGACTTAAAATTTATTTGAAGATAAATATTTTAAAATTGTTGTCAACCTCCTTCCGTACCTGAAACATCATTTCAGTGGATTGTGAGGTATCCAAACTCCATCTACTGAAATGATATTTAGCAACATAGAATGAAGTACAAATTTTACTTAATTATATGTAGTGCTGTATAAAATAAAAGAATGTGAAAAGAAAACAAAGAATGTTTGCTTTCACTTCCAGTTAACCAGGGTAATTTGCTACAATTCCACTATAAAAGTTCGTGACTGATACATATGGTTTTGCACTTATTCTGATGGCCCTTTTTTGGGATGAGTTGGGTTGTTCCAGTGACAGCGCGGCTACTGATCGTCTCCAAACATCATCGCACATCCTATCGAATTACAAAAACCGTAGTGTAATATACATATATATATATATATATACTTTGGGATGTAAGGTCAGGTGATGCGTAACATCACAGCCTCTCCTTGACAAATGTCAACCCCGCCTTCTCGTGGTGCATCCTGTTCCCACTAAAGGGGCTCTGACGACCGCCAATAGCGGTATAACTATACCATCGGGATCAGAGGAAATGCTATCCCACACTCACCAACCCGCTTGGCCAGCGTGGTGAGTTATGGCCAAACACCTCCAAAATGACTCTACAACTTAAATCTTGGCCCTCATTCTCCGACAGCTGGAATGTACCTGGCCAAGGCAGCGGCCAGTGCGACATGAAGGCAGAGGGTGCTAAGAATCCCCGGAGGACCGGACTAGGCTGCCATTTGATGCTGACCTTGGCTACCTATAACGGACGCTCCCTATCTTCTGATTCAAGGCTTCTTGAATTGGAAGAGGAACTACAAAGGATCAAGTGGGACATCGTCGGGCTAAGTGAGGTAAGGAGAAAAGGAGAAGATCTCATTGAACTGAAAAGTGGACATCTCTTCTATTATCGTGGGACAGATACTGGCAGAACTAGTGGTGTTGGATTTATAATAAACAAGAAACTGAAGGATAAAGTGGTAGAAGTTGAAAGTTCCTCTGACAGAGCTGCACGACTCGTTATCCAACTATCGAGAAGATACCAGACTCAGATTATTCAAACTTATGCACCCACCACAAGTCATGCTG
This sequence comes from Macrothele yani, assembly GCA_039090855.1. NCBI lineage: Eukaryota > Metazoa > Arthropoda > Arachnida > Araneae > Macrothelidae > Macrothele > Macrothele yani. The sequence continues at coordinate 58,327,151 of CM077021.1, forward strand.
AAGAAGAAATTGAAGAATTTTATGAGGAAATTCGTCATCTAAATAATAAAGGTAAGCAGCACTTGAAGATAATTATGGGAGATTTCAATGCAAAAATAGGGCACCGGCAACAGAATGAAACTTCAGTAGGTAAATTCGGTCACGGCAACAGAAACCAGCGGGGAAATACTCTCGTTGAGTTTGCAGAGGCAGAAGGATTTTTCATCTTGAACTCCTTTTTCAAGAAAAAGTCACACAGGAAATGGACATGGAGACATCCAAATGGGACGACAAGTGAAATTGATTTTATTATGTGTAACAAAAAATTCGTCATAGAAGACTGCAGTGTGCTAAACAAGTTCAACACAGGCAGTGACCATAGATTGGTGAGATGTAAGATGCACCTCAACACTAAACTGGAACGTGGCAAGCTCATAAGACAAACAAAATTTATTGACATAACCAACCTTAAAAAACACCATAATACTTTCAAGTTGGAACTGAAGAACAGATTATCTGCTTTAGAAGGCCTAACATCGGAAAAAGTAGATATTTCGGAAGTTAACAGAAAAGTAACCAAAGCTCTTATGGAAACAGCAACAAAATTAGCTGGGTCTAAGAACAAGTTGCATGTGAACAAATTATCAGGAAAAACCAAAATGTTAATGCAAAAAAGAAGAGAGATGAGGACAACTAAAGAAGATGTGACTTCCAAAGTGGAATATATAGAGCTATGCAAGACAGCACGAAAAAGTATCACTGAAGACGTAAGGAAATTCAACTGTGAGCTAGTGAGGAAAGCAATTGAAATCAACCAAAGCCTTAAGATAGCAAAGGGACATCTCAGTAAGGGAAGAAAACAGATTATGGCTCTGAGAAAAGAAGATGGTTCTATAACAAGAAATAGAGGCGAAATTTTGACAAGAGTGAAAGATTTCTACTCCAAATTATATGAAAGGGATGATACATGTACTCCAGACATCATGAAAGGTACCAGAGTTCTTCCAGTCCTCCCAGCAGAAGTTGCTCATGCAATCAAGAACATGAAGCGGGGGAAAGCTCCAAGAGAAGATGGAATTACTATAGACATCATACAAGAAGCAAGTGGAGAAATTGAAACAGTACTCGCCCAAATTTTCACTCGATGCCTTAATGAAGGGAAGATTCCTGAGGATTGGAACAATGCTACAATGATCCTGCTACATAAAAAGGTGACATTGAGGATCTCAGGAACTACAGACCTATCAGCCTCCTATCAGTGGTTTATAAAATCTTCACTAAAGCTCTTTCACACCGCTTGAAGGTAACACTAGACATGGCTCAACCGAGAGAACAAGCTGGATTCAGGAGTGGCTACAGCACAATAGATCATATCCACGTACTGAGAGAACTAATTGAAAGAGCGAGGGAATATGAACTTCCATTATGCATGGCTTTTATGGATTATGAAAAAGCCTTTGATTCGGTGAAACCATCAGCAGTTACCACGGCTCTGAAATCCTGCGGTATTGAAGATGCATACATTAATATTATTAATAACATCTATGAAAATGCAAGTGCAAAGATTCGGCTGTTTGAAAATACAACACACATAAAAATTGGAAAGGGAGTGAGACAAGGTGACACCATATCTCCGAAGCTCTTTAATGCCACATTGGAAAATGTCTTTCAATCACTGAACTGGGAAAATAAAGGGATAAAGATTAATGGAGATTATCTAACCCACCTTCGTTCTGCTGATGACGTAGTCATTTTTGCAACTACCCCATCAGAGCTGCAGAGTATGATCCAGGAACTTGCTGACAAGAGTAAAGAAGTGGGATTAAAAATGAACTTTCAGAAGACAAAAGTGATGTTCAATGCTTTTACAAGAAATGAAGATTTATCGATTGATGGAGAAAAACTGGAGATAACAGATACGTATGATTATCTTGGACAGCAGATATCAAGTGAGGGTCACATTGATGAAGAAATTAATCGGCGTACAAAACTTGCCTGGAGAGCTTTTGGAAGAAACAGCATAATTTTCAAGAGCAATATGCCATTATGTCTTAAAAGAAAAGTGTTTGATCAATGCATCCTTCCAGTGCTTACGTATGGTGCAGAGACATGGACCTTAACTAAAAGAGACATACAAAGGCTGCAGACAATTCAAAGAAGCATGGAGAGAGGTGCATGCTTGGTATAACCAGGAGAGATAAGAAGAGGAACTCGTGGATCCGAAAAATGACGAGAGTGGAAGACATCATGATCAGAGTTAAATCCCTGAAATGGCAATGGGCTGGACATACTGCCAGAAGGACAGACCATAGATGGACAGCTGAAATTTTAGATTGGATTCCAAGGGACAGGAAAAGACCCAGAAAAAGACCACATGGGAGATGGGTGGATGAAATTCGTAAATATGCGGGAGTGACATGGAGGAGACTGGCACAAGACAGACCGTTGTGGAGGAAACTTGGGGAGACCTTCGTCCAGCAGTGGATTGAAAATTGTTGACAATGATGATGATGATGATATATAATTTACTATCTTGCTAAAAAAATATACAATCACGGACAATGAAATTTGCACACCAAGACGGAAGAATCAGATTGAACTGAAATTTTATGGACGTAATGATACAGATGAATGATACACATGTTGGGAAACACAGAGCTACAGGAAATTTACAGAGGGATCTGTGCCACGCATTCCTGTCATCTCAAATAGTGCGTTGCACCGCCTCGTGAGGTGATACACACTGCAATACGGACCGGCGTGGTGGCGAACAGACGCCTGATGTTGCTGCGCGGCAGACTGGCCCACACGTGTTGAACGGTGCATTCCAAATCCCTGAGAGTGCAGCACGACGGCAGCTGATATTTCAACTTGTCTCACTCAAGCTCAATAGGGGACATGTCCGGGAAGCAAGCAAGCCATGGAAGTATCTGAACATGACGTAGGCAGTCTTAGGCAACCTGGCCTTCTGCGGGAGGGGACATAGTGTATTTCGATATATTTGTTGTTGTTGTATAGCGCACCCGGAATCCCGGTCAGGAATGGGAGAACACCGGAGCGTATTATCTCATCCACATACCGATGATCCATTAATGATCCACGTACCACTAACAAAGCTGATCGGCTATCGTAGGCAATGGCTCCCCAGACCATAATGCCTACAGTGGTAGAGGTGTTGCGCTCGATAGCGAGATTGGGATTGTATCGTTGGCCTAGAGACCTCCACACCCGGACACGCTGATCATCTGTCCCCAAAACGAAGCGGCACTCATCGCTAAAAAGCACACATCGTCAGTCTGTAGCGCTCCTCGTCGCTCAGGCGTGGCACCACTGCACATGGAGCCGGGGAAGTTCCGGGGATTATGGCAGGACACGTACCTGGCGCTGGGATCGCAGATTCGCTTCCAAGAGGGCTCGGGAAATGCGTCGTGGGCTCACAGCAGCCGCTACATCTGCCTCTACTATGGACCTCGTTCCAGTACGATCCGTTCCTGCATGGCGCGCGATGCATCAATCTTATCTACCGGTTTTCCAACCGGTTCATCCTCAGCCGCACCGCAGTGTGGCCGTCCGGTCACGTGTCCATTTCTCCCAACAGAGTCGTACGGTATGGTCAGTTCGATCCACGTGGCGGGCTATACCATGCGCCGGCCACTCTTCGGTTTTCAGCCCAATAACCCGTCCTCTCTTAAAGCCCATACGTTGTGTCAATCAACGTCTCTGGCGTCTAACCGGCATGCTTGTCAGTCTGTATTCTTGCTTGCGTCGGTGGGTGCTTTTCACTTTCATGGAAAATCGACTGCACGCCAGTTAATAAGGCCGCCGGTTCTTTGCTTGCCGCGCCACCACAGGGTGTACGAACATGCGCAATGACACGAAACGTGTTGTGACGTACCTGCCAGCAGGACGCACACGACATAAAGGCAGATAGGAATCAGAACAAATGTCTGCGTAGCTCAGTTGGTAGAGCGACTTGTTCCGGAATAAGCGGCCTCGGGTTCGAATCCCGGCGTAGACCAAAAATGACGGAGAAATTTACTTCGTTATAATGGCGCCCGAACTATCCGGATGACCCGACCGTTCAAAATCTCGCAATGGTGTGATGTTATTTCCACACCGCGAGACAGGAAAAATCAGAGAATTCCTTCTACAGCGCTTCAAAAAATAAAAATGTGTGATGTTGCATTCCACACAGCAGATTGACTGGGAGTTCTCAAGTGCACGTTCTACAGTGGATGGCTGCCTGCAACGATTCATGGTCACGGCTGACCCGTGGGCCATGCCCCCGACCCTCTTTCGGGGGGGGGATGTTACGTACCTGCCAGCAGGACGCACACGACATAAAAGCAGATAGGAATCAGAATAAATGTCTGCGTAGCTCAGTTGGTAGAGCGACTTGTTCCGGAATAAGCGGCCTCGGGTTCGAATCCCGGCGTAGACCAAAAATGACGGAGAAATTTACTTCGTTATAGTGTATCATTTGCATACGAACACGCACTCTAGCTATTTGCAAAGTTTCTCAGTTGCAGCATGTTTTCTTCTCGGTGCGCAAATTTTATTGCGCGTGAGTGTATGTTTGGTTTGGAGACTTCCTGAACTTGGTACAAGGATAACTCTGGCATTATTCTAAAATTGGCCAAGGCAGGAAGATAACAACAGTTGATGCTAAATACGGTTTAGTTAAATTCAACAAAATATATCGAAATACACTATGTGGACAAAATTCTCAGGACACCGGTGCATTTTACAGAAGACTTCATTTATGTAAATATCAACGAGGAATTGGCCAATCTTTGGCCCAAAAGACAGTGTTCACTGTACGTGGCACACTGTAATTAATCGGATTTTTTAAAATGAAAAAAGTAAGAATGTGTTTTAAGAAAGAAAATTACCAAATGATAGTAAAACGGAGTTTTTTCTGTGTGCAAAATTAACATTCGTTTGGAGATTTATTATATGATTCGCAGCGTAGATAAAGTGATTGTGAATGGTATTTACCTAAGATGAGGTAGCGAGCTGACTGCATATTTGTTCTGGTCTTTAAGAAATTGGTATTCTGGCCAGTTCCATTATTCAAATATTAACACCTTCAGACATATGAAGGTTAGTGAGTCAAATTGAACCCAGCAGCCGATCAGAATAAATGGACTGGTGTTATTAATAATTTCCGTACTTATTTTGTGGAATATTTCAGAAGTTTTGTGTATAAAAGAAATTCGTTATTTGACAGAGTGGAAATGATTATTTGGTTTGCAAAATTGTTTTCATACAGTTTACTTGGCACTACTTTTTATTTTACCTTTGTTATTAGGTGTGACCCGGCCGGATGAATATATGGCGCTGCAATACAGTAGAACTACGTATATGCCTTCACAATGGAAAGATCATCCCATAAAGTTTACAATTTATTTACCATTGTCACGTAAATCAAATTGCTGACGCATACGGACACAAGATCTTCCTAAAATGATCTGGTCTTACGCTACAGAAATGTGGGTTATCCTTGTGGATTTCTTGGAATTGTGGGGCAGGATTCAATTTGACAATTCATTTTAAACCACACCTACCGCTTCTTGCGAAAGCTGTGGTCATGTTACATAAAACAATATAAAAGTTAGCAACAAAGATGTTACATTTATATTATTATATACTTTTTTCAACTTCAACAGCGGTGTTAAATACAGCTCTGTGATGTATCGTAAAATAATGTTTTATAAGCTCATTTAGGGATTTTATGTAAAGTAAAGAAAAAGCAACTATGCAGAAAGACAAACCAATAAATTTGGTAGAAGTTCTGTACCATCCTAATGCTTTGTTCTACCGAAATATAAAAAAAGTTACACATTGGGGATGTGCTTCCGACGTTCTATGTGTTCGGGTTTGTCTTCATTTCCCATGGTGAGACACCGTGTTCCAGTGTGAGGTATAAATAGTTTCACAACGGAAAGCAAGAAAAGTAGAATGAAAAACAAAACAAAAGCACGGATGTATTGGTAGAATAATAAGAAACTTCGGTAAAGTCCAAGCACGTTCGTTTGCCTTGGATAAACTTTAACATGCAGTTTACTGACTTTTAATATTTCCTTAATTTAAGGAGCATTTGATTTCACACTTTCCTTCTAGAAATACTATTGTACTTAAAATACTGCATCTAACAAATGATCAGTTGAGCAGACAAGGCTTCTGGTTTGCTGCAATTTTATGAGCTAATTTTTTGTTTATATTTTCCTGCACGAAAAAGATGATATTTGCTAACCTGGGGCTGAGTTTTTACCCTTTCCCGTAATAAGTTCTTCATATTCTAGCCAACAAATTTCATAGGACTTGAGTATTAAAAGGTCTAACATGCACACGAACAGGCACACACGCAGGGTTTTGTAAGTAATGAAGTTTAACATACAATTCTCTTCTTAAAAGAACACTGTGCTGTTTCAATTCCAGTATTCCATTACATAGCTTTACTACTCTGCTATGAGGTAATTACCCTCTTGCAGTTGATGTTTCCTACTTATGTTTTAAAGGAAAATTTACGCATATAGCTTTAGCTGAAAATGTTTGTCTGAAAGTTACCCGTGTGTAATTCATAATTGCATTACAAGAAACACTGCTTGTGTCCTTGAACGAAGAATATAACTCGGTTCATTCCCACATTAAGCATTGCTACTGTATAGCGTAACTACAACTGAAACGTTAAAAAAATTATTTGCTGTTCATTTATTTCATCACAAAGAATAGTTCGTATTACGTTCACTGAATTTATTTTTCACCTCTCCAACTGCTAAAAAACGGAGAAAAAGAGCGTTTCCCTTATAAATAGCGGAATTAGCATTTCAGTAAGCCTAATCTTGAAGTGAAGAATAATATTATTATCTCTCAGTGGGGCGAGGATTTCAAGGTAAAAACGTTTGCCTGTGTTTCGGAGATTAAGGGACGTTATGAGCAACTCTTAACTATAATTGGTCTCAAATACTTAGTTATCGTCTTTTGGTTCCGGGGAGGGGAATATCCAGCTCCGAGGTGATAGTAGCTCCTACTTGTCACAACATGGACACGAACCCGACTCAGCTCTCATAATCAGCTAGAAAGTTATGCGTTTTAAACTCGGCCACCGCGGTATTTTCAAAATACTGGAATATACGTACCTATTATGCGGATTGGTATTAACTGGAATTATCCATTGTTTTTCTTTAACCTTAGATAATGTAAATTATGGGTTTAAATAAATAATTCAGTAAAGCTTCAATCTATTTTGTTAATTCAACTGCGAATGTTTCCTGTGAAACATGAGAAAAAATCTGCACATCATGCTTTTATGGCATATTTCAAAATACATAATGTAGCTAAATTGTATATATGTAGGAAATTTCTGGAATTATTATATGATATGCGCTAAACATAATGTTAAATTATCAAAAAAAGAAAATTTGTATTGGCATTTTTATGTCGAAAAATAAAGTATAAATAATTAATAGGTCTCTAGTTGTGTTCAAATTACTCAGCCAGAACGAAAAAGAAAGAAAAATGCCTTTGATAGCGCCTACATTGTCAAAGCGTTATGATGAAAGAAAACCCTCCGACAGGAGACAGGCGATTTGTAGCATTAAAACAATATGAAAGCACCACACTACGCAATCATATACAGCATTTCGAAACGTAACGTGGGAATCGAGCTACACTGTTTCCGCGGTCTCACCCAAACAGCACCAAAGGCATTATTGTCGCAATAAGAACAAGGAAGAGCGAAATGTTTCCTTTTCCAGTTATTTTATTTTGCTTCACCTTTTCGCCAAGACCCCTTGAGAAAGTGAATCATGAGTACTCTCTGAGTTACCGCGGTTAAATCGGCTGCACTAACCTTTAAACTGCTGCCAATGAAGCCATACATGGTGATGCCGATAAATTCACGTTGGTGTTTTATCCAAAATATGGAAAGCAATAATCCAGCCTACTTTGAGTCCATCAGAAATTCATTTTTTCGTCTTGTGAAATCAGAGCTGTTTGCTACATCATGTCTCCTTTTCCTTTTCTAAGCTGAGAAATAATTTTTCAAATTCCATATTGGAATACAGAGTGGCGAATTTGTGTGTTAATTCGAAAAATGTAGTGGTAATAGTAATTAATGGTGTTTATATAGAATGATATTAGTTATGATTACTTCCTGTTTTTGTATCTTCAATTCGTCCCTCGTAAAAGAGTTGATCCTGAAATTCGAATGACAAAACGTGAACACACAGGAATGAGGAGTTTTTATGGTTAGTAAATTGAAAGGTCATGCTTGGTTAAAATTAAGGATCAATCGTCTTGTGCTTTGTGAATTATCAGTGAAGGAAACAGAAATTCATGTATGATGGGGAGAACGAAACATATCACCGGCCGTAATACATGGCAGCGAAAATGAAACAATTAAATACCTAGCTCGTATGGAAGAAAAAATCATGGCCATACAGTATTATGTTTGAGAAAATTACTACTTATAAACATTTAGTCTCAGATAATTTTTATTTCACAACTTTTTTAGAATGGGAATCGTTCATAATTAGGAATTCATTTAGGCAGAATTTTCAAAATGAGCAAAATTTTACGGGAAGGCACTTAGAATAATAAATGCTATCCTGCATATCAGACATGTACAATGTGTGTGCCTTTGTGTGCAATTACATTATACAGGGAGTTCCACTAGCAACCGAACCCAGCGTTTCTTTAATAATACTAACACCAATGAAGATATTGCAACGAAACTTGAAGTGAACTTACCTCATTTCGTGCGAAATGTGATGACATCACATGTGCTGGAAGTGGCCACCATTTCCGTCCAGACAGCATTGAACGAGGCGCTGTCCACCAGCCAGCAGGAGTGCTCCTTAGCGGCAGACGCATTCCTAAATGTGTCGCCATTGAGGAGCATTTCGCCAAACATCCGGACGATCCTCTCTGCTGCTTTGTCATGCCACTTTGCTGAGCGTGTGTACACATTACGGTTGTTGATAGTAAGTGCTTGTGCTCGTGCCTGTTTGCGTACACTTGAAAATGTATCGGTATACTACATATATAGAAACTTCAACACTTTTGTAAATCAATTGGACGACGAAGAACTCCCCATTGGATATTGCCAACATGATGTAGTGACATCACATACATCACACACCATTATGGCCGAAATTCAGTCCTTTTTAGGCGACCGCGTTATTTTGAAAGGTCTATGGCCACAGAGCTCGCCCGATCTGACGCCTCCTGATTATTTTTATTTGTGTATCTAAAAGGGAGAGTTTACCAAAAGAAACCGCAAAATATAAATGCCTCAACGAAGAAATTCAGGCAGTGACGGCGGACGTACTGCCAAAGACTTTCCACAATATGGTGCGCCGGGTTCAATGCTATCTGGACGAAAATGGCGGCCTCTTCCAGAACATATTGGGATGTCATCACATTTCGCCCGAAATGAGGTAAGTCCACTTCATATTTCGTTGCAATATCTTCATTGGTGTTAATATTTTTAAAGAAATGCCGTGTTAGGTAGCTAGTGGGACACCCTGTATAACCGTAGTCCGAAATTGGAGGCCACATTGTCACAAGGTCAATGGATAGTTGGCATATGGCAGTTCAAGGAAAGGATGAGAGAATGAGAGAGAGAGAGAGAAGGAGAAAGAGATGGAGGTGATCACTGATTGTCAGTTCAAAATTTTTAAGAAAGGATTTAGAGGCATTCTTCACATCATGCGTGGACGAAAGCACTTGCTTCACATTATTGTTTCCTTAGTTATTATCAAAAATTATCCCAACGACAATGAAACGTTTGAGAAACTGACTAGTTTTACAATTCTTTCTTCAACGTGATTTTCGAGTTGTATAATGACCGGGTTTCCTGTTATGCCTTTTTGCTTGGACTAGACGGATTTTCGTGAAATACGTGAATGTGTATCTGTTTTTGAGTAATTGCTTTTTTTTTGCTTTTTGGACTTACGATTCCTAAAACAAGGGCTAGCAATGCGTTTTATACGGTCATCCAATACTGATGAGACGCACAAACTTATCTCACGAGTAAAATATGTGTGTATATATTATGCGGATCTTGTCAATTTGGCTGTTCCATCTGAAGATGGGCCATGCGATGGCCCGAAAGTACTCATGTCTTTTAATCTGTTTTTAAGATAACATAAGGTTTTATTAAATTGATGTCTCATAATATGAGTTAATTTGATTTAAGCTAAGCCGAGTTTTATTTTACTTTCAATTTCCGCACAAAGACGGCTTTTACTCGTGAGAGAGTTATACGGTCATCACTGAACAAAAATGAATATGAAAACTTGCAGCGACGTAAACACCATGCAGACTAAAAGTACTGTTGCATTGTTTTCAGAAAGTGATTTCAGTTAACTTCTAAGCTATTGATCGAATAGGGGTTTTACATAAATGTTTTTTATAAGAAGATATTTCTGTTATCTGGAAAAAAGAGGAAAAACTTCATTGAGTTGGTGTTGTCACGGTCAGGGTGACCTAAAATATACCTACCAAGATTAAAGATGTACGACAGAGGAATGAATAATTCCAGAAAGTGGAACCTAAAAAGTCAGTAATTTGCATGATAACATGTACAGTATGTCTGCCTGTGACTGCAATGACATTATGTAACAGTAGTCCGAAATTGGAGGCCACACTGTCCACGAGGTCAATGGAAATGGCGAAGATTTCATGTTCAATTGTTCTTCGAAGCTCCCCAAGTATACGTGGGTTGGACCAGTAAAACCTGGTCTTAATGATAACCCATAAATATAGTCACACGTAGAAATGTCAACTTCGGTGACAGAGTGTTTGTAATAGTCCAAGGCAAAGACATTTTCCGAAATATTCGTGAAGCAGTGTAAATACCGCAGCTGTACGTTTCGGACATACAGCACCTTGCATGAAAAGTGGCTTTGAGGATCACCTCCAGTGAAATATTGCAGCCGTAGATTGAAAGCAATCTCCAACTCTGCATGACATGACTCGGATAATAAAGTATGTATGTTAATAATTGTAGTATGACTTAAATATGCATTTATGTACAAGTTCTTAATTATCTTTAATTACAAAATTAAAAACACTCGCATAAGAAATTTCAGTATTATATTTAAAAAAAAATATTTTATACATCATTTTTTTGTTTTCTTGCTTGTTTCTTTTTGCCTGGAATTTCTTTGCCTTTTATTAGGCTTTATACACTGAGTGGCCACTTTATTATGACCACCTGACAGTTTTAATATGGCTGCACGCTGTTGCCACCATAGGGCGAGAATAGTAAAAAAAGGGAAAGCTCAGTGCTTTCGACAGTAGTAGGGTGGTTTATGGGTGACGAGATGGGTAAAAAAATGCGATTTGACGGACTTTCAACGTTCGATGATTGTAGGAGCCATGGAGCGAGTATCACCGAAACCGCTGCATTCGTGAAATGTTCGAGAACAGATTTGGTTAAAGTTTTTAAAGACAGGACTGTCAGCCAAAAAACTGGGTCTCTACGTGCAACGTGTGGTCGTCATCGACTAGTGACTGCTCGGGCGGAACGGAGAGTGTCCCGACCGGTAATAGGCAACAGAAGGGCAACAGTGCAGCAAATTACAGACCGTCTTAATTAAGGATCCCCTAAAATGATCTCTGCTCGCACTGTTCGCCGTTCATTGCATCCGATGGGATATGGCAGCTGAAGGCCTGTTCGAACACCTTTGCTGTCTGCAGTTAACAAGAGAAAAGTCTCCAGTTAGCACAGGAACACAAGGATTGGACAGTCGATAATTGTAAACAAATTATGTGGTCCGATGAATCACCTTTTCAGTTGCACCATGCCGATGGCCGAGTGAGAATTTGACAGAAACAGCACGAAAGCATGGACCCCAAATGCATTGCTACAACCCTTCAAGCTGGTGGAGGCAACGTTGTGGTTTGGGGAATGTTTCCCTGGCATGATTTGGGCACTTTAATTCGTGTTGATCAACGTCTAACTGGCACATCATATCTAAACATCGTTGCAGTCCAAGTGCATCCTGTCATGTGGATGGTTTATCCCAATGGCGAATGCTGCTTTCAACAAGATAATGCGTCCTGCCATAGCGCTCGTATTGTACAAGATTGGTTTCAGGAACATGCCGGTGAGTTTACTTTGCTTAGGTGGCCCCTACAACTCCAGATCTCAAACCCATTGATAATTTGTGGGATGAAGTTGAACGAGCCATCAGACAACTGGATTCACAACCCTGCAATCCCACACTCCTGGAAAGTGCTATTCATCCAGCATTGTCTCAGATTCCACAAAATACCTATCAGCATCTCGTGGAGTCCATTCCACGAATAATTCACGCAGTATTAAAGGCAAAAGGTGGCCAAACGTAGTACTGAGGAAGTGGCATAATAAAGTGACCTCTCAGTGTATAAATAAGTAACGAGAATTTTGACTAAACGATACACATCTGGCGTAATGCCACATGTTGACCAATACTGAGCCTTTCGAATTCATTTAGCATTCCTAGAAGTAATCCTCAGGTTTAGTCGTAAGGCGGATTCGGACTTTTTATTAGAGATCTATTAATTTCAGGATGTCGAAAACCTTATGATAACCTAGAAAGTATTCTTTGTAGTAAAATATTCAATGCCACTAATTAGCACTATATATAAAGTAACCTCGTAGCGAATTTCTTAACAAGCAGAATTTTCTGCCGTAGAATGAATACATATTCTCGTCACGTGACTACTCCTAGGCCCCGCTTGCACGCAATCACCAAAACATCGAAACAATCGGGTGTTTGACTTGGTGTAATCGCAATTTGTAAATACACATATGAAATACGTTCACGTGGCTTTGAAGCTTCAGTGGAAGAAGTTATGTCGCCACTAGTGAGAAAATGGTTTTCAACTGGATCTGACTTCCTGTGAGACAATCAGTTTCTTAACACTCTATTTGTTATAGTATGAATTCTGAAGGAAGTGACGCAGTTAGGTTTACTATGGGGTCAGCTTAGTGAGAAAATGACTTTCAACCGGATTGGACGTCCTGTGAGACAATCAGTTTCTTAACACTCTATATGTGATAGTATGAATTCTGAAGGAAGTGACGCAGTTAGGTTTACTATGGGGTCAGCTTTTTGAGAAAATGGTTTTCAACCGGAACTGATGTTCAGTGGTGCAATCGATTACTTAACACTGTTCGAGGAATTTGTAAAAATAAGGAGTTGAAGAAATTGGCATGTCTTTTTTTTATCTGGGACACTATGGTATCTTTTAATTCCAGGTGGAGTTTGGATAGCCAAATATCAAGAGATTTCCCCTAAAAATTGATCTAAAATGACTATGTTACATAATGCATAACTTGCGATGTTTTTCAATTTGGATTTGTTTGAACAAGTAAATGATTCAAATATAAATTCCTGTTGGAGGAACTTTCAAACAGATTTATTTGAAAAAGTTTATGTAAATCTCTTGTTTATGTAAATCTATTTTAAGCTCTTAATCGAGAAACTGTGGCTTGTGAAAGAAAACTGGAAAATGTGTACAAAGTATTTTGCATGGCAATATATACGAGACAGAAATATTATTAGATTTCAAGAAAATGTTTATATACAAGCTCAATAGTGCGAATTCCGTACGTTACTTTGAGTACAATGCAAAAACTTCACAGTAGAGACAGCATACAATGCAAAACGCTGTTTTCCATATCAATCTTAAAAGCTCACATACCATAACAAAAATTAATATAAAATGACTGTCAATTAATCAATTGACAGTCACTTTATAATTTTGTTATGGTATCTGGCAATTAATCAGATACCATAACAAAAATTATTTCAGTGACTGTCTGTCAATTAAATCAACGTAGCTTGATTTAATTGACAGTCACTTTCTTCAAATTTTAGAAAGCATGGAAAAATTTGAGAAACGTTTCACAGCACATGCCTAATAGCAAAACTGATTTTTGACTTAAGATAATGTTTGATGCTGAAATGCTTTAAAAACTCGAATGTTTCTGGAAAAAATCACAAAAAAGTGTTGATATCAGTTTAGCTAGTCTTCTAAATGTCACCAAATGGGTGAATTAAAGTTCAAATCCGAGAAATCTGTTTGTTCAACATTTAAACGGCAATACCTAAATGCCCGTTTAAATGTTAAGTTTCTGTTGCGTTTAATAATTTTGAGCAGAATTAACTAGAATTCCTTAAACCGGTGAACAGCATTAGCTGCAGTCCCTCTATCAAGAAACAATATCCAATTGAAAAACATTGCGTGAAACCTATATTTTGTATATCTAGAAAACAAATTTGCGGGGAAGAAAAATACGTGTAAATTTCATTCAGTGAATCCCTAGAAAAAACGCTATTTAATATAGAGATACTATCGCCTTCCTATTACTGCAAAAATAGCTGATGTTGAATCTAACTGTAAATGATTTGGTGGAAACTTAATTTTTTTCAATATAAAAACTTCCTTTGTTTTACTAATGAGGCTGAGAATTATTTAAATGAAACGAGCAATAATTGCGGACAGCAAAAATGCAAACCCATGAAATTAAAAATTAATCTTCGCCTGGCATCTACCCAAAAAGTTGATGCATGTAAATGTCATCACAAGGTTGACAATGTGTATGAATAGCATTTATTGAGTTATTTATTATTTTAAAGATTTTCATAATTCCTCGTTTCCCTATTAGGCGAAATCCGAAAACCTCATTTTTCGGATTTTTTTCGTCTGAGTCATTGCCGATGATGTTGAAACATATTCGACGAGAAATCCCACCAAACATGCCATTATTTGTTCTACAAACGCAATGCAAAATGATCGAGTACTCGGAAATCTGGTACCTCTAGAACTTGGCAGGCCATACGTCTCAGTGTGTTCCCATTTTATTTGTGGCAAAGTGCGTTTAATCACCTGCACTTCATTGTGAGTTGATGGTTTGCACAAAGGTGGTTCTTTTAAATGTTGAAAAAAAAATGGTCACAATACGTGTAACACAGAAAGTGAAAAAGAATAGCCGACGGGCCTGCAGTGATTGATTAATATTGAAATAGTACACAAGATTCCTGTTTGTTTTTCTATGTCTGTCATTTAAAGCAATGAAGATGACTTTTCCACGTAAAATAAATTTTCCGAAATTAATACCTAATTAACTGGCTGAAATATTTATTGTTACTTCTGGGAGTGTACTTTGTAAAGCAGAAAACGCTATCGAAAGGAAATTTGGAACTACCTTATTTGGAATGGAATGGTGCAAGTGTTTAAGGTAAATGGTAAATATCCCTAATATTGATGTGCTGGCCTTATGTACGTGGAATGTAGGGTAAACGATTTGCCTATCAAAATAAGGTTTTAGTTCACAGAAAAAGTCACCATCAAGAGGAGTCCGTTTATTGTCTTTAAAAATATTTACATAAACAATGCATTTAGAATTTTGAATGGTACTTTAACTTATAATAGATTTTCAGTTTGCTTTTAAAAAGGCCTTTGTGTTAAAATTTGTAAAAGATAGCTGTAGGTTAAAGTGTTGATAATAAGGAAGATACTAAAAGTTAAAAATGTAGGTAAGAATTATACGATTTTTTTCAAATTTAAATGACATAAAGACTCTTACAACAAAAGAGAATTCAGCCGCGCGGAGTTGCCAAACGTGCCTACATACGTTCAAAAGGACAGAGGTAAAAAAAAGGCTGAATGCGTCAACGCGGTTGAATGTGTTTACATCTAGTGGAAACAATTACCAAAAACAAGTCCAAACCCTCACTGATATCACATTACTTTTACGATTCGTACCATACATACACCGAAGAGCTAAATTATTATGATCAGTGGGTTCTCATTAAAACCGCAGAAACTGCAGGGGAACGACGGCTGACACTCATAAAACGGTATAAATAACACCTGATTCTAAAGTAAGGTAATTAGGTTAATTCATGCTTTTCTAATAACAAAGGCTGCAAAATATTGCCAGTTTGACAGAGCGCAAACTTTAGTGGCCAGACGGCTGGGTCAGAGCATTTTCTAGACGGCAAGACTAGTTTGATGCTTACGGTTAGCCGTGGTTATCATCTTCAGAAACTGGTCCGAGGAGTGAAACTAACGGTTCTCCGGCAAGATGTAGGCCGACAACGGCTCATCTATGCTAGAAGTGAGCGACGCCTATCCCGTATGGTACGACCCAACAAAACCGACAACGTTCCGCAACTCGCTGCTTTGAATCCTATCGACAACAATAACGTGTCATAGCGCACATAACATCTTCTCAAAATGGAGCTGCCTAGCCGCAGGCAGCTCAGAGTGCCCATTTTAACCTCAGTTCACTATCGGAAAGGCCTGCAACGTGTGAGCGAAAATCAAAACTGGTCTTCGAATTTTTGGAAGAATGTCGCATTTTCCGATGAGTATCCTTTCTCTTGCACCATGTAAACAGCCTGCTAAGTGTGTATTTTTTTGCTGTGGAAGTATTATTTCCTATTTCAAATATATTACGCGTGCAGAAGGTGACCTTTCCCTTTCAATGTTATTATCAGATAAGTTTTGCTGTATATATTTTCACTACCGACGGAGCCAACAAATTTTTTCATATTCTTAATCGCTTCGTTTAAATGACTAAGCATTGGATGACATTTATCTCTTGTTCATTTAATTTTCTATGATTCCAAGATTGTACGGTATAAATACATATCGGTGAGTACAGAAATGCTGCCGAACTTCAAACAAGACACGGGCGGAGGATTGTGAAAGAGGTTAATTGCGGGGAACTCCAGTTTCTTCGAATTACATGTAAGAAGTTGAACGTGTAATGGTATACATAATTTACTAAACGCTTAAACTATTTTAATTAGTCTTTCAGCAGTTCAAATTTGATGCATTAAAATTGCATTTATTGAGATCACTAATAACCATTATACTGAATTAAAATTTATTGTATTTACACTTCGATGCTTGTGGTTCAAAATATTTGTAACTGTTCTATAGTAGAGTCATAATTACTCTTTTTGTGGTTTGATATTGTGCCCTTCATGCCATCATATTCCTTCCAAATTGTAAAAATCACAGATGTTTGGGTATTTTTCTGTGAAAAACACTTAGACATTTCTGTTGATACTTCTTCTCAAGTACTTATAAATTCATCTGCTTGACTTCACGTGATTCCCTTTGTTAAATGAGGTTGCCTGTGTCAACATTCAGTGGATCGCTGAACAAATGTTTGTTTGGTCGCAGTAAAATAAATTATTCATAGCTCTCATGCAAATCCTTAATGAGTGCGTGAAGCTCAAGAACAAATATTTTGAAATTTGAAATGCCTCCGAGTATTACCCGAATGCATGTGTTTTAAGTTATTTTATACACAACAAAAGTTTGGATCCGCACGGCATTTTTCAAATAATTATACTTTAATTTCATAACATTAATTAATTTATTAATTCTTTGCTATACTCTAAGCAAATTTGGATTTATTTTGTCTGGTAGATGAGCTAAGTGTTTTCTGAACTACATGATTGTTGCAAATTCGGGATTTGCTTAACAACTTCTTCATTCGTTGAGTAGAAATGTTCTGCTTGTGCCCTTGTTCGAAATCAGGGACCAATCTCTGCATTCATTGAGAGAGCTGTTTTCCCTTATATTCCTTTCTACAGAACGATGTTCAAGGTTCTTTAAATATATCCCTTATGTCACATTTTTCCTTTTTGTTTACGGTATATGTGGGTGTTGGTCATTCATAAAAAATCTTCAAAATGACTGCTTTTGTGATGCAAGCAATTTCCTTTGTTTTTTACCTCTGTCCTCTTGAACGTACTCGTACTCGTAATTTTTTTCGTTAGGATTTAAGAACCACCTTGAGCAACTCAATGTACTATAAACGGTAGCCCTTCCCTAATTCAAGGCCAGTGGTTCGATGGAAAGGAGTGAGACAGCACCGTAAGACAAACACGACATACATGCTCCAGTGGAATTCGAATCAGAACCCACTAGAACGAACGGTCATAAGCCAGCGCTTGGACCACAGCTATACCGGGTGGCGTATACGTAGTTATACCTATTAATTTTGTCAGAATCCAGGATTTCGTCTATATATCCAATAAATACCTCAGTCTGATCGCCTGTAGGCTAATTACGACATATAATTAATTCATAACGCTTACCGCCTGTGTGACATACACGATGAGACTGGTGCGAGTGTAATGCTCAAGATGACAATTTTCTAGAAAGCTCACCATTCCCTTGTGCGGGTTTTTGACATTCTGGAAGGCGCCATGAACTTCTTCACAGTTAGATGCATTCTTTTATTAATGCTGACAGAATTTCTAGACCATAATCTAATGTTTCTAGAAGATAATGTGCTGTGTCATAAGAACCGTATCGTCGAGAACTACTTTCAGAAACATCTGAATGAGTTCTTCCACGGCCGACAGTTTGGCTAGTTGCGAAAAAAGAACTGAACATATTTGAGACCACATTGATCGGCAGCTGGGGTGTAAAAACTTTTTCTTAGAGCTATTTACGGACCTCTTCGGCAGTCCTTACATGAATAGTAAACGTCATAACGGTGCACACCTTTGTGGGGACAGGTAGACTGTGTGTAAGACGTCACATCACCCTGTGTTGTTCTTCTAACGGAACATCAAGGAAACACAAAGATAGTGGTTATAATATTTATCTCTTTATATTTGAATGTTATTTTTAAGGTCTATTTTCCCGGACACTCCAATATGTTACCGCACATAATATCGAATAATTAAATATGTGTTAAACAATTTTTTATTATACTGAAAACCTTTTTCAGTAATTTTAAAAGAATAATAATATATACGTATGTTTAGGAAAAACTGTGTTTGCAATTTCGAGCTTCCCTTTCACTAAAACAAAAATATTTAGCTTTCTAGTACAGATAACCGTGGACGGAACTGCTTTAGTGAGATATTAACAAATTTATATTACATCTCATGACTGATTGCATTGCGCTTGGTAGGCAATCAAAGAGCCGTTATTCCAACAGCCGTACCCGTGATATTCACAACCACATAATGCCAAAAAGCATGGTAGTCTGTAATAAAGTATATATATATATACATATATATATACATATTCTCGAGAGTTGGATAACGAGTCGTGCAGCTCTGTCAGAGGAACTTTCAACTTCCACAACTTTATCCTTCTACAACTTTATCCTTCAGTTTCTTGTTTATTATAAATCCAACTAGTGGTGTTGGATTTATAATAAACAAGAAACTGAAGGATAGAGTTGTAGAAGTTGAAAGTTCCTCTGACAGAGCTGCACGACTTGTTATCCAACTCTCGAAAAGATACCAGGCTCAGATTATTCAAACTTATGCACCCACCACAAGTCATCCTGAAGAAGAAATTGAAGAATTTTATGAGGAAATTTGTCATCTAAATAATAAAGGTAAGCAGCACTTGAAAATAATTATGGGAGATTTCAATGCAAAAATAGGGCAATGGCAACAGAATAAAACTTCAGTAGGTAAATTCGGTCACGGCAACAGAAACCAGCGTGGAAATACTCTCGTTGAGTTTGCAGAGGCAGAAGGGTTTTTCATCTTGAACTCCTTCTTCAAGAAAAGGCCACACAGGAAATGGGCATGGAGACATCCAAATGGGACGACAAGTGAAATTGATTTTATTATGTGTAACAAAAAATTCGTCATAGAAGACTGCAGTGTGCTAAACAAGTTCAACACAGGCAGTGACCATAGATTGGTGAGATGTAAGATGCACCTCAACACTAAACTCGAACGTAGCAAGCTCATAAGACAAACAAAATGTATTGACATAACCAACCTTAAAAAACACCATAATACCTTCAAATTGGAACTGAAGAACAGATTCTCTACTTTAGAAGGCCTAACATCGGAAGAAGTGGATATTTCTGAAGTTAACAGAAAAGTAACCAAAGCTCTTATGGAAACAGCAACAAAATTAGCTGGGTCTAAGAACAAATTGCATGTGAACAAATTATCAGGAAAAACCAAAATGTTGATGCAAAAAAGAAGAGTGATGAGGACAACTAAAGAAGATGTGACTTCCAAAGTGGAATATATAGAGCTATGCAAGACAGTACAAAAAAGTATCACTGAAGACGTAAGGAAATTCAACTGTGAACTAGTAAGGAAAGCAATTGAAAACAACCAAAGCCTAAAGATAGCAAAGGGACATCTCAGTAAGGGAAAAAAACAGATTATGGCACTGAGAAAAGAAGATGGTTCTGTAACAAGAAATAGAGGCGAAAGTTTGACAAGAGTGAAAGATTTCTACTCCAAATTATATGAAATGGATGATACATGTACTCCAGACATCGTGAAAGGTACCAGTACCAGAGTTCTTCCAGTCCTTCCAGCAGAAGTTGCACATGCAATCAAGAACATGAAGCGGGGGAAAGCTCCAGGAGAAGATGGAATTACTGTAGACATCATACAAGAAGCAAGTGAAGAAATCGAAACAGTACTCGCCCAAATTTTCACTCGATGCCTTAATGAAGGGAAAATTCCTGAGGATTGGAACAACGCTACAATGATATTGCTACATAAAAAAGGTGACATTGAGGATCTCAGGAACTACAGACCTATCAGCCTCCTATCAGTGGTTTATAAAATCTTCACTAAAGTTCTTTCACACCGCTTGAAGGTGACACTGGACATGGCTCAACCGAGAGAACAAGCTGGATTCAGGAGTGGCTACAGCACAATAGATCATATCCACGTACTGAGAGAACTAATTGAAAGAGCGAGGGAATATGAACTTCCATTGTGCATGGCTTTTATCGATTATGAAAAAGCCTTTGATTCGGTGAAACCATCAGCAGTTACAATGGCTCTGAAATCCTGCGGTATTGAAGATGCATACATTAATATTATTAATAACATCTATGAAAATGCAAGTGCAAAGATTCGGCTGTTTGAAAATACAACACACATAAAAATTGGAAAAGGAGTGAAGCAAGGTGACACCATATCTCCGAAGCTCTTTAATGCCACATTGGAAAATGTCTTTCAATCACTGAACTGGGAAAACAAAGGGATAAAGATTAATGGAGATTATCTAAACCACCTTCGTTTTGCTGATGACGTAGTCATTTTTGCAACTACCCCATCAGAGCTACAGAGTATGATCCAGGAACTTGCTGACAAGAGTAAAGAAGTGGGATTAAAAATGAACTTTCAGAAGACAAAAGTGATGTACAATGCTTTTACAAGAAATGAAGATTTATCGATTGATGGAGAAAAGCTGGAGATAATAGACATGTACGTTTATCTTGGACAGCAGATATCAAGTGAGGGTCACATTGATGAAGAAATTAATCGGCGTACAAAACTTGCCTGGAGAGCTTTTGGGAGAAACAGCATTATTTTCAAGAGCAATATGTCATTATGTCTTAAAAGAAAAGTGTTTGATCAATGCATCCTTCCAGTGCTTACGTATGGTGCAGAGACGTGGACCTTAGCTAAAAGAGACGTACAAAGGCTGCAGACAACTCAAAGACGCATGGAGAGGTGCATGCTTGGTGTAACCAGGAGAGATAAGAAGAGGAACACGTGGATCCGAAAAATGACAAGAGTGGAAGACATCATGATCAGAGTTAAATCCCTGAAATGGCAATGGGCTGGACATACTGCCAGAAGGACAGACCATCGATGGACAGCCGAAATTTTAGATTGGATTCTAAGGGACAGGAAAAGACCCAGAATAAGACCACATGGAAGATGGGTGGATGAAATTCGAAAGTATGCTGGAGTGACATGGAGGAGACTGGCCCAAGACAGACCGTTGTGGAGGAAACTTGGGGAGACCTTCGTCCAGCAGTTGATTGATAATGGTTCACAATGATGATGATGATGATATACATACACATACACACGCAGAGGTGTGCATAAGTCTTGCAACATCTTCTTCAGCATGGTTACTAACGTCTTTTAAAAGCAATCAAGCATAACACAAGAAAGATGACAACGAATTTTCGAGTGTAATAAGCACGCCTTTTGAATCCGTTCTGACGCAAATTAAATTTATCAAAGCTATTCAAATTCAATTGAACCGGTATGGAAAACATAGTATCTGACGGAAGAAAGAATTTTGTTAATCGAGTTTTTAATCCATCAGATATTGCTGTAAACGGAGTCGTGATTTTACGCCCTCTGGTTACAGACTTGTGCGTTAAAAAAAACAATAATTTACATCAGAAACATTTCGCACCGGAAAACGCTCTCCAACACAGAAATATTTTTTCAAATCGGACCCTTAGAAACAGAGATATCGACATAAGAAAGATGAGACTTTACGTCCCCTGGTGGGAAAACCATTCATTAATTTAGGAAGAAAGTATTCTCAAAAGGTTTTTCATTAGGAGCAGTATCGGCGCAAGAAAAAAAATTAGTTGAGTTTTTAGGAGCACAGATTTTACTACAAATACATCAGAAGCAGATATTAGCTCGTACGCTCCCTGGTGGCCAAACCATTATTTACCAAACATTAGACCCCGCTCGGGGATAACTGGTTTTCCAGTTATTTAGGGAGCGGCGTCCACACGGCCCGAGCTGACCTTGTGACTGGTCAACATCTGGTGTCATGCCACCGCTTTTTTCTTTTTTTTCTTTTTTTTCGGTGGTGTTGGAGTTAGAAGGGACGGCTGTTCATCCAGCTGTTGACCAGTCACAAGGTCAGCTCGGGCCGTGTGGGCGCCGTTACGATCCCGAGCTGGTCTTGTGCCTCGCTTTTTCGTTTTTATTTATTTTCTGCACTGGCCAGTTGCCCGTGTTGCACACTCTACCTAATCGCTACCACGCTATGTACTAACACCCCGGTCTTGTGGTTTTATTACCCTCCACTACTAACAGTTTATATTAACCGCTCAGTTCGTAGGTTGCTGAGATTCCGTTTACGTTCCACTCCAGGGTTTTGTCTTCCTTGGATTACTTTTTCCCTTTTAGTTGGTTTGGGTGCTAGACCTACCTGCATGTTTGCCACGTGCGGAGACCCGTGAGGCGGAAATGGGATGTCTGGCGGCTGAGGTCGCAGGAGACGGTAGAAGTGCCTCCTGTGTACCAACACTCCTCTTCGACCCCGGCTTCGCTGTAAACGGGAGGCTAGAGACTAACCCACCTCTAGTCAGAAGTCTTGTACTAAGTTGTGTACAGGGTTTCAGCGGCTTTATTGCCGTATAGCACGGCATGGTATGCCCGGGGGCTGTGGGATCATGCCAAAGGCGTTGGAATGACGGAACGCTGGAGGCCGAAGTGTCCGCCGAGTGCGTGTGATCACAGCCAACTGACTATATCTGCAGCGTATAAGCTCCAGAACTGTGTCCAGCGTCATTTTCTAGGCTTGCAGACCCCCAGTTCTCCCTTGTAGGGCTCGGTGGTGGGTGGAGTAGTCTGCAGACGGATCCTCCTCCTTTTTTCCATGGGTAAAAACAAAAACAAAAACTCCAAACTCAGGTCACCTGAGAAAATGATAGTTGACAACGACTCCCCTTCGTCTTCTCAACCTACCAAGTCCCATAACTTTAAACGGTCTTTAGATCATGACCTGGACCAAGAACGTGGAACCTCTTCTTCGGCAGCTGTACCAGTCGCTCTGAAGCGTCGTCTCCCCTCGATTGCTGTGAATACGCATGCTACACACTTAGTTGTAGAATCCATCGATCCGAATGAGAGACTGTCCACCAGATCTCCCTTTTTCATTTGTAAAGCTTTGGACGCTGTGGTTGGCTCCTTGAAGTCTGTGAGGAAGCTTCGCTCTGGGGACCTGCTTGTCCAAACTTGCAGTGTTTCTCAGAGTAACACTCTTCTGCACCTCACTAGTCTTCAAGGCTTTCCTGTCAAAGTGACACCTCACCCGCTTTTTAACACCTCTCGGGGTGTTATTTTGGAGTTTGATCTCTTATCGTGCAGTAAAAACGAATTGGTGAGTGAACTGGCAGATCAGGGTGTTAGTGCTGCACGTCGTATGATGTTCCGGCGCGATGGTTCTTTGATTAAGTCTAAAAATGTAATCTTGACCTTCAACTCCCCGAAAGTTCCGACTGAAATCAAGGCTGGCTACTTGGTCTGTGGAGTTCACCCTACATTCCCAGTCCTCTGCACTGTTTTAGGTGTCAGAGGTACGGGCATTCACAACGTTCATGTAACAGTTCCGCTCGTTGAGCAAATTGTGGCTCCAGTGAACATAACGGGGAAGGTTGCACTTCTGCGGCCTGCTGTGTTAACTGTGGTGAGGCCCATGCAGCTTACTTGAAGGACGAGAAGGCGATCCAGCGCCTCAAGACCCTGGAAGGCCTCTCGTACCCTGCTGCCAAGGCCAAGTTGGGTATTCCTAACAACCGACAGCGTACTTTTGCCGCAGTAGTTCAGTCTCTGATACAACCCGTGCAGCCCTTTGTTCCGCGCCCTGTTGCTCTCGCCGGACTTGCCAAAAGATCTACAGCTGAACAAGCGACACAGGTGGATTTCTCCGAGCTCCAGCTTATTCGACCAGCTGACTCTGCGCCTTCTCTTTTGAAGACGACCGACTCTTCCAGTTCCCAGCAGGAAGCTTGCACGTGTGGAAGAGCCGGACCTAAATCCACAAAGGTGTGCAGTGTCCATCCAACCCATCCAGCTGTCGCAGTCCAACTGACCAACATTGCAACTGTTCCAGACTCAGCGAGGTCCCCACCCTCAACCAACATTATGGGGGAACATAAGATGGAGGAGAGTGACAGTTCGTCCCTCTCCTGTGACTCATCTTTTGTGTAGTTGTGTTCGTTTTCGTGATGTGTGTTTTCATTTTTTTCATTCTCATTTGTTGACCGGGGACGCCGCTGCATCGCAACGGCTCCTAAATGACCACTGCGATACTGCTGCCGTGTTTTTTTGTTTTTTTTTTTAAACAAATTGACTTTTGTAAACGTATCTGGATTTTGGCCCTATCATCATTCTCATTCCTCAGTTTTACTTAATCAGCTAGTTTCTAACAATTGTACCATGTTTTTAATACTGTTTGTTTCATTGTCTTTTTTGGCCGTTCCATCATTCTCATGGTTCGGTTTTACTTCGTCAGCCAGATTTTGGGATTTTGGCCACGTTTTTTAATACTGTTTGTTTGTCTTGTGTCTGGTGCTCTTTGGCCAAACATGTCCCCTGCGCCATAAAAATCAATCAACCAACTAACCAACCAAACATTAGAAATTGTGCGAAAAATATTTTCCATCAGGTCTTGTATGCGATACAGGAAGAATTTTTCAAATCGGAGTTTTAGAAGCAGAAATAACGCAGAAAATGCAATTTACCTTTGTTTCCCTAGCGGAAAGTCTATGATTTACTTGAGAATTTTGAATTTATAGGAAAAACATTTCGCATCGGAAATACCATCCAACAAAGAAGAAAGTTTTCAAACCGGGCTCCTAGAAGTAGGGATATTGAAAAAAATAAGATATACCACTACGCCCCCTGGCGTAGAAACCATGCATTACTTCAAGAAGAAAAAAGATTCCGAAAAGGTTTGTCGACATGAGTAGTACCGGTCAACAAACGACTTTTTTCAATCGAGATTTTAGGAGCTCATATTTTGCAGCAAATACATCAGAAGAGGAAATTGAAACTTACGCCACGTGGTGGACAAACCATTTTTTACAAAAATTAGAAATTACATGCAAAGGATTTTCCATCAGGAACTGTATCCAGTACAGAAGGAATTTTTCAAAACGGAGATTTAGGAGCAAAGATATAAGCGAAGAAGCAATTTACCTTTACGACCCCCAGCGAAAAGTCTACGAATTACCTGCAAATTTTGAAATTATATGAAAAACATGTCACACTGAAAACACTATCCAGCAAAGAAGAAATTTTTCAAATTGTACTCCTTGAAGTAGAGATGTTGACAAAAATATTATATGCGTCTTCTCACCCTGGCGGAGTGGCTGTGGAATATTTAAAGATTCCGAAAAGGTTTATCGATGTGAGTGGTATCAGTCCACAAAAAAAATGTTTCAATCGATATTTTAGAATCTCAGATTTTATTACAAATACATCAGAAACAAAAATTAACACTCACTCCCACGGGTGGCCAAAGTATTATTTACCAAACATTTGAAATTATATACAAACGATTTTCCATCTGTATGTGTATCAGCTGATAAAAATTATTTTCAAATCGGAGTTTTAGAAGAAGAGTTATCGGAAAAAATGTAATTTGATTTTACGCGCCTTAGAGGAAAATCTATGCGTAATTTGAAAAAGTAACTATATCTAAAATATTCTTCGACATAAATGGAATCGAAAGATAATACAATTTTTTTCAATCAGATGTTTAGAAGCAAATATGTGGAATAAAACGTATTTTTGAATTCGATTGCATCTACCTTTACGCCATCTAGCGGCGAAATTGTACGTCGTAAAAAACAAAATGAAGGATCATCATTAGCATATTTCAAGCTTTCAAACGCAAAAAGAATTTTTCAAATCGGGCTAATAGTTGCAGAGATATCATGGGTACAGACGGACGGACGGACAAACCGGTAACAAAAAGAAGTGCTAACCTATAGTGGAATGTCAAATGAAAAGAAAGTTTATATTGATTTCAAATTAAACAAAAAAGATGACACCGAGTTTTGGGTGTAATAGGCACAGCTTTTAAATCCGTACTGATGCAAATTAAATATATCAAAGCTATTCAAAGTCAATAAAACCTGTATGGAAAACAATAGTACCTAACGGAAGGAAAAAGTTTTCATTCGGGTTTTTAATCCTGCTCATAGTGCTGCACACGGAAACGTTATCTTACGCCCTCTGGTTGCAGACTTGTGCGTTAAGAAAAATTTGAATTTATATGAGAAACATTTTGCAGCGGAAACACTCTCCAAGAAAGAAATAATATTTCAAATCGGACTCTTTGAAGCAATTACATATACAGATATAAGATATGCATGTACGCCCCTTGGCGGGAAACCATACTTTATTTTAGGAAGTAGGTATTCACAAAAGGTTTTTCGATGAGAGTGGTATCAATCCAAGAAAAAACAAAAACGATGACACCGAATTTTCGGGTGTAATAAGCACGTCTTTTGAATACGTTCAGACGAAATTAAATTTATCAAAGCTGTTCACAGTCAATGGAACCGGTAAGGAAAACAATAGTATCTGACGGAAGAAAGAAGTTTTTTAATCGGGTTTTTAATCCCTCAGATATTGCTGTAAACGGAATCGTGATCTTACGCCCTCTGGTTGCAGACTTGTGCTTTAAGAAAAACATGAATGTATATGAGAAACATTTCGCACCGGAAACGTTCTCCAACATAGAAAGAATTTTTCAAATCGGACTCTTAAAAACAGAGATATCGACAAAAATAAGATGTGACTTTACGTCCCCTGGTGGGAAATCCATGCATCATTTCAGGAAGAAAGTATTATCAAAAGGTTTTTACGTATGAGCACTATTGGTCCAAGAAAAAAAATTAGTCGGGTTTTCAGGAGCCCAGATTTTCTTACAAATACATCAGAAGTAGAAACTAACACTTATGACCCCTGGTGGCCAAACCATTCTTTAATAAACATTAGAAATTCTGTGAAAAATATTTTCCATCAGTTCTTGAATGTGATACAGGAAGAATTTTTCAAATCGGAGTTTTAGAAGCAGAAATAACGCAGAAACGCAATTTATCTTTGTGCCCCCTAGCGGAAAGTCTATGATTTTCTTGAAAATTTTGAATTTATAGGTAAAACATCTAGCATTGGAAACACTATCCAACAAAGAAGGACTTTTTCAAATCGGACTCCTAGAAGTAGAGATATTGATAAAAATAAGATATGCTTCTACGCCCCCGGGAGTAGATGCCATGCACCTGGTGGCCAACCATTTTTTTTTACAAATATTAGAAATTATGTGCAAACGATTTCCCATCAGGAGCTGTATCCGGTGCAGAAATAATTTTCGAAATCTGCGATTTAGAAGCAGATATATAGGTGGAAACACAATTTACCACTACGCCCCCTAGCGGAAAGTCTATGAATTACTTGAAAATTTTGAAATTATATTAAAAACATGTCACACTGGAAACACAATCCAACAAAGAAAGAATTTTTCAAATCTGACTCCTAGAAGTAGAGATATTGACAAAAATAAGATATACATCTACGCCCCCTGGCGGAGAAACTGTGGAATATTTTAAGAAGAAAATATTCCGAAAATAATTATCGATGTGAGTGGCATCAGTCCACAAAAGAATTTGTTCAGTCGATATTTTAGAATCTCAGATTTTATGGCAAATACATCAGGAGCAAAAATTAACCCTTACGCCCTCTGGTGGCTAAAGTATTCTTTACCAAAAATCTGAAAATATATGCGAAAGATTTTCCATCAGGAGATGTATCCGCTGAAGAAAACTAATTTCAAATCGGAATTTTAGAAGAAGAGTTATCGGAAAAAATGTAATTTATTTTCACGCCCCCTAGCGGAAAATCTATGGGTAATTCGAAAAAGTAACTATATCTAAAATACTCTTCGACATAAATGGAATCGAAAGATAAAAGAATTTTTTCAATCGGATGTTTAGAAGCAAATATGTGGAATAAAACGTATTTTTGAATTCGACATTTACACCTCCTAGCGGCGAAATTTTACATCATAAAGAAAACGAAATAAAGAATCACCATTCGCATATTTCAAGCTTCCCAATGCAAAAAGAATTTTTCAAATCGGACTAAAAGTTGCATAGATATCGTGGGTACAGGCGAACGGACGAACGGACTGACGGACAAACCGGTAACATAATAAGCACGATCTTTTTGTACAAAAAACGTGCTAAACATTTAGTCGAGTTTTCAGCAGTACAGATTTTGCTGTAAATACAGTACATCAGAAGCATAAATTAACAATTATTCCTCCTGATGGCCAAA
Organism: Macrothele yani; assembly: GCA_039090855.1. Taxonomy (NCBI): domain Eukaryota; kingdom Metazoa; phylum Arthropoda; class Arachnida; order Araneae; family Macrothelidae; genus Macrothele; species Macrothele yani. Next base: position 58,355,995 of record CM077021.1, read on the forward strand.
CTATAATTTACCAAACATTAGAAATTATATGAAATACATTTTTCATTAGGGGCTGTATCTGGCACATGAAGAATTTTCAAATCGGAGTTTTAGAAGCAGAAATAACACAGAACATGCAATTTACCTTTGCACAACATTGCGAACGTCTAGAATATATTTAAAAATTGGAATTGACATGAAAAACATTTCGCATCAGAAACACGAGGGATTTTTCAAATCGGAATCCTACAAGTAAAGATATTGACAAGAATAAGATATGAATTTACGCCACCTGGCGTAGAAACTAGGCATTGTTTTAAAAAGAAAATATTTCTAAAAAAGTGTTTCGACGTTAATAGTATCATTGCACAAACGAATATTTTTATTCGAGAATTTAGAATCTCAGATTTTGCTGCAAATACATCGGAAGTGGAAATTAAGACTAACGCCCCCTGGTCCCCAAACCATTTTTTTTTAAGTTAAAAATTATATGCAAAGCATTTCCCATCAGGAGCTGTTTCCGGTGCAGAAATAATTTTTTTAATTAGAGTTTTAGAAGCAGAGATATCGGGGAAACGCAATTTACCATTACGCCCTGTAGCGGAAAGTCTATGAATTACTTGAAAATTTTGATATTATATGAAAACCATGACTCACCGCAAACACTATCCAATAAAGAAATAATTTTTCCGATCGAATCATTAGAAGCCGAGATATTGACAAAAATATGATATAGCTCTATGCCCTCTGGCGGAGAAACCATGCAATATTTTAAGAATGAAATATTCCGAAAGTTTTATCGATTTGAATGGCATCGTTCTAGGAATCTATAATTTCGATTGAAAAATTTCTAGGAAAGAAATTTTTCAATCGAAATTATAGAAGCTCACATTTTATGGCAAATACATCAGAAGCAAAAACTAAATCTTACGCCCTCTGGTGGCCAAAGTATGCTTTACCAACGATTAGAAATTATATGCAAAAGATTTTCCATTAGGAGCTGTATCAGCTTAAGAAAACATTTTGCAAATCGGAGATTTGTAAAAAGAAATATCGGGGAAAACGTAATTTACTTTTACGCCCGTAGCGGAAAATCCATGCCTAACGTTGAAAAGTAACTATACCTAAAATACTTTTCGACATAAAAGGAATCGAAAGATGAAAGAAATGTTTAGAAGCAAATACACGGAATAAAATGTATTTTGAACTCGACATCATCTGCCTTTTCGCCCTCTAGCGGCAAAATTGTGCATCGTAAGCCGAAAGAAAATGAAGTATCATCATTCGCATATTTCAAGCTTCGCAATGCAAGAATAATTTTCAAATCAGGCTAATAGGTGCAGAGATATGGTATCTACAGGCGGATGAACTGACGGACAAACCGATAACATAAACACGATATTGTTTTACAAAAGACGTGCTAAAAACTGATCCAAAGTATTACGTTTAGTTGGCATTTCGCAACGACTTGTATGGTACCACAAAAACACATCACGTTGAATAGAAATAAAGATCGCTTAGAAAACTGAGCTGTATTAGCAAATCAGAGGCCCAAAATTTATCATCAGTAGCAGCTGAGTGGTTCTGAACCGTTATTTATTATTTTCTAATCTTCTGTGTGGCTAAATAAAGACGCAAATCTGATTTACACTCCAGTTATGATAGCGCAAAGGACTGTGCGTATTGCTTGACCGTTATGCTATCATAACATTCAATCGGGTAGAACTTTCTCTCCGCCAAATTGCTTCTAAAGTAAATCATCAGCATTTTAGAAGGTCCAAGATAACCCGGCGATCCATCGCTCATCACAAACGCAGTGGACAGACACGATGTTCATTAGAAAGAGACAGCAGAATGTTTAAGAGACTTAACCACGCAGATCGGATATTGACATCAACGGAGCTGGCAAGAGAATGGTCCGAGAGTACTTCACTGACATGTTCTGATTTGACCGCCCATCCCCGACTATCTTTGGGACTCACAGGCCGTAAAGCAAAGAAGAAATCGCTACTTCCAGAATGCCAAAATTGACTTTGGTCGGCATATGAGTGGGAACAATGTTGCACCAAGCGAACCGTTAAGTACCCAACAGCTGGAATGATCTAGCCTTGTATAGCTGCAATTGGCGTTGGGAGACTGTGCACTGTTGATGGAATGATAAATGCAAACAAGTAGACTGGTCTCCTAATCGATGAAATACTTCCTAGTGCTGCTGACGCATTCAATATGGTGACTTCGTGTTCAAAGACTACAATTTCCCTTGCCATCAAGGGAAGACGGTGTAAAACTAGGACACAACTAGTGATGTTCGTGGTCTTGACTGGCCTGCACAATATCCTGACTTAAACCAAATGGAGAACTGGTGGAGGAAACTAAGAGGGGAAATATCAAAGTAGCAGGCAAGGAAAAAACAAGAATAAATTGAAAGAACAATTCATAGATAGCAACGTGTGATTTTTGTTGACTTATTGAAAAAACTTGTCCGTACAATGCCCAAGCGGTGTGCTCTAGCGCGCAAGAATAAGGGGTATTCCATCAAATGCTTATATGTCTTGTGTTTCAGTACGTGTATGCAAAAGTTCACTGTATACATTTTCAGCTGCTTTTTTGTGTAATTTCAAATGTATCAGTAAACAACTTATATCCTTTTACTTAAGGAATATTAAACGAATATATGACACATACATTGCATTTTTGTCTCATAAATTTTATGAAGCTTTAAAATCAAAATGTCAGGTTAGGTTTGAAATCTACATGAATTTTGTTTTCATTTCGTATATAATATATGAGAGTACCACTCTTATTATATGTTTTGCTGACATTCAAAGATGCTGACAACCCTGTCGAAGCAGGTGTAGCAAGACATGTGCATATATCTGTACATAACTGACGCAACCAGAAACTGTGGTGTGACAGTCTGGTCAAAATTGAAGATGAATAAACAGTAACTGTACTTTAAACAGTAAAACTATGTGTGTAATATGATTTATTGGTGTAAAAATCGAAAAAATAAATTGCATCCGTTCGCACATCAACCAGACGCCCTTTTCAAGGAAGGTAGACCGAAAGCTGCATTATTTTTTTTCTTTTCTGCCAGAGAACTCTGTTGAAAATCATGCAATAAAACATTAGGGAAAATCGCCAACGTTTACCATTTAAAAGTATGTTGCTGAAAACAGTAAACATTTTAACAGCGAAAGTTCTCAATGAAATATTAATAAGTCTCTGATTTCCCGTCTAGGTTCATAACATGGTTGCAAAGAATAGGAGATATTTGACTTGATGAATCTATCAAGTTCTTGGGCGACTAGAGATATTTTGTATGATATCCGGTGTATAACTTTTCTGCTGATAATAGTGTGTTAGTAAGAATTTTGCAAACTCAATTGATTGTGAGGATACGTGCTAAATAGGATTCTTACATTCAGTAATATTTCTTTTTCTGGGTGTTTATATGTGTAATTTAATTATCCAGAGTTATTTTTTGTTTTTTCACTGAGCAGTTTTAGATATTGCAGTGCTGTAAACCCAGCATTTTTTATGTTCAGTGATTATGAAAAGCATTGGGATTTCAAAGCCAAACATGAAATGTTGAAGTTCATGTAACCACTTGTACATTAGTTACATGTGTATCGTAAAGCAATGTCATCCAGATATTAAAAAATATTTTTTGAGGTTGATCTGTGGCCCTGCTAAATAGAATAGGAATTGTTCATCATCTGCTGAAGAAGATCAGGAATTTTTTATGAATTTCATTGACATTTCTGCAAAATACAGAAGCCAATATATTTGGTAAATCACATGCGAAAAATAATTGCTGTTTAAAACTTTTAGATTGTGGGCATACTTACGTTACTTTTAGGTAATTTTTTCTGAGTATCTTGAAAACTTAATATGTTTTTAAACTGTGGTACAGCTTTCCAATGTATATGTGTTGTATAGCTTATCGGAATAATTTCATGCCTACTGAAATTCGTAATGTGTTTTTCAATGGAAATATGATACAAAACTCGAAATTCTAACAATTTCACTTTTAAATCATTTTTTTAATTAAGTGCAAAATGTCTGTAATTCAAACGCAGAAAGAGGCACTCCTTTACTAAGAAAAGCCAAATTTCTCAAGATTTGCTTTTCAGGACCACTGAAAGAGTTAACTAAGAGACCTTAAATCACATAGGGAATTTCCAATTATTTGACAATTTTAAGACAGTTGAATTTAACCTTCTAAGAGTAAACCTATATTAATAATAATGGTAATGAGCGTGTCTAATGAGATTTCATGAAAGTTTTTAATGAAACAATCTGATTTTCAAAGATGTGAAGTTATGTATTTAATATTTAGTGGGTGCAATAAAGCTTTGCTATATACATAACATCAAGTTTTAATCATAGCCAATTCAGATCTTTTACTACGGGTTCTTTGCTACTTGAAGACCTTGCACTTCAGCTGACTCTATTCAATAATCAATGCATGTCTGCTAACGTGGAAAAATTTACACGACTACATTTAAGCAGAACAAACAATAAATGTATTGTGTTACATTTTAATGTCAATAATTACTCTTTGAGAAATAATTCGTTCGTAATTTTTTCTGTGGCAAGAACATATTAGTTTAGCGCCCAATGACGACCATTTTCAATGGAAGTAATCAAATATTGCTCATATTCTTGAAATTTTGTCGTAAAATTTTCCAAAATGTGAAACTTCAGTAATTTTGCTAATATTTCCTAAATCATAGAAAACTTGAAATGAAATTGAAATCTGTCAACACCTGACTTTTTGTAAATAAAAGTTTTTCGATGACGTATATTTATCAAAAGACGCACTCAGTTCGGCGGCATGATCACTTGTCTTTCCACATCCGTTATAAATTACAAGGGATATTGAGTCTTCTTGGACTTAGCTTAAGCGGACACTTGACGGCGACAGATGAATATAGGCTTACACAAAACACAACAGTAGTTCAACAGACATTGGTTGGCCGCTTCTGGTATATCGGTATAAAAGACGTCAGTAGGGAAACCAGCCTCCTTCCCAAGGAACTGATCTAGAGCCTAAAACGTCAGTAACTTGAATGAGACGATCTTTGCTGTTTAGGGTTATAACGAAGTAAATTTCTCCGTCATTTCTGTCCACTCCAGGATTCGAACCCAGATCCCCTCATTCCGGAACAAGTCACTCTACCAATTGAGCTACGCGGACGTTTTATTCTGATTCCTATCTGCCTTTATGTCGTGTGCGTCCTTCTGGCAGGTACGTCACATCTCCTAGTACGTTACATCATCTCCCCTTCATTTTTTTTTTCGAAGTGCTGGAGAAAGGATTCTCATATTTTTCCTATCTCGCGGTGTGGAAATAACATCACACCAATGCGAGATTTTGAACGTTCAAGTCATCCGGATAGTTCGGGCGCCATTATAACGAAGTAAATTTCTCCCTCATTTTTATCCGCGCCAGGATTCGAACCCGGGTCTCCTCATTCCGGAATAAGTTGCTCTACCAATTGAGCTACGCGGACGTTTTATTCTTACTACTATCTGCCTTTATGTCGTGTGCGTCCTTCTGGCAGGTATGTCACATCTCCTAGTACGTTACAGGGTTACGTACTCCCTCAAGCGCATATCCTGGAGCCTCGGCGGCGTCAGTTTCAGGTCGAAAGCTGGACAGCCGGACGCGAATCATGTCAAGTTTTGAAATGCATCATAATTTTCTATACAAGCAGTATTCTATTCACACTGTCTTAATGATATATCCGTCAAGTGTAAGTATACTTTAGGTGTTATTCCTGAAGTAAAGGTTTGCGAAGAAATGTTTCGCCCTCGCCAAATAAAATGTCGCAACACGATGCACAAACCAAATGTGCGTACGTACTAATGCTCACCACGGAACAGTATTGCCACTCTAATGATTTTTACTCCTGTCTGCTGAGAGATCTTCATTTTCTACTGATTGCTTTCTGTTTGAAGACCACCTGCACACTCAAGAACATGCTGTCCAGAATGTCTGCATTCTTTCCGCACGCACTATCAACTAATCAAAAAAATAAATAAAAACACTCACCGCAGAATTGTTGTGAAGAGAAAAATTCAGCAGCACTAAAACTATTTAACAACGGCTACCTATTATTTTTTTAAATTCATATTTGATGTTATGAAATGTTTTTCATTCTAGATAATTAGTCTTTTATACAGCGATTTTCCTAGTTTTGTTGAAACACAAATATCAGGAAAACCTCTATAGCACGATATCTGTATTAATGATACTTTTTGAGTACATCACTTTTTTCGCGTATTTTGGGATCATCTGTCTTATTGTTTAGTTGGAGTGTCACTATAAAACTCTTTGTTTTTAGGAAGACAAGTGAGACTGGTACAGCTGTGTCTATATTAAAAGGCGAATACCATGATTATTTACACTAACATTAGTTTTAATAATCAGCATTATGTTATAAAGCTCATCATCAGAAATATGTTTTTAATATGCCACTCAGGATTGCATTGGTTTGAATTTCCTTCCGTTGATCAACAGTAGTTTGTGGAGTACTGGAAATATTTTACATACCCGCAGATTCAAGTGTTGCTTCATATTGAAATTACAGCCAATGATATATTACATTTGTGAGGTGGTGCATGATGATACGTGCGATTCTGAATTTTGACACTCCAGGTTTTTCCTCCATCTAGCGATGGCTGGCATTAGATATTTTCCTTTTCATTTAGTCGAGTAAGGCGATTTTAACTAAAGTTATATCTTCTCTGGTGTCTTGGTAGGGATTCTACAAAGACAAAGTGAAGCACAAGACACTGTTTGTTATCCTATTAGTAAGCAATTATAAATGCACGCATGCCACACTGTGATCAAACGTACATTATCTGATTTATAATAGACTCCAGAAATGTTCTTTGCCAAATTAACTTCCTGTGCGCCATTTACAATCTATGTTTCGATAAAGAAGTAGCGAGGCGGTCTAAATATCCAAAGCAAATTTTGGTTGCATTCTCGATTTGTTAATCTTCTTCAAGAAATATGTGTATGCCCCCAAATAAACAACTGTCCGGATTAAGAGGTGACACAAATAACTAGAATCTGCTATATACATATATGCGGAAACAAGCAGAGGAATGTTCTGGATAATTGATAAAACGAACTGTCCGTAAAACAATTAGCTGCATTTCTTTTAGGAATTAAAAGTTATTTTTCTTTATCTATTTCGAAAGCTTCATTGGTGCCATTATGCGCACATAATAATGGGTCAGAGGCAACATACTTTTTTATTCATTTATACGCATTCTTTATAAAATGTGAGGCGTTGTTTGATATTTCCAGTCTATTTGAAAATAAGTAATGCAAAATATTTTCAAGTATTCCGAAAGAAAATTATTCGAGGTTGACCGAAGGAAACGTACGGAAATTTGTTGTAAAAACTAATTTCTGAGTATAAAGTGAAGACAGCAGCATTTTATTTTTCAAGTCAGAGCGACAAATTAAATTACGGCCAGAATTTCTGTGAGCTAAACAAACTTGTGTGAAATATCTCAATGGTTTCAGAGGAGCTTATTTAGACGAGGCAGTATCCTCAAAGCTACGTTCACTTTTTGTCCACTTCTATCAATTTTGCCGTTCAAGAATAAACCTTTGTATTGAACATATTTGTGTACTGAATAGTTTGAAATTATATTAGTTGTATATTGTCTTCTCTAAAAAATTCTGCTATTCTCTTCACGCGTGAGTTGCTCACGGTGGTCGTTTAATATTCAATAAAAAATGTCATTAAAACAGTATGAATGAAAGTATATGAATATTTGAAATTATATTAATTGTATGTAAGCCGTAAGTATAGGTATAATCGATTGTCATATGTACAAATATTATAATTCAGTACACAAATATGTTTTACCATGACTGGTGTAATGAATTATATTCCCTGTAAAACATGCCGCTTAAACACAAAAGTCAGGCTCGTGTTCAAATTATTTCGTTAAATTTGTAGCGCAGGTTACATACAATGATTTTTTTACTCTCATAAAATCACACGATGTGAAATTTGAATAGAACTCTTCTCATTTAGGGCATTTAAGGGTGCTCAATAATCAATATAAATATCATAAAATACATCTCGGTATTACTTCATCTAAGATTTTGAGTTCAGGAACGCCTTCAGTCCGAAAACTTCCCGCTGAAAACAATCGTTTTAACAAGTTTTCTGCTAACAATAACGAAATTTTTCGATAGTGGTTCATTAGCTTAATTCTTTCAAATTGTGATGCAATACTTTTTTCTCCATGATGAATACATATATGTAAAAATATAACCAGGTATCATTGCGTCGGAAATTCTGATTTGAGAATCGCATTGTGCCCGTAAACTTTCGCCTGAAAGAATCGTTTTTGAAAATTTTGCGTTTTCAACAACGCCAACTTTTCGCAAGAATGGAAGCAAGAGGGAATGAGTATTTATACTTATGATAAAAGATAAATTCTCACATGCGGATGCCTAAAGAAAGGCACCTTTCCAGAATTTCCATAACCGAAATAAATGGATTCAATTCTTTGGTTCTGTTTCCTACATATAATTATCTTTTCAGACATTTCACTAAAAAAGGATTTTAGTTGCTGTAAAGTACGTCTATGGTTATTCAGTGATGTAGCTGAGGTATTTCGGACGGTAACTACCATTTTCTGTAGGGATTAGCTAAGGTAAGCAGACCAAGGGTCAGCCAGTGCCTGCATGGGTTCTATGTTAAACGTGTAAGGTAGAAAAAGAATGCGATGTACATTGTCCTCAAGTCTTTAGAATTTCGAAATCTAGAAAGCAACGTATTTATCAAATATCCCCCACTTCTTTTTTGTAATAATAAATAATTATAAGGACAACTGAATTGGAAAAAGAAATTAACATCATCTGGTGTAGTACCGGGTATTTAAAATGGAAGCTGTGCGATTAATATATGACTCCGAATCATAGTCTGCCGGTCAAGCCATCTTCCATTGTCATATGCATTTATTTTATTACAAGCAATGTCACGTACACTATGCATTGATGGTTACGAGGTATGTATATACCTTCATCGTCAGTGCATCATACTGTATATGAGAGTGGTACCTAAACTTGTTAAACGGAGGAAAAACATACGATACAATTCAGATATTTTTGAACCACCAAACATGAACAAATATTTCCCACATGGTTTTACTTTACTTGCAAATTTTGTAAAAATTATTTATATTACAATTAAGAAACACATACACGTTCAGATATTTATCAATATGTATAATTTTACGTCTTCATTTTTATTAGTTTCAAAAATCATAAATTACACATGTACTTACCAAAGGTTTTCAAAGTGCTGACTTATTATTTTTATTATATTGATCGCATTTTATATGGCAATGAACTGTGGTATTATTCGTCAAAAACTGGTGTAATTTGAATCTTATACTGCAACAACTTCGGCTAACATTTTTTTCATGAATTTGCCATCAGAGTACGGGCGAATCAGCTAGAGCAATATTCCATATATCAAAACTAGCTGCAGTCTAACTGATTAATACACCAAATATAAAAAATGAAGTGATGCTGAATTTTATCGGTATAAGAAATCAAAAAGCCATCCGGCGATGAGCTAAAGCTTGAAAAATTGTAATTTTGATTTCTTACGTCACTACAACGGATTATCACTTCAGTCCTAGCTTCGCTCAAGGCCAAAGAAATATTTCGTGCTAAAATAATATTTAATAGCTGGAGTTAGCCGTTCAAGCACGATACCATAAGAAACACATGCCTTTGTTTTAATACTTTAAAAAATTAATGATTTAAAATATATATAACGCTAAAAAACACATAAGATATTTCACACAAGTGCCCTGTGCATCATCAGGTGAAGAAAACTGGCAGAGAAAAGGGTCTACTTACTTTATATAAACGGTTGAGGAACATTATTGTTACCACCAACTAATATCCAGAGTAATCACCTTGTGCAGCACGCACAGCATCAAGAAGGGCTGAGAGTGACTCAATAAAGTGCTGGAAGCTGTTCAAAGGTATGTGGAGCCCTGCTGACTGCAGTTTGTCTGACAGCTGCTGGAGGGTGCGTGGCGAAGGATCCATAAAACGAACTACACGATCGAGGTGGTCCCACAGATGCTCATTTGGGTTTAAGTCTAGCGAATTATGAAGAGAGGGAAGTACTTTGTAATTTTTATCGTGCCCTTCCAACCACTCTCCGACATTTCTACTTGCGTGACACGTCGTGTGTTGTTGTGGAAGATGCCTTTTGCTCCAAGGAAGCCAATCAGCACGTATGGGTGTAGGTTTTCTGCAAGGATGGATTCATAAAGAATTCTGTCCATAGTACCTTCCACAATTATGAGTGGACCCACGGAATTCCACGAAAACCTTCCCCAGTCAATAAAGCTGCCCCCACCAATTTGTGTTTTGCCAGCCATTGTTGAAGAACGTTTATTCGTCGAAGTTACTCACCTTACAAACCAAAGTCTATCCATTCGATGAAGCAGAGAACGTAACTCATCGGAGAAGGCAAGCCTTTGTGAATCAGCGGAGGTCCAATTCCGATACTGCGATGCAAATGTAAGCCTTTCCTGCCAATGCTGCGTCGTTAGCATAGGTGAAGTGACCATCCATGTGCATCGCAGCCCCATACGCCGTAAGGTTCCCTGAACTGTTGTTTTAGACAGAATTTCGGTAGCCCCTGGTTCATTCGGCCAGTGAGTTGCTCTACTATAGCCTGTGGACCGTCCCTCATGCACCTTTGAAGCAGACGTTCAGTTCTCTCATCAGAATCACGTGGTTCTCTACTGTTTCCACGTCGCTTATTCGCAATGCTACCAGTTCTCTAATCACGATACACTTTAAACACAGCAGTATGCGAACATTTCACAAACCGCGCTGTTAAAGAAATACTGCGACCCATCGCCCGAAAGTTGATAACCATCCCTTTTTTGCGAATGTAAAAAAATTGCTCCTTTTATTCAACGAGTGATATGTTTTCCGTTTGCCTACAGTACACCTTACATGCCGTCCAAGCCAGCTTACGACACATGCCTTCTTTCGTTGGCTACGCGTGGTTTGCGTCAAAAGTAGGATGTGGTTTCAATAAAGTGGCTCGACTGTGTATATAGGTCAGATTCGTTATGCGTACTTCGAACGCTGCGAACCTGGTGGATAAGGTAACGTCAAAAAATCTACGACTCTGTTTGCAGAAAGTTTATATATACATCATCATCATCATCATTGTCAACCATTATCAATCCACTGCTGGACGAAGGTCTCCCCAAGTTTCCTCCACAACGGTCTGTCTTGTGCCAGTCTCCTCCATGTCACTCCCGCATATTTATGAATTTCATCCACCCATCTCCCATGTGGTCTTATTTCTGGGTCTTTTCCTGTCCCTTGGAATCCAATCTAAAATTTCGGCTGTCCATCTATGGTCTGTCCTTCTGGCAGTATGTCCAGCCCATTGCCATTTCAGGGATTTAACTCTGATCATGATGTCTTCCACTCTCGTCATTTTTCGGATCCACGAGTTCCTCTTCTTATCTCTCCTGGTTATACCAAGCATGCACCTCTCCATGCTACTTTGAGTTGTCTGCAGCCTTTGTATGTCTCTTTTAGTTAAGGTCCACGTCTCTGCACCATACGTAAGCACTGGAATGATGCATTGATCAAACACTTTTCTTTTAAGACATAATGGCATATTGCTCTTGAAAATTATGCTGTTTCTTCCAAAAGCTCTCCAGGCAAGTTTTGTACACCGATTAATTTCTTCATCAATGTGACCCTCACTTGATATCTGCTGTCCAAGATAAACGTACGTGTCTGTTATCTCCAGTTTTTCTCCATCAATCGATAAATCTTCATTTCTTGTAAAAGCATTGAACATCACTTTTGTCTTCTGAAAGTTCATTTTTAATCCCACTTCTTTACTCTTGTCAGCAAGTTCCTGGATCATACTCTGCAGCTCTGATGGGGTAGTTGCAAAAATGACTACGTCATCAGCAAAACGAAGGTGCGTTAGATAATCTCCATTAATCTTTATCCCTTTGTTTTCCCAGTTCAGTGATTGAAAGACATTTTCCAATGTGGCATTAAAGAGCTTCGGAGATATGGTGTCACCTTGTCTCACTCCCTTTCCAATTTTTATGTGTGTTGTATTTTCAAACAGCCGAATCTTTGCACTTGCATTTTCATAGATGTTATTAATAATATTAATGTATGCATCTTCAATACCGCAGGATTTCAGAGCCGTGGTAACTGCTGATGGTTTCACCGAATCAAAGGCTTTTTCATAATCGATAAAAGCCATGCACAATGGAAGTTCATATTCCCTCGTTCTTTCAATTAGTTCTCTCAGTACGTGGATATGATCTATTGTGCTGTAGCCACTCCTGAATCCAGCTTATTCTCTCCGTTGAGCCATGTCCAGTGTTACCTTCAAGCGGTGTGAAAGAACTTTAGTGAAGATTTTATAAACCACTGATAGGAGGCTGATAGGTCTGTAGTTCCTGAGATCCTCAATGTCACCTTTTTTATGTAGCAATATCATTGTAGCGGTGTTCCAATCCTCAGGAATTTTCCCTTCATTAAGGCATCGAGTGAAAATTTGGGCGAGTACTGTTTCAATTTCTCCACTTGCTTCTTGTATGATGTCTATAGTAATTCCATCTTCTCCTGGAGCTTTCCCCCGCTTCATGTTCTTGATTGCATGAGCAACTTCTGCTGGGAGGACTGGAAGAACTCTGGTACCTTTCATGATGTCTGGAGTACATGTATCATCCCTTTCATATAATTTGGAGTAGAAATCTTTCACTCTTGTCAAAATTTCGCCTCTATTTCTTGTTATAGAACCATCTTCTTTTCTCAGAGCCATAATCTGTTTTCTTCCCTTACTGAGATGTCCCTTTGCTATCTTTAGGCTTTGGTTGTTTTCAATTGCTTTCCTCACTAGCTCACAGTTGAATTTCCTTACGTCTTCAGTGATACTTTTTCGTGCTGTCTTGCATAGCTCTATATATTCCACTTTGGAAGTCACATCTTCTTTAGTTGTCCTCATCTCTCTTCTTTTTTGCATCAACATTTTGGTTTTTCCTGATAATTTGTTTACATGCAACTTGTTCTTAGACCCAGCTAATTTTGTTGCTTTTTCCATAAGAGCTTTGGTTACTTTTCTGTTAACTTCCGAAATATCCACTTCTTCCGATGTTAGGCCTTCTAAAGCAGAGAATCTGTTCTTCAGTTCCAACTTGAAAGTATTATGGTGTTTTTTAAGGTTGGTTATGTCAATACATTTTGTTTGTCTTATGAGCTTGCCACGTTCCAGTTTAGTGTTGAGGTGCATCTTACATCTCACCAATCTATGGTCACTACCTGTGTTGAAGTTGTTCAGCACACTGCAGTCTTCGATGACGAATTTTTTGTTACACATAATAAAATCAATTTCACTTGTCGTCCCAATTGGATGTCTCCATGTCCATTTCCTGTGTGGCTTTTTCTTGAAAAAGGAATTCAAGATGAAAAATCCTTCTGCCTCTGCAAACTCAACGAGAGTATTTCCACGCTGGTTTCTGTTGCCGTGACCGAATTTACCTACTGAAGTTTCATTCTGTTGCCGGTGCCCTATTTTTGCATTGAAATCTCCCATAATTATCTTCAAGTGCTGCTTACCTTTATTATTTAGATGACGAATTTCCTCATAAAATTCTTCAATTTCTTCTTCAGGATGACTTGTGGTGGGTGCATAAGTTTGAATAATCTGAGCCTGGTATCTTCTCGATAGTTGGATAACGAGTCGTGCATCTCTGTCAGAGGAACTTTCAACTTCTACCACTTTATCCTTCAGTTTCTTGTTTATTATAAATCCAACACCACTAGTTCTGCCAGTATCTGTCCCACGATAATAGAAGAGATGTCCACTTTTCAGTTCAATGAGATCTTCTCCTTTTCTCCTTACCTCACTTAGCCCGACGATGTCCCACTTGATCCTTTGTAGTTCCTCTTCCAATTCAAGAAGCCTTGAATCAGAAGATAGGGAGCGTCCGTTGTAGGTAGCCAAGGTCAGCATCAAATGGCAGCCTAGTCCGGTCCTCCGGAGATTCTTAGCACCCTCTGCCTTCATGTCGCACTGGCCGCTGCCTTGGCCAGGTACATTCCAGCTGCCGGAGACTGAGGGCCAAGATTTAAGTTGTAGAGTCATTTTGGAGGTGTTTGGCCATAACTCACCACGCTGGCCAAGCGGGTTGGTGAGTGTGGGATAGCATTTCCTCTGATCCCGATGGTATAGTTATACCGCTATTTGCGGTCGTCAGAGCCCCTTTAGTGGGAACAGGATGCACCACGAGAAGGCGGGGTTGACATTTGTCAAGGAGAGGCTGTGATGTTACGCATCACCTGACCTTACATCCCTTATATATACACTACAATATAAATCAATGGTGTAACGAAGAAACCCCTGTACATATTCATCGCCCTTGGAGACAATTATTGAATAGATTGTCTTATAAAAACAACTTCTCTTTCACTTCAAGTAACCCCCGCCTCATACCGTTACGTATGGTAAGTAACCCGTCAGTGTCTATTAAACTCCTTCCGAAGGCCATGTTATCTTCATTTTGCATTTTTCAATAGCATTATGTTGTGTATTATAATTATGTTCTACACCTTATCTTGAACTACACAGAACGTTACCTTGTCCACAAGGATCGCTGCCTTCGAAATGCCCATGACGAATCAGACTTTTATATATACAGCATATAGACTCTTTTTTCTGCGACTTTTCTTCACCTGATGATGCACAAGACGCCTGTATGAAAGATCTTGGCCGCCCCGGTGGCGCAGTGGTCTAAGGCGCTGGCTATTGATCATTCGTCCGTAAGGGGCCCGGGTTCGAATCCCGGTCAGGCATGGATGTTGTGTTTGTCTTACGGCACTGGCTCTCTCCCTTCCCTGGAACCAGTGACCCTAAATTAGGGACGGGCGACTGCTTATAGCCCATTGAGTTGCTCACGGCAGTCGTTAAACCTCCAATAAAAAAATAAAAAAAAAGATCTTGTGTGTTTTATAGTTTTGTATATATTTTACACATTAAATATTTAAAGTATTAAAACTAAGGCATGTGTGTCCTCTGGTATGGTGCTTCGACAGCTAACTCCAGCAAATGATACCTAGCTTCAGTCGTTACGTCGGCTTCCTTGCTGAGCGTTGTCATCAGTGCTTCCTTAACATTTACTGATGATTTTAACAGTTAACCCTTTTTTCATGATTCGAATTTACATCAAAAACCGGACAGAACGTCTTTATGATTTGATGCATAATGACGTCCCAAATTAACTGCTTTCTAATTATTGAGTGAAGCATTACGGATGAGACGATTTATCTTTTCAATGGTCAACACCCATTACTCGTCTCACTGCTACTTAAAATTTATGTTTCTAATTTCATACTTCTGATTCTTACAACTTGGTGATGCTATCTTTCATAACAAAATTTTCATAGACACTTCTAAAAAATTAAAGTGAAACGAAACAATAATCTCTAACACACTTAACGCAATCAAACTCTACAGTATCTAGTACCACACCCCACTCTGTTAATTTCCTACTCATAACACAGCCACACACGACAGAATCATGTTTTCCTGGCCGCTCTCATTAAACAAACATTGTAAGCATCAGCTTGGGCTGTTACTGATTTTTCAGCATTATTTCTGAGTATTCCTCCTGACTGATGCGAAATATTTGTAATCCCTGACACAATTCTACAATAGCAATGCAATTAGAATTTAAATTATTAAATATATTAACTCTCCTTGAGCATTAAACTTAAGTTTTAATTCAGTGGGCCCTCAGCTTATACCCGGTACATATTTATAAAGCTCAAAAGTTTTTTACTTATCTTTTTTTCTGTTAAGGTGGTGATAAAGAAATACCCAATGCAGCCTTTTGCTCATGAACGACACTGAAAATTGCGCTGTTTTGCGGACTTTTCTTGCAGGGCTCTTAGTTTTGTGAGTGAATTTCGTGAAGTCTTACCCTCATCAGATGGTGATTTCTAAAAACGCTGCTGTCAACATCTTAGATTACCAGCATCTAATTTCTGATTTACATAAGTTTCTGGTAGAAAAGCTAATAACTGTTATGTACTTTATTTAAATAATTACTGACATCCTAAACCAAATTCTATATTCGCTGAGTTTATGTTGTATCTTTGAAAACTTCTAATATTCAAGATATAAAGTAAGGAAGTCTCACGTTTTCAGTACTTGACACACGTAGAGCGCCACCTAATAACTATATGGAACACTAATCCAGCACGCGGAAATTCAATTTTAAAATATTCCTTATAATTGCTTTCTGAAATTTGCAATGCACCAACAGTTCGGTATCTTCTTCGTCCGTGTGCCGATTTTCACGAGTTCTGAAGCATTTCTGTATGTGAACTTATGTAACTAAATTCTTATTACCATTGCAAGTATAACGGATAATTTTAACTTGACGGCCACCTTAATTGTAATGCAAAATTGAGCTTATCTATCATATTTCAGCGTGCCACACATTATTTGTGAAAGAGCCACGGTTTGGCCACACCAGTACTTCAGAGTGGGTTAGATAGTTTTTCCCTCAAATGTTTTAACTATGTTGGAAAAGGCCCCTTTGATGTGAAACTCCATCTAATAAGTACGACTGCTGATGAGGATCGCTAAGCTTATAAAGAACAAATTATCTTCACTAGGTGATCAGATGTACCATCGCCTATGTCCGCTGAAATTCAAACCAAAGTCGTAGGTAAACGTATCAGCTGTAACACGGTAGCCTAATTAAGAATGTAAAAAAAAAACTTGCTCGCAAAGCATTTAAGCAAGAAAGTTCCAAAATGTTGAAAAAAATTGTACGCTCATGTTAGTAAATATAATCAACAATTAGTAACAATAATCATAAGGAGAAAAGTGACAGTCGGTATGAATTTGCATCGTGAAATTTGAAATGAAGAAAATAATTATAAGACATTGTGACAAGTCATCACGTTAGTCTAAAAATCAAGCATTCAAAGTACGTAGAACTTTAGTTACAACGATGACCGTGTCTGAAACTTATTCACGAGAGGGTCTGTACTTACTTTGTCTTCAAAGACCAAAGTACTTCGTGGAACCACACTACATAGTGTGCCCCATTGTGGATGTCCCAAATGCCCGTATCCATCCCCCCGGAAGGCTATCGGGTCCCGGACATTAATACTGACAAACTGTAGTACAACTCTCTCAGCCATTCACCAATTGGGAGGGCCTCCAGAATCAAACTCTGGAAATACAAACACATACTTTCGCACATTCTTATCAACCTCTTTCACATTGCTCAAAACATTCGCACACACAATCACATAAAGCTGATATACTAAAGAGAAACACTCTTCACTCTATCTAAAGATGGACCTGCAAGCACAGAAATTTTCTTAAAATACACCAGACCCAAAGCTGGTTGAAAAACTAACCAAGGAAGAATGGGGAGATAGCTCATTTTCCAAAAATAAGAAAAAATCCCTCACAATGATCTGATGTGCGCACTCTTTACACAGCAATTTTCAAAAGTAATTTACCATTTAAAATTTAAATTATCAAGAACAAAAACGTTTTTGTTTTTATATTCCAAATTTAAAGCAGCTAGATCAACAAAAAATAATTGATTCTTAAAAAGGCAAAATGGGAAACTTATATTTACATAATAAAAACATGTATAGACGTTTACCAGAAATTCCTGCATATTATCCCTCTCCAACTGTAAAAATGTAAAACACTAAAATTCACAACAAAGTATTTGTTTGTTTTCTACACATACTCAGTTTTTAATGATTTTCAAGAATTCTGAAAGAACTTCATGCTGAGGGAATACTAATATTAAACTCTGTGACCAAAAGTTATGATAATTATAACCATTACTATTATACTAATAAAAGAATGAGGTTACAATGGTACCAAATACAATTTAAGAAAATTCCTGACTAATAATGCCATAAAATTAAAAGGGCAAAAAAGCAGAAGAAGAGGAGCTGTGCGGAAAAAATCCTTTCCACTCATTCCAAATATAAGGTAAAATAAAATCCAGTTGTGAAGAGGAAAGCCTTCCTACAAAAGATAGCAATATTAATAAATTTATCGCAAACATAATAATTGTGCACGCTCAATTTTACTTTTTACGCAAAGAACTTGCAAAGAGCTACCCGTTGAAATTGCAATAATTTTCAGAATTGTGATTACAACTTATTACTTTTAAACTCAGAATTATTAAACCTACGTATAAAAAAGGGTACATGTTGAGAAAATAACTTCCAAAAAATGAATAATATTAATTATAAAACAAAACATAAATAAACACTAAAAAAAGAAGAATGGGATTTGGAAATCTTCCACCATAAATAATAACATGAAAACTAATATCTATAGCAAAAATTTCCTTGTTAACAGTAACAAAGGAAAAACTAAAAATGATAATATGTATTTGAAAAAAATTAAAAATAAAATAAATAAAAAGGAAAAATAAAATACAAAACGAAAAAAAATGTATCTGAAAGGCTTTTCTATTCTCTTTGAAAAAAATTTGTTAATCAAATTCGAGCAGGTCTCTCAGCAGTTTTTTTCTCCTTTTTCCATCAATACGTTTAGTATCAGTAATTTTGACTTTATCTGTCGGTGCATCCGGAGTTTTAGCTCTGACAATAGTTTTTTTTCCAGGTTTAGATAATTTACACTGCAGTGTTTCCAAGTTCCCGACAATATGTTGCGAGTCATTCTCAAGCAATTAATCAGAACCCTCCGAAATATAATTTTACCCTACGAAGTATCATTTTCTGCATTATCATCAGAAACCTCAGTAATAGAGTATACACACGGAACAACCTCCGAATCGAGGATGGAGAGTAAAAAATGTGATGTTCCAAGGTACCCGAAGTATTGTTACCATCAGAGCACTGAGTAATGTAAAATGTCACATTTTCAATATGAGCTGATTTTAAAGCTCTAGAACATGAATCTTCTGGATGTAAAAGCCGAGACTTCAGGGAGAAAGACCAAATCTTTATGGTTGTCAAACGGGAGACCGGAATCTTAGCAGTTGAATTACAAAGAAGAATGCGAGCTGGCGCAGCAATTTCATGACCTTTTTTGTTTTCATGCTTTGAAGAAGTATGTCTAAATTCTTTACAAGAAACAACATTTACGTTTAAATCCAGGATACATAATATAGGATCTAAAACATACTAGGCACGGAAATTATATGGGTTTTCCCGTTGCATGTCCATGGTTTTATTTCTACAACCAGTTGGAGTACCTTTAATACACCGTACACCAGAATTTTTTATTTCATAATCGCAAGATATGATTTTACGAAAAGTACCAAAAACATCGGAAATAACAATATTATCGTTTTCCAAGAGGAGTATCCAAACATTAATTATTTTCCTTAACACAAAGCGTATGAACATAACCGAACCTTCTCCCAGGTTCGGTTGTGTTCACACGTTTTGCCATGGGTGTTATTAATATAACCATCAAGTACTGGAGGGAAACACACACTAATTCTGCGTGGCGAAATACGTATATTGAACTTCTTAAAAATTCAATTTCCTTCCAGATTCATGAAAAGGATTCCAGATCATAAAACAGCTCTCTCTCATGAAGTCATAATCAACAGTAGGTTTTCAATATCCACACATCATTTGTATGAGAATTAACAAATGCCTTTTCTTGTAATATTACAAATGTTACATGCAATTTCTTCGCCTCTTCGAAAGGCTTAAAACTAAAAATCCTGAAACAAATAACTAACCAATGCGTTTCCCAAATATATTTTATACGTAACAAATTTTATGAATACTGAACTTAAAAGCATTTTTAAGCAATGTAAAGGAAGAAACGGGTAGATTTGAAGAAACACAAGAATTTTCAATTCGTTAAACTTCTCATTCACAGTTTTAGAATGAATAGTGAGAAACAGTAGCACATATATAATTTTGCCGTCTTTTTTAATCATAATGTCAAATTTTTAATAATGTTATCCTAAACGATTTTTCCGCATTAAAATATTATTTTCTTAATTTTTTAACCTGCTTTCCATAATCAAATCTTTGTTTTAGTTATGCGTTTAGAAATCGTTCTTTTTTGAAGTCCGAAGGTACAATAATCCATTGGTGACACATCAGGGTACTTTAAAAGAATATGAGTAAAATACATGTATATGGATTTGATATCCCTCACTTTTAATTTTTTTTTTTTTTTTGCGATTGTATATCGACCATTTTTTGATAAAGTTGTTTAGGTAGATCTAAGTTTCATCAGTTGCCACAATAAATTTCTACCTGTTTTTCATAAAGAAGTGTACATCCTGTACAGACTGATTTTAATAAAGAAGTCTACACCCTGCACTGTGATGTTGTTTTTCTGTCAGATTGAAATCTCTGTTTATTATCTTGTTTACAGTTGATGTAGATAATTTTAATGACTTAGGGATTGCGTTTTGGGACAGTGGAAATTCTTTCAAGAGAAGTTATCTTATTTCTGAAATACAGGTAAAAGTACGTACATTCTTGGATATTTGTTTGGTGCATGTTTTCTTTACAAAAACAATTCTTGCCGATTTGCTTCTCTGTTTTTAATATTATTGCTTATGTCAAATTTAGAAATACTAATTCCATGATTCTCACAGCGTTTTTTAATTATAGAATACGAATATTTCTCATCTTTAAGAGAAAAATCATAACTTTCTACCAACAGCTTGTTTACGAGCTCCATTTATTAATAATGATATTTAGCTGCAGGCGATGTTTTTTCAGTATCCATCTAAAATGCTGTTGCCAGTTTTAAATTTTTGAATTCTATTATTTTTCGTAATTTTTTTTATAATAAATGGGTCTAAAATGTGTGAAAAACACTCTCATATTTCCACGTATTCAATTTCAGATGTATTATTGTATGACCAAAGTTTTCGCCTGTACATGAGAAATTCTAATTTTGTTTCCATAGCGGGAACAGAAGACCTCATCCAACAACTTTCGCCGAAGGAACGTGTCCTCGTGGAGGGGAAGATGGGTGTAAATTCCGTCCAACTTCGAATATTGCTCCTTTTCTCTTTTCACTAAATTTACGCTCTGGGTTTTTGTACACCAAAAAATCAATGACAGCACATGTCTATTTATGTATTCATTGTGGTAATTATAAAATATAAATTAACTTACAAAACTTTGGAAACTATCTTATTTTCAACTCTAGAAATATTTATATACCTACAATCCCGTTTCCTACTGATTTCTGACAAGAAACTGAACACCAACTATACATAAAATGCTAAATATATAGCAATAATCCGATTCCATTGACATAAAACAGAAATCCGAGTGTCCTCTCTCATATTCACAATATGCAATCTGCATGCGGTACATATTTACGTAGATTGGAGGAACAGCGCTTGGTGTTCCCTTTAATATTACAAATATTTCGCAATTACAAAAGTAACCATTTATCAACTAGAACTGAATTATATGTAATAAAATTATTTATTAATATCGAGCATTTAATACACTTCCAGACAGTTGATATGATAAACAGATTTTTGAGTCGAAATTTTCCTTAACGAGTAATATTACTTATTTTTCTTCGAAAATAATTGTTTATGTATTTCTGTTCTTTGCGTGCTTAAAAATAAATGATTATTGACGTCATATATTTCTTCGGTTTGACGGATTGGGAAACGAATTTCCTTGAAGAAATATTTTAAATATCATGGTCGTGATACAAATATTTTAATATTGTTCACTGTACACCATGTTCTCTTCATTCAGAAAACTTGAAAGCATGCTCGATCGGAAATCGGGAGGAGCGGGTTCGATCCCCGCACCAGGATGATGGAAATTTTCAAGTTTTCTGAATGAAGGGAACATGATTATTGATTTAAAAGATTTCAAATTTCTTTTCAAGATTTTCAGTTTAATATCTGTTTAATAATTACTGTAAAAATGTATACAATATTTTACTTTAGTTATAGAGATACCATTCTTTAAAGAAAGCCTCTGACGAGTACCGGTGGAGAACTATCGATTGCTTCGATTATCGATACCTGTCAATAGTCCAAAAATTAAAATCGATAGTACCATCGATAGTGTCGTTGGCAAAGTCATGCATGGAGGTAGGAAATAGAGGAGACGCCTTAACCGCAGATTTCTGAAACCGATCTGTTTACTGTTATGATATCGCTCCGCGTACTTGGTTACCCTCTTGGTCGTGCCTGCCAAAGGAAAGCATTGACAATTTGTGATTTTCAGAAGCTCAAATGTTTTGTTAAACTGGTTTGTCAGCGTAGATATTTTTCTGTGTTTGACAGCATACTTTAGCTTGTCCATATTTAGTTTCCATAGGTTCCTGCGTTGCTTTCAGCTGTGCAAATGAATTTAAAAAGAAAATACCAGGTAACGTCATTCCACCGGTTAGTATCACTTTATTTTCCGTTTACTAGGTTTAATTAAGTTCTTTGGGATTTAATCGTCGATTGCAATTTTCTGTCAATGGCTACTGTATATTTTTCTGTGATTTGCTTCCTTTTAGCATGTTATGTAATGTTCTAAATTTGTAGCAAAATTAAAGAAGTTGCTAGTTTTGCGTAGGTTATACAAAGCTGTTTACAAAAGTTGTATCATATTTTTCTGAAATAGTGTAGGTTATGTAATCGGAGGGGTATTCATAACTGAACCACGTTTAAAAGGATGTTCAATATAACTACATTATTAAGATAATCATCTTTGAATTATCAATAACCCACCTATAATTATGACAGTTTTCATATCCAAAATCTTTGCACTATAAACAACAAATATAGGAATTACATTTACCAAAAGTTCATCTATTTCTTTTTTCCTGTTTAAGGGCTTGACCTGTATACTAAATTGCAGATTTGACCATAGCTAGTAAATAATACTCATTTTAAACTAATAGACAAGGTGCTTTTGATAGTGTGCTACAAGATCAGTTAATAGAATTGGAGATCCTTTATTTAAAACTGAATTTCACAGTACAAATACAGATTCTCTGGATTAGGAGAGGACATTAAAACAGTAAATTTTGCATGTAAGACACTGCACTTACTGTTTCTTGGAATTACATGACAACGCAGGACAACTTTGTTAATATCTCCTGATTCACAACAAAACCACTTCGAATGTGAAACATAAAATGATGGTGATACTAAACACAGTCGATGAGAAAAGTGAAAGTTTAAACACAAAGGGTGCACAGATATTTAAATGATTAAAAAAATATAGAAGTAGACAAATTAAAAAGGAAACATTTGAAAGTGACCGAATATGAGTACCTTACAGGGAAGATTTGCAATTCTGGCTCCTGTCAAGCTATGAATGACCCTGTAAACATATGTATGTACATTTTGATTCTTGAAGAAATGTCATAATACATGGAAATACATTAGGATTATTAACACATCAATCATACATCTCTAAATTGCTTGTATTTCGGTTCATTCCCAAAAAAAATTTGATTTTCTTCTGCCATCCCATTTCTAGTCATTGCACATTTTTGGTATTCTAAAACTTCATGTTCTCTTTTTCATTTTACAGAGCAGTAAACATTTTAGGATAATCAGTTTCTTTGATATTACATAAATAAGTTATAAGTCAAATATATTTCATTCACTTCTGGTACCAAATGTTTTCTTTACCTGATTTAGTTGCTATTCTGTAATGCATGTACATGTTCTGAGATTAAACATTGTTTTCATGCATTTTAACTCTCTCATGAATAATTTGCTTTTTCTGTCTAACATTAGTTACAGCATTAATACTCTACAGCATATATGCTCTAAGTAAACTGTCCCGTTTTGGTTCTCTGTTGATATTTAAAGTCCTTCTTGTTACCTTTTCTTCCTTTACATCAAATCTTACTTTTTTCGGTAAAATCAGTGAGATGTAGCTAAAAGGAAATTCCTTGCACAGTGGGTGTGGCATGCGTGCTTTGTCTATCTAGCTCATGACCTGTCTCTGTTTTATCAACAAATTATAGCTGAAACATTCAAATATTTGTTGTGGTTTATTTGCTCACAGTTCATCAGCTCAGTGTAATTAGCCTGTACTGTTTTACACATCAGTATAAATCTCTTGTACCCAATAGTTTGATAGTTGTTGCAGATTTCCTGTATTGCACTTTTTTTATATTCTTTGGTATTCTTGTTGTGCATCCATGCATCTCCCACCCTTCATTTCCTGTTTTCCCATTAGGACTGAAGGACTAAGCCTTTTAAGAGAAAATACACTCATACCTGGTGTGGCACCCATTGTATGTGAAGGAAAGCATTTTGCTGCTGCTAGTGAAGGATACTGAAGATGAGATTTAACTATTTGAGATAAGTGTTTTGTATTGGATGTACATATAAATTTCCATACAAACATTTGCCTTTAATGGTTTGAATTGCAGCAGTAAGCTATATTCCAGCTACAAATACTGTTGGGTAAGCTTTTCTTTTCTTGCATGTACACTGCTGGACAATTGCTAAGGACGGATCATAAACGGGTATATAGCGCATAAAAAAGTAAGTGTGGTTGGATGCCAAGTGAAATAAAATAATGTCAGAATGCCAGGACATTACAAGAAAGACAATTTATTGTGCTCTGAAATCCAGAAGGCTTTGGAACGTGTTCAAGGGACAAACAGGCCATTTTGTGCAGAATACGTAAACGTGAAAAAAATGCTATTACCGTCCGCAGGCGTTCCGGCGTAAGATGTCAATACGGGATAAGGCCACCATGGAGGGCGATGCAAGATTCTACACGTCGTGTCATGCTTTGCACAACATTATCAAGCAGCTGTTGGGGTAATTTATCCCATTCCTCTGTCAGTGCACGGATGAGGGTGTCCTTGTTTACTGGAGGGCATTGGCGACCAGCAAGACTCCTCCTCAAAGCATCCCACAGATTTTCAATGGGATTCAGATCTGGAGAACGTGCTGGCCATACCAGGCGTTGAATATCCTCGCTCTGAAGACAATCCTGGACAGCGACTGTTCGATGACATGTTGCGTTGTCGTCCATGAAAATGAATCTATCACCGACAGCACCACGGAACAGGCGAACATGAGGTAGCAGAACATCATTGATGTATCGTTGGCCAGTCATAGTCCCAGTTGGAAGCACATAGAGGGACGTACGGCCATTGATCATGATGCCAGCCCATACCATGACACTACATGTCGGATATCGGTCCCTTTCCTGTATGTTTGCTGGGCAATATGCAGTACGACTGTCACGCCAGATCAGTTGTCGTCGACAATCAGACGATAGACTGTATCTACTCTCATCTGAGAAGAGGACAGCAGATCAGTCGTTATCAGTCCAATTGCGATGTTGATGGCACCATTGCAAACGGGCGATACCGTGACGTCTGGACAATGCGATGCACACAACAGGACGGCGGGCGTATAGTCCTCCTTCATGCAAACGTCTGGCGACAGTTTTTCGGGAATTCCGCTTGCCAGTAGCAGCCATAAACTGATTTGATACCTCACTAACTGTGCGGCGCCGGTGTCTTTTTGTTGATAGCACTATGTACCGATCTTCTGCAGGTGTCGTACTGCGAACACGACCTCCCACGTGACGTTTGCTACACTCTCCATTTGTTTGAAATCATTTCCAAAGCCTTGAAACAACACTGTGGCTGACGTCGAACTCCCTGGCAACATCTGTTATTTTTCGCCCTTCTTTAATCTTGCCAATAATAAGGTCACGCGTAAAATCATCTAGGTGATGTCGGGAAGACATACTGAAAATTGCAAGTTCGTCAATTGATTCTTTCCCTTTCAACTTTGCGTTTGAACAACAACGGTCAATACGCGTCAAATCCTTTATATCTCTTATCAGCGCTATGACGTCACGAACAAGTTCGGCAATCCAAAATTTGCATACGCACAACACGTCTTACTGTATCCCGCGCTTATGCTAATTTCCACATTTTCCTGCCTTCCATTTTATGGTTGCTATCGTTGCTATTATCATCCGTCCTTAGCAGTTGTCCGGCAGTGTATAAAAAGGACTTCAAGAAGTTTAATGTGTATGTGGGCATCAACTCATAATAATATTTCTTCATGTTCTAACTAGCTCATTCTCTTTTGTCTTGTGTAACTAGATGTATGTTGAAACCCCATTAGGAAATAATAGTACTGACATATTTTCTACAGCATACAATGTACATAATGAGTGTGAAATGCAGCTTGCAGCTAGGCTTTTTAATGAGAGAAATGGGGGGGGGGAATCTTGAATTTAGCTGAAGTAAAAATATAACAGCATAAAATTATAAAGATATTAATTGCAATGTATGAAAATGTATAGTTATGGTAAACAAATAAATTACTTGTGTGAAAACTTTACAACTTAACTAATCAGATGAAATAAGCTGTCGTAAGAAGTTCTAGGTTAAAAGGTTAGCATTATTTTTGGAAATCAGATTTTGGTACTGGAGATGTTACATGGATAAAAGTGAACTAAAGATGATTTAGTATCTGATGGCCGAAAATATGCACTTCGATATTTCCCATGCACTTCTGATTAGTTATCCATTAATTTTTATGGCCATAAAATGTAGGTTAAATGTGCTTTATCATATGGGCTGCTGTTAACAACGCTCTCTCTCTGTAATTAGAGCTAAAATTAATCACCTTGGGCTCAATAGATTTTCCTATTCTTCAACATATGTTGTGCTAGCAAGAAACTGTAGAAGTTATCCTCAATGAATCCTTTATTAATAAATATAATCTTCTCATAAATGGTATACGTATATTTCAAAAATCAAATTAAAAATGCTTATTATATACACACGTCTGTTTCATTTACTACTTAAAAGCTATTAACTTTTTACATTATGAATGTGCCTCTCTTAAGAGTGATGTGTATTAGAAGTATAATGTTTTGAATGCAGTTGGAATTATTTTAAAAGAGATCTTACAGTAGGAATTATTTCTGCTGTTTATGTAAATCTGTTTTTATCAAGACATTTTATCAAGTCAGATATCTTTTACTATCAGCAGGACTTGTAAATCCTATTTCCACAAACTAATAAATTGTATATTTTCTTGCTATATTCTCAAGCTGCACCCTTTAAAAAGGTACCCTCCCCCCCCCGAAAAAACGTCCCCTTCTTATAAATGCAAATCCTATTCCCACAAACTAATACATTTCATATATAAATCGCAAATTCTTTGTAAATCCTATTTCCTCAAACTAATAAAATGAATAATCTTGCTATATTTTGAAACTGCACCCTTTAAAAAGATACCCCTCCCCCGAAAAAAGTTCCCTTCCTATTAAGGCCTGTTGTTTTAAAATTATTTGCATTCATACCTTTGAAGCCCACCACAGTTCTAACTAAACCAGTTGGAATTTCCTACCTACATTAGAAGAAACTAAAATCAGTCAAGTCCTTAAAGCAATTATAAAAAATAAAATGAAAACAGAGTAACGTCATATTTTGTGTCTGATTTTTTTAATTTCTTTGAACAAGCTCGTAGATACCCCATTGTTTCTACAAAGGCTTGAAAATAAAATCTAGATATTTCATGAATTTTAGTTTTTTTAAATAACAATGTTCAATGGGAATATTGTACCCCCTCCCCTTGTTTATTTGCTTAAGAACAATCATAATTGTTCTTCAAGTAAAACATACGTGGAATGGCGTTGTTTATTTAATTTTTCCTCCTGAAAACATGGCAAAGGTGTTCCCTCCCTTTAAAGTGCGATCTTTTGAAAATTTCACTCGTAATACAAATTCTCTAAAGCTCGACCGTTACAATTTCTATGATAAACAATATTTCACGCTAATCCGTTAAGACAGGGAAAGATTTTAAACGCTTTATAAAATTATGCTCAGTATAAACACATTTTAAATCGTCAGTTCATATACGTTTCAATCGTTACGAAGACTCTTTTTTAAATCTCTTTTCCTCCATGAAAATCTAATTTTTGTACTGAAATTCCTTTCATGTGAACCTAAGAGTTTGTCAAACCTATTCCACTGCTTTTCCATTTCGCTTATAATTTAAGACAACGTAAAATCTTAAGAAAACGAACAGGGTCTCACTAATGCTTTCCTGCGGAACATCGTGTGCTTTTGCATCTTGAGGGTAACCACGCCAAAGCTAGCGGAACTACTATCACCGCGGAAGCCTACAAACCCGGCTTCACTTTGTTAGCATGGGAACAGTTGGCGACAGCGGCTCTTCTCATTCCTACATTCATGGTCTTCCTATCCCTTTCTACCTCGCTTCCGTGTCACTTTCCTATCGGGCAATCTAGCCCAAATCTATTAGCTTCCTATTTCTAAGGGTTGTTTAAGACCTGGGGTTAGACACTCCCTTCCTAAAATCCTCTACATATGATCTGTGTCTCTTATAAGGGGAAAGTAATTTTTGAAAAGTGCATTCAGCTAATCTTATATATAAAACACAAAACGTCTGTTTGTCTGAAGCAGCAAAAACTCTCGAACGTCGAACTGTGGCAGTCTGAAATATGCATAGTTTATTATTATTGGGATTTCTAGGTCAACGCAGATATTTTCAGATCTCTAAATTGTTCCGTTCGCGAGTTATGAATTAATTAATAAGCTAATCAATAAAGTCAGCGTCGTTTGCTACGTCATCGTTATGTGCTCCAAATCTGAAAACACGCGACTGCATTTATCTACAGGTGTTTCTATTCTTTCAGAACTGTGCATAAAAATGCAATAACGAACTTTGCGAAATCTTAACGAAAAGGGCTAAAATTTTTGTCAATACCATGAATTGGTAATAAGAGGAGTCCCTCAAAATTTCACCGGAATCCGGTCCAAACTTTTAAAATTAGGCATGGAATTTTTAATTCATCGGTAAACGGAAATATATAAGCAGAAACTGTTAATAAAATTTTGACGGTTAATTTAAAAAGGTATTTATTGATTCAGGTGGAATTTGGAGGTCATGTTCTTATTACTTATTAACGATTTATGGTGTTCATTAAAATTTCAGTCAGTTTCGTAAAATATTCGCAAAGATACGGTTTTAACCTTTTTATCCCTGAGATTCGCCCCTCAAAGACGTCTGAAACTTAACGCATGTAATGCATTTATTCGTCGAAAACAAATTGTTAACGAATTTTTTTCCGTCAGCATTCCAATGCTGTGTCTCCTGGCCGCGTGTTAAAAACGTCTAACGCTTTTGGTTCTTTTGATTCTACAGCTGTATGTTGGAATGTCAAGAGCGAAGGCTCCAACAAAATTATATATTGTCGCCGATGAAGGAGAAACCAAAAATGTTGTGTACGGCAAAGGGCTGAAATAATCACACTATGAATAAATAATTTGTAGTGACCGACTTTGTGAAGTCAGCTTCTTTCTTTCTTGCGAGCATCAATGTTTTCACGATTTTTTCAGTGACATATAAGGGAATATGAGATTAATAAGCCCAAATTCCAGGCAAACCCGTGTAGTAAAGCTAGTATATTTATAAAAATGTCATATTACGTGACTGTTAACTGATATCAAATTATTTCACCAAAACGCCTTTCAGCAGGCTTCCGTCATTAGTTTAAGGTTCTAGCGAAAGCAAGAAAATCTGTCCAATAGTACTTCTGTCTGTGCGACAGATCTGTTTACAAGCACACACGCTAAAGAGTGATGGCGGTTTACATTTATTAAAACACGATTTCCCTGGAAAATTCTCCAGGTAATAAATGGCAAGCGAGCAATAGCGAAAAGTTAAGAAAACATCATACAAAAAGAAAGCACCCTGCGTACAGATGAACTCAAGTGGACGGAAACTGTGCGTAGTAAAATCCTGTTAGTGAGTACGTTTCACGTCCTAAAAATCCACGAAAAGGCCAATAATTGGAAGAATCGGAAGAGTAAGGTATTACATAAAGTTTATTGATCGCAAATAATTATTAAATATTTAGGAAAGTAAAGTTGAAACTCAACACTGAGAAGGCTTACGACTGAGCATCTTACAGATACAACTGAAGACAGTATCGAATAAAGCGCTGCACGTCTGAGGCATGATTGTATTAGTCATGCATTGTTTTGAAAAGATCAGTTGAATGCAAAAATATTAGAAAATGTGGGTGCACATAAAAGCTGAAGCAAAACAAATTAGCTTTACACAGGCATATCGTAAAAATAACAGGAGGAAAATAAAGTCAGGACTGAAAAAATGTTCCCATAACAGCGGGTGGAAGAATATTTAAATTTATTAAAATTTATTAAAATATAAAATTGCTTTAGAGTAGATTAATTTAAAATCGAAAAATCACGAAACACGTTTTTATCGGTAAAACTCCAGAAGTTCACAAGTAATAGAGATGCTCCATTGATGCAGTGATCAAAACGCTGACTTCTGGCCATTCACTCAGGAGGTGTGTTTGTTTGAATCCTGGTGAAGTGCACCTGGATGACGTGTTTGCCTTACGGCACCGGCCGTTTCCCTACGCAGGAGCTAGTATTCTTACGTTAGGGGCGGTAGTTAGTCTATAGATTATTTGGTTGCTCATAAACTATCAAACGAACAAAAAAAAAAAAAAACAGAAATGGCATAAGTATTAAAATTATTTGCGTACTTATTATCTTCAAACGTGAACCGGAATTCATGAAGAGAAATTATGCAAGATGTTACGATATGAATTACCTAAATGTTATAACTAGCAAAAAAACATTTATCAACATAGGTTATTGAGAGGTGTGAAGCATGTTTGTTTTCTGCTATAATTAAGGAAAATGATTTCAATTAGTGAGAGTAATTTATCGAAATAAAATCAAACTCATACACAAAAAGATGAGCTGTAGCAACTTCAGGGAAGCAAATATACAGTTATTTAGATTAGAAAATGAGGAAAATTACGAAGAAATAGAAAACTAAAAAGCAGCAATCAGGATATAGGAAAGTTCCAGTTAACCCATAGTGATACTTGATTTGTATCATTCTTGCTTTCATGCGCGTTTTCTCATGGATGACTGGTTAAAAGACGGTAGTTTTAAGAAGATATTTATGGACGCAGTAAAGAATCTGAGGATGCTGCAGACACCAACAACAATACCAGAAATTCTGTTCGGGTTACGGATGAGAAAAACTCTATCAGGTATTACGAAGCGAGATATTTGTCTTCCGGTTCGCATTTCTGGGATATCCTAGCGTTCTAAATGGGAAGTGTGAAATTTGTTCCGAAACATTTAATAACGGCTTATTAGCTTCAATTAAGCTTCTAAGGTACTTGCAAAGAAATTTTATTAAATGTAAAGACAAACCAGTTGTGTTTTGGTGGCGCAGTTGTCTAAAACCAGGATTAAGACTGTTCGCCCATTTGGGCCCGAGTTCGGATGCAGGACGGCATGGATGTTGTTTTTGTTAAACGGCACTAAATTTTGTGTTCCTTGAAGATAATGACATCAAATTAAAGACGTGCGATTGCTGATAGCCCACAGAGTTTCTCACATTTGTCGTTAAACTCGAAAACAAAAACAAAAAAAGAGTTGAACATTTTCAACTTAGGATGGAAGAATTAAAAAGAAGAAAAAACTTCCTCTAGATGGCAGTAACATCTATCAAAAGGAGTGCACAACTTCATTTCAAGTTACGCTTTTTTTTTTGATCTGGTAACGGGGGATGAAACCTGGGTGTGTCTTGACGATCTGGAAAAGAAGAATCAATCCATGGAATAGCATCACTCATCTTCGCCAAATTCTAAGGAGTTCAAAAGCCAGCGATCAGCACAGAAAGTCATGGCGTCAGTTTTTTGAGTTAGGAAATTACCTCGAATCCAAATTTGTCTCCACTGTGTAAACTTACTCTTCCTAATAGAATTGTTCTTTGAATCGATGCCGCTGTGAGTCCAGGGTTCCCATTGCTGATGAACGGGAAGCCTGCTTGTCCTGCTGCATGTGTGTCGCGCAAAGGCCTTGTGTGTTTTACGGGACACCCCTCGCTCAGGCCACTTGTAGCCTTGGCAGATGCTCTGCCGGCAATCATCGTCGGCGCAAAATGCTTCTCCACGTGTCGCACGCAAAGATTAATTTTACGTAATTTATTTTTGCAAAAAATATCTGCATGAGCGTAGTTTTTTGTTTATCTTATACTATTTTTGATTTCAAAAAAGATGTACGTCACAGTTTTTTGAAATTTATTGTCCCTGAATTTTGCACCATTTTCTACAAGTCAACCACGATGACATCACTGTAAAGAAATGCTAGGGCATGCAATTAATATTTCCAAAGCAATTATTATAGAGATTACATGAAAAATCGCTTATTCAGTTTGCCGGAAAGGAAGATACTGAAATCATATGATGTACCCAAAATAAATTTCTAGACTTAGTTCAGCACAAATAACGCCAGGAAATAAGATATATAAAAAAAAACAATTTTTAATAAGTGCTTTTGAACCGAATTAGAATTATAAATTACAAATAAAAAAAGAAAATCTCAACCGCACATGGGAAATTGAGATTCAGAACGATTTTAGTATCAATTCCACTAAATTGGAATACCTGAGATGTGAAGAGATGCAGGAAAATTATATTCGACTGCAGGAAAAAATGTCTGATTTCGATATTCACTAAAGACTTTTTCAAAAATGAGAAACTTTATATTAGCGAATTGTCATTGCCATAAATTGAAAATGTATATATAGATCATATGGACACATTTCGTTAATACGCTGTTAAAAGCGATTAAGACAAAAAGATTTCACAAATTTCTTAATATGCAGTTAAAGCGACTAAGTCAAAATGATAACAGAAAATTTTACAACTTTTGCACTCTAAAAAAGTCATGCATGCATCTATATTTTTACGGACACTTAAGTTCTGAAAGACGTGGAAAACCATGGACACCTAAAGATATATCAAAATTCATCGTAATTAGAGTTCACTCTATCAAATCATACACGACTTCTGAAGGTCAATATAGTTAAATTGAGAAATAAAATTTGTACAAATTTAGTTCAACACATTCCGAGAAGCTGTGACTTTTCAACTTGAAAGAAATTCATACTAATTCTAGGTTGTGTTGACAAAATATTGGGCCAAATTCTCGAATCTTTCAAGAACAGTATTTTTACTGGTTGTTTTTGTTTTCGTAAATTGAACATATATTATAGAGATATTAGCTGTATTCTGCTTCAGCAGCCCCGGTGGCGCAGTGGTCTAAGCGATGGCCTCTGATCATTCGTCCGAAAGGTATCCGGGTTCGAATCCCGGTGAGGCATGGATGTTGTGTTTGTCTTACGGCACTGGATCTCTCCCTTCCCTGGAACCAGTGACCCTAAATTAGGGACGGTCGACTGCTTATAGCCCATTGAGTTGCTCACGGTGGTCGTTAAACCTCCAATAAAAAAAAAATTCTGATTCATTAATTTCCTTGCCATTGATTTAGTATATTTTTTTATTCCATAATGTCTCGCTCAGAAAAGTATAAATTGGTCTCTCAAATAATAAATATTCTGCTTATGAGTGTCGAAACAAATCCGTAGTGTTTTAATATGTTTTAAATAAGTACGTAGTAGTGGGGAAGTACGGTTATGTCTTAGTTCCACGGCTTCCCTCAATGTACGCGCTTTAGTGAAACACAACACAGTTCTGGACACCCCGGCTTGCAGACAACACCCTTCAGCTGCTTCACAGGGGAAAAGCCAACGCCCAGCAGGTTATCGTGTGAGGAGCAAGAGGTGCTTTGCTTCTGAAATGGTCACGCTTCTGTAGCCAACCGCACGTAAAGACTACAGAAGTGTGACTAACTAAATTACTCACACGCTGCTAAGAAGACACCAGCGTGAACGGGAGTTTCTGCTGAATAAGGAGAAAACCGAAAGTTACTGTTAACATTTTATCAATATTTCAAATTTTATAAACTAAAAAATGCTGACGGCTATGTTTAATGTTTTATGGTAATGGTTCTTTCTGTAACGTCATTTAAACTAAAAATCTGACAGTTTTTAAATATATGTGATTGTAAGATATTGTGACATAGTTGTATTCATACATTAAGGTAATAGAGGTAAATTCTAATATGTTAAATTGATTTAAAATATTAATATGATCATCTTTTCAAGAAAATTCCTTTTAATAGGTTAACTAGTACTGCTCTGCACAACTAAAATCGTAAAGGAAGTCACCTTTTTACTGATGTACTAGATTTCTGATCAATGGAATCAATTGTAGATACAAAGCATGTAGCCTACGAATCCCTTGATGCCAATTTGTCTTTGCTTTTGAATAACGGTCGTTCTTCCGCATTTTCCTATCTTAAATCAATATACTTTAATAAGCCTGGGATGTGCATTTCACTTGTCGAATGGGCAAAAGAAACGTTAATAATTTTTCCCACAAATCATCGCTGTTTAGACCTCAATATCGATGAAGCCTTTGCATCGAAAAATCATCGAAGTTTCAGGACCAATGTTTCAAACTTAGAAATTAACCATTTAAATGGCTGGAACGAATTTACTCAAGGTTAGCGAAATGAGCTGAAATCAGCACGAAGCATATTCGCTGTCTAACAAGTGGGCCGAACGCTCAGGGAACGAGTGGGCCTCAGCATCAGAAAGCGTTGCTTTCTCGCTTAGCTTTGTTATTCAATGTGGTGATTTAGGGGAATAGTTCATACTGATCCATTCTGATTTATTACCTGCTAGCAAGAAACTAAGAAAGGAGAAAGGAGCGAGAAGATGTTTCAGTCTCTTGTTTTTGTCCAGTGCCATCCGTGTTAAGAGCAATAGCCCTTTCCCATTCTGGCTTGGGTCATGAAAGAGAGAATAAACCGCTACGAGGGGGTAGGTGTCTAAGCGTTAGATTCTGACCATTCATCTGGGATGGATCCAGGTTCGAATCCCGCCCGATGAGACATGGTTGTTGTGTTTGTCTTACAGCACTGGCTCTTGGCTTTCCCTGAAACCAACGGTTTTAAGGTGGACGTCTAATGATTTTGCTTCCTATACTTCCAATGGGCAAACTTCTGTACACATTTTCTTCACAATTAATGCGTTCCCAAGGAAGAAAATTTGAACATCGACTAAAATGACTTCATTTTATAGCTTAATATACTTAATATTTTCCAAAACTTCAGCATAATTATATTAAAATCAATAAGCTTCCCTTTGGTGGTGTTCAGACCAGAAAAATGATGGCGCGACCTGTACATTGATGACATCAGTAGACAAACAAATGTTGGATTGCTTAATTATAGTTATGTTTTAGAAAATATTAAGTATTCCAAGTTATAACATAAAGTCATTTTAATCGATTTTCAAATTTTTATCCTTGGGAAAGCATTAATTGTGGAGAAAATGTGTACAGAAGTTTGTCCATTGGAAGTATAAGAAGCAAAATCACTAGACGTCCACCTTAAATTAGAGACGGGAGACAGTTTATAGCACATCGAGTAGCTCACGGTGATTGTTAAGCCCGCTAAAACAACAAAAAGCATCGGCCGCTTAAAGGATTAAACAGCAAGGTTTCAAAAACTTTTACAAATAAGGGTATCTCTTCCTTCTCACGAACTTTGTGATTTCTCCGTAGAAATGCTTTGTGTGTAATCACAGTCTAGTATTCCCAAAGGTGTCTGCACGCAATTTAAATCTGGTATTCCTTCTTTTCTGACTTGTGTGCACTCTGTCGTATCATAGTCTGAAAGTTAATTTAAATATGACTTTATTCCTGACAAGTAGCTCAAACGTTCCGTGCGACTGAGACAGTTACTTCTAAACCTTCACTGTGGGTGAAAACCTATTAGAAATTACTACCTGAGAGGAAACATCTAGTAGTTTGAAACCATCACAGAAATGAAAAATGAAAATGAAAATAGGATAATTACAATATGATGCTGTTGTTGTGTGTATGAGATTCTTCCGTGAAATCGTGGAATTCCGTCTTTTTTCGTCATCATTTGGGGATTCTCGAGATCGATGCAAAACTGAGGATAAATTTCTGTGTGATTAGTTCGGAGAGGATTTCATTTTACTTCAGGAACAATATTAAATATTTTAAAATTTCGATAAACACAAGCTAAACGGAATTGAGATTTTTCCGAAACGGTAATTACTCTTTCTCGCGATGTTTCTTCTGCCCAGTATCGTTATTAAATATCCTTTATTACATAAATATTTGTAATTCATCCTGAAAATGTAAGAACATTAAACCGAAAATGAAAGTTAGACAGCCTGAAAATTTTTCTTTAATCTTCAGGAATGAGATCCTTCCATTTGTCTGGATCTGGAAATCGATACATAACCAAGCAGAATTTTGTAGGGAATTTTGGTTCATTTGCTACGTCACTGATACTGAATGCTTTATGAAACAGTCAGTAAGTTGAAATCGTTTAACCTAAAATATATGAAAATCACGCACATGTACAGAGGACATATATGAACTGCTGTTATTAACGGAAAAAGAAACATCCATCGATTTTTACTAAAGTATATCTTTACACTGCGAAAGTAGATCAGTATTTTGCAGTCAACGGGAAGTAAGACAACAAACACCGCTACTGTACAATACAGCGCATACATAATATCCAAAAGCATAAAATCATCACATTTGCTGTTAAACAGTGAAATTTACTACATGTAATAGCAGAATCCAGCATTCAACACATAGCCGGAATAACACGCAATATATTTGTTCATAGTAGTGTGGTAGCACAACGCTATACATGGCGTAGAGTCACTAAACAATGAAAGAAAATTGTAGCGGTCATGCGCTGAGTATCTCTCTCACCGCAAAGCTTTGGAAATCCTTGTGAACCCCAACTCTTTATTATTGACTAGGCCTGAAGAAAGGTCAGTTTTGACGAAGAAAACCTCTTGAACCTTCCAGGGCACAGACATATTGGACTCATGATGTTATTCATCGATATAATTTTATACACTGGTTTCCATAAATTAAGCAACAAATGGAAATATCGTGATACTCAAAACGTACGCAACCGATTCAAATGAAATTTGGCGGAAAGCTTTATCCGATTAAATGCACCAAAACGACGGAAGAACATTTGATAAAAAGCATTTATATTTTGTATGATTAATGCAGATATGAAAATACAGAAATATAGGCATCAAGATGAAATTGAAAAGGTATATCAACGCGATGTGTGGTTATCCCGAACAGCAATAAAGGTCCGACAGCGATGTTCGATGATGTTAACCCTTTAACCGGCCGGTCTACGGGAACAAAATGTCGCCAAAAATCACCCGAAGCTTAAACGCGTATTGTCTCCAAATTCACCTTCCTGTTCCGAAAAAACTGGTCCCATTGCGGCGGGATTTCAGCTTTTCCAGTATAGCGATTGCTGTCCCCCTTCTCACCTCAGCGGATGGAACGCAACCCTGTGACAGGGATTAAGGATGCCATCAAATGTCCTTTATGCTCCGTTCTATGACCCAAGGCGAGAACAGGAAGGTCAGTCTCCTCCCACACAATTCTTGCTAAGTCGGTCAGAAGAAAACAAATTAAAGGAAATAATTAACATGTAAAGACAGTGATGCACACTACATTGGGAAAAAAAGAAAACAGTTTTACATCCGCATACATTGGATTTAACCATAGGGGTTGAATCGTATGTAGACGGGAACACGCGTTCCCCTCAACTTCCGTTATCGAGAACATCCCCTGAATTTTTGAATAAATTTTTTCACATAACATATTACTTTTTCCTAATTTTTTTAATTTCAAAACTTTGTATTTATAAAATTTTAATTTAATTCAAAAAAATTGTGTTCTATATTTTTCTAAAACCAAATATATCGATATGAAGTTACTTTTGTTTTCATACCACTGTGTGTTATGAGTGGCGCACACCCGGGCAAAACCCATAAGTTCCGTCCCCTTTCCCCACCCTTCCAAAAATTCTTGTCCATTGCTCAGATGAAGGAACAAAAATTACTTTTAAATTACCTTATTCCAACGGATCCAGGAAAACTCGTACACTTTCTCATGCCGCTGAGAAAAGTGCAAAGGGCGGAAAACTCGTACACCCTTTCAAGTAAGGGGATATACACAAATTGCGTTTCGGTCCGAGATTTTGACAAAGTGTACGAGTTTTCCTAGCTGAACAAAACGGAATGTACCAGTTTTCCTAGGGATCTCAACGGGTATGTAAGATCAAAATGGCTCAAGGTTTATGTAGAACCTTTCTGACTTCTTTAATCTTGAGTTATGATTTTAATATTTCCCATGTGATAACAAGCAATAAAGGCTAATTAACTCAACGAATCGAAATTCAGGTGCTGATCTTTTTAGAAGATTTTAAATTACAACCTTGATATTCCGTATTTCTAAACATTTTATAAAACCTAATAAAAGGTACTCAATGGATTATTCCTCACCTATTCACAAGCCACCTAAGCCACGGTCCCTTTTAGAAGATTTTAAGATACAACCTAGAAATTTCGTATTTGTAAACGTTTTATTGAACCTAATGAAAGGCACACAACGGATTATTTCTCACCTATTTACAAGCCATCTAAGCCGCGGGCCTTTTGAAAAGATTTTAAGTTGCAACCAAGATATTTCGTATTTCTAAATTAAACAGTGACAAACGGTATTGTTTTGGACATGTCTGCATTAGTATGAATTTCACAAGAACCGTAGCTCTTAGATTATGCAAACGATGTACGTGTAAAAATATCTCATTCCCTTCTTCACCTTACCCTTAATTTTCTTTCTTTAGTGAAAAACGGATGTTATTGTACCTTATAGAAAAAGAAACAGTTCCAATCCTTCTTAAGAAACCACAATATACATTTCAGGAAAACTTTTTTTTTCTTTTTTCTTGTAGGGGGGATTAATCTCTAGTGGGACTCCGAAGTGTAAGGGATACCCAGAATTACCTATGCTCTTTTCCGGGAAACGATCACATAATATCATATCGGTAAACGGCAAAAATACCCCCCCCCCGAAAATACCCATGAAAATTGAAAAGCCGTAAAAATACCCCTGGAGGAAATACCCACAGAACAAACGGTTCACTGAAAACTGCCACACAGGAACACTGATGTGTGGCAGTGTTCCGGTGTGGCGATTTACCGGCAACCCTGCTACACATCTTTCAGCAACTTGGAAAATTTCCACAGAGGATAATTACCACGTTTTTCATTAAAGGGTCGGGTGCAAATTGCTGTTCCTCCGAAGAACACTTTGAATGTGTGACAATTTTTCCTATGGGGCAGTTTCCTAAATTCCAGAGTTATGTGTGGCAGTTTTCCAAGGTACCTAAAGAGGGGAAGGAATTCTTCTTTTGTTTGTCTGAATTTCCATGCGAGTTCTTACGAGTTTAGGGCAACTGGTCATAAAAGTTCAATATTTTTCCAGGGAGTATTTTTTTTACTGTCACATATAATTCGGAATATATTTGGAATTTGGAAAACTACCCCATTAGAAAAATTGTCACACATTCAAAGTGTTCTTCGGAGGAACAACTATTTGTGCTTTGCTGAAAGATGTGTGGCAGGGTTGCCGGTAAATTGCCACACCGGAACACTGCCACACATCAGTGTTCCTGTGTGGCAGTTTATAGTGAACAATTTGTTCTGGGGGTATTTCCTTCGGGGGAATTTTTTCCTAGAGTATTTTTACCGCTTTTAAGTTTTGAGGGGTATTTTCTCCGGGAATATTTTTCCAGGGGTATTTTTACCCACATCCTATCATATTATATGCTGAGGTTTTTAGGAAAGGAGTGCCTGACCCCAGTTCTTAAACAACCCTTAGAAATAGGAAGCTAGGAGATTTAGGCTAGAGTGCCCTATAGGAAAGTTACACGGAAGCGTGGTAGAAAGGGGGAAAGACGCCCTTACTTATTACCGGGGTCCAATACCCGGTGTCTGATGGCTTTACGTGCCCATTGACGCGTCCGTGAAGGGCTCGGGTTTGAATCCCGCCCGGTGAGGCATGAACATTGCGTTTGTTTTACGGCACTGGGCCACATTCTGATTTATCTATTCAACACTGGCGTGAGATAATTTTCTGATTTCATGCCACTGTTCTCTTCCCTGGAATCAGTGGCGTTAAATTTGGAACGGGCGACAGCTTGCAGCCCATCGAGTTGCTCACGGTGGTCGTTAAACCTTCAATCTAAGAAAGAAAGAAAAGAAAGATCAGAATTGTCGTTCTTTTGTTTTCTTTGTAATTTACACTTTTGGGACAAACGGCATAGTAATAAGACAGGAAAGAGAAATGAGGAAGAGTCTCACATCTCTATAACACACTAAATATCTCAATTAAAAGGAACACAAAATTATGAGGGTCGTTATGAGTCACAACTGGGAATCTTTACATATAGCAGTCAAATGAACGATTATACGGTCCCTTTATATATTTATGTTCAGTTCTCTGGGTGGCCAATCTCCGGTGGCCATTTCTCTTGCACCTATATCATCATTGTCAACCGTTATCATCCACTGTTGGATGTAGGTCTTTCTAGCTTTCCTCCATAACGATCTGCCTCGAGCCAGTCACCTCCATGTCCCTCCCGCATGCTTTCGAATTTCATCTATCCATCTCCCATGCGGTCTCCTTCTGGGTCTTTTCTAGTCCAGTCTAAAATTTCAGTTCCGCGTCGGTGGTCCGTTCCTCTGGCAATATATCCAGCCCATTGCCATTTCAGGAATTTTACCCTGATCAAGCCGTCTCCCACTCATGTCATTTTCCTTATTCATGAGATCCTCTTCTTTTCTTTCCTGGTTATATCAAGCTTCTTTTCAGTTGTCCATATTTTTGTAAGCCTTTTTTCGTTAAGGTTCACGTCTCCACTCCATATGTAAGCACTGGAAAGATGCATTAATTAAACACTTTTCTTTTAAAACATAATAGCATATAGCTCTTTAAAAATTCCCTGTTTCTTATAAAAGCACGCCGATCAAGTTTTATCCGCAGATTAATTTCTTCATCAAAGGTACCATCGCTTGATATCTACTATCAAAGGTGAATGTAGGTATCCGTTATCTCCAGCTTCTCCCTATCAATCAGTAATTCTTTATTTCTTGTAAAAGCATTGTACATCATAAATGGAATACAGGATTACACCATACAACACAAATCTAGAAAATGTGAATCCGTTTTTTGGTGTAAATATGGCATGGATAGTAAGTCAGATAATATCCGAAAACTTGAAAATTTCGTCGTCCTGGAGGGAGAATCAAATCCGCGTCTCCCGGATAGACTCGGGCGCTATCCGGGTGACGCGGGTTCGATTCATCAGAAAACGCGGCTTCGATTCATCAGGAGACGCGGGTTCGATTCCCGCTCCAGGACGATGAAATTTTCAAGTTTTCGGATATTATCTGACTTACCATCCACGTTGTATTTACACCAAAAAAGATTCATATCTTCAAAATTTGCTTTGTACATCAGTTTTTTCTCCTGCAAGTTCATTTATAATTCCACTTCTTCACTCTTGTCAGCAAGTTCTTGGAACATACTCTGCACTATTGAAGTGCCAGTTCCAAAATGACTACGTCTTCAGCAAAACGAAGGTGAATTAAATAATCTCCATCAATCTTTATCTCTTTGTTTTCCCAGTTCAGTGACTGCAAGACATTTTCAATGTGGCATTAACGAGTTTGGGAGATACAAACACCTGATGACTGATATATTGTTTCAAACATACGATGACTGATATGTTGATATCCATTTACCACTTTTTCTTATTTATTTAAACATATCAAACATTATGATTGTAACAAAAATTTTGCTGAAAAAGCCTAGGGGGCTTGCACGAGTTTCATGTGTAGCACAATTTTTTTATTGGTAATTGTCATTCGTATACAAAAATGAAATATCAAGCATTTAACGGAATACTTCGTAAAAAGAGCTTAGGTCTTTTTGTTCATGCAGGCATCTAAGGATTGATGTACTACTTCTCCTATCCCAATTTTAGAATGTATATTTGAATATAACTCACCTTAAAACTCCAATGTAAAAGCTAAATTTTGTTGAAAAGTCCAAGGCATAGGAATTTTGTAAGCGCTTCAGGTTCAGTGCGTTCTTGCTTCTTAATAACACTTGATTGCAAGTTCACACTTACAGGATATTAAAATTGCTGAGTTTCTTCGACAAGACTGTTGTGAAATTTTCAGAACTGTTCAATTTCCTTGTAATGCTAGGTAAAGTTCTGCTGCTCAGCAGAGGAAATGATCTGACTAGTTTTGTCGATTGCTTAGTTAAAATCAAGATATTTCTTCGTGAAATTAAAAATGAGCTCTTGTTTCTAACAGACGTAAGAAAACAACACACATCTGAGTATTATCTTATTTTCAAGACGTGGGCATTTTTTTCTTATTTTCGAGGAGTGCGATTTTTTCTGTGAGCAATATTTCTGTGCGCATTCGTTATTCACATCGGATTAAACATAACAGTCACGAGATTGTGCATTAGGAGACGTTGGCTGTTTTTAAAATAAATGCAAGTGTTTACATGACTGTATTTATGAAAAAACTAATCAAGTCTGATCTCGCTCCTCCAAATATGCAGGTTCAAAAAATCCAACTATGGGCAACTCGATATTAAGCTTTCCGATAAGCATAGCTTGTACAATTACTGAATTCTAAATAACATACAATGAATGAGAGTCTGACTGGACTTCTGCAAGGATAGCGCGATTTTTTTCTAGCTAACCGTTGTCCATCTCGAATCCGAAATCATGTGTTCAAAAGAATTAGATCAACTGTCTTCGTACAAAGCATGCTGATTGACAACCGACCTACTATTTCCTCCTGTTAAATTAAAGAAAATCGTCTTTTGTGTGTTATCTACTTTTTATTGCTCACACTTATATGTAACTATCTGTTCTCACTAATAGTTCAAATCGTTGCTGTTTTCATTTAAAATAGCAAAGCACTTTTGAGAAATCTTAAAATAAAGTAATTTTTGAAATTTAAATTTTGTTTTTCCACAATTTTAGTACCACATAATGAGAAATTTCATGTAAAAAAAATCATGTCATATTATTTAAATTATTTTTAAGTTGCTGTTGCAAACCGAAAAATCAGTTTCACAGTGGATTTCCTATTTCTTTAAATAAAATCGCGTTAATTAAATATTTTAAATTAAAAGATTGTGTTCCCAAAAGTAATATTTTTTCTTGCCAAGTTGATTACAGAGAATTACTGAAATACTCTAAAGTTTTCCTTCAGTTTTAATTGTCGCATAACTACAGTTCAAGCTTCGTGAATTTATCTTTCCAAGACAAATATAGAAACTGCAATGACATCCAAGCGTCTCTCCTTTTAGATTCAGTGCTATTGTCCGAACCCATTTATCCGGTAATCAGTCAGAAAGGATTAGTGTCAACCGTCCCCGTAAACGAGCAGTTTGAATAACAAATCAAAGGGGGAATGCAATGTTCACTGTTATCCGGAGTTCGAGGTCACTTGGGTGAGCCGGGCAGTGGACAGATTGCGTACCCCGACTTACTTCGTGCCAGCCGCTATGGGCCACTGAAACATACTCCGAGTTATTTCGTGCCAGCCGTTATGGTCCACAGAAACCTACCCTGAGTTATTTCGTTTCAGCCGCTCAAAGGGTTAATTATGGTTTCGAGCAGTTCCGTGGGTAGCTGCGTCCATTGCTTGAGTAAAGCAGTGCGGAGCCTTGCAATGTTCGAGGAGGGTGCTGGAGGCCAATAGAACGCCTACCAAGAGCAACCCTGACATGCTGTATGTGATTCAGATGTGGAGAGCTTGCTGTTCACTCTATACGGACTATGGCCTCGTGTTCCCGGTGCTAGTGCAAGAGGCGAGCTGTGTGAGGGCGGGCTTCATCCGTCTGCAGGACAAATCTATCGCCAATTAGGGCAACATACAGACAGACAATAATGTCCAGGATGTCGTCTCCATACCTCTGAACATTGACGTTTTCATGTGGCAACACGTATAGGTAAATACGGCCGCCTAAGGATATGCCTGCCCACACCAGAACACTACCACCACCGTAGGTGTCCATTTTCTGGATAGTAGAGGGAAAATAGGGAGTACCGGCCTATTTCAAGATGTATGCTAGGAGAGAATCACACTG
Source organism: Macrothele yani (assembly GCA_039090855.1). Classification (NCBI taxonomy): domain Eukaryota; kingdom Metazoa; phylum Arthropoda; class Arachnida; order Araneae; family Macrothelidae; genus Macrothele; species Macrothele yani. Next base: position 58,400,042 of record CM077021.1, read on the forward strand.
TAAACAGTATCACGACTCATAACTGAACAGAACGGACCTCCACACACTTTGATTCCTGTTCACAAGCATTTGTGCTCAACTGAAACGTACCAGCGGTGTTGAGAGGTATGCATAATACCGGTCGCCAAGCATATACTCCTGCATGTAACTTTCGGCGCATCATCGAAGCTGATACCGTTCGTTCTTTGTATGCGACAAGCAATGATCTGAGATGAGTCTGTGTAGCCGTCCCACTCCGCCTTGCCAAACACCGCAAATACCCGTCACCCGCGGAGGTCATCCCCCTTGGCCTACCTTCACGGTACTTTCGTGAATCTGCAAACGTGGCTTGGAACAGCTGCCACATCCTGCTGACCAAGTAACGATCGACGTTGAGCCATCTAGCGACGTCCGCCTGCCGTTGCACTGCTTTGAGTCCGCATATCGCTCTGATGGTTTTACGATCTTGCTAATTTCCAACAAGCGCTGCCAGGGCAACTCATTTGCCTTCAGTACTTCGATGCTGTATGCCTTCTTCCATATCATATGCAAATTTCGCCCAATTTGAACTATATTTCGCCCAATTATCGCGATTTTTCAGTTTGTCACTTAATTTATGGAAGCAAGTGTGTAGCCTTAGATGCGTAGAAAACCTTCTGTGGATTTCTTTGTCATTAAATCTAAAAAACAGCAAAGAACTATCCGGATTAACAAAGAAGGAGAAAATATTAAAAGACACACAACGTATCAGATATTCGAAGCAGTAAATAGACTGTTCTTGCAGAGTAGCTGTGATGAAGTTTTTGAATCCTAATCCACTACAAAATAGCAGCATTATGCTTTTGTACTTTTAACCACAAATTAAATTTCACCAAGGACTGAACGAACGTATCAATTTGTATCGCAGTAAAACAAACTAACTCTAGATCTTGCCTATAATGATAATTTCTGCATGGGAAACTCTGTGCCCTTTATATGCAGACTCTGTCCCCTTCATATGCACCTAATTTTGGAGTAACTGCTAAATTCTCCAACCAACGCTGTACCGAAGAAACCGAAAATTGGGAGAGATTCTTATAACCTAAACGGAAAACTTTGATTGTGCCGTCGTGGGAAATCTTAAGCACGAGTTTAAAAATCAAGAAAGGTGTGTTAATTATAAGGTGTGTGTCATTAATTCCTACTAATCCTGAACAACATTTGACGGATCGCCAATGCCAATTTCACTAGTTAAATATAATTTAGAAGAGATTGAAGATACGTAGATGTTGAGCTTATGAATTATCTGGAAAGCCCAAATAATTCATATTAGCAATAAGAACTGTTGTGTTGAATTTCTAATGCATAATTCCCCGTATTGTGGGCGACCAAAATTACTAACAGTTTTCAGTATTCATTTTGAAAAGTAATCATTCTTCTTTGGTATAAACGTCACGCACATTTGATTCGTATTTCTACATTTTATTAAGCCTTATCAATCAACAATGTATGAAATACAGTATTAAAGTTCTGTTGTAGCTACTTTTAAAGAAAACATTATGTAAAATTACTCCTAGCTTTTCTTTAAAACGTATTATTATGTAGCTTTTCTTTAAATATCTAATTTACTGAGATTTGCCAAATTGATTTGGAAATGAAAAAAATATGACGCCTTTGAACAGGCTTTAAATTTCAAAACCAAATATATTTATATTACTGTTAATCAGTGCTTACCAACACTAGCGGAACTACCCCCAAAGTGGCTCATGTGATCTTCAGGCGGGGAAAGGTTACTAATTATTTTTCCTGGATTCTTATGTTTTCATTAGCAGGTCTTAAAGGAAATTAATCGAAATTTATAAAATTTGCGTACACATATTCATAGTAATTATTTAGTTTGAAACCATTAAGCACGAGTGTTATGAATTTAAGATTATTATCGCTGATTTCAGCATGCTTATTACATTTGTCCTTTCGTAGGGGAGGGGTGCTGGGTTTGCCAGCATTCAATTCGCAGAAGTGGGCGCTAGGCTAAAATAGATTTTAAAACACTTCCGTAAAGGGTTGGTCGATCTAATTTGCATAAAATTCGATTCCTTTGAATAAGCTTGGAATTTCAGAACGGAATTTGCGTTACTCTAAAGCAGTGGTGGCCAACCTTTTCATGGCATGTACCACTTTTAGGCTTTTGTATCTTGGGCGTGCCGCTGAAGTTATCCATTATCCTAACTAAATTTTCCCATATCAGGTTTAAATAAAACATAATTATTTTCAGTTTCATATAGCTTGTTATCATTCTATCGTTCTTAGTGCACGTTAAATTGAAAACACGTTTGCAACTCACAATAACAATGGGATTTATAAAATTTTAATACGGCTTTTGAATTTGCATGTTTCTTTCATTCTCGTGTATGTTTGGGTTTACCTGTGAACAAGCAAGTAAAACTAAATGACTTAGGGGAACGTTAGTAAATTTTGAAAGATATTTAATTTTAATGGTATTCATTACTGAAAAAAATTGTTCACAAACGTATGTTGAGCCAAACCTACAACAGCCCATGAGTGCAAATTCGTGTAAAATCGGAAAATCAGGAACTGGAAGATATTTCCAGAATTCAACATAATTTGGACTGATTGAAGTAGAAACAAACCCATTATATTAACCTTTAAGTGCAGTATTATGATGAAGGTCAATAAGTTCTATCTGAAAGTCTGGAGGATAACGATTTAGGTCTCCAATAGCAACTGAAAAAGGGTTTGTAAAAAGTTCACTGTTTTTCTTATCTAATATCTCGAAATCACAAAACCTTGTTGCAAAGGAGTCATGTAAAACAGGTATTAACTTTTTTTTCTTCTTATAATTTAGGGCATTCTCATATGCTTCTTCTTGTTCTTGCATTCGAGCGAATTGAGATAATTTGTTATGAGAAAAATAATTTAAATGTGACAGAAGTCGTCAATGGTGGTAAAAGGAAGTCTTTTCCTTGTAAACGTAAATTTAAAATGTTCAGATGCCTCATTACATCTGCAAGAAATCATAGATCCTATAGCCAGTCTGCATTTCTCAGAAGTGAGCACTCACTTGTGAGTAAACCATTATCTTCAAAGTATTTTAAAACACTATGTCACAGGTTCCAAAATCTCTCCAAGGTCTTTCCCTTTGAACGCCAACGCACGTTACACTGATGAAGCATTTCTTCCAGTTCCTCCGCAAACAAACTGCAAAATTCCAGATGCTTCAGTGCACGTGCTCGAATTTTGTTAATACAACGCACTACTGGATCCAGAACAGAAGATAACCCTAAGTACTTTGCGCAAAGAGCCTCTTGATGTATGATGCAGTGGTACTTGAATATCTTCCTTTCAACATATTCTTCAAGTAACGCTGCACACCGCCTTTTCGTACCAAGCATTGCTGGAGCCACATCGTGCAAATGCTGTCTAAATTTCCCCCACTGTAACTAATTGTTTTCAAAAACACTTTTCAGCTTGTTAAAACATCTTCACCTCTAGTTGTTATTAATTGACGCAAGTCTAAGAGTTCTTCAATTAAATCGAAGTTTTCGTTGATAGCACGTACAAAAATATTTAACTGGGCAGTGCCAGAAACATCACAGATCTCATCTACAGCCAAAGAAAAAAACTTACAAGAGTGAATCCAAGATACAATTTGAGTGTTAACGTTTTTAGCCATGTCGTCTATACGACGCATCACTGTATTCCGAGAAAGAGATATTGCGTTCGCCAATTGCGTAGTTTTTGGATATCGGGCATGGTTAGCAAATATTTGTAGGCTGGACTTTACTATTTCTTCACCATCAGAGTATGGTTTCTACTTTCGTGCCAACAGAAGAGAAATTTCTTAGGAAGCCTTCATCATTGATGACAGTTCTTCACTCTTTTTCTGGAAAAGCAACTGTTGACCAGTTAGTGATTATTATTATTTTTTTGTTAATAAAGACTGTTCGTAATGTTGAGCCAACTAGATACTTAGTTAGAAAATCAGAATGCTTCTGTTTGAAATGTTGCTCCAAGTTAAACCTTTTCAGTACCGCAAGAGAAGATTCGCAAAGCAAACAGGTTTGGCTGCACCTTGATTTACTAAACAATTTTTTGCCAATCAATGTTGAAAGCACATTCCGCAGTGTCTTCTTCATACTTCCTTTTTAAGGTCAACGGCTTACTAACAGACATTTCTGAAATTAAAGCACAGTGTGACGTCAACCGTTAGCATTACAAGAGTTAAGCCTTAACTTTTACAATCGCCGTTCGAAAGACACGGTGTCAAGAGAGAAAATCACTTCCTCATCGCTCGCTAGCTCTACGTGATTACCTCAACGAATGACACAAACAGGCAAGGAGTTCCCGAGCTTGTGTGACCTGCAGGTTGGTTCTTGCCATACAACGTGCAGTGTTTCTGTTTTGCTTTAACCTATGCTGTGTCTTCAGTGAAGACAATATGTCACTGATTTACAACCGCGAAAACTGTGACAATGGAAGTAGGTTGATGGTTTACTGCCCCGGCAATAGTGGCAGGCAGGGTATCAAGTTTGCTTTCTGACGCACGCAAGCAAACAAAGCACACTTGTAAAGACAACCTTGGTTTGTGTATTTTCGCCAATTGCTTCATAATTATTTTTGAGAAAACCCAACACACCCCCGCGTGCCACTAAGTGGCACGCGTGCCGTGGGTTGACCACCGCTGTTCTAGCCCTACCAAATGATATAACGGATAGAGGGATTCCAATCCTCGCTGATGACACTAGTCTGTAATGCTGCTCTGCGCTTCATTCTTGCATCGTTGATTTATTCTGCTAATTCAAATTTCGCTTGATCAACATTTATGGTAATTCTTTCATGAAGTTTCGGTAGATATTTTTCTTTACATTCTGAAAAGAGCAAATATTGTCGATTTCTTTCTTTCCTTCTACTGGAGAAACTAGTTAAATAAAGCTAGAAATCACATGATACAAAAAATCATGTTTCAATTAATCATGTTTTGTTTGAGAGGAAGTCTTGCCTTAATCCGGATAACCAAGGTTAGAATATACGTCAAAATCATCTAAATATATTGCGTCAGTTGAATAAATAAATCCATCACTCTTTCCACGTTAAGCAACGCACAGCAACCGAAAAATTGTTATCCGGCCGCCGTCGGGGAATTGAATCCCGAATCTCTCGATATCTAGTCGAGCGCGTTAGCTTTACACCACAGAGGCTAACAATTCACGGCGCTATAATTGTTGGCCGCTGTGGTGTAAAGCTAACGCGTTAGACTAGATATCGAGAGATTCAGGATTCAATTCCCCGACGGCGGCCGGATACCAATTTTTCGGTTGATGTGCGTTGCTTAACCTGAAAAGAACAATGGATTTATTTATTCAGAATATACGTCAAATGAAGATTTAGAATATCTGAAAAGTAATTCAGAATTGTAATCAGATTTCTGATACACGTACCGAAATGTATCATGAGAAGTGAAAGGAATTCTTTCAAATCGTTCGTAAAATATAGTCTTAAACTGGTTATTTTCCATTATTATCAAAAGTAGTGTCACCTGATATTTACATAAAAATTCATGCCAAGTATCTCAGTCGTTTCCAGTTCGACGTGTATGACCATAATTACAATAAAGATTGCCTTTACCTTAAACTATGTATATAGTTTTGCCCAGTTGATATTTAGTTTTATTCGCGGCTCAAAACTTGCCTGAAATGAATATGAGAAAAACATATTTATTCAAACAATGATATTCGCCAGTGATACTTACATAGGGTTTATAGATTTATTTACTGCCAATCATCATCATCATCATCATTGTCAACCATTATCAATCCACTGCTGGACGAAGGTCTCCTCAAGTTTCTTCCACAAACGGTCTGTCTTGTACCAGTCTCCTCCATGTCACTCCCGCATACTTTCGAGTTTTTTCCGCCCATCTCCTATGTGGTCTTTTTCTTGGTCTGTTCTTGACCCTCAGAATCCTGTCTAAAATTTCAGCTGCCCATCGATAGTCTGTCCTTCTGGCAATATGTCCAGCCCATTGCTCGTTCGTGACAGACGTAGTGTTGGTGGCTCCAATATTTAATGCATTTTAGTGTGGAATACCTTGTCCCTCATTCACCTGTTGCGTGGCCCGGCTGTCTAAAGGTACTGTGTACGTTTTGAGCTACTTTTCTAGCGTTCTCATCCTCATATTAGTTCATATTCATCCGTTTTCTTATCCTTTGCTCGTTTGTTTACGTTTGGAAGCTGCCAACATGGCGACTTCCGGTATTTCCTTATCATCTATGGGCGTGGCTGAAGCACGTCACGTCACACTTCCCACGTCCATGGAAGTTAACATACTCTCGTCCTCAGATGTATCTGCTCAGATGCCTTCCCAGCTTTCTAGTACTCCTGCACCGGTGCCTTCACTGGACTTGGCTGCGCTTTCTTCTTCAGCTCCTGCATCTGCCTCGGTGCCCTCCCTTGGTACTACTGATTCTACTGCCTTGCCTTCGGCTTGTGCTTCTCTTCCCTCACAGCCTTCTGTGTCTGCCGGATCCGAACAGACTTCTCTTCCGAGGATGTCATTTGCCTCTACAGTGCAACGAGGCGCTACTTCTACGTCCGATTCCTCTCATCTGATGGTCTTTTGCAAGCAACAGGTATCCAACCACAAGGTGAAGGTAACGATAGATGACAATTCGCAGATTGGCCGTGAGTTCCATAACCTCCTGGATAGAGGTGTGCTCTTTCATGCTTTACCAAATACTCCATTGCCACGCTACATGGAAGCCCTATCTGGACATGTGTCGGCTGCGTCCATTGCAGGAATTTCCCGTACTCCTCGGGGTATTTCGGTACAGTTCAATCACAAGGAGGATGCTGACTTTTTCTTGCAAACGGACTTTCGATTGGGACAAACCATCTCATCCCGTTGCCTCTTTCCAAGCAACCGGTGAACATCACGTTCTATCCTGTTCCACAAGAAGTGCCTGATACTGCACTTCCTCTCCTTGTCAGTCATATTTGTAAAATTGTTGGCAAGGTCCGTTGCCTCTGTGACGCTCCCCGCGGAACTCGATTTGCTCATTCTACCGGACCTCGCCGTCAGTTATTGGTCGTCTTTCCCACCGAGAAAGCCTTGGCGGATTGCCCTACAGAAGCTACTGTTGAAATTGGCGCACGAACATACAGTTTCAAGATTTTCACTACTCACTATTGTACACACTGTTTAACACAGAATCACACCACTGCCTCCTGTGACCGCGTTCGACGTGGACGTTCATCAAGTTCGCATCCCACTGCTGACCACATTGGTCTTTCTACTATCCCCATTACCGGTAGTTTGCCTGACGCGAATTCTTCGTTTCTCCGTCAGACGAACATTTCCGTCACGGACAATGCTGCCTTTCCTCCTCTCCCGACCCGTACGATTGTGCATCCACCTTTAAGATTGACAGAGTTGTCTTCGACTACAGATGTGTCTACAGCGGAGTGTTCCGATCCGTTTGTGTTGAGTGGTGGTTTGGCAGATCGCCCGTCTGGCTCTTCTCCTAGCCTCTCGGATATCGGATCTCCAATTACAACCTTGTCTACCATACCCTTTTTGCAACCTCTTCCTGAAGCCTCGGCTGTTGTACCACTCTCCACTAAGGCAGCTCAGCTACGTACTGTTTCTTCGGCGACGTTGGTTTCCTCGTCTCCTGAATTGGGAGGTGAGCCTGTTCCACTAATGGATACATCCGCCTCAGCTTCTTCTTCGAAGCGGATTGGGACTTCTAAAGGCGCTGTAAAACAGAAAAAGTTAAAACAACTTTCAGTGCAGCTTTCTGAGGATTCATCTAGTGTTCCCGAGGTTTCCGGTTCCGGTGTTTCTCCACCTGATGATTCTTCAAACAGTATCCTTCTCCGCTCAGGTCCTGTCAATCCTCTCTCTGATGCTGAGGTTTTACAGGCCGTTGATACGTTAACTCCAGTTCCTGGACCACTGTCCAGACAGCAACTTTTACGTCTTTTTCAACTTGCACGTACGGTTGTTGGTTCTGAAGAATTCCTTACCTCACCTAATCTGGACCTGTATGCAGCGGTAGCGCAATTCGAAGCTTATGTGTCACTTTTTAAATCTTTGTGTGCCACCGATCCTCGGTATCAGCCTTTTTGAGACGTTACACGCGCCGTCTCGCCTCCTTGAAGGAGGCGAGACGGCGCGTGTAACGTCTCAATGCTAGGAGATTTGCGAACCCGTTCGCAGATTCCCTGGTTTTGCAGACTTAGTGAATGTTGATTCTGATGTTTTCCTTGTGTGTTTTTACTGTGATTCACAAGTAATGTATTGTAAATTTGCTTTATTTGTGTGCTTGGCTGTGTTTCACAAGTAATGTATTTTAAATTTGCGATATTGCGTGTTTTTGCTGTGTTTTCACAACTAATCGGCCTCGTTACTTGTGTGATCTCCTCATTATCTGATTATCATTACCTTATCTGTTGTTTCCAGAATTTGTGCCTGTTTTTTAAATTACCTATGATTGTGCGTGTTTGCTGTGTTAGTGCTTTCCTCTATCGCGGATTATTATAGTGGTACCTTTGTTACCTTTGCTATTTTTATAAAGTTCCTGAGGTACTCAATGATGTTTTGCGTTCTAACCACATTTCAGTTCCGTTCGGTTGATTTATGATAGCATAGTACATTTCATACATTTGTGCACTTGTGTTATAGCATAGTGTTTGACATGCCGTTAGGCCGTTCATTGTTCGTGTGCATATTCATTTCCTTTCTGTGTAACGTTGTGCTGCATCGTGGATATACTGACTTACCGCACTGTTGTTTTCTGTACTGCAGCTTTTAATGAATCTCCTATGTCTGTATTTCGTTATAGCAATAAACTGGGTACCACTATGGTACCCACAGTTACCAATACCAATACCATTGCCATTTTTGGTACTTAATTCTGATCATGATGTCTTCCACTCTTGTCATTTTTCTGATCCACGAGTTCCTCTTCTTATCTCTCGTGGTTACACCAATCATGCATCTCTCCATGCTACTTTGAGTTGCCTGCAGTCTTTGTATGTCTCTTTTAGTTAAGGTCCACGTCTCTGCGCCATATGGAAGCATTGGAAGTATGCATTGGTCAAACACTTTTCTTTTAAGACATAATGGCATATTGCTCTTGAAAATTCTACAGTTTCTTCCAAACTCTCTACATCCAAGTTTTATACGCCGATTAATTTCTTCATCAATGTGACCCTCACTTGATATCCGCTGTCCAAGATAAATGTAGGTATTGGTTATCTTCAGCTTTTCTCCATCAGTCGATAAATCTTCATTTCTTGTAAAACCGTTCTACATCACTTTTGTCTTCTGAAAGTTTATTTAAAATCCCACTTCTTTACTCTTGTCTGCAAGTTCCTGGATCATACCCTGCAGCTCTGATCGGGTAGTTGCAAAAATGACTACGTCATCAGCAAAACGAAGGTGAGTTAGATAATCTCCATTAATCTTTATCCCTTTGTTTTCCCAGTTCAGTGATTGAAAGACATTTTCCAATGTGGCATTAAAGCGTTTGGGAGATATAGTGTCTCGTTGTCTCACTCCCTTTCCAATTTTTATGGATGCTGTATTCTCAAATAGCCGAATCTTTGCACTTGCATTTTCATAGGTTTTATGAATAATAATAATATGTGCATCTTCAATACCGCAGGATTACAAAGCCATTGTAAATGCTGATGGTTTCACCGAATCAAAGGCCTTTTCATAATCGGTAAAAGCCATGCATATCGGTAGTTCATAGCCCCTCGCTGTTTCAGTTAGTTCTCTCAGTATGTGGATGTGATTTATTGTGCTGTAGCCACTCTTGAATCCAGCTTGTTCTCTTGGTTGAGCCATATCGATTGTCACCTTCAAGCGGTGTGAAAGAACTTTACTGAAGATTTTATAAACCACTGATAGGAGGCTCATTAGTCTGTAGTTCCTGAGATCCTCAATGTCACCTTTTTTGTGCAGCAGGATCCTTGTAGCATTGTTTCAATCCTCAGGAATCTTCTCTTTGTTAAGGCATCGAGTGAAAACTTGAGCTAGTACTGTTTCAATTTCTCCACTTGTTTCTTGTATGATGTCTACGATAATTCCATCTTCTCCTGGAGCCTTTTCCCCGTTTCATGTTCTTGATTGGATCTGCAACTTCCGCTGGGAGGACTGGAAGAACTCTGGTACTTTTTGTAATGTCTGGAGTACGTGTGTCATTTCTTTCATACAGTTTTAAGTAGAAATCTTTCACTCTTGTCAAAATGTCGCCTCTATTTCTTGTTACAGAACCATCTTCTTTTCTCAGTACCATAATCTATTTTATTCCCTTACTGAGATGTCCCTTTGTTCTCTTCAGGCTTTGTTTGTTTTCAATTGTTTTCCTCACTAGTTCACTGTTGGATTTCCTTACATCTTGAGTGATACTTTTTCGTACAGTCTTTCATAGTTCTATATATTACACTTTGGGAGTTACACCTATTTTAGTTGTCCTCATCTCTCTTCTTTTTTGCATCAGAATTTTGGTTTTTCCTGATAATTTGTTCTTATGCAACCTATCCTTAGTACCAGCTATTTCTGTTGCTGTTTCCATAAGAGCCTTGGTTAGTTTTCTGCTAACTTCAGAGATGTCTACTTCTTCCGACGTTAGATCTACTAGATAAGAGAATGTGTTCCTCATTTCTAATTTGAAGGTATTATAATGTTTTTTTAAGGTGGGTCGTGTGAATACACTTTGTTGGTTTTACGAGCTTGCCACGCTCGAGTTTGTCATTAAGGCGCATCTCACATCTTACCATTATTTAGCCACTCTCTGTGTTGAACCTTTTTAGCACACTGCAGTCTTCTATGACAAATTTCTTGTTACACATAATAAAATAAATTTCACTTGTCAATCCATTGGGATGCCTCTATGCTCATTTTCTTTGCAGATTGCTCTTGAAAAATTAGTTCATGATGAAAATCCCTTGTGTTTCTGCAAATTTTACGACAGCATTTCCACGCTGGTTTCTGTTGCCGTGACCGAATTTATCTACTGAAGTTTCTCTCTGTTGCTGTTGCTCTATTGTCGCATTGACATCTCCCATAATGATCTTCAAGTGCTACTTGCCATTATTATTTATATGACGAATTTATAATTTCCTCATAAAATTCTTCAATGTCTTCTTCAGCATGACAGCTCATAAATTCTAAAATCTCTTCTTCAGGACGATAAGATTTATTGCCAATATGGAATTATAAATATTACACACGTAGTTTTTTTTTTTTTTTTTTTGATTGGAGGTTTAACGACCACCGTCAGCAACTCAATGGGCTATAAGCGGTCGCCCGTCCCTGATTTAGGGTCACTGGTTTCAGGGAGGGGAGAGAGCCAGTGCCGTCAGACAAACACAACATCCATGCCTGACCGGGATTCGAACCCGGATCCCTTACGGACGAATGATCAGAGGCCAGCGCCTTAGACCACTGCGCCACCGGGGCGGCACATGTAGTTTCGATAATTGTTTCATACATAAATGAAATTAGGGCACATAAATGAAATTAGGGCACAAGAGAGAACTTTTGATAAAAACATTTTAAAATAGAAATATTTCTTTAAAAATTTACATACAAATGCCCAGCGCACGTACATAAAGAAAAATGAGTTTTACAAACGGATCTTAAAAAATGCAAACACATATCTGTGTTCTGTTGCAAAACCATGATTGGCAAAATTTGAAAAAATCCAGGAGAGGTCCTGTTTTTACAGAATACTATTTGAACAGAAAAATAAAACTGGAAGCTGAATGTACATCACGATGCAGAATATAGATATAGCCGTGCAGAACTTTTGCTATTCCACCTAGGAGGTGGTCATAACAAAAGTTCTGCACACTGTCCATTTTTGAGAAAAGTGTAAATTAACGGAGAAAAGTAACCTTATTGCTTTTCAATGTACCCCTCCGCTGCTAATGACAGCATACCAGCGGTAAGGTCGTGGTACCTCATCTTTGTTCAGCTGTCGCATTACTCCAGTCACGTCCAATGACAGTTCGTTCAACGATTCTCAGCGGATGTCACGCAGCCGATTTTTTAACTTTGGGAAAAATCAAAATTGAGTGGACTGAGGTCAGGGCTGTATGGTGGGTGGGATAAAGTTTCCCAGCCATATTACGACAAAAGTTCCCGTACCGACACTGCATCATGACACTATGCCTTGCCATGAAGCAAGGTCGATGCCGCCTCTAACAAGTTGCGGCGATATTGACGAATTTCGGTCTCAACTTCCTTCTCAGAAAAAACAAACGGGGTTCGATCAAGAGTTCCTTACCAACAAACTTTTTGCAAGGCAGTGCGAATCTGTGTCGGAGGTTTTCTCCACAGAGTTTCTGTTTTTGATGTACAAGCGCTGGTCTGACATTGTGACTCGACCAGAGGAGCTGTACGCTTCCATTTACAAACCCTCCCACACAAACACACAGCAAATGATAGCGAGTCGTTCTGACATCACTGCGTTGCTGAGAATTTGACGGTGACATGACGCAGTCATTTTCTCGATTGCATCATCCACTTCCGTTTAAGATTAACGTGTGCAGAACTTTTGTTATTACCCTAGCAGAGGCGAAAACAGGAGACAAAAAAATTATATCGCTGAACTTGGAGCAAGCAGAGATCGATAAATCATAATGTTAATGGGAAATTACTCACCGTATCAAAGTGATGTATTACGTATATCGCATAGTGTTAAATTTTAACCTAGTTTCTTTGTTTTATACCCTATTTTCAGGTAAACAGGGAAAAATCCCTTACCAGTTGCTTATGGAAATTCGTTAGTCAGTAAGTTATTATAGTTTAGGTTAGATTTTAAACACTTTCATAAGAGGAACTCTAATCATTACCCTTACAAATTACAATTATTCGAGTTTGAGCAATTTTTTAGAGGTAGCCTGCTTAAAGGCAATCAGATATGAATGTCATGATCTTATTTTGCGGGGATTTCATACAGAAACAATTATAAATGTAAATATTTTTGCTGATAAAAAGCTGACGGCTTTGAGAGAAATTTCTTTTTACCTCAAGAGTTGCATAATAGAGGGTAATTCAAAATGATTGCCCCGATTACAAATGACAATACCTCGTCTATTATCATAGATACAGATATCACATTGTTGCACAATAAAGAAGGAAGTTTAGAATTTTGTTTCCATACCTTACAAATGTTCCATGTGAGTCCCCTGAGTCACGCGGATCACATTTAAATAGTAATCCATTTCACGCCAAACATTATGAAGCATGTCCGTAGTCACTTATGTCAGTGCAAGCTGAATGCGCATCTTTAGTTTTTGCAGTGTTCACGGCAAAGGTGGCACATACATGTGGTCTTTGATATACCCCCATAAATCGAAATCACAAGGAATAAGGTCTGTAGACTTGTGGGGCCAATTGCTGAAAATCATGTCGTCCTGTCCACAAGGACAGGACGACAAGATTTTCTATCCCACTGTCTTTGGCGCACCGGCAACTCACTTTCTTACGTCACGATAGCAACACAGCAGTAGGTTCCAATAAAATTCTAAACTTCCTTGTTTTTTGTATTCGGATATCAGCTGTCTATTTATCTTCATAAATACGTTATTGTCATTTGTAATCGGGGCAATCATTTTGAATTACCCTGTATTTATGCTTTGATGGAGTCAGATATTCATACCAATTGCATCGCTGTCGTGCAGAAACCTTGACCTTTACAGCTTTTGCCTAATTTGCCATTTTAGCTTAACAGAATAAAGTTTCACGACAAAAGTTAAAAATAACCTGTTTTCCTTCTTGCTGTTAGAAAACTGCCCAAAACTCAAGACTAACCAGAAGACTGTAAGCTGTAGCAGAGTGAAAGCAATAAATCAAGTAACGGCTAAATTGTAGCAAACGTCCGTTTTAAATTAAACATAAACAGCGAATGAATGAATTAAAGTGGGGATACCCTGTACGAGAAGGGAGACGCGGATTCTCCTATACGAGAAGGGAGACGGGGATTCCCATAGATTACTTAATTAGTTAGTTACATTTATTTCGGAGTGACGGTCATTTCCGTTGCTTTGTGCACTATATAAAGGCAAAATTTGCACATTAAATGACATACTACAGTATTCAGAGCATATTTCTCTGAATCAATTTCGAAGAAAATTTGCACAATCACCACCTAGGTGGGTAGACAACTTTCCCGCACTATTTCCTTTGGAATCCCCGACTTTCACGTTTTTATTTTTGCTTTCGGCCCACCTTAACACCCGGGTCCATACAAAACGGAACCTACAATTCGGTCTCTCATGTCTCCATATGAAGTGGCTTTACCGCAGAAACACGTTTATTCTGGCCTCAGGTTTTGGAGCACAATTCTGTGTTGTGGAAGATTTAGCAAAATTACTGGAAATCGTTGATATTCTGAAGCATGAATTTTCATGATTAGTACTTGAACTTATCTTCAGAAACTGAAAATTGGTAAAATGTGTGCCGTCGTATGTGTATATTAAACATGAGAATTTAGTGCATCAACACGGGTATTTAACATAAAAATATATTTGCATGATAATTATATGTAAATAATTAAATATGGTTATTTCGGAATTTTCCTTAGTCCAACAGAATGAGTTAAAGACCATATAATCCCACCTAGAAGAACAAGTATAGTAAAAATGAAATCCGGTGGTTTACTTGTACCATCAGATGACTGGATGGAGAAGACAAGGCAGATTGAACTGATATTTACAGATTTGCATGGATGTGAATCTCTCTCCCATGAAAATCATATTGTACAGAGACTGTGTGCAAAGATTTTCAAAAATTTCCAGGTACACCAGCTGAAGTAGTGAAACTGTATATTAGGATGCAGATGTTTATAGGGATGAGATACATAAACATAAAGGCAAAGATGCAGAAATCCTATAAATCTTCTCAGTAAAATTTTCCAATGGCCCTATGATTACATTAGCCATAATTTGTGCTTATGCTTATCTGTTGGTTTGTGAACTGACTTTGGAGCGTCTTGCATAAATCCTGTTGTTTTCAGTCTCGGACCGAATGAATTTTCAACGTTTCTACAAGGACGTTCACGTGAGACCCATTTTTGTGAGATCAAAGATACTGCAATTACAGGCGTGTCCAGGATATACATGTTTGCTGATACGCGGCTCCTAACTTAAAACAAGAAAGATGACACCGAATATCGGGTGTAATAAGCATGTCTTTTGAATCCGTTCTGACGCGAATTTAATTTATCAAGGATATTCAAAGTGAATGGAACCGGTATGGAAAAAATAGTATCTGACGGAAGAAAGAAGTTTTTCAATCGGGTTTTTAATCCCCAGATATTGCTGTAAACGGAATCGTGAGCTTACGCCCTGTGGTTGCAAACTTGTGCTTTAAGAAAAACATGAATTTATATGAGAAACATTTCGCACCGGAAACGCTCTCCAACACAGGAATAATTTTTCAAAACGGACTCTTACAAACAGAGATTTCGACAAAAATAAGATGTGACTTTACGTCCCCTGGTGGGAGAACCCTGCATTATTTTAGGAAGAAAGTATTCTCAAAAGGTTTTTCCATAAGAGCGGTATCGGTCCAAGAAAAAAATTAGTCGAGTTTTCAGGAGACCAGATTATGCTACTAATACAGCAGAAACGGAAATTAAGTCTTACGCCACCTGGTGGCCAAACCAATTTTTACAAAAATTAGAAATTATGTGCAAACGACTTCCCATCAGGAGCTGTATCCGGTGCAGAAAGAATTTTTCAAATCGGAGATTTAGAAGCACATATATAAGGAGGAAACAATAACATCTACGCCCCCTAGCGGAAAGTCTATGACTTCCTTGAAAATTTAGAAATTATATCAAAAACATGTCACACTGGAAACACTATCCAACAGAAAAGGAATTGAAAGAAATACGGGATTACGCCACATAATACAAATTTTGAAGATGACAATCCAATTATTGGATTTACGCCAATAATCGGATTGTCATCTTCAAAATTTGTATTATATGGCGTAATCCCGTATTTCTTTCATGTTTTATCTGCTTCTCCGGGCAATCACGGGATAGGATTCTTAAAATCCAGATTCGCTAAACATGAATGCCAGTTGCTTCGACTAGAGAATCCTGTGATGGTTAAATTCAAATTGATCGGAAACTTGAAACTTGGTCGTTCTGGGTGGTGTAGTGGTTAGCATACCTAGGCGTTTTCTGGGAGACGCGGGTTCGAGTCCCGCTCCAGGACGATGGAAGTTTTCGGATATTATCTGACTTACCATCCTTGTCACATTTACACCAATAATCGGATTGTCATCTTCAAGAAAAGGAATTGTTCAAGTCGGACTCCTAGAAGTAGAGATATTGACCAAAATAAGGTATATGTCTACGGCCGCTGGCGTAGACCCCATGCATTCTTTTAAGAAGAAAATGCTTCCAAAAAGTTTGTCGGCATGAGTAGTATCGCTCTGCAAACGACGTTTTTTTCAGTCGAGAATTAAGAAGCTCATATTTTGCTGCAAATACACCAGAAGCGGAAATTAAGAATTATGCCCCCTGATTGCCAAACCATTTTTTTTTACAAAAATTGTAAATTATATGCAAACGATTTCCTATCAGGAGCTGTGTTCGGTGTAGAAATAATTTTTCAAATCGGAGATAGAAGCAGAGATATAGGGGGAAACGCAAGTTACCACTACCCCTAGGGAAAAGTCTATGCATTACTTGAAAATTTTGAAATTATATGAGAAGCATGTCACACTGAAAAAACTATCCAACAAAGAAGGAATTTTTAAAATCGGAATCTTAGAAGTAGAGATATTGACAAAAATAAGATATACATGTGTGCATCTACGCCCCATGGCGAAGAAACTGTGGAATATCTTAAGAAGAAAATATTCCGAAAAGTTTTAACGATGTGAGTGGCATCAGTCCACGACAGATTTTTTTTTTTTTTTGATTGGAGGTTTAACGACCACCGTGAGCAACTCAATGGGCTATAAGCAGTCGCCCGTCACTTATTTAGGGTCACTGGTTCCAGGGAAGGGAGAGAGCCAGTGCCGTAAGACAAACCCAACATCCATGCCTGACCGGGATTCGAACCCGGACCCCTTACGGACGAATGATCAGAGGCCAGCGCCTTAGACCACTGCGCCACCGGGGCGGCACAGATTTTTTCAATCGTTATTTTAGAAGCTCAGATTTTATGGGAACTACATTAAAAGCAAAAATTAAATCTTACGCCCCCTGGTAGCGAAAGTATTTTTTACCAAAATTGGAAATTATATGCAAAAGATTTTCCATCAGGAGGTGTATCCGCTGGAGAAAAAAAATCTCAAATCGGAGTTTTAGAAGAAGAGTTATCGGGAAAAATGTAATTTACTTTTACGCCGCCTAGCGGAAAATGTATGCATAATTTGAAAAAAGTAACAATATTTAAAATACTCTTCGACATAAATGGAATCGAAAGACAAAATATTTTCTTCAATATGATGTTCAGAAACAAATATGTAAGATAAAACGTATTTTTGAATTCGGCATCATCTGCCTTTACGCCCTATAGTTGCGAAACTATGCGTTATAAATAAAAGAAATAAAGGATCATCATTCGCATATTTCAAGCTTCCTAATGCAAAAAGAATTTTTCGAATCGGACTAATAGTTGCAGAGATGTTGTGGGTGCAGACGGACGGACAAACCGGTGGCATAAGCACAATCTTTTTCACAAAAGACGTGCTAAAAAAGGAGTGTCCGTCTATCAGCAGTTATCGCGAATGTTAGCCACCAGTGTACAGCGAGAACAACTGGACTTAAAATGCCTGGCAATAACGCGCTCCACAATTATAATTAACCTTCATTATGAATCTTATGCACATTAAACATAGCGAGTATCTTGCCACCGCATGCGAACGGTGAACCTTCAGAAAGGAATGTCATGACTTTTCATAACATTCCTTTTTAATACGATTATTCACAGGACAGTTGCTTTAGTGTTTGTTGAGATGAAAGTGTAGAATATTGTCGGATTATCGTTTCAAGGCGAATGAGTTCGAATTTATTTATTTTTCTATTAATTGTAGCAAATTGACAAATGACTAATATCAAAGATTAAGTTGTTTCGTACAAAATAAAATGTTGCTTTTTCAACCGACCCGGAGACCTAAATAAATAAATAAACAAATGGAATACCCACTAAATAACTTATGCATACAGAAGATCACATATGCGCAAATGCACTGTTAAAATTTATTGCTGAAAACGCAGTGTAATAAATTCTGAATAAAGGAAGATTTTGGTTACGTTTGAGCAGATAACGAACAGAACCGGGTGAATTGTGGCCCGGAAGTTTTGCATTTACCTCCGAAAATAGCAACAGTACATTTGAAGTTTTAATTCAATTTCAAAATATCAGAAACAGCATTGTGCGGCCAACCTGGACCAAAATAAGACTTTCACAATGGGCAGAAGAGAAACAGTGGAAGAGACAGGAATTTTATTGAGTACGCGATGTCTTTTAAAATACGCAGATATATGTTAGATTATTATCTTCAATAAATATCAGATTGAGATTATTTTGATTTTTAAATTACCCTTTCTACTTTACGCTTTTTGCTATTGCAAAAGTAGAGTTATTTATCCTCATCAAATAATTAAAATAATGTTTCACTCAGAGACTTATATTCAGAAGATGATTATTTTCTCGGCCTGCTTCTAAAAGTGTTATATGAAGAATGCCTTTTGCACGACATACTTTGCTCTATATCATCATCATCATCATCATCATCATTGTCAACTATTATCAATCTACTGCAGGACGAAAGTCTCTCCAAGCCTCTTCAACAACGGTCTGTCTTGTGCCAGTCTCCTCGATGTTACTCCCGCAAACTTTCGAATTTCATAAACCCATATCACATGTGGTCTTCTGGGTCTTTTTCTGTCCCTTGGAATCCAATCTAAAATTCCGACTGCCCATCGATGGTCTGTCCTTTCGGCAGTATGTTCAGCCCATTGCCACTTCAGGGATTTTACTCTCATCATGATGTGTTCCACTCTTGTCATTTTTCTGATCAACGAGTTCCTCTTCTTATCTCTCCTGCTTACACCAAGCATGCACCTCCCCATTCTACTTTGAGTTGTCTGCAGCATTTGTATGTCTCTTTTAGTTAAGGTCCATGTCTCTGCACCATACGTAAGCACTGGAAGGATGCATTGATCAAACACTTTTCTTTTAAGACATAATGGCATATTGCTCTTGAAAATTATGCTGTTTCTTCCAAAAGCTCTCCAGGCAAGTTTTATACGCCGATTAATTTCTTCATCAATGTGACCCTCACTTGATATCTGCTGTCCAAGATTAACGTACGCATCTGTTATTTCCAGCTTTCCTCCATTAATCGATAAATCTTAATTTCTTATAAAAGCACTGTACATCACTTTTGCCTTCTGAAAGTTCATTTTTAATCCCACTTCTTTACTTTTATCAGCAAGTTGCTGGATCATACTCTGTATTTCTGAAGGGGTAGTTGCAAAAATGACTACGTCCTCAGCAAAACGAAGGTGAGTTAGATAATCTCCATAAGTCTTTATGCCTTTGTTTTCCCAGTTCAGTGATTGAAAGACATTCCTCAATGTGGCATTGAAGAGATATGGAGATATGGTGTCACCTTGTCTCACTCCCTTTTCAATTTTTATATGTGCTGTATTCTCAAACAGCCGAATGTTTTCACTTATATAATGTGGATTAATCTATATAATGTGTAATAAATATTCCTCTCATACGTGCAAAATAAATCATAATAACACAGCAATCAGAAATCTCTGAATAAACTGTATTTATTGTTCCACACGTAATATCAATCACATGAGAAAACTTGAACATTTTCTGATGTGATTGATATACATGTGGATGCGGGTTTGGTTATCTGCTACAGGGCGATTAAAATTTTTAAGTTTTCTGATGAAATTAATATAACGTATCGGACAATAAAAACAGTCAATTCAGAGATTTCTGATTGCTGTGTTAATTATTATACCTTGCTCTGATAAAATATTTTGCCTATGTTTCATTTTTGGTAATAATTCAGTTTCTTTCACTACATTTCAAAGGTATGCATTTCTAATTGAATGAATGTTCTCCTCTTTAAGAATCCAATGGGAAAAAAAGAACTTTCTTGGTAGGCTACTTATCAGTTTGTAAATTATTATGCACTCAGATTCATGCTCCTATAATTATCAGCTTTAGAGCTAATGTATGAGGAAGTATTAGACGTACTTTCTCATACATCTGCTACGAATGTTACGAAATAGAAAATCCTAAAAATTTAGGATATTTTCCTGTATGAATAAAGCTTTTCTCAAAAGTGCTACAGCTACAGTGCTTATATTTTTGAGTTAGTTTATAAAAGTTTTACCGGATCCAGGAATGTGTTTGAAAGAAAAGTATCTTCGACTTATTTTTTTCATGGCGAATAGCATTTCGAACAATTTTCGTTATGAAAGGTGTAGAAAAGCAATCGTTATTTTGCTGTTTAATCTCATGTAATGACGTAATTGTTCATATGTTATTATGTTTATTTAATCAAGTCAAGTGAGATGTGTATATATCACGTCACGTATTGTTCTCGTGATAAGCACTATTGAATGTACGTGCTGGAACTGCAAACTGTATCATCAGAGTTGTTCTTGCCTTCGTGGCGTAAGCAGTCACAGCTGTATTCTGTTATTGTTTTAAGTGTTTACAAGTTTTTATGATTTATAACGATAATAAATAATATATTTAAATCACTCAGTCATGTCTTTAGTTGGCGGTAATTTCACTGTGCAATATATAGCATTTACAATGATCCATTAATTCCCCCACAAACGGCTTGTATGGTTTTCTACAGGGCGTAGTTTCTTAACTGATTTCCATTTTCTATCAATTACTCGAAGATAATTCTTCTTGGTTTGTAAATTATGCAAAAGACGCGATCAGCGTAAGGCAAAGTTCTGGGTCACGTTCTGTAATTTTTGTCACCCATGGAGAACAGTATTTTCCTGCTATCAAATTATTTAACTTGTATACGGAGTAGGATTCCCAACAATCAGGAGAAATGCAGCAGAACAAAGTTCCTCAGTGGCATAAAAAATACTGCTAAGTGATATTGTCTCGATTTTGGAAAATGTTGCTTGAATGGAATTGTAATTACTAAAGACATTCAAAGTTTCTGAAAGTATAAACATGTTACTTTTAGAAGAGTATTTTCGTGTCAAAATGCAATTCGCGAGGGGAAGAAATAAAGACTTTTATTTTTTTGTTTTCCTTTAGGTAAGAGTTTCTAATTTCTGGTACAGTATAATTTGTCCGCTATGGGCGCCAGATTTTACTTCTGTTTTTGATGGACTTGCAGCAAAAGCTGAGCTCCTCAATACAAGTTTAAAAACATTGTGTGGTCCGATTCAGCTAAATTTTAAAACCTTTTGGGAGTACCTTCTGCTTAGATAATGAATAGTTTGTTCGCACCCGGGGACGTACTTAAATATATTTCTTCTCGATATCTGTGTTTCTAAATGTCCTGTAAAAATGTGCAAAGCTAAAGGTTCCTCATATTTATTAAAAAATTACGTAACGCATAAATGTGCCCCTAGACGGGGAAAGATCCCGTTTCCTTTTCCAGAATGTCAGCAGTAATCTCTGCGGCACTAAAACGAATGAGAAAATTCCTTTTCGGTCAGATATTACCTATTATAAAAACATTTTGCGTACATTTGCTTTACAAAATACTGCAAAATTTAGGCTAGGGGGTAAACATTCTTAAACTATTTTACCCTATATCCCTGCGCCTAAACACCTGATTAAAAAAAATGTAACACCGGACACCATTTACCTTGTATACATGTGGATGCGGGTTGTATTTGATTTCATATGTGGATGCGGGTTGCATTTCAAGTTTGTATTTGAGGAGGATTTATAGTTCACAGTTCTCCCGCTAGGTGGTGTTTGTGTCCTTCTGATATCACGTACTGACATGTTCCCAGATTGCAGATGTAAATCCGCTTCGAAAACCCTATTGAGGAAATCCTTTTTTTACGGTGTACAATAAAATTAGGGAGCAGCATCATATTTACATGCCCAACGTAAATGTCAAAACTTTGTTCTCGCTATCTGTACTTCCCGGAAACGTATGTGAAGAATTATTTTACTTTTACACTAATTTATATTGGCTGACAATACGAATGTTCGCCCCTTTCAAGATCTGAAATACACCAGGATTTCACTGTCGCATAAAGAACGAATTCAACGATTCTGTTCCTTTTAACTTCAGAGGTGGTTACTTTTCTTACGTATGTTAAACATTTTTGGGTGAGTCGCATGATTGGAACAGGAGAAGAATATTAATACTTCTTTTGTATTCGGAAGTGACTGTTACTTCTAGTTTTTAAAAAAATATTTGCGTTGACTCCTTTCCCTTTGGTAAAACACATATGATAACTACTATGGGATACTTAAATACAGATGTATAAGACAAGCAGATGCATTATGAGCAGCGCTGTCCCTTTGGAGCTAGTAATTCAAAGATATCAACACAGTGCTGAAAAATCGTCCAAAACATGATATTCGTAATACAGACCATCTACATATTTGTCCGCAACGGACATGTTTAAAACGACTTTGTAGTTAAATACGGACCGAGAGTTTTCCACTGAATTTATTGGAAACTTCAATTTTTTTTAATACTCGTAGAATTAAAGATGCTTCACTAGACAAACAAACGAACAATCGAAAACAAAACCAACACTGAAATCTCAGGCTTAAACAAATTGAACTTTGTGGTGTTTCCTAAAAAAATATAGTAAATGAATATTTCAATTTGATCCAATTGCTTTTCCTTACGATATAGGGCTAAAATGTCAGAAGAGTACTATTTAATGAGAAATTACGTTCTGAAAATATCCAAAATGAAATAATGAGCATACATAAGGAAGTGAGCGTATTTTAATTTTTTCTTGTGTTTCTACAAAGTATTTACATATATTTTTCTTAAGTGAAGCGTTTCATGCTCACGGCACAGGCTATCTCCCTTATCTGGAGCCAGTGACCCTAAATTAGGAACTGGAGACTGCTTATAGCCAACTGAGTTGTTCATGATGGACGTTAAACCCCAATCAGAAAAACGGTAAATAATATGAACCTTAAGTGGGAAGGGATATTTTTATAGGTAATGAGTGTGTGAGAATAACAAAATTTCGTTTGTGATGGTTTGTAAACACGTATTCATATATGCCAGTTAATTACTTACACTTGGCATTGTCTGATAAATGCTTCCCTCAAGAAACTATGGTGACAAGCAATCGCAGTTTGAGGTATATATCAGACAGAACATCTCGTTATGCACCAGTGTTCAACTGAGGGTGAGAATGTGGAAAAGATCATTTTAACAGCTTTTAACGTGGTATCATAATATTTTCCAGGAGCGTATTTCTAGTATCATCCGAAAGGCTATCCCGCTGGGCTCTTCACGCCCAACGGTAGCAAAGGGTTTGCGCAAATGATGCAATAATCAAAAACCTTCGAGTTAGCGCTATTTTGGATAACACTCATTTAATTTTAGAGAGGACACTTATGTATCTCGAAAACCATACGTGTTAATGAAAATACTCTGAAGTATTACGCGTATGTCAGTTGTAATGCCTGCTGTTTCTCATAGTCAGCGACGTGTGTTTCATTTCAGTAGAATAAATTCTTTACGAACGTGCTTTTGATGATAAGGGGCTGTCCATAAAGTACGTCCTTGATTTTTTACTATATTTAGACTCCCGCTCCCCCTTGTCACGCTTTGTCCGATTACTGACACCTCCCCCTAAAAAGTACGTCCTAATTCCCGTAACCCCAGCCCTTTTTTTTTGACGACTGATTTTAGAAGTCCGTTGAGAAACAGAAGAGAACATGCAATTATTAAAAGAATCTTCCATATATTTGCACTTTTTCTTACGAAAATATGTACCATTTAGGCATTAATTTATTCACAATTACTATCCGAGCTTTATCATTCTGAAATAAAGATGTACAAATGAATACATGCATTCAATGTTGCAACACTTAAGATCATAACATCTGCAAAACACGGTAGATTTGGTAGTACAAATACGAGATCTTAATTTTGTGATTTAGCTATATATCACCAGAAATCTGAAACATTCCATACCTTTTTTAACTATCAAAAAATAAGCAAAAAACATGACACCAAATTTTCGGGTGTAGTGAACACGTCTTTTAGTCCGTTCTGATGCGAATTAATTTTTTTAGTAATGCTATTCAAAATCAATGGAACCTGTATGGAAAACAGTAGTATCTGACCGAAGGAAGAAGTTTTTCAATCGGATTTTTAATGCAGGTGTATTTCAACAGCCCCCCCACCACGGATTTTTTTAATTTTTCAGATACCATTCGTTTGTACCACGTATGAACCGGAATGAACTCCGTTTTTTTCGCTTGAACCGCAATAGTTTTGGAGATATTTAAAAAACAAATTGGGGGGGGGCTGGTGAAACGACAGCCCCCCACCACGGGATTTTTAAAAAAAATTTGCACCATTCGTTTGTACCACGTATGAACCGGAATGAACTCAATTTTTTTTCGCTTGAACAGCAATAGTTTTGGAGTTATTTAAAAAACAAAGTGGGGGGGGGCTGGTGAAATGGTACCCCCAAAAATGGATATTTCAAATTTCAGCATAGCCATTCGTTAATAAATCGTATGAACCGGAATGAACTCCATTTTCATCGTTTGAACCGCAATAGTTTTTGAGATATTTAACAAATAATATTGATAATTTACATATAAATATAGGAGGCCGACCATTTCACCAGCCCCCCACCATGGAAATTCAAAATTTCGAAATAGCCATTCGTTAGTAAATCGTATGAACCGGAATGAACTCCATTTTTATCGTTTGAACTGCCATAGTTTTTGAGATATATAAAAAATAATATTGAGAATTTGCATATATACAGAGAGACCGACCATTTCACCAGCCCCCCCCCCCCCCACCATGGAAATTCAAAATTTCAAAATAGCCATTTGTTAGCAAATCGTACGAACCGAAAAGAACTCCATTTTCATCGTTTGAACCGCAATAGTTTTTCAGATATTTAAAAAATAATGTTACAGGCCTACCATCCCCCCCTCATCATGGAAATTCAAAATTCCGAAATAGCCATTCGTTAGTAAATCGTATGAACAGGAATGAACACCATTTTTATCGTTTGAACCGGAACAGTTTTCGAAATATTTCATAAATAATAGAATTTACATATACGCACAGAGACCGACCATTTCACCCCCCCCCGCCATGGAAATTCAAAATTTCAAAATAGCCATTTGTAAGTAAATCGTATTAACTCAAAAGAACTCCATTTTCATCGTTTGAACCGCAATAGTTTTTGAGATATTTAAAAAAGAATGTTACAGGCCTATCATTTCACCCCCTCCCCTTCACCACTGAAATTCCAAATTCCAAAATAGCCATTCACTAGTAAATCGTATGAACCGGAATGAACTCCATTTTTATCGTTTGAACCGCAATAGTTTTACAGATATTTAAAAAATAATATTGAGAATTTGCATATATACAGAGAGACCGATCATTTCACCAGCCCCCCCCCCCCATGGAAATTCAAAATTTCAAAATAGCCATTCGTTAGCAAATCGTATGAACCGAAAAGAACTCCATTTTCGTCGTTTGAACCGCAATAGTTTTTGAGATATTTAAAAAATAATGTTACAGGCTTACCATTTCACCCCCCCTCATCATGGAAATTCAAAATTCCGAAATAGCCATTCGTTAGTAAATCGTATGAACAGGAACGAACTCCATTTTTATCGTTTGAACCGCAATAGTTTTTGAAATATTTAAAAAATAATATTGAGAATTTGTATATGTACAGAGAGACCGACCATTTCACCAGCCCCCCCCCTCCCCCCACCATGGAAATTCAAAATTTCAAAATACTCATTCGTTAGTAAATCGTATGAACCGGAATAAACTCCATTTTTATCGTTTGAACCGCAACAACGTTTGAGATATTTAATAAATAAAATTGAGAATTTACATATACACACAGAGATCGACCATTTCACCCCCCCCCATGGAAATTCAAAATTTCAAAATAACCATTCGTTAGTAAATCGTATGAACCGGAATGAACTCGATTTTTATCGTTTGAATCTCAATAGTTTTGGAAATATTAAATAAAAAAGGAGTGAGAAAATTCGGAGCCGACCATTTCACCAGCCCCCCCCCCCCCCCCCCCCACCATGGAAATTTCAAATTTCAAAATAGCCATTCGTTAGCAAATCGTATGAACTGAAAAGAACTCCATTTTCATCGTTTGAACCGTAATAGTTTTTGAGATATAAAAAAAATAATGATGCGGGCTTACCATTTCACCCCCCTCCCCTCACCATGAAAATTCAAAATTCCAAAATAGCCATTCGTTAGTAAATCGTATGAACAGAAATGAACTCCATTTTTATCGTTTGAACCGCAATAGTTTTGGAAATATTGAATAAATAATTTTGAGAATTTACATATACGCACACAGACAGACCATTTCACCAGCCCCCCCCACCATAGAAATTTAAAATTCCAAAATAGCCATTCGTTAGTAAATCGTATGAACCGGAATGAACTCCATTTTTATCGTTTGAACCACAATAGTTTTTGAGATATTTAAATAAGGATGTTGTGGAACCCCTCCCCCATGCCGATTCCCTGATTATGAATATTTCATATTTCAGGACAGCCATTTATTTGTAAATCGTATGAACCGGAACGAACGCCTTCTTCTTCGTTTGAACCGCAGTAGTTTTTTCTTTATTTTATGTACAAAAGGACGAAGTGCTGGAGGCAGTGCCTGCACGACTTCCGAGATGGAGTGACCCATTCGTCGGGCCCCGACAATTTTCCCACGATCAAATGCGGTTAGATCCTTCGTCTTACCCATACTGCATGAGACTCTTACTGATTCCCGTCGCATCACTCCTTATATTGTCGGATCGCTGCATACGTCATGCCGTTTCCGTTTACAGGGCCGCTCACAGCGCCACATTTGCATAACGCCAGCTGTCTCTAATTCAATTGCTCTTCAGTGTATGTATGCAAAGCAGTATCATCTGAGGAATGCCCCACCGACTTGGCAGAGATCAGTCCCGGAACTCTGTATCATGCACTATGGGTCACCACAGCCGACAGAATTTCGAGATTGGGCATTGGGACCAGAAGACCTTCTCAAAATCTCAAGATCTTGGCCACTTTCATCATGAAAATGTACGCTTCAATGTGATTTACCATCAAATGAAAACACACGCTGATTGACGCACTCAGAAAACTGTGGGAAACCTGCAACGCTATCAAGTACCTCTCTAAGAGGGAAGCCACTGTCGTTCATAAAGTTCTGCAGGATAATGGGTACTTTTCTCATCCAGAAAGCCTGCTACTGTCCATGTTCCATGATGATCACCCTGAAGTCCGCCAAGATGCTGCGCCGAAGATCCTTGCCACGAAGAAGAGCGAGTCGGAGGGGATCAGAATATTATCACTTCTTAAACTGAATTTTAAGGCAGAGAGTTAAGTCGATTTGAATTTTTGGAATGTTGATGTTATCACTGGGCCTCCAGTAACGATGGATATCTCAGAGAAAGAACTGCAAAATATCATCTCAGACCCTGCATCTCCCGTCTCTGATAATAGTCTCCTACTGTGCCATAGACAGGCAGTGGAACGAGCTGTTCAGGAGGTGACGCAAGCATCGAATAAAGTCTGTGGGCTACTATCTCACGATGGGTGTATACGTATGAGCAAGACTGCAGGACAGAGCAAAAATGCTCACTTTTGAAACGAAGGCTCACTTGAAACCATAGAAGCCAAAACGCCTAAAATAGGTGAAAGTTACCCCATGCTCACATATGGTTGGGTGGTTGGGCCAGCATTCTAAGGAATCCATTGCGGCCGCCTCCGCGTGGCGAGTACTGGGTACCTTTTAGTAGCGAGGAGCCGCAAATGAAATCGTTGCAATGCTGAGAATGCAGCAAGCGCCTGTCTGTCTGAAACATTCCCCGTATCAGTCGCAAATTGACAGGTTTCCCAACAATATGAACGTGACGCCCCTGTGCCTAGGGGTCTTCTATGACCAGAAGAAATATTTTTATAGTCTTATTTTACTTACCGGAGTTCTTCTATAAATGAAAAACCTGCGAAAGTGAAACGTATTTGCTTCTAGTTAAAAATTTTGATTTTTGGCTAAAAATTCGAAATTTTGATGTAAAAGCGCAGGCGAAAGATATTATCTGAATCAAAAACAAATTAAGCTGTGGCATACTGACCACCAACCACAGTTGTTGAACACTAGGGCGTTTGAGAATCAAAAATGTTGGTTTCTTCGCACCGCCCTAATGTACACTAGTGTGCAAAACCTAAGCAACTTTACTGATTTTGACGTAATTCCGCGAAAACTCACCTGTGAGACATGAAATTCACACTACAGAGGCACAATGCAGTACCTAAAGGATGACGAAAGCAGCGTAGCAAACAAATGAATTGAACGCATACACGAAGGCAGGCAGCAGAAAATGGTTTATTGACAGCACGGCATTCGTACACCTAACCGACAGTCCATGAGGGAGAACAACAATCCAAAGTCCCTTAGTACGGGATATGACCTCCCCGAAGTGCAATGGTTGCGTGGCACCGTCTGGCCATACTCAACACCAGATGATCCAACAGTTCTTGAGGTAACAGTTCCCACTCCTCGGCGAGCATCTGTGTCAGTTGTCTGGTGTTCTCCGGGGGAAACGATCGTGCCGCCAGGCGTCTCCCCAAAACATCCCACACATGTTCGATGGGATTTAAATCAGGGGAGCACGTTGGCCACTCCATTCTGCGAATATCTTCAGAATCTAACAGGTCCTCAACTGCTTGGGACCTGTGTGGGCGAGCGTTGTCGTCCATAAAAACAAAGTCTAGACCAATGGCACCTCGGAACAGACGCACGTGGGGGCGGATGATCTCATCACAGTAACGCGCTCCGGTTACGGAACCTGTGTAGAAAATGTGGAGCTCCGTCCGACCGTTCAGCATAATGCCACACCACACAAGTACGCCAGGACCACCCCAACGGTCTCGTTCCCTGATGTTCGTGGGATGAAAGCGTGTCCCTACCTCTCGCCAGATCAACTGGCGCTGAGAATCGTTTGTCCGACTGAAACAACTCTCATCGGTAAAGAGGACGTGACTCCATTGATAAGGTGTCCAGTGTGCATGTTCGCGGCACCACTGTAAACGGTGATGCCGATGGGCTGCTCTCAATGGTATGCAGCGTTCCGGCCGGCGGGCATATAGCCCACCCTTATGAAGGCGTCTGGCCACAGTAAACTGAGATACCTGTCGTCCGGTTGCTGTACGCAACCGCTGCGCCATGCTGCCAGCTGTCTGGTTCCGGTCTCTTTTCGCTTGCACGACGAGATATCGGTCGTCACTCGCCGTTGTTTTCCTGGGGCGACCACCACCTACTTTTCGTACAGCTGTACCTGTCGTTCGGTAGGCTTTCCAAGCTCGTGACACTACACTTTTATCGATTCCAAACTCTTGGGCAACACTCATCACGGTACGCCCCTCATCCAGCTTGCCGATCATTCTACCACGTGTAAAGGCATCCTGATGGTTTCTCCTAGCCATATTGCACGATCGATCTCACTTTCACTTGCAGCGAATGTCTGGAAATGCCTCTGTTCGCCGTCTTTTGTAGTCGGCTGGCACTGCGCGCGCTGCCTCCACGCAGTTTACGTGCCCTCACGTCACCTCTGACGTCGAACTCCTGCTATTTGCATATGCATCACCTTTATCATGAGTTGTTGTTCCCTTGTACAACCCGCAAATCGCCTTTGTCTCCCCTGTCATGACTGTATGCTGTCAAACGACGTTGTTGCTTAAGTTTTGCACACTAGTGCATATGATATTCGATCAGTAGTGTGAAAAAATGATTAAACTAAAGTTTGAGGGTTAGGGAGGTCGAAAAATATTTCAATGAAAAGCAGTTTATGATTTCTGGCTTCTGACCATCCATCCGAGATGGATCCGGGCTAGAATTCCTGTGAGGCATAAATGTCGTGTTTGTCTTACGTCAGTGGCTCCGAGTATGGGCTGTAAGCAGTGGCTCTGACGATGGACTGTAAGCAGTGGCCTTAAATTAGGAACGGGCGACTACTTATAGCCCAGCAAAATGTTTTCAAAAGCGTGTACAGTATATATATTCAAAAGTATGCGGGAGTAACACGGAGGAGACTGGCACAAGACAGACCGTTGTGGAAGAAACTTGAGGAAATCTTCGTCCAGCAGTGAATTGATAATGGTTGACAATGATGATGATGATGATGATGATATATGTCACCCTGATGGGCTATAAATAGTCATCCGTCCATAATTTAGGACCACTTGTTCTAGGCGAGAGAGAGAACCAATGCCGTAAGTCAAATACAAAATGTACGCCTTGTCGTTGGGATTCGAACACGGACCCTTCTCGGACGAATGCATGTCGCATTTGCGTAATTTGCAAAAAGTTTATAATCGACAGCTATAATTACGACAAAAAATGGGTTTCTTTTATTTTCTAAGTTGCCTGATGCAAAGTTTTTGGTTAGATGATGTGGCTTTAGATTTTTAATTCTGCGTTACGTGAACGTCTATAGCTTGAATTTAAAATGTTCTGTTACCATAAGTTACTGCAACTGCGACCAAACGTATCTGCTTGCTGTTTTTATTTTCTTGGTGCACCATTTTCCCACTAGGGGCTGTTATAACATATTTGAATTAATAAACGTCCTTGTCGGCACAACGCTGCAGTATTTCGATGAAGCCATATCTTCAGAAAGTTTCAAAATTGCATTGACCTGGATCGCGAATAGAACCCTCGTCTCCCGATTTCCGTTCGATTATACAGTGTCATACACATTCATATTATTTCGATAGAGCTACTTAGCTTGAGTTTCTTGGCAATTGTTGTAGTGGGTTGGGCAACGGTAGCATGCTCGAACGGAAATCGGACGAAACGAGTTGAATTCCCGTGACAGATCGATGCAGTTTTTAAAATTTCTGAACAGATGGCCATTCTGAGCAGTGTAGCAATGAGAAACGAAACCCCCTAAAGAATTATTTCTTCAATGGGTTGCGATTTCCAATTTTTCTAAAAGTTGACCATTCTGAACAATACATCAATGGGAAACGAAACCGAAGAGATCGCAACCCCCTGGAGAGATAATTCTTCAGAGCGTTGCGACTTCCAATTTTCAAGTTTTCTGAACAGATGGCTATTCTTAACAATACATCAATGGGAAATGGCACCCGCTAAACCCCTGAAAAGTATTTCTTCAGAGGATTTCGTTTTCCATTGAGGTATTTGAATTTGCTACTATCTATATCTTTGATTGAGAGAATTCAGTTCCAGAGATGGAACAACTAGATTTTCCCTGTAGTTTGCATTTTTTTTATTTGATTCTGTTTGAAAACTTATGATGAAATACTACAAACAGATACCCCGAAATAACTATACAATACAACACATTTCGTACTTCCGCAAAAAATGTGCCGATTTCCAAGGAAATTTACGGAAGTTTCTGCGGTACTCTTGTTTGACATTTATGTTTGTATAAAAGATTTTTAAATTGCCACTCTATTGTAACCGTTGGGTCTCTATATCGTGCATGTACAAACGGTAAATATGTGGATAGTTCACGCAAATTATGAAGGCCGTTTCGTTTCCTTCAGAGCGTGAGCTTCCGAATAACGACTGAAAATTTTGCGATATACAGCTATCGCTGTTAATCAGCAAAGTACAAATGCAATGGGTTACACGGCAGTTTTTTTTATTATCACTCAAGCAGTTAGTTGGTCACAGAGAATAATGTACAAGAAGCATCGGAGTGCACAGTGACAAAGGTACCAGTGAGCAACGATAATAGCATAAGACACTTCAACGCTCCATATTCCGACCATTTATGGGGTAATGAAACATCATGAATGCATTGTATACTAGCAATGATGGAAGACAAGATGGACAATTCGAAGAACATAATACATATCATTATACATTACAATGACTCACATACACGCATAGACAATCGAAACAAACGCTCAGTATATAAGTCACTTCCTAATACAGATGAATAATCAGAAAAAGAAACCTGATATACATGTATGTACACATTATGGACAATACACGAGGAATAATCATAACCCCATTGACTTAGGGATAATAATACAAATAAATATATCCATATTTATGTTGTATATCCTTAGGAGCGGAGATATCGTTTCAGTGAATTCCTATCCACTCTCCTCATTTGGCCCTGGCCATACTATTATAATATGAAACAAGACTTAAACAAAGGATTTGGAAGACTGGACTATGGAATTTTATGGCTCTTCGGATGATATTTTGATGACCTTTCTACGGAGACTGTAACAAAGCGCTTCCTCGGGGAAAGTATTACACGGCGAAAAAGACGAGACTCATTATTACTTGGCAAAGCCCAGATTATATTTTAAAGTAAAAAATAAAAAAATGGTACATCTTAAACTGGGTGAGCGGCAGGGTAGGCAAGAAAAATTCCCCCTCGCAACTCCTTGGCGACGTCCCTGCTTAGGGGCGGAGATATCGTTTCAGCAAACGAACAGAAAAACTTGCTTCCCGACGAATGATCGGAAGAAGGGCCATGTTTCAAATTTTTTAATGCACATTTAGCCGTACGCAGCAGAGTAGGGATTTTCACAATTCAACGTTTTAAAACGGTAATAGCGATCTCGCCGAACAGAGATAAGGATGGAGAGACATAATGAAAATCATGCATTTCTCTCCATCCGACATGAAAGTATTACACATTGGAAGGGCAATAAATTTTTCCACGAGGAACTACTGTAAGCGAATAATTTATCCTGGACAAAATGACACGACACTAATGCAACGAGGCAGAAATAAACTTTTCAGGAGTTCTGACTGTTTTTGTTTTGGAACTGACAAAGAGCTAACAGAACTTCAAATCTTGTGTTCTCATTTCCGAGATATTTGCACAGATAAACATAAAGGACAGGCGTTCACTTCTCTTAAAGGTTTAGCAGAGGAACTTACATATTGGCTTCTGGAATCGAAGTTAGAGTACACCTAGGCCGTCATTCACAGTACCGTAGTATTGCGATGAGGTTTAAATGTTTACATAAAAGTACCACTGCTAAAATCATTTCATCTATCATAACGATTTGGCCTTAAAGAAACCAGAAACTTGAGTCCTGAAGACTGGCCAAGGTACCAGTAATACTCCAGCAACGCGGTAGCTTGACTATTATCACAAAAACATAGGGGGAAAAGAAGAAAACTACAGACATCAAGAAATGAATGCAAATCAGTTAATTTAAAATTCTGGGGCAAATGTACTCTCGCCTTACTTGTGAGAGAATTTATGAAAACTCCTTTCCCTGCTGCTGAAATATTTAGGAATACAAGCTTATGGGTTTGAAGGAAGCACTTTCAAATGTAAAGGGACAATTTGTTACTGCCGAATTTTACTTGAGCTCATGAGTCCACTTCCGTTTTTCAACATATTAGTTAAAGCACACTTTACGTATGTTATCATCACTTTTCAGAATATTAGTTGCTTCACATTCTATGAAATTCATCAATTTTCTTTGTCATTTTAGCAATTATTTGAACAATCATCATGGATTTGTTTGTAGTACCAGAATACTCTGATGAAGAAAAAAAAAGACAGTATAAAAATATTTGAAATCTGTCACACAACACGTTAGAAATAATTGTGATGTTCTATTCTTTTTTGTTATCTGATATCTACAACATAGGGATCATGATAATAGGTAGGGTCATCCTAAGTCTTACCTGGGACGCCAGGTGAAAGTTAAATTATGGGCCTCACCTTAAAATTATTATAAGGGGTGTGAAAGGATTACTCAAAAAAGTTTACGGAGACGTCTTTAAAATAGATGAAGATACGTATTTAAATGCATATGTCTTTATTCAAACTACACCTAAATGTAAAATGTTACGTATTAACTATTGTCACCAAAAACTTATGAGCACAAAATTTCGTTTGACAAATTTTGATAATATAAATTGGACGTGGTGTAGCGTCAGTTGACAGATGACAAATACATATAAATAAAATTCTATTACACTGTATGAATTTCGACAGTTATATACAAACATAAATGCACTTTCTTTCGGCAAATATATTTCCGTAGTCAATATTCTTGAAAACATCTTGTTCAATGCACACTAGTGTTAATCAGCGTAATTTTCCTTGACAAAGTACAACGAAGGTATTTTTTTATTCGTTTAAGCACAAAGAAACCACCGGTGTTTTTTCTTCACCAGAGGAATTAAAACAGGCAATGTTAAATAAGTGCTTAATGTAATTTCATAGTTTGGAAAAGTCGATGAAATGTTCTTATCAAGTATAAATTTATAGTAATTTTTGATATTCTATTATTTATTCTAGAACGCTAACTTAACGAAATGGCACACTTCGTCAAACTCTTCAATATTAACGACATTTTTACAAGTATTTTAAAATTCTGGTAGTACGAGCAGGATTTTCCATTTTTTAGGTAGGTACGCCGGCCAACAACATTTTAAACCGATTATTAATTGAACGATAGTTTTTCGAGCAACCCTTCTCTAGAAGCAGTCTCTCTTCCCTAATTTGGGGTAACTGGTTACAAGGAAGAAACAGCTGGTGCTGTAGGACAGGCCTTATGACACATCCGGGACTCGAGCCGGTCCCATTTCAGACGAGCGGTCACTCGTCTGCAGTACGCCACTGGGGCGGAAAATTTAGAGCTTGCTCCTCAGTATTGTCGAAATTTTCTCTAAGCACTTTTATACATTCCGTTTGAGTTTCCTAACGAATTCTGACCTGAAATCTAGATTTTGCGGTAGTTGCATTGCTCAGTGTTTTTGAATTACTCGAGGCAACTGCATACACCATGGAATACCCTAGCCTGAGTACCTTTTGAAATCCACCAAGGGATGCCCTCACGACTTCACGAGGCAGCCCAAAAAATCAGCCAGGAGAAATCACCGTTAGCCTCTGTAAAGAATACCAGTGCTAATTGACTGTCTACAAATTGCAATTTTTACAGTATTCGTCGAATGCTCCATATCTGCTCTCCATGTTACGTCGACGAGTCTCGACAGCGGTGGATTTCAGAACCCAAGATAGGATTTTAACGGAAAAAAATTACCAGCACCAGTGAATAGGAAGAATACCTCAATTGACCATTTCTAAATTGTATATGTCAGCCCGGGAGAAATCGCCGTTAGATTCCGTCAAGAATGCCAGTACTAATTGACTGTCTACATATTGCAAATGTTACAGTATCCATCGAATGCTCCAGGTCTGTTCTCCATGTTGCGTCGACGAGTATTGACGGCGGTGAATTTCAGAATCCAAGATACGATTTTAACGGGAAAATAATTTTAGCAGCACCAGTGAACAAGAATACCTCAATTGTACATTTCTAAATTGTATATATCAAAATCTGGCAAGGCAACGGTTTATTCCCTGGTATGCTTGAAACTTTGTCGTTTAAGTCATTGTATACCTGCCACTTATGATTCAGTCGCCTGCATATCCCTACGTAATGTCCTATGGATTGAGGAGTATCTGATCCCCCAACAAACGAAATAACTCCTCTCAAGTGGAACAAACAGTTCGAAAGTTGAATGTCCATAGGGAGGTCATCTAGTAAAATGGCCACATTTTGTGTAACTTCAGGGATACCTTCAGGACGAATATAAAGTAACTCTATAAAGATGTGCTTATCTGACACAGTGAAGCGGCTTTGTTTCATTCCTTTGCAAATGCAACCAACTTCAGATTTCTGCATACAGATTCGTTCTGGTTGCTCTAAAAAGCTTTCAATACTTTGTTTTAATTCCCTAAGTTCGGTTAACTCTACTTTCGGCAAAAGCACTATTCGAGGGAGTGTTTTAGTGCCAGAACATCCACTTTTAGAACAAAATATGTTCTCTATAGAAGAAGGTGGCGAAAGAAAATTTTTTCGGCACGTGTCAGCAGCAGTTGCTTCCGCACAGATTTGAATAATATCGTTCGGAAGATCATAGGTGGCACAAAATGTGTTGAGGATAGAGGCACGCTGCTGATAAGTTTTTGATGTTATTGTTGCCAAAGCGACACTTTTAACTACTTCAAAAATGTCATCTTGAATACAACGTATTTTTGCTTCATACTCAGGGCTGTCAATGAGAGCACATGCTAATACTTGAATTATTGAATCAAAAGCGCAAGTGTTCGTTAGTATGTATCGTTTGTTCTTCACAGAAGTAGACTTGATAGTTAAGTTACGATTTCCATTTTTTAATATTCCAACGGGTCTTGAATTTTTCTTATTTTTAAAATCCAGTTTAAGCAGTTCTGCTTGTGGATCGAGGTACGAACTCCTACTGAGCTTTTTAGGTGGCAAAGCTAGTCCTCTCCAGTTCTCAAGGGGCTCATCCGCAGAACACTCCACTCCATGAGTTTCCACATGGCAATGGTAGCAAATCCTTCCTTCTCCATAACCTTCTGAATGATTTGGCAAAGGAAAAGAACAGTCGGAGATTACATGAACAGCTGTATTGCATTTAATGCACTTGTGTGCACCGGTCGGTTTGTCTCCTCTAGAACAAGCAATACATGGATTACCTGTGTATATTTTCTCAGCTGAAGTAACACCTACAACTGATTCAGAATTTTCTCTCGTAAAAAATGCATTGGGACTTGGTGTGAGTTCCTTAGTTTTCCCAGTATCTGAACAGCGGAGCGCTACTCTTGCTGCCTCTGCTAGTTTCATCGTTCCCTCTAAAGATCGGATATGTGTAGAGAGAAACAAATCTGCTCTCGCTGGTAGTTTCTGGTGAGAGAAAACTCTTCTCTTGAGATCATTGAAACTGCTTTCAACCCCAGCACTGCTTGCCGTTGGGAAGCCGTAGCCAAACACCGGTGTCATCAATGCAGACCACAGTGGCAGAAGCTTTGCAAAACGAATGCATATGCTTACTAAATCTGGCAAGTGCTGTAAGTTATCGTGATCTCCTTCCTGGGATTTCACTTTCTGCAAGCATTCCTGTCCAATCGATGCTACCCATGTTGCAAAATTTCTGCATTCTGTCGATTCACAATCTTGTTCGAATTCGTTATCGGATAAACCACCAGAAAGTTCAGAATTTTCGACGCATTCGTTAACGGTTTCTTCAAAGTCGCTTTGCCCTGTAGCAATACGTCTTTTCAATTTACCCTTTGCTACTTCACAGTGAGTAATGGTTCCTGTTCTGATGTCACATCCTTCTGTTTCACTGAGTGCTACAAAGAATAAGCACTCAAAAAGATCTTTTATATCGTCCAAGTTTGTTCCCATTACGATTTGAGCCATGGTACGAATGTAAAGGTTCCTTATTCTGAAATTTTTTCCCTTCAGGACGCTCCATGATGAGATTATTTTCATCGTGTGTGCAATGTCACAGCGTACGAACGTTTTCGGAAGTGAGATTCTCTTAGAATGAAGAAGAACATCAGCGCAAGCGTTTGTATATTCTTCTATTGTGGAAAATGGAGAATAAACCTTGATCACAGCAGAAAGCAAAGCAGCAGAATGATCACACACAATTTCTTTAGGTATTACAGCAGTGTCCCTTTTTCATGCTGACAACCAGTACGATATACTGTTAGAATTATGGCTTTCGGATAACATATTGCTAACCGAATATTGTTGCGATATTGAAATATCGTTTACTGTGACTTCATACAAGAATATGTGGCCAGATTTATTTCCAAACGGTCGTTGAAGCCTTTTAACCACGCCTCCGGTTGCATCAATGCTTACTCTTGAATTTTTTGTTCCTTTACAGTACTGTTTATACACATGAACTTGAGACGGAAGCCAATAGTGTACGAGAAATGGATCATGACCAAAGAATCTTATCGCACCCATAAAAGTGCTATCGTACATCATGTAATGTACAGCTGTTATCGGGTCTTCATGTGAATACGATTTCTTTGATTCCCGATATTTCAGTATTCGAAGAGCGTTTGAAGACGGCAAATGACTACGTTCGGAATCCCCGAATTTCATGCTTTCATTGGCCCTCAGTCTTCTGAAAGCGCTGGGGGACATTCCCTCTTTGCACAGTGCTTCTACTGCTCTTTTTCTGACTAAACCAGATAAAGGCCTCTTTTTTTTACATTTACATTCCCTAAATTGTCCTCTGTATTCACAGCAAATATTTACTACATGTTCTTCCACAGGTTTCTTTTCAACGAAGGCAGTTAGCTGAGATGCACATTCAGAACATTCAGCTGAAATTTTAAGATATTTATCTGAATTATTATAGATTTTTGCTCGTTTGAAAGACAACGCGCATCCAAGAGACGTTTCTTCCCAAAATCGCAAGTTTACAACTGATGTCCAAATACGAGGAGCCAATATGTTGTAACTTCGAGACACTCTTCTTGGCTGACTGATATCAGCAGATTTGTACGAAACATTTTGAGGATGTATTTGTTTCCATTCTTCTGAAGATAAGGAAATCGTAAATTTTAGCTGATCATCGCACAATGACTCACTAGAACTAAGGCTTGAAATTTCGTCTCCGGAGCATTTATTAAGAGAACTGATGTGAGACACTGAACTGTGAATGTTCAGTTTTTCCCAAATGTTATATCTGTTTAACTTTACTAACATGTAGATATACTTACTTGTATATTGATATCCCAATCGTGAGCTCAGTTCATTCCAGATATTGCACGAAGGTGGCTTGATGCTACCATCATTATTGAGGATCTGATTTCTTTCACCTAGTAAAATGTCAAGGAGTAGATTTTTATCCACTACAGATTTCCTCGGCATCCTTCAAAAAAGATTACAGCAAATCCAGCGTTGAAAAAAATCTTCAGCCTCACCAAAAGTTTGAATTCTTTAATTCGAAAGCACTTTCTTCAGAAAAATTGTACCAGTCACAGTTGAATTTCATTGTCCTACACAACCACACTTAAAGTATTTCAATGATAGCTGATGGGTCTTAGTTAGCGTCACCTTTATGAGCCAGGATAGTGTTTCATGTTGCAACCGTAGGGTGAGGTAAAGGTACATCCTGTCACATGAAACGTTTTCCGTAGCTGTAATAACTTTCGTCCACTTTAGATGTTTACAGCAGCGGATGGACTTCAAAGCTGACACTGAGAGATGTTGACAACATCGGATGGAGTTGAAAGATGACACCGCGAAGGAGTTTGCACTGTGGATTGTATGTGTGACTACGCTGAAGTTGCCTCGGGGTTATCACGTAAATTAACCTCAGTTTAAGATATAAACCAATAAATTGTATTAGGCACAATTAAGAAAGCATATACTCGACCGTCCGGTACTTTATCTGAACGTCATAGATTTCCATTTATCCACAATAAGAAACGAGACAAAAATGACAGCATGCGAAGATACTTAAAATGCGAACTATCATGAACTGAAAGTGAACTAAAAAATGAGGGGCTTCAGTCTTATTTTTGGATTTTCATCAAAAATAGGGGGAGGGGAGGATGACAATGTGAAAAAGACAAGTCGGATTGAAACAAAATGGTCAAGAGCACCCACATTATTTGAATTTTTCATTGAAAAAAAATCATTCACTAAATCTATGCATTTTGCAATGGAAAAGCACCAAGAAAGATTTCACCGATTTCTTGAGTGTAATGAGCACATCTTTTGAATCGTCTCTGACACGAAAGAATTTTTCAAAACAAAGTTTTAAAAAAAGAAAAATTCAGCAAAACAGAGAATGTATTTACGCTCCTAAAAAAGGCGTATTTAAAAATACTTATTTTCAGAAATGTCCTTCATAGCGAACAAACCCAGTTGTAGAAATAATAATAATCAATCCGATTTACACTGTGGGTGAAACATCCACAAGTAGAAATTACTACATTCATTACTGGAAGAAATATTTGTTAAAGAAAATCACAAATTGTTCACAAAAAAGTTTTCCGCTGTAACGACATAGCGGAAGACTTTCGAAGCTGAAAGAATGGTTCAAATCGAACAATTAGGAGACTAGATACGGACGAAAAAGTAATGTAACTTTTCGCATCCTAGCGAGAGAGTAGTGAGTTATTTTAAGAAGAAAATAAGGACAAACAATGCACTTCACAGTGAACAATATCCTACCAAAAAATGATTTTGTGAAAGAAATTTCAGAATTGAAAGTACTCCTTCAAATGAAAATATACGCTAAAGCACCATGACAGGGGAATTGGGAATACTGGAAAAGTAGGAAAAATGAACAAAATATTCTTCATAGAGAAATCTATGTGAAGAAGTAATTTTTCAATTATATCTTCTGGCAACAGAGATATCGACAAAAACGGTTTTCCACGTACGCCACCAATAGGAAAATGGTGCGTTATTTAAAGGTGCAAATGTTCACAACCCTTCACTTAGTGACGGGAATACACACTGCAGGCCACCCAAAATGCAACACCAAGAAGGAAGCATTCGATTGGCCTGAAATTCGGAGCATGCATCGCCCGCGAGAGGACATGCAAACGATAAGCATTGCAGGGCATATGCAAATCATGTGCGCCCGGCACGCCACCGAGAAGCACTATAAGAAGGGTGCACAGAAGGAGGGGTGTTAGTAGTGTAAGTGTGCTGTGCTGCCGAACATGTGCGTGGGAAGCTTCCTGATGCCTCGTCGCAGAATACGGCAGTCATTCCAGCACGTTTCGAAGTTCGACAGAGGACAAATAGTGGCTTATCGTGACAGCGGTTTATCGTACCGAGACAGCGACGCAGTGTGGGACGACATCCAGCCACAGTGAGGCGAGTAAGGATTCGGTTGGTGAAGGAGAGACGGACGGACCGACGTGAGCGCTTGCCGCAGCCTCGGCACACCTCCGAACGAGAGGACCGGCATGTTGTGCGGCGGGCATTGACGGCTCGCACTACCACATCCCGAACGTTAGCGCAGGAATTACGGTGTGTTGCGCAACAACCTGTGTCACCACGTACCGTTCGACGTCATCAGCAAGAGCGGGGACTTGTCGCACGGTGCCCATTGCTCCGATTACCATTGACGTTACACCACCGGCGAGTGCGGCGGCAGTGGGCCGTTGAACGCCGCACCTGGACTACGGAATGGCACGACATTGTCTTCTCCGACGAATCCCGCTTCTGCCTACAACACCAGGATTGTCAGATCCGCGTGTGGCTGCACCGCGGCGAGAGACTGTATGACGCCGGCATTATGCATCGCCATACCGGTCCGTCGCCTGGCGTTATGGTTTGGGGCACAATTGGATATGACACCCGCACCCCTCTGGTACGCATCGCCGGTACACTCAACAGCCACCGGTACATCTCCCATGTTTTGTGCCGGTAGTCCTCCCTTACCTACAGGACCTTCCAGCGGCAACGTTTCAACAGGACAATGCGAGCCCGCACGTGGCACTCATCGTGCAACAATTCTTCACGGCTCACCAGGTGTCACTGCTGCCGTGGGCCGCCTGTTCTCTCGATATGTCGCCCATCGAGCACGTCTGGTCGCTGATCGGCAACCGAGTGGCCCGGCAAGCACCTCCCGTGGCTACGCCTGATGAACTGTGGCAACGTGTGGAAGCAGCCTGGACCGACATACCCCAAGCCCACATCCAAAGCCTCTTTCGTTCGATGCCGCGGCGTGTTGCGGCCGTTATTGCCAGCCATAGGGGCCACACGAACTATTGATGTCTGCGTGTTCCGCAAGTCGTACGGGCCTGTAAGCTCAATCTTTTCATATTTGTATCTGTTGTTATGTGTCCAGTAAATCTGGCTTTGCTATCTCGTGTCCTTCTTGGTGTTGGATTTTGGGTGGCCATCAGTTTAGTACCGAAATCATATCTTCAGAAGAACTTTTAGAACGTTTGCTAACGGGTAAAGTCTGTATTATTTGGGGCTTGAATGGCAATAAAATA
Source organism: Macrothele yani (assembly GCA_039090855.1). Classification (NCBI taxonomy): domain Eukaryota; kingdom Metazoa; phylum Arthropoda; class Arachnida; order Araneae; family Macrothelidae; genus Macrothele; species Macrothele yani. Next base: position 58,442,057 of record CM077021.1, read on the forward strand.
TTTTCGTAGGGAGAGGTATGTGATCGAAGAAGAATTTTCTTGTTCGGGTTTTTAGACGCCTAAATAAATTTTGCTTCAAATAGAAATATCATCATCCCTAAGCAATCAATATCGCTAAATTATGTTTCAAATTGAAATATCATTTCCAAAGTGGCGCGTCAATAATCACTAGAAATTACAGACATATATGCGTATATCTAAAATACTCTTCGACATAAATGGAATCGAAAGATAAAATAATTTTTTCAATCGGATGTTTAGAAGCAAATATGTGGAATAAAACGTATTTTTGAATTCGACATCATCTGCATTTACGCCCTCTGAGAGGTCGTGGGTACAGACCGACGGACAAACCAATAACATAAGCATGGTCTTTTTTTACAAAAGATGTGGCAAAAATGCTGTATGTAAATGTTAGCTCTAATAGGCGTCGAAAGTAAAACAAATTCTTTCAATCTGATATTTAGAGCAACGATATGAAAGAAAATATCTTCTGAAATCGATGGCATTTGCATTTCAGTCTTCGGGGCGAAATTGTGGATCAGATAAATATTTAAAAGGATCATCGTTCTCACTGTTCTAGCTTTCCAAAACAAAAAGAGGATGATATCAAATCACACTTAGAAGTCCACAGATAGCGTATGCAGACGGATACGTAGTGAAGACTATAAGTACTTCCTCTAGTTTTCAAATAACGCTAAGGAGACGGTTTCACTTTATTACGCTTTAGTCTAAAGGAAGTGCAAAGCAGAAGCACCATTAAAATTTAAAATAAGCTTCCTTGAAAGGGTTCCATCCAAACAAATTGTCTTTGTACGATACTTTACTCATACAGCCTCCCATCATGTTGTTTTTGGAATGTCTCTTCAACAGCTGCTGTTCAAAGCTAGAAACGCAGGTTTTTTGAGATATGACGAAAAAGAATGAACAACTTTTGGAAAATATGTTACTTTTTCATGATACTTATTCATCCTTTTTTTGAAATATCTCAAAAACTATCGCTATTCAAACGATGGAAATGTGTTTCTTCCGGTTCATACGATTTGCTGAAGAAAGCTAACTTGAAATTTGAAGTATTCACAATCGGAATGGGGAGATGTGAGATGGTTGATCCCACAACGTTCTTTTTTAAATATCTCAAAAACTATTGTGGTTCAAACGATGAAAACGCAGTTCATTCCGGTTCATACGATTTACTAACGAATGGCTATTTTGAAATTTTGAATTTCCATGGTGGGGGGACTGGTGAAATGGTCGGTCCCTCTCTGTATATGTAAATTCTCAATATTATTTTTTAAATATCTCAAAAACTATTGCGGTTCGAACGATAAAAATGGAGTTCATTCCGGTTCATACGATTTACTAACGAATGGCTATTTTGGAATTTTAAATTTCCATGGTGAGGGGGGGGGGGTGAAACGGTAAGCCTGTATCATTTTTTTTTTTATATCTCAAAAACTATTACGGTTCAAACGATGAAAATGGAGTTCTTTTCAGTTTATACGATTTGCTAACGAATGGCTATTTTGAAATTTTAAATTTCCATGGTGGGGGTGGGGGTGGGGGGGATGATGAAATGGTCGGTTCCGAATTTTCTCACTCCTTTTTTATTTAATATTTCCAAAACTATTGAGATTCAAACGATAAAAATCGAGTTAATTCCGGTTCATACGATTTAGTAAAGAATGGCTATTTTGAAATTTTGAATTTCCATGGTGGGGGAGGGGTGAAATGGTCGATCTCTGTGTGTATATGTAAATTCTCAATTTTATTTATTAAATATCTCAAAAGTTGTTGCGGTTCAAACGATAAAAATGGAGTCCATTCCGGTTCATACGATTTACTAACGAATGGCTATTTTGAAATTTTGAATTTCCATGGTGAAATGGTCGGTCTCTCTGTATATATGCAAATTCTCAATATTATTTTTTAAATATCTCAAAAAATATTGCGGTTCAAACGATGAAAATGGAGTTCATTCCTGTTCATACAATTTACTAACGAATGGCTATTTCGGAATTTTGAATTTCCATGGTGGGGGGCTGGTGAAATGGTCGGTCTCTGTGCGTATACGTAAATTCTATTATTTATTAAATATTTCAAAAACTGTTCCGGTTCAAACGATAAAAATGGAGATCATTCCTGTTCATACGATTTACTAACGAATGGCTATTTCGGAATTTTTAATTTCCATGATGGGGGGGAGGGGATGGTAGGCCTGTGACATTATTTTTTAAATATCTCAAAAACTTTTGCGGTTCAAACGACGAAAATGGAGCTCTTTTCGGTTCATACGATTTGCTAACGAATGGCTATTTTGAAATTTTGAATTTTCATGGGTAGGGGGGTGAAATGGTCGGTCTCTCTGTATAGATGCAAATTCTCAATATTATTTTTTAAATATCTCAAAAACTATTGCGGTTCAAACGATAAAAATGGAGTTCATTCCTGTTCATACGATTTACTGACGAATGGCTATTTCGGAATTTTGAATTTCAATGGTGAAGGGGAGGGGGTGAAATGGTAGGCTTGTAACATTCTTTTTTAAATATCTCAAAAACTATTGCGGTTCAAACGATGTAAATGGAGTTCTTTTCGGTTCATACGATTTGCTAACGAATGGGTATTTTGAAATTTTGAATTTTCATGGGTAGGGGGGTGAAATGGTCGGTCTCTCTGTATAGATGCAAATTCTCAATATTATTTTTCAAATATCTCAAAAACTATTGCGGTTCAAACGATAAAAATGGAGTTCATTCCTGTTCATACGATTTACTGACGAATGGCTATTTCGGAATTTTGAATTTCGATGATGAGGGGGGGGGGGGGGTGAAATGGTAGGTCTGTAACATTATTTTTTAAATATCTCAAAAACTATTACGGTTCAAACGACGAAAATGGAGTTCTTTTCGGTTTATACGATTTGCTAACGAATGGCTATTTTGAAATTTCGAATTTCCATGGTGGGGGGCTGGTGAAATGGTCGGTCTCTCTGTATAAATGCAAATTCTCAATATTATTTTTTAAATATCTCAAAAACCATTGCGGTTCAAACGATAAAAATGGAGTTCATTCCGGTTCATACGATTTACTAACGAATGGCTATTTCGAAATTTTGAATTTCCATGGTGGGGGGGGGCTGGTGAAATGGTCGGCCTCCTATATTTATATGTAAATTATCATTATTATTTGTTAAATATCTCAAAAACTATTGCGGTTCAAACGATGAAAATGGAGTTCATTCCGGTTCATACGATTTATTAACGAATGGCTATGCTGAAATTTGAAAAATCCATTTTTTGGGGGTACCATTTCACCAGCCCCCCACTTTGTTTTTTAAATAACTCCAAAACTATTGCGGTTCAAACGAAAAAAATTGAGTTCATTCCGGTTCATACGTGGTACAAACGAATGGTTCAAAAACATTTTAAAAATTCCGTGGTGGGGGGCTATCGTTTCACCAGCCCCCCACTTTGTTTTTTAAATATCTCCAAAACTATTGCGGTTCAAACGAAAAAAACGGAGTTCATTCCGGTTCATACGTGGTACAAACGAATGGTGTCTGAAAAATTAAAAAATTCCGTGGTGGGGGGCTGGTGAAATGCACCTTTTTAATGCAGCAGATATTGCTGTAAACAGAAACGTCACCTGACAGCCTCTGGGAGCAGACTTGTGCGTTAAGAAAAAACTGAAATTAGATGCGAAACATTTCGCAGCGGAAACGCTATTAAACAAAGAAGGAATTTTCAAATCGGGCTCTTAGAAGCAGATATATCGACAAATATAAGATGTGCTTCTACGCGTCCTGGCGGAGAAATCATGCATTATTTTAAGAAGAAAGTATTTTCAAAAGTTTTTTGGATGTCAGCGGTATCGGTCCACGAAAGAATTTTCTCAATCGAATTTTCAGGAGCTCAGATTTTACTGCAAATACATCATACGCAGAAATAAACTTTATACGCAGAAATAAACTAATGGAAAAACCGTTCTTTAACAAATATTTGAAATTATATGCAAAACATATGAATATTACAAATTATATGCAATACATGCAAAACATATGAATATTTCAAATTATATGCATTACATTCAAAACATATAAGCTGCATCCGGTGCAAAAAGAATTTTTCAAATTGGAATTTTAGAAGTAGAGATATTGAGGAAAACGCAATATATCTTTACGGCATCTAGCGAAAAGATAAAAATTAAATTTTAAAATTATATGAGAAACATTTACATTTTTAATATAACTTTGAAACATAACTTTCAAATTTTAAAATTAAATTATAAACATTTTACACCAGAAACGCTGTCTAACAAAGAAGGAATTTTTCAAATCCGACTTTTAGAGGCAGATATATTGACAGAAATAAGATAAACGTCTACGTGCTCTGCTAGAATAACTCATGCGCTATTTTAAGACAGAAATATTTCCAAATGCTTCTCGACACGAGCGGTATATGTTCACGGAAGATTTTTTTTTAATCGGGGTTTTAGAATCTGAGATTCTGCTGGAAATGCATACGAAGCAGAAATTTAACTTTTACGCAGCCTCCTGACTAAACCATATTTTTATAAAAATTAGAAATTACAACAAAAGAATGTTTCATCAGAATCTGTATCTGGTGCTGAGTTTTATAAGCAGAGATATCCGGGAAAGAGCAATTTACATTTACACCCCCTAGCGTAAACTCAATGAATTACTTGAAATGTTTGAAATTATATTAGAAACATGTCGCATCGAAAACTGTCCAACAAAGAGGAATTTTTTTAAATTGCATCATTAAAAGCAGAGATATTGACCAAAACAGGTTACATGTCTACGCCCCCTGGAGGAAACAATATACATTATATTAAGAAGAAAACGTTCCGAAAAGGTTTGTCTACGTGAGTAGCATCGATCCACGACGTAATTTCTTCAATCGAGATTTTATGAGTTCAAATTTTGCTGAAAGTAAATCAGAAGCCGAAATCAACACGTACGCCCCATCGTGTTCAAACCATCTTATACCAAAAATTAGAAATTGTATTCAACATATTTCCCATCACGAGCTGTGTTCACTGAAGGAAAGATTTTTGAGATCGGAGTTTCTGAAGCAGAGATGTCTAGGTAAAAGTAATTTACTTTCACGCCCTCTAGCGGAGAACCTATGCATAACGTGGAAAAGTGACTATACTTAAAATAAACTTCGACACGAATTAAACTGAAAAGTAAAAGCATTTTTTGAATTGGATATTTAGAAGCAAATATATGGAATAGATTGTGTTTTGAATTCGATATTATGTATGTTTACGCCCTGTAGCGGCAAAGTTTTGCATCTTACAAAAAAAAAAAAAAAAAAAAAAATTAAGAATCATCATTCGCACATTTCAAGCTTCCTAGTGTAAAAATAATTTTTCAAATCGAACTGTTAGTTTTAGAGATATCATGTCTACAGGCGAACGGACGGACGGACGGACAAACCAAAAACGATTTTTTTTTACAAACGTCGTGCTAAAAAAGACAAAACAAAACGAAGAAATTCCATCCACTATATGTTGACCGCTGGACGTCCGAAAAACTAAACCTCCCCTCTTCCCCCATGTCACTTTTGGTCCGATTGTCAGGAAGACCCCTTCCCCTGTAATCTCGGACGTATTTTATGGACGGCTCCTTATCATAGCTTTCGCCATAAAGAATATTTTTTTTTCCATTTTCATTATGCAAAAATCTTCCGTTAGGAGGTATATATTTAATAAAGTTTCCTACTGTATTTCTTCTTTTAACTTTTCGATTTGAAAATCTTTTTGCCTTTTATACCTTCCTTAATTTGTTAGAAATTTTGGTGAACCATTTGTGAAATAGCGTAACTTACTTTTCTGCCGCTGGTGGTAATGAATGGTTGTTTCTATTTCTAGATGTTTCATTGTTTGTAAAAGTTCGGTTGTGTGTGTGTGTGTTTTTAACCAGTGCCATTGAGAATGAATAAATTTGATGTTTTCTTCGAGTCTGAAGGGATTCAAAAGACGCGCTCACTTCAACCGAAAATTCGGTGTCATCTTGCTTTTTTTATATCAAATGGAAGAGATGAAAAATCTGTTGTATAATTTTCGACGGAGGTCGACGATAATGGTATCTCATAAGACAATCTAAAACATTTTTAATGCAATCCAATCAAAATTACTTTGTTATTGTTAATCTAATTTACTTTCTTGAAGGTCATGCAATAATTCACCACTGATAATATGTCTGGTCTCTCTCTGTCGCACACAAACCATCACTGCGCTTTCGGTTAGCCTTACGAGTTTTGAAGACATCTCAGCGAAAAGACCTTATGAGTCATAACTTGCGTAAATATAGTTTGATGTCGATAAAATGTTAGTATATTCTAAGGGACCACCTGGGAATGAACCCTATTGAAAATGGGTGAAGTGGGGTCAAAGGTCCGGACATAGGAGAGGGATACATTCCATTGCCTTTATGCGCCATAACGAGCGTAAAAATGGTTCGATTTCGATGAATTTTTAGTATGTGGTAGGGGACCACCTGGGAACGAACCCTATTGAAAATGGACAAAATGGGGTCAAAGGTCAGGACATAGGATCTTTATCCGTACTATTAAGGAGCAATTCTTGTGTGTATGTAAATTTTATTTTGAAAACGGCTCTAAGGATTTTGATGAAAGTTGTTAACCTACTGTTTTCTGTTACTAGAAACCGATTTAGCTTGATCTCGACTTCATGAAAATTCGTTAAGTCCATTAAATAACCTCCCCGAATTACCACGTTTTTACTGTCATGGCGTCGTCCCATTAATGTTGCCCATGCTTAGAAATCTTATGACGTCACAATCTCGCGATTGAGATGTTAGCGCGCGGTTACGCCATCTGTTTCATTACGTCTCGCGTTGTGTGTGGATCCTATTAAAGTTTTAATACGTCACACTCTTTCGAGCAGATGATCACGATTCCCATCTGCCTCATTACGTCACGAATTGTGTGCGTATGTCCGGCCGCACAATAGCTCACGTAAAATTCGTTTGATTTCGATGAACGTTTAGTATGTGGAAGGGGATCACCTGCGAAGGAACCCGATTGAAAGTGAACGAAATGGGGTCAAAAGTTAGGACATAGGAGCGGGACTCATTCCACTGCTCTATGCGGCATAACTAACGTAAAAAAGTTCCATTTCGATTGAGTTTCAGTATGTGGTAGGGGACCACCTGGGGACAAACCCTATTGAAAATGGGCGAAATGAGGTCAAAGGTCATGACATTGGAGCGGAATCACTTCCATGGCCATTATGCGTCATCACTTACGTAAAGATTCTACGATTTGGATGAAATATTAGTATGTTGTAGGGGCCTGCCTATAAAATGGGCGAAATGGGATCAACAAATTCTATTGAAAATGGGAGAAATGGGGTCAAAGGTTAGAACACAGGAGCGGAATCTATTCCATAGCTCTTATGCATCATAACTTACGTAAAGATGCTTCCTTTGTGACTTTATCATGTTATTTCGAAAGTATACTGAACCGGTCTGTAGAATATCATCGAAATGGGATCAAAGGTCAGTGCACATGACCGAGATTTATTAAACAGCCATTATCCTCATAACTTGAGTGATAATTTGAATAATGATTTCTGGTATGTTGGAAAGTGTAATATAATCAATGCATTGCATGATTTTACCAACTTGTTCATTTGTACCGTGCCAAAAGGTGAAATGTCCTACGTTCTTTGAGTGGATTAAAATTAATCAAAGCGCCCAACAGTTATCAAAAGCACTCAGTTGCACAAAAGTATTTTTTAACCACAAGAGAATTCGTAACACACATAAATGATGTATATTATCACAACATTACAATTTTGTTAGGATATTTCCCTTCAGTGCAGAAACATATACCGTAAAATATAATAAAGGCTGCAGAACGTTTGATTGTCTCACATGACTGAGACATGTTTACGCAATGAAGTACATTCGATAACATCTGTCCACTCGGTTACTGCACGTGCTAATAGGTAAACCATACATGATATTAGTGACAGCAATTTCACTAACAGATAATCATCACCCGCAGGCATATTCTAAGAGAAGGCGTGTTATTCACTAATTATTTATATTATCCTAATCGCCGTTACATTACAATACTTAATTTAGGGGAACAAATATATCGTCTGGGAAATTATCTTCTTTCAGACAGCTAAGATTGCTTACTTACTGTTTGAATTGGGTATTGTTCTGTCTATATTGGAAGCAGAAAGCGCCACTCTCTTCGTGAGCAAATACTTTCTTAAGAAGATCAGGTGTAGCACTACATTTTGAAAACTCATGTAAGCTACTAAGGGAGTGCCGGCAAGAAGATAAATGTGCATCCAGAAATTAACACATAGAGAAATTGTTCGATCCCGGGAAGGTACGAGCGTTCGAACCACTAAATATCCGCCGTGCTTCGGATGGGAACGTTAAGCATTTGGACCACGGGTATTGGGCTTCCCGGTTCGCTTCCATGTCACTTTCCTATCGGGCATTCAAGTCCAAATCTCCTAGCTTCCTATTTCTAAGGGTTGTTTAAGACCTGGGGTCAGAAACTGTTTTCCTAAAATCCTCTACATATGATCTGATCTGAACACGTAAACAAACATCTGCTATTTTTTTAAACCAAAATAAAAAAATAATTTTATGTGTACATTTTTCAAAGATTTCAGAGCAGTAAAAGGTAGCACATATCACTGATTGATGCACTAAAACTACGGTCTGAAAATACAAGAAGGAAGTGCTTTGTCCCACTTCTCACACAAGAGAAATATGAATTTGAATTCCTACGATTTTAATGTTTCTCTAACATTAATGTTTTTCACCATATTTAATTTTTTTAATATGTATGAGCTTTGCTCTGAATCATACCAACATATTATTAACATATTATTTGTTTTAATAAGTGTGTGAACGTTTTTTTTTATTTTTGTGGGAGGGGTGCAAATTGCATGTATTAATTCCGCATTATCTTATCTATGACGTAAAGCAGAGATTTATTACATCTGGTATTTACATATATTCCAAAAACGTTCATATTTGGAAATGAAATACAGAAAGTATGTATGAAATACACTGCTGGCCACCCAAAATGCAACACCAAGAAGGAAGCATCCGATTGGCCTGAAATTCGCAGCATGCGTTGCCCGCGAGAGAACATGCAAACGATTAGCATTGCAGGGCGTATGCAAATCATGTGGGCCCGGCACGCCACCGAGAAGCACTATAAGAAGGGTGCACAGAAGGCTGGGTGTAAGTAGTGGAAGTGTGTTATGCTGACGGACCTGTGCGTGGGAAACTTCCTGATGCATCGTCGCAGAATACGGCAGTCATTCCAGCACGTTTTGGAGTTCGACAGAGGACGAATTGTGTCTTATCGCGACAGCGGTTTATCGTACCGAGAAGTCAGCGCCCGTGTGGGACGACATCCAGCCAGAGTGAGGCGAGTATGGATTCGGTGGGTGCATGAGAGAAGGCCGGACCCGACGTGAGCGATTGCAGCAGCCGCGGCACACCACCAAACGAGAGGACTGACATGTTGTGCTGCGGGCATTGACGGCTCGCATCGCCACATCACGAACGTTAGTGGAGGAATTAGGGTGTGTTGCGCAACAACCTGTGTCAGCACGTACCGTTCGCCGTCGTCTGCAGGAGCGGGGACTTGTCGCACGGCGCCCATTGCTCCGATTACGATTGACGTTAAACCAACGGTGAGGGCGGTAGCAGTGGGCAGTTGAACTCCGCACCTGGACTACGGAAGGGCACGCCATTGTCTTCTCCGACGAATCCCGCTTCTGCCTGCAACACCACGATGGTCGGATCTGCGTGTGGCGGCACCGCTGCGAGAGACTGTACGACGCCTGCATGATGCATCGCTACACTGGTCCGTTGCCATGCGTTTTGGTTAGGGGCGCAATTGGATAAGACACCAGCACCCCTTGGTACGCATCGCCAGTACACTCAACAGCCACCGCTACATCTCCAAAGTTTTTGAGTCTGTTGTCCTCCCTTACCTGCAGGACCTGCCAGCGGCCACGTTTCAACAGGAAAATGCGCGCCCGCCCGTGGAACGCATCGTGCAACAATTCTTCACGCCCCACCAGCTGTCACTGCTGCCGTGGCCCGCCTGCTCTGTCAATATGTCACCCATCGAACACGTCTGGTCGCTGGTCGGCAACCGAGTGACCCGGCAAGCATCATCCGCTGCTACGCCTGATGAACTGTGGCAACGTGTGGAAGCAGCCTGGACCGACATACCCCAAGCCCACATCCAAAGCCTCTTTCGTTCGATGCCGCGGCGTGTTGCGACCGTTATTGCCAGCCATGGGGGCCACACGAACTATGGATGTGTGCGTGTTCCACAAGTCGCACGGGCCTGTAAGCTCAATCGTTCCATCTTTGTAACTGTAGTTTTGTGTCCAGTAAATCTGGCTTTGCTATCTCGTGTCCTTCTTGGTGTTACATTTTAGGTGCTCAGCAGTGTAAATTAGCATCTCCAGAATTACATTCTTCTATGGTATTATTGGGTTGGAAAGAATCCACTGTACGAAGACGAGGTACCTTAAGTCGAAGCTCCGGCCACGGCGCACGTAGGACAGTTAGATTGCGCAGAACACCTGCGTGACATCAGCAGCTGGTTTCTTAAGTCAGTGGCAGTTAGTAGCCAGAAGGTGATGTGTGTAAGCGCCAACAGAAGTGGAAGTGGGCAAGGTGCACGCCCGACATTGTATGCTGTAATAATTTTGTAGAGGTATCACTGCCGCAAGTGCTGTAAGGAACATTACCAATGCGTAACCCAATGACGTATCGCATCTTCAGTACTATCGTTGGTTCGAACGGTGCTAAGGTTTAATTCTGATATGTCAGACCGTCCCAAAGCCGAAATTCCCGCAACAGTTGGTATGGACATGATGAAGACCTCAGTGGATCACGCGGGATTCTCCGAACAGACTCGACTACTCACGAGAGCATTATCGCGCAACTGCGTCAAATTTTGTAGATGCACAAGAGGAAAATTAATGTACCTCATCAACTCACAGCTGAGCAGAAAGTAAATAGCATGACTGCATTTGTTTCCCTACTTGCACGAGAGCACGTTGAACCGTCCTTAGACGGAATTGTGACAGGTGATGAGAAATGGACCCTGTATGACGATGTCATCGTCCAGAAACCGTGGTTGGATCCCATACCGACCTCCAAAGCCGGAGTACAGGTTTCTGTTGTCTGTTTGGTGGAGATAGATGGGGTGTCGTGTTTTTCGAGCTACTGCGGGACAACACCACTATTACCGCCAATGTTTGCTGCCGTGAACCTGACAATTTGCACTCATCTGTCATGTCGAAACGACCAGCAGGAGTGTCCTTGTATAGCAAGATGCAGAAAGACCTCACACAGCACGCGTGACATGTCACAAGGTCAGGGACCGCTGGCTGGGAGCTGCTATGAGGATTATAATACCACGTCCCAAGTGAGCAGGAACAAGGACAGTCCTTCATCTGTGCAACGTGCCTCCTCCGGCACCTGAAGCGTCCAACATTGAATCCTATCCACATTCAGATATAAATTTCCATGAATGATCATCAACTAAGATCCAGCAAAATTTAAAAAAAAAAAAAAAAGAAAAATCATAAGAACGATTTTATCGCTGAAATAGAAGTTCACACCTTAAAAATATTCTAAAATTTAGCCAAAGAATGTAGTGTACTATCTAACGCAGCAGTTTGTGCAGTTCCCATAAAACATTTCATCCTTAAAAGCATACCGTACCTGCAAAAATTAATCTGAGATGGTAATAAAAATGTCCAGTTGAATTATAGTAAATTTTTTCGGAATTCTTTCCTGATTTCATCTGTGAGCAAAATAAAAATGTTTTTAATTTAGTAGTGAACTAAGTTATGCTGAATACTTTTTCATGAGACAGTAGAACGAAATATGTTAGATACGCGAAAAGGAATTACAAATCAATGTGTAAAAACATTTCTAAAGAAAATTTTGCACATTGATTTTACACATTGATTGAAGTACTTTCTGAAGAATGAAATGATTATAAAAATAACTCTAATTTCTATAAAATTTCAAAAATAATCAACCTATAAACAAGTAGCAGAACTGATTAATATACCAAGTATATAAGACTAAAGTGGTAATCCATTTTATCGGCGCAAGAAAATAAAATACAAGTTTCCAAGCTTTTGCTCATCTACGGATGACAAGCAGTTTGCTTACGCTATTAGCATTGAAAACTCCATTCGTAGATGAACGAAAACTTGGGAACTTGAATTTTGTTTTATTACACGGATAAGAGGGATTGCCACTTCAGTCTTTAAACATGTATCCAAGAGAGCAGCAATAAACAGGATTCCAGATTTTGAACAGGAGAAACAGATCTCGTCTTACAATTCATTTAGTTTTGTCCTCGTTTTCGATATATCTTTTTCGTATTAGGAAGAGAGTAACAGTAAAAAAAGAAAGATTTCAGAGTTTGATTTTCACATGTACAGTATTTCCAAAGGCATTCAAAAGAGAATCTTTAGACATGATCAGTATAATGAATCGTAGTACGGATTGAAATATTTGAGTGTCAGTTTGTAAATTCGTTGTTCAGTAAAACAAATAAATACGGGGTGTTTCCAAACTATTTCGGAAAACTTTAGAAACATGTTCTATCGCTGCGTCGGATGGAAAAGGTCGTATTAACGTGGAGCCGAAACACTTTCACACAAAACTATACAGAGGGTCAAGTTGTGCATCAACTTATTTTCATGGAGATGGAGTCTCGTAACAATGCTAACTGTATTGGCTGATGTGCCACAAGTCCGTGCCATTTAGATGGATTTCAGCGCTTCCTTGGGCGAATTCACGAGGTTAGTTCACTCAGCACCGAAAAAATGATCGATAGGGGAAAAATACAAATTAGAAAGTGGAAAGCATGATTATTTTGCAACAAATCGATCATAAAACCATGGCATCACCCTCCGAATTATGGTAGTATACAAAGGAGGCCAATTTGTCCAAAAAGATTTTTAAGCTGTGGATTATGTTTGAATTGTTCCATAGACATGAGATAGCCACATAATAGAGGAAGCTATATATACATCTTCAAGCTGAAATCAACTTTGTACAGTTCGTATAAAACTTCGGGGTTGCTTTGGTCAGTGCAAAATGTTATTGCATGCCTATCTTGTATGTCCATCACTTCAGGGCAAATTTAGTAATTCTGCTAGACTTTCGAGCGCTGTGTTAAAAAAGCTGAAACACTGAACATATTTATTTTGTCTGTATATGATGATCAAGAATTAGTCTGCAATTCGTTACGTCTTCCCAAAGTTCCTTTCTACATTTTTCACTTTAAGTAGATCCTAAATTCTCCATCGAGACCAGCTTTATATGTCTGATTAGTAGTACACGAAAGATTCTCTCAAATTTGTGATTGAAATAAATTTTATCTCTGGCTGTAGATATTGGGGAGGTCTGTGTGCTAAGTTCGTGAAATCTCCTCTTAGGTCGCTGATCTCGAGCTCATGCCGTCGGCTCTCCGTTGTTTACACAGATTCCGTTTGTGTCGCATCATCATCAGCCGGGGTTTGCTTGTACAAAGAATGGTGCACGATTTTGCATCCTCTAAATTTCTGTTGGAAATGATTTCTGTCCGTATGCTAAATTATGTTTATTCATGAAAATCTGCTTCTAAGCAAGTTCAAAAATGTTTGCCAACATTTTTGGAAAACCCTGTATAAGTACATCAAAATTTGTTATGAGAATATGTCAACAGACAGGAGATGTGCACATGAATTACATAACGAATATAGAAGAACATCCAACTGGGAGAACATAAGAAACATCGACGGAGGCGACAGAAATATGTAAGTGCAAACGAGCAGTAGAAATGTTATTTCAAAAATTCGGAGTAAAATAGAAAATTTATAGCAAAATCTACATTTTTTCGAAATATGGGAATGACTTTCTTGCAGGAAAATTTAAGACTGTATAATATCAGTGAATATATACCTGCTGTAGAACTTTATCCAGTATTTATGAAAAAAAGGGTAAATTTCGTATCATGCTCATTATTCTTTCAAAGTTGACGGTGAATTCTTTTTTTCCGTTTTAAAACATTAAAATAATTAAGTTTCTGCGGGTTTTTTATGATGTGGTAGTTGTATACGTTTTTTTACGTTTTCCAACCGTAGGTTGAAGAAGCGTATATGCTCCGACTTTGTCCGTCCGTCCGTCCGCACGATAACTGGCGTAAAAATGGTTTGATTACGATGAAATTTTAGTATGTGGTAGGGGACCACCATGGGACGAACCCTTTTGAAAATCTGACAAATGGGGTCAAAGTCACGACGTAGGAGCGGGATCCTTCCATTGCCCTTATGCGCCATAACTTGTGTAAATATGGTTCAATTTCAATGAAGGTTTACTATGTGGTAGGGGATTACCTGGGGACGAACCCTATGGAAAATGGGACAGATCGGGTAAAAGGTCACGACGTAGGAGCGGGATCATTACATTGACCTTATGCGTCATAACTTGCGTAATTATGGTTCGATTTCAATTAAATTTTAGAATGTGGTAGGGGACCGCCTGGTAACGAGTCTTATTCAAAATGGGTGAAGTGGGGTCAAAGGTTAAAACATTAGAGCGGGATGCATTCCATTGCTCTTATGCGTCATAACGTGCGTAAAAATGGTTCGATTCCGATAAAATTTAAGTATGTGGTAGAGGACCACCTGGGAACGAACCCTATTGAATGTGGACGAAATGTGATCAAAGGTCAGACATAGGAATGCGATCCATTCCATCGACCTTATCCCATAATATTAAGGTGGGCGTCAAGTAATTTTGCTTACTATAATTCCAATGGAAAAACTTTTGTACACATTTCCTTCACAATTTATGTGTTCCCAAGGATGAAAATTTGAACATCGATTAAAATAACTTTATTACAGCTTGGAATATTTATTATTTTCTAAAACATAACCATAATAACATTAAAAATCAATAACTTTTCCTTTGGTGGTGTAGAAACCAGAAAACGTATGGCGCGACCTGTACACCGTAAAAAAACCTGAAATTCACATTACTTTTTTCTGTGATTTTACATAAAAAATCTGTTTTTTCAGCTGATCTGTGTTTTTCCTGGAATTTCAGTAAAACTTTCGAACATTGTGTTAAAATGTTTGTAAATTCACAGAAAAACTTAGTCAGAATGATCTGGCAATGGTTTATAGCGTAACGCGCATGCGCAGTTCGACTCCACCTACGAAAACAACGATCAACGTGAATGCAAACCCCATGTGTAGCACGAAACTTTTCTGGTAAGTACATTTTTCTGTTTCATTATGATTTAAATCAACTGCAGTTAATTGATTTCAGATATGTGCGCTGCTCTGTAGTATATTTGAAACTGTGTGTGTTATACTAACATCTTCAAAATCCATCATTTACACAGTACGGGGCTGTTTACCAAACTGGTTTGTTATGATATTTTAATTCACATATATAAGGTATTTTGGTAAACCTTCCAAATTGTAAGTTACATTAGAAAAATAACTTAAAATTTCATGAACAAGACGAAATTTCAATAGTAAACGTTGCCTGACCAAACCGATCCGCCTAATTGAAACGCCAACAGGCAACTCCCAATACCAAATTTTCAAATCAGAAACCCTCTGGCCCTAAGGTTTTGTGTAGTACAGATACATATAGCGAAATATCGCAATTCTTCGCATTTTTTTATCGCATTGGTAATGTAAAGAATTACCAATCAGAAACGTGGTGAGAAGTAATTAGAATCGGCAAATTGTCAGAAATTTTTTAGTTACACAACCCTGAAAATTTAACCATCTAGCAGATACAAGTTTCCAAAGGCTCAAAGGCATACTGTTTTTGTCCCCCCGCCCCACATCCAATTTAACTTTCTTTTTGTAAAAAGTTTAGCCTATATGTTCTAGCTATTTTTTTTTTTGTATCGATTTGCAGTTATGGTGATGCAGTGGTAGGAGCCCCTTGGGTAATTTTTACTGGAAATCTAAATCCCTGCAAAATTCGTTCTGTTCCTATTAGGATTGGAAAAGACTTTGGAATGACGAAGACTGAGAATTTGAAGATTTGTTTTCAGGACATTTCACATGAAAGCATTTGTAATGTGATACAAATCCAGCACATTTGTGAAATATCTGACAATTTTTTTTTACCGATATTCTAACTTATCGGACCATAAGCGATATTTTCCAAAACAATGATATTCCTCGAAGTTCTGCATCAGCTATATTAAAATTCTTATTTAGGTTCGATATTTACCGGTGTGACAACTTATCTATTGATTTAAAGGCCAAGTCTTAAGTATCGCTATCACGAACTTTCCAAATCAGAAACCAATTCGATGGCACTGCGGGTCAATAAAACGAAGAGATGCGTAACTCGGAGTATGGCACTGCACCCATTAAACAAAGAGATGCGTAACTCGGAGTATGACCAGTCAGAGTTAAAAAGAATCGCTAAAAAATGAATTAAAGGTACCGACCGGTCTAGAATACTATGAAACTAAAATTTGTATTTTTTGTTTCTCTACATATGTATAAAAAATGCTAAAACTTTCACTTTTTTTTTTGGCAGAACTGACATTATTTCACTGGAAGTATCATACCATGAATTCAAGTGGATCTTCAAATTTCCAGTGTAAAATGTGCAAATCCTTTTTTTCGAGACTTAAGTCCTATGTAACTCATATAAAAATACACAAAAACATTACTAGGGTGCAGTTTCCTTTTTTTTCATAACATGCTCTAGAACATTTGCTAAATTTTCATCTTTGAAGACACATACTTCACATGACCATCTGAAACTTACACCATTGTGTACTACTCAGACTATTAAAAATAGCCTGCCCCATTCAAACATGTCAGTAACAGAATGCAGACTGAGCTTCCTTAATTTCACATGTTCAACTACACATAAAAAGACAAGATGAAGTTCCACGTCCTTATGAGCAGTGTAGTAAAACATTGGTAAATTTAGTAACAGGTCGACATTTTCATCGCACTTGTCTCAAAAACATACAACAAATTTTCTGACGGCCAATAAATTCAGGAACAAGGAACTGTTACAACCTTGTACAATTTTTAATGCATGCAAAATAATGGGTAAAGGTGCAAAAATATAGTATTAGATAAAACGAAAGAAATTTACGTGGGACTACGATGGTTTGAAAGAGTACGTGCAGTAGGCCTAGGACGATGGGGTGAAGGTGGAGTCTGGTGAATGGAAGCTTCGTTTAGAAGGGCAAGTAATGTGCGGAAGATTACAGAAGAAAGTGGTTCCGCAGTACGCAGTCATAGAAGCATCTTGTAGGAATACGCTGAAGGAAACAGGTCGGCTTTACACAGCATTGTAAACTGTGGTATTGGTAGCTTTTTCAATGATGTGAGTAGCTCTTTCCAAAGTCTCCATACTTCATTTCAGATTTCGTCAGGGCTTAAAATTTCATTATCCGGTACAATACATAAGCTCTTGACCTCCCTGCCATACTATGATATCTAAATTGAAGAAACTCCTTTATTTTCAAAAATATCCGTTTCTGGGCGCAAAAATATTAGCTACACTATACGGAATAAGAGCACAACTACAAATGAAGTACTTGAAGAAATCAACTACCCCTGTACATCTTTGAAACCATAACTAAAACTTTAAATTCAACCGGAACCAAAAGTTCTTACTCAACACTTCTGTCGTACATGAAAACATTTACATTCCTTCATTTGTTTCCATTCGGATACATTGTGAAACTAATAATGACATTCCGCACATTTCTTTCTCAAAAATTGAAAAAAAAACAGTTTTTGAACTATTTCCACTTGCGCCAGATTACAGCACGCATCACACTCTTCCGAAGAATACACTCCACTTTTATTGTATTCTTCTGGGCATTCACTACGAACTTCTGCTCCCTATCAAAACATGGAAGCTTCACGTCGTTGCCGTTAACATTGCTTAAGCCTCCTCCCTCACCAACTGCTACACACCATCGTACTCCAGGTAAATACTTCGGTGAAATTCTTTCACATTCTTTTAAATTACTGTATTTTTGCAGCTTGCCCCATTATTTCGCATGCTTAAAAAATTTTGTCGCACTCTCCCCACACAGTAAACTTTTCCCGACTAAATAATTTAGGACGTTAAATTACACATTTACCACATTGGTAAATTTAGTAACAAGTCGACATTTTAATCGCACTTGTCTCGAAAGCATACAACAAGGTTTCTGACAGCCGATAAATTCAAGAACAACGAACCGTTACAACCTTGTGAAGATGTTGACAGTGAGAGTAACCTAAATAAGGAGAATATAAATGAACTGAGTAGCAGTGCAAACAGTAAAATTTCAGCCTTAGACATGAACACATCAGTTGCTTTGATTTGTTTAAGGCTACTGGCCAAATTTTATTTACCCTCTTTTGTTGTCGATGTGATAATTACTGAAATGCTGAATATTCATGAAATAAATCAGGAGAATATTATGCAGTTCATAAGCAGTCGGTTGCAAAAAAGTAATCAAGTTAATGAATTTCAGATAACTGATGTTCTCCAAAAAGAACAAAAGCACGATTTTCTGAATCAAGCATGCTCAAATAGAGGTTTGCTTGTTGTGACTATTTGACGAAAAAATATTTTGAGCAAAATTTCAGTTATGTTCATCCTGTTGCCATGAATTTAGGCAGAAATGGTGATAATAAAACATCCACTTTCTACTGCGTGCCAATCTTAAAAAGTCTGGCAGTTTTAATACAAAATGCTTCTGTAGAAAAGCAAATCAAATCTCCACTTCTGTGTTCTGAAGGAGTTTTATCAAACTTCACAGATGGGACCATTTTCAAAGGTGCTAGGTTTTTTCATGAATCAGAAAATTTGAAAATTCTGCTGTATCAGAACAGTTTCGAAACAGTAAACCCCCTTGGGTTTGGAAAAAAAAAGCATAAAATTATGGGAGTGTATTACACATGAAATATGTATCCTTGGTTCAGATCAAAAATGGAACCAATGCAATTAGTTCTGTTATGCAGACAGGTGGATTTTGATTTTTATGGGCATGAAGCAATATTCATGCCACATATGCAGCAAAAAAATACTTTCATTTCCCCAAAATAGTATAAATGTTCATCAAATTTTAGACCATATTTAATCTTTAAAGTGTTTACTAGATATTTACTTGTTACTGTATATTATTCGCCACTAAAGAAACTTTTGTTTCCCAAAAATAGTAAATGTTCACCAAATTTTAGACCACGTAATAATGATAAAGTGATAACCAGATATTAACTTCTCATCATTTTCTTAATTATTGGACAGTAAAAAACTGTGTCTCCCAAAAATACTAAATGTTCACCAAATTTTAGATGATATCTAATTTAAGATCAATAACCTGATATTGACTTGTTAGTCTCTTATCATTTGTAAGCAAAATAATATTTACCAAACGTAAGACTACGTACTTTTAAAACGGGAAAAACGTAATCATAATTATGTTGTTCTTATGATATTGGAACTGAAATTAAAATTAATAATTCATGACTAAATCTAAAGTTCTTTTTCTGACCAAAAAATAACAGTAGCAGCGTTCGAATTACCCAGTGGTCGTCATTGGCCAGTAAAACTTTCATTGAAGTATTGATTTTACTGGCCCAGATGGCCAGGAAGTTCTTTTTTTTTCAAATTTGTCACAAGTTAAAAAATGAATTTCTGTTTTTTTTACCTTGCTGTATGGTTTTCTTTTTAAGCTGCAAACTAATGACAGGTTTAAAAACAAATATTGGATATAATTCCATTGAAATGATACATTATTTTCTACATATATTGTAAATGTCGTTAAATTTTTTTTTTATTTTTTTTTTACAGACCAGTAGGCATTTTGGTGGACCAGTGGTTGCCAATTCTAGTGGTCCACTGGGCCAGTAGATCTTATTCTAACCCTGAGTAGTAATACCCATATACCTGCATGCAGTTACCTGTAAATACTTGTAGTTATAGGTGTTAAGCTAATACAATGAAAACTAAACTTTTAATGTGCTAAAGTTTTATTATAATAATCATGATATAGAAATTAGTTTCACTAATTATTAAAAATAAAATCACATAATAAACGTGAAATAAGAAATTATTGAATTAGTAAGGTTTTTTTTTATTTTACTGTCAGTTTTCTTTTACGATTTTCCCTGATTGGTACATTCTTTGTTTCAGCAGGTTGTTCAACATATTTCAGGCGAATTGCTAACCCAACTAAATGTTTACAAACGTAATCACTGATATACTTTGGGCAATTATTGCATGTGCCATTCAGCCAATCAGTCTTGTCCTGTGGTAATTCTACTTCCCACTCGCTAAAATGTTGTTCCTTGTACTCATTGAACGTTTCCCAGGGATTGCCCGAAGTTTCACATTCCAATGCGTCACCACCTGAAATTCGTTTGGGGGCGGGGCTTATAATTACACCGAAGAGCAATTGAATTAGAGACAGCTGGCGTTATGCAAATGTGGTGCTGTGGGTGGCCTTATAAACGGAAACGACATGACTTATACAATGATCAGACAATATAAGGAGTGATGCGACGGAAATCAGTAAGAGTCGGACGCAGTATGGGTAAGACGAAGGATCAAAGCGCATTTGATCATGGGCAAGTTGTCGGGGCCCGACGAATGGGTCACTCCATCTCGGAAGTCGTGCAGCCACTGTGTCACGGGTGCACTGTGAGTACGTTGAATCCGGTAAAACCATCCCTGCAAGGGCCAACTGCCATGGACAACAGCGTGTGAATGAGCTGGGTCATCGTCAGCTAGCTCGCATTGTAACAGCTGATAGACAGGCCACAGTGCAAGAAATCCCTCGGCAATTTAACTCTGGTGCACAAAAACATATAAGCAGCCACACCATCCAGAACCATCTCCTTGATATGGGGTACAGAAGCCATCGACCAACGAGGGTACCGCTGCTGACTGCACATCACAGGGTGCAAACATTAGCGTGGGCACGGGAACATCGCCACTGGACCCTAGACATGTGGGAAAATGTTGCCTGGACTGATGAGTCGAGATTCACGTTGGTACATGCGGATGGTAGAATACGAGTACGGCGCAAATCACATGAAGCGATAGATCCTTCTTGCCAGCAGGGTACTCTCTTCAAGCTATGGGGGTGGCATTCTCGTCTGGGCACTGTTTACGTGGACTGAAATGGAACCCCTGGTACGTGCGACATCGTCCCTCACAGGTCAACGTTACTGGGATATCCTGGACGACCATTTGCTCCCATTTGTGAGTCTTCAACATCCCACTGGGGACCTCATCCTGCAACAAGACAATGCACCATGCTATCGGTCCCAAATTGTATCCGAATAGTTGGATGAACACTCCACCGACGTGACCTCGCTTCCTTGGCCAGCTAGGTCACCTGACATAAATCCCATCGAACACATCTGGGATACCATCGAGAGAGATGTTTGAGGCTCTGACACCCCCCCCCTTCATGAAATCTTCGTGAACTGTGGGAGCTTGTTCACGGGTCGTGGATCCGTATGGCTTCCCAAAGCTTCAGGTGTCTTGTCGAGTCCATGCCGAGACGAATCGCCGCCGTCATCAGGTCGAAAGGTGGTGCTACACGTTACTAGACAGGTATCTCTAATTCAATTGCTCTTCAGTGTATGCTAGCTAAATAATAATTTGATGTAATATTTTTATTTTATTTTTATTTTGACAAAGTGTTTATTGCAACAACAAAAACTTTCTTTTTTCAGCATTGTCGTGTAAATTTAGTGTTACACATTTGGTAAACATTTACTAAATTCGGTATAGCAATAGTGTATAAAATACAGGCATTACTAAAACAGTAGATACCATTATTATTTTAGTGACTCAAATTTAGTTTTTTGATCTATCATCATTTAGTATCTCAAAAGTACTTTTGATATTCATTATTTTTTATTTTTTGGAGTACAGTGCTAGGGGTTCAGAGTTTAATTTGGTAAACATTTAATTTGATCCCCTTGTTAATGACCTGAAGAAACTAGAAAATGGAGTCTATCTGGGCACAGGTAATACAGTGAAAGGTTCAATATTTATTAATATTTAAATTTAAAATTACTTGTTTAACTTTTTATTGTATGAGATTGAATATATTTTTCAGTTGAAAAAATGCTGCAAAATGTTATGAAGTATAAGAAAGACTTGTTTAAAAGTATGATTTCCCCTGCACAACACTTTTAATAATTTTCTAAATTTTACAACACAAAGATATGCTCAAAAGTGATGCTACTACTAATTCAAAAACACATGTCATTCCCTGAAATTATTTATTTCTCTATATATAAAAGTGAAAGTATGTTTTGTTGGAAACACAAGGAAAGATACTGCGCACTTCACAGTAGTCGAAAAGTTAAAAAAAAGTCCACACAAGAGAGGAAGAGAAAGAATTGTTTTGAAATTCTCTTTGCGTCGAGTGCGTGGTTCATCATATGAACTCTATACAGCCGCCCCGGTGGCGCAGTGGTCTAAGGCGATGGCCTCTGATCATTCGTCTGAAAGGGGTCCGGGTTCGAATCCCGGTGAGGCATGGATGTGTGTTTCTCTTACGGCACTGGATCTCTCCCTCCCCTGGAACCAGTGACCCCAAATTAGGGACGGGCGACTGCTTATAGCCCATTGAGTTGCTCACAGTGGTCATTAAACCTCAAATCAGAAAAACAAACTCTATACGTTAAGTGGCAACCGAACGTAAGTTGTTCACCAGCAGCTGCAATAATGCAAGCTTTAAAAAGAAATGAACCCTCAATATGTTATGTGTATAGTGCTCCTATTACGTTATTTTATTAAATAATAGTTTTGTTCATCTAATGAAACCATTATTCAAGGTGAGTTTGTTCATGCATGCAATAGTTCATCTTTTCCAAAGTTTTAAGTCCGCCATTGGGGCATTGGGCTACTTGCTTCCGAAAGACATCAACGATAAAATGTAGATAAACAATATGTTTGTTCCGCATATGTTCGTAAGCGGTTTGATGGATTTACACCAAAATTGGCATACAAACTCTTCATCACCCAGATTAAAAAACAGGTGGGACGATTTTTAGAAATTCCATCCCTAAGGGGGTCAAATGTGTTTTTATGAGGCCCTCTATAGACTGGGTGAAAGTCGGCTGCTGAAGTATTGCTCCATGTCAGAGCAACAGTCTTCAGGTGACGCCTCACTGCTCGCAAGTGTCCGTGGTACAGGCATACGGGAAAGAGTCCAAATGGTTATGCATCATTCTTGATGGTTTTCTAAGCGATTTGCTAGAAAGTGCCTTATCTACACTAGAAAGCTGAATGCGATGTGCAGGAAGTGTATTGTACATGTTTGCTATTTTGAGTTTTTAGGGCTCAGAACGGCCATTATAAATCGTGATAAGGTGTTGTCTGAACGGCAGCTGCAAATAAAGTACTGCTTTGTGATTCAGCATGGTGAGTAATTTTGAAGTGCTCAAAAACAAACTTTGTCTATCCTGGACAATGCTGGGTACCTCCACTAATAATTGATAAAACATAAATTTTAAAATTGTTGTGGAGGAAACATTGGTTTTGAAAATTTTTAGTGTTAATCATGCAAAACATATTTCCACTTTGTGTTCTCAGCTATAAATGTGCCTCAGAAATGGCAGCACTTGTAAGGAAAATCTCCTGTTTGTATTCTTGTAGCCACAGGGCAAGAATTCCTAACCAAAAAGCAAATTAAGTAGAAGTTAAAAATTTCCACTTCCCTTCACAACAGTTATTTATTTTACATTGCATTAATAAAGGTAAATAAACCCACTTGAATTTTTTTACAGCTTTTCCAGTACCACAGACTCCATTAAAAAATAAAATTTCAATGTTACTTTAATTTTATCATTATTAGTACTTGCAAAATGTCATTGACAAGATAAAATGTTATCAAAGTTATTGGTCTGGACTTGCAAATAAGAAATCCAGTTGTCTGCCAGGTGTGCAAATAAAAATGTGTTGGAAGGGGAAATTCATAGGTCAATTTTTTTTTATTTTTTTTAAGCATTAATGGAAAAGAAATTAAGTAAAATAGCACAAGAAAAAGTTGCTTCGAGGTCCACCCTCTCCCCTATGAATTCAGTACTGTCTTCCTAATAGTAAATGTTTCCCTGAATTCCGGCATATACAGCAAGCCAAGAGGGAATGCCGTCATAAGTCATAATCCTTTCAGCGAGCATTGTTCCTGATCATCCTGCTTCCCATTCTTCCTGATCACTCTGCTTACCGTGGAGACGACACAAAAAAAACCCCCAACGCTGAAATATAAACTGATACAAAAACAGTAAAGCCATGTGAAACACTTCCCCAAAACAAACTACCAAATACAAATAACCCAATGGCATGAATTCGTCGGTCGGTTGTTGATAGGTGTGGAATATCAAACACTTTTCCAAAAGTTATAGCTGCTTAACCTTAAATACGTATCAAATGAAACAAAAAGGTTTAAAGCAAACTTGCACAAACACTGAGTAACAAATCTCTCGGTGCTCTAATAAAAGCCCACCCAGACTTGTGTGGCTTGGCCTGTGGATATTAAAAATGAAATAACTATGTTTAGATGCAAAAACCTAACTCATTATTTACAACTCCTAGTTTAAAATGTAGTTGATATATAAACCTGTTAAGAAACGAATGCATGAATTATGTTGGAAGCCTATGAATTGAAACAAAAAAAAACTTGCCTTTTATGAACTTTTGATTAATAATCTATAAAGATAACAAACTGTTTGTGAACTTGCTTTTTAATAATCCTAGATGATAAACGAACAAATGTGTAAACTTCGTCAAAAACAAGGTTCACACATACGAGCAATACTGTTTTGTTTGAAATCTTAAGAACCCTGCTATGACATCATGCGCGACAGCAGCGCCGCACATTAATGCTCGATCAAGTACGACTTCCTCCGGTCCAGGCAGCATGGCATCACATCATTCGGAACTGCTATTCGTTCAGTTTGCCGCTCGCGAAGCACTTGAAGTCAGGAGACATCAGAACTTGGAATCTTCGTGGATGTTTAGTAATTATAATATTTCAGCAGGCTTTTAGATTAAAAAGGAAGGTCGCCCATCCTGCTACGGCAAAAAATGGGTCCTCTGCCCTTTCTATCATTGCACTTAGAATAATAAAGATTGTTCTCTTTGAATATTAATTGAAGAGACGAGTTAAAAGGTCAACTGTTGCCTAAGTACAGTGGGTAAGCTTTGCTATAAAAAGTGCTAGGTTCTCAAGAAGTCTTTCCTCCATTGCACTACGGAAGGATAAATTTATAAAATAGGTATGCTGCCTTAATAAGTAGGCTTCTCTGCCTTTAGAGGAGTTTAAACTCCCCAATAAAAAGTGCTTTTCTTAGCTCTTTTCAAAGCTTAAGAAAACTCGGAGCAAAATCTGGATTTTTCGCACAAACTCGTGCTGAAAAAACTATTTTTGCTAGGAATTGCGGACTAATTTATTTAGAATTCATTAAATTGGACAGCATATTCCTGGTCTTCAAACATACACAAGCACCAAAAAGATTTTCATTTTAGTAATTATTTTCGATAAATTCTGCATTTCTATGCAAAATGATGCAGATGCACTAAATAAAAATCTATGTGCCCCAGAAGTAAATTAAACAGTGAATTGAGGGACTTTTCTCAGATATAAAAGGCTACAAAAATAAAAACCTCCAACACCCAAAGCAAAATAGCCTTAAAAATAAAGATAGTAAGCGAAAAGCTGTAAATGCATGAAACAGCAAGAACTGGAGGAAGTGTGCTCCACCCCTCTGGAAAAATCCAGAACAAGGAGACAAATTTGGTTCTGATAGAAATAAAATTAGATTATAAGAGAAGCATGCATTTTTCTCTAAAGAAAAAAAAAGTCCAAACGGCGCACAAAATAAAGTAGAAACCACATGCGTTCGAGTGACGTGGGAAGCTAAAAAAGTGGTTTAAATTCAAAATAGACTGTGTGGGAGGGTGGGGTGGGGGTTAAGGTGGTTGTTGCAAGAAATCAATCATCAGAAAAGGTATTCCAGTAAAGAAAACCGTCAGCATTTATCCATACTAACTGGAAAAGCAGAGAGTAGGCCTCGCTCAAAAGTGCAAGTCACCATAACACGGAGTACCAGTTAATGTGGAATCAGCGGAACGAATGATGTTACGTCACAATACCTGGACGCCATCCACTTTAGTGTCGACCGAGAACAAACAAGGACTGCTAGAAGATCAACAGCCAATGGGAACAAAGTAAACAAAAGGAGCATCAGCGCTGGACTGGCCATTCTCCGAACCATTACGCCGCACATGTGCAGGTGTGAACTTCAGCGTTCAGCATGGAAGAAAATAATTTGGCGTACAATTACGAAAAATTTAGTTTTGGTAGTGTCGTGATGGCGGGCCAACGCGACACCCGTCCTGAGACATAGGTTGTGCATCATTGTTCTGAGGTCTAATGACATCCCATTTTCCTTGACGTCTTCTTGGACGGTTTTCAACATGACTTCTCCACCCTCACCGATGAGTTGAGTGCACCAGAAAAGTAAAACCTTAAATATTTCCTTTTTTTCCTTTGGCCATCAAAATTCTTCAGAAACAAATGCTGAAGGCCCATCTCCATATGCAGAAAAAGAAAAGAGCAGGAAGCGGAAATTCCAAATAGAAAGTGTTTTATAATTCTGATGAAACATGATACTTTCTAGTTGCACATTATGGTATTAACCAAATCATGCCATTATACGTGGAACATATATAATATCTGAAACAATCATTTGATGTTTCTGAATATTTCTGTTTCACGCGTTATGTCCTATCAAAGTTTGACTGGCTGATACGTAATGTCCGACTGTGAAAATTATTTGTGTGTCAATTGACCATTATAATTAAAAAATACATATTAAGCGTATTAATGCTTACCACTTGCGAACTACCCCGCTTTCCTTCGCTGACAATGAAGGAAAGCGGGGTAATTCTCAAGTGGTAAGCGTTAATATGTATTTTTTAACTATAATGATAAATTGACACAAATAATTTTCACCGTCGGACGCTACGTATCAGCCAGTTGAACTTTCACAGAACATAACGTGTGAAACAGAAATATTCAGAAACATCAAATGATTGTTTCAGATATGAAACATGATGCATTTTGCCTGATAGAAGAAGAAAAATTCAAGTCAATGAGTTTCTGATGTTGAGCAAGTGTTGAATACATTTTTTTTTCTATTTTTTGTATGTCTTTGTGAAGGAAGAATGAAGGGGGAATTGCTAAGAATGTTCTTTTCTGTTTGATCCATCAGATGCCCCAAAAGGGTATGCTAAATTTTTAAATTGGAGTTTTAAATCAAAATGTTGAAATAGAGAAAGAGAAGGTACTTATGTTAAGAGGATTTGGGGTAGAAAATTTAGAAATTTGCAAAGCTAGAAGAAGAGGTAATGTAATGCATTACTGTCTTTCAAAAATTCTGTATCTGTTAATTTTTTCTTATTGGCCAAAGTGTAAAGATGTGTGATGTATTCATGTGGATGGAGTGGTATATTCAAGCTGGGGGAGGTGGGGGGTTAGAAATGTGACTGTCTTCAAAGCCTGTCAATAAATATGAGTGAATAATTACAAGGCAATTCTATATAATTTTGGTATATTGGTGTAAATTTGGTAGTTGTGAAAAGAGTAGTTATCCCATGCTTTTGTGATAATTTATTTCGGTGAAAAATATTTCCAAAATGAATGTAAATTAAGTGAAGGAACTAATCAATGGTGTAGCTTGTGAAATATGAGTCCCTTCAAAGTTCACTTGGGCGTAAACCTCTTTTGGCCTTCTCGGGTGTGATGTGTTAAAATTAATGCTCAAATTTGTCTGTTAAAGAAATTCTGTGAAACAAAAAGTTCTTTTCAGCCAGGCAAGAGGCCTCAGCTGCAAATAAATAAATACAGCTGAAGTCAGCTTTCTCTCCCAATTTCTGAGTCACATTTGCTCTTGTGTTCAGTGATTCTAAGATAATATGTGCAATTTTTGTGTTTTGTTTAGTGACATCTCATACAATCCCCCTGGCAGGTCATTTTTTTTTTAAAACAAACTAGTCTATTTTTGTTTTGGGGATATTGCGGCAGCGTAATTTATTTATTTAAATTTGTTTATCCATTATCATCATGGGCCTTACTAAGTTTTCTTTGGTGCATACATATATTTTGAGATATGATATTGCAATTTCATAATCATCAAGAATATTAATGATTTTAATGTTTAACCAAATGTACACAACAGTTATACGTATCATTACCCTACTTTGCACAATATTTAATGCTATGTGTTTAATACTAATTCTTTGCATTTTCTGTTTTTCAGGGTGCTTTGCAAACATAAACCCTCGGAGGGGAGCGAAAGTTCCAAAAAGAAGGTGCAATAGCACCTAGGGTGTTGCAACTTGAAGAAAAGATAAAAACATTGTTGAAACAATTTTTCAAATTTGGTCCAGTTTTAGAAATGAAATTGAAGCACTTTTTTCTGTACATAATCGGAAATAAAGTGGGGCACATATCATTAAATGTAGTTTGCTGAATCTTTGAAATCTGACATACGTATTTGCATTTTGGTATAAGAATAATTATAGAACAAATATCATGACAACCATGAATGTTAATACTGAAGGTTTTAAAAGAGCACGAATGCTCCTCTAAAATCATCCATCTTTATGTTAATGGTCAAATCTCATTAATATTCTATGAAAACTGCAGTAATTAGCTTTGATCTTTTTTTTTTAACTACTAGTAATGCAAGGAAAATGCTAGCACTCCTATATGATACAGTAGCATTAACAGATGTAGTGTTGAAAATCACAATTACAAAATGTATCTACATTTATCTTTCCTGTTTATAAGCAATGGTAATTTCTAGTCTCAGTGTAAATACATGTAGGCATTTACAGAGCTTTCAGCTTGATACAAGCTGTTAATCATACCAGCTAGCTTTGAATAATCTGGTGGTTTTGGAGAAATTCAAATATACCTAAGAAATGTTAGCTGGCTAACAACATCTTTGAAAACAGCGAGCTGTGGGTAATTACAATTTGTAATTAATGTTTCATTTGTTTATTATTGTTGTGTCCTAGCATTTTACTGTGCAGGAAAATAAAACTCTGGAACATTAAATTCCTACCAAAACACTTGAAGTTTTTTTGTTTTTTTTTATGCTTACATAGTTGCCATGACCGATTTCTACTCCTACGAAATCTTTTCATTCCATTAAAATTACAAGTTGATTTATACAACAATGGCTGTTGTTCTTTCCTTTTATATTCTTCTTTCCTTTATAAGTTTATAACTTGGAACATAGATTCAGAAGAAAACCCAAATGCCATTCATTGAAGTGTTAAGAACAGGCAGTTTTTTGTTTTTTTTTAATTCTACAATATTCTTCCAAAATTCTGCTGAAACAATGACAAAAATTTTTGTACACATAAGCTGGTGCTAAAAGATACTAAACATATGAGTGACGGCAATAAGAAAAAGTACAGATCTGCTATTGATCATACTGTCATTTCGTAAACAGAACACATTGACCATTAACATGTGGTATTTGTACTGTTTGTATAAGGTAGTTTCTAAAAATGAAAATCTGAAATATTCCTGCAAAAACTATTTGTAAACAACGGTTTTATAAAACAGATCTAACAAAAAAATATTGTGTGAAAAAACCTGCCAGTTCTTTTTAAATAAGAATTCCTGTAGGACGTTTTGTTGCCAGAAATGTAAATACTATTTACATAAACAGAACTGACTAAAATATTAATTACAAAGGAAAAATTTTGTGGTGAGTACAAAAAAAAAATATGTGTGGTAAGTATAAACCAAAACATTGTACAAAACAAAATTTGCCTGCTGAAAACAAATACTACTTACATAACCAGTTTATAGAAATAAAATATTATTGAGGTACTTTGCCTAAATAGGCAAGTACCTCAATAAACTAAATAGTTTTCACACCTTATATTTCGCCTGGTTCTGTGTAAATACATGTTCCATGCGAAATGTTTTTGGGTGTTTTCTTACATACAATATTATATGATACTCGTTTCGACCATAATGTGTGCAAAGAAATTATGTAAAAAACAATGTAATTAAAAGGAAACCTAAATATCACAAAAACGATATTTGGAAATTAAAATTTATGAAAAAAAACATTGTCTGAATACATATTTTATTGGGAAACAATATTTAAAAAAAATTTGAAGACCAGACCTAATCTGTCAGAAAACATCATTATTTTGCGGAAAAGTGAAATAATATAAAAGTTTCGTAATTAAATTTATAATTCTCTCAGAAAGAAATAATTTGTGGGAAAACGTTATTAAACATAACGTTTCTATGTAAAGAATTATGCCCAGGGAATAAATAATTGGATAAAATAAAAAACATAATATTTGTAAATATACATAGTAACTGTCAGAAAACACAAATATTTTGTGAAAAAACATTACGTTATAAAACAGTTTTTGTAAATAAACATAATAATTCTATCAAAACACCGAATGTTACAAAACAAATTTTGTGAAAAAACGTAATAATTCTGTCCGAAAACAGAAATATTTTGTGAAAATGCGGAATGGTATAAAACAGGTTTTGTAAAATAACGTAATTATTTTGTAAGAAAACACAAATATTTTGTGAAAATACTGAATAGCACAAAACGATTTTTGGAAAAAAACGTAATAATTCTGTCAGAAAACGTAAATACTTTGTGAAAAGACAGAATGTTATAAAACTGTTTTTGTAAATAAACGTAATAATTCTGTCAGAAAACGGAAATATTTTGTGGAAAAACATAATATTATAAAACGGAAGTTTTGTAAAAAAACAGAATTTTTATTAACGGAACGGAATTATTTTGGCAACTGTGCTGCCATAAGATTTTACGTTAATTCACGGAATTTTTTTTTACAGTGTACTTTGATGACGTCAGTACACAAACAAATGTTGGATTGCAAAATTGTGGTTATGTTTTAGAAAATATTAAGTATTCCAAGTTATAAAATGAAGCTATTTTAATCAATGTTCAAATTTTCATCCTTGGGAACGCATTAATTGTCCTGAAAAACGATGGCGCGACCTGTATTTTCATGACGTCAGCAGACAAAA
Organism: Macrothele yani; assembly: GCA_039090855.1. NCBI lineage: Eukaryota > Metazoa > Arthropoda > Arachnida > Araneae > Macrothelidae > Macrothele > Macrothele yani. The sequence goes on from CM077021.1 coordinate 58,473,253, forward strand.
AAATGTTGGATTGCATAATTATGGTTATGTTTTTGAAAATATTAAGTGTTCCAAGTTATATAATGAAGATATGTTAATCGATGTTCAAATTTTTATCCTTGGGAACGCATTGATTGGGAAGAAAATGTGTACAGAAATTTTTCCATTCGAAGTACAGGAAGCAAACTTACTTGACGTTCACCTTAAAGGAGCAATTCTTGTATGTATGTAAATTTTATTTTGAAAACGGCTCTGAGGATTTTGATGAAAGTCGTTAACCTACCGTCTTTTGGTACTAGAAATCGATTTAGCTTGATCTCGACTTTAAGAAAATTTGTTTAGTGGGTTCAATAACCACCCCGAATTACCAAGTTGTAGTGTGGTGTCATGGCTTCGCCCCTTTAGATGTTGGCGCGCGGTCATGCCATCTATCTCATTATGTCAGGCGTTGTTTGTGGATCCTATTAAAGTTTTATGACGGCACACCTTGATAGCAGATGGTCGCGATTCCCATCTGCCTCATTACGTCACACGTTGTGTGCGTATGTTCGTCCGCACGATAACTTGCGTAAAAATCGCTCGATTTCGATGAAATTTCACTATGTGGTAGGGGAACACCTGGGAAGGAACCCCATTTAAAGTGATCGAAATGGGGTCAAAGGTCAGGACATAAGAGCGGGATCCATTCCACTGCTCTTATGCGTCATAACTAACGTAAAAAAGGTTCGATTTCGATTAAATTTTAGTATGTGGTAGGAGACCACCTGGGGACAAACCCTATTGAAAATTGTCAAAATGGGGCTCAAAGGTCAGGACATAGGCGCGGAATCACTTCCATGCCATTATGAGTCATAACTTACGTAAAAATGTTTTGATTTGGATGAAATGTTGGTATGTTGTAGGGACCTTCCTGGGGATGAATCCTATTGAAAATGGGCGAACTAGGGTGAAAGGTTAGGACACAGGAGCGGGATCTATTCCATAGCGCTTATGCATCATAACCTACGTAAAATTGCTTCGATTGCGACAAATCTTTATCATGTTATTTCGGAGATATACTGAACCAGTTCTGTTGAATATCATCCAAATAGATCAAAGGTGAGGTCACAGGGGTGAGATTTATTCCACAGCCATTTTTCTCATAACTTGAGTAATAGCTTGCGTGTAAGTCATAAAAGCTGTCTACGTACGATAAAATACATTATTCCTGCTGATACTATAGACTAATTTAAAAACTTTATTCACAAGTAAAAGCAAGTTAAAAGCGAGATCTTTCGGGATCCCTAGATCCCATCTTCAGGCTTAAGGCCATAAAGAACAACAAGTGGGCCACTTATATGCGATCAGGTTTAACCCATGATGCAACGCAGTGGGCGTTGACATCGGTCAACATAGCAAATCAAAAACAATCAATAGTTCGAAGAAATGTAAGGTAATACAATATTGTTCGTAGTGGTTCCGGGCATATCGATGGGGATTAGTTTTTTCCATATGTGAGGAATGAATGACGGAAGTTCTGAGTTACAGCATAAAGGCACATATGAATGGATATATAAGCTCTCGGAGAGGAAAACATTTCCCCTTGTTACTTTTGAGTTCAAAATCACTGCGTTCTTCCAGTCAGGTATTTTCCCCTCTTGGTCCACAGTTTCAGTTAGTGCTGTGTTGGTGGAGCCTGACCTCAAGTAATATTGGTGTTCCGATAATCGTACTTTTAAGGTCCTGAGAGTCGAACCTATATAATATTTCACATCCTCTGGATTATTAGGGTTGACTAAAGGTATGCGGTATACACCGGGTCTATATAGATCGGGAATCACGTCACGATCAGTTCTGATAATAGAAAAGATGTTACGAGTCGAGACTCCAAAACCAAGTCCATATTTCTTGCATGTTTTTCTAAGGATGGTCACAAGTGGTTGAGAAAACTCAGTCTTGCCTATATACCGTAAAGTTGTTTTTGGAGTAGTTAGGGTAGTAGATCGATTTCGTTGAACTATATTCATGAAGCGTCCGAAGTACGAATCCGGGTACCCAAAAGATCGGGCCAGGAATAATGTATTTTATCGTACGTAGACAGCTTTTATGACTTACATGTTCCTTTCGTGCGAAACACAGTTTTTATCCTAATAGCTTGCGTAATGATTTCTAGTATATTGGAAAGCGTATCATAATCAATGCATTGCATGCTTTTACTAACTTGTTTTAATTCCCGTTGTGAAATTTAACAACAGTTTATGCCTGTACGTTTGAATTCTGTGAATGCTTTTGCACATTCAGGTTTATACGGACACCATCAAATGATATTTCACCGCACTCAGATATGAGACAAAAAATTTTGAATATTGCATGTTTATGAGGCGTGAAGAACATAAGTATTGAACTGAATTTGCTTTAAATCTGTATTCAGTAGTATTTGTTATTTAATAATTATGAAATGCTGCACAAACTTGCCACGGATTAAATCAATGCTCCCCTCCTGTATGACATATTTTTGCATGAGTGCTATCTTAGCATAGAAGAGTAATGGCTGTTTTATTCGGTGTTGGAGTTAGAGTAAGAATTGTAGTTGATAAGTGTAATTTCAACTAATTCACCTAAGTCCTCTGCTCGGATGTGCCCATTTTGTTGTGGCAAGAATATTTACAGGTGAACGCAACAAAGCTGTGTAGGGTATCACAGCGCCAATTTACAAATAACACCAGAGAAAATTACTTTATGAATAATAAACACAAATAAATGTTCAATGGAAACCATAATAAATCCATCACCCGTCAAAGATCATCAAATTAACCACAATAAACCTATCACGGCATCGAAGTGTTTGCAAATAATACTAGAGTAGTACTTGCATAGTGGTACATAGTGTTCATGTTGCATATACTGTTCCAATAGGTGTAGAATAGACAGTCCTGCATCGGCGTTATAAATTTGAACAAGCAAAAATGGGAATTGTTGAACATCCAGTTGGACGCTTTAACAATCTCAACTGCTGAACATCTAGTTGGAAGCTATGCAACAATCAGATTCACATACGACACCTCAAACAGTTTTATCCTTGAAGTAAAATACTTTAATACTTCGTGCAAAATATTTACCATAGAACGGTATTTTCTTGCATTAGTCAATTTAAACATAACACAAGTTTATTGTGTACAGTATATTATGAAGATAAAATTTATAAATATTGTACTCCATAAGTAAGTTTTCTGTTGTTTATTATATGATGGTTTTTGTACGTCTTTCAAAAGGCCCATTATATGAAAATTTGAAAGATTAATACAAACAACTTTGAAATCCACCGGGAGATGCGGCGAAGTTCACTGACAGGCGCGGCAGCTATCTCCACTGACGACTGTTGACATCTGGACCTGTAAAGGGCCCGTCTGTGAATTGCAAACATCTACAGGATTTGTTAGGGAACGGCATGCAAATTCAGATATGACATACTATGTCGTCCGAAAATGATTACTCTATTATAGTCTTTCGTCCATACCTTTGTGCTTGTACTTCTCACTTTTCATACATAGATGTGGCCTTCTTTACATCACAGGTGGATCTTATTTAGGATTAGATGAGTAAACTTTTGCCATTTCTCTTTGGTATCTACTGGTTTGGATTAATTCATAGTTTATAGTTTTTACACAAAGCTCCAATGGAGTATGATAATTAGGTACTTTCAACGCGAATTTCACAATTCCAGTTGAACGCGTAATTACAAATCTTCCAGCTATTCCAATTTTACATTACCATTACATTAAACTATTACATTATCTGGTTAACAAAATTTACTAGACGGCACTCTCTTTTGAATGTATAAAATATGGAATACGGAATCAAACATGTAAATATACAATTTTTGCTGATTAATGAAAATGCGATACCAGGTGAAAACGTGTGCGATAAGACTATAACTGGCAGGTTGCGTAAATCACATAGGATGTGAAAATGATTACAACAACAGGACACGTGAGGATGTGTAAATAGCCGCGGTGCATGTGCAAATGATATTAACAGCGGTGCATATGCAAATCATTTGCAACAATCATGACTAAGTAGCTGTTCTCTTGAGATACAAAGGTAGGACGCCCAAATCAAGTTGCCATAGAGACTAAGCCGGAATAACTGCAATAGAATAATGGAAGTAACTGAACATGCCCCTCCAAAGCAGACCGGACCATCCGTTAAACCGACGACCTATAAGTCAGTCAGAGTTTTATACAGAGGAAAGGTGGACATTCCTTCCGCTACATAGCCGCTCATGTTGGACGAAAATGGAGCACTGTCGTACAGATATGGTATCAGTGGGAAGAGAAAGATCTGACGATCTGTCGTGAAGGTTCAGAAACCAAATGAGGTTCAAACATAACGAGAAAATGGTCATCGCCACTTTGCGTCGTCCACACACCGAACAGCCACGTCCCGAATGTTGGCACAATATTGGGGATTTGTATCTCATTAAGGTATATTCAAGGGTTCTAACTAGTGCCTTTTACTTCCGGAAATCGCTTGCAGTCGACGTCCATTGCGTCTGCTTACCTGGTCTATAAACTAGATACCTCAGTTAGCTGCAATGATTACTAACGTTGTTCGAAAACCACGTCTAAGATTGAAGAAGGCACCCGGAGGTGCTGAAAGCTTGCAAACATTTGTTTGCTGTCTTATGCCAATAAACGGATATCATCGTTCTTTACTTAGTTATTTGGCGCATTACCACTTTTTTTTTATCTAAGAATATTTACTTTGAGCACATCTAATATATACATTCTTGCAAAGATTTTATGGATAATCAATGATTCCGATATTGAATAATATATTCTTAAATTCACCTATTTAAATTGTAAATCTTAAATAGGAATAAATCTGAATTATAAGCGATTTCCTTTGTGGTACAATGTACATCTTGGAATATTTTCTATGTTTTATTGGAAGTTGAGGTGGTCTTTCTTTCGGCCTTATAGTTTTGTATTTTTCATCTGCGACGTGTCTTTTTTAAAGTACTGTGGTATTGAGAACTTAATATTTCTAATGATATCGATCTTCCGTAAATGATTTTACGGACTATGCACTAAATCTCTTTATTGTGTTTTACTTCAACAACTTGATAAAAAAGAAAGTGATTCTTCCAGGCGATTTTTTTATTCGACGCAAACGTGAGAAATTAAAAAAAAAAGTAAAATGGGTGTAGTAATCATCAACGTGATTTATAATTTCCTAAAAATTATTGCGAAGCTTCATGCCATTTTGACTGATGCAAAACTGCATTTCAGATTTTTCCGCTATGGAGACATGAAAGTACGTCAAGATCATTTGAAATACAAAGACGAAAATCTACACGTCATGTAAGTGCAATTTTCACAAATAATTATAACTAAAATGTTTACATATGTACAAAACTAATACAGTGACACAACTTTAGCAGATACCTCTAAACAACGTCAAAATGTGTTTTCTACAAACAGCTGCTATTAGATTACACAATTACAATAAACAACAAAAACGGAACCCTTTAACAACGTCGTTGTACGTCCCAGGCTGTTTGAAATGAGGTTTAACGGACACTGTTGTGGTACATGGTATACATAGGATTTCCTGTACGCCCCAGGCTGTCTCAAATGAGGTCTAACGGACACTGTTCCATAGGACTTTATGCTGTTCTTCAAGGGTTTTTTGTTTGCCTGGAAGTCCCATATAAGTACATAATTTTTTTACAAAGCAAACGTTCCTTTTGAAATACTGGCAGCAATACTGCTGGCCAAATAGAAAGCTAAAGTGAAAAAAGTGTTAAAGACCGAACACGTGTCCTTTTTATTTCGTAGTATAAATCATTTTGTTCCTTAGTGAAAATTAAAGTATAAAAAAATATAACTTGTTACCTAAATTTTTGGTATTAATGTGAAGTTTTTTTTTTGCAAAAAATGGTTATTAATTTATTTCCAAACATTTTCTTTTATATATTCACATGTATAAGGATATAGTCAACTTCGTTTTCCCTCAAGAAAGCGGATACTCCCAGTGGAATATGGTATACATAGGACTTCCTCAACACATGTATTAGCGCTGATCACTACGAACTGCATTCACATCAAGATATATGGCATATTTGTACGCAAATCATAACAATTCGATGTATTAATCCAGTACGAAAACGAAAGATGAGATTACTGGCAAATAGCAGAACGTTGTGTAAAACAATTAGGAAACAAAACTGAGAACAGATGATTGAACAAATAGTTCCATGAGCACTGTAAAAGCTTCAGTTTTTTTAGTCTTTTATAAGTTAAATATCACGTTCTTAGGATATATTGATTACTTACAATGACAGATTTTCTCCAAAAAGTATGCTGTGAAATATTCTTTCCTTTAGAGAATATCTATAAGCAATTTCATTGGAACCACTTCAAAGGTCAACCACTTCAAAGGTGAAATTCTTTAGCGAAAGGTAAACTGTAGGGCTATACTCCCGTATGTGGTCTGCGTCTTCTGCTACACACAAAGCACGACCCGATAGGGGGCGCTGATACTGCTTCGCAGACGAGTTTCGTAACTGCGTTATGTCATCGCCGTTTGCTCCGTGCGTGCAGTCCGTTTGCTTACTTGAGTTGAGATATTCTTTGCTCGTGTTGTTCGTGACGCTGCAAGTGCGGCTTCGTGTTTCTTCTGTTGTTGTTCTTTCTACGAGCGTTTTTAAAATGTGAAATCGGAAGCTCTTTTTCCAAGTTCTCCAGTGTGAGGAGGCTTGTGTTACGCAGTGAACGAAGTTCAGTGAGTGGATCCTAGTTGTAAGGGCGAAAAGTAATAATGAGATGCATATCAATTAAGATATGATCTAATGCTAATTTATGTACATAAAAACAAGGAAATAACTTTATTTCATTAACTGTGTGCATATACAATGCCAGAGGTTAGAAGGGCGCCAGCCTGTCTGGGAAGACTGAATACGTCCTTTATGTAAAAGAATGTCAGTATTGTTATATGCTTTGTTCTGTTTGTATAGAGTCTGGTTTCCACGTGCAGAAGTCCGTTAGATGGAATGTGAGATGGATGTGCTGTCGTCGGGCACGAAGACAATAAGCGAGGGCGAGCGGTTTCCCAGAAGCAGGAGCGGCTGGGGTGCGGATTCGAAGAAAGTGTGCCTGTGGACAAAGGTCAGGTTCGCTCCAGGACCTGACAGGGTCAGCGGCTCGTGGTAGAGGGGGACGAAGAAAGAAGTGAGGGGTCTTCTGGAGTGAGGGGGATAAGAGATAGCTCGGAGAGAGAAGGATTGCGAGGTGTGCTTGGACGGCGGGTAGACGTGCGGCGTGTATGCTCCAAGGAACGCAGTTCCTGTTATTTGCGTGAAGCTGGAGGCTTCGGAAGAAAGTGAAAAGGATTTGCAACGAGTGTCTGGAAGACGGATAGACGGTGGAGATTTTATGCTACGAGGAACGCAGTTCCTGGTTTATAGCGTGAAACAGAGTGTCAAGAGACAGCGTGGAGTCGGAACGACTCGGATATTAGAGTGGCGTTAGGGCAACGGATTTGAGATTGAACAATTCGTGACGGACGACGCATGCCGCAAATTCGTCGACGCAGACATTGGCACCGGAACCAGACTCTCACTAGTACTTTGATTCATTAAATTTATTATCTTTCTTATTCACGAAGTATTTATTGAAGTTGACGAAGTGTCTTACAGTAGGCATTCTCTCCCTTCCTTGATTCCCGGATAATTACACAAAAAGGCTTGGATGGTAAATTTATTAATAATAAATTACGAGAGTGAGAACCTCAGATTATTTGCTGTAGGGGGAAGTTGTTAAATTACCTCACGGACGCCTATCGGAAAGAAGGCGGGACTTAGCACGAAAGTCTATGTCTCACCCCTACAGCAAAGTTATAAATGGCGCAGTCGGTAGGATCAATGTTTGATACCAGGTATACCCGAGGAGGAGAAGGCGAGGCTAAAAAATAAGTGAATAAGTAATTCCTGTTGTGAGGAACAACGGAAGTCAACCTCTGCTACTATGGCTCTATGTACAGAGAAAAGTGGTGATTTCATCGACGGCAGTGACTTTGAGATCCGTAACCAGGATCCACGGACGAGACCGACAGGCGGCAGTGAAAGGGAGATCCGTAAACAAGATCCACGGACGAGACCGACAGACGGCAGTGACAGGGAGATCCGTAACCAGGATCAACGGACGAGACCGACAACCGGCAGTGACAGGGAGATCCGTAACCAGGATCAACGGACGAGACCGACAACTACGAATATCGCAACCGGATTCAGGACGAGAGGAGCCGGCAAGGTGCGTTACCAGTGCACGACGGAGAGAGCCGACGAGGCTCGGACCCAGTGTGGAAGGCCGAATTTTGGGAGACCACGTCTCACGTCACCAGTGAGACCGGATTTTCCCTGTTTAGGGAGTCCCATCGCGGGCCGCAGCTTAGCTACAACAGAGAAGCTGAGGGGGCCCAAGTAGCCCGGTAAGTACTACTTTTGAAGCCGCAATCTGATTACCTGTGTCGATACCTGTGTATAAGTTAGAAATAGCGGAATAAGTTTCATCAGGACACTAAGAGTATTAGAGGTAACCTTTCTAAGGTAAATTTAACTTAAGATTAGCGAGGATATAGTAAGAAGAATTTGAGATAATAAATTGTGAAAAGTATATTTTTTTTATGTGAAGAAAGAAAATAGCGGACTGAGAAGGATAGGTACTAGCCTAGATAAAAAGAAAAAGTAAAAGGTAGAGATCAAAATGATATTTAACTAAGTATCTCAGCGAAGTAGATAGAAATTAGTAGTGTGAGAGCAAAGGCTAACCATCGGGAAATTGTATTATTATTTCAGTGTATATATATTTTGCGTTAAGAGTATATTATTGTTTCATAATAATGGCTGAACAGTTTTTGGAAGGGAAACTAGTGAAGAACTCGATGACCAGAATTCCGAGGGAAGCAAAAGAGAAAATGAGGGAGGAACAGATAATGAATTGAATTCTAGCCATGAAGTAATAATTAATGACAAAGGAATAGAAGGGAATTCGATAAGTCTAGAATGGGAATATAAATTTAGGGTATTGGAAATGGAAAAGAAAAAGCTAGATTTAAAACAACAGCGAATTGAGATGGAGCTAGCCGATAGAAAAGAGGCTAGGGCTTATGAGATAAAAAAATTAGAGATAGGACAAGAACGGGGCGTGGCATCAGCGTCAGGGAGACAGTCAACTAAACTGGCCGACTATATCAGAATTCTAGAGAGGAATTTATCCAAAATCCCTACAAAACCCGAAGAGATATTGGATTTTTTGGCACCTTAGAGAAGGCGTTTATTTAGCATGACATACCAGAGAGCATGCAAGGGTGGTTAGTGATTGCGTTATTCAATGCGGATTGCGTAAACCATTTGTTCCGACGTCTGACCGTAGAAAAATATGATAATTATGATACCGTCAAGGAAGCTGTTCTAAGTGAATGTCATTTGACTCCAGATATATATCTGAAGCAGTTCGAGACGATACGCCGGAACAAGGGGGAGAGCTTCCAACAGCTAGCGGGACAAAATGGCAGGTCACTCAAGTATTATGTAGCCAACTGCGGAGTAACCGAGTTCGACCAATTAGTAAATCTGCTAGTGTGTGATAAGTTTAAAGGATTACTATCCCCATCCTTAAAAACCTATTTACTGCAGAGAGGTGCGGTGGGTAAGCTAGTCTTGGCTAAAGAATTGGGGGAGTTATGTGATTCATATGAGAGTCATGTGGAAGCACTAGAGATAGGGAAGGTGAAGGATAATTTTTCGTCGAATTACAATGCCAAAGGGAGTCAGTATATTTCTACGGGAAGCGGATTCGTGAAGAGAGAGAGCGGAAATGGTAGTGGGCAGTTTCAGAAGGAGAAATTCCAAGCGCCTGGTAGGAAGTTCGGGAGTAAGGTAGAAGGAGAACGACCTATGAGAAGTCAGGATAACCCTAGTTTAGATCGAGGCATAATCTGTTTTTATTGTAGGAAGCCTGGTCATCGGCAATCCTTATGTCCCAGAAGGGTAGCGTAAGACCGGAGGGCAGGAGTAATTCCTATTATTGGCGGAACGACGGGGGAAAAAGTAGGAAGGGTAGCTGTGGAGAATAATCAGGAAGTAGAGAAACCTAGAGAGGAGACCGGAGTAAAAGTAGAACAGCAGGTTAGAAAGATGAGCGCTACGGTGGGAAGAGTTTTCGGATCTAACCAAGCAGAGATTAAAAAGATAGAAATACCGGTAGGAGAACAAATGATGGTAACTACAGAGGCAGGGCTCCAAGCCAATATACTGGTAGATAGTGGGGTGGAATTCAATGGCTTAAAGAGAGGATTATTGGGAGAAGAAAAATTGGAGGAAATTGGGAAAGTAAAACTAGCAGGATTTGATGGAAGAACAGCCGTTTTTCCCATAAAAATGGTTGGAATTAAGATTGTGGAAGCAGGTCTGGAAAAGGCGGGGAGTAAAACGATAGGAATCAATGAAATTGTTTGTGCCATAGTACCTAATTTGAGTAATGAGTTTATTTGTACTCCAGAAGATCACATAAAAATGTCAACGGTAAGAGACTGTAGTCCCGAGTGGGCTGTTAATTTACAGAAAGCGCTGGAACCTAAACAGGAGAGTGAAGAGCGGAAGTACGAGGAAAGGGAGGATTCGGTAGCGGGGTATGAGAGGACAGAAGGCCGTACCCACCGAGCTAATATCGCGGTGAATCAGGTAGGGGTCGAGAAGGAACCGGAAGCGCCTAAGGCGAAGAGCGAGCCGCCGCCGATAGAGAAGGGCGTGGTCGAAGAGGAGGCGAAATCGGACAGCCAATTAGGAGACGAAGAGGCAGGCGCACGGGGAGAAAGTAAGCAGACGGAAATAGCTCGTTCGGGCTCCGGCGAGGATACTGGAGATTCTCGGCAAGTAAGCAGATCCGATCACGCGGTATTCGCAGGCCAACAGGAGGAAGATAGGGCCTTATCGGAAGTTCGTAGATGTGCTGAAGAGGAAAAAGGAGGTTATGTTTACATAGAAGGGATGCTCTACCATAGAGAAAGGGTGTTAGGGCAATTGACAAATCAACTTGTAGTCCCGGTGATTATGAGAAAACAAGAACTAAGCCTGGCACACGATTCGGTAATTTTGGAATCAGAGGGAGAGCTCGGGGAGATTCGGGAGTTGCCCATGGAGCCGAAGGATGAAGAGAGGAGTGATCTCAAGCAGCTGAACATAGAAAGTCCAGAGATCACGCAACAACAACTTTGGGAGCTACAGGAGTTGGTAGATCGCTCGAAAGTATTTTTCGGGGGAAGTAGGAAGGACCACGTTGGGTAACCACGAGATAACAGTTAAACCTGGGGGGGGGGGTGCTACGTACTCAGCACAGATGCAAAGTGCCCCAATCTATGCAGCGGGCGGTGGATGATCAGATTCAGGAGTTATGTGACAGAGGGATGATAGAAGAGTCGGGGGAAGAGTATAGTCATCCAATTGTTTGTATCGCTAAACGTACAGCGGAAGTCAGATTGTGTTGTGACTTTAGAATGCTCAACGCGCACACCGTCGCATACGCATTTCCCATGTCACACATCCCGGATCTTTTAGCCAAGGTGGGGGCAGCAAACTACATCACAACTTTGGATATGCTGAAGGGGTATTATCAAATACCGATGGACCCCGGAAGCAAGAAATACACTACGTTTGCTACCCACCGAGAATTGTTCCAGTGGAACGTAATGCCTTTTGGATTGTCGGGGGCCGCTGCAACATTCCAGAGGATAATGAACAAAGTGTTAAACCCTCATTTGGATTATGCAGTAGCTTACCTCGATGACGTTGCAGTGTTCTCCAAGAATTGGGAGGAGCACTTGCAACATTTAGAGAAGGTAATCGGTAGCTTGGTGGAAGCGGGGTTTACGGGGAACCTAGAGAAGTGCTGCTTCGCCAAGGAAAAGGTGCATTACTTAGGGCACGTGGTCGGTTCTGGGAGTCACCAGCCGGACCCGGAGAAGTTACAGGCGGTCAGGGACCTGTTACCGCGGAAGACGAAGAAGGAAGTACGTAGTTTCTTGGGACTCTGCAGTTATTATCGGGAATACGTACCGGGGTTCGCCGAGATAGCGAAACCACTAACCGATTTAACGGGAAAGAAAGCCGCGGAGAAAGTGAGTTGGACGACGGAGATGGACATCGCATTCAAAAGGCTAAAGGAATGGTTATGTTCCGCACCAGTACTGGCGACGCCAAGCTTTGACCGTCCGTTCTTATTGCACACGGATGCGAGTTCATTTGCCGTAGCCTGCTGTTTAGCGCAGAGAAGTGACGGGGGAGAAATCCGACCGGTAGCTTACGCCAGCCGGAAGTTAAACTGCACGCAGGCTAGATGGGCCGCCAGTCACAAGGAGGCCTACGCCATAGTATGGGCACTCCAGAAGTTCGAAGGATGGATTTTCGGGCATCCAGTGGAAGTAATGTCCGATCACAATCCGCTAGTTTATTGGACTAACGCAGCATCCCAGAGCTCTAAACTACAGAGATGGAGTTCGGCCATCTCACAATTCAACCTTAAAATAACGCACATAGCAGGCAAGCTAATCCCCCATGCTGATGCTTTATCTCGGTTATCTTTTGAGGCAGGTGATCAGCGTCCTGATGAACACAAGAGTATCACCACACATGTAGAGACTCAGTGACGCTCAAAGGTGGCACTGTTGTACGACAAAAAAAGGAGAAAGGAACGGGGAAGGGATATTATTATTTTCGCATGTTTGTGTCTGTATGTGAGGTGATAAACTGAAAAACAATATATATAAAGAATCTCAAGTGAACAAGACTCACCATGCGAAGTAAGGACCCCGCATGTTTCGTCTCAGGGGCCGAGGCCTGTAAGGGCGAAAAGTAATAATGAGATGCATATCAATTAATATATTATCTAGTGCTAATTTATGTACATAAAAACAAGGAAATAACTTTATTTCATTAACTGTGTGCATATACAATGCCCAAGGTTAGAAGGGCGCCAGCCTGTCTGGGAAGACTGAATACGTCCTTTATGTAAAAGAATGTCAGTATTTTTATATGCTTTGTTCTGTTTGTATAGAGTCTGGTTTCCACGTGCAGAATTCCGTTAGATGGAATGTGGGTGTGCTGTCGTCGGGCACGGAGACAATAAGCGAGGGCGAGCGGTTTCCCAGAAGCAGGAGCGGCTGGGGTGCGGATTCGAAGAAAGTGTGCCTGCGGACAAAGGTCAGGTTCGCTCCAGGACCTGACAAGGTCACTGCCTTGTAGTAGGTCAGCGCCTCGTGGTAGAGGGGGCCGAAAAAAAGAAAGGAGGGGTCTTCTGGACCGAGGGGGATAAGAGATAGCTTCGGAGATAGAAGGATTGCGAGGTGCGCTTGGACGGCGGGTAGACGTGCGGCGTCTATGCTCCAAGGAACGCAGTTCCTGTTATTTGCGTGAAGCTGGAGGCTTCGGAAGAAAGTGAAAAGGATTTGCAACGAGTGTCTGGAAGACGGATAGAGGGTGGAGATTTTATGCTCCGAGGAACGCAGTTCCTGGTTTATAGCGTGAAACAGAGTATCAAGAGACAGCGTGGAGTCGGAACGACTCGGATTTAGAGTGGCGTTAGGGCAAACGATTTGAGATTGAACAATTCGTGACGGACGACGCATGTCACAAATTCGTCGACGCGAACATTGGCACCGGAACCAGACTCTCACTAGTACTTTGATTCATTAAATTTATTATCTTTCTTATTCACGAAGTATTTATTGAAGTTGACGAAGTGCCTTACAGTAGCCATTCTCTCCCTTCCTTGATTCGCGGATAATTGCACAAAGAGGCGGAGGAAGGGGGCCTGAATGGTAAATTTATTATTAATAAATTACGAGAGTGAGAACCTCAGATTATTTGCTGTAGGGGAAGTTGTTAAATTAACTCACGGACGCTTATCGGAAAGAAGGCAGGACTTAGCACGAAAGTCTATGTCTCACCCCTACACTAGTAATCAATCCAACCAGTAGAACATGTTAGGAAGGTCATTCAATGACTCTTACAGTCGATAGGTCTCATCGTTAGGAACAATTCAGATGTCAGAGGAATCATGCTTCAGGGAAATCTGAGTAGTCTTCCGTGTACTTGAGACATGGGGCGCCTGGGTCTTTGATATCTTTAAACGTGATACTAAGCGATTCTGGTTTGAAATCTGCCTTGAGAATGACAGATCTGCGAGCACGTTGCTGCCGCTCGTACAGGAACGTGTAAAATCATGAACTACTGTCATGACAGATCAGTGCGCTGCATATCTTAACCTTTTAAGCTGCGGATACCAACATCTCACAGTTAACCACTCATTGAAATTCGTGGATCTCAGTACAGGGGCTCATACCAAGGTGTGAGGAGCAGTTGACGACCTCTCAAACGCAACATTAGTTACAAAACTCGGAAACGTCATTTAACAGACCATAATCTGGAATGTTTATTACGACGGAACTGTCGTCTTTCGTCAGAACATTGCTTTGAAATCATGTTTCGGATCATAAAGCAGTTCTTTCCTAAACGTAATTATTTATTCAATTCATCATCATCATCATTGTCAACCATTATCAATCCACTGCTGGACGAAGGTCTCCCCAAGTTTCCTCCACAACGGTCTGTCTTGTGCCAGTCTCCTCCATGTCACTCCCGCATACTTTTGAATTTCATCCACCCATCTTCCATGTGGTCTTCTTCTGGGTCTTTTCCTGTTTCTTGGAATCCAATCTAAAATGTCGGCTGTCCATCGATGGTCTGTTCTTCTGGCAGTATGTCCAGCCCATTGCCATTTCAGGGATTTAACTCTGATCATGATGTCTTCCACTCTTGTCATTTTTCGGATCCACGTGTTCCTCTTCTTATCTCTCCTGGTTATACCAAGCATGCACCTCTCCATGCGTCTTTGAGTTGTCTGCAGCCTTTGTATGTCTCTTTTAGCTAAGGTCCACGTCTCTGCACCATACGTAAGCACTGGAAGGATGCATTGATCAAACACTTTTCTTTTAAGACATAATGGCATATTGCTCTTGAAAATTATGCTGTTTCTTCCAAAAGCTCTCCAGGCAAGTTTTGTACGCCGATTAATTTCTTAACCAATGTGACCATCACTTGATATCTGCTGTCCAAGATAAACGTACGTGTCTGTTATCTCCAGCTTTTCTCCATCAATCGATAAATCTTCATTTCTTGTAAAAGCATTGTACATCGCTTTTGTCTTCTGAAAGTTCATTTTTAATCCCACTTCTTTACTCTTGTCAGCAAGTTCCTGGATCATACTCTGTAGCTCTGAAGGGGTAGTTGCAAAAATGACTATGTCATCAGCAAAACGAAGGTAAGTTAGATAATCTCCATTAATCTTTATCCCTTTGATTTCCCAGTTCAGTGATTGAAAGACATTTTCCAATGTGGTATTAAAGAGCTTCGGAGATATGGTGTCACCTTGTCTCACTCCTTTTCCAATTTTTATGTGTGTTGTATTTTCAAACAGCCGAATCTTTGCACTTGCGTTTTCATAGATGTTATTAATAATATTAATGTATGCATCTTCAATACCGCAGGATTTCAGAACCATTCCAACTGCTGATGGTTTCACCGAATCAAAGGCTTTTTCATAATCGATAAAAGCCATGCACAATGGAAGTTCATATTCCCTCGCTCTTCCAATTAGTTCTCTCAGTACGTGGATATGATCTATTGTGCTGTAGCCACTCCTGAATCCAGCTTGTTCTCTCGGTTGAGCCATGTCCAGTGTCACCTTCAAGCGGTGTGAAAGAACTTTAGTGAAGATTTTATAAACCACTGATAGGAGGCTGATAGGTCTGTAGTTCCTGAGATCCTCAATGTCACCTTTTTTATGTAGCAAGATCATTGTAGCGTTGTTCCAATCCTCAGGAATTTTCCTTTCATTAAGGCATCGAGTGAAAATTTGGGCGAGTACTGTTTCGATTTCTCCACTTGCTTCTTGTATGATGTCTACAGTAATTCCATCTTCTCCTGGAGCTTTTCCCCGCTTCATGTTCTTGATTGCATGTGCAACTTCTGCTGGAAGGACTGGAAGAACTCTGGTACTGGTACCTTTCATGATGTCTGGAGTACATGTATCATCCCTTTCATATAATTTGGAGTAGAAATATTTCACTCTTGTCAAAATTTCGCCTCTATTTTTTGTTACAGAACCATCTTCTTTTCTCAGTGCCATAATTTGTTTTTTCTTCTTACTGAGATGTCCCTTTGCTATCTTTAGGCTTTGGTTGTTTTCAATTGCTTTCCTTACTAGTTCACAGTTGAATTCCCTTACGTCTTCAGTTATACTTTTTCGTACTGTCTTGCATAGCTCTATATATTCCCCTTTGGAAGTCACATCTTCTTTAGTTGTCCTCATCACTCTTCTTTTTTGCATCAACATTTTGGTTTTTTCCTGATAATTTGTTCACATGCAATTTGTTCTTAGACCCAGCTAATTTTGTTGCTGTTTCCATAAGAGCGTTGGTTACTTTTCTGTGAACTTCAGAATTATCCACTTCTTCCGATGTTAGGCCTTCTAAAGCAGAGAATCTGTTCTTCAGTTCCAATTTGAAGGTATTATGGTGTTTTTTAAGGTTGGTTATGTCAATACATTTTGTTTGTATTATGAGCTTGCTACGTTCGAGTTTAGTGTTGAGGTGCATCTTACATCTCACCAATCTATGGTCACTGCCTGTGTTGAACTTGTTTAGCACATTGCAGTCTTCTATGACGAATTTTTTGTTACACATAATAAAATCAATTTCACTTGTCGTCCCATTTGGATGTCTCCATGTCCATTTCCTGTGTGGCTTTTTCTTGAAAAAGGAGTTCAAGATGAAAAACCCTTCTGCCTCTGCAAACTCTACGAGAGTATTTCCACGCTGGTTTCTGTTGCAGTGACCGAATTTACCTACTGAAGTTTCATTCTGTTGCCGTTCCTATATTTTTGCATTGAAATCTGCCATAATTATCTTCAAGTGCTGCTTACCTTTATTATTTAGATCACGAATTTCCTCATAAAATTCTTCAATTTCTTCTTCAGCATGACTTGTGGTGGGTGCATAAGTTTGAATAATCTGAGCCTGGTGTCTTCTTGAGAGTTGGATAACGAGTCGTGCAGCTCTGTCAGAGGAACTTTCAACTTCTACAACTTTATCCTTCAGTTTCTTGTTTATTATAAATCCAACACCACTAGTTCTGCCAGTATCTGTCCCACGGTAGTAGAAGAGATGTCCACTTTTCAGTTCAATGAGATCTTCTCCTTTTCTCCTTACCTCACTTAGCCCGACGATGTCCCACTGGATCCTTTGTAGTTCCTCTTCCAATTCAAGAAGCCTTGAATCAGAAGATAGGGAGCGTCCGTTATACGTAGCCAAGGTCATCATCAGATGGCAGCCTAGTCCGGTCCTCCGGGGATTCTTAGCACCCTCTGCCTTCATGTCGCACTGGCCGCTGCCTTGGCCAGGTACATTCCAGCTGCCGGAGACTGAGGGCCAAGACTTAAGTTGTGGAGTCATTTTGGAGGGGTTTGGCCATAACTCACCACGCTGGCCAAGCGGGTTGGTGAGTGTGGGATAGCATTTCCTCTAATCCCGATGGTATAGTAATACCGCTATTGGCGGTCGTCAGAGCCCCTTTAGTATGAACAGGATGTACCACGAGAAGGCGGGGTTGACATTTGTCAAGGAGAGGCTTTGATGTTACGCATCACCTGACCTTACATCCCTTATTTATTCAATTATACGCTACAAAGATAGATTTTAATTCTGCAGGAAACACGCCTCAACCGTCCCTTTAAATATTTTGGTATACGAACAAATTCAACCCTCAGGAAAGTCCCTTTTAGAGTTAGCCAAAATACCTCAGAAACATTTGTCTCGTGAATACACGGCACGCTGTTACCCGATAGATAATAGCACTTTATCTCTCTGGAAACGTCATATTACCAGTGATTTCGCGTTGTTCTGTTGCAGCAGACGACGCAGGCCAGGTATGGAAGTACATCCAATCGTAGTTCATGATACGCTGTTTTGTTACCATTTTCACTCCTATCTCGATAATATTGATTAATATATTCCAGATTGTGTATTTATCATGGTACATTATACTATGGGGTACAAAATGGACTTTCTTTACTGAACTATGAGTGACCAAGTTTTTGTGGAATTACTACTTCGAATAGCACCATTTTTCAGTAGGAAAATGACGGAAGTGTGATCAAAATTATCACCACCATTTAAACATTAAGAATTAAATATTCAGCATGAAATCTCTACAAGGAAAGCTAATAAACGAATTGACCAACACTTTCAAATTTACGAAGATATACAACATTTCCAAAAAAATATATATGACATTTCTGAAAATCTCCTTGCTTTCAGGCGTTTTTTACATCGTCACCAAATAGTATTTTATCCATAAAGCAAAATTAATTCAATTTTGGAAGAACTCGTATTGATCATCAACATCAACCATTATCATTCCACTGCTTTCGAATTTTATCCATTCATCTCCCATGGAGTCTTCTTCTGGGTCTTTCACTGTCCCTAGGAATACAGTCTAAAATGTCGGTTGTCCATCGGTGATCCGTTCTTCTGGCAACATGTCCAGCCCATTGCCATTTCAGTGATTTCACTCTGGTCATGATGTCGTCCACTCTTGCTATTTTGCTTATCCACAAGTTCCTCTTCTTATCTTTCCTGGCTACACCAAGAATGCTTCCCACCATGCTTATTTGAGTTATCTGCAGTCTTTGTATGTCTTTTTTAGGTAAAATCCATGTCTCTGCTCCATGCGTAAGCACTGGCTTGATGCATTGAATAAACACTTTTCTTTTAAGAAATAATGGTATTGGTCTTCAAAATTGTACTGTTTCTTCCAAAAGCTCTCCATCTGAATTTTACACGCGGATTACTTTCTTCATCAATGTGACCCTCACTTGATATCTGCTGCTCAAGATAAATGTAGGTATCGGTTGTCTCCATATTTTCTCTATCAATCGATAAATCTTCATTTCTTGTAAAAGCTTGTGCATCACGTTTGTCTTCTGAAAGTTCATTTTTAATTCCACTTTTCCACTCTTGTCAGCAAGTTCTTGGATTATATTCTGCAGCTCTGAAGGGGTAGTTGAAAAGATGACTACGTCATCAGCAAAACCAAGGTGAGTTAAGTAATCTCCATTCATTTTTATCGATTTGTTTTCCTAGTTCAATGATTGAAGACATTTTGCAATGTTTCATTAAAGAATTTGGGAGCTAAGGTGTCAACTTGTCTCACTAACTTTCCAATTCCTATTTGTGCTGTATCCTCAAATATCCGAACCTTTGCCCTTGCATTTTCATAGATGTTTTATTAATGCTAACGTAGGTATCTTCAAGATAGGAGAGTTACTCAGCTCAGAAACTGCGCGCTCATTTTCACTGACATGTTATTCACTTGCATGTCCTAACTTGATGTACTTATTCTGGACGTTTTTCAAAGTAGTACCAGATTCCTTCACGGTGTTTCAATTTTCACATTCAATAGTGAAAATAGTTTTGAACTAAGAAAGAAAGGGAGGTAAAAGTGTAAAATTATTCCGTTTCCGAGTCATTCATTCCGCCCGATGACCGGCATGTTACCTGAGATGTGCGGTCATCTGCACAACACACAAAAATCCATTTGCTGTTGTAAAAGTAAAACTGTGTCCAGGTGTAGGAATAATCAAATGAGCAACACATTATTGTAAATCATTCAGGTACTTATGTGTTGCAACTCATCGTTCCCCTAACGTTCCACACATTTTCACAACTGTTTCAACGATGCCATCAAAAAACTTTGCAGGTTTCTATCATAAAAATGATAGAATCCTGCAAATATCTAGCCATTTAGTTAGGTCCAGTTTATACGTAACTGTAGAGTACAATTTTTATCCTCAAGCAACTTGCTTTCTAGTGTCAGTAATTTCACTAAAATGTGGTTCTTAATATTATTTGTCAGTATTATTAGGGATATATTGCAACTGAAACACATGATGCTCCATAAAACCATATTGTGCCTCACCGTATGATCATATTCTTCTACATTCGCTACGATTTTAGAAAACTCATAAGTGTGGCTATAAATAGGGAATGAATATTATAAGTGAATTGAAGCATAAAACATCTAAAAAAATGTTTTAAGCTTCGGAAGGGAGGGAAATGTAAGAATGTAATTAGTAGATCCTAAGCAAAACACAGTTTTCGCCTAATAAAAGCTATAATCGCACATCTGTGTGCTGTGAGCTTAATAATTATAGAACTTGTTAACAAATGATATTCGTGGTGAGTGCTTCCGCCACGCATATTAGCGTCCGAATTCACACCCTTATTAGATTATGATCGTTTCTGCATTCATCCATGTGACACTATAAAAAATCGTCTCAACGATCTTTCCACGAATGATGGAGCGACTAGATTATATTACCGGACACATACGTTATGTCCACTTGATAACGGCATGTCTTCAGGATATGACGTTTTAACTCAGAAACATTGACACTGGACCGTGCAAAGCTTGAAGTGTGTAGATTGTTTGGAGCAAATTAATCTCCAACAACAAAACCACAAAGGGAGGTTGAATGTTTAAATTAGACAACACGAGGCGTTGAAATCCATATGTCACGCCGGAGTGTTACAAAACTGTGGAGGGAATAATGCTCTGTGACATTTCTTTATGTGGCACTTTTGGACTAAATTTACGCACCCAGATAATCACCACGGAATAAGACTATGTTCACGTGCTCAACTAATATCTGCACCTGTTAAATGCTATCAATTTCCCGAAATGGATATCTTCTTTGAATACCATAGAGCCGGGTCTGAACAAATATTTCTTTAAAGATACTTTCACGCATTTCATTTTAGTTCAGTGCGTCAGATCACAAATGGCTTTTTACGAAATTTATGTCGCACAAAACAGTTATTTATTTATATATTATTTAAAAAATAATAAAGCGTAAGCTCTGATTATAAACAATTTTGCGTCTGTATTCCTTAAAAAAGGCAACTGGTTTTGCGTTTATATCTAATTCTACGCCAATAAATTGCTTTACGAATATAGCTTTACTACCCCTGTAAGCTGCGCTTCACAAATTGTGTTAAGATAAATTTTATTATCTAAAGCGTATTTCCTTTTAAAAAATCCATGAAATGCGATTATTCACGAAATATTCCAAATTGAAAGTAACAAGTTCACTCAAGTGCGCACAAGAATTCAGTGGTCTAGTAAAACAGAAGCTGATTTCCTTTAAAAAAATTATACAATTTTAAAATATGATGTAAAGACATGTTTGAATGAGATTCTACTTTATTTTCAAATGCATAGCGTGGTGTTGTAGCAGAAAGTAAATCGCTGAAAAACTTATGGAGTTTCTCGTCTTTTCTAGCGTTCAGTCTCTGCCCAGAGTACCTAAACCTAAGTTTAAATCTGTCAGAGGAAAATCAAGAAGGACTATCATCTCTTTTCACTGTTTTTTGTAATTCTTGTCATTTTTTTCAGACCTTTCATACCTCTAAAAACGTGAACAAAACTGCGGAAATTAACATACGCATGGTATATGCGATGAGCCAGATAGGCCAAGGATATTCAGCCTCAAAGAGATTTTGTACTTTCATGAACTGTTACAATCCTGTGAACTCATCTGCATATTGCCGAATGTTACAAAATGTTAGAAATTTGAAACAAGTTCATTGTAGCATTTTTTCAATCCTCAGGAATCTCCCCTTCATGAAAACATATGCTGAAAACTTTGGCGAGTGTAGTTTCGATTTCTCCACTTGCTTCTTGTATAATTTCCACGGTAATTCCATCTTCTCCTGAAGCTCTTCCCCGTTTCATGTTCTTATTGGATATGTAACTTCTACAGGGAGGACTGGAGGGACTTTGGTGCTGGTACCCATGGTAATGCCTGAAAACTCGTTTCATGTTTTTCTTG
Organism: Macrothele yani; assembly: GCA_039090855.1. NCBI lineage: Eukaryota > Metazoa > Arthropoda > Arachnida > Araneae > Macrothelidae > Macrothele > Macrothele yani. Next base: position 58,495,215 of record CM077021.1, read on the forward strand.
CTCATATGTTTTTTTTTTTTTTTTTTTTTTTTGAGAAATACGAAATTTATGTGATTAAACGTATTTCTCTTACGGAAAATATCAGTTCATGAAAATGGTAGTGAAATGCGGTTTGAGTTTGGTATCCAAAGTTAATTGTTCTGGGGCTTTATACAAAATATTTACAGTTGTGGATGGTTGCTCAACTGTGAATACTCATCACGCTTTACACTATACTGGTTCTAAAATCTCTTCCAGTGGTTTCGCACAGGTTTTGCTTGCTTATGTTTAAGACAATGCTGCTCTTCGTTTGGAGAAAACAGTGGTTTACAATGAAAGTTATCACGCACTTATACAGTTTCGGAGGCCTAACGGTATGTAATTGGAAGATTAGTACCCAATCCGCTACAATTCGCTTATCATGTGAACAGACGTCGGTCAAGATATTTTCAAAGCCGCAAAAATGCCAAGTAATGAAAGAGTGCAGATGTTTTACCCTATTTTTATAAGTTCTTGAAATCGGCCGACTCTTTCGATCGAAACGGCTTTCATTTCCAGTCGGGTTATTGTCTCACAATTCCTCGTTGAGAATATTTGTAATGGTGTTTGTGACGTACGTTTGCGCAAGTATTCATTATTGATATGGGTGGACTAGATATAATCGATCCGGCAGTGTATTTGTAATCTGCATTTCTTAAAAACTTATTTTTCCTGTGTAAAAATGGTATAATAGTGTGCAGTGACTCATTGGTCTGTTAATCTGTTATGAGAGCCTGATTAATGGCTTTTCAGGAAAAAAGAACCAAAGCCGTGGAACAGAAAGCAGGAATAACAAGTTAGTAAAATCATGCAATGCATTGATTATGATAAGCTTTCCAACATACCAGATATCATTACTCAATTTATGAGGATAATGGCTGTGGAATAAATCTCGATCCTGTGCCCTGACCTTTAACCTCATTTCGATGATATTAAACAGAATTGGTTCAGTATAATTCCGGAACAACACAAAAACGTTTTGTTGTAATCGAAGCATCTTTACGTAAGTTATGGCGCACAAGGACAATGGAATGAATCCCGCTCCTATGTCCAGACCTTTGACCCCAGTTCACCCATTTCAGTAGGACTCGTCCGCGGGAGGTCACCTAGCACATACTAAAATTTCAGCGAAATCGAACATTTTTTTATTAAAGTTATAACGCACAAGAGCAACGGAACGGATCCCTCTCCAATGTCCTGACCTTTTACCCCATTTCACTCATTTTCAATAGGGTGCGTCCCCAGTTGATTCCCTATCATATACTGACATTTCATGGAAATCGAAACATTTTTACTCAAGTTATGGCGCATAGAGCAATGGAATGGATCCCGCTCCGATGTCCTGACCTTTGACCCTATTTCACCCATTTTCAATAGGGTTTGTCCCTAGGTGATCTCCTATCATATACTGAAATTTCATCGAAATCGAACCATTTTTATAAGTTATGGCGCATAAGGGCAACGGAATGGATCCCGGTCCCATGTCCTGAGCTTTGACCCTATTTCACCCATTTTCAATAACGTTCGTTCCCAGGTGATGCCCTATCATATACTGAAATATCACTGAAATCGAACGATTTTTAGAAGTTATGGCGCATAAGGGCAACGGAATGGATCCCGCTCCGATGTCCTGACCTTTGACCCTATTTCACCCATTTTCAACAGGGTTCGTCCCCAGATGATCCCCTATCATATACTGAAATTTCATCGAAATCGAACCATTTTTACAAGTTATGGTGCATAAGGGCAACGGAATGGATCCCGCTCCGATGACCTGACCTTTGACCCTATTTCACCCATTTTCAACAGGGTTCGTCCCCAGTGATCCCCTATCATATACTGAAATTTCATCGAAATCGAACAATTTTTACAAGTAATGGCGCATAAGGGCAACGGAATGGATCCCACTCCGATGTCCTGACCTTTGACCCTATTTCACCCATTTTCTACAGGGTTCGTCCCCAGGTGATCCCCTATCATATACTGAAATGGCATGGAAATCGAACCATTTTTACAAGTTATGGCGCGTAAGGGCAACGGAATGGATCCCGCTCCGATGTCCTTAGCTTTAACCCCGTTTCACCCATTTTCAACAGGGTTCGTTCCCATGCGATCCCCTATCATATACTGAAATTTCACCGAAATCGAACCAAATTTACGCAAGTTATAACGCATAAGGGTAGTGGAATGGATCCCGCTCCTATGTCGTTAGCTTTGACCCCAGTTCGCCCATTTTCAATAGGGTTTGTCCTTATGTGGTCCCTTACGACATACCAAAATTTCACTGAAATCAAACCATATTTACGCAAGTAATAACGCATAAGGGCAATGGAATGAATCTCGTTTCTATGTCGTGACCTTTGAACCCATTAACCCCATTTTCAATAGGGTTCGGCTTTATGTGGTCCCTTGCCACATACTAAAATTTCACTGAAATCGAACGATATTTACGCATAAGGGCAATGGAATGAATCCCGTTCCTGTGTCGTGACCTTTAACCCCATTAACCCCATTTACAATAGGGTTCGTCCCCAGGTGTTTCCCTACCACATACTAAAATTTCATAGAAATCGAATGATTTTTACGCAAGTTATCGTGCGGACAGACGGACGGACAAAGCTGGAGCATATACGCTTCTTCAGCCTACGGTTAGAAAGCATAAAAAATGAATTATACTTAATTTACAGATAAAGTAGTGAAATCATTGGCACCTATTAGATATTGAGTTAATAAGAACCTAACAGGTGTAAAAATATTTAAAACTTTTACAAGGTACGAGACGAGAAGCTATTTTTTACGCTTTCCAACCGTAATTTGAATAAGTGTATATGCTCCAGCTTTGTCCGCCTGTCGGCATGATAATTCACGTGAAAATGGTTCGATTTCGACGAAATTTTAGTATGTGGTAGGGGACCACCTGGGGACGAACCCTGTTGAAAATGGGCGAAACAGGGTCAAAGATCAGGACATAAGAGCGGGATCGATTCCATTGCTCTTATGCATCATAACTTGGGTAAAAATGGTTCGATTTCGATGGAATTTTAGTATGTGGTAGGGAACCACCTGGGGACGATCCCTATTGAAAATAAATGACATGGGGTCAAAGGTGAGGACATAGGAGCAGGATCCATTCCATTGCCCTTGTGCATCATAACTTGCGTAAAAATGGTTCGATTTCAATGAAATTTTAGTATGTAGTAAGGAACCACCTGGGAACGAACTCTGTTGAAAATGGGCGGAATAGGGTCGAAAGTCAGGACATAGGAGCAGGATCCATTCCATTGCGTTTATGCATCATAATTTGCGTAAAAATGGTTCGATTTCAATGAAATTTTAGTATGTGGTAGGGAAACACCTGGGCACGAACCCTATTGAAAATGGGCGAACTGGGGTCAAAGGTTAGGCAGGACATAAGAGCGGGATTTGTTCCGTTGCCCTTATGCGTCATAATGTGCGTAAAAATGGTTCGATTTCGATGACATTTTATTATTTGGTAAGGAACCACCTTTGGACGAACCCTAGTGAAAATGGGAGGAATGGAGTCAAAGGTCAGGACATAAAAGCGAGGTCCATTTAATTGCCTTTGTGCGTCATAACATGCGTAAACATGGTTCGATTTCGATGAAATTTTAGTATGTGGTAAGGAGCCACTGGGCACGAACCCTATTGAAAATTGGCGAAATGGGGTCAAAGGTCAGGCAGGGCATAAGAGCGGGATTTATTCCATTGCCCTTATGCGTCATAACTTGCGTAAAAATTGTTCGATTTTGATGAACATTTGGTATGTGATAAGGAACCACCTGGGAACGAAACCTATTGAAATTGGGCGAATATGGGTCACAGGTCAGGACCCTGCAGTGGGATCCATTCCATTGCCCTTGTGCATCATAACTTACCTAAAAATGTTTCGATTGTGACAAAACTTCATCATGGTGTTCCGGAGGTATAGTGAACCAGTTCTGTTGAATATCAACGAAATGGGGTCAAAGGTCATTGCACAAAAGCAAGATTTATTCCACAGCCATTATTATCATAACTTGCGTAAAACTGCTTCTATTGCGACAAAACTTTAGTATGTTATTCTTGAGGTATACTGAACCCGTTCTGTTGAATATAATCGAAATGGGGTCAAAGGTCAGGACACAGGAGCGAGATTTATTCCACAGCCGTTATCCTCATAACTTGAGTAATAATTTCTGGTATGTTGGATAGCGTATCATAATCAATGCATTGCATGATTTTACTAACTTGTTAATGAGAGATCAATAGCAATGTTTTCCAGGTTTCGAAATATTTCGGAGCTTAAATAAGTTGTAAATGAAGGTAGAACACTGCATCCACTTTTGAGGTTGGCCGGAATGGTTTCTCCTATGCTCGTAATTACTAACAAACGTAGAGCTGGACATATTTAGTTATAAGGAGTAGTTTCGTCATGTCAGTTTTTACAGGAAAAAATATTGTAGAAATATAATTATACACATTAATTTCCGCAATAAATATAAGGAATATTCTCCAAAGGTTGAGATCGTCTAACAACTGTCTGACGAACTACATATATTCAAGAGACCGATGTCGTTTTCTTTAAGACAAACAAAGAAACGAGAGGATGTCTTATGTTAAGTCGACAAGTACTGCGTGATCGGTGCTTCCCTGTTAAATGAGATGTGTTTCGTAACACTACCAATCAAATTTCATTAAAAAAAACTGTATGACGCGAATGCTTCTGCATTAACCATTCTATTTTTCAAAATCATAATTTGCAAAATAGGGATACACAGCTGAACAGCCATCGCCCAGATCCACCAAACCCAGAAGCGTTTTCAATACTTAAAATGAAGATGCTACGCTGAAGTAGATGAGTCTGTCTAGTTTGTAATGTGGATGGTAAAATGCCGATTCCCCTTGTATGAAACGAATATATCATACCCGTTCTGCAGTTAAAATTAAACGTATGCTTTAGATATTCTTCTGTACCAAAACTACATATCTCGATATTTCAAATTGCTTAAACTTTTTAAAACAAAATTGAATAACGAATTATATTACTTTCTTTAGTTTATTTGAAAGGAAATCTTGCAAATATCTCACGCGTCAGCTTAAAACGACAGCCCCGTAGGGCTGATCATGTTCTTTCATGTTTTAAAGTTTGATTTGTTAAATATTTATACACACTTTTGAATATCATTTAGTCGCATCACAATTTAAACGATTAACCATTGTGTAATAACCCAACTCAGTTTTCTTATTCTAGAGCAAATGATGCAAGAATTCTTCAACGTTTTAGAACTTTCTTAACAGGACCGTGGAATAACAGAATCCGTGTTTGCCCTTTGAACTACGACAGCAATTGGTTAAGTGGCAGCTCGCGCGGCACATGTGGCTCGTACACTCTCTATCTTTTCATACAACATTTGGGAAAATCGCTCTATCGGGCTTGAGGCTTCTTGCCTCGTGTTTCTTGTTAAGTGAACCATGCGCGGATGTTTTGATTTAACGACATTCGCTCAACAATTTCTTTTGCGGAAAACCCGATATCCCATGTTAGCGCACAATCGACCATCACTTTTGTTAAAATAAACCTTATTATAGAACGGATAGTTTTATGTATCTAACAATAGGCATCATCAATGAATGAAATAAGGGAATACACCACTGTACAGGACACATTTGGAAAATATGAATCCGTTTATTGGTGTAAATATGACATTAATGGTAAGTCAGATACTATTCGAGCACTTGAAAATGTCGTTGTACTGTAGCGGAAATCGAACACGCGTCTCCCGGTTTGCGCCCGGTATGTTAACCACTACAACACCCGGAACGACCAACTCTCAAATTTCCGATTAATTTGAATATAACCATTGCAGGATTATTTGGAAACATAATGCGTAAATAATTGCCGACCGAATTTAAATTGTTCTACTGAATTTTCTGCTCGTCAAATAAAACTTCTCACTCGTCACAGACGAGAAAAGGGCAGCATTTTTCAAACCCAGTATATAGGTAACTGCTATGTTTTCTCTAAGGACAAAATCAAAGTAAAAAGACACAGAAACAAAAACAGTGAATAAGACAAATAAAATCGTTTACAGAATTGTGGGTTATTTCAGAAACCATAATTACAAATATATTATAAGATACGTTCCGCAATTTATTTACACTACTTTCGTTTTTAAAAATAAAAAGTCCAATACGGTACACGATAAAGAATCTGTTTGTTAAATATAATACTCTGCGGATCAAGTCGACAAACAACCAGCGCCGAAATGAAATCCTGCTTCGGTTATCACACCACAAGTTTTAACACTTATTAAAATTTTCATGAAGGTGAAATGTTAAATGGTATTTAAAATCGATAAGTACGTTGAACAGGTAAAGTGAGCTCTAAAATGTGTTCATCAAAACTTATGACGTGCGAAACGTTCGTATCGTTTCAGTAGTGTATTGACTCTGCTGAATTTTTGCGAGAACAACTAGTGTTTAATTTTAGGGATAAAATTTATTAATCAATCGTTTCGTATAAAAACACTTTCTTAAAAATGATCAGTAAATCGTTGATAGACCTAAGCGTGTTTCAAATGGTCATGCTTTATTATGTACATTTCCAGAAGTATGTTTTTATACCAAATTTAAAGAATTTAAGTGCATGCGAATATGTCTTCACGTGCACGTAAAAGTCCAGATTCAATGGTTTACAAATATTTTTAAGGATTCAAGTGACAGTTGGAAAATAATCCATTGAGCCAACAAAATTGCTACAGGTGTGTTCGGCCTGAAGAGTAGTTGGACGTGGACGACACATTTTCCCGAGTGCAGCTTGCACACTAGATTCTTTGCAATGATGGACACAAGCAATGTCGAAAACCTTATCAATATCGCAACGCCAACTGAAGCCATCAGAAGAATGAGTTGGCGCTCTTCTAAACAGGAAATTATTGATGAAAGTTTACAATTATTTGGGTGTGCAGAATATGCAGGTATCGTAGTCGGTGCGGAGGTAGGTTTCCTATACACAGGATAGTGTAAAGAGCAGGAGTCTGCGTCACGTTCTAAGAGGAAATCTAAGACCGGTAAAGTACCATTATTTTCTAGTTCGATGGGGAACTTAATTGAAGGATATATTAGAGACATGTTCCGAGAAAACCTGTATCTCATTCTGACCATGGACCCAGAACACTGACATATCGTCAATATAACGTAGGTATATGCGTGGACGGTGACGAGATTCATCTGTTACTTTACTTTCAAGGTCTTGGAGTTTTTCAACAGAACCGGTTAAACATACTTCCGGAAAAACATTTAATAGTTTTGTCTCAATCGAAGCATTTTACGTAAGCTATGACGCATAAGCGCAATGAAATGGATCCCGGTCCTATGGCGTTATGTTTGACCCCATTTCTCACATTTTATATAAGGCTCGTCCACAGGTGGTGCCCTACCACATGCTATAATTTCAACGTTATCGAACCACCTTTGCGCGAATAATCGTTCCGACGGGCAGACTGACAAATCTGGAGCATATACGCTTCTTCAACATACGGTTGGAAAACTTAATAAAGCATCTAGAGAAAAATATTGAAACTTTGAGCGGGAATTTTTTTCATAAGGATGTTGCACTAATGTAATTCTAACATGTATCGCCCGAGCATTAATTCCATATTAGCACACGTATCTCCATATTCAACCTTTTTCATGTATTATTCTTCAACCTTTAATAGCTATAAGGAAAAACAAGTTAGTAAAATCATGCAATGCATTGATTATGATACGCTTTCCAACATACAAAAAATCATTACTCGAGTTATGAAGATAATGGCTGTAGAATAAATCTTGCTCGTATGTCCTGACCTTTAATTCCATTTCGTGCATTTTAATAGGGGTCTTCCCTCGCTTGTCCCCTACCACATACTAAAATTTCATCGATATCAAACCATTTTTAAGCAAGTTATGACGTATAAAGGCAATGGAATGCATCCCACTCTTATGTCCTGACCTTTGACCCCATTTCGTCCATTTTTAATAGGGTTCGTCCCCAGGTAGTCCCCTACAACATAATAAAATTTCATCGAGATCGATCAATTTTTACGCACGTTAGGACGTATAAGGTCAATGGAATGGAACCCGTTCCTATATCATGGCCTTTCACCCCATTTCGTCCGTTTTCAATAGGGTTCCACCCCAGGTTGTCCCCTACCACATACTAAAATTTCATTGAAATCGAACCATTTTTACTCGAGTTTTCGCGCGGAAGGGCAGACAGACAAAGCTGCAACATATACACTGAAGCGCCAGAAAACTTGGTACAGACGAGCATATGAAAAATACATAGCAACGTCACCTATGCGCGAACTCGGTTGCGTCCGCCAGTGTGTACACAAAACAGTAGACATCCTTTACACCTGTCAGAGCTGTTTTCGGCATGAGAATGACAAGTGATAACGATTTAAGCGATTTTCAACGCGGTGTCATAGTTAGCGCTTCTGAGATGGGCCATAGTATTTCGGAGGTAGAAAAGAAGTTCGGATTTTCACCGACGACCGTTGCAAGGGTGTACCGGTACCAGTTGGCCGTAAAAAGACATTGGGTCAACGTGACAATCGTCGGCTGTCAAGAATCGTTTCACGCGATAGGCGTGCAACACTCTCGCAGGTATCGTCGGAATTCAATGCTGGAGCTTCAACAAGCATCATCGTCCGGAATGTACAACGTACCATTCGCGATTTTGGCCTTGGGAGCCGACGCCCGACCAGAGTCCCCTTCATGGGTGCACGACACAGAGCTATGCGCCTTGCTTGGGCACAGCAATACCTCCACTGGACACTTGATGACTGGAAACAAGTAGCCTGGTCTGACGAGTCGCGTTTCCAACAGTATCGGGCAGATGGAAGGATTCGTGTGCTGCGCAAACCCCATGAAGCCATGGATCCCGCCTGTCAACAATGAACTGTTCCGGCTGGTAGGTTGTCCGTATGGGTATGAGGTGTGTTTAGCTGGACTTCACTGGGAACCCTGTCTACAAACGTCCATGACCGGCCAACGCTATGTGCGCATCCGTTCTGACAAGGTACACCCGCTCATGTACTGCATTCATGCTCATGGGTTGGGCCTGTTCCAACAGGACAATGCACTTCCACACAAGTGTCATTATGTTTAGAGGAGCATTCATCTGAGTTTGGGGAAATGCCATTCCCACCCATGTCCCCAGATCTGAACGTGACGGAACACATTTGGTATGCCATGCAACGCGCTATCGAACACATTAATCCGAGACCTCGGAATACACCCGAATTGTGGAACGCGCTGCAGGAAGTATGATGTGCATTGCCTAGATCATATTTCCAGAAGCTAGTGGAGTCCATGCTCCGTCGCATTCTGCAGTCCTGCGCTCCTGTGGAAGACCCTACCAAGTATTAGACTGGTGTACCAGTTTTTCTGGCACTTCAGTGTATGCTTCTTCAATACGGTTGGAAAGCGTAAAACACATGACTGCTAATCGATTACAAAAATATAAGGAATAGCACAACAATCTTGCTCCCATAATATTATTCCAACATACGGAGTTTCATGTATTTACACAACAATTATTAGTTTGCAAAGCTTTAAGGAAACAACTGAACCACAGCATTTCCTCACTTTTTATTGAGGAACTCCGTGATCTCACACAATTTTACCAAATACGGAAATCCGCATTAAGCCTTAGAATACACTGATCCAGAAGCATTATATATTCTTTGTCTAAAATAATAAAATCTTACTAATTTTGTATTGCTGATCACGAATACGTACAACAAAAAAAATTAAATCTTAGTTAGCTATACCTTTCATAATACATTGATTAACAATCAAAAATAGAAATGACCAGAAATTAAAGATATACTTTTGAACGGGATGGAAGTACAAGGCTGTAAAAGTGAATGGTTATGGAAGAGTGTATGACACGAAAATACCCATGGCTTTATTTGCAATCTGTATTTCTGATTATGGAAAGAAAAATATAAATCTTAATTCCAAATGAATGATAAAGGAAGCACTTTGAATTATTCAACAGAACTAGGTTTTATCTAAATTTCATATGTAACTTCTTTGTTACCAAACATAGTAAAATGTGGATTTTTTATTTCATGTGATGTCCTGCTAATAACTTATCAGGTATTAATAAATTATACAAAAATTTGATTTAGTTATTTTTCATTGCTATGCAGAAGCTTTTAAGAAAGTCAAATTTGCGCCATGAAAAAAATCGGCCACGTACGCATACACTATTAACTTTGGAGTTAGATATATGTGAGTACATCCTTACTGATTATTTAAATCGCCATGATTAAAAATTCTGGTGTTACAGGTAGAATATCGAATGTTTTGTCCATGTTATTTACGTTCGAACACAAACAATTCAATTAAGTATCTGAAAAAATCTGGTTTGTGAAGCCTTGTTAAAGGCAAATGTTTTTGAAGATAGGAAGAATTTGGATTGTGATTAATTTCAATAATTTTTATATATAAATAATCTTTTACCAATAATAAACTGCAATATACATGTGAATTCATGCCTGCTTATTTCGCACAGTGAGGAGCAAGGACAGCACTAATAAACAAAATTCAATAGCAGGTGTTACTTGCAGGTTTTCATTATTTTATCACGTTGCGTCCTTTACTTGGAGTTGATCCATTTTGCATAAAGACAGGCTGGGCAGAAAACCTTTGCCGCTCCGGTGTCTCAGTGGTCTAAACGATGGCTTCTGATTATTTGTCTAAAAGGGGTCCGGGTGCGAATCCCGGTGAGGCATGGTTATTGTGTTTGTCTTACGGCACTGGCTCTCTCCCTTTCCTGGAGCCAATGGCCCTAAATAAGGAACGGGCGACTGCTTACAGCCCATTGAGTTACACACGGTGCTCGTTAAATCTCCAATAAACAAAAAATATAACAACACTGGAGACCAAATTTTAACCAGTTTAAAAAAAGGCATCTTAGTACAAACGAAAGGAAGAAGAAGGGTAATAAAATGAAGGGGAGATAACGTGGGGATGTGTAAATGTCGAAATATTGACTCAATATTATATGTTGCAAATGATAAATCACACAATCGGAAGAGGGTTTACAACTAAGCCCACCTAGAGAGCCAGACAGACGTCGCCGTGAATATTCCTGAAAATACATCGCGAGGAACAATTACGTTTACTTTTCCCGAATGGGGAGAGTGCGTAAAATTTTTTTCTTGTACATGATGGGTTCTAATGTATCAGGTGATATGTTTTCTAGTGCTTAAAAAAGAGTAAAAAACTATTTCGAGAAGACTCTCTAGTTTAATATATCTTGTTGGAAATACAGAACTTGTAAAAAAACTTAATTTGTAAGATGCCATTAAAACGATTTTGTTACCAAGAACGTACGTTAAGTGGACTACTAGAAACTAGAAACACAGGATCACTTGGCCTCGTTATTTGTTGAATGAAAGAACCGTCAGATACAGTCACCGGAAATGGTCATAAAGTCTCAAAAGTTGTTGCAAAGGCAATGCAATGGATGTTACATGGAAACACCGACAACAAATCATACTTCGAACGTTGTTTACAAAAAATACTCTAAGAAACCTTAACAATTCATTTCTAAAAATTTTATATAATTTCCAGTCTCTTATTTGCTTTTTTTTTCAATATAAAAGTGAAAATTTCCTAAATTAACCTGTAGTGAATTACTAATTTTAATTTTTGAAACGTATTACAAATACTCTTACAAATAAAAATGAAGAACCGCCAAATTTTAAATGTCTTCAGTAGAGCAGATCAAATACATATAATTTAATTTTGTGGCAATTTTCAGAGCGTTTTCTTGTCTAGATAAGTTTTTTAAATATTCTGCTTTTGAGATTCGTACATCACAGTTCAAACACTTTCACAATGATAAAAAAATTCGCGGCCATATTTAAAAACACATTTTTGAAATTAGCATCTTAGAAGTTGAGCCCAAAAATTGAACATGTGTCATTATCTTTTAGAATGCTACACAAAATTAAGTCCTGAAACGAAACGCAAGTCTGCTTAAGTGGTAGGCATTCTAGGGTACCTTCCTTCATAGCTGACCTTTATTTAGTTTTCATCTTTTGCTTGATTTGTATAATTTTAGCTTCGTTTGACAGCAAGTTAAGAAAACTTCACCATATAATTGGTATACCACTAAGGTTAAAATAAGAAAAAAGTTGTTTTAATAAATGATCCCTAATATGTCGGTGTCTAAGGGAATATGATTGCCAGAAAAAAGAATGCGGTTTCAGTAGAGTTTCCTGCTAAACTGTTTTTTCCGCAGGTTATTAAAAATGCTTTTTTTCGGGATGCGTGAAAGCTCATAAAAAAGTTTAGTAAATTGTAGCGAACGTAATGCAACAAAGAATGCTGAACATAATAAATAGCTTACCGATCGTGGAATGTACGTGTATTCGTTAAACTACGGATGACCGTGTACTGTTGAAAAACAGAATGCACTTTTAAAATGTTTTATACATCACTTACTGATACAGGATCGCATCGATTTATCCTAGATCTAATTTAAAACTTTTTAAGAGTAAAAAATCAGGAATGTTTGATGCAAAATCGAACATGTGTTGCCCTAAAATTCATTTAGTGTGTTACAACGATATATGTTACATTTAACAATGTCCAATATCAAAGATATGAATTTTTCATATTTACCTGATTTCCTTTAAATCGCTTTCTGCAATGCAACAGGGATTATATTTAGTAAAGAGTTATATGTTTAGGCTCATGATTAATTTAGTTTCCCGAAGTTCAAGAATTTTGTCAAAGTGGAAAAGAAAAACATTTCTCTCAGTTTAACATCCGGAAAATAAATTTCATTTATAAACTATTTCTCAAGATATTTTACCTTGTAATCTTATTAATGACAAATATTTGTATAATTATTGCCTGATGTCTATCATTAGGAAATATTTTATACAAACACCAGATACCTGTGAACGGGGAAAGTATTCCACTGGTGTGCTGTACTTAACAGAAAATAATCGGAAACCACTACATTATATGCATAAAAATTTATGACCTGAGCGTAGCATACTCGCGTGGTCTAGAAGAATGAATTGTAGATGCAACGCACTGTACTGTGCATTCCCACCTTTGATCCCCGAGCAGTTAAACTAACCGGGCCGAAAATTATCTGAGAAAACATAGTGACAAATGTATTTGGTCTCAAAGCAACACAAGCAATTCATCGGCTCAACCACAAGAGTTAGATATTATGCTTTTCGAATCATTATGTTACGACTTGTGTTATTTAAAACAATGAGAACCTGAAAAGCGTCATAAATGAATTAGCTACATCTAAGGTCACATAATTGATGAATATATGCTTTATGTTTTTCAGTCCTAATTCTATTTCGAAAGCAAAAAATGCCAGCAATTATAAAACCATTGAACAATAGGTCTTACAAACAAATACAATTAATACATACAATAAATCCGATGCTCATTCTCCATACTTTTCTCTTAAAGTGCAAATGTTCTGTCATTTCTAGTTTTCCTAGCTAAATTTACTCAGGTTAAAGAAATTCCACTGAATGGAGAGGTTTTAAGCTTAGAAAGCATTTCCATATTCCGTTGTGCTAGCACAACAGAATATGGATTTTTTTAAATTCAATATTCCGTTTGAAAATCTGTTGTGCTTTTAGCAGAGAGGAATTTGATTTCATGGTTTAGCAATCAAACCATTAAATCAAGCGTTCTTTTCATAGAGTTCAGAAATATTATATTAAAAGCTTGTGATTGTTTCGTGAATCTGTTTCCGGATGATCTCAAGAATCATCATCTCAACGAGCATCCACTGAAGGACTTGACTGGAGCAAATCTGACATATTTTTAATTTTCAAATTTATTTCTTGAAGTTGTACAGCGAACAGTTTTCATGTGTGGTGATGCGGTCGCATGTGAATCAGAAAAAAGCAGAATACTTTTCATTAAAGATAAGGTGCTATAAAATTATTTTTTCTTCGGGTTGTCTAAAGGGGACCAATTCATTTCCCTGTTTCTGCTTCCAAATGTAACGCCGCTGTGTGATGTTACAGGTACATGCAACTATCTGGTATGAAACATTTCCACAGGTTTGTAACGGTACATTCATGCTATTCATAACCCCGAGCCTAATTAAAGACTTCTGTCAATTAAGAATAAATTATCAACGTTTATTCACAATTGAAAGCTTTTAATTGTGAATAAACGTTGATAATTTATTCTTAATCAATATCACAAGCGTGTAGTCTTGAATTATATACTTCTGTCAATGTTACGGCGTGCGTTATTCAAACAAAACTGAACACCAATTTTAAATATACCATATATACATTTTTATTAAAAATATTTACTGCAAATTCTAATTCCTTAAAAATGTACGTTTCTAATGCTCTGAAATCCCTTTCTAACACTGCATATTTTACATCAATCAACTAGAGAACGTACTAAACGTCTAACGAAATAAAGGATATACTTAAAAAACTCCCAAATTTCAATCTCATCGTAATTTTTTTTATTTTATAGGGATTACACATGAGATGCTCGTAAGTATAATGCGTCTGAAAAGTTCAGTATATCTTTTAGACATTTTGAGATTTCCATTCTTTACAGCTAAAAAATCATGGATATTTTCTAAAGCAATGATCTGGAGCTTTTAAATTTGGCAGAGCGTTATTTTTTCCCAATTTTACAGGAACTATTACAGGGTGCTCCCGATAGAATTTTTTAGACACTTTGAATATAAACACGAAACTGGAAATTCTCTCTTTAGTTTTTGGATTTCTTATTTCAGTCTTCGAAAACTGTAATGAAATACCTTTACATACTTTACGTCTCTTGTACTCTTTCTACCTTTTTTCATAGATAAAATTATGTAGTTAGTCATTGGTTTTACCTCTCATGAAGTTTCATATATTGAAAATTTTATTCCGAACGCGAAAGGACAATATGCGTTTTTGCTTCAACGTTTCCCGTTTTATTTAATTAAAATACTTTTTTTTGTAGAGTTAATGAGGAATGACCGTGTCGTACTTTGCAATGTCAAATTCGCTCTTACGTCCCGCAAATCCATCATAAAATTTCAAGATTTATTTCTTTATGTTAAGGCTGCTGAAATATTGAAATTCCCCCAAAACGATTTATTTATTCCTGATATGTAAATGCATCTGAACTTTCCAAATTTTGATGCACCGAAACATTATTCTTATGGAACCTCGTAACTATATCCCTTATTTTGAACAGATAAAAAGACAATTCAATATTATTTTTTATTTATTCTGTGGATTATATTTATTTGTGCCCAGAATCTTCCACCTGCTTTAGATGTTTTTGTGTGTCAACCAGGACTATAATTTTTAAATGTAAAAATATATTTTTTTTAAACATTTAAACTATCAAATTCATTATGTTGTCCAAACACTAGATCTAGCTGAAAAATGAATAAATAGGGCATTTCTCTGTGTTTCAACCAATTAAGTCAGAAAAAAAAAGAAAATTTTGAATTGTAAATACCGAATGCAAAGCTTTTCTGTTTAGTATTCATGTCATTTTTTACAAATCTCTGTATATTTTGCTAATACCGTTGCACACAAAATGGTTTCCAAATATGTTGCACATATCTTATGATATCCTTGACGATCAGGTCTATTTATACGCTATATTGAAAAAAGTTACCGAAAGCCCCTTCAAATGCAAATGAACGGATCCGCTGAGTTGTTAAGATGCGTGGTACAGCTGCAAACGGTATAAAACAAATGCAGCTAACCACGATAATATCGAACTGTGAGGTTGATTGAAAATGTCGCGGCGGCAAAGAACTGAATTTAAGAAAAGTAAGATTGTTGGGTGTTAAATTAGTGGGTTGTCCATAAGAGAAACCGAGAGGCATTTAAACATACCCAAGTACACCGTTTTGGATGTGCTGAATAAGTGGGAGGCACATGGCGTTCCTGAAGCAGCAAAACCTGCCGGCAGACCAAAGAAACTCAATGATAGAGGACGTCGAAACCTCAGGAAAGTCGGTAAAGCTAATCGACGGAGTACTGAACAAGACATCAGTGTACATGTGAGTAAAAATGCTGGAACCTCGGTATGTACACGTACCATTCGCAGAGAACTTCATTCCATGGATTATCGTATTCGTTTTGTTCCTCATAAGCCTTTAATCTCTACTCGGAATGCTACTTGTCGTTTAGCATGGTGTGAAGGACATTTATCGTGGGCCGTAAATCAATGGAAACGAGTCCTATGAACTGATGAATCCAGATGCACGATCATTCAGTCTGACGGCCGTGTGTGGATCTGGTAGCAGCCTGGAGAACACTATTTATCACAACGTACTGTTCTTATGGTCAAGTTTGGAGTACTCGTGTGGGGGTTGTTCTTCGTATTTTTGTCCCGGCCTATTGGTTATCGTGGAGAAACCTGTTAACCAGCACGTCTAATTCGATATTCTGGACAAGTATGCCTTACCAACTCTGTGGCAATACTATGGAAAACATCCTTGTTGGTACCAGCAGGGTATTGCACCGAGGCATACAGCAAGGACTGTTACAGCTTGGTTTGACGATAATTCCGCATCGTGTGTGGACTGGCCAGCACAGATCCGTGATCTTAATCCGATAGAGTACCTATGGTATGAATTAGAGCGCCGCATAAGGAGCTTGGAACAAAATTCTGCTACTAAGCAACAGTTAGTGGCAGCATTATGCACTGAATGGAAGCGCGTACTTATCGCTGTGCTCCAAAACCTTGTTTACAGCATGTTCCGAAGTTTCCGTGCATGCTTTAGGGCCAAAGGTGGACCGGTACCGTAATAAGTATGTGAATAAATGGTATGCTGTGTTTCTCTTCTAGGTTTCCTCTGACTTTTGTCAACATAGGGTATATTCTTAACATTGAAACATTGAGCTAAGAGACAAAAAAGCATGACCGCCTCTCTAATATGATGCGTGTACGCCACGTACCGTACACACAGCTGTTACATGGGGAAGCTTGGACCGTTGAAGATTTTAAAAGTTTTCTTGCTGTATTTGGCACCAACACGTTACATGCAGATTCTTTTAACTCTTACAAGTTACGTGGTTGAGCTCTCCCAGCCCAGATAATTTGTTCCAACACAAACTAGAGATGATCGAATGGATGGATCTCTGGGAAATATATGGTCCATGGCGATATCTAGGAATCTTCTTCATGTTTCATTGCCCAAATAAGAGCAGCGTAGCATGGTTCACTACCGATCCCGACCAGATTTAGTTTTCCAAAACAAACCACAAATGCTCGATTCGATTGATCACTGAGGAATTTGCAAGTCAGGACAATCAGTACCAAGATGTATACCTCTTGTTCCACGGTTCGTTCTCCCAAAGTCCAGGCACTGTTGCATGGCGCATTATCTTGCTGAAAGAAAGGACAACAAGGGGTTTATGCCGTTCACACGAACGGATGTACCTGTTCGGCAATGACTTTTAGGTAGGTGGTAGGCTTCACAGTTCAATATACATGAATGTCCGGACACAGGATTTTGTCAGCAAAACAATGTCCAAAGCATTACACTTCCTCTACCTGCTTTATTTAATCACACAGTGTAACCCGGTGCCAACAATTGCCCAGGTGAACAGAGCAGACGTAAACTGTAGTTCAGAACGTTCAACAGGAAACCAGATTCATCGGACCAGGAGGCCTTCTTCCAATTCTTTAAGATTCACTTTTAATGCTCAGGCGTCCACTGTACGCGCTGTCGATAGTTAACCTATGTTAGCCTGGTCATTCACAGCATCTTGCGCCCCCAAAACCATATTTTCATGGCGTCCAATGTAATAATTGATATGTAGATAACGTCGTCCTTGTACGATGCGAAACATAGTAGTGAATCAAGTGAAATTTTACTATGATTTCCTAGTTAATTAAAGTAATGAAAGACATTTTAATTTAACTATGAAATTGTAGTTAGAGTATATATATTGGTTAAAACAGCATACGAAATCTTTCGCGCCAGCAGCTGGCTCTTCACCAGCCGATGTTTAAAGTCCTATGATATTGCAAAAACTCCCTAAAAGTTTTCATGAATTACTGCTGCACTTTATATGAACAAGACCAAGAGGTTAGATGACGTAGCAAGCATGCACCGTGGTACTAAGACTAATCAACGGATCGGTCCGTAAGATTATATATGGACATCATTTATGCAGTTAATGGATTAAGATGGTCCTCTGCAATTGTTATAGTTCTTTTAAATAATATTCGCCAAGTTAGTTCAATAATCGGTGGTAAATCTTTGTTGCAGCACATTCCCGGTTTTAACAAACGTGAAAGAGCTGTTGAATCAGAAAAGGTTCTTGCATTGTATTTGTTTTCGAGCAAACGAACACCTAAAGACCGCAGTGTGGGACCGATATAAATTTGGTCCATGTCCATATAATCCTAAGCTTTTAAAGGAATTCTATGTACTCTATGTCTGTTATCAGTCGAGACCGCGTCTCGGTAGTTCCTTACAACACACAAAAGGATAGTGGTTTTTGTGCCAAATTCTAAATTATGCTTCTGCAAATGTTCCTTAGAGTATTCGTAATGCATGGGTATGTAGTCAACGGAACCTATATATTTTCGTGGAGTCGGTCGTCGAACTCTCCCAAGTCCACTGCCTTTCCCATCTGAAGCTCAAAAATAGCACTGATTAACGAAGCTCAGTATCAGGTGCCATTTATAACTTATTATGACTTTTACATGCACCATCTTTTATCTACAGTTGCTTTTATTTGAACAAAGACGCGCTGATCAGAATGTTTTAGCTCTTCGGTATGGAAGTTGGCTTTGAAACTATTTTGAACCACAGCTCTTCTTTTCTCTCGAAAAATTTTTCTGAGAACTAAAACGTTTAAGATTCATTTTCAAGTCGGTTACTTTTCATATGACTTTAGCTTATGTTGACTATAGTAGAGAAATGAACGGATGTTCGATGCTAGTTATATTTAAGTCATAAACGTTGGAAATTCGGTAATGAGTAACAGGGATACGAATGTTTACTAGCTTGTACTACCACGCAAAATTTAGAAATTAAATTTGCGGTTATACAAAAAATAAATAAACGAAAGAAAGTAAAATGAAACAGTTTTGTCAAACAATATAATATTTTGAGGGTTATTTTCAGATTCAATCAAAATGCCTTCTTCTCCTTTCCATATAAAACCCAAATAAGTGGTTTTAGTAAAATAAAAATCAGATTTGTCGACGATCCTAAATTCATAATGATTATAAATCCTAATATTATCAAGATCAGTTCCCACTCAAATAACGTGTTTGCATTCTATGACAAATTAAGTAATGTATGCATATTTTACTGAAGAAAACAGTGCTGCTGTAGTACCAACTACTTATATCACAGTTGATTTAATAATAAATCTATATAAGACAAACCAGCATGTTTACTGCCTCACTTAAAACTTGAAATTCTCTTAAATAAAATAATTGTTTTCTAACACAAGAGAGCCTGAGCGCTCTAGCCAGCTTGTCCTACAATCTGTTTAACAAAAACGGATACTAATATTGGTGCTGTTTTTAATGCACAAAAGAAACGAACGTTTTATGCAAAGCGTGTGACAAACAGAGACATAAAGATGTATACAAGGGCACCTTGGTTATACGTTTTTCTAAGGGACTGACTGCCTTAAAAATTTATGAAAGGAGTTTCATAATATAAAATACTATCGGGAAATTTTGAAAATTTTCAAAAAGATGAAAAAAAAAACATATAACTTTAGAACACGAAAATTCATAATTTAAGACACACATACCGACGTTATTACTTTGCTTGCTGAATTAAGCTTAAGTGTTTTTTTATTTGATTCTAAAAACTAGAATCACAAATTATTTAGCATTTCATATTTTTAATGAAGAAAAAATTAGTTAACTTTAAAATAATAGAAATAAATCCGAATTCGATTTTCCTTTTATTCAACACAGCTACTATTCATTATTTGCTTAAAAGAATCGTCCTTTTTTAAACAGCTTATCTACCACTAGAACCTTTAGCATTTCAGATGGGCAAATTTCATAGGTAAATAACCATTAGTGCCATTAAAATTTTCAATTTATTTAGAATTAGTACCGAGAAAAATTGTGTATCTCAAACTTTTAATTTCAGAAAAAAAGATAGTTTTAATTTTTTTATTGAATTTTTAATTTATATTTAATCGAGGCAAAAGAAAACTGTCTCAATCCTGTCAAAGTTCTTACACACCCGGTTACTTATAAAGAAATTAAAAACCGCGTATCTTTCTTTAATAATCTGAGATTCAATATTGAAGGTACAATAAATAGTAACAGTCCTTCAACGGAGTTATCTATAACCGAATTGAAAAAGTAATGAAAACTGACTTTATTATAAAAACGTAGAAAATGTTCCTTTTCACAATTACTTCATTACAGAGAAGATCATGTAAAGTCATATTTTGGTTCAGCATTTGGTCCAAAAATTTCAAGTTGTACTTCACCACCATTGAATAACTAAAACCCAAATCGAATGGAAATGGATTTCGTTTGGATAAATAGAAACACATTACCAAAGATAGATAGTGACGAATACAGCATTTGTTCTCTGTTTTCGCAAATGCAAAGTGCTGCAGTTTCCAGGCTCTAGATGAAAACGGAAATTCGTAACAGTGACCACTGTTTCACATAAGAAAGAATGGTACCACCTTTTTCAAATAAACTGGAAAAGTCATATCCTTGTCTTCAAAGATTAAGGTGCGTCATGGAAAACACTGCAGAGTGTGCCCAGCGGAGGATCTCTGAAGTCCCTGTATCCCTCTTCCCCGAAAGCGAGAGGGTCACAGATATTAATACTTAGTAAACACCATTAAACCTTTCCGCCATTCAACAATTGGAACGGTTTTGAGGATCTAAACTCTGAATTTCCATTCACTCAAATTTCAACTCGCCTTTTTCCTGCATTCACACTACACCACTGCTTTCACTCACACACCTCCTCTCTTTCACACAAAACAGCTTTAGAAATCCAATATAATTGGCTCCAAAAGCAGGCAGGCACTCCGGCATTACATGAAAAGAGAGAAGCTGCAAAGTGGGAAGAAAGACACACACAGAAATTCAAAAAAAAAAAAAAAAAGAACACCATTGAGGAGCAGGAAACACTTCATCCTTACCTAGATCTAGGCATCTCAATTTAAATCTCAACTTGAGTTCCTCCATTTCACGTTAAACTGCAGTTCTCCGATAAACATTTATGTTTCACTAAAAAAATATTTTTAATTGAAAGTTTCCCTTTATAAGTTTATGCCGATATACAATGCTGGCCACCTAAAATGCAACACCAAGAAGGAAGCATTCGATTGGCCTGAAATTCGCAGCATGCGTCTCCTGCGAGAGGACATGCAAACGATTAGCATTGCTGGGCATATGCAAATCATGTGCGAGCGGCACACCACCGAGAAGCACTATAAGAAAGTTGCACAGAAAGCGGGGTGTTTTGCTGCCGGACCTGTGCGTGGGAAGCTTCCTGGTGCCTCGTCGTAGAATACGTCAGTCATTCCAGCACGTTTCGGAGTTCAACAGACAAAGAATAGTGGCTTATCACGACAGCGGTTTATCGTACCGAGACATCGGCGCCCGTGTGGGACGGCATCCAGCCACAGTGAGGCGAGTATGGATTTGGTGGGTGCAGGACAGACGGACGGACCGACGTGAGCGATTGCGGCAGCCGCGGCACGCCACCGAACGAGAAGATCGTCTTGTTGTGCGGCGGGCATTGATGGCTCGCACCGCCACATCACGAACGTTAGCGCGGGAATTAGGGAGTGTTGGGCAACTACTTGCGTCAGCACGTTCCGTTCAACATCGTCTGCAGGAGCGGGGACTTGTCGCACGGCGCCCATTGCTTCGATTACCATTGACGTTACACCACCGGCGAGTGCTGCGGCAGTGGGCCATTGAAAGCCGCACCTGGACTACGGAATGGCACAACATTGTCTTCTCCGACGAATTACGCTTCTGCCTGCAGCCGCACGATGGTCGGATCGGCGTGTGGCGGCACTGCGGCGAGAGAAAGTATGACGACTGCATTATGCATTACCATACCGGTCCGTCGCCTGGCGACATGGTTTAGGCCGAAATTGGATATGACACCCGCACCCCTCTGGTACGCATCGCCGGTACACTAAACAGCCACCGCTACATCTCCGGCGTTTTGGAGCCTGTAGTCCTCCCTTACCTGCGGGACATGCCAGCGGCAACGTTTCAGCAGGACAATGCGCGCCCGTACGTGGCAGGCATCGTGCAACAATTCTTCGCTGCCCACCAAGTGTTACTACTGCCGTTGTCCGCCTGTTCTCCCGATATGTCGTCCATCGAACACGCCTGGTCCCTGATTGGCAACCGAGTGGCCCGGCAAGCACCATCCGCGGCTACGCCTGATGAACTGTGATAACGTGTGGAAGTAGCCTGGACCGACATACCCCAAGCCTCTTTCGTTCTATGCCGTGGCGTGTAACTGCCGTTATTGCCAGCCATGGGGGCTACACGAACTATTGATGTCTGCGTGTTCCGCAAATCGCACGGGCTTTTAAGCTCAATCTTTTCATCTTTGTATCTGTTGTTATGTGTCCAGTAAATCAGGCTTTTCTATCTCGTGTCCTTCTTGGTGTTGCATTTTTGATGGCCAGCAGTGTATATCTAACTTAATTGAAACACTACATTTATAATATTTTAAATTCAATCCCTATATTTAATTACAATACTAATACAATATTTATGAACTAAGAAGTAGAAGATTCACATAATTGTTTTTTCTTTCCTTTTTTTTAAATTAAAACACTACAGTTAATTTCTCAAATCTATGCCTACAACATTATTCAATGCTTACGAATTATGACAGGTGTTTATTTTATAAGCAAAGTATTAATTGGGTCATTTCTTGTTGTTATATTTTAATTTATTAGAATATTTCATTCAATTTTAAGATTAATAGCTGTAAGCAGTTATTCTTAAAGTCAATTCATATTAATAGATAATACTATAGTTTAGACGTACATTTTAACTCCACTAATAATATAAATTATTTTGTGATCCAGTGATTATTTTTCTCCAGCTCATCCAACTTTGATTAAATTGCTGCTTCATGCAGCTTTTTCCTCGCTATTTAAACTTTGGTATATATCATTCTCCTTACATTCCATATCACTTGCAACGTACTTCTCCTTTATTCATTGTGATTAACTTTATTTCCCTCTGTCCACATTTGATAGTTTGTTTCCGCAACAATTATACCAATCAGTCCTACTAAGAGAATAAATCCTAATTAAGGGATAATGTAACATTTATATTTGGATTTTATCATAATACAGCCTAACCCCGAACCACGTTAATTAGTATTTTTTTACCAATAAAACACTGCATATCAGTTTTAACAAGTGACATAGAGGTTCGAACACTTTACGTGGAAACGTACGGCAAAAAGTATCTTAATTTTATAATACCAAAAAAGACAACGAGGCGGTTGTTGATGGAAAATTTTCAAATCTTAAAAATTAAAGACTGCTGAACATTAAATCATTAGGTTACTAAGTATATGGGCTGGCACAAATGTAATATGAAGCAGCAGAGGATCTACCGGAACCGATAGCTGGGAAATTTCAATACCTCATTAAAATAGGTTATCCGAAACCCCATTTATAATTATGCGTGAAATCCTACATCTACAGGGCACTGTTTTGAGTGGAAAAGGAGTGCCATGATATATTCAGTGTCATGAAACTTTCTTGAAAACCTGAAACCACTTTCCTGGTTGCTTTACAAACAGAAAGCCAGTGAGATTAAACTTAAAGTTGAAGAACAGGTTCTGTGCAATTGAATTAAGTACTTAATTAGAATTTCAACATATTTACAAAAGTCTTTGCCAAGACTACAAAAAAGGTGAAGCCCTTTTAGGGATATCGAGAAACACCACATAACTACATCTTCTTTAAACGAGCTAAATTTATAGACGAGATGAAACTTACCAAATAAATTTTTCCCTGAAAAATTTAAGAGAAAAGGGAAAAGGTGTTCACATAATTCATATTTACGTTCTTTAAATTTCTTATTTATCACAGGCAACAGATTCTTCAGAGATTGCTGATTTTCAAAAGAATAAGAGTAACATATGCATAGAAAATACTTTGAGGACATAAATGTTGAACTCATTTATCGCTACCCCGAAGCATTGAAACACACTTTTCCAACCAACGGCATCTTGAATTCTGAAAGTTTTATATTTCATTTCAATAGACGTGAAGTATACAAATTATTGTTGAACACATTCTGTACTACATTTCGAAACAGAAATTTTATCGTAGAAAAATAATAACAAAAATTCTCGGAAATTTTTTTGTTGCAATAATTTCTTATAAAATCCAATACTTTCATTTACTTCCATTTGGAAGGGGCTTTACAATTTCAACAATTTTTTTTTATGTAGATCTACTCATCTTTCATTGGAGAAGGCATTGCTTTTATTGAAAGACATCCTTCTGTACGGCATATTTTCAGCAGTGATGGCGTTCTATGAGACACAAACAGTTTCAGTGACACGAAACCGAATATTACCACTGTGATAAATTCAACCAACTTATCTACAGCAAAGTAAATGTAAAGTGTTAAAGGTTGACTAAGTGGGGTAGATTGCCCTGGACGATCATAAATGATCGCGCATGGTAAATTTGAAAATCATTTGTTACGGTCAAGTAGAAATGCTAAAAAATCTGTGCTATCATGCACAGGTTAGTGAGCTGTACAGTTATTAGATGAAGGATCGCCAAATGGGTTCGTTGGACTACTGGAAAAGCTTAGCTTATGATCTTATTCTGTCTATTCGACGAAGACTTTTACAAGGAATAAAGAATTATCCTAGATGAAATTCAATAAAATTTTCTATTGAGACGTTGCAATTTGTGTGAACAAAGATAACATACAGGATTATTCAGCTAAGTGTGTACTTACTTTTGTAAGGTGTAGTTTGCACCAAGACAAAGCGGAATCACATAGCAATGCAGTGTAGGAAACGTCATCTTCATGTGCTAGTGTACATAGAGGATGAGAAATGAAACTGCAGCACGTAAGAGAACAAAATGCTTTTTATTACTCACAAAATATTTGCGAAATGCATTGAGGTTACAGAAGGTGTTCAAAGTTGCGACCATGAGCTTTTAACACATGGTTGACATCTTCGGCGCATGGTATCACGTACATTTTGGAAAATTCCTATCGTGTCTCGGACTTCCGAAGCAGCTACACAGATGCGAGCAACAAGGTCCTCATTACTTTCAACGGGGGTGCGGTACACCAGTCCTTTAATACAACCCCAGACGAAGTAATCAAGGCATGTTAAGTCCGGCGATCCTGCAGGCCAATGAACGGGATCCCCACGCCCGATCCACTGATGTCCAAATGTCATGTTTAAGGATGACGAACGTCACTGCTGAAATGGGCGAGGGCCCCATCGTGCTGGAACCACATTGCAGGGAAGAAATCAGACATCAACATTGAACTCAGTCATCCCACTACCTCTGCGGGCGGTTTACAAGTGACGGTATCCTGAAAGAACGTATGAGCATTCTCGCGGCGGAACAACTCCATCTACCGCATGAAAATGGCATTTCCGACCCTGCGTTGCTGTGTGATTCCGATTTGTCTTTGTGTAACCTACCCGTCCCAGTAGTCTTTACACGCTTATCAGCCTGTATACTTCAATAGCTGTTTTTATGAATAATTCCTGCGATATTATAGTCAACATTCTGTCAACTATTTAACCTGAAACGCCATATTATCAAAGTAGACATCGTAAATACAGATACAGAACCCACCACCTGTTATATATGAAACTTATATAAACTTCGGAAACGTAATTGTCCTTTAGTATCATCAACAATACGCAGATCTTAATGTTAGTAACATTACGTAGCCGTGGTGATGTGAACGAGTTCAAGGGTGATTTAAAATTTTACAAACTTTCAAAACCACCAGAAGCTTTAAACAAGTTAGTAAAATCATGCAATGCATTGATTATGATACGCGTTCCAACATACCAGAAATTATTACTCAAGTTATGTGGATAATGGCTGCGGAATAAATCTCGCTCCTGTGTCCTGACCTTTGACCCCATTTCGATGATATTCAACAGAACCGGTTCAGTACACCTAAAGAATAACATACTAACGTTTTGTCGCAATAGAAGCAGTGTTTCGCAATTTATGAGAATAATGGCTGTGGAATAAATCTTGCTTTTGTGCAATGACCTTTGACCGCATTTCGTGGATATTCAACAGAACCGGTTCACTATACCTCCGGAAAAACATGACAAGGTTTTGTCGCAATCGAAACATTTTTTGGTAAGTTATGATGCACGAGGGCAATGGAATGGATCCCACTCCAGTGTCCTGAACTTTGACCCCATTTCGCCCACTTTCAATAGGGTTCGTCCCCAGTGGCTCCCTACCAGATGCTAAAATTTCATCGAAATCGAACCATTTTTACGCAAGTTATGACGCATAAGGACAATGGAACAAATCCCACTCTTATGACCTGCCTGACCTTTGACCCCATTTCGCCCGTTTTCAATAGGGTTCGTGCCCAGGTGGTTCCCTGCCACATACTAAAATTTCATCGAAATCGAACCATATTTACGCATGTTATGACGCATAAAGGCAATGGAATGGATTCCACTTTTATGCCCTGACCTTTGACCCCATTTCGCCCATTTTCAATAGGGTTCGTCCCCAAGTGGTTCCTTACCAAATACTAAAATTTCATCAAAATCGAACCATTTTTACGCAAGTTATGACGCATAAGTGTAATGGAATAAATACCGCTTTTATGCCCTGCCTGACCTTTGACCCCATTCGCACATTTTCAATAGGGTTCGTGCCCAGGTGGTTCCCTACCACATACTAAAATTTCATCGAAATCGAACCATATTTACGCATGTTATGACGCATAAAGGCAATGGAATGGTTTCCGCTTTTATGTCCTGACCTTTGACCCCATTCCACCCATTTTCAATAGGTTTCGTTCCCAGGTGGTTCCTTACCACATACCAAAATTTCTTCGAAATCGAACCATTTTTACGCAAGTTATGACGCATAAGGGCAATGGAATAAATCCCGCTCTTATGCCCTGCCTGGCCTTTGACCCCAATTTGCCAATTTTTAATAGGGTTCGTCCTCGGGTGGTCCCCTACCGCATACTAAAATTTCATCGAAATCGAACCATATTTACGCATGTTATGACGCATAAAGACAATGAAATGGATCCCGCTCTTATGGCGTGACCTTTGAACCCACTTCACCCATTTTCAATAAGGTTCGTCCCTGGTGTCCCCTACCACATACTAACATTTCATCGAAATCGATCCTTTTTTACGTTAGGTATGGCGCATAACTGCAGTGGAATGGATCCCTCTCCTATGAACTGACCTTTGACCCCATTTCGTTCACTTTAATTAGGGTTCCTTCCCCGGTGATCCCCTACCAGATACTAAATCTTCATCGAAATCGAACAATTGTTACGCAAGTTATCGTGCTGACAACATACGCACACAACGCGTGACGTAATGAGGCAGATGGGAATCGCGACCATCTGCTAGCAAGGTGTGACGTCATAAATCTTTAATAGGATCCACAAACAACGCGTGACGTAATGAGATAGATGGCATGACCGCGCGCCAACATTCTCAAACGTGAGTTGTGACGTCATAAGATTTCTAAGCATTGGTAACATAAATGGAACAACGCCATCACTAAAAACGTTATAATTCGGGTTGGTTATTTACCCACTAAACGAATTCTTCTAAAGTCGAGATCAAGGTAAATCGATTTCTAGTACCGGAAAACGGTAGGTTAACGACTTTCACCAAAATTCTTAGAGCCGTTTTCAAAATAAAATGTACATACATACATTCAAGAATTGCTACTTTAAGGTGGGCGTCAAGTAACTTTGCTTCCTATACTTCCAATGGAAAAACTTCTGTACACATTTTTTCACAATTAATGCGTTCCCAAGGATGAAAATTTGAACATCGATTAAAATATCTTCATTTTATAACTTGCAATACTTAATATTTTCTAAAACATAACCATAACTATGCAATTCAACATTTGTTTGTCTACTGACGTCATGAAAATACAGGTCGCGCCATCTTTTTTCTGGACAATTAATGCGTTCACAAGGATGAAAATTAGATCATCGATAAAAATAGCTTCATTTCATAACTTGGAATACTTAATATTTTCTAAACCATAACCGTAATTATGCAATCCAACATTTTTTTGTCCACTGACGTCATCAAAGTTAAGGTCGCGCCATCTTTTCTCTGGTTTCAACAACACCAAAGGAAAAGTTATTGATTTTTAATATAATTATGGTTATGTTTTAGAAAATATTAGGTTTTTGCAAGTTATAATATGAAGTTATTTTAATCGATGTTCAAATTCTCATCCTTGGGAACACATTAATTGTGAAGGAAATGTGTACAAATATTTTTCCGATGGAAGTATAGGAAGCAAAATTACTTGACGTCTACCTTAATAATATGGGGTAAGGGCAATGGAATGGATCGCAATTTTATGTCCTGACCTTTGACCACATTTCGTCCATTTCCAATAGGGTTCGTGCCCAGTGGTCCCCTACTACATACTGAAATTTCATCGAAATCGAACCATTTTTACGCACGTTATGACGCATAAGGGCAATGGAATGCATCCCGATTTCATGTCCTGACCTTTGGCCCCACTTCACCCATTTTGAATAGGGTTCGTCTCCAGGCGGTCTCCTACCACATAGTAAACTTTCATTGAAATCGAACCATATTTAAGCAAGTTATGATGCATAAAGGTAATGGAATGATCCCACTCCTACGTCGTGACCTTTGACCCCATTTGTCCCATTTTGAACAGGGTTCGTCCCTAGGAGGTCTCCTACTACATAGTAAACTTTCATTGAAATCGAACCATATTTACGCAAGTTATGACTCATAAAGGTAATGGAATGATCCCGCTCCTACGTCGTGACCTTTGACACCATTTGTCCCATTTTCAATAGGGTTCGTCCCCGGGTGGTCCCCTACCACATACTAAAATGTAATCGAAATCGACCCATTTTTACGCCAGTTATCGTGCGGAATGACGGACGGATAAAGCTGGAGCATAAACGCTTCTTCAACCGACGGTTGGAAAGCGTAAAAAAGATTTTAACGAAAAATTTATACAAGGATTTGTTAAAATTTTACAAACGGACGCCAGATTAATTACAAAATCAACTAGTGCAGAACAGAAAAAGAAGCATCATTAGTGTTCGGGGAAATACCATATAAGTTTGGCAATATTAGTCGTGTCTGTATGATCATTTTGAGAAAATTTTAATATTTAGAGGGCATATATGTCGACTAGAAAATGTCGTTAAATTAGATAAACATAAGGGCATTCCATTATTAGGCTCAAGAAGCATGTGGAAGAAAATCGAAACGAATCGAAGGGAATCAGTTGGTCTTGCAATTAAAGTTTCAAAATGTACTGGAGAACAAGTTTACAGATTCGGAATAATATTGTTATAATTAAGTTAATAATATATCGCATATCGACTGATGCCTGAGAAAGAAATGGGTGTGTTTAATGATTTGGTTTGGTAATTTTTAATATCATTCAAAGGTGGATATTCTTGCAAAAATACATGCTAAAAAAAACAATCGCCGGTTTTTGTGCTCAACGGATTTGTCTAAGAGAGTGTGAACAATGGTTCACGAAACCTAAATGGTTTTAATAAGACATAATTATCCAAGCAGTTAATTTAGTTTAAATACTTTTATAACTTTATTGTGCACATTTATTACTGAAAATAAACGCAAACTTTTTTTTATGTTTAAAAAAAGAAAATATGCTCCATTTTTATAGCTCGATTGTAATATCACGTGAAACACCTAAAAAAGGTTTTATATTTTACATAGAAAAAATTTCACCGTATTTCTCATTTAATTCACGAAACATTTTAAATTAATTAATGTCGGTCATAAATCCAGAATAATATGATAATCATTTTGCACATGTCTGATTTACCATACTTCTCGGGAATCAAATTACATCCTGAATGCTAAGATTTGAGACGTAAGCTTATTGAAAGGCGATATGTTTAAACCAGGAACGAATTTTACTCAACATGCGACTTTAAATTGATATAAATAATATTTTTTTATTTATATAAGACTGTAAACTACTATTTTAAAATAGCTTTAAAAATGGTATATTACTAACATGTTATACACGTTGAAAATGCTATCACTTATTCCCCTTTAATAATGTCTTATTAAAACCTGGCTTTGCAACATTCAGTGTCTAAGGTTTTAACACAAACTGAATAGACAGCAAGATATATTTCATATCAGAGGAATGATTTCAAGTTAAATATCACACAAAACAGGAAGCAATATTTAAAAAAAACTAAAGCAATTCGGGACTGTTTCTGTAGAAAAAAGGCATGAAATCACTTCTGTCTGCAATAGCTAAGCTAAGGTAGTTGTGACTGTATGCTCAGTGGAACTATTTCTTCAGTTACATATCTCGCAATTTCCGATTGCTTCAAGCTACGAGTAAAGTTTAATAATCATAATATTTCATTAGAAGAAATGATTCCACTACGTTAATAGAAATAGCTTATTAATATATATAATCATGACAAGATTGTGGTTTCTGATTTCCAGAATATTGTCAATTATTTAAATTCAACTCCATAATTTAATAAGTGAGGGACTTTAAATGCCAAAGTTGTGCCATGAAATTCTATATTTCTAATTTTTAGCTACTCACCATATGGAAACATCTGAAATAATTCTACTATTGCGCATATACATCTTTTTGTCAAAAGAGATTTTCTTTGTCCTGTCTGCAGCTGCTATGTAAAACAATTATATTTACTTGTTTTAATGTACTAGGTGAAAATAATGATAAGACAATAAGAGATACGTAGAGTAATTATTAAAATCATTAATCGATGTTCTGATATGTTTTTATAAGATATGAAGAGTAATTTTTTTAATCGTTAATCGATGTTCGGACATGTATTTATGAGATATGAAGAGTCATTTTTAAAATCATTAATCGATGTTCTGACATGTTTTTATAAGATATCAAGAGAGCAATTTTTTAAATCATCAATCGATGTTCTGACATGTTTTTCGTCCTACTAGCAGAACATGCCTGTTCTAACTTATCTTTTTCAAGTATGCAAATCGTATTTCTTACAAAAGTTTATTATTTTCATATTTTTTACGTACCGATTATTATCTTTTCCTTTGAAGTGGCATGGTTAAACAATCAGAGCAAAAATGTCACTGCTTCGCAAACATCATTTCGCCAGAATTGTCGACCAATGTTTTCGCATGTCTCTTTCAGGTGATGCCATTTAACGAAAGAAAATGTTCTCCCAATTGATCAACGCATTTTGTGCTGCGGGCTAGAAAAGCCCGAAGCGAAAGCCTATATTTATATAGGTGTTCACATATGCCGGCGGAAAACGTCGAACTTTAAAAGCGTCGCTACGTCATTAAGCATTGTTTCATTACCAATTTGAATGTAACCTGTTCTTTCACAAAGATCGGTGTGTTGAACAATGAAGAAACCTTTCCAAACTTTCTTTCGGCAAGGATACAGATACATTACCATAGAAAATGTCACAGTTACTAGATTTAATGAATCCATACACTTGTTGCGTCCGAATGGCTTTTAGTTCGACAATGAATTATTCATATATACGGATGCTGTTGGATAAATTAAGAAAGCCACTAACAGTCTCCTTGTGCTTTCCAAAAATTTTATAAGGAACGTGGATCGTACATTCGTTTCACACGTTGTGTGAAAATATCCGAACCTTTCATTCTAATGCGGACCAGTTAGCATCGAACGTGGTAAAAATGTTTGATAAGTCATCAACATGAATCGATCTTTTTAAGAACTAGAATATTGATTTTCACTTTCCACTAGACATGCAGTCATACGCTCCCATGGTGATGCAGGATAAAGAAGCTGCATCACCATGGGAGCAAGTCATGGGACCAGAATGTCCCTGTGTGGTTACCATTGAAGACAGGGAAGCCGTTTGTTCCTTTCCTTTGTGTCTTTAAAAAATGCTTAAAATTCAAAAAATGATCTTTTCTTAGTTTTGTTTAAGCAGAAATGATAGTTGTAAGTTCATGCTGTAAAAATTGCACCGCGTTATGATATATAGTTTGCCATATATCCGTTTTTTAAAATGGTTGCCATCGCGAACTAGATAATTTTGTGAAATTTAAAAATTTAATTTCTTGTAAAGTAAATCGAAATTCAAAAAGGAGGGACGAGGTGTAAACATTTGGCCATGGTTCTGCATGGCTATACCGTTTCGTGGTTCGTTTGCTGTTAGTGTGTCCGGCACCCGAACTGATAGCACATTTTTGCTTACCTTAAATTGGAAATACAATAGCTCTTGAAGTATCGCCAAAATCTAAAAACGGCTTATTTCAGCGTCTTCTCCAGATATTTCTCTACAAACAATGTAAAAGTGTTATATTTGTGTTTGATAGGTTTTGCGCTGCGAGCTAGAAAATCGGGAGTGTCGCAAAATTTCTAAAACAGCGCCGACGGAAACGGCGGTTTCTTTTTTCTTAGAATAGAGAGATTTATCAGCGCAGATGTGTAACAGTAAACGTTCTCCTTGTGTTTCTACTGTGCTTCACTCAATGATTTACTCATTAAGACACACGCTGTCCGATTAAACTCAGTAGACCATACACATGTCATTGATGATAAACACACTATTCCTGTCATTTATCATGTGCTCCAGTACCCAAGGCATGATGCCGAAGTGATAGACCACACAGCATGGACACTGAGTAGAAATAAGTTGGTCAAACACATCCTGTCTTCTTTTTTACGGTTGACTGCTATTGTTATAGCCATCTGAGCATGAAATCTGAGAGAAAGGATAAATGTCAGTTAATCTACCAACTGAGCACTTTTAATGAAGATTCTATGAAGGAAGATAAATCAAATGTTTATCTTCACCTCGCTCTCCTCAGCATAAATGCGATTTGGATCAATGGCAAACTAGATATTTAGGTTCTAGACGGTATTTTTAAGAAGGTAGTGATGTACAGTAAATTTTCCTAACTAAAGACAGACAAAAACAACAAGAGTGGCAATAAATTTAAGGGAAATTGTCACATGGATCACAGAATGGGACAAAGTTTAAAATAGTAAATTGCCAGCGTTCAACGTTGCATCTTCCAAATTACATTTTGAAAAATACAACCCATAAATAAATAAGGACACGAGTTACGTAATGATAAATATATTACTTTCAGCCGAAAATACAAACAAAAATATATTGCGATATTATAAACATATATTGTACTGACTTGTTCGTACGTGATCCAAAGATTTCTAAAATTTAAGGAAACCATTCAGACGTACTACGAAAATAAGAAAAACACATATTTGAATCTTCATTATCAGATTCTTTGGTTGTAAAAGAGACTGCTAAGAGAGTGAGTGCGACATTTTACCCAAACAAAACTGCGGAACATAGCGAAGTTTTATTTATGACACGGGAAATCTTCTGCAATACGCAGAACGGATGGTGAAGAGCAATGTCCAATAAACGTCTAAGATTTTAACTGCCGTTCGCTCCCCTCACTGTTTCGAATTACATCAACTACAGAGAGAGAACTCTACTTCTGAAAGAAGAGGTGTGAGCTTTTTTTCGCTTGTCTTACCTCGGGACGTGGTGCTTCCTGCATGGTAGACCTGGATTGGAAAATGAAGAGACGTTTTTTTCTTTTTTCCAATTTTCAGTAAGACTATACGTTAGTAAATTGTTTTTTTAGAGGAATGAACCTTTTCAGGAATTTCATTGGAGGACTAAGAAATAATGTAGCGGAACACATAAAAACAATGATCTGAAGAGACGTCACTTTATTATACAAATCAAAACAACGGATATAACAATAATAACTTACACTGCACGTGCTTATACGGAGCAATTGCGAAAATACTGAAAAAGCATTATAACTACAATAATTGATCCTAGAAAAGTAATAAGACACTAAGACATAAGTGTTAGCACCGACACGCATTTATTCGAAGTAATTTGGGATATATCGGAAATAACTATAATAACAGGGAATAAACTCACCACTCCTTTAGCATTAATTCAGAGCGATATGCTTAATATATGGGAGATGTTTACAATAGTATTTGCACACGTACACGTATTCAAATCCATTTGCATTGGTTAAACGAGAAGCGCGCGCTCCTGATGTTTTAAAACGACCGCTTTTAATCTGTCAATCCGCATTGTAAGTGACAGTATTTTTCAGAGTCACACTTATGAGTGCTTTTCAACACAAAGAGGCGAAATTTGACGGATATATACCTTTCCTTGAATTTGATGGATATATATCTTTCCTTGAATTTGATGGATTTATACCCTTCCTTGTTTTCCATTGTTTTTTTTTTCATGAAGAGTGCTCCTTCCACTAGGATAATAATGTTTTAAAGCAAGGATCATCATTCTCATATTTCAAGCTGATGTTTAAAAGCAAAGATCATCATTCTCATATTTCAAGCTTCTCAAAGCAAAAATAATTTTGCTAATAAACTAATAGTTGCAGCGTTATTGTGTTACCGGCCTGTCAGACATAGTGATAACCTATATAAGAACGATATCTTTTTTACAAAAGACATGCTAATAATACAGCTTCAGTACTACTAACACACAAGAAAACCACCAGACCCCAGCATTTTGCAGGGAGTTGGGAGCGATATTTTTCAGACAAATTATATCAGCAAAAAACTTCTCAACAAAGCATCGCCCAAATACTAAAAGCCTGGATAAAATTCCAGGACATGTAACAGACTTTTAGGAGAGTTTGAGTACTTTTCCGGGACAATATGGTATTCCAGGACAACATGCAATTCCAGGACTTTTTCAGGATGCGTTCAAACCATGTGCAATAATTCCGATACACAATGAACGTCAAATGTGAATTTAACATCGCATGGACAGAGATATATTGCAAAGAACTTGATTTGTTTTAAAGGCCTTTCTCTTTTCCATGATTATCAGTTGTAAGAGACAACGTTTTTAAATAAAATTTTATGAATAACTTTTTTCGGATATTACAGAGCAAAGTGTTTTTAATTTAATAATAGAAAATGTAAGCATTTTTTAATATTATCAGATATAACTATACAAATACATTTGAAAAAAATCGTTTCTTAGAAAAATAGGAGAGCAAAAAGCACGAAGAATTACATACATACACTGAGGTACCAAAAACCTTTAAAGAGAGCGACCACTTCCATTACAGGACACCCACGCATGTGGTAAATGGTATCGTCCGTAAACGACGTATATAAAGAGGCAGCCTGGAAGCAAAACAGTCTGGATGACGACAGACATTTTTTATGACTCACATGTCCAGTTTAATCATCATCATCATCATTGTCAACCATTATCAATCCACTGCTGGACGAAGGTCTCCCCAAGTTTCCTCCACAACGGTCTGTCTTGTGCCAGTCTCCTCCATGTCACTCCCGCATATTTACGAATTTCATCCACCCATCTCCCATGTGGTCTTTTTCTGGGTCTTTTCCTGTCCCTTGGAATCCAATCTAAAATTTCGGCTGTCCATCTATGGTCTGTCCTTCTGGCAGTATGTCCAGCCCATTGCCATTTCAGGGATTTAACCCTGATCATGATGTCTTCCACTCTCGTCATTTTTCGGATCCACGAGTTTCTCTTCTTATCTCTCCTGGTTATACCAAGCATGCACCTCTCCATGCTTCTTTGAGTTGTCTGCAGCCTTTGTATGTCTCTTTTAGTTAAGGTCCACGTCTCTGCACCATACGTAAGCACTGGAAGGATGCATTGATCAAACACTTTTCTTTTAAGACATAATGGCATATTGCTCTTGAAAATTATGCTGTTTCTTCCAAAAGCTCTCCAGGCAAGTTTTGTACGCCGATTAATTTCTTCATCAATGTGACCCTCACTTGATATCTGCTGTCCAAGATAAACATACGTATCTGTTATCTCCAGTTTTTCTCCATCAATCGATAAATCTTCATTTCTTGTAAAAGCATTGAACATCACTTTTGTCTTCTGAAAGTTCATTTTTAATCCCACTTCTTTACTCTTGTCAGCAAGTTCCTGGATCATACTCTGCAGCTCTGATGGGGTAGTTGCAAAAATGACTACGTCATCAGCAAAACGAAGGTGGGTTAGATAATCTCCATTAATCTTTATACCTTTGTTTTCCCAGTTCAGTGATTGAAAGACATTTTCCAATGTGGCATTAAAGAGCTTCGGAGATATGGTGTCACCTTGTCTCACTCCCTTTCCAATTTTTATGTGTGTTGTATTTTCAAACAGCCGAATCTTTGCACTTGCATTTTCATAGATGTTATTAATAATATTAATGTATGCATCTTCAATACCGCAGGATTTCAGAGCCGTGGTAACTGCTGATGGTTTCACCGAATCAAAGGCCTTTTCATAATCGATAAAAGCCATGCACAATGGAAGTTCATATTCCCTCGCTCTTTCAATTAGTTCTCTCAGTACGTGGATATGATCTATGGTGCTGTAGCCACTCCTGAATCCAGCTTGTTCTCTCGGTTGAGCCATGTCCAGTGTTACCTTCAAGCGGTGTGAAAGAACTTTAGTGAAGATTTTATAAACCACTGATAGGAGGCTGATAGGTCTGTAGTTCCTGAGATCCTCAATGTCACCTTTTTTATGTAGCAGGATCATTGTAGCATTGTTCCAATCCTCAGGAATCTTCCCTTCATTAAGGCATCGAGTGAAAATTTGGGCGAGTACTGTTTCGATTTCTCCACTTGCTTCTTGTATGATGTCTATAGTAATTCCATCTTCTCCTGGAGCTTTCCACCGCTTCATGTTCTTGATTGCATGAGCAACTTCTGCTTGGAGGACTGGAAGAACTCTGGTACCTTTCATGATGTCTGGAGTACATGTATCATCCCTTTCATATAATTTGGAGTAGAAATCTTTCACTCTTGTCAAAATTTCGCCTCTATTTCTTGTTATAGAACCATCTTCTTTTCTCAGAGCCATAATCTGTTTTCTTCCCTTACTCAGATGTCCCTTTGCTATCTTAAGGCTTTGGTTGTTTTCAATTGCTTTCCTCACTAGCTCACAGTTGAATTTCCTTACGTCTTCAGTGATACTTTTTCGTGTTGTCTTGCATAGCTCTATATATTCCACTTTGGAAGTCACATCTTCTTTAGTTGTCCTCATCTCTCTTCTTTTTTGCATCAACATTTTGGTTTTTCCTGATAATTTGTTCACATGCAACTTGTTCTTAGACCCAGCTAATTTTGTTGCTGTTTCCATTAGAGCTTTGGTTACTTTTCTGTTAACTTCAGAAATATCCACTTCTTCCGATGTTAGGCCTTCTAAAGCAGAGAATCTGTTCTTCAGTTCTAACTTGAAAGTATTATGGTGTTTTTTAAGGTTGGTTATGTCAATACATTTTGTTTGTCTTATGAGCTTGCCACGTTCCAGTTTAGTGTTGAGGTGCATCTTACATCTCACCAATCTATGGTCACTACCTGTGTTGAACTTGTTCAGCTCACTGCAGTCTTCGATGACGAATTTTTTGTTACACATAATAAAATCAATTTCACTTGTCGTTCCAATTGGATGTCTCCATGTCCATTTCCTGTGTGGCTTTTTCTTGAAAAAGGAGTTCAAGATGAAAAATCCTTCTGCCTCTGCAAACTCAACGAGAGTATTTCCACGCTGGTTTCTGTTGCCGTGACCGAATTTACCTACTGAAGTTTCATTCTGTTGCCGTTGCCCTATTTTTGCATTGAAATCTCCCATAATTATCTTCAAGTGCTGCTTACCTTTATTATTTAGATGACGAATTTCCTCATAAAATTCTTCAATTTCTTCTTCAGGATGACTTGTGGTGGGTGCATAAGTTTGAATAATCTGAGCCTGGTATCTTCTCGATAGTTGGATAACGAGTCGTGCAGCTCTGTCAGAGGAACTTTCAACTTCTACCACTTTATCCTTCAGTTTCTTGTTTATTATAAATCCAACACCACTAGTTCTGCCAGTATCTGTCCCACGATAATAGAAGAGATGTCCACTTTTCAGTTCAATGAGATCTTCTCCTTTTCTCCTTACCTCACTTAGCCCGACGATGTCCCACTTGATCCTTTGTAGTTCCTCTTCCAATTCAAGAAGCCTTGAATCAGAAGATAGGGAGCGTCCGTTATAGGTAGCCAAGGTCAGCATCAAATGGCAGCCTAGTCCGGTCCTCCGGGGATTCTTAGCACCCTCTGCCTTCATGTCGCACTGGCCGCTGCCTTGGCCAGGTACATTCCAGCTGCCGGAGACTGAGGGCCAAGATTTAAGTTGTAGAGTCATTTTGGAGGTGTTTGGCCATAACTCACCACGCTGGCCAAGCGGGTTGGTGAGTGTGGGATAGCATTTCCTCTGATCCCGATGGTATAGTTATACCGCTATTGGCGGTCGTCAGAGCCCCTTTAGTGGGAACAGGATGCACCACGAGAAGGCGGGGTTGACATTTGTCAAGGAGAGGCTGTGATGTTACGCATCATCTGACCTTACATCCCTCCAGTTTAATACAAAACTAAAAATAAAAAAAGAGAAAATTATTCTTTAAGTCGATTTTTTTACACCTCACAATGAGCCACCTACTTTAGAAATCATTCGTGTTGAATATTTTCCGCCAAATAGCACTGCCGTTTTTAGCTCTGATCAAGGAATCACAACACGTGTGAAAACTCACTATTGAATCCTGTTAATGAAAAGCAAATTTTTCACGGGATCGAAAGTACTGATTAAAGAAAAACAAACGTGAAAGAGACTATGGATACGATTGCGGATGCATTCAGCGAAGTTAGCCAAATAGCTACCGAGTTTCAGCTGTTGGAAACGTCAGCAGAAAAAAGATTTGGACTTGGGTACATACATCGTACTTGAGCCAAAATGTAACTCTCTTGCATAGACGATTTATGATAATCAAGCGGTTAATCGACGGTTGAAGTTTATATCATTAACACCTTTTTAAAGGCGCAAACCAAACTGTTACCAAATAATAGGTCACCTGAAAAATTAACACAACTTAAGAATTATATATTTATTTTTCTGGAACAAAACTCAAAACTTTTACAATTCGCCTTTAATCTTAAATTTCGCAGGATCATATATCTTATCTTACAGTTATTGTGAAAGATTTTAGTCATTAATAACGATGCACATTTTGTAACACATCGCCCTTATTTTTTTGAAGTTTAGGAAGCTCAGACATTGGAAGTTACTGATACAAAGCAATAAGTGAATAATTGGAGGTAAACGATTTTTTTTAAATTGCTAATAAAGCTTCACACAAACAATCAGAGAACATGATAAAAAATATCCTAAAAATCCAACCTTAATCTGTGTTTATCGATCTCACTACCCTCCAGGGTTTTGCAAACTTTCCGTCGTTGGTCTAAACACTTGACGTCTTTGATAAGTTGTAGAACTGTAAATTATACATCGATCACTTCTAATGACACAGAATTCCGATCGGTATAAAAAGATCAATTGCAGCGAAAAAGAAAAAACGTCGTGTTTCTGGAGTATTTTGGCAAAATTTGTTTCCGTATTTGGATCTCTTCTTATATGACTGCTATAAATATCATATATTTGAGAAATGAATTTTTCCGAAGAAATTATTATGAATGAAGTAAATACATAGAATACAGTGAAAATATGCTGATAATTTATGGAATATTCCTCTAGCCGTGTTTTGGTTCTCCTGGATGTAGGCGGAAGCAAGTCAGCATTAAAGTAAAACCATATACAAATGAAGAATTATTTCTTCGGAGAAATGCATTTCTCAAATATATGATATATTTCAAAAACTGAAATTGTTACCTACATCTGACAATGGATATGAGAAAAGTGCGTGAGACAATACAATGAGGCAGGAACAACTTCGACTAGCGCAAACTTGATGGTAATCACATCAACGTATGATGTGATTACCATCAGAATAAAGTCATTGATTACCATCAATGATGGTAATCAATGTTCAGATGCTTGTGATTTCCTTGTCCTGGGTAGTGTAATGACTAGCATGATCGACCGGAAAATGGCTAGTGTGGGTTCGACTCTCACTCCACGACAGCGAAATTTTTCGAGTTTTCTGGATTAAGTAAATACATAGAATACACTGAAAATGTGTCAATAATCCAGGAATATTCATCTTGCATGATTTGGTGATTTTGGATGTGTGAGGAGACACGTCAGCATTAATGCTATAGTTATGTTTTGTACCTCATGTTAAATCATTTCTGATCGTCATTGGTATTATATTATTCATCTGAAGAAAAAAATATCTTCTCGGGTTGTTACTCTTAGTTATGTGGATTAAAACACTTAACCGTTTTGCGAACTTAACGCCACGTTTCTGGTGGAATAAGCAATCCAAAATATATTTTCTGCCATATTTTGTTCTATGGTTCCAGGATGCAACCTAAATTTTGGAGAACACATGTTACTGAATATAAAGAGTTTTCTATATTATTTTTACTTTTGTCGCAGAGAGAAAAGTAGTTATATCCTTTCGTGATATTTATTGCATCTTGTTTACAGTACTAGTTTTTATCTCTGCATTTCTTCGTATGTTTTACAAATTCTTTCTTTAAAATGCATGCATTTGAGGAAAGTCTTTATCATTTATTACTGCGAGTGTCTGGATATCTCAAATTGCTGCAAATAATTGCATTGCATTAAGTATCTTTTTTATCATATATTTTATATTTCGCCACAAATATATACATATTTCTCATTATTATTTTTGTGACGTCATTCCGTCCGTTGGAGTGAGTCACTATAAAATTTATGCACCTGATGTCGGAAATGTAGCACAATGGGATACAACAGACAGTTTCCTTGTTGGGATTTCAGTGCAATTCGTAAATAACCCTAGATTCTTAGATATACATATTTCTCATTATTACTTTTCTGACGTCATTCCGTCATTTGGAGTCAGTCACTGTAAAATGTGTGCATCTGGTGTCGGAAATGGAGCAAAATGGGATACAAAAGACAGTTTCCTTGTAGGGATTTCAGTACAATTCGTAAATGCCCTGTATCCTTAGATATACATATTTCTCATTATTATTTTTGTGATGTCATTCCGACCTTTGGAGAGAGTCACTATTAAATGTGTGCACCTGGTGTCGGAAATGTAGCAAAATGGGGTACAAAAGACAGTTTCCTTGTTGGGATTTCAGTATAATTTGTAAATGCCTTGGACTCTTAGACTAAAACTGAAAATTTTGATTTATGGAGAGTTGAAAACTAAATGAGTGCAGTGCCGTCACATGTAGAAACATGAGTGTCATGAAGTTGTACATTTTTCTTCTGATGCTGAGGATGCAAAAGCAATAGTCACATCGGCATCAGGACTTAAATTCTGGTTTCCTATCGGCCAACATGAGATAGCTCCATTTGAAAAACCAAGAGTCTGCATGTTCAATTTGTTTTCATCTTTTTTGTTAGAGAAACAATCGTTTGGTTAGACACAGTCGAGTCACATTATTGTGACCACCTCGTACTTTTGATGTCAACAGCGCATAGCCAATGAAAGAAGTAACGTGACGTGAGCTGGTTCTTTGGGTATCTAAGGTGCGCTCTAGGCATTTTGAAAACATATCACTTATTGCTGTCTTGGATAAAAGTCTTGGAGCGATGTATCAGATTTGCAAAAATGGATGATTATCGGTTTTCGGGCAAAGGGTGACAGTATTTCTGAAACAGCGCATTTTGTGAATTGTTTGCGTGCTGTTTTGGTTAAAATTCAGTATTTGATATGAAAAGTATTTATAGTATTCAGTATTCAACAAGAAAGTAATGTCAATGATGTACAGGCGATATTTGCCCGATAAGAATCTTAAAAATTTACACTGAGAATTGTAACACATGCAAAGCTAACATTTTCAGACAAATTGACCAGTCGTGTACTAAAAACCGTTTTCAGTTTTCTATACAACAAATAATGTTAAGAATGTTTCCATTGTTTGATATATTTATAAAATGCACAA
Source organism: Macrothele yani (assembly GCA_039090855.1). NCBI lineage: Eukaryota > Metazoa > Arthropoda > Arachnida > Araneae > Macrothelidae > Macrothele > Macrothele yani. The sequence goes on from CM077021.1 coordinate 58,537,415, forward strand.
CATTTGAAATCAAAGGGTGTTTATCAAAATAGCAAAAAAGACTTCGTGTTTGTGCAGCTCCTTTTTTGTAATGAATTATAGTCCTTCCTAGGGCTTTCGAAACAGAGCAATTCGACTTGGAATATGGTTATAGAAAGCATACACGTACGATAATAAAATTTAGATCCATTCTTCATTTAAACTGAGTTCCAACTGTGACATTGGTTTTGCAAAACGAGAGTACGATCTGAAATATCGATCTCGATATTCCCATTTATGTATAATAATATTACGTTCTGTAAACCGGGTTTCACCGATTAACAGCTTTACCTGGGAAAGTTAATGTTCTGTACCACTACTTCATATTACAGCAGAAATATTTAGTGTTTTGCAATGTAAAAAGTTTTACAGAATTATTTTACACAAAAATGGAACTATTAATAGAAAAAAAGTAGACTGTTTTTTTAAATAGAAAAATAATAGCTTATTTTATGAAAACGTATATACCTCGTTTTATGAATTAATTATTTTATTCCGTTTTCACGTAACTGTTTTAATTTTTCTTTTACTTTAATATTAAAAAATTTTATTTTATTAAAGTACAGTTTTCGTCATTTATTTTAGTTCTGGCTAAAGCTGATTACTAGAATGCCTTTAACTAGGCAGTGGTAATTTAACAATATATATGCACTATTAAGCCACTTGGATTATGTTAAAACCAGCAGGGGCCCATAATTTACGTTCGGGAGACCCCCACCCGGAGATCCCCAAAATTAAAATGTTTTAAACATTGGATGTAAAATGCATGCTGCTGCAAAACTGCCGAAGTTTGCGCAGTTTTGAAGCTGCCAGAGTACAGAAACGCGCCATGAAAAAATTCTGTAGGCGGTCATAGGGAAAATGGAATTATGTTTTGTAAAGTACATCTCTGTTGGTGAACTGGGTTATAGTTATTTTTCTACAGTGTTTGGATGATATTCATGCTTAGTTTATATAAACAGGTTGCTCGCACCTCTGGTCTAGAATTATGGTTTTAATCTTGATTGAAACATTAACCTTCAGTTAGACTTCAATATTGTTGATTAAAAAAAATAGGAAACAAATGAAATTGCAAAAAGATATGTATGTGAAAGTTCTTCACACGACTGGGATATCAGGAACTTGTTTAAACCCATCAACGTTTTGGTGCAGTAAAACAAACGCTCTGATGGCATAAAGTTATTTGTACAGTAATTCATTGAGAGGTGCTCTTATCATGTACTGGATAAATCAGTCAGTGTGAATATACAGAATGGTCAGAATTAAGAAATAAAAATGAGATTTTGCTAAGAGGTATTTTTCACTGCCAATATTTCTGGCAAAACAAATTTTCCTATTGTAAGAGAACTATAAAACAATGATGTTTAAATAATGCAGAAAATTATAAAAATCCAATGCCCCCCAAAAAAATTCTCCATGATGACAAAACTTTTCACCCAATTCATAAAGCATCGTTCTGTGAAAAGTGTACAAACAAATGAAATGGTTCCTTTCAAAATAAGATTTTTTGCAACAGAGCTAACATGATTTTCGGATGGAAAAATATCAATTTCAAACACCAGTATCTGTTGCCTGGATTGGGATCCATCTAATTCGTAACCTCATTGGTCGGCGTTCAAGTGGAGCGGACGAATCACATAACCGATGGCTTGTGCTGGAAAGTAAAATGCACTTGACTTTTTTCTGCTAAATGCACAGGTTCTGATTCATGAGGACTCAAAACCTTTTCTTCGGAATATATGCTTCGGAGAGTTGGACTCAACATTCCTGATGAGCCCTTAAGGCCAAGCAAAAACAGTAAGGTCGTTGAAATCCACATGAAGCTCATATGTTGTCATTTCTCCCATTGTCCAATAGATAGCAGCACGTCAGCGCACTTTCCTACATCATGCAGATTTCTTGCATTTTTGTAAAACGTGCTTTCACGTAAACGTAATTTTTAGATCACGCATTCCGCGTTAAAAGTTCAACAGCAGGAGAGTTCAACTTTTAGTGTTAGATTACAATTATTTTTCAATTTATACTTTAAATTATCTCCTTCAATTCTCTGTTGAATATTCACCGAAACCGTCGATGTGCTTCAGACACGTTGATATTTTCTGTGTATGGAGACAGTGTAATTAGAACCTTCAATTTTCCTGAATAAAATCAACCCAAAACACCCCCGCAATTAAATGCACTATGAAAACAGAGGTGTTTAACTCTATGTCTTTCTGTATGTAATGACAAACAAGAAAAAGCAGATGAGTACCTGGGCACTTCTGTTTGCTATCAGCCCACATCAATAAATAATATCTTGAACTCAAGCTTTATTTTCTGTTAATTAAACAAAGGTTTTCGTCAGGTCATGTGCTTATGCTGACATGGTGAATCTTTAAAATCTGAAATTGAAAGTTTTTTAAAGCGTGTTGTTTCTCTGGATAGGGACAACATAAAGACCACAGAATAACCGAAAAAGCGAAAAAAGAGATAAAAAAAAAGAAAAAGATATGTTCTTCTCCAAGATTCATTGTGTCCATAATTTATTTACCACAGTTTTCCTTTTGGTTCAGAAGAAAGCTATACCCAATTATTTATGACGTGGGGACAAAAGCACAAGATGCATCATCAACATATTGATACGCCATGATATCCAACCTATCTCACTTGAGCATGCTAGAGTGTACTCCATCTCCACAATGTTCCTAATCGGATATTTGTATATATATTTCACTCCTGTATTTTATACTCACCACACCGCTGTCAAAAGAAGAATTAAATATTGAAACAACCCTGTAGAGGACATACTAAGACCATAAAACTTCTGTCTCACAGAGAATGGAGCAATGTTTTTGTCTCAGTGGACCTAACACGTGCATGTACTGCACTTTTAGGTCCCCAACTAACAATTGTAAAATCCTAATAACTAACAATTCAACTAAAAATTCTGAAATCCTAATTTCACATAATCATCATTGTCAACCATTTTCAATCCACAACAACGGTCTGTCTTGTGCCAGTCTCTTCCATGTTACTCCCGCATACTTTCGAATTTCATCCACCCATCTTCCATGTGGTCTTCTTTTGGGTCTTTTCCTGTCCCTTGGAATCCAATCTAAAATTTTGACTATCCATTGATGGTCTGTGTTTCTGGCAGTATGTCCAGCCCATTACCATTTCAGGGATTATACTCTGATCATGATGTCTTCCACTCTTGTCATTTTTCTGATCCACAAGTTCCTCTTCTTATCTCTCATAGTTACACCAAACATGTACCTCTCCATGCGTCTTTGAGCTGTCTGCAGCCTTTGTATTTCTCTTTTAGTTAAGGTCCACGTCTCTGCACTATACGTAAGTACTGGAAGGATGCATTAATCAAAAACTTTTCTTTTAAGATATAATGACATATTGTTCTTGAAATTTATGCTCTTTCTTCCAAAAGCTCTCCAGGCAAGTTTTACACGCTGATTAGTTTCTTCATCAATGTGACTCTCACTTGATACCTTATGTCCAAGATAAAGGTACGCATCTGTTATCTCCAGCTTTTCTCCATCAATCGATAAATCTTCATTTCTTGTAAAAGCATTGTACATCAGATTTGTCTTCTGAAAATTCATATTAATCTAACTTCTTTACTCTTCTCAGCAAGTTCCTGGATCATACTCTGCAGCTCTGATGTGGTAGTTTCAAAAATGACTTTGTCTTCAGCAAAACGAAGGGGACTTAGATAATCTCCATTAATCTGTATCCCTTTGTTTTCCCAGTTCAGTGATTGAAATACGTTTTTCATTGTGGCATTAAAGAGCTTGGCAAATATGGTGTCACCTTGTCTCACCCCCTTTCCAATTTTTATATGTGCTGTATTCTCAAACAGCCGAATCTTTGCACTTGCATTCCCATAGATGTTTTTAATAATATTAATGTATGCATCTTCAACACCGCAGGATTTCAAAGCCATTTTTAACTGCTGACGCTTTCACTGAATCAAAGGCCTTTTCGTAATAGAGAAAAGCCATGCACAATGGAATTTCATATTCCCTCGCTCTTTCAATTAGTTCTCCCAGTACGTGGATATGTTCTATAGTGCTGTACCCACTCCTGAATCCAGCTTGTTCTCTCGGTTGAACCATGTCCAGTGTTACCTTCAAGCAGTGTGAAAGAACTCTAGTGAAGATTTTATAAACCACTGATATGAGACTGATAGGTTTGTAGTTCCTTATATCCTCAATGTCACCTTTTTACGCTTTCCAACCGTAGGTTGAAGAAGCGTATATGCTCCAGCTTTGTCCGTCCGTCCGTCCGCACGATAACTGGCGTACAAATGGTTCGATTTCGATGAAATTTTAGTATGTGGTGGGGGACCACTTGGGGACCAACCCTATTGAAAATGGGACCAATGGGGTCAAAGGTTACGACGTACGAGCAGGATCCATTCCATGGCACTTATACGTCATAACTTGCGTAAATATGGTTCGATTTCAATGAAATTTTACAATGTGGTAGGGGACCACCAGGAGACAAACCCTATTCAAAATGGGTGAATTGGGGTCAACGGTCAGGACATAAGAGCGGGATGCATTCCATTGCCCTTATGCGCCATAACGTGCGGAAAAATGGTTCGATTTCGATGAAATTTTAGTATGTGGTAGGGGACCACCTGGGGACGAACCTTATTGATAATGGACGAAATGGGGTCAAAGGTCAGGACATAGCATTGCAATTCATTCCATCGCCCTTATCCCATATTATTAAGGTGGACTTCAAGTAAATTTGCTTCCTATACTTTCAATGGAAAAACTTTTGTACACATTTCCTTCACAATTAATGTGTTCCCAAGGATGAAAATTTGAACATCGATTAAAATAACTTCTTAATATAACTTGGAATACTTAATATTTTCTAAAACGTAACCATAATTATATTAAAAATCAATAACTTTTCCTTTGGTGGTGTTGAAACCAGAAAACGAATGGCGTGACCTGTACTTTGATGACGTCAGTAAACAAAGAAATTTTGGATTGCATAATTAAGGTTATGTTTTAGAAAATATTAGGTATTCCAAGTTATAAAATGAAGCTATTTTAATCGATGTTCAAATTTTCATCCTTCGGAACGCATTAATTGAGAAGAAAAAGATGGCGCGACCTGTATTTTCATGACGTCAGCAGTCAAACAAATGTGCGGATGCTATTAAAGTTTTATGACGTCACACTTTTGCTATCAGATGGCCGCGATTCCCATCTGCCTCATTACGTCACGCGTTGTGTGCGTATGTTCGTCTGCACGATAACTCGCGTAAAGATCGTTCGATTTCGATGAAATTTTAGTATGTGGAAGGGAATCACCTGGGAAGGAACCCCATTGAAAGTGAACGAAATGGGGTCAAAGGTGAGAACATAGGAGCGGGATCCATTCCACTGTTCTTATGCGTCAGATCTAACGTAAAAAAGGTTCGATTTTAACTAAATATTAATTTGTGGTAAGGGATCACCTGGGGACAAACCCTTTTGAAATTTTGCGAAATGAGGGTCAAAGGTCAGGACATAGGAGCGGAATCACTTCCATCGCCATTATGCGTCATAACTTACGTAAAAATGTTTGGATTTGGATCAAATGTTAGTATGTTGCAGGAGCCTGCCTGGGGACGAATCCTTTTGAAAATTGGCGAAATGGGTCAAAGGTTAGGAGACAGAAGCGGGGTCTATTCCATAACTCTTATACATCATAACCTACGTAAAATTGCTTCGATTGCGACAAAACGTTATCATGTTATTTCGGAGGTATACTGAACCAGTTCTGTTGAATATCATCGGGATGGGATCAAAGGTCAGGGCGTAGGAGTGAGATTTATTCCACAGCTATTTTATGATTTCTAGTAAGTTGGAAAGCGTATCATAATCAATGCATTGCATGACTTTACTAACTTGTTTATGTAGCAGGATCATTGTAGCGTTGTTCCAATCCTTAGGAATATTCCCTTCAATCAGGCATCGAGTGAAAACTTGGGCGAGCACTGTTTCAACTTCTCCACTTGCTTCTTGTATTATGTCTACACTAATTCCATGTTCTCCTAGAGCTTTTCCCCGCTTCATGTTTTTGATTGCATGTGCAACTTCTGCTGGGAGAACTGCAAGAATTCTGATACTGGTACCTATCATGATGTCTGGAGTACATGTATCTTCCCTTTCACATAATTTGGAGTAGAACTCTTTACTCTTATCAAAATTTCGCCTCTATTTCTTGTTACATACTCTCTTGCATAGCTCTATATATTCCACTTTGGAAGTCACATCTGCTTTAGTTGTCCTCATCTCTCTTCTTTTTTGCATCAAAATTTCGGTTTTTCGTGATAATTTTGTTCACATTAAATTTGTTCTTAGATCCAGCTAATCTTGTTGCTGTTTCCATAAGAGCTTGGGGTACTTTTCTGTTAACTGTAAGAGCAGAGAATCTGTTCCTCAGTTACAATTTGAAGGTATCATGATGCTTTTTAAGGTTGGTCACGTCAGCACTTTGTTTGTTTTATGAGATTGCCACGCTCGAGTTTACATTGCGGTGCAACTTACATTTTACCATTCTATGGTCACTTCCTATGTTGAACTTGTTGAGCACATTGCAATCTTCCATGACAAATTTCTTTTTACACACAATAAAATCAATTTCACTTGTCCATTCATTGGGATGCCTCCATGTCCATTTCCTTTGCGGTTTTTTCTTGAAAACATAATTTATGATAAGAAACCTTTCTGCTAGTGAAAACTCTTCGAGAGTATTTCCACGCTGGTTTCCATTGCCGTGATCGAATTTATTTACTGCGGTTTCATTATGTTGCCGTCGCCATATTTTTGCATTGAAATCTACCATAATTATCTTCAAGTGCTGCCTGCTTTTATTATTTAGATGACGAAGTTCCTCATAAAATTCTTCAATTTCTTCTTCAGAATGACATGTGGTGGGTAAATAAGTTTGAATAATCTGAGGCCCGTATTTTCTCGAGAGTTGAATAACGAGTCGTATAGCTCTGTCAGAGGAACTTTCAACTTCTACAACTTTATCCTTCAGTTACTTGTTTATTATAAATCCAACACCACTAGTTCTGCCAGTATGTGTCCCACTATAGTAGAAGAGATGTCCACTTTTCAGTTCAATTAGATCTTCTCCTTTTCTCCTCACCTCACTTAGCCCGACGATGTCCCACTTGATCCTTTGTAGTTCGTCTTCCATTTCAAGGAGCCTTGAATCAGAAGACAGGGAGCGTCCATTATATGTAGCCAAGGTCAGCATCAGATGGCAGCCTAGTCCGGTCCTCCGGTGATTCTTAGCACCATCTGCCTTCATATCGCACTGACCGCTTTTGACATATCGATGTTTATGTATATAAAAAAAGACCTCTTAGTCTTAAGTACAGAATACCCCGCAACTCGTTTTAAGTGAATGTGCGCTGAGTTACATAAAATGACATCTTTGGTACGATTGCTTACAGTGAAACATCCTTTTCTTATCAGAGTAGTCGAGTAACATTTCGGCAACATCATCATTGTCAACCATATTATCAATCCACTGCTCGATGAAGGCCTTCCCAAGTTTCTTCCACAACGTCTTGTAATAGTCTCCTCCATGTTACTCCGGCATACAATGAATGAGTTCCGTCTTAACACGATTTATTTAAAAAACGAATATATATTTACAATTAAAACCATAAGGATTTTCGGAGTGCCGTTCACTCCATCCTCAGATGACCCCTGCTGCTGCACCATGCAGCTATATATATATACACATATACACATACACAGAGCCACGTGGGGCATTACGTAGCTTAACTTATTGTCATTCATGATTTGCACGGTGTTATATTACATACATTTGTTGCCACAAAAATTAGTAAAAAACTATATACATACATTAAAATTTAATGATTTCACTAAATGCTTCGAAACTTCAAGTAGGTCGACAGGGTTAATAGTCGTTACAGCATTCCGTATCCAATGCCGTGATAAAAACACTTTCTGCTATCAATAGTGCATGAACAGAGGAAGGAGTCTGGAGTATACTGACATTGCACCAATCAGGAATAAATGTGCCATTATTTACATTACTGGCAAGTGCTGTATTATAAAGGTGCACTTTAACGCTGTACTTGTGTTCATTCACTCGTAGCTCTAAATTCCTCGTTGTAGAACTTACATAGTTACTAATGTGCTGTTTTGTAATTGGGTCTAAAAGTGGAATGTTGTAAATTTCCCAACTTCGCAAAATATCCGCTTTATCTCTGTCTCCTCTGAGTTGTGCAAATAAATTGTTACACCTAATGCAATTTATATTTGGAGCACACGTGTGACAACAAATTTGTAACGCCAGGCAAATATTCCAGTGATCCGATGAACTTCTGACTTCGTTCATTTTCTCTGACCAACGTAGTGGAACTACGTGTTATTACCCTTTCATGAATCTTACGGCATGCTTTCGAAATTCAGCCATCCATATCTCATGCGGTCTTTATCTGGGTTCTATTCTATCTCTTAGAATCCAACTAAAATTTCAATTGTCTATCAGTGGTCCGCACTTTTGGCAGCGCATTGGCAGTTCATTGTTTTACTCAGATCACGATATCTTCCATTCTTGTCATTTTACAGATCCACGAGTCCCTGGTCTTATCTCTCCTGGTTATATCAAAAATGCATCTCTCCATGCTTCATTCAGTTATTTGAGTAATTATTTCGAAGTGATCGGAGCGCTTGACACGTTCCCAGCAATCTACATGCTCAAGGCTTCGCCACCGCTTTCTACAACAACATAACATAGATAAAACATCAGTGCTGGCTAAAGCCAGAGCAGTCAAGTAAAGTGAGATAGGTTCTTCGCCGTCAATTGTCTTGCATCAGCTGACACTACCAATCAAAGTTCTAAGAAAGAGAAGTCAGCCCTCTTTAAGCAATAATGTGTCATTTAACAACACAGCGAACGACAGAAAGAGGCAAATATTTAGATTAAACCATGGTCCATGAATTATGATATGTGTATTCCACACGATATCCATAAGGGAAACACACTGTCCATGTGCCTAAAATAACTGTACGAATCAGTGGCAAAGCTCATTGGATTTACTGAAGTGTGACATCATTAGCTCTTTATCAAGAACTTTGACGCGATAGGTTTATAGAACTGGATATACTTATGTATGCATTTCTACGATGTAAACAACTTTCTTTACGGCACAAACCTTTTTCAGCCAAACCCTTTTCCATAGCTAATTTTACAAATTACAGTACGAAACATTGAAGAGTATGTTCACTTTGCTCTTCTAGAAAAACATCAAATCATTCTCCGAACTTTTCAGCATTTTTATGCCAGAGAATGCCAATAGATGCCGACTTATCAGCTATGTGGAAGGGTTGACTGCACGATCTAACAACGAGGGCTATTTGTTACTATGCATGATCCCTATAAAATTCCAGAGTTTTGGAAAGATTAAATAAAAACGAAGTATTGAATATTAATTAAAGCTTAATCATGTGGAAATGGTGATCTTAGATGAAAAAACATAGAAAGAAACCACAGATGGCGATACAAGATAAAGATAACTGAAATAAGTACGCGCGCCCGTAATAATCCCCCGTGGAGATAGAAAAGAAAGTCCTTAGTAAGATCATGATCGCCTAGCAGATATGTGCTCGAATTGAGACAGAGTGGAGTTGATGATTTTCTGATGATGTACACGAAGTTGATACGAAAGGCCTCAAAAGGTGTAACAGTTTGGTTTATAGGATGACTAAAACCCAGGATGGGTTTTGTGGAAGTTTTGACAAACTGAAATTGGAAATAATGAAGGTGGGATTTTCTAAGCATTTTTTAAAAACACTGTATTTTAAGTTCTCTTAAGATGTGCATAGAAATTGACATTTCTGTTTGGGTGAATTAATGAACCGGTTCATCGAATGAAATTTTTTGAAGACATAAAAGCAATATCGTTGAATTTACTGTACATATAAAGAATGAATTTTAATTATCAAATAAATTTAAACTGTGTAAATAATGTTGGAATTAAATTGAACAAAATTTGAAATACAAAAGTGGGAACCTGGGAATTGTGACATTTTGAGAATCCAGGTTTGGAAAAGTTACCCCAATAATGCGTATAAAGGGAAAATGTTGGTTTAGGAACCCTCTATAGTAGATAAATACGAAAACCACTTCATGCAGATAACTCATGTAATTTGTGGTGTGTATATAGATGTGTGCAGTTCACCAAAATTAGATGAAATGTGTATATTATGTAATTATGAATGTGCACTGCAATTCTGTGTTTCTTCTGAGAGGATACGGTATAAACTTTCATTTTACCAGGACTACGTAAATTTTCAGAGATGTCAGGAGTACTTAATATGCACTTCGTGCATTTAAAAAAAATATGTCTCCGTTAAGAGTTCATGCTGGAATTACACCTGGGAGCGCATTACATATGACAGTTGCCATAGTGTCTTCATTTAGGGTTTTAATGCCGTAGAGATTTTCGTGTTTTTTCTTGTGAGCTGCGCGTCAGTTTCTTGTGCGTTTCTGTTGCCCAGTATCCGCGAAGCAGAAGACAATGGATTCACTTCGAATTTCGCTAGAATATGATATGAGCCATTTAAACGTGGTCAAAAAACATGTTGTGACTGGACTAACTGTGTTTTGTGGAAAGAAAATCCATGTACATAAAAGAGATGTTGTGTTCCAAATTTGACTCTCTTACAAATATAACGAGAACTTTTTTCCAACATGTGTTAGTAATGGTTTCCATAAAACATCATTTCGTGCACGTTTTTCTGCAACGGTAGGGAACGCTTAAATAATTTCTTGTAACTGTACACCACACAGAAAGCACTCTGGAAAACCTTTCTTGGTCCCAGATGCGCCTGATGTTACGAGCGAAATATTGGCTGTTCTATTGTTTTAAATCACATCGTATATCAAAATATTTTCAAAAGTCCTAATGAGATGGGCCTCGTGGTGTTTTGGCACAGCTAACTGGCCAGTACCAACTGATATAATGTAGTCTCTTCTTGCACAAGCAACATCTTGAAGATTTCCAATTAGCTGAAATTCGTTAGAAGTAAATTACGCTGGGCGTAAATAAAACGGCACGACCTTTGTGTTTGATAAAGTATACCTCTAATCCTGATCTTTGCAGAGTTTTTGGAACTCTACTTAAAAGGTATGGCTTTTCACATATGTGCATCCGTTTCGTGTGCACTTGGGACGTAGTTCCATACATTACATATTCTATGTGATATCCCCTCGATGTGGAGAGAAGTTGGAGGCTCCTCAATGGTTAGTTAACAGGGGAGAATAAAAAAATTGATTTGGCACACCACATTCTCTGAACACTAGTTGGAGATGTTCATTATCATCATGAGAGAGTTTTTCCATTGCAGGTTATGAATGTACTTGATTTATTATGCGAGATACACTGGTTCCGATTCAGCGTGAAAGTACATTTTTCTTTCTTAATACATATATCGGAGCAGTGACTCAATTCAAATGTCCAAAGACCCTTTTGGGGGACAAAACAGTAATGTACAGCGCAAGACACCTGATCGTACCCAGACATTACCGCTCATCATATCGAATTGCAGTACACTGTTGTGAAGATTTGCGTTGTTCCACTGACATCGAGACCTTCGATCGTTTCCAACCTTACAGTGACAATCAAACGCGCTATGAGAGAGCCGAATTTCAAAATATAATTGGTAGTGGTAAGGCCTTCTAGCGTCGAGCTTCTCTAAGGTTGACCTCTCAGCGTTCGTCTGATTGGAACCGTAAGTTTGGAGACGATCGAACGTCTCGATGTCAGTGGAACAACCCAAATCATCAAAACAATATACTGTAATTCGATACGATGAGCGATAATGTCTGAATACGATCAGATATCTCACTGTGACTAGAACAATCTGAATCATCACAAAAGAATATTGCAATTCGGTACGATGAGTGATGATGTTTGAAGACGATCGAGGGTCACTCTCTCGCTGGAACAATCTTAATCATCAAACCAGAATATTCTAATTCCATTCGATAAGCTATTATGTTTTCTGACGATCGAGGTATCTCTGTCACTGGAACAATCAAAATCATCACAGCAGTGAATTTTTACAATTACGCTCAAAAACAAAGTGGTATTTGGCTTTTACTTTCGATTCAGCGTGCTGGATTACTAATTTACGTTGTACTATAGATCTTCCATATTTTGCTGAAAAAAGTTACAATTTAAAACACACGCACAACGAAAAGCTGGTAGAGGTCCACAGGAACGGTAAACCTGGTCCTGTGCCAGTGAAAGTGATTTAATACGTAAGCCAGTACTTCCAAAATTTATTAAGAAGTAGATTTGGGGGAAAAGCCTTTCTTTGGAAATTCACAAATTTGAACACAATTTGCATTTGATTTTTCTTTAAGGCAATTTTGATATGCTCTCAAAAGACCTTTATGGGATCGGAAAGTTTATTTGATACTCACTGTAATAGAAGGTGAATGTTTTCAATTTTTTCTCAGGTGAAAGTTGGCAAATAAAACGCTGTGATTCTGCAGAAGAATGCTCCGACGAATAAAAAAAGAAGGAATTGCGTCTAAATATTTAATTTACAAAGGTAAATCCCTAGATGTTTCATCTCTCATTCCATGCACCTATACTGGGCAATATAAGAAATCATTACAATGGTATCCAGGTTAAAACTAATACTGTAATAGATTATACCAAAACAATTAAAATATTGATGGATGTAGGTGTCTGCCTCGCAACACGGTCATAGAAAGCAATTTGAAATCTATATCTCCTCAAAAGTACATGTCTTCCTTATAAAGTAATGGCTTTACGATTGTGTTAAGTGGAGTAACTCATTAAACTTGAAAGTGGGTTCAAAGCTCTTGTATTAGTGAGAATAAAGGTAGCGACACCTATCTGCGATTCAAGTGAGTGAAAACCAGATGACGAATTCATAACCTTAGCCGAAAAATGTTCTACTAAATTATATTGTACAAAACGAATGGCCTATTGACGAGTATAACCCAATTACAGCTATATGTTCATGTTGTGATTGTGATTCATAAAATACTGCATAGAATATCAGATTCCTCCACTCATTATGACAAACCAGTATGCATAACTCTAATCTGGGAATCCATATAGCCGCTTCATACACAATTATATGGTATAAGCAAATTACAAAGCTTGGCAGAAAAAGTTTAATGTTGAACATTTAATTAATACACACAATTGATATGCACTAGCAACACAAAACAGAAGTCGTCGCGCTTTCCACATTTATAACTGGGTCACGGAAAAATTCTTATCTGTCGCCACCGGGAATCGAACCCAGGGTCTTCCAGTTACGTGCCGGACATGCTATCACAGCGACCTCGAATTCCCTAGATTCACATGCGACTAACTGGAGAATTCGAGGCCGCTGTGGGGCAGTGATAGCATGTCCGGCAAGTAACTGAAAGACCCAGGGTTCCATTCCCAGTGGAGACCGATGATAATTTTTCCGTGACTCACTTATAAACGTGGAAAGAGCGATGACTTATGTTTGATGTTGTCATGGAGGTAGGAAATATAGGAGACGCTGTAACCGCTGATTTCTGAAGCCGACCTGTTAACTGCTATGATATCCCTCCGCGTGCTTGGTTACTCTCTTGGTCGTGTCTTCCATAGGAAAGCATTGGAAATTTGTGATTTTTAGAAGCTCATATTTTTCGTTAAACTGGTTTGTCAGCGTAGATTTTTTTCCGTGTTTGACAAGATACTTTAGCTTGTTCATATTGAGTTTTAATGGGATCCTGCGTGGCATTCAGCTGTGCAAATAAATTTAAAAAGAAAATACCAGGTATGTCATTCCACCAGTTAATATCACTTTATTTTCCGTTTACTAGGTTTAATTACGTTCTTTGGGTTTTAGATTGCAATTTACTGTGAATGACAACTGTATATTTTGCTGTGATTTGCTTGTTTTTAGCATATTATGTAATATTCTAAATTTGTAGCAAAATTAAAGAAGTCGCTAGGTTTATGTAGGTTATACAGATCTGTTTACGAAAGTTGTAGCAAATTGTTCTGGAATAGTGCAGGTTATGTAATCGGAGGGGTATTCATAATTGAACCACGTTTAAAAGAAGTTCAATATAACTACCATATTAAGATAATTGTCTTTGAATTATTAATAACCCACCTATAATTATGACAGTGTGTTCATATCCAAAAACTTTGCACTATATAAACAACAACGATAGTGGTTAGGAATTACCTACATTTACCAAAAGTTCATCTATTTTATTTTCCTGTTTTAGGGCTTAACTAGTATACCAAATTGCAGATTTGACCATTGCTAGTAAATACTCATTTTAAACTAATAGACAAGGTGTTTTTAATTGTGTGCTACAAGATCAGTTAATAGAACTGGAGCTCCCTTATTTAAAACTGAACTTCACAGTTCAAATGCAGATTCTCTGGATTAGCAGAGGACATTAAAACAGTAACTTTTGCATGTGAGACACTGCACTAACCATTTCTTGGAATTATATGACAATGCAAAACATCACTGTTAATATCTCCTGATTCACAACAAAACCACTTTGTATGTGAAATATAAATGATGGTTATACTAAACACCGTACATGAGAAAAGTGAAAGTCGAAACACAAAGGGTGCACAGATATTTAAATGATAAAAAAAATAGGAGTAAGAGACAAGTGAACAAGGAAACATTTGAAAGTGACTGAACATTAGTACCTTAAAGTGAAGATTTGAACTTCTGGCTCCTCTCAAGCTATGACCCAATAAACATGTATGCACATTTTGATTTTTGAAGAAACATTCTCATAATGCATTGAAATACATTATCATTATTAACACAGCAATCATACATCTCTAAATTGCCTGTATTTCGCGTTTATTCCAAAAATAGATTTGATTCTCTTCGGCCACCCCATTTCTAGTCACTGCACATTTTTGGTATTCTAAAACTTCATGTTTTCTTATTCATTTTATAGAGCAGTAAACATTTTAGGATCATCGGTTACTTTGATATTCCATAAATAAGAAATCAGTCATATATTTCATTCACTTCTGGTACCATATGTTTTCTGTACCTGATTTAGTTGCTATTCTGTAATGCATGTATATGTTCTGAGATTAAACATTGTTTTCACGCATTTTAACTCTCTCATGAATAATCTGCTTTTTCTATCTAATATTAATTATAGCATTAATGCTCTACAGCATATATGCTCTAATTAAACTTTCGCCTTTTGGTTCTCTGTTGATATTTAAAGTCCATCTTGTTACCTTTTCTTCCTTTACATCATATCTTACTTTTTTTGGTAAAATCAGTGAGATGTAGCTAAAAGGTCATTCCTTGCACAGTGGGTATGGTATGTGTGTTTTGTCTATCGAGCTTATGATCTGTCTCTGTTTTATCAGCATATTGTAATTTCTTCAGAGCCGAGGTATTTGTGGTAGCTGAAACATTCAAATATTTATTGTGGTTTATTTGCTCTCAGTGCATGTTCTGATTAGCTCAGTATAATTAGCATGTTAGCATGTACTGTTTCGCACATCAATGTAAATCTCTTGTACCCAATATTTTGATAGTTGTTGCAGATTTCTTGTATTGTTTATATATTTTTATATTCTTTGGTATTCTTGTTGTGTATCCATGCATCCCCCACCCTTCATTTTTTGTTTTCCCATTAGGACTGAAGGACTAAGCCTTTTAAGAGAAAAGACACTCATACCTGGTGTGGCACCCATTGTATGTGAAGGAAAGCATTTTACCGCTGCTAGTGAAGGTTACTGAAGATGAGATTTAACTGTTTGAGATAAGTGTTTTGTATTGGATGTACATGTAAATTTTCATACAAACATTTGCCTTTAATGGTTTGAATTGCAGCAGTAAGGTGAATTCCAGCTACAAATACTGTTGGGTAAGCTTTTCTTTTCTTGCATATATAAAAAGGACTTCAAGAAGTTTAATGTGTGTGTGGGCATCAACTCATAATAATATTTCTTCATGTTCTAACTAGCTCATTCTCTTTTGTCTTGTTTAACTGGAGGTGTGTTGAATCCCCATTAGGAGATGATAGTATAGTACTGATATATTTTTTACAGCTTACAATGTACATAATGAGTGTGAAATGCAGCTCACAGCTAGGCTTTTTGATGACAGAAATGGGGGGGAGAGACTTAAATTCAGCTGAAGTAAAAATATAACAGCATAAAATTATAAAGATATTAATGGCATTATATGAAAATGTATAGTTATGATAAATAAATAAATTACTTGAGTGAAAACTTTATTACTTAACTAATCAGATGAAATAGGCGGTCGTAAGAAGTTCTAGCTTAAAAGGTCAGCATAATTTTTGGAAATCAGATTTTGGTACTGGAGATGTTACATGGATAACAGTAAACTAAAGATGATTTAGCAGCTGATGGCAGAAAATTTGCACTTCTATATTTCCTATGCACTTCTTATTAGTTATCCGTTAATTTTTGTGGCCATAAAATGTAGGTTAAATGTACATTAGCATATGGGCTGCTGTGAGCAATGCTCTCTGTCATTAGAGCTAAAATTAATCACCTTGTTGTGTTGATTAACCACAACTTATGTGATCAGATTTCCCTATTCTTGAACATATGTTGTACTAGCAACAAACTGCAGAATTTATTCTCAATGAATTCTTTATTAATAAATATAACCTTACTCATAAATGGTATACGTATATTTCGAAAACCAAATTAAAAATCCTTATTATATACACACGTCTGTTTCATTTATTACCTAAAAGCTATTAACTTATTACATTATGAATGTGCCTCTGTTAATAGTGATGTGTATTAGAAGTATAATATTTTGAAAGCAGTTGGATTTCTTTTAAAAGAGATCTTACAGTAGGAATTATTTCTGGTGCTTATTTAAATCTGTTTTTATCAAGACATTTTATCAAGTCAGATTTCCTTTACTACCAGCAGGACTTGTAAATCATATTTCCACAAACTAATAAATTGTATATTTTCTTGCTATATTTTAAAACTGCACCCTTTAAAAAGATAAAAAGTTACCCCCCCCCCCGAAAAAAGTTTCCTTCCTATTAAGGCGTGTAGTTTTAAAATTATTTGCATTCATACCTTTGAAGCTCACCACAGTTCTAACCAAACCAGTTGGAATTTCCTACCTTCATTAGAAGAAATTAAAATCAGTTAAGTGCTTAAAGCAATTATAAAAAATGAATTGTAGACGCAGTAACATCATATTTTGAGTCTGATTTTTTTAAATTTCTTTGAACAAGCTCGTAGATTCTTCATTGTTTCTATAAAGGCTTGGAAATGAAATCTAGATATTTCATGAATTTTTGTTTTTCTTAAATAATAATGTTCAATGAGAATATTATCGCCCCCTCCCTTTGCTTATTTGCTTACGAACAATCATAATTGTTCTTCAAGTAAAACATACGTGGAACGTCGTATTTTATTTTAATTTTCTCCTGACAACTTGCCAGAAGTGTCCCCTCCCTTTAAAATGCGATCTTTTGAAAAATTCACTCATAATAGAAATTCTCTGAAGCTCGATCGTTACAATTTCTATGATAAACAATATTTTACGATAATCCGCTAAGACAAAGAAAGATTTTAAACGTTTTATAAAATTATGTTTAGTATAAACACATTTTAAATCGTCAGTTCATATACGTCTCAGTTGTTACGAAGACGCTTTTTTAGATCTATTTTCCTCAACGAAAATCTAAGTTTCTGTACTGAAATTCCTTTCATGTAAAACTAACAGTTTCTTAAACCTATTCCACTGCTTTTCCATTTCGCTTAAAATTTAAGACAATGTAAATCTTAAGAAAACGAACAGGGTCTCGCTAATGCTTTCCTACGGAAAATCGTCTGCTTTTGCATCTTGAGAGTAACCACGCCAAAGTTGGCGGTACTACTTTCACCGCGGAAGCGTACAAACCCGGCTTCACTTTGCCAGCATGGGAAGAGTTGGCGACAGCGCCTCTTCTTATTAATACATCCATGGATGTTGTACCTTTACTATACGGTCAGAACTGATCGATAGACAAGTACTATCGGTAATACGCTAAATCAACACCTAAACCACTTGTTCCAAAAATCGAACGCCGCCCCGGTGGCGCAGTGGTCTAAGGCGCTCCTCTGGTCATTCGTACGTAAGGGGTCCGGGTTCGAATCCCAGTCAGGCATGGATGTTGTGTTTGTCTTACGGCACTGGCTCTCTCCCTTCCCTGGGACCAGTGACACTAAATTAGGGACGGACGACTGCTTATAGCCCATTGCGTTGCTCACGGTGGTCGTTAAACTTCAAAAAAAAATCAAACGTTTATTTTTATATTTTATTTTTGTTATTTATGATCAGTAACTTCTAAGTCAAGATAAAGTTCTACTCACTGATACAGTGTATCATTACGAAATATTTGTTCGTGTAAGGTAAGATATTTTTAAACTTGAACCTGGGACTTTACAGAGCCTGATTCTTAATTCTCCTCAAACGATACTGCCAAATCGGAATGCTACATTTTTAAAAAATGGATTTCGCTTTGTCCCTAACACGTAAAGATTTTTTTACTGAAATTCAGGGTTTTCCTGCTTTGAATTAAAAAACAAATCAGTACATGCCGTTTGAGCATGAGATAAAAACTTTTATAAGCATTAAAATCACTAATAAAATTTACATTACAAAATTCTCATTTGATCTTTCAAGACTCCATGATTCTCTTCCTCAGGTGGTGATAATACTGGGGCTGCACCCGGACCCCTCAGCTTATATAGATAATAATAGAATGGACGAATTACAATATTCTCACTAGATCTTTCAAGACTTACATTACAAAACTCTCACTAGATCTTTCAAGACTCCATGAGTCTCTTCCTCAGGTGGTGATAATAGTTTAGCTGCACCCGAACACCTTAGCTTATATAGATAATAATAGAATGGACGAATTACAATAATGCAGATAAAACAAACAGAAAATTCATATTTACAACGTATTCAAACATCAAGAATAAAAAAAAAAAAAAAAGACCACCCCGCTTGTAAAAATCTAGCTCCCGCCCCATCCCCCTGTTGTTTAAGAGAACGCCATACAACCCCCCCCTCTTCCCCCTACTTCTACTTCCTCCGTAAAACATAAATCACACACACTAGCACACCTCCCTCCCACACTAACCCCCTCCCCATGCTCCACCCCTTTCATTAGCAGATGCAAAATTGAACAGTAATTTTTTTTTTTTTTTTTTGATTGGAGGTTTAACGACCACCGTGAGCAACTCAATGGGCTATAAGCAGTCGCCCGTCCCTAATTTAGGGTCACTGGTTCCAGGGAAGGGAGAGAGCCAGTGCCGTAAGACAAACACAACATCCATGCCTCACCGGGATTCGAACCCGGACCCCTTACGGACGAATGATCAGAGGCCATCGCTTAGACCACTGCGCCACCGGGGCGGCAATTTAAACAGTAATATCCAAGATAATGGTCGCGAGTATTGTCATTGCAGCAGCCTTCACCTAGGCTGTAAATATGCAGACTCACTGCCATCAATACAGTAGACTAATTTTTATGAGAGTCTAGAAGTACAGTCTTGCCCCAGATTGGAATGGGAGTCCCACTGAGGCACTGTCTGGATGAAGCAGTGTTTGTCGACCCTGCCCTGATATTGTACTTTCGTTCGTACACCCGATTTTTTTATACTGCTTAGAGTGGAGCCCACATAGATACTATCGGCCGTTTCTGGTTCCACACCACGTAAGGGGATAGCATAGACACCGTGTCGATCTTCGTTGGTGATTGGGTCTTTATCATTCATAATGTTCTGAGTCGAATTTCCAAAGCCTAGGTTACATAATGTTCATAATGTTCCGAGTCGAAACTCCAAAGCCTAGGTTACATTTTTTACAGATGTTTCCTAGGAGGTCTGTCAAGGCTGGGAGAGTAGTGAGACAGGGGGGCTAGTGTGTGATCCCTGTATTTTCTTTTACTGGTTAGTAGTAGTAGAAGGGAGGGGAGTTGTCACGAGTTCTGTTAAACAACAAGGGGTAGGGGGTGCTAGGTTTTTACAAGCCGGGTGGTCTTTTCTTTATTTTTTAATTTATTCTTGATGTTTGTGTAACTTGTAAATATCCCTCTTTCTGTTTGTTTTATCTGCAGCATTGTAATTCGTCCATTGTAGTTGAGCATGCGTAGATTGCTCTTCCAATCTGCTATAATGTACAGGGTGGAAAAAAACGACCGCGTATACACCCCAGGAGGTGTTTCCTTGGCTCAATGCAAGCATAAAACGTCCTATCACATATTTGGAGTTAGAGCTTAGTTTTCCAGATATATGCCCCCCACAGTTGCGTGACGTCACGTCCATAATCGTCTGTTTTTGAGACTTCACCACTGCCCGAGTGTCATGCAGGAAAGCTCGTGGAGGATGCCTGATTCTGCAAACTCAGTACCTCGGCAGTCATCATGACTGATTACATATCACAGTGCTCTCCGGGGCCGTATCTCATGCAACAGTTTCTTTCCGTTGAAATGGAATATTACGGTCTCCCGCACATTGGCTTGCATTTGTTGCGAATGCAATTACCTGTACAAGGCTTGATGTCATTCAAACAAAAGCTTGTTTTTTAACCAATATAACATGCAAATAAGGCAAAGCGGGGATTGCGGGACACTGAAGCTTCCCGTACTAGCAACGTTAGACGAACGAAGTTTGTAAGAGAGGTGCATTGTTGCTGACTGCGTCGTGGAGAAACTGCGAACGTGAGTACAATTCTGGTAATTTACACGTTGCGTCGCAAGCAATCGTTGCTTCTTGGAACATTTGCAACATTAACCAAACTGAATGGTATACACTCTAGGGGAGTACTGTGATATGTACATGCTTCAGGGAGAGTGTAGAGGTAATGCGTTTGCCACCGCTCACACATACTCCGAACGGTACCGTGCAAGACGCCATCCCGACACTAAAGCGATTCGCCTGCTAGACCAGAGAATGAGGGAAACATGCAACGTAGCACCTACGACATCCAGTGACAGTGGACGCGTACGGTCAAGAGAAATGGTTGCTACAGAAAACGCAGTCATGGCCATGGTTCATGCGAACCCGAAGATTAGCACGCGAGGGATTGCAGGACGAGCAGGAGTGGCACACACCACCGTGTTCAATATCCTTCATGACGAGGACCAGCCCTTACGCACAAGTCTAAAGTATGCAGTCTGCGGATTACCCTCGCAAAGTACAATTTTGTACATGGCTGTAGCAGTGCTACGAAGCGGATCCGGAATTCTTGGAACATGTCATCTTGAGCGATGGAACACGTTTCTCAAGTGAGCGGATATTCATCCACCACAATAGCCCTTTATGGTCACTGGTTATTCCTCACAGCACCAGATTAGGAGGTCGTCAGTGCAGATGGGTCATTAACATATGGGCTGGCCTGATTGGTAATATCCGGGTCGGTCCGCATCTACTGCTGGATGTGCTCAACGCATTTCAGAATGAGGTTTTCTTGCGATCAGTGTTACCGGATCTCCTGGACGATGTCCGTTTACACGTGCGTCGAGAGCTCCGATTTCAGCACAATAGAGAACCTGCACATTTTGGAGCAGATAACCAACAGCGCCTGGACAATATGTTCCCTGGACGATGGATTGGACATGGAGGGCCGTTAACTTGGCCTCCGCGTTCCCCAGACCTCAATCACATCGACTTTTTTCTCAAGGGGCAACATCACGGAAGTGATGTATCAGACGTAAACTAACAGTTTGGAAGCTTTGGTTGCACACGTGCATCAGCGATTGCCTCTGCCGACGGGTAGATGGTCAGACTTGCACAGGAGAGTGCGATTCAATGCGCCTGCTCTGGCTGCCAAATGCAAGTCGGACATTTGGAACACCTACTTTAGCAGAGCTACGGAAGTGTGCTCTGAGAATGAAATGTGTCCTGAGCAGGTACGTGTAATTATTTCATGACATTCAATTTTTTCATCAGCCGTTGACGTACCGTCTACACAGGTTTTTGTTATATGAACGGAACCTACTGTACTATGGCATCACACCGCACCGTTTAGTGGCGGTCGTTATGTATGTCTTGCTATTAATTATAGCGTAATGTCTGATAAAATACATTTCATTTATTGATGTGTTCGTCGGATCTGCCTCGTTGTCTTCTTTTCTATCTCCTATACCAGCCTTTTTAGCATATTGCATGTGACACGTTCGCATACCTATTAGACAATAATACTGTAAGGTGCATAGTAACACGCAATCCGCAGCAAAGGCCTATGTCCTATAGCCGATAATGATGGCAAAGCTATACCGCGTTGCGTTTGATCGGTACCAATCTCCCTAGATACGAATGTGCCTGTACCTGGTTCATAGGTACAAATTTGCCGTATACCTTTTACCCGTGTCCAACGGGTTCGGGGGACCTCCAAACGTTTTTGTCAGTGGTAATCTTGAAGTCGATTTTGTCGCTGTTCCAATACGTTCGCATACTCATTCGTGTATGTACAAATACACATAATGGTGAACAGAATATCTCATCCAAACCCTTTCTTTATTGGTTTTGACGAATGAATCGTCCAATGCACTGTTGTTCGATGCATTTGTCAGTCGAAAAAGGTGATCATCACTTAACGTGTCATTCGACCAAGTTACCTATCGCAAACCGTACCGTTCGATGAATTAGCTGCCGAAGCCTTGATTTGCGGGAAAATCACCTGGAGACGTTTGACAGACTTGTGTGTGTTAGGACGTGCCGCTTCGAGCGAACACATCCGCCCATTTGCAACTGACGTCGGATGGCCAATTCCGTTCGTCTCGACAATTTCTGACGTAACACGACTCCGGAAACAAGCTCGATGACTTGTTGTACTGTGATTGCAACATCAGGCATCAGCAACGCGCTTCCCTGCATGAAACTCGGGCTGTGCTTGAAGCCTCAAAAACAGGCGATTCCGGACGTGACGTCACGCACCTTTGGAGCTTATGTCTGGAAAACTAAGTCCAAAATCTAAAACTGTCATAGGACACTTTAAGCTTGTATTGACTCAAGGATTCAGCGCCTGGTGTGTTTA
This sequence comes from Macrothele yani, assembly GCA_039090855.1. Taxonomy (NCBI): domain Eukaryota; kingdom Metazoa; phylum Arthropoda; class Arachnida; order Araneae; family Macrothelidae; genus Macrothele; species Macrothele yani. The sequence continues at coordinate 58,560,535 of CM077021.1, forward strand.
TGCGACCGTTTCTTTCCATCTTGTTCAAGGATGAAGGGACTTACCCCCTTCACATATCGATATGAGAGAATTAATACCAATCAAATTTGTCATATTACATCCGGTTGGGTGCCTTATAGTAAGACACCTGGTGTTTCTTAATCGGTAATAGCATGAACTTACCTGCAAAGATAGTCATTGGAATTATCAATGAACATTGCAGTATACCAGTGTTTTCGAGGGGGGGGGGGGGGAGGATTTTTCACATATGAAATAAGCAAGAGGGAAACTACGATTTCCTCTAAACAGTCCATCTCATCCCTGAGAGTAAATATATCTTTCACAATAGTTTATACATTTCACATGCTATTGACAAACATTTCTCAATTTCTTAGTTTATTCTTTTTGCAGTCACTCCTCGAAAATACAAATACGAGATTTCTCCTTTATTTAAAGACAACCACTCAGAACAAGTTTCCTCCAGCTTACAGCCTTAGAGAGCAAGGTGCGATCACAAACACACACAGACAAATAATATTGATGCAGCTTATTTAACTCACATTCGTTTAGCTCATTACGTAGCCTTTTTCTCCAGCCGCCATTGGTGGAAATCTAGTAGGAAAACACCCATCCACGAAAGTACATTTGTTCAAGAAATTATTCTATGCTTAAAATTATATTCGACATCGTTTCTATTTAATTCCCACCCACACCGATGATTCCGTAATGCTTAACGTATTTTACCACACTCGAAATCAAATCTTTGTTAGGTCACTCTTGCTTCGCCATCCAATCATAAACAATCAAGATATTAACAGCTGAAATGGAAAACATATATATATTTATGGGAGATGTTAGTAAAATTGCGAAATCTGAGATTAGTGTCTTCCGAAAATGCACGCTTTCTGTTTGCATTTGTTTAGAGATGAAGCCAGTAATTTGTTGGGGTTTTGTGTACTTATATTCAACCAACAGTGTTTTTTGTTGCTAAAATGGGCTGCGCGTGGCGTAGTGGGCAACGTTCGTGACCGCCGCGATAAGGACCTCAGGTTCGATCACAGAGGTACGAACGCTCGATTAACTAAATATCCGCCATGCGTCGGATGGGCACGTTAAGACGTCGGACCCCGGTTACTGGTCCCCCGTTTCTACTTAGCTTCCGTGTCACTTTCCTATCGGGCACTCTAGCCCAAATCTCCTACCTTCCTATTTCTAAGGGTTGTTTAAGACCTGGGGTCAAACACTCTCTTCCTAAAATCCTCTACATATGATCAGCTATTTTATGTTGCTAAACAACAGCTAAATTTCAAAGTTAGTATCTAAATCTCTATAATCAAACGAAACTGCAGGAAATTCTGAAATTAGTTTTAGAGCGGATTGTTACAAGACCCTAATCCTACCTAGAAACACCCGCAAATTGGAAATACCACGGCATAGAAGGAAGAGAGAGGTGGTCTATAGCATTGCTTCCAGACCATGTGTGAAACCGTAACACACCAGCGTTCCAAAAGAGACAAAGGATCTGCCTAGTTCGTATCTAATTGGCCGCCCGGGGCTGACCAATTGAGTGATCGCTTAAAACAGCCTTTGCATGTCCGGTGACTCTAATTACCACAATACTGCTGCTGCGATTTTTGTAGGAAAAAAAGCAGTGTCACATTTCGTTGGACAACTTTAAATTTTAAAGACAGAGATTAGGGCAAGTGTTTCTGACACTAAATGTTCCTATAGAGAATAATAGAGGGTTAGAAATACCGAACAAAGAGGTGGAATAAGACAATTTTGTAACTGACCTTTGCAGCTTGGTTCAAAATGCAACGAGAAACGTGTCTCCATCTGTATTCGGTTTCAAGTAGTTAACGGATGATTTGCGATATCATGTCAAATAAAGCAGGTATTTTTGGTTAGCTCGGATTGGATGAGGTTATTGAGCAAGTATATAGGTATGAAGATACATATCATACTGTCGTATTATACATATTATACTGTAGTGAATTTCTTCACGAAAGTAGAGACATCCTAACTCCCTAAGTAAAAGTAGTTTTGAGATGAAGCAGTACTACACCCGTTGCATATATACTGAGCAACCATACAAATATAGCAAACACTTCTTATTTGAATGATAACTAGAGGTGCTATAGATCGTTATGGCAGGAGTACTATGATAGACCCATTTTTCTTCCGAGATACTGTGTGGGTTGAGTTATTTTGTCAATCACCTACATCCAAACGTCCCAATTCAAAACTTGCTATGTTGTTTGCCCCTCAGAATAGAGAAAATCGTAATAATATGAAATAATCTTTATATTAATGTAATATAATGCATAATTTACCATAACTGATCAAAACAGGTTTATACAAATTAGACTTTAAAATGTTGAGCTTACACTAAAATATCCAAAACAAATGTCATACTATATAGAGAGTAACCGGATAAAAGCATTGTACTTTCTTCGGCAGTATATATACCAAATGTGGAACGAAAAATAGAAGATTAGCATGGAACCTGTGCAAGGATGACACGCTAAATCGTGAAGCGTTCCACATTTTTTGCGATATTGCAGACTGGTATTCTGCACGTTGAATTTGATTAATGATGTCAAGAGTGTTTTAAGATATACCATCAGAATTGTGTGGTCCATTTGAAAACACTGCGGCGATGATATGTCTGGTAGTTAATGCCGAATTTTGTTCACAAAACACAACATAACAGAATAAGCAAAACTACTTCAATTTGTTATTCTACTTTAATTTGTTATTATAAAAGATTATTCCTACTTCTGAATCTCGACTGCTACAAGTAGTTCTCAACTTCACATGTGTCTCACCGCTGTCTTGTTTTAATCCAGCGTACACCTGCCATTTTTCGGGAAAGAAATTAACATCGCATATACACTACAATTTCTGAAACTACAAGACCAAGAAAGAATCACTCTGTTCAAATATAATTTATGTCAGGTGTTCCTCGTGTTACACGAGATACCTGACTACATTTGTAGAGCTATATAGGATTTTTTGACTTCAGAACTGAGTGTCGTGTAAAGCCAGCTCTGGAAAAAGTAACAGCTTCTATTCGGCGTTGCATTAAATGGAAAAGGTTTTTGATATCATGCTGGGTAAGTGCCAGCCGAATGGTTGTATGCGAGACCATAGTCATTTTGTGTTGAATGGCGATAGCTCTTTACTGGCCAGTCGCTTAGCCACCACGTCCCCGACTTTTCCGATAGAGGAGATATCCGGCGAACGTGAAGGTTCAGGATGAAACGATATCTGCCATGCATGCCACATTCGGACATTCTGCACCGAAGTGAGGTAGCATTGTCCTGTTGGATATAGCGTCAGAACAACTCTGAAGCAAGGGGCTCAAGGTCATCCCAGATGTATTGGTTGCTGTTGAGAGTTACCTCAATTCATATTAGGCGAGATCCCCAGTTGAATCCAGTGGTATCGCAAACTCTGACGCTTCTTGTTGGACCTGTATGAAGCTAAAACACACATTTCAAAGCGGCTTTCACAGGGATGACTTCGAACAACTATGCGAACATCATGGTTCATCAAGCTAAACCGCGACTCTTCAGAAAGCACGAATTGTGGACAATGAGCGCGGCACTGTCTGTTTTTAAGACACCGTGGCAGTCTGTAGTTGGGGGTTAAAGAAATACGCAGAAGTGGACTGCAAGTGACCAGTCCTCTGCTAAGCAGATGACGTCGAACTCTGTTGGAGTACAAAGCGTTACCTACAGTAGGGCTCCACTGCTGCGCTGAGACAGTGGATGACCCTTTGCCATCTGTCACTGCCTTAATATTTGAAGAAAAGACTGATCTAAAGAACAGTTATTTGGGCGAGCCTCTCTTATTTGTTTTATTATCCCTCAGAGAATTTGAATTTTGCATACCGAGAAGGGTTAGGGATAGTTTGTAGACATTGTTACGCCAGTGGCTCTTAATATGTAGGGTGCCATTATCGCGGACGTGACATTTGCTCAAGAGGGCGCGAGAAATATTTCGAACTTAAAAAAATATTATTTTTAATTATACCTAACCGCACTGCGTCACTTTGTGAAACTAGTTTCTTATGGAAATTATTCATTGATGTTGCGGCTCCCTTAACACATTACCCGTTGTGACATCATTTATGATTCTTATACCCCTAGATTTGTGATATTGCCTATAACCTTAGAAGCCAGGAGATTATAATTCCTATAACCTTAGAAAATTTTTGATAATTCTTTCTGCAATGATCCCACTACTTTTTTTTTCTTTCGTTCTTTTTTCTTTTTTTCTTTTTTTTTTTTTTTTTTTTTGTTGAATAGTTTAAATCAGAATACCTGTTGCCTATCACGACAGTTTTAAGAATGCAACGTTTTGACGTTAAGCGAATTTCAATACTAAACGGTATGAAACGTTTATCATTTACAAGATAACTTTTATGCGTGGGTGCTCCACTTTCTATGTAGTCATAGATGTCAAAAACATTTCTGACATATTAAATATAATTTGAACTTTCTCGCAAGCTTTATTTAAAAGTCACTATTTTAAAACTGGTGTATATCTCTGCAATAGAATTTTATTTTGATAAACGTCAGAACAAAATATAACGTGGTTGGTTTACTTTAAATTCTAAGAGGTGCATTAAAACTAAATGAAACTGTGATTTTTTCTTTATCTTTGATAGTAAATCAAACTGAAACCAATGTGTGATATTGACATTTAAATGTTATTCCAACTTATTTTCCTCTCAGTTCATTGTTGTTTTTCTATTCCAGTGGAAGCCCCATTAGTATTTGCCAATTTTCTCACTGTTTTTTGTAGTATTTTGTAACGTTTTAAAATTTCATATTTTCTATCATGTTATTTGTACGATTTTTCTCAACTCTTGTAATTAGAACTTATTTTTGTATATGCTGTTTTATTTAAAAATAATTAAAAAACACTATGCAGAAAGTTTACAGTTTTCTGTTCAGAAAATTACATATATTATCATTTCAAAAATATTGTAACCTTACAAAGCTAGGTCTAAGCAAGAATTTGTAGCCTCTTGAAATTCATAATATTAAGAGCAAGTGTTAAGTGTTCTTCCTCCATCACATATGAATGACGTTATACATGGATAACACAATCGTAAACTGCTAATGTAAACCTAATTCATGAATTCTAATAAAAAGATACATTGATTACTCTAATTCAATATACAATAATAATTATGCAAAGAAACAGTCACTGAGTATTAGGGTGGTGCGGAAAACAAAACATTTTGACTCTCTACCGCCCTAGTGTTTAAATATTGTGGTTGGTGTCATATAAGCCACGGCATAAATCGTTTTTGATTTGGAGAACATCTTCTGTCTGTGCTTTTGCAATAGTTTCGAATTTTTAGCCAAAAAATCAAATTTTTTTACTAGAAATAAGTATGTCTTACTTTCCCAGATTTCTAAATCTAGACCTCAAGTAACTAAAACGGGACTATAAAAATGTTTCATGTCATCATAGAAGACTCCTGAGCTCAGTGGCGTAACGTTCATTTCATTGGGCAGCCAGTCAATTTACGTCTGATTCGGGGACTGTTTGAGACAAGGACACTCTGCATTCTTAGCATTGTACAAATTCAATATACGGATTATTTGATTTTAATACGACGCAGTGCAATCTTGCAAAACACCCCATTCGTTCCTTTCCCCTCACACTTCCCAGAGTAAGCGCCTCTAAGCGGGAGAAGAGGGTTCTAAGCGGCCTTAGATGACTTGATGTCACCAAGTCGTCCACATTCAATTCAGAATTACAGGCAAGTTCTTTGTTACATTTCTTTCTGGCATTCTCATTTTCTTGAGATGTTCTTGCATATCTTTTTTGCAGAGTAGCTTTTGTCGCCTTTTCCAGTGGTTCAATTCCATTCATTCTTGTCGTTCTTTGGTCTTGTGGAATATTTTTCTCAATTCACGGCACAATCAAATCCTTTCCATGGGTACATTTTTCCATGTCTTTGTTACCTTGCAAGCCTCTACATTAAACAGTTTATCCATCCGATCCCGATATTCACTCGCCTTCATTGCAGAAAATTTTGTTTTTGTCTTTGTGTGTGATGTGTCTAACTTCAGATACCTGAACAACGGGGACCGGAATAATGGGAAAGATGGATTTGACATCAAGTGAAGCCATCAGAAAAGGAGTGGAATTCGAAAAAGAAAAGGTTTTAAACCTCTCAAGTGCCTCCCTGGAACTCGAAATGGAATATTCAGGTGAAACCACTAGATTATGAAGAAATAGAATAAGTGCTTTCTCTAGAGGGCGGGTGGGACTAGAGAAGGATGAAACCAGGAGTCTAATGCGGAAGTCGGCTTTCTGTGTTTTAAGTTTGATGAAAAGCTCTGGAACCCGTGGTCCCAGAGGCGGGTGCATCTGACTGGAAATAGCAATGGGATGGGACGACTGGTGGTTACGAAGTCTGCTAAGAGCTGAAAGAGTGGACTGGGTAGGGTCTTTAGATACTATCAGGTGATCAATTTCAGATATTGCAGTGTCCATCTTAGCATTATAATCAGTGGTATTGAGAAGTACAATCAGGTTGGATTTTCTGCTGGAACGATAGAGATGCGTGCGTATTGTAATGCTGATATTATCATTTGTTACAACATTTAAATGTATCACAAATCACTATGACAACGTTCGATTTGATTGTGGACATGAGCAGATCATGATTCATTCTGTCACAGCACACTTATAAAAATTGTCTTTGGCGACCTTGTTCAATTCGTCTTTTTGGTCTTAGGATGGACCCTGCAAGCGGGGTCAGAAAGATCTCACTTGTACTTTAATCTTAATGAAGTATTTTAATGTATCATATATATCGTGCTTAGAGGGTTTTTAGTTTATCATTGGATTTTAGCACGAGACTTATATTGTTTGAATCCACAGTTCATTTAAGTCTTAAATTTGAAACAGAAACGCGTGTTTTGGTTCTTGAATTACTTGTAAAGTAAATCAACGCTCTTTTTTATGTATTTCCAGAAAAGAAAAGATCTGATATTTATTCTTAGGGAGAGAAAGTCAAATAGTTTGCTATATTGTTGTAAAACCTTTATCGTTTTTTTTTTTATTTTTTATTTTCTTGTATCTCTGTCCGAAAAAGAATGGTAACTTTATATTAAGGTTCCCTAGTAACTTTTAACATTATATTTGCTGTCTTTCTGAAATAAGATCAAACAGAACCCAAGAAAGTGCGGGCATTGTAAGATAAAACTATATAGAAGAGATCTTAGCTGTGAAATGTAGATAATTAAACATTGTGATTTCAATAGAATTTTAAAGTCAAATATACGGAACAATTGTGTATCGTTAACAATAGAATATTTGGTTTTGCCCTCGTCGAGCTGCGATAATTATGGTACTCGCAAGGCAAACAAATGGATTCACATTCAGATATACTCATAGCATAACGTCGTCCTTTTCTATAAAGCCGTGATTGAAATGCTTATTCGTTAGGAATCACCAAGTGTCCGACAACAGTAGGATGAATTAAATTTATGTTCACACTGGCCGAAAAATTATAAATAAACCATGGTTTAGAGGCATTAAGCCAAAATTAAAATATGGGTACGAATTTCTAGAACATTTTTGCTTCAAGCAATCAACATAGCTGCTAATGCTTATACAAATTTCGGAATTTTGAATAAAGCACTGCTTCATTTATTAATGAATTTTTACCCAGTTATATTAACTAAATTCTGAATGAGTGGTTAAAAGTTCTTTTTAATTTTTTTGTAACTCCTGCAAGAATAATTTCTTCCTGTCCGTAAAAATAAGTATCATATCACCATATAATGACTGTTGTGATGTTATAAAACATCTGTTCAAAAAACGGCAGGTGCATTGTGAAGGCAAGTGATATAGTAAGAATAACAGCAACTGTTAACAAGCCACAATAAGTAGCAGTATTAGGGACATGAAACGTAAGACAGTATGCTAATTCACACATTGGTACACACTGAATCCGGGCTTCAGGTACAGAGCGTACTAAATCAAAAGTTATTTGCCTAACGAAAAGTTTGCGTGAGTCAGACGTAAATGAAAAAGGACTGAACTTACAATTCCTGAAATATTTATGTATTTCATGTTTTCCAATATATAATGAATGTTTTGCTAATTCCATTGTTCGAGGATTCAAAATTATATGTATCCTCCGGAAACAATCACTTAGAAACAATTATTACACGCCAATAACTTTTTTTATTATAATATTGTATGAATGGTTTTTAAAATAAGATTTGTTAAGTAGTAACCATTTTTTTTAATAATTATGATCTTCACGTCTTCCATCGCAAAAATAAACAACTTTACTATGCGTAAAAAGTGAAGTAGCTTCGTTGCTGAAAATATTTGAAGTGTAATGAACCATTTTTCTTTGAAAATATGGCCACACAATCATTATTTTTTGTTGCACTTCTTATACATATATATAGGTAAGAACATTACATTGTAATAATTTTACCTAACAATTATTCTTTCAAATTGTCTAAAAGATACATGTCTTCTAGGATAACTTTTGTTAAATTATGTCTTTATTTAACTCTCTATATATTTTCTGGGTTTTTCCAAGATTTATAACAATTTAACAATCAAGCAAATCTTTGGTTTGCGGAGAGTAAATTTATTGCTTTAGAGAAGCAAAAATCGTGAAAGCAAACGAGATGTTTTAACATAATTGTTGTAAAATTATATAACCGATAAAGCTGCAATGGAAACCATACGAAAACATTTTGCATGAAATATACGTGGAAAATTTAGGACAACATTTGACCGAAATCTGTGTGAAAGAGTTAAGATATATTTAGAAATGAGGAAAGCGATTCTTTAATAATATAAAAGAAGTTATTTCTTATTGTAACTCAATGCAGTCGTGAAGTTCAACAGTGTTTATTCGGAGATGGCTTCCTAGACTTTGTTATAATGATAATATTGAGCTACGAAGAAGTAATGGTTAACAAGATAGTAAAATCATGCAATGCATTGATTAATATACGCTTTCCAACATACCAGAAATCATTACTCTAGTTATGAGGATAATGGCTATAGAATAAATCTGGCTCCTATGACCTGACCTTTGACCTCATTTCGATGATATTCAATAGAACCGGTAAAGTATACTTCCGAAACAACATGATAAAGCTTTGTCTCAATCGAATCATTTTACGTAAGTTAAAACGCCGCATAAAAGCCATGGAATGGATCCCGATCCTATGTCCTGACCTTTGACACACATCACCCATTTTCAATAGGGTTCATCCCCAGGTGGTCCCCAACGGCAAACTAAAGTTTCATCGAAATCGAACCTTATTTACGCAAGTTATGACGCATAAGGGCAATGGAATAGATTCCGCTCCTATGTCGTGACCTTTGACCCCACTTCACCCATTTTCAATAGGGTTCATCCCCAGGTAGTCCTCTACCACATACTAAAATTTTATCGAAGTCGATCAATTTTTACGCGACTTATCGTGCGAATAGACGGACAGACAGACAAAGCTGGAGCATATACGTTTCTTCAACCTACGTTTGGAAAGCGTAAAAAAGGTTGAAGATTTACCGACCGTCAATTAGCCACGTACAGTGGCGTAATGCTGTCCAAACAAAACGAATCAAGTTAGTGGAGCTGAGAGTGGGGAGAGAATTCAAATGTCTTGTGTGTTGCTCGCCTACGGAAATTTACCTGAGCATCTACAGTGGAAGCTGTTATTGACAGCATCCTTTCTCTGCACCACTCGTTCTTCAATCGACAGCCATTACTCGTTCTTCAATCGACAGCCATAAGGATTATATCATAGTTTCGAGGAGATTATATCATAGTTTCGAGGAGCCACTGGCCACCAAGATATACCTGGGGAAGCAGTTGTTCGAAAGCATGTGACCTTTATTTTTACTTTCAAGGCTGTCCTATTCTCACGTTTCTCGAAATAATTTGCTTTCCAGAACAGTGGGAATACTTATTTGGGGGAAAGTAAACAAAATTATGACAAGGAGGGTTTCGCACGGCTCATTAAGTATCTTAAAGGAAAATACCTTGATGCATGAAGATATTGAGGCGCAAAAAATGGAAACTGAAACAAATTCACAAAGACTACAAGTTTTTGTGGAATTAAAATATTTATTTCCAAATTTGAAAGGGATTTAAAATGGAAGAAAATATATTGATATATTTTTTTTATTTTTATTATAAGAGTAATATCAAACCACATCGCATGTGAACTCTATTTTTGTTGTTGTTTGTATAGAGTTATAAACACCACAGGTGAAAAACTTGACGGAGCATAAGCAGACTGTCGATATGTTTAACTCGATGGGCGGTAAGCAGTCCGTAGCAAGTGTTTTCATATTCTGAGAGTAAAATTACGGAATAATCTCATAATTATTTTGTAGCATTTTTTAAACGTAGGTCTCCGGATGCAATTTTTTATTGCAAATTACTGAAAATTAAGTACCTAGGATTTAGGTGGAATACTGCTAGAATAGTGAACAATCTGCAATATTTCAATATTAACAGGCAGAGGATAAAAATTCGCATAATTAACACTATCAGTGTGTACCGTTCGTCAGGTCCATGCAGAAGAGAAGTCCCGATACGTTCATTTTATCCTTCTTTTAACCAAAAGACTTAATAACTTTAGAACTTCTAGAAGTGTTTGAAAATCGTCTAGTCCGATATTCCATTTGTTTCAAAATACCAACACAAGAAAATTAAACCAGTGTTGTTTCTTTGAAATCACTTAGACTGCCTGTGGCACTTTTGGTTTGATCAGCTAATTCAGTCCGCACGGAAAACGAGATCGCGTGCTTCTAGTTAAAACATAGCTATAACATAAGATAGTTTCCCGTATAGGTCAATGGAAGACAAATAGCACTGAAAAGGCCTTTTCAGCTCGAATTATGAAAGTTATTAATAAACGCGACCACGCTCTCAAATGACCCATAGGAAAATATTCTCCTTGTACATATATAACTAGGGATGGGAAATTCGAATCCTCGAATCCCGCGAATCTTGACAAAATTCGAGATTCGAAAACTCGAATATTCGTGCTTTTTTCCTCATTCGAATCTTAACCTAAAATACTTGGAATTTGGTGCTTGTTCAGGAGCGATATTTGTTCGAATTTTTGTCAGGATGACGAGTTCTGATATTTCAAAACAATCGAAGAAAATCTCCTTCTTCATTGTTCTCAAATGTCAATGAAGAAGACGATCTTTTTCGAAGATTGTATTAGTGGGTTGTCCATGAGAGAAACCGAGAGGCGTTTAATCATATCGCACTGTGAGGTTGAGCAAAAATGTCGTAGCGGGAGAGAACTGACTTTAAGAAAGGAAAATTGTTGAATGTTATACTAGTGGGTTGTCCATGAGAGAAACCGAGAGGCGTTTAAACATGCTCAAGTCAACTGTTTTGAATATACTGAATAAGTTGAAGACACATGGCGTGCCTAAAGCAGCAAAACGTACGGGCAGACCAAAAAAATCAATGACCGATGGCGTCGAAGCCTCAGGAGAGTCGTTATAGCTAATCGACGGAGTACTGCACAAGACCTCAGTGTACAGGTGAATAAAATTGCTGGAATCTCGGTATGGAAACGTACCATTCGCAGAGAACTTGATTCCATGAGTTACCGTGGTCGTGCGACTGCTCACAAGCCTTTCATCTCCACTTGGAATGCTACTCGTCGTTTAGCGTGGTGTAAAGAACATTATCGTGGAGCGTAGATGAATGGAAACGGGTCCTATGGACTCATTAATGCAGGTACACGATCCATCAGTCTGATGGGCGTCTGTGATTGTGGCACCAGTCGGGGGAACGCTATTTACAACAGTGTGCTCTTCATAACGTCAAGTTTGGAGCTGGCAGTGTACTCGTGTGGGGGAGTTTTTCGTGCTATCATCCCGCCCGTTGGTTATGGCGGAAAAACCTGTTAACCAGCACGTCAACCTCAATATTCTGGACAATTATGTCTTACCAAATCTGTGGTAATACTATGGAACCGAGCTTTGTTTGTACCAGCAGGATAATGCAACGAGCCATAAAGCATGGACTCTTACGGCGCGGTTTGATGATAATTCTGTATCGTGTGTGGACTGGCCAGCACAGTGCCCTGTTCTTTATCCCATAGACCATCTATGGGATGAATTAGAGTGCCGCATAAGAAGTTTGGATACAAGGACTACTACTAAGCAACAGTTAGTGGCAGCATTATGTACTGAATAGAAGCGCATACCCATCGCGGTGTTCCAAAACGTTGTCGAAAGCATGTATCGAAGGGTCCAGGCATGCATTAACGTCAAAGGTGGACCGACACCGTACTGATGTATGTCAATAAATGCTAAGTTGTGTTTCTCTTCAAGGAGTCCGGCGACTTTTGTCTAAATAGTTTATATAGGAATAATCGAAATTATTCCTATGCCTCACATGCCAGTTCATTATTTGTATGTATGCGGATCATGCCTATTAAGTAATTAATTTCACAAGTAAATAAACCTGTTAGTTTCCGCTAAATTATTATATGTTACGTGCAATTCAACAGCCTCTATGAAGAACCGTAACAGAAAGGAAGCTACATAACAATTCGAACTCAAACAGTAGACATTGCTTTCAACTGACAAAAGCTAAGACATTGTTTTTACAAAAATCGCAGTTTTAAGGTTAAAGCACATATCATTTGGAAACGAATTTTTTCATAAATGCTGAAGACATGTTGATCCACATAATCTTTGCACAAAAGAAGAATATCTACTCGGTTGTCTTAGCTCTAAGTTAGAGCATGAATTTCTGCGATTAATCAAAGAAAGCCAAGGTTTTAACATGAATGCCAGAAACTCCATGTTATCATATACAATATAATTTTTGACTGCTATTCTTGCGGTGTCAGTATAAAATAAAAATACCAACGTTTTTCACAGTTAAATGTTTATTATACATCGACCATAGTTTCGCAGAGCGTTTGGCTCGGCTTCATCAGGAAAAATGGAGGATAAACATATAAATCATTGTGACATCTTTAGAGTTATGACGGTCACGAATTTTAGAGAGTTGTTTCCACGCCCTTAAAAGAAATGGAGTCGATGTCAAGCTTAATATATTGGAAGCTTTCCACATATACCGAAACTCTTCACGCCTTGTCAACGACATGACGTCGACTCCATTTCTTTCAAGCGCGTCGAAACAAGTCACCGAAATCCGTAAGCGTGAGAACTCTAATGATGTCACAATGATTTAAATGTTTACGCTCCATTCGTCCTTATGAAGCCGAGGCAAACGCTCTGCGAAACTACAGTCGATGTATAATAAACATTTTATTGGCCTTCCGGTGGCGCAGTGGTCTAAGCGCTGGCTTATGGCCATTCGTCCAAGAAGGGTCCGGTTTCCAATCCCGGTCGAGCACGGATATTGTGTTTGTCTCACGGCACTGGCTCTCTCACTTCCCTGGAACCAGTGACCCTAATTCAGGGACGGGAGACCGCTGATAGGCCATTGAGTTGCTTATGGTGGTCGTTAGACTTTCAATCACGAAAAAAAACGAAAATATTTTATTGTGAGGAACGTTGGTGTTTTTATTTTAAATCCCTCTTACAATTGTGCTGTATACTATTTTTTTCTGCGTGGTCATCACCTAATTCTGTCATAATACAGAGTGCAAGTGAATTGATGTTAGATAACATATGTCAGATGTCTGAAGTGTTTATTTTTAACAAATTGAAAATTGTGATGGGCCCATACAATAGAACACTGTTTCATTTTTTCCATTGAGGTTTTTAATTTATCGTGGTTTTTCAAAGTCGGTTAAAAAACTGGCAAGAAAATGTTTGTGGTATTTTTTCTTCGATTGCAATCTTGTCATCACCGTTTAACCTGTAAAGAGGTTTTGAGTTGTTAAGTGCAACTGCCACACTCGATATTTCTGTTCCAGTGTACTAACACTCACACTTTCAGTACCCAACACTTCGTCACAAATGTAACACCTGATTTTTACTTTGCCAACAAGAAACGCGCTACGCGTAGTCCTGAAAATATTTTCTTGAGCGTGTTTATCAGATACCTTTCTTTTTTTTATTATTTGAGTCTCGCATGCTGAGATTTATCATATTCGTGCCGGTAAGTTCTATGGATCTTTGAACAGTGTTTAAAAAGTTATTTTGACATCACACTTTCATTTTCACTTATTTCATATATACTTTCTTATGTCGAACCCACATGCGACAAAAAATTAACAATGGTGTATTTTTTCCCAGGTTACACACGACAAAAATATCTCCTCACATTTTAAGTGTTGATTGTAAACCAAAAATAAAATCTGTGTTTTAAATGATTGATATGGAAAAATCTATGTTGATGTGCCATAAAGCCCGGCCACTACCAGTTTTCACTTTTTGTAAAGTAAGCCACTACTTTGGTTAATATCTGTGCTTCCAACCTTTCAACACTATAAAATGACCAAATATCTCTGCAAAAGTGGTTATTCTCCTAACAATGGTTTTCAGTGCATTTTGTTTCGAATACAATGCAGAATTAATATCACTTTTAAAATTCCTGATTTGAAACGTATAGAAAAATTCCATGCTGGAATATTATGGTAATCTACGCTATTGGTACTAACTTGTGCGGTTTTCATTTATAACGTAATGCTAGTAAATTGTTGGACATATTTTGGGGTCATTATCGATAATCACTCTCTACCTGCCTACCTACAATTGTTCCAAGTGAAATTGTGGTATCACGTTTTGAACTATTCTTACACTAACCTTCCTCACTATAAAGCTTTTAGCTTTTTAGTATCATAATGTCTAGGAATGTTCCAAAAATTCACAAAGATAACCTTAAATTTTGCTTAAAGTTCATGCAGGAATCTATTTCTAGAAATAGAAGGACCGTTTCATTTGAAAAAGTTAAGCGGGTTGTAGTGGCGCGGTGCCAGACTAGCTGTATGGCATCAAGTATATTAGTGCAACAAAATCTACTGTTCTTTTAGAAATTAAAATCTCTTGCAGCAAAATGCAAGTCGTAAGTGGCGTTCTAAGAATTTCTTGTAATACTGTGCATTCATGTTGTCCTAGAAAGCACAGCATGCGTGAAAATGACCAAACCGGTCATACGCAACAATAAGAAACATTCTGATATTGCTAGGAGACGGGCGGGTTTCTTCGATCGATGAGAATTTGGTTGTCGCCAATCAGACTGTTAACGTTTCAGCCCTGTTTCGTAGCTATGTCCTAACGTTTCATTCACTGGGATTATGCGTTTCAAGAAAGCTCCGCCTTTCAGTCAATTACTATTCAAAAGCGTTTCAGCCCCAACGGATCGGTGCCATTTTTGAACGACCGGCAGATGGTGAGAGACCCACCTGCTGGCCATTTTCTTCATTCCCGGATGATATGTTAGTAAGCTGTGAACTGTCTTTGAAGAAATGTGTACCTTGCACGATAATTTCATGCAAATCCATCCTCGGTCAATGCACAACAATTCCCTGACTAACGCGACAGGACTCTCTTCGGTGCCCTCGACAACTCTTCCAGCACCAGAGCGAAGATCAGCATTTTCACGGCCCATCTCAAACGCCAACACCCACCTTAACACAGTTGAAAATGACAATGCATTATCGCCCAATGTTTTTCTCAATACCTTTGCACACTGTGCCGAATTCACCCCTTGGACAACCTGTATTTTCACAAAAAAATCTGCTCCCCATGCGTGAATTCGATCTTCAGACGCTTCCACTTCCACAACGGGTTTCCTCAGATACTGTCACTGCGTCCTAGCTGCCAGCGCAGACTCACTTTGTCCTCGGATGCGGGGGGGGTCTGTGATGTGGGAGCTGCTGCAATGGGAACAGCGTTGTTAAAAATGAAGGAATTTCTATTAAGTATGATCAATTATCTTTACGTGGGCATGGAGATCGAAAACAACGCACATTTTGAAGAATTTTTAAAGTTTCCTGATGTAAATCATTAATACAGAAGCCCGTGATTTGTAAGAAGCAGTGTTCAGTTGTGTTGTTGCAAAAGTACTGAAACAAAATATTAATTAGTATAAAGACTTCTACGTATAATGTATAGCAAATACGCGTAACTTATAACTATGGTATTCTAAGATCCCACTGCGATACTATCTTAGAACCCCAAGTAGCACATGACATTTAAAAGACGTCGCATTTCGGTTGCAAAAGTTGATATTTGATCTTCCGTACAAAGACTACGTTTGATAAACGTTTGTTAAATGTTACATCCGTTACCGTTGCGATTTTGTCACATTCATTACGTTTGCTAAACGTTGGATTTTCGTCATGTTAGCAAGGTCACAGCTAATCTTCGGCGTGACATTACATTCAGGCAAAAAAGAACAAAATTATACTGTTGATAAAACAGTAAGCTTGTGTATAATTGATAAAGATTATTGAATTCCTCCTTTTTTTTTTCTTATACGACTAGAAGATTTTTTATTCCCTTGGTTTTGAAGCAACTTCTCGTCTGCGGCTGCGTCGTTCTCTAACCTGCTGTTACGTCACTTGTACTAAGGACGGTGAGTTATGGCAAGGCTGAACTCGATCGTTCAGAGCTGCATGCCTAATCCATGGATTTTATCGTTCTTAAAAGGTAAGTTCTTTTCTTGTTTCAATTCATAGGCTTCGTTTTCGAACACAATTCATGTATTCGTTTCGTAGCTCGTGGAGATTCCCGTAACACGTGAAGACATTCATGTATTCGTTTCGTAACACGTGGAGGGAGGCTTAACCCGTGAACACATCCATGTATTATCTTAACAGGTATATATATCATCGACTGCATTTTAAACTAGGAGTAGTAAAGAATTTGTTAGATTTTCGGATCTAAACACAGCTGCTTCGATTTCAATATTGTATTTTTGTGAAAGAGTACCAAAAATATATTTCAAGAAAACAAAATTTCTGACCTTTCATTTTTATGAGCTACTGAATATTTGGTTAGATTTTTAAATAACTAATGCAGCTAGTTGTAAAAGAAATTCTAATTCTTCAAATGTTTAGAGAGTGGTATTGAATTTATACCTAATTACTCAAATGTGCTTCCATGAGCCTCTATGTAGCAAACATTGTTACAAACGCAGCTTATTGGTATGTTAGTTATAAAGGATACTCTATATTACTGTTATCATATATTAGATCAGCATTTCTTAGGGCTCATTCAGCCAGTTTTTTTGCAAGAAATATATTGGGTGTAGAGTAACAAACGGAATAAGCTGTTGGAGAGATACTTATTAAATCCAGAAAGCTTCAAGGTTGAAAAAATTCAAAACCCACCCTGTACAGAGTCCTGAGACCAAGAAGTAAATTGTCAGTCACAATTCAAAGTCTACGTAAGGCACGCAACAAATTAAATTTTTTTTTTGAAAATGCACATTTTATACCAGATGTGAATTAAGCTTACTGAAATCATAATGTATCTGTATCCAAATGGAATATATACAAATATCCAATGCAATATTTTGTTAGACTGTGGGAGTACACACTTACATCCAAATGTGCCCATCTCCCCTTCCACATATCAGAGTTGTGCCTATCAAATAAGGAAGCAGAGGAATGCTATTGAACCTGTCACAGCCGCCCCGGTATCGCAGTGGTCTAAGCGATGGCCTCTGATCATTCGTCCGAACGGGGTCCGGGTTCGAATCCCGGTGAGGCGTGGATGTTACGGCACTGGCTCTCTCTCCTTCCCTGGAACCAGTGGCCCTAAATTAGGGACGGGCGACTGCTTATAGCCCATTGAGTTGCTCACGGTGGTCGTTAAACCTCCAAAAAAAAAGAACCTGTCACAGGCAAGGAGGCCAGTTGCTTTGCTGTTACAGTTTACTAAATTTTTGTTCAAATTTCAGGAATGCAGAGGTGGGAGAAGTTGGAAGCAGAGTTGTATAAAAATAAAATGTATCTGTGAACACAACCATTGAAACAAAACTTGCTGCAAACCCGCATATCACGATGACAATATAAAATAATTTAAAGAAACAATAAAAAAATAATTATTAGGACATTACAAATTCCGATGACGGCAAAATACAATTGAATATGTGTGTGAAATTGACCTTTATGGCAAAATATTGGATTATGAACCTCATAAAAACAAGAGAATTAAAAGAAACATTTTATACCCAGAAAACAGTTCCATTAATGAACCTTTAAAAATTATAAATAGTATTTTCAACAGCTTAGTTCAAAAATTACTGTGCCGCCCCCGGTGGCGCAGTGGTCTAAGCGATGGCCTCTGATCATTCGTCAGAACGGGGTCCGGGTTCGAATCCCGGTGAGGCATGGATGTTGTGTTTGACTTACAGCACTGGCTCCCTCCCTTCCCTGGAACCAGTGACCCTAAAGTAGGGACGGGCGACTGCTTATAGCCCATTGAGTTGCTCACGGTGGTCGTTAAACCTCCAAAAAAAAAGAACCTGTCACAGGCAAGGAGGCCAGTTGCTTTGCTGTTACAGTTTACTAAATTTTTGTTCAAATTTCAGGAATGCAGAGGTGGGAGAAGTTGGAAGCAGAGTTGTATAAAAATAAAATGTATCTGTGAACACAACCATTGAAACAAAACTTGCTGCAAACCCGCATATCACGATGACAATATAAAATAATTTAAAGAAACAATAAAAAAATAATTATTAGGACATTACAAATTCCGATGACGGCAAAATACAATTGAATATGTGTGTGAAATTGACCTTTATGGCAAAATATTGGATTATGAACCTCATAAAAACAAGAGAATTAAAAGAAACATTTTATACCCAGAAAACAGTTCCATTAATGAACCTTTAAAAATTATAAATAGTATTTTCAACAGCTTAGTTCAAAAATTACTGTGCCGCCCCCGGTGGCGCAGTGGTCTAAGCGATGGCCTCTGATCATTCGTCAGAACGGGGTCCGGGTTCGAATCCCGGTGAGGCATGGATGTTGTGCTTGTCTTACAGCACTGGCTCCCTCCCTTCCCTGGAACCAGTGACCCTAAAGTAGGGACGGGCGACTGCTTATAGCCCATTGAGTTGCTCACGGTGGTCGTTAAACTTACAATAAAAAAAATGACTGTCGACTTACAAAATACTTAAGGAAAATATTTTAATTTAATAACTAGTTGCTGCAAGAGGAACCTGGCAATAAAATTTAAATTCCTTCTGTGTAAAGGAAACTTTTGATACAGTTCCTATGTACTGAGAAACAGGCCTTGATAAAATCTAGAGGCCACAAACGTCCAATTGTGCCCATATTGGCAAAATCTGCTAATAATTTGAAAACTATCGGCGTGCGCACATACTTTTACATTCTACTACTTTGGTTGGAAGTATAGTTTTATGAGGATTTTTTTCTAATTTGAATTAATTTTCTCTCAACAATATTATTTTTGAACACATATCATTGCTCCTTTGTTTCTGTAATGCTTCAGAACCATCTTGATAGCTGTTTACTTTTGGTGCTACTGGTTTTGAATTTAATGTTCATTTTGAATTTTGTAGCTGTTTGTTCCCAAATGGCAAGAGTAATAGACCAATTTTTGTATTTGCTAGTTGAGTCTGTATCTTCAGATTTCTCTGAATGAATAATCTTTTCTAAGCAATTAAATTAGAGAGCCACAAACCAATATTTCTATTCACTGTCGGATTAATACTTTTCCGATTTGCTTCCTAATTAGTCTTTCTCTGAATTATGGATCTCTTTTATTATCAGATTGTTAAGGGCAACAGATTAAAGGCTGGATCACATAGCTACGCTGTGTAGAAAAGCCGTACAAACTGTCACAGTTTGATTGTACACATTTTTTTCAGCAATGTATGTATATATATATATATATATATATATATATACTGGTCACAAAAAGTTAGGGATATTGCATGAAGTGAAGCCACGTAACATAAACGCCAGAGTGTGTTTACAAAAACAATTCAATGGGCAATTTCTGCTGACAACAAGTAGTACCACAATATAGACAAAAGTGTATATTCAGAGAATGTCCAAACCTCTGGATTTCAGTATCCAGTAACACTACCTATGTGTCAAAGAACGTCTTGACACCTACGAAGCATACTTGCAGTGACATTATTGATTAGTGTTTGGTGCAGTTAGTCCCATATTAGTCAACACATTACAGAGGTCTGCCAGTATACAGGGGTATGGAATGCGGTTATCTAAAAGTTGCTGTATAGATTCCCAAATTTTCTTAGTAGTATTAAGGTCAGACCTGAGGTAGCTGTAAAGATTCGATCTTGTGGTTTTCCAGCCAGGGCCGGTCCAAGGGGTAGGCCAGGTGGTAAATGTGTAGATTAGCGTCCTAAATTATTTTGTTGAAAAAATTTTAGTACCTGGAAAAAGTGCGATGTACAGATTTTAGTGTATGGAAACTAATGTCAAATGGTGCAAAAATTGCATATTTTAAATGTGTTTTAAAGATATATTTTTTTCGTAATATTGACCTGTGAGTCTCTGACGCTGTGAAGAGGAGCTGCGGTAGGCCTAATGTATTGCTCCGGCAAAGAATGTGAAGCTTTGGTCCTTTAAAAGGAAGGTTTGTTGCTGTGCCAAAATGATGGGCGGAAGAGTACAAAAGAAAGAGGGTATGTTGTTGGCAGGAGAGCAATAAATGTAGTGATACGCTACAGAAAATAGGTCCACAGCATCCACCCTTTATTTTGTTGTATCCTGCATGTTGTTGGCAGGAAAAACCGGGGAAAAAAACTCTTCTATTTGCAAAAGATATGTATGAGTAAGATAGAAACTGACCTGCGAACAAGCTATTAACACAGGAGAACCAAAAGTGCAGTGGCACAGCAAATCAGTTATGAATGGAAGCTGTTCAAACCAGAACCGAAAGTTATAGTTCCCCAGTTTCCTGTTCAACATAGAAAAGCATGTTAGTACTTTCTATTTTGAATCAAGGAATCGTATGCGAAAGAACGAAAAATTTCTCAACATCGCTTTAAAAACAATGACAAAACATGAACGAACTATATTGTGTAGCGTATGAGTATAACACGGCTCGCTCTCGTGGTAACAAAATACGCGCTTGGACTTGTAGTCGTCCGCGCGTGAATTAAACGCTGCAGCGAACTTCCTTTCAATGAAGTAAAGCTTCACATCGTCGCCGTAGCGATGCGCAGAGTCACACAATATAGACGTACACGCGTACGCCATACGTGGATAGTTTGCAAATTATTAGCAAATTTTGCAGATAGTTTTTGCTTGTAGATTAAAAAAATAAAAATGTTATTACAGCAATTAAAACACTTAAGGTTTTACTAAGATTAATATATTTAATTCTATCTTAACATGAGAATGTTCAACTATTTTTCACATCTTCCGATAGAGTTATTTTGTTTTTGCAGAAGTTTCTGGCCTCTTGATTTTATCAAGGCCTGTTCTCAATATATAGGAACTGTAACAAAAGTTTCATTTACACAGAAAGATTTTTTATTTTATTGTCAGGTTACTCTTGCAGTTGCCAGTTATTAAAATAAAATATTTTCCTTATATATTTTATAAGTACTATTTTTGAATTAAGTTGTTAAAGATGCTACATATAATTTTTGAAAGTTCATTAACAGAACTGCTTTTCTTGATATAAAAATTAGTCTCTTGTTTTTATGAGGTTCATAGTCCAAAAATTTTTAAGTTTTGGCCTTAAGGTCCATTTTACACACATTTTTGCGGATTCAGTCGTAATGTCCTTTTGCCCTCTCTAGAATCTGTAATGTTCTAATAATTATTTACTGTTATATTAATTTTTCTTTAAATTATCTCGTTCCATTGTTATCGTGATTTGCGGGTTTGCAGCAAGTTTTCTGTTTCAATGGTTGTGTTAGCAGTCACATTTTATTTGTATGCACCTCTGGCGATGCATTAGGCCTACCGCAGCGTCTCTTCACAGCAACACACTCACAGTTCAATATTACGATAGAAAATCTTTAAAACACATTTAAAATATGAAATTTCTGCACCATTTGCCATTAATTTCCGTACTCTAAAATCTTTACGTCACACTTTTTCTAGGTACTGACATTTTTCCGACGAAATAATTTAGGACGCTAATATACATATTTACCGGCCAGGTAGGCAGCCACTAAATGGATGGGATGCCCATGGATTTATAAATTTTCTTACATAGAAAAATTATCCGCTAACTTTTTTTTTTTTATGAGCTAGTCTGTATTTGCCACAAAAATGAAAGTAGAATACTCCTTTGTTGTTTCTCTGGCACATGCAGAGTTCCTATATATATAACACCACCAACAAGAAGCATTTTCAATTCTTGCGCCGGTTTTTTTCTGAGAATTCTTCTCTGATGCTTTTACGCATTTGGGTTTTCAGGGGAAAACATTTAACCTTTTTTTTTTTTTTTTGTTCGTTCCCGATGTTTGTTGACATTTTTATATACACTTGAGTGGCCACTTTATTATGACTACCTGACAGTTTTAAGCAAATGAGCTATGGCTGCACGCTGTTGCCGCCAGAGGGTGAGGCTAGTATAAAAAGGGAAAGCTTAGTGCTTGCGACAGTAGTAGAAGTGATTTTTGGGTGACGAGATGGGTAAAAAATGCAATTTGACGGACTTTCAACGTGGGAGGATTGTAAGAGCTCGGAGCCATGGAGCGAGTATCACTGAAACCGCCGCATTCATGAAATGTTCCAGAGCCACTGTTGTTAAAGTGTTTAAAAACTGGACTGTCAGCCAAAAAACTGGGTCTCTACGTGCAACGTGTGGTCGTCATCGATTAGTGACTGCTCGGACGGAACAGAGAGTATCCAGTCTGGTAATAGGAAACAGTGCAGCAATTACAGACCATCTTAATCAAGGATCCCTTAAATGATCTGTGCACGCACTGTTCGCCGTACACTGCACGGATGGGATATGGCAGAAGGAGGCCTGTTCGAACACCTTTGCTGTCTGCAGTTAACAAGAGAAAATGTCTCCACTTTGCACAGGAGCATAAGGATTGGACAGTCGATAATTGGAAAAAAATTATTTGGTCCGATGAATCACGTTTTCAGTTGCACCATGCCTATGGCCGAGTGAAAATTTAGCGGAAACAGCACGAAAGCATGGACCCCAAATGCATTGCTACAACCCTTCAAGCTGGTGGAGGCAACGTTATGGTTTGGAGAATGTTTTTCTGGCATGATTTGGGCCCTTTAATTCATGTTGATCAAAGTCTGATTGGCACATCATATCTAAACATCGTTGCAGACCAAGTACATCCTGTCATGTGGATGGTTTATCCCAATGGCGATGGCTACTTTCAACGAGACAATGCGTCTTGCCATAGTGCTCGTATTGTACAGGATTGGTTTCAGGAAAATGCCGGTTAGTTTGCTTAGCTGGCCCCTACAATCTCCAGATCTCAACCCCATTGAGAATTTGTGGGATGAAGTTGAACAAGCCATCAAACAGCTGGATACACAACCCTGCAATTTCACACTCCTGGAAAGTGCTATTCATCAAGCATGGTCTTAGATTCCAGAAACCACCTATCAACATCTCGTGGAGTCCATGCCACGAAGAATCTACATCGACGCAGTATTAAAGGCAAAAGGTGGCCCAACGAAGTACTGAGGGGGTGGTCATAATAAAGTGGCAACTCAGTGTATAACAATAAGGCTTGAGTGTCAAGCCTTATTGTTATGTACATCTTGGAGATAAATCCCAAATTCCCACAGCCTAGGGTAAAGCGGAAAAAAACACTTTTTACTATGAAAACTGCAACAAAGCTCCTACAGATTGCGAACCATATATAAATCAATGGTTTTCTATCCACTCATTGATAGCGCATTGTTTGCCATTCAGGAAAGATTTACTCAGTTGCAAAAACTTTCCAACACTTCGGGTTTCCTTTATAATTTGAAGAAATTGCCTGACAGGGGATTCTTTAAAAGAAAAGTGTATTCAGTTAGAAAAATTCCTTAAGGATGCTGACAGTGAAGAAAAAGATATCGATGGGGAGCAACTGTTTTTGAAGAGCTGAGGCATTTGCAAGCACTTATGAGCAAATGCAGCTCAGCTACTACAATAAAAGCTCTAAACTTCATATTCCAGTATGATATGGTTCATTGTTATCCCAACAGTAGGATTTGCTTTCGAATATTGCAATTCCTGTCTGTAGAAAGCGGGAAAAAAAGTTTTAATAAATTAAAGCTGATAAAGACTTATTTGAGATCTACAACGATGCAGGAACAGCTATCAGCTTTATCCATCATTTCTATTGAAAACGATATTGCACAAAAAAATTCTGAAGCAAAAAAGAGGTTTTTGCAAAGTAAATCCAGACATGAAAGTTTCATGTAAATAACACAAACAACTATGTATGATTCAGTCATTTTGTGAGTAAAATTATCATTATTATATTGGACTATTTATTTGTAGCATAGCATATAACAGTGAGTTAGTGACATATATACTGAGCATGCGAAGTTGAGATTAGAGCTATTTGCTGTGTTTGGGTCCATACTGCAAAAAAAAAAAAAAAAAAAAAAGATCAGGGGGGGGGGAATCAAAGGAGTCTTTCTGGCTGTCGGAAAAAAAAACAGAAAAAGTTGAATGCCATGATGACAGCACTTTCAATAGGTTTCATCAGTGGTTTAGCTTTTTTCTCTTCCTTTTTTTTTTTAAATTTTCATTCCAGTTAATTGTAACTGCAGCTTGTGCTCATTCTGGCTTTTCACTTTACTAGTAACTTGTTTTTCATTGTTTACTTCCCTTTTTGTTTCTTCTTGCTTGTTTCTTAATATAAAGATAAATTAAAATTTGGGGGTATATCATAATATAATTTTATGAGCATAATTTAAAAAGTTTCCAGCACTAATTAGGGCAAATTTTTGAGTGTGATTTACATTAAGAAATAATAGGGCATTCAAAACAGTTGAATTATATAAAGAAATTTGCATAAATGATTTTTTTCTTTTTAAATTTTACTCAGGTTTGGTTATTCATGGCTCTAATTAGGAATGTTAGGGATGTTATGCAAAACACAGGTGAGTGTAAATTAAGTACAACCTCCTGTAGCTTTAAAACTTGAGCTTATATACCTCAGATCAGTATTTCCCTTCCTACCAGTAGATCTCTCTGTAGAGTACAACTGGATCACCCTGTGAAAGTAAACCAACTTGGTGACTTCACCAAGTTGGTAAATATAATATTAGTGGAATTAAAGGATTAAAACCATGTGTGAAATTATAGAATAAATAAGCAACATTTATTCACAATTAAATAATTTATTTTAAGATCTATAGTTTTGTTGAGCCTTTAGCTCGGCTTCATCAGGACAAAAGGAGCATAAACATTCATATGTGACATCATCAGGTAGTTGATGATCATGGATTTTGGTGAATTGTCTCCATGCAATTGAAAGAAATCGAGTAGGTGTCATGTTGTTGACAAGTCATAAAGAAAAGTCATGGAAACAAATTGGTGTTTTCTACCCAAGTATATCGTGCAGTACATCTATGCGTTACAGAGGATTCCTTGCAGAAAAAGCTAGATTTTTGCCGCCGCAGTGGTCTAAGCACTGGCTTACGACTGTTCGGTTCTTCCAAGAGGGTTGGGTTCGAATCCCAGTGAGGCATGGATGTTGTGTTTGTCTTACGGCACTGGGTCTCTTCCTTCCCTGGAACCAGTGACCCTAAATTAGGGACAGGCGACTGCTTATAGCCCATTGAGTTGCTCACCATGGTCAGTAAACACAAAAACAAAAAAATAAAAAAAGTTTGATTTTTTTAAAAAAATTGTGGCACACACAGGATATGGATTGTCCTTTTGTTGCAGACAAAGCTGTCCAGAAATTTAGGAACTTTCAAATGTTTAAATTTCAAAGTTATTTTGAAATCTATAAACAAGGCAAATTTTTATGGATCAAAAGACTACGTTGAAAACATAACTGGGGAATTTATCAGATCGCTTGTGAATGTGGACTTTCATGTATAGGACAGATCCGTAGGGCTTTTAAGTTTTCAAGTGAAGGAACACATGACTTATGTATGGAACTGAAGAAGTCGTCTATAGCCCAGCATTGTAATGAAAATAACCAGATTTTTTTTAAATGCTACGCTTCTTGATAAACCTGATTTGACTATCAAGCTTAATATATTAGAAGCTTTCCACATATAGTGCAACTGCTCATGGCTTCTCAACGACATGACATCTACTAGATTTCTTTCAAACACGTGGAAACAATTTGCCAAAAGCAGTGACGGTCAGAATGCTGATGATGTCACGATGATTTGAACGTTTGCACTCCATTTGTCCTAATGAAGCCAAGCCAAATGCTCAGTGAAACTACAGTAGATTTAAAATTTTAAAATAAAACATTTAATTGTGAATAAATATTGCTTATTTAAAATATTCTATTTCTACAGCCCAAGTATATTGAAGTCATAAAATATATTTGGGAATTACTTAAATCAAAAACATAACGTACAAGGGCATTAACCAGAAAAGAAATCATGTGTTTCTTTGGAAAAAAAAATAAAATAACAGTTTGCAGTGGGTGGTTTTGGTGATATATTGTATATATATATATATATATATATATATATATATATATATTCTATAAAGAAGATACCTAAGCAAAAAAATACAAATATAATTTTGACTCACACCTAGTACAACATAGAAAAGGTTATGTATCTACCTGTGCGAGTAAAAGGAGAAAAGATAAAAAAATAAAATAAAACAACTGAATGTAGAAGGTGTCGAGAATACTGAGCCTTGGCTTTATCAAGGACCAGCAAAAACTCTGCATTTTCTCACTTCCACAAAGACCTAGTTGGAAATATATACTGTATTGTATATATATATATATATATATACAATACAGGGTTTTTTTAAGTAGCCCCCACCCCCACACACACACCTGTTTATTGGGGGGGGGTAAAATCCTGCTTGATCTGCATTTCCATTCGGTAGAAATTTTGTGTGTAGCTGGCTTGCAAAACTCCTAAAGCAGCAACTGCATCAATCTGCCGTACACCTGCATGTAACATGTCAACAGCCCTATTTCTGATGTCAATACTTAAACGTCGTCTGGACATCTTTTCAAGTTAATCCTACTCTGAAGGAAATGCATTCAGCAAACTTGTAGTCCAAGCAGTGAGACGACCTGTTTTCTACTTCTCGGAAGCTACTTTTATCGGAGCTTGCACACACACACCACATGATGTGTCATCATGATGCTAATTTATGCTGATAACCTATCTCCTGTAGTCACTAAATATGCATATCACCATGTTTCCCTTTTGAAACCATAATATCCCAAACTTTTTGTGAGTACTGTATATATATATATATATATATATATATATATATATATATATATATATATATATATATATATATATTCTCTTATGATTCAGAATACATGAATTGTGTTTGAAGACTATGAAAATAATGAAATGAATGCATGAATTGTTCATTTGTTTCATTATAACTTTTTGTGACCACCTATGAATTGAAACAGAAAAAGAACTTACACATTTTAGGAACTTGAAGTCAATGTTATGTACAGAAATAGAGAGAAGAGCACAGCACAATTTCAGAGTACAACAACAAATGGCATTAATGAACAACCAATAGAAGAAAATATTATTTTCT
Source organism: Macrothele yani (assembly GCA_039090855.1). Classification (NCBI taxonomy): domain Eukaryota; kingdom Metazoa; phylum Arthropoda; class Arachnida; order Araneae; family Macrothelidae; genus Macrothele; species Macrothele yani. The sequence continues at coordinate 58,588,135 of CM077021.1, forward strand.
GGTTGGCCAAACAATGCAAAGGGTTACTCTTGAAATGAGTATATATGTATGAGTAGCAACAGAATTTAACCCAAGACAGAACAACCTAGATTGGGTGGCTGTTTTCATATCTTATTTGCATACAAATTCTTGAAAAAGGTGTTTCAACATGCATAATCAATTGATTCTTACAATTATTTATATGCTACGTACTGTTTGTTACACAAATAGGACCCTCAAGCGGAAACTAAAAATTGCAATTTCTAAGCACAAGATATAAACTAGGGACATTACACTAAACAAACTTCCTCAAATACTAAGACAATTATAACCAAAAATTAAGTCTAAATTCGCAAACTAGTGAAAAAAAAGATTAAGAACCAAATACACATGGGTTGAAAAACTACAAAGCAACTAACATACCAAAATGAAAGGCTCCTCTGTAAAAATACAGAAAAAATGATAAAGAAACTTAAACTGAGATATAAATACACAGATCTGCAGCAGAAACACAGATAGCCTTTAGCTACACTTAAAAGAAAAATTAAAAACAAAGCTGTAAAAGTACTACTTGATTTATCTCCCAGCATTATTTCACCTCACATTTTTAATAATCTATCAGCTAAATTTCAGATGTGTCCGAAAAACTCTTAAATGAACAACACAACTAACTCAGTTTAATGTTGCAATAACTTAGATGTTAGTGGTATTAAAATGTCTACTTTATGTTCTGTTAAATATGAGCAACTGAATTTTCAAGAAACTTGCAACAGCCACAACGAAGCCAGTAAAATGGACTTCAGTCAGCACATAGTTTGTGAAGTCCTATACCTTATGAACAATAAATATACAGGGTGTCCGAGAATTATTGGACACACTACAAAATTATGTAAAACAAAACATTAAACAGATAGAAAGAAACTGACGGTACTAACTTACAATGTAACTACACAAGTTAATAAATTTCGATGTGAGATCCCTTGGTTGCTCGTAGTACGTCCAGGTGATACTCGATTTCATGCCATGTATTGGCAAGCATCTGAGGAGTTATGGAATTAATAGCAGCTGTGATACGCTGCTTCAGTTCCTGCAAATCAGTACAAGACGTCTGATCGGCACGATCCTTCACATAACCCCATATGAAATAATCCAATGGAGTTAGATCTGGGGAGCGAAGAGCTACAGAATGGGACCACCACACCCAATCCATCTGTTGGGGAAATGCTCATTTAGGTACTTACGTACACACATTGACCAATGCGAAGGCATGCAGTCTTGTTGGAAAACGACGTCATATCTTTTGATCTGGGGTATAGGGAAATTTTCTAACATATCCAAGTAAATGTCACCATTTATGGTTTTTTCACAGAAGAAAGGGCCAATCACTTCTCTTTTTTATAGGGCGCACCACACATTAACTTTTGGAGAATCACGTTCCAGTTCAATAGCAGCATGAGGCGGTTCACTGCCCCTTATCCAAACTAAACATAGTTTACAAAGTGAAACAATACCTCATACATGAAATGTGGATTAATCACTAAAAATTACAGTACTCAGAAAGTTTTTATCGTTTTCCACTTGATTCAACATATCCACAGCAAAATCGTATTGCAGAGTGTGATTATTTGCATGCATCTTTTGCACTATTTGAGTTTTATAAGCATGAAACTAATTTCTTGTGCAAGATATCGTGAACTGTCTATTTTGGAATGCACAGTTCTCTGCTTGCTTTATGAACGGATTTCCTGGGGCTTCGCTGGACACTTTCATAGCTTGGTCAACCATCTCACCTCTGACGCTAGGCCTACCGGTTCCTCCACGATGTTTCACATTGCCAGTTTCTTTAAACTGTTTCATTCACCGCTTAGTTGAATTTGTTGACGGAGGATAACAACCATACTCTAAACGGTATCGTCTTTTAACTTTAATGACAGACTTTAATTCCGCAAACCATAACACACACATCGCCTTCTGCTGTATGGATGACATGACTACTGATTGCGCATTTCTCATAAATTCCTCATCAGGCCACACCTAGCGCCATCTATCGGATTCTGGGAGTAACAATTCTGCAATACAAAAATATAGGAACCGTGTTAGTAATATGTGACATAGAAAAACAGACAATGCTCATAGTTTTTTTGTTTTTTTTGTACATAATTTTGTAATGTGTTTAATAATTCTTGGACACTCTGTATAATGGTGAGAGATTGTGTTGCATTAGTAACTGTGATAGAAATGCTTTCTTTTTTATAACATTACTTTTCTAACAAAGTCATCCCTTATAAAGCTTCAACAAAAATAAGTGATAGTAAAATAACTATTAGGAACAAGAAAAGTTTTGTGAAGGGGCCTTCATATGATGAAAATGATTTTTTAGGTTAGCTAAGAACTTCATTTATTTACCCCCAAATTTTTGTAGACTAGGTAACAAGACTGTATACAACAGATTATCATGGCAGCTTTAAGATTAGCATTACCGTACGTCCCTCTTACGGAGCACAAACATTGCTAAAACGGTTTTGCTACGTTATGGAAACGTCGTTTAAATGGTTTTGCTACGTTATGGAAACGTTTGTTTTCAATGTAATATGCAAAGTAAAAGATTTGAAGAGTGATTCCGTATCAACTCAACACAATTTGAAGGCATTTTTATCTCACCATCTCATATTTTAATGAAATTTGGTACATAGGTGGCCTCTATATAGATTAAGAAAAATATCAAATTTCATCGTCATAAAGCCACCGGTTTTGAAAATACAGCTATATAAAATGTCCAAAAACATCCCGAAATCAGAAGATTGATATGTTTTTAAATTATGATTGCAGTTCCCCTAATTAAGATAGAGAGATGGGAAAGGTATCTTTTTGTAGTATTTTTATGCTCTTTTATTTGATGTACAACAAACACCATAGGGGTTAAGATTTAAAAAAAAATTAAATTTTAAAATTAAAATTTTGAATTTTTCAAAATGCGACACTCCAAATAATTTGAATTTTTTTTAAAACAATCTATATGTTTGGTATTTGATTACGTGAGTTGTAACTTGGGATGATAATGGGTTTACTTAAAAAGCTATATTCAAATTTAGCCTAACACAAGAGTTTAATGAAAAAAAAATGAAAAAAACATGTAAACTGAAAATAAATTTCGGCTAAATCTCAAAAAAGTTTCATTAATAACAATAGACATAGTATTTTTGTTATTTAAAACTATTTTTTTAAACAATGTTTTATTTTTAATTGATTTGTTTAAAATCTGAGACTACGTGGGTTAAAAATTTTTATTAATTTCATTGTAATAATTCACAATTCAATACAAAAAAAAACAGACTTTAAAAAGTAATTTCAATTACTACTCAAGAAACACATCAAAATAATAATAACATATGGCATTGAATTGTTTACATTTATGCAAATTATATTCCTAATCTTAAACTTAGGTCGTCACTTAAAGCAGAATCTCCTAAAATTAAAAAAAAAGTTGCATCATTGTTTTGAAGTGAAAGCACACTTGTAGATCCTTGATATAGTCTTTAAAAGCTTCAGTAGTTTGGTGTATTTCTGTTTCAGAGAGATTGTAGAGTCTTCCTGTCGGAGTCAAAGGATTTACTTTACACAAGACGTAACTTACAGGAAGCCATAATACATCTTGTGGGCTAGGGTAGGAAAAGGATGTAGATGGACCAGCTGGATGTAAAAATGAGACCTTAACTTCATTCTCACTCTCTTCTTTTGGTAGAACATACGCTACTCACCAGTTGTTTTCATAGATTATGGTTATGTAACCACTAATTTCTATTATTTGCAGTCTGTCTTGTAATGCTGATACTTTTTCAGTAGCTGACTCGTTTGATTCTGAGAACATCTTCACTTTTATTTTTGAATTACTCAATGGGGTAGGAATAAAAGCATGAAGTTTCTGGGTACCTTGTATTGTTAGAGACTTGCTTAGGCGATTTTCCAAAAATTGGTCTGTTTCTATGTATTCTTCTTGACTTACATATGTAAAGTTTGCCACAAAAATGTTCTGAATTGCCCATTCGTACAACTGAAATGGTGTTTGAATTTGATTCTCGTAAGGCCGTTGTAAGCTGGCTCAGGCAGCTAACCTTTTCACCGTTCTACCAACGATATCACATGGCCCCTTCCCGTGTGCTGTTGCTGAAAAATGACATTCAGCATCAATGTTGAAGTCATCTTGATGGAAACATAAAAGTTTGTGAAAAAATTTCCGATTTTTGCACTGGACTGCAGACCCGTCAGAGAAATAGTAAAATTTTTTGACGCTGTTGTCACCAAACTTACTATTCAAGAAGTTAATGCGGGTTTTTTTGGAAGCAGTACAGTGTAATTGTGTTGTGCTCTAAACATTCAGAAATTACTACAAAACTTGCATGTTCAGTCTTTTCTGTTTTGTAATAGATGGCAAATGGGTGGACTGTGGCTTGCCCACTGGTCCAGTGATAGCTCTGGGCTTCATCTTGAAGAAGAAAACTATAATTTTTAGCAAAATCACAAATGATGAGAAATTCTGAGTCCTTGAGGTTTTCCTTAGTACTACTATTCATAAAAGAGCTTTGCTGCTTAGCAATGAATTCATGTCTGACCAAAGCAGACAGTTTTTCGCAAAACAAATCAATAAAATTTGAAGTTGATTTTTCTAATGTCTCCAAGTTGCATCTATCAACTGTAATCCATTGGCGAAAAGTTAGTTTTTCAACCAAGTTCTCAAAACCGTGTTCCCAGAACAGGTGGGACACTTCCCAAATGACAATCTATGTAAGTAGGGTTGCATAATACTCTTGCAAGACAATGTTTGTAGGAAGATAATTGTCCATTCGTTAGTGAACCAATTCTTGCATTTTCCATCATCAGTTTTACATTTTGGTGTGTGGAGCAAACACATACCGTATGAGTACCACTAGACCCTACCAGGACACGTTTTTTTGGTCTGAGCTCTGCGAATTTGGAAAAACTGACTTTTGTGCTTGCAAATTTATCTTTGAATGACTTATAAGCTTCTGTCAAATTACATAAAATCAGCCTATTTGACAATTTAACTTTATCTCCGTTTTCAGTCCTAACAGAAACACAATCTTTTCATTCCAGGTAAAACCCGACTAATTTCATCACTTTGGTAAAACGATCGTACTACAACTACTTCAGAAAAGAGAGACTTACCTGGTTTTCTATTAAGGCTTTCCAAAATTCCTTTCTAGTTCAGAATTTTTTTTTATTGTCTTACCATATAATTAGGAGCATTGAATTCTTGCATGATTTTCCTAACACTCCATGACTCTGGTAAGCAAGTCAAAATCTTCAACTGTTTATCTCTAGTGCAGTTAGAAAAATTACTTTTAAGATTGACCATAAGAGAGTCGTGAAGTATTTCATCCTCGTCATCAGATGATTCTTGAATATTTGTAAAAAGCTTTCGTTTCATAGCAGAACTGATTTTTTGAATTTTGGTTGAAGCATAACATTTAGATTTTAGCTTTTTCTTATTGACAGCTGATTCACCCAATTCATGGAGCGAAGTATTCAGTGTTTCAATTACTTCTGACGTAGATGCAAAATTTTCGTCCATTTTCTCATCAGCACAGGTTTCATTTGCTTCTTGACTAATTATTAAAGTTTTCAGCTGCTTTTTGCAAGAATCACAAATTTTAGTCTCCTTTGATAAGTCATCAAAATTTTCAAACATCCATGCTGTCACATTTCTATATGGATTGAAACATTGTATTAATGCATATCTTGTACTTTCCATTGTTGATTATTTGTGCATAAAATGTAAAATTCAAATAGTAAAATAATTGCCTCCCATTACCTGTTCTTTTTATTTTTCCTAAAAAAATCCTGCACAGCTTCAATTTATAAAAGTCTAGTTTCAAAACTGAAAAGGATGTACTTTATTCAATTTAAAGTTTTCAACCACAAAATTTTTCAAACACATATCACTTTCACTGCAAGAAACACATATGATCACCATCAAAACCTAAAGCAGACTGAGAAACACATCTGATCACCATCAAAACCTAAAGCAGGCTGAGGTCTGCAAGGTAGGAATGCAAGTTGCTGCCTGTTGGGTCTTGTTACCAATGATCTAAACAACAGAATCAGTTTTTTAAGTCGGAACATGCAGACTTTTGTCCAAAACAAAATGCAGCCTACAGTATAACTGCACAGTCTTTATTTTTTTGTATTGTATTGTGAATTATTACAAATTCTGAATAATGAAATTAATAAAACTTTTAAGCATATGTAGTCTCAGATTTTAAACAAATTAATTAAAAATAAAACATTGTTTAAATAAATTGTTTTAAATAACAAAAATAATATATCTATTGTTATTAATGAAACTTTTTAAAGATTTAGCCCAAATTTATTTTCAGTTTACATGTTTTTTTATTTATTTTTTTTTCATTAAACTCTTGTGTTAGGCTAAATTTGAATATAGGTTTTTAAGTAAACCCATTATCATCCCAAGTTACAACTCATGTAATCAAATGGCAAACATATAAAGATTGTTTTAAAAAAATTCGAATATTTTGGAGCGTCACATTATGAAAAATTCAAAATTTTAATTTTAATTTTAAAATTTGAATTTTTAAAAAATATTAACCCCTATGGTGTTGTACATCAAATAAAATAGCATAAACGATACTACAAAAAGATACCTTTCCCATCTCTATCTTAATTAGGGGAGCTGCAATCACAATTTAAAAACCCATCAATCTTCCGATTTTGGGGTGTTTTTAATACTTTTTATAGCTGTATTTTCAAAACCGGTGGATATATGACGATGAAATTTGGCGTTTTTCTTAATCTATATAGTACAAAATTTCATTAAAATCTGAGATGGTCAAGTCAAGTCGTTGTGTTGAGTCGATACGGAATAACCCAAGAACGAAATAGAAACGTTCTAACGTTTTGCAACGGCACACGTAAAGCCAAAAAAAAAAAAGTCTTGAAACTGGAATATAACCTTCGATAAAACGTTGTGGTAACGTTTTTTGCGACGTTTGACATAATACACAAAGGACAGCAACGTTTAATAGAGGAAATTTAGACTTTGATTAACCGTTGCTGTTACATTTACTAAACGTAATACAGAAAGGAAAAATACGTTGTAAAATCGAAAATAAAACGTCGCTAAACGGTTGTTAAAGCCGTTTCTCAACGTAATAAAGAGGTAATATGACGTTTAAATAACGTCATTTAAACGTTGCTAAACGGTTCTTAAAAACGTTTCTCAACGTCATAATGGAAGGAATATGACGTTAAATAACGTCATTCAAACGTTGCTAAACGGTTGTTAAAACCGTTTCTAAACGTAATAAAGGAAGGAATATGACGGTTAAATAACGTCATTCAAACGTTGCTAAACGGTTGTTAAAACCGTTTCTAAACGTCATAATGAAAGGAATATGACGGTTAAATAACGTCATTCAAACGTTGCTAAACGGTTGTTAAAACCGTTGCTAAACGTCATAATGAAAGGAATATGACGTTTAAATAACTTCATGTAAACGTCTTAAAAACAGTGCTACAACGTTATAACAACGGTTGAAAAACCATTAAATCAACGAGACGTATTAGCGTTTTATAAACGTAATATTGTGACGTTTTTTCAACGTCTCGCCGAACTGGTTGTAAAACGTTTTACAAACGTTTTTGTGCTACTTGGGACATCACAGTGAATTCTAAGATCTTACCGCAGTGTAAATATACCTACTATTCAGTTCTAAACAACTTTTGTTTATATATCAGCTTTCGATTTCTTAAGGGGAAGAAATTCTTGTAGGCGTAATTTTGCAATACGTCAATTTGAATTGGGATTCCCTAGTGAACTTACACACACGTGTGCAAATTGCTTTAGTTTCAGTTTTTTATTTTAAAAAATAGAATAAAACAAAGGAATTCTCAAATTCGGTGTGTAGGCGTTATTCCCAGATTGCAATGCCTTCTGCTACTGAAAAGTGATGGAAGATATACAAAACAAACACTGTATAAACGGAAAAAAGTTTCAAACATTTTCTTCCGTTTTATACAGTCCCACACAAAATAGATTAAGTAGAGTGGGAAAATATTAAAACGGAAGGAAAAAAAACTGCATAGAAACCGGTCAAATAGTATTTAAAAAAAACGAAAATGCGTAAATAATGCAGACAGCGTACATTGTAATTATTTAAAAATGTCATCTACACTTGTTGGCCGGACAGGTTTCAAAGAGCTGGAAAATATAATTTCTTTCGCATCTTGCGTCCTGGAGTTTGGAACAACTTTTATTTCCCTAAGATTTCTCTAGATCATTAATAACACTTATTGCGTCCGAGAATGTCTTTATTTTTAACTCTCTTTTTTTCTTCACCTTCACCGATATCATCATCTGCTTGCTCCTCTGCCTCTTTCCAAACAACGCCTTGCCAACGTTTCCAAACACGGGGAGGTGATCATCGAAATGAACAACAACGTCGCCTCTAGATTGGATCGTTGGCATAAATCAGAAATTTCAACTCTATTTTCTATTACGCCATACCCATTGTTGATGACTTCTTCCGCGTTTTCAACACCTGCCTTAATGACACATTTCTTCCCCCTCTGAAGAAGGATGTTCTTCTGTATCTTGCTTATCCAGTTAATTGCATTCACTTCGTTTATGGATTTTCATAGCTCAGAAACACTGGTACTGTCTTGAATTTGGTGGATAATTGATTGTAAGACAAACTTCCTGTAAAAGCACTTCAAATTGGAAATCACATGTTGGCTCAGCGGCTCCGTAACTGCCGTCCTGCTAGGAGAAATTGCCTTCAAAACTGAAAGGAAACTAAGCCTCAATATGAAAAAATGGATAATTGCATAGAAAAAGACTACCCAAACTGATAAGCTTTATTTTCTTCATGTTGTATAGCATTTTTTCCGTGATTAAAATGCATATCTTGAGTAATTCTGTTTTATCTTTAACGGAAAAATCTTTCGGAACGAATATTTACTTAACTTTATTAAAACAGCTTGATTTGTTTCTTTAATTCTTGTGACAGTCCGTTAATCCTCCTGACCGTTGACACAGAGGGTTTAAGCTTAAGAAAATGCTGAACATTGATAACTCAGTCGGGTTTTTATGTTGGCATATGAAGGGAACATTTTCCTGCAACCTATTTAGAAGCAGGAAGAAAGAAGTGTGTTGATATTTCATTAATTTGTTTCTCGATCTTTTTAATTAAAACATCGTTGATTGATTCCTTCATTTTTCAACATCTCACTACGGGAGGCTATTGCATTTCCATGAAAGCACAGTCTGGCCCACAAAGAACGAAAGAACATATATGAAACCAACTTTTTTTAAATTTGTTGGTAAATATCAAAGAAATTGTTCAGCTAAAACGTTTCTGTCAGAAAACTTGAACACACCTGCCTTCCCTCACATTGAATTATGTGATCCGTGTAATGATTTCTATTTTGTACATGAATTACAATTTATTTTCTAATTCATCAAAATCGTGTTAAAGGCTATAATCTAATTTATTTCAAAATCTTGTTGCTAAGTGTAGTGTTCTTTTCCACATCACAAGTACAATTTTCCCAATAGAAACATTTTGTTGGTTCTGAGCATTAATTACCATTGTTAGAAACACAGTGCAGCAAATGCCGGAATATATGCATATATTTTGAAGTACCTAGTTTTATGTAAGGAAGTAAGATTGTGATGTAAGACAAACACACCACCCATGCCTTACACGGGATTCGAAACTGGATTAATCTCGGACGAGTGACTAGAAGGTCTGTTTCCGTGTCATTCTCCTAACGGGTCAGGAAGAAACTATTGCTATCTAATAAAATGAAGTAACAGAACAAATTTGAAAAGTACTGTGGTAAGTTACTCATATGTTATCTTATGCTGCATATCAGAAAATATTTAAAAGTAGTAAAATACGAAACCGTTTAATACGTAAATTCGGAAAACCATGATTTTCTGCAATGTAGAAATTTAATCTTGAATTTCTTTTAAAACTTCGTTGTTTCTCTATGGTAAAGCTGGGCCAATGTTCAGTGAGTTGGTATACATTGCCATGCTTTCATTTCAAAAGACATATTCAGTTTTATTGAAGAGAGGTTATTTCTTATACACATCTTTCAAACAATTCAGTACGATTATCATAATCTGTTACTAGTTTATTTAAAAAATCATGTCTATTAAATGTTGAAAAAAAACGTTTTGTAAAACATTCAGTTTAATACCTGTAATTTTTTTTATAATTACGAAAGAAACAAAAGAATGCAATCACCACAGTATTCGGTTGTTTTTAGATGTGGGCGCCTTATATTAGGCTAGTTTCAAGTGCAGTTTTAAGTAAACTTTTCAAGCTCTATGAGGAGCTGATCTAGGAATGACAACATGTCCATTATGGGATCATTTGCCGATCTTGGCTAATGAACATATCCGATAAGCATAATCTCTACCTCAATGGAGTTTGAATTTTAACATTTAAAATTCTAATCTTGTAAAGACAATCTTCGCTTAGTGAAGCATTATCAGAGTAATTTTATTGAGTAAAACACATATATTAAAGCTATTCTGAATATTTTTGAGCCACTTACTGTTTTCTGCTTAATTTGTCAACCAATGTACTAGTAATTGTTTAGTAATTATAAGAAGAATGCTTTGCAGAAAATGAAGAACACGAACCATTGTATAATAATTCATTTCTTCTCAGGATAAAGGAAATTGTTCACAGATTATCTGAGATTTGAAAAACATATATTAAAGCTTCATTTTCGCATATAATGCAGAAGTCTATAATTCTGGCAAGAGAGTGTTAAAAAATTCCACGAAACTCAGTTTTGTTCTGTTTCAAAGTTTTTACACTTGGTAGAACAAATCTCCATGTATTCCGTCTTACAAACGTATCTATAAAATCACCTGAAATGTGGAATTATTTTTCAAGGAAAGTGCCAAAATCGAACTGGAATTAGTTATGGAGGATAATCTGGTAATAAGGTATAAGAAACCATTCCTTATTTGTCTTTGGCGGAAGATAAATCTTTTTCTCAAGTAGTTCGTAAAGTATTCATGTCATACATTTATTACGCTTCCAATTATCGTGGTGTCTGTTTTCAAAGTCGTGGTAATGACGTGCAAAACTTGGATGTTACCACTCTTTCCAAAATCTTAGCAGACCTTTGAAAAGCTGCAAATCAGATGTAGCAATTTTAGAAAGGATCCCTGTTTACTGTTTATGATGTACATTGCGCTTTTCAGATTTATTAATATGCCAGCACAGCGCTCCTTTAACGTACAGGTCCTACATTTATTAGGAATGTTCTCAAACTGGTGGTCTTCTGCAGTTCGTCTAATACTGATGTTTCGTTTAATTCCAGGAACAAACTTCTTATAGTTCAAAAAGAAAAAGGTTCAAAATGCAATATACTGTGAGTTGTCGAATTTTAAATTGCAGATTCCATTTTAATAATTTCATATTTGCGTTTTACCTAAAACTGTGTATACTTACACCCAAGAAAGATGATCTAACAACTTTGTACTTTTCAAATTAATACGTTTACTTGATTAAAGTTCGGAAGTTCATATAAACTGAAATAGCAAATTTTTGAGAATGCTTATCTATCGACTTGTGCAAGTGGCCAGCGAAATTGTCTCGATTCGATTGGAAATGCATTCAGAAAGGTACTGAGCTCTATTTAAGGGGATATTTAGCCGATTGAAGTAATGGCTACAATAATACAGCAAACATTCGGTATTTGAGAGATATCAGTTACCGAATATTCACTGGAGGATCATCTCTTTTACGAATAGCTCTCTCAATCTCATAAAACAGACATTTAACTTTGTGAAGATCTAGGGACTAAAATGGCCATTTCAAAGCTCTGACGTCACTGTAGTGCTCCTCAAACACTCGTATGATGATCCGAGCCTTGTGTCATGCCGCATTATTATTCTGAAATAACCCTCTCCACCAGGAAACTTCGTTCGCATTACTCGTAGGTGGGAGTGAAAAAGAACAAAAGAAAATGTCGGTGGAATGTTAATTTTCCTACACGCGAAAGAGTGGTCATACTTTCGTGAGAAATGTGATGACTTTACAACATGTGCCGGAAGTAGCCACCATTTGCGTTCAGACAGCATTGAACAGTGCGTGGTCCGCCACCTAGCCAGAGTTCTCCTTAGCGGCAGACGTATTGCTAAGTGGGACGTAACTGAGGATCAGTCCGCCAGCCAGCCGGACGCGAGTCTGTTGCTTTGTTATGCCATTTCGCTAAGCGTCTCACACAATACGGTTGTTGATAGTGAGTGCTGGTGCTCGTGCATGTCCGCGTGCGTATGAAAATGTATCGGTATGCTCTGGAGGAGCGAGTGTTTATTGTTAGCACTTATTGGAAAACAGAATCGATGAAGTCTTGTCAACAGTAATTCCTGCAGAGGTTGGCAGCATACATCCGCCGAGCAAGTCCACCATTTCGGCATTGTCGAAGAAATTGGAAGAAGTTCACTTATTTGAATTGTTGTTTGTTAGGAGGAACTAAATTATAGAAAATATTTTCTACCCATATTAGGTAGTCCAAATGTCATACACAATAGTGCGTGACCAATTGCATACGCGACAATCAATCAGTTACTCCAATGTATTTCTCCTAGTACGAGGAGCACCCTGAAAATATATCCGAACAGCACGAATGGCAGAAACACAAGTGGAGAAAGAAAATTACGACCACTTAATGCACGGTTATTCCAGATTTTTTTCAAAGATATGGGAAATATACACCCATCCATGTCGCTCTACTCAGAAGTGCTGTGGTGATCTCGAGGAAAAAGGTTAGTAAAGCTGTTTAAACTGAAAGCGGAAATGTGCGTGTCTAGCTGCCATATTCACAAAAATTAAAGCAAACTGTGGTCTTCAATTAAAGAATGCTATTGTTTTCATGTCCTCTTACAAAAGTTGTGCTTTCAACAGTAAGCTGAAGTTATAGACTGCATATTTTCTGAAAGCGTTAAGTTGATAGCTTCTTTAGCCTTACGGACTTCCTGAAAGTGCCTGGGTGAAGCATTCGTGAATCTGACGAGATTTTTAGGGAATTCTCATTGCGCCTACAGGAAATGTGTTATGCCCTGTTACTGTACTTCTCAAATGTACTGCATGAGACTTTGAAAATTATCTACTGGTACAAGATTCATTTAAAGTTAAAGGCTGAACTCTCAGCATGAATTCAAGTGAATATTATCTTATCTGTCTGACACCTGACACTTCGGAAAAGGCAGCTTTTTATAGATTACCACTGTGACAAGTTTCGTGCAGCGCCAAGAAAAAGTACCCATGTTCATCACAGAAAGCGGTAAGAATACTCCTTCCTTTGTCAATAATTATCTGTGCGAGACTGTCAGTAAGTATCTTACGGTCCCACAAAATCCAAGTATGGCCACAGAGCGGAAGCACAGCCGGACTTGCTACTGCACGTCTCCTCCAAACAGTCAGACGTGAAATAACAATTTGGAGAAGAAACAACTGCTGTCTTCGCCTTGAAGTCAGTAATTCAATAGCATATCCTTAAGAATACTCGCCATGCATTTGAGAAAAGGACGTATTTTCTTTTTTGATATGAATTAGTTTTATTATAAAAGAATACTGGAATATGAGAAACACATATTTGAGTCAGAATAAATTATCAACGTTTATTCACAATTAAATGTTTTATTAGCATCGACTATAGTTTCGCAAAGCGTTTGGCTCGGCACCATCAGGGCGAAACTATCTGCGAAACTATAGTCGACGTTAATAAAATATTTAATTGTGAATAAACCCTGATAATTTACTCTAAATCAACATCACAAGTGTCTAGTCTTGAATTTTATACAACATATGTGAGTCGTTACTTTAAATTTCCAAAAACTGTAATATTTAACTTCCACGTATTTCCAGTATCTTGCGACGACATAGCCGTTACTATTTTATCGGATTCTATCACGAAAAAGAACACGAAAGTAAGAAAGCATCATTTGAAGTATTCATTTGTTACATTAGTTTTTGAATTTCCAGTTTTTACTGTAATTCTAACATTCATTAATTTATGTATGCAGTTCTTGGGTAAATTGTGTCAAGATATCGTATTCTCTGGTAATTAAAACATGATTTTTTATTCTGTTGTCCATGTTAAATTTCTTGAATGAAAACGCAAGCTTTTGGTTAAAGGAAAATATCGATTGTTTACATTTGGAATAATGTAAATACACTCAACAAATAAACATGATGAAATGTTTTTCTTTCTTTATATTGAGGTGTAATGGGCCACATTGAGGTACTTTGAAGGCTAGAAGTCGCATTTCCCTAAATTAGGCATACTGGCTTTAGGGAAGTGAAAATTCCCGTGCCGTAAGGTACAGTGCTTTCAAATTTCACTGTTGTTGTTTTTTTTGGAAATACTGGACTTCATAAATAAAAATTAAATTCAGTATTTGACAACTGTATGGAATCAGCCGAAGCTTGTGTTTAGCTTTCTTATATTTCTGTGGATTCGGGACGCAGAGATTATTTCCAAAGTTTATGCCTAGATACGCACTGACTAAGTTATTTCGAAACTGTTTTATAACAAACTGATAAAGATAAGAAATTTGTTCTAATTACGTGTATACAAATATATAATTTCACAAAAGACAGTTTTGTTTTTTCATGAAAACCAATCTTTCACATTTAAAAACAAGGAGATTTTCAGTTGACCGATATCGGAGTTTTTTAATCAATGGGATGGGAATAAATGCAATATAGAGATATGTTTTCCTTATAGAAAGCTTACAATGCTCTTTCATCCTCTATCATTAGTGAGCACAGCCGAGGCTTTAGCTAAATATCTATTTTTTTCTGTCGCTGAGTTATGTTTTTCTCACTGATAAAAATTGCTTTTAATGCAGCGGACGACCTCACATATATTGTTGCATGCATAACTAATTCATTTTTTTTTATGGCTAAGTACGAAAAATCATCAAGTGTTTTGCTGTTGGTTTTCTAAACAACGAAATTTTTGACAAACGGGCTTTTGTAGCTAGAGCCATGCGCAAGCTACAAAAGCCCGTTTTTATAGAAGCAAACGCTAAAAAACAAGCCTGCCGCGATCATATCGCCCTTTTAGGTTGAGTGAAAATGTCGCAGTGGGAGAGAACTGACTTTGTGAAAGGAAAGATTGTTGGGTGTTATATTAGTGGGTTGTCCATAAGAGAAACCGAGAGGTGTTTAAACATACCCAAGTCCACTGTTTTGGAGATACCAAATAAGTGGAAGACGCATGGCATGACTGAAGCAGCGAAACATACCGGCAGAACGAAGAAAAGCAGCGACAGAAGATGGTGACGCCTCAGTAGATTCGTCACAGCTAATAGACAGAGAACAGCACAAGACCTAAGTGTACAGATGAGTAACATTGCTGGGACCTCGGTGTGTACACGTATCATTCGCACAGAACTCCATTCCATGTATTACCGTGGTCGTGCGGTTGCCCTTATTCCTTTCATCTCCACTCGGAATGCTACTCTTCGTTTAGCATGGTGTAAATAACATTTACCGTGGACCGTAGATCAATGGAAATGGGTCCAATGGACTAATGAATCCAGATACGCGATATATTAGTCTAATGGCCATGTGTGGGTATGGCGGCAGCCGGGGAACGCTGTTTATCACAATATACTGTTCCTACGATCAAGTTTGGAGCTGGCAGTGTACTCGTGTGGGGGTGTTTTTTGTGGTCCGGTTCCAGCCCATTGGTTATCGTGGACAAACCTGTTAACCAACACGTCTACCTCGATATTCTGCACAATTATGCCCTACCAACTGTGTGGCAATACAATGGAACTGAGCCTTGTTTGTACCAGCAGGATAATGCACCGAGCCATAAAGCAAGAACTGTTACGGCGTGGTGTAATGATAATTTCGTATCTTGTGTGGATTGGCCAGCACAGAGCCCTGATCTTAATCATATAGAGAACTTATAGGAAGAATTAGAGCGCATTATAAGAAGTTTGGAACCAAGGCCTATTGCAAAGCAATACCGGCAGAACGAAGAACGAAGCGCCAGCATTATGTACTGAATGCAAGCGCAAAACTATCGCTGTGATCCAAACCTTTGTCGAAAACACGTCTCGAAGGGTCAGTGTATGAATTAAGGCCAAAGGTGGACCGAAACCGTACTAACGTATGCCAATTAATTCTTTGTGTAGTATGTTAACACATACTAACTTTCAGTTTATTACTTTTAAAAATATTTATAAAACTTATTGTTACACAGTTTTGAAAATTTTACTTCAATAAATTTGTACGTAAAAGCCCTTAATTTGGCTACGAATTAGTGTATGGTCAGTCCCGTTGAATTTGGTCTTATTAGGGTTGGGGAATGTAGCTTTCTCGCAGTAACAGTGATTGCCTGTTATTGCTACTACCGGAACAACAGTCATTATACCTGGTATTTTCAGTAGCAGTTTTTCATTATTCAATGGCATTTCTAATTATGTACAGGATTTTAGTATTAATTCCCAGAAATCATACATTTAGTTGGGGAGGGGTTTGATGAGCTCACCTTTCTATCTGACTAATGACTTGGAATAAAGATCTATGTTAACCGGTTGGAATTCTGAACATCAGGATGCTCTTTATGAATAGAAACAATTTCACTTTATCCTTAGACACGCAATAACCGCTTGCTCTAATAATTCATTATTATTTCCAAGTATGAGCAATTATTAATTTCCAAGAGCACAAAAATTTCGTATATGTGGAGGGGGATCAGAAATGACCATCCGACGAATGAGTAGTAAAAATGGAATTCCCCAGTGTAATAATGAGTTGGGGGTGAAGCTTTGCTATCCTTCAGTGTGTAACTATCATTACACACGGCTTAACAAATTGTTAGCATCGTAAAAATTATTAATACAGTATATTTGATTGTATCAATATATTTGATTATTGGAAACAATAATCAAATAAATTTTCAGACAATAAGCAAAGAAATACCCCTGAACGTAATGCTTTACTTCAAAAATAATACAAAAAATCAGTCGAGAAGAATGTCGGAACGAAAACTGGTATTGCTGTTTATAAACACAAACAATTTCCCATCATCGGCAGACAGACGAGATCTTCTTTCATTTAAAGTTTGTCCAGCTTTTGAGAAAATACGCTCGCAAAGAACGGAAATGACAGTCACCGAAAATTTTGTTTTACCCATGAAACTAAATGTGGATATATGTGTCAATTTACTTCCCACCACTCCACAGATTTTGTCTCTCAGAAGCAAGTCATAATTTAAATGTCGTTGGATTTCGACAATGGCTTTTAACTTACTGGTTCCCGATGGCTGGAATTCTGAATCTCATTTATCAAAGATCTTTCCATACTGATAACTGATCACTGGACTGGGTTTTCACTGACGAAGATGCTTTGCTGTTTGCTCCCGAATTTATGTTTACAGCAAGCATATTAACAATCATTCTTTTAACTGTGACTTTCAGGGTGGGATCAGATATAATATCTTTTAAACGTAGAGCGAGAAACTTTGATTTTTAAAGTATGTTACTGCTGCGTGCATTTCCTAATCTTATTTTAATTTCTTTATTGAAATTCAGTAAAACTGTCCTCATTGTTTCACAAAATTCTCGCTTTTGAAATTAGTGAAACAACGAAAATGTGTTACAGAACGTTCGTTGTAAACTATCTGTAACACATTTGTTCAAATTATGACTAAAGAAGATATTACGCAACTTTCCACACTTATAGTTTTTGAAACATTCTCAAATTGTTTCTACAATTTCTGTGCAAATTTTCCAATCCTCAACTGTAAAAACCGGAATGCCAGAACTGTCTATGTCTAGCAAAGCCAGCGAAGTTTTAACAGCATCCTCTCGATGAACCTGCTGAGCATATTAAAAGTTGAATTTCATCGAGCTGGAACACTTGGAATTAATTTTCTTGGAGTGACACCATGTCTTTGCTGGATTTCTTTTACTTTTAAAGATGCTGTTGTGCTTTTTTGAAAAACGACACAATGTCTTTGACTTTTTCAGCAACAAAAGGATTTTCTTGAGTGTAATCTTGAAATATCGGATTCAAAGTATATGCGAAACAACTAAAATGCTTCCATTTCAAGATATTTTTATTGTGTTTTTTATGTTTGCTCCGTTATTGGACACTGCTAATGTCATTTTTCTCTCGATATGTCATTCTCGTGCGACACGTTTTGATACATAGTCTAAGTTCTCACTCGTGTGAGGACCGTTGAAATAACTACAGTCTAATAAAGCAGATTTCACTGCAAAATTATCGTTGATGTAGTGTTCTGTAACACTTATAAAGATTTCGTTATTTGTTGATGTCCAACAATTTGTCGTCACTGTTTCAATGTTCACATCCTTCAATGTAGTTTCTATGCAAGTTTTTAACAACTCATACATTAACGGCAGCATTAATTTCGATATCATTTTTCTGTCTGGCAGGGTTCATTGAGAATTCAGTGCATTAAAAATGACCGAAATCAGCCATCCTAAACAAGGGAAAATGGCTGAAAATCTCTGGCGAACGGTTGCATTTAGCAGTTATTAAGTTGTTTGTTTGAATTTACAGTCATTTTTTTGGCACAAAAGAATGGAGTGTATGTGCATTGTCCGTTTTTTTCGTTTTGCAGGTCTTGCTATTCGGCAAGGTTCACATTCGTTGATTTGAATATCATTTTCACTGGTATTAACATTATCTGTGCTGCAACTTGCTTCTGTTATGTTTGGCATGTTTTCCTGGAGACCTGCATCATACTGAACCGTACTGTTGTCTTCCTTTTGCATAACAGCTTTATCCACTGGACGAGGGTCTAAAGAAGGTTTTCACTTTACAATCGGATGTTTACTCTGCATATGATTTCTCAAGTTCGTAATCGAAGATTTGAAAGAAAATGTTTGTTTGCAAATAACACACAATGTCTTACATTGGCAGGAAATCTAAACCTTAAAATATTGCCATATATATGAATATGTTGTATTCATTTCGTTAATTGATGACGAACAGAACTCACCATTTGCAAATAAAATCCAAGAGTAGAGTTAGTGGCTTCCACTGACTACACGATACATTCAGAATACACTCCCAGAAAACGTATTAACAAAATCACTGGACGAACGGAGTAACAACAGCATTTCACGGTCACAGTGATCAACGAGCTGTTCTGCTAGTGAGGGAATCGCAGTAACATGGTTTCACAGGCACCGTGATCTACAAATTGGCAGAGAAGGGAAGGGAATCGTAAGGACTGTTACTGGTTACTGAATCACAGAGGAAACCCGCAGCTCGTAGTGTAACTCTAACTGCAACTAACCGGTTTAGCACACGCTCAATAACAGGCAGTGACCGCTACTACCCAATAACGGCGATGGAACAACAGGTTGTTATCACGTTACCCAAAACTTAACAAGTGAAAAGAATTGTTACTGTAACTGTACCTGAAATTCTTATGTCGAAGACTTCGCTTTTCGGGAGGTCAGTAAAGCAATGTTTCCGGTTGTGTAAATTTTTTAAACTTTGCGTCCTCATGAAAGACTCATTTGTAAATCTAAAGAACTTCAATCCAACTTTTTCAGCACAAAAGAAAACAAAAACAGGTATATACGTATATTTCAAACGTAAAACGTCAAGTACAAAGTTTACTCAAAAATTTAATAAACGTTTTAGCATATCAAAAGACTAGCACAATCCGAAAAGATACCATATATTTTGCATCGCCTGTAAAAATATTTGAAGTTTACAGAATAAATTTGCATTAAAATTTTAAAAATAGAAAATAGCTCTAAGAACCAGCATTCGCCATGTCGTACGAAAAAAAATTCAATATAGAAAAGAAGAAAAAAGTGGGATATCCTGTTGTCGTAAAACTTTAGTGGATTAGTAAAAGCAAGTAGATGTGTTAGAAGATGTGACTTCCTTCACCGTTTAAACATTACAAATATTTTTGAAAAACTGATTCCGTTTTAGAAATCCATAATTCTGTCATTTTATGGAACTTATCCGATAGTATTCTCTCTTAATCAAAAACGAGTGTTATAAAACAATTATTCACAATCATTTGCCTTTGAAAAAGAACGTTGAAAATTCTAGACTTATGCATATTTTTTTTAATTACTCCCATAAAGTAGGAAAATATGTAGAAACTTATCAAAAATGCTATAACTTGTTGTAGGACTAAACTTAGCAATTGCTTTTTTACACAAAAACAATGAACCAGTCATTAAAAAACCGTACGTTTGGGTCACAAAGCTTTGCCACTGCACATTTTTTCTCTGTAGCTGACACGAATAATGAACAGAGCTGTATGATTTTGACTAATTAAAAAAAAAATTATAGACATCTCTCTGAATGGTACAGAATGAACTGTACAATAAATAATTTTCGCAAACTTCGATAATTCTAATAAACTAACAGTCGGCACATATCAACTAATTCTTGTGTTGTGGCGCTGTGACAAGTACTTCATTCGGTCGTGGTATTTCTTACATCAAGCCGTGCATATTTACAAATGAATACATATGTGCGTGAGTGTGTGTGTGTGATATTTCTGCAAGTGGAGTGTTTCGTTTCAACTTTAGAGTGATACAAATTTAAGTTTTTTGTCTGAGTTGGAGCAATGTTAAAAATGCGATTGAGAGCCATATTGTGCTGCAATGCCGACGAGAATTAAAAATATCACCTCTTTTGATCGTCAATTCTATGAAACCTTGTTGGTTCTAAAATGTGAAAAGTTTCCCTGCGACAAATGAGGCAAAAAAATGGCCAGAATGACGCAAATCAATTTTCAAGTTTGTTTTGACAATAGGTAAGAAAACGGACGGCCAAATTGAATTATTTTCTTGCTTATTGATCAGAGTTGGGCCCATGTTGATTTGAAACTTCGGAATGTGGGTATACATTCTTTTACTCCAAACTGCACAAGAAAACTTCGGCCCTAAGATTTGCGGATTATGCGCTTCTGAAAACAGTTTTTGGAGGAAATAGTTGGGGAGAAAAGCACTGATTGAACTTGAATTCCCGAAACCTTGAAGATGCATGGAAGCAGAAGATAGAAATATTGGAAGCGATACATTTGGTACCTTGTTCGTGTAATAGCATGACAATCACTTACATTTCTCTTTCCTTTGGGAAGAGCAGATTTACAACCTCACTTGAACTTCTCATTGACGCATAGCATGATTCAAATGGGATTGATGTTCAGATTGAGCGAGAGGATAATTACATCAATAACATTCAATTGATTTTCAAATGTTAGCGGCGTGTGATGAAAATGTTTTAACTTCATAGGTTCACACAATCACCGATAAATAAAATTGTTTATCGGGAGAAAGTAAAGACAACGATAATGTAACAGAAATTGCGGAACATGTGCATTCTCTTTATGTGGCATTAAATGGATTAAAACTGGTGAAAACCTTTTTCCTTGGTCATCATTCTCAAAGAAACACTTGCAAGGCCTTTCAATTAATGAGAGCGCTATGCGTAGGCTAAATGCTACAAATATAAAACGATTGGAAATTGCTGATTTTTTCCAAATCAACTTCCCATAATATACGTACGTGGGCAGTTTAACTGCATTTTTTGGTTCTTACATATAATGTTTTCACAGTACATACTATGCACTAGTATAGGACTGGTAGTGTACATTGAGCTTCCATTTATTGTACACATTATGTTGCCCTATAAATTTCGTTTTACCTAGACCTCGTCTTTACGTTTATACGCATCGTACGACTTTCAATGCTGATCCGCTGAAAAGCGTAAAATTACTGTATAACTGTAGCAAAGTGGGTACATTGTAGAAATCGGAATTTAAGCTACTGTTTTCTTATTTTTCTGCGATAAATATAGAGAACAACACAACTATTTTAAGTGCACCTTTCCCAAACAGCTTCATAAAAGAAAGTAAAATGTCCAAACTACCTTCGCTTCAAAGAATAGTGTGAAAAACAAGGGTATCTCTGTTTTGAAAGAAAAGTTTTTTTCTTCAACAAAACAGAAAGTTTTGGAAAAATATATCAACCTGTTTTTTTTTATCGTCTTGATTTTTATGAAATTAAATAAGAATATGCAGACAAAACACCCTTAATCGTAAAACTTGTTTTTTTATTTATTTCGTTTGGAAAATCACTTTTAAGAGTAGCATTTCAAAGCAAAACACCGAAAAAGAACATGGGGAGATGAAATATTATTTTTTTAATTGACTGTGAATGGTTATCTACGGTCCAAATGAAAATTTTATAAATAAAAGGTCAACCATCAAGGCTGTAATAGACTTGAATAATAATGCAGGTCTGCTGTGAGTATTATGTCATTTTATAGAGAAATCGGGCCGTACGTTTTTGAGAATGATGATATACTGAACTCTTTTATTTTATTTCATTAAATTTATGCTGTACAATATTATATAAATGCAGTATTATACTCAGTAAAAATAAAATATGTGCCATAATCATAAATTAATTGTACAAATAAAGTAAATAAATTTACTAATGAAACACAAAATACAATAATTTTTCCAACACTTTCACAATTATTACAAAGTCTGCACAACAAAAAATTTATTCCATAGAAAATTAATATCAATTAAATAGTCTAATTACCTGCTGTCATTGTATACAAAGATATGTTAAAAGTGATTAAAGGTGAAGCAAGAGTCCAGGGAAAAATGCTAAATACTGCCTGTCAAGCCCCTGATCCTCTCTAAAAGGAAAACAAATTACTCCAGTCCAGTCAAGAAAACGAAAGTAATTTTACAATGTATTTCTTTTACTAATCATAAAGCAATAAATTCCAATACTCATTTTCCGGTCAAAAAACTCCTTAGCACTCGCTGAAATACTGGGTAACAGGCCCTGATCTAATGATCAACGATAATCTGCTACACTTAGGCAATCCCAATATTATTAAACATTAAACCTGTACAATCCAAAGGAACAGAAAAATCCGACCCACCACGGGTATCAAAGGAGTGAGTGGTACACCGTTATGCAATCAAGTTGGAATATCTTCCTATAAAAAATTTTCATGGACCATCAGTAACAATCTCGTTTTATGAAGTTGCTCAATAGTTAATATATGGAAATGGAGGAAAAGAACCTCCGAACCAGCAAAAATTTTTACATCTTTATGATGTCTGTTCAGTTTCAACACACCTTAACATGACTGAAGCAGCTATAATGTGTTAAATTGAAGGAGGTAAAGATGTTTGAAACACAGAAACCTGTTGAGAGGCTTGATAAAAAACTGCCGACATTTAAAGCAAATGAGAAAAAAAGGTATGACTACATGAAATTATTTTTATAAGAAATAAACTAAACACAGATATTCAATTTCATAATTCGAAAATATTAAATCATTCATAGAAGGCATGGTTTTAAATCACCAGGGGTGTTAATTTTTCAAAATAACACCTCTGGTTATGCCTTCTATATCATTCATAGAAGGCATGTTGCTGATCACCAAAAGTGTTAATTTTTCAAATTAACACCTCTGGTGATGCCTTCTATATCATTCATAGAAGACATGTTGCCGAACCCCAGAAGTGTTGATTTTTCAAATTAACACCTCTGGTGATGCCTTCTATATCATTCATAGAAGACATGTTGCCGATCACCAGAGGTGTTAATTTTTCAAATTAACACCTCTGGTGATGCCTTCTATATCATTCATAGAAGTATGTTGCCGATCACCAGAGGTGTTAATTTTTCATATTAACACCTCTGGTGATGCCTTCTATATCATTCATAGAAGGCATGTTGCCGATCACCAGAGGTGTTAATTTTTCAAATTAACACCTCTGGTGATGCCTTCTATATCATTCATAGAAGACATGTTGCCTAACCCCAGAAGTGTTGATTTTTCAAATTAACACCTCTGGTGATGCCTTCTATATCATTCATAGAAGGCATGTTGCCGATCACCAGAGGCAACATAATAAAACAGTGAATTGCACTTTTGACATTTTTTCATTATGGCATGATTTGCCATACTGAGCATACCTTTTATCAGGTAGAAGACTAAGAAAAAGACCACCTTCATCAGCATCGAAATTGTACTTCGGAGCATAATTTGCGACTAAAGAAGGTAAGATCTTCGTCTTTCTTTCATCGATTGTAACCAGATTAACACTTGCAGATTCACCGCAGTGTTAGGTAAATAAGATTACGGCGTCACTTTATTCGCTCCATTCATTAATTTAAAGATGTAAAGTCGCTTAAACCAAGTCGAGCAGAAATTTCTTTGGCCTTTTCATTCAATATTGATGCATTTAATGAAATTCAACGTTTGCAGTTCTAGTTTGCCAGAACCACGTCTTTAAAATTGTTTCAAGTTCAGTGTAAGGCGAAATTTTCAAACTCCTACTTGGCACAGTCACCTAACGTTTACAAAGTAATTTTATTGAATCTTTCTGTTTTAAAATTGCTTTTAGTGTTGAAACTGGTAATCCAAGAGACTTGGCTAGTTCAACTTTAGTTCCCTAAAATTCCCTAGCTTCGTGCCTAATGGAAGTTTTCTTAGCTAAGACATTTCAGCTTCTTACTCGCCGTCTTCACTCCAACGTCTAAAAAGTCGAGATTTAAACAGAGAGGAAACTGACTGAACTGCTCTTAAAACCTCACAATAGTCTTGCAAAGCTGAGACACGGGCCTGCTCAACACGGGGATTTACGGTGCTAGCCGAGGCGCTCCAACAAAGTTCCTAAGATAACACATACGTCCAGTCTGAGGAATGTGACACTGTCCCAACTGGTCTTCACTTGCTTTCGACAAACTCTGGGGAGTACGAAACAGTTTACGGCAACCTGGTCGTCAGATTGTGCTGAGGAATGCGGCAGGTGGGGGTAGAACGGGTTTAAAACGATCTTACATGTACGGAAACCAAGAAAGATACGAAATTAAAGGAAAATCGGGAGGGTTTTTTTTTTTTTTTTTGATTGGAGGTTTAACGACCACCGTGAGCAACTCAATGGGCTATAAGCAGTCGCCCGTCCCTAATTTAGGGTAACTAGTTCCAGGAAAGGGAGAGAGCCAGTGCCGTAAGACAAACACATCATCCATGCCTCACAGGATTCGAACCCGGACCCCGTTCGGACGAATGATCAGAGGCCATCGCTTAGACCAATGCGCCACCGAGGCGGCAAAAAGAATCGGGAGTAGCACCAAAAATTCTAAATGACGTATCCTGTGTGAATTTGGTTAATTTGAAAAACGTATAACACTCAGAAACTATAGGATAATTATCGGGACTTCTAAGAAAAGTCACTCGGAACGGAAAAAACTTAAAATGCAGGGACGTGACATAGGGGTTCCGCTGTATACTGAAGGATGTGTAGTTATCTACAAAATATGTAATTCACACTACATTACTAGAGGACCGGACTAGGCTGCCATCTGATGCTGACCTTGGCTACGTATAACGGACGCTCCCTATCTTCTGATTCAAGGCTTCTTGAATTGGAAGAGGAACTACAAAGGATCAAGTGGGACATCGTCGGGCTAAGTGAGGTAAGGAAGAAAGGAGAATATCTCACTGAACTGAAAAGTGGACACCTCTTCTACTATCGTGGGACAGATACTGGCAGAACTAGTGGTGTTGGATTTATAATAAACAAGAAACTGAAGGATAAAGTTGTAGAAGTTGAAAGTTCCTCTGACAGAGCTGCACGACTCGTTATCCAACTCTCGAGAAGATACCAGGCTCAGATTATTCAAACTTATGCACCCACCACAAGTCATGCTGAAGAAGAAATTGAAGAATTTTATGAGGAAATTCGTGATCTAAATAATAAAGGTAAGCAGCACTTGAAGATAATTATGGGAGATTTCAATGCAAAAATAGGGCAACGACAACAGAATGAAACTTCAGTAGGTAAATTCGGTCACGGCAACAGAAACCAGCGTGGAAATACTCTCGTAGAGTTTGCAGAGGCAGTAGGGTTTTTCATCTTGAACTCCTTTTTCAAGAAAAAGCCACACAGGAAATGGACATGGAGACATCCAAATGGGACGACAAGTGAAATTGATTTTATTATGTGTAACAAAAAATTCGTCATAGAAGACTGCAGTGTGCTAAACAAGTTCAACACAGGCAGTGACCATAGATTGGTGAGAAGTAAGATGCACCTCAACACTAAACTCGAACGTAGCAAGCTCATAAGACAAACAAAATGTATTGACATAACCAACCTTAAAAAACACCATAATACCTTCAAATTGGAACTGAAGAACAGATTCTCTGCTTTAGAAGGCCTAACATCGGAAGAAGTGGATATTTCTGAAGTTAACAGAAAAGTAACCAAAGCTCTTATGGAAACAGCGACAAAATTAGCTGGGTCTAAGAACAAATTGCATGTGAACAAATTATCAGAAAAAACCAAAATGTTGATGCAAAAAAGAAGAGAGATGAGGATAACTAAAGAAGATGTGACTTCCAAAGTGGAATATATAGAGCTATGCAAGACAGTACGAAAAAGTATCACTGAAGACGTAAGGAAATTCAACTGTGAACTAGTAAGGAAAGCAATTGAAAACAACCAAAGCCTAAAGATAGCAAAGGGACATCTCAGTAAGGGAAAAAAACAGATTATGGCACTGAGAAAAGAAGATGGTTCTGTAACAAGAAATAGAGGCGAAATTTTGACAAGAGTGAAAGATTTCTACTCCAAATTATATGAAAGGGATGATACATGTACTCCAGGCATCATGAAAGGTACCAGAGTTCTTCCAGTCCTTCCAGCAGAAGTTGCACATGCAATCAAGAACATGAAGCGGGGAAAAGCTCCAGGATAAGATGGAAAAACTGTAGACATCATACAAGAAGCAAGTGGAGAAATCGAAACAGTACTCGCCCATATTTTCACTCGATGCCTTAATGAAGGGAAAATTCCTGAGGATTGGAACAACGCTACAATGATCTTGCTACATAAAAAAGGTGACATTGAGGATCTCAGGAACTACAGACCTATCAGCCTCCTATCAGTGGTTTATAAAATCTTCACTAAAGTTCTTTTACACCGCTTGAAGGTAACACTGGACATGGCTCAACCGAGAGAACAAGCTGGATTCAGGATTGGCTACAGCACAAGAGATCATATCCACGTACTGAGAGAACTAATTGAAAGAGCAAGGGAATATGAACTTCTATTGTGCATGGCTTTTATCGATTATGAAAAAGCCTTTGATTCGGTGAAACCATCAGCAGTTGCAATGGCTCTGAAATCCTGCGGTATTGAAGATGCATACATTAATATTATTAATAACATCTATGAAAATGCAAGTGCAAAGATTCTGCTGTTTGAAAATACAACACACATAAAAATTGGAAAAGGAGTGAGACAAGGTGACACCATATCTCCGAAGCTCTTTAATGCCACATTGGAAAATGTCTTTCAATCACTGAACTATGAAAACAAAGGGATAAAGATTAATGGAGATTATCTAACCCACCTTCGTTTTGCTGATGACATAGTCATTTTTGTAGCTACCCCATCAGTGCTACAGAGTACGATCCAGGAACTTGCTGACAAGAGTAAAGAAGTGGGATTAAAAATGAACTTTCAGAAGACAAAAGTGATGTACAATGCTTTTACAAGAAATGAAGATTTATCGATTGATGGAGAAAAGCTGGAGATAACAGACACGTATGTTTATCTTGGACAGCAGATATCAAGTGAGGGTCACATTGGTGAAGAAATTAATCGGCGTACAAAACTTGCCTGGAGAGCTTTTGGAAGAAACAGCATAATTTTCAAGAGCAATATGCCATTATGTCTTAAAAGAAAAGTGTTTGATCAATGCATCCTTCCAGTGCTTACGTATGGTGCAGAGACGTGGACCTTAGCTAAAAGAGACATACAAAGGCTGCAGACAACTCAAAGAATCATGGAGAGGTGCATGCTTGGTGTAACCAGGAGAGATAAGAAGAGGAACACGTGGATCCGAAAAATGACAAGAGTGGAAGACATCATGATCAGAGTTAAATCCCTGAAATGGCAATAGGCTGGACATACTGCCAGAAGAACAAACCAGCGATGGACAGCCGAAATTTTAGATTGGATTCCAAGGGACAGGAAAAGACCCAGAAGAAGACCACATGGAAGATGGTTGGATGAAATTCGAAAGTATGCGGGAGTGACATGGAGGAGACTGGCACAAGACAGACCGTTGTGGAGGAAACTTGGGGAGACCTTCGTCCAGCAGTGGATTGATAATGGTTGACAATGATGATGATGATGACATTACTAGTAGCTGAAGCGATCCCCCTCGCCCCCCGTAAAGTCATTTTTTGTTTTTTCAGTGGCAAATACCTAACCAATGAGAGCATTTATTTTTGTAAAATTATAGAAAAAAATGCATAGGTTTTCGACACAACTATATTTTGCTCTAAATTTGGCGATGAAGTGTTTTGTTCTAGCTTCATCAGGGAAAAAACACACACAAAAACTAAAGGTTCAGAATCGAAAAAGATGAGAACGGAAGTGAATGGGATTATGAGTGATCTTGAGAAGCAATGGGTCAGCTTTGCTCTGTTTTGTTTTTTTAAGTATTATCTGGTATCAGGAGTATTTGGAAGCAGGCAAAGTTTCCGTATTGAATAGCTTGTGTTAGATAGTGTAGGTGAGAGAGCGAAGTGCGTAGTTCAATTGGGCCATAAACAAGAAATATTAATAGTAAAACATTTCCAAGTTGGAAATTTTCCTATTAAATTAACCCGTTTTACTGGAAGGGATCAAACTTCATCTTTTTCAAATTTCTCTTCTACTTTGTCAAATTTACGTTCCGTCTGTAGTGCTCATTTTCTAAGTTTAGTCCCACTAGATCTGAGAACCTATCGGCGGTACTCGGGATAAAAGTAGTGGATGATTTAGATAAAAGCACAATTCTTACAATATGTCATACAAAAACAAATACCACCGTCTGTGTTCGGTATGTAATAAAAGATGTAATCTATTTACAAATTTAAACCTGCACTAGAGTAGTATAGGCTTGATCACATCTGGGCTAAACAGACACGTCCCCATAGCAGACAGATATTCCTGTTTCTTGGATTCTAATTATCGCTAACAAAAATATATTAGTGAAAAAGCAGATCTCTAAATCAAGTTGATTAAGTTGCTGATTTGATCTGTAAACAAGGAAAAAATAAAAAACACATTTCTGATGAAAATGGATCGTTCCAGATTCGAATCAATTATATTTGTTTTCTTACGAGGTATAACAAATTCCTCCACCACAACAAGTTGCTGCAACTAACTTGCTTTGGAGGCGATAGCATTTGTTGTAAGATTATGCAATTTAAGTCTTTTTAAAGTTCTATTTTTCATTATTATAATTGTGAGCGTCAAGCATCTTGTGATACCATATATTAGACAATGTGTGAAGACCAACTCCAAATTTTAAAACATAACGAAACAGATATTTAAACATATATAAAACACAGTGGAACCTGAATATGAAAGTATCATTTCAGCTGAAAATTCAGTTTATGGCATTCTGAGTCTGAGAGTAATGAACTTCTAAGAAAAGACTCAAGTGATATATCAAAGCAGAAAATAAGGAGAAATGTTGTCTGACACTTTGAAACATGTGAGAGACATTTGACCTTCTGATCTTAAGAAAGCTACTCTTAGAATGTTTTGTTTAAGCAGAATTTCAAGGCGTTGGACTCAAGGTTATTGACTGCTTTGAGAGCGTCAGATGTTATAGTCTTTTCACATATGGTGACACAAATGGAAAGGTTAACAGATTTGTTTAAAATAAAGTATTTTGGTTGAGTATATCGTTCGATTCTGAGATGTTATTTCATTTGCTTGATAAATAGTTTGAGTGTTTTTATTGCTTCCAGGAATATGATCTTGAATGAATTCTTTACTCTCATAACATATATGTTGCACTCCATTTATAGTCATCTTGATGCGAACAATGCTCAGTAGGATTTTTGTAGCACTTCTTTTATTCACCCTTTAACCTTTTAGTGTCGCTGAACTCTAAGTGATATCGACACTAATGCTTGGGTGGAGAATTCAAAGTTAACTTTGTTTTAAAGAGAAGCTTTATAATTATTTAAATCTGTAAATACTCATGCGATTTAGGACAATGTGAGCCTCTCAAGATAGGGTCAATATTCTGTCGAGTGTTTGTCATACTTCTTTTATTCACCTTTTAACCTTTCAATGTAACCGAAACTTATATAATATCATCACCGATGTTTAAGGGGGTTAAATTTGTTTTAAAGAGAGATATTATAATTATTCACAGCTGCAAATTCTCATCCTGTTTAGAACAAACTGATCCTTTCAAGATATAAGATATCTAGGCACATGATCACCGTTCTATGACCTTATTAGGCGAAGTACGTTTGCTTTGAGACCCTCTGATGATTAACGAATATGAAAAAATTAATTCCATTGCTAAACCTTTACACTTGTGCACTTCAAAAGACTTAAAATGAATAGAGTTCAACTCAGTAAAAAAAATGCAGTATGAGCTCCATATAAACCCTCGCTGGAGAACTAAACACGCTGATTCTTCTGAGTGCTTCTCTAGTCGCCTCTTGCTGTCGGCTACGAACCAAAGATGTCGTTTTCGGGTAAGTTTATCTTCTTTTAATTTTGCGTCAAGAACTGATGATTTTTCATCTAGGTATCTGCAGAAAGTTTAACATTTATAACGAATATTTAAAAGTAACATATTTCAGAGTTTTAAATAAAGGGAATCATTAAACATCGTGCACCATTAAGATTCTTTTTTAAAGCTAAATTCCAACTTCTAAATTATGAAGTGGTGAGTTGTCTAGTATATTGATTATTTTTATCATGTTAAATATACTCTGTTCTAATTGCTTTATCACAAATTTTAAACATTAGCAATTAGAATCTATAATTTCTTCATTTTATAGATTTTGAAAAGGAGCTGAAAAAAAAAAAAGTCATTTCTGATGATGAAGAAGAAACTGAAAATCCCACTGTGAAGAAACAAAAGCTTCCAGTTAAAAGGAAAAACAATGCCAAACAAAGTGCTTCCTCACCATATGATTTGGTTTTGGTTGATGACACTGTACCAAATAAGCTCATACCTCCATACTCCATTTATATCGGAAGGGGAATCGTCGCAGAAATTAAAGAATTTCGTAAAAACTATTACCTGTGCTTTGCAAAGATAGTGGACAGTGAGAAAAAGAATCATTTTAACTTGCCAATTGAACAGCTTGGAACTCTGAAAAAGGCCATAGATACATTGTTTCTGTATGTAAAGGACTATCAGTAAATTTTTTTCTTCGATATACTTTCTTTGAAATAACTAACTAGTAACCTTTATGGTTCAGTGTCAATGTATATTTTGTTCTTAGAAACATTTATGTTTACATACGTGAAATGTTTTTGCAAATTCATAAAGTGACGTAGAACTCTTTCAGTATACGATAACATAAATGTTGGGATTTTGAAAGAGCAAAAACAAGAAAAGAACGCGCATATCGCAAAGTTTCCCAAAATGCAATTTCATAAACAGTCTTCAGCATTTAAAGGCTATGTGGAATCACATGTGGCCACAGCAAATGAAGATATTTCCGATCCCACTATTCTGTTAAACAGCATGAAAACTCAGATTTTTAATATACTGTGTAATAACAGTTTATCTTTGAGGCTTAGATTTATCGTATGTTTAACGATAACTTTCTTCAAGTTTAAAGACGATTCTCCGATCTTTCAAGATTTTTTCTTTTGTTCGTTTGCTGAACGTGTTACGTCAGTATATGGCATAAACGAAAAACTTGAGAAAGCTTTTCAAAAAATTGAAAATTCAATTGAGACATTTATTAGGGACGGAAGCGGGTGGATAATAAAACGTATTAAGTCTGTGCATGTTCATATCGGAAAATATAATTCCATTAATGGCGGTTGTTCTACGATGAGGTTACC
This sequence comes from Macrothele yani, assembly GCA_039090855.1. Classification (NCBI taxonomy): domain Eukaryota; kingdom Metazoa; phylum Arthropoda; class Arachnida; order Araneae; family Macrothelidae; genus Macrothele; species Macrothele yani. The sequence continues at coordinate 58,620,076 of CM077021.1, forward strand.
GAAGTTTTTGCAAAATAAAAAATGCTTGTTAAACATAAAATGTGAAGACAATTTATGTTTCGTCTACAGCGTTTTAGCAGGGTTATTTCGCAAATTTTCGAATAAAAATTCTGTTAGTACTTATAGAAAATATCTGAAATATTTAAACACTAAAAACTTGAAATTTCCTATGGCATTAAATAAAATAAAATGTTTCGAGGAAAAAAATAATTTATCGATTAGTGTATATTCTTATGATAAAGATGTGTTTCCATTATATGTTAGCAAAAACGCAAAGTTCAGGCAAATTGATTTGTTTCTTTACAAAAGTCATTATTTTCTCATCACGAATTTTAATCGTTTAATGAACCAAAAAAACGGATTACATCATTACTGCCGTAATTGTTTAGTTGGATTTCAGAGGGCAAATACTTTAACTGAACATATGAAAGTATGTATGAATAATAAATTTCAGAAGGTTTCTTTACCACAAGTTGGTAATTCTGAACTTATTTTTAATGCATTTCATAAAATGCATGAACACGCATTTTGTGGTTTTGCAGATTTTGAATGTCTTACGAAAAAAGTGCATACAAGTATACCATCAATATCTAAAAGTTTCACTCAAGAAAGAGAAATTCACGTTCCTATCAGTTTTGCCTTAATCGTAGTGAACAAAAAAAACGAGATTGTGTATCACAAATATTACTGCGGTAAAGATACAGTGAAACAGTTTCTGGATGTTTTAAAAAACGTGTGTGCTGTTGTTTTGAAAAAATTGAAAGAAAATGTTCCCTTGATTAAAGAAACAATAAACCGAAGTTACACTAATAAGTGTCACATATGTGGAAACAGATTTAAGAAGGGTGATTTAAAAGTACGTGATCACAGTCACTTCAGTGGTGAATTTAGAGGATTTGCACATCAGTCATGTAATCTGAATTATAAAAATTCATACTTTTTTCCAATTGTTATGCATAATTTGGCTGGCTATGACAGTCATATCATTCTTAAGAATATTTCTGCGCAAGTAGCAAAAGAAATCAAGATCATTCCTGTCAATATGGAAAAATATTCGACTTTTACATTAGATAACATAAAATTTATTGACAGTTTTCGTTTTCTAAATACATCATTATCTAACTTAGTTGAAAATTTAAATAAAAATATGTATGACTTCCCCATTTTTAATTCATTTTTTAAAAACTGCAAAAACAGGTTTTTGCTAAGGCAAAAAGGAATTTTTCCGTATACATATTTCTGCTCAGAAAAGGTTTTAAAAGAAACAAGATTACCAAGCAAAAAGTTCTTTTATAATAATTTGACAGAGTCTCACATTTCAGACGACGATTATGATCATGCGCAACTTGTGTGGAAAGCATTTAAATGCAGATCTTTCTCAGATTATTTGCGTTTGTATCAATACACTGATGCACTGTTGTTAGGAGATATTTTCATGAATTTCAGACGTTTATCACTAAATTACTATCGGTTAGATCCTGTACACTTCATAAGCGCTCCAGACCTCTCATGGAATGCAGGTTTAAGAAAAACGAAAGTTAAACTGGAATTGATTACTGACATTAGCATGTACTTATTTATTGAAGCGGGAATCAGAGGCGGTATAAGTCTTGTCGGTACAAGGTTTTCAAAAGCAAATAATCCCTATATCCCAGAAGATTTTGATGCTACGAAACCCACAACTTACATTTTGTCCTTGGATGCCATAAATTTATACGGATTTGTACAGTGTGCTCATTTACCATATGCAGGTTTTAAATGGTTATCTGAAGAACAAATATTAAATTTCGATGTTACTTCTATCCCTGATGATTCAGATACAGGTTACATTCTTGAAGTAAATTTAAAATACCCGCAGAACATTCACGATGAACATGATGATTATCCTTTAGCTCCTGAGCATTTAGTTGTAAGAAAAAGTTTTTTATCAGAGTACCAGAAAGCTACATTAAAGAATTTGGATTTAAAGTTTCAAGGAGTGAAAAAATTGATTCCAAATTTATTTGACAAGCAGAATTATATTGTCCATTATCGTAATTTAAAGTATTACATAAAGAAAGGATTAATTTTGGAAAGAATTAATAGAATTTTGTGTTTTAAACAGAAGCCATGGTTACGAGATTATGTCACATTTAACAATGAAAAGAGAAAACAAGCTAACAATGAATTTGATAAATCGCTTTTTAAGCTTATGAACAATGCGTTTTACGGGAAAACATGTGAAAATGTTAGGAAAAGGATCACAGTGAAAGCTGCAGTTACCCAGAAACAATGTCAAAAGTATATGTCTAGTCCTGCATTAGAGTATTTTGAAACCATTAACGATAATTTTGTACTATTCAAGTTAAAGAAGACTAATCTTTTTCTAAATAAGCCTCTTTACATTGTATTTTGTGTCCTTGAACTCAGCAAACTGCACATGTATAAAACCTACTATGATTTTTTTAAAATGCAATATAAGAATCGTTGCAGTCTAATTTACACAGACACTGATTCACTAACAATGTATATTGAAACTGAAGATGTCTACCAAGATTTGTGTACTGTTTTTAAAGAAATAGTTGACACAAGTCAGTATCCTACTTTTCATCCTGCATACAACAGAGGAAATGAAAATAAGTTGGGATATTTCAAGGATGAAACAAATTCGAAGCCAATAAAAGAGTTCTGCGCACTAAAACCAAAGATGTATTCATATATATATCAAAATGATGCAAAAAAAACAGCCAAGGGAATTAAGCGTTATGTTATTAAGAATCTGAATCATGATGATTATAAAACTGTATTGTTTGGTACTCAGTTGCTTAGACATTCTCAGTATCAAATTAGCAGCAAAAAACATAACTTAAAAACTGTAATTCAAAATAAGATTTCACTAAGTCCTTACTATGATAAGAAATTCATTTTTGATGATGGAATTGAGGTGAAGTCTTTTGGACATTATTCTATCGCATAAGTTGTGTTTTATGATGTTCATTTGTAAACTGATTTCTGTGTTTCATAAATTCAACTTATAGACTCGTGTAATTTAAGTAAATCTCAAAATATGTTTTATCAAAGTGCAAAAGAAATTATCACTAAGTTTTAAAAAGCATCATACAGAAACCATTGCATATTTATTATCTGTATGCATCGCTGAAGAAAAAAATCAAACGCATTCATTCACCTGTGAATGAATACACATTTCATTTCAGATATATCAATGTGTAATAAAATTTGACGTCTGCCGTCTTTTGAGAATTAGTTTTTCAAGCAAAAATGAGATTTATGTAAAAGTAGAGCCTCACTGCCCCTTCTTCATAATTTTTTTCTGTTATAGATCTCGTGCATCAGTGCTCATCAAACTCATGTGTGACATTCAAATATTTCATAAATGAGAAAGAGGATCAGCAGAAGATTTATCAGTTTGATATATCAAATCCCATGCTTGACATTGTCAACCCACTAACTAAGAAACAATTCAAAAAAATTATTGAGGAAAAAGAAGCAAGGTCATTGGTACAGAGGCATTATGAACAAAAAACATATTGACTTGTTTACAAAGAATAAAACGGAAATTTTTATTATTACAGAAAAAGATAATGAAAGCTTTAATGTTTTAATGAAAGTAAACAGTAAAGGAGTAGTGCACTTTTTCAGAGTTTCGGGAATAAAAATAAAAAAGATTTGGAACTTTTTCAAAAGTTTTCTTTACATATGTAAGTCAACAACGATGTGTATCAGTTCAGATCTAATGATATTAAATGCTATGCACTCTATAATCTGCGTATAGAGAAATCTTTAAAATATGCATTTACAGTAGGTTTGAGCTTTCACGGGTTTTATTAAAAGGAATTCATTTGAATTATATACTTTTTTCTGTATTTTTGGCATGTTTTATGAGGTGAATATTACGAATTGCATTTGCATGGTAATCAGAATTGTATAAGATATTATACACTTTAAACTGTGTTGTCCGTTGTAGCTTCAATGGATTGTATTGCTGATACCATTGCATTTCACACTATAAAATTGTGTTATCTGTTGTAGACTCCATAGTATGTATTGTAGCCACCATTGCATATATATATACTATAAAATTATGCTGTCTGTTGTAGATTCCATAGATTTTATTGTAACCGCTATTGTATATATATATATATATATACTATAAGGGATGTAAGGTCAGGTGATGCGTAACATCACAGCCTCTCCTTGACAAATGTCAACCCCGCCTTCTCGTGGTGCATCCTGTTCCCACTAAAGGGGCTCTGACGACCGCCCATAGCGGTATAACTATACCATCGGGATTAGAGGAAATTCTATCCCACACTCACCAACCCGCTTGGCCAGCGTGGTGAGTTATGGCCAAACCCCTCCAAAATGATTCCACAACTTAAATCTTGGCCCTCAGTCTCCGGCAGCTGGAATGTACCTGGCCAAGGCAGCGGCCAGTGCGACATGAAGGCAGAGGGTGCTAAGAATCCCCGGAGGACCGGACTAGGCTGCCATCTGATGCTGACCTTGGCTACTTACAATGGACGCTCCCTATCTTCTGATTCAAGGCTTCTTGAATTGGAAGAGGAACTACAAAGGATCAAGTGGGACATCGTGGGGCTAAGTGAGGTAAGGAGAAAAGGAGAAGATCTCATCGAACTGAAAAGTGGTCATCTCTTCTACTATCGTGGGACAGATACTGGCAGAACTAGTGGTGTTGGATTTATAATAAACAAGAAACTGAAGGATAAAGTTGTAGAAGTTGAAAGTTCCTCTGACAGAGCTGCACGACTTGTTATCCAACTCTCGAAAAGATACCAGGCTCAGATTATTCAAACTTATGCACCCACCACAAGTCATCCTGAAGAAGAAATTGAAGAATTTTATGAGGAAATTTGTCATCTAAATAATAAAGGTAAGCAGCACTTGAAAATAATTATGGGAGATTTCAATGCAAAAATAGGGCAACGGCAACAGAATGAAACTTCAGTAGGTAAATTCGGTCATGGCAACAGAAACCAGCGTGGAAATACTCTCGTTGAGTTTGCAGAGGCAGAAGGGTTTTTCATCTTGAACTCCTTCTTCAAGAAAAAGCCACACAGGAAATGGACATGGAGACATCCAAATGGGACGACAAGTGAAATTGATTTTATTATGTGTAACAAAAAATTCGTCATAGAAGACTGCAGTGTGCTAAACAAGTTCAACACAGGTAGTGACCATAGATTGGTGAGATGTAAGATGCACCTCAACACTAAACTTGAACGTGGCAAGCTCATAAGACAAACAAAATCTATTGACATAACCAACCTTAAAAAACACCATAATACCTTCAAGTTAGAACTGAAGAACAGGTTCTCTGCTTTAGAAGGCCTAACATCGGAAGAAGTGGATATCTCTGAAGTTAACAGAAAAGTAACCAAAACTCTTATGGAAACAGCAACAAAATTAGCTGGGTCTAAGAACAAGTTGCATGTGAACAAATTATCAGGAAAAACCAAAATGTTGATGCAAAAAAGAAGAGAGATGAGGACAACTAAAGAAGATGTGACTTCCAAAGTGGAATATATAGAGCTATGCAAGACAGTAAGAAAAAGTATCACTGAAGACGTAAGGAAATTCAACTGTGAACTAGTGAGGAAAGCAATTGAAAACAACCAAAGCCTAAAGATAGCAAAGGGACATCTCAGTAAGGGAAGAAAACAGATTATGGCACTGAGAAAAGAAGATGGTTCTGTAACAAGAAATAGAGGCGAAATTTTGACAAGAGTGAAAGATTTCTACTCCAAATTATATGAAAGGGATGATATATGCACTCCAGACATCATGAAAGATACCAGTACCAGAGTTCCTCCAGTCCTTCCAGCAGAAGTTGCACATGCAATCAAGAACATGAAGCGTGGAAAAGCTCCAGGAGAAGATGGAATTACTGTAGACATCATACAAGAAGCAAGTGGAGAAATCGAAACAGTACTCGCCCAAATTTTCACTCGATGCCTTAATGAAGGAAAGATTCCTGAGGATTGGAACACCGCTACAATGATCCTGCTACATAAGAAAGGTGACATTGAGGATCTCGGAAACTACAGACCTATCAGCCTCCTATCAGTGGTTTATAAAATCTTCACTAAAGTTCTTTCACACCGCTTGAAGGTAACACTGGACATGGCACAACCGAGAGAACAAGCTGGATTCAGGAGTGGCTACAGCACAATAGATCATATCCACGTGCTGAGAGAACTAATTGAAAGAGCGAGGGAATATGAACTTCCATTGTGCATGGCTTTTATCGATTATGAAAAAGCCTTTGATTCGGTGAAACCATCAGCAGTTACAATGGCTCTGAAAACCTGCGGTATTGAAGATGCATACATTAATATTATTAATAACATCTATGAAAACGCAAGTGCAAAGATTAGGCTGTTTGAAAATACAACACACGTAAAAATTGGAAAGGGAGTGAGACAAGGTGACACCATATCTCCGAAGCTCTTTAATGCTACATTGGAGGGTGTTTTTCAGTCGCTGAGCTGGGAAAACAAGGGGATAAAGATTAATGGAGATTATCTAACCCACCTTCGTTTTGCTGATGACGTAGTCATTTTTGCAACTACCCCATCAGAGCTGCAGAGTATGATCCAGGAACTTGCTGACAAGAGTAAAGAAGTGGGATTAAAAATGAACTTTCAGAAGACAAAAGTGATGTTCAATGCTTTTACAAGAAATGAAGATTTATCGATTGATGGAGAAAAGCTGGAGATAACAGACACATACGTTTATCTTGGACAGCAGATATCAAGTGAGGGTCACATTGATGACGAAATTAATCGGCGCACAAAACTTGCCTGGAGAGCTTTTGGAAGAAACAGCATAATTTTCAAGAGCAATATGCCATTATGTCTTAAAAGAAAAGTGTTTGATCAATGCATCCTTCCAGTGCTTACGTATGGTGCAGAGACGTGGACCTTAACTAAAAGAGACATACAAAGGCTGCAGACAACTCAAAGAAGCATGGAGAGGTGCATGCTTGGTGTAACCAGGAGAGATAAGAAGAGGAACTTGTGGATCCGAAAAATGACAAGAGTGGAAGACATCATGGTCAGAGTTAAATCCCTGAAATGGCAATGGGCTGGACATACTGCCAGAAGGACAGATCATCGATGGACAGCCGAAATTTTAGATTGGATTCCAAGGGACAGGAAAAGACCCAGAAGAAGACCACATGGGAGATGGGTGGATGAAATTCGAAAGTATGCAGGGGTGACATGGAGGAGACTGGCACAAGACAGACCGTTGTGGAGGAAACTTGGGGAGACCTTCGTCCAGCAGTGGATTGATAATGGTTGACAATGATGATGATGATGATATACTATAAAATTGTGCTTTCTGTTGTAGCATTAAAAATAAAAGGGTGAAAACCCGCCAGATCATGTGTTTCGATTGCAATTATACTTCAAAAGGTTGCAATGTGCTACATATGGTCTGTCGGCAAAAGTAAAGCAGCACAGCCTAGATGAGCAAATGAATGCGACATTTTATTACACAGCAGTTTGGTGAATGATGATGGAAGTGAAAATAACTGTGAGTATTATTTTTATTAACTTTCTAAAAGAGTAAGTAATTGATAAATACAGAAAGTATACAAACACACAAAATATGAAAAAGAAGAAAACGTTTTTATTTGAAATTTGTGATCCTTAAGAGTTACATTTTCATTGTTACAATATAACATCAAAATATTTAGATAACAATTGACTATCCGTTAATAGATTAAAATAGCTGAACAGATTTAAGTAGAGTGACATCACTCGTCTGTCTATTAGGATTAATCAGCGTGTCCATTATCAAAAGTCTCTACCGAAAGATAATCTTTAAGCGTCTAACATTTCAAGAGTTCAACGTTTCTTGACCTCTGTCAGAGGATACATCAAGATATGCTAGCTTTATAGAAGGTATCTTGTGTTCTTTTCGATGTGAGCCAGATGTTCGCTCTTTTTCGTCGTCATTTTTTATGGGCTGATTCACTGCAGTTTGCGACGAATGCGAAACACATACACACATACATACACACAAATGCAAATATTAGCATTCTGAAAACGATCGTTCTAAAGGATGAGTATTTCTGGTGATTGGTGAATGAATTTCTCTAATAATTTCTCTGTTAGTAAGAACTTAAAGACTCCATCAGCGGTAAAATTTTACAACACATTTCTAAACAGTCCATTCTTTTGGATGTAGGAGCATTATATCATTTTAGTTCTTCAAAGTGCACTGTCAGATAATGAATGTTGTAAACGGCAATTCTGAATTTTTAATGCATGAAGCTCCTTAAGGATCTCCTTGTTCGACAAGATTTTGAAATAGGCGATTTTCGAGTCAAATGCTGGGTGATCCACTTCATCTGAAGGAAATTTTACAGCAGCATCAACTGTTTGAAGCATCGTTTCGTAGAGTTTATTGCCACAACTTTTAACAGTGTAGGGACTGCTGGCGGATGTTCTGTGAACATGCACAAATCCAAATTTCTCCATGGTTTATTATAGAATAAACTCTGCAAATGTAATCTCTAAAGAGGTTTGAAATGAAGATTTGTTCTAACGTTCCTTTACATCCACATGGGTTTTTATACTTGATGTGAGGATCAACACTGCAATTGATGAAGTAACCAATGAAAACAGATCAACTTAAGAAGTAACCAATGAATTTTGATGTTTAAAATCAGATCAATACGCAATCAGTTAGGTCTATTTGCTTTTTCTTCACATAAGCACTATAGTATGTCTTTTTAACATTTTCTAAACCTTATCCAAATTAGTCAATAACTACCGTATTGGATGTAATATAAGCAATTAAGTGTTTACTAATTAATAACATTCAAGCTTGTTTTGATTCATTTAGTTTTAGAGAACAGTGGATCTAAGTTGTTTTCCTAAATTCCATACAAGTCTGATATTTCTTTAAATTTAACTTGCAGGTATGTAGTTTTAGATGACGACTGACGAATCTTTTCACCACTTGCTCATTATGGCCTTGGTCTATGAGGCTCAGTTCTTTAAGACTTTTTCCTCTAACCATTTTATAAAGAAAATATAAGCAAAACAACCCACAACTTGCTGAATAAGGCGCCTGATATGTTATTTTGTTCCATTTAACGCTATCAGAATTTTCATCGATAAATTTTAATATAGATGTATTATTAGGTTCGATGCCATAAGAGCAAAAATAATAGCATGTAGAATTTTGAAAGAATAAAGCAATCCAATGTGAACCTTTCTTTTTCATTGGATCTAAATTTACAATAAAGGAAGACCAGCGATCTCTGTGCTGAGGCAAACCATCAGACGGATATACTCCATGAAATGTGGTGCTCATAGCAGGATCACTGCATGCTAATCGCCAAAGACTACGCGTATCCATTAAAAATCGGTAAACACGCTTCGTGACTTGTCAATTTCAATCGTATTTTGGAATTCTGCATAAACTACGACGTTAACTGTTTCGGGCAATGGTTCAGAAAACTTCAAATCTATGGAAAGATTACCATTTGCAGTAATACTAGAATGTAGTTCTCCGGAACTGAAGTCTGGAGTTAAATCAAACGCATAAAGACTCAGACCATTTTTATATTCCTTGTAGCTAATATTGATATTTTGACCGTAGTGAAATCTTGTTAAATCTGTAAATAAACTCAAATAATTCCGCGTATAAAGATCCTGTTGAAAATTTGGCGTATAAGCTTTCGATGGAATCATCTGATTATCCTTTAATAAGCAAATATAATTTAAGTTGTAATTTTTAAAATTAAATGGATTTTTAGCTATCGCTCCGTTAAATGCAGTGTTACTAACAAGCCCAATTATTAATCGTGTTGGTAACTGACCGATGAAGGCGTTCGCAATTGTGGATGAATGCAATCCAGCTGAAAGGGTAAATATTTTCACGTCAATTTTCCTTATGGGAATTTTCATCACTCCTCTCTCCAATGCTTTTTCATGCGCAATTATAACAGAAGGGGTAACATCGACTTTACGTATAAATAAAGAGGCATTTTGTATAACTATTTTATAATTATCTGCATTAGACATTAATGCAAATGCATCCTTAGATCTTTCAAGTTTTATCTTTACATTCATACCGTTTGGTAATAACTTAGATTGACACGCAAGGTCAATATGTAAAGCTCCGCTTAAATCGATTAATTTACTTTTTTTACACATTTGATATCGCGAGGTCAGTCCAGCATTAAAATTATTCTCCGGATTAATCTCGTCAAAATGAGATGGTGTGTCAGCATAAAAGCCTGAACACGATAACATGGTCTCTTGAGCATCTTTTGGAAACATCAACAAACTTTCAATAATGCTTCTATAGGCATAATTATTTTCTGATTGTACAAGCTTGTCATTTAAAAACACTGAACATTGATTAAACATTGTGTTTAAAACGTAATTAATTACTGTAACTTTTTCAGCTTCTGGCACATTATCACCATTCTTCTTTAAAATTTTTATTTGCATGTGCAATATGGAATGCGCTAAATCTAAATATTGTTCTCCGCTTCCAGTTATGTAAAATTCTACTGGACTTTTATCTGTTAATGTTGCAATAGGCTGAAACTCAACGAAGGTTGAATTTTCAATTGCAACTTGAGTAGGTCTTGTAGAAAAGAGTTCCAGTTCGCTTTTTAGACAGGGGCAAGACCTCGAATCCATGACAGCTTTTTTACTTGTAATTAAATATATCTCGATAATGACCCAATTTACGTGAACTTTTCTTCATACGTTTAGCCGCAGAACTGTTACCAGTTTTAGGTTTGCGTTTTCTTTTTATAGGTTTCCCTCTACCACTTTGCTCGAGCTTTTGTAATACATCAGTTTTTATTTTCCCAGCTGTTTCTTTAAATCTTGTTTTAGCCGCTTCACTTAAAGACTTTCCGGATGTTAAATCAGATATAACGTTTCTTCCTGTACTAAGTAATTGTTTACCCACATATTTTCCTGCTTTTGACAAAATTGGCGTGATATGTCGTAGTATATCACCAAACAATCCATATCCACGTTGATGTAATGGTCCACTAAAGTACAAATTTCCCCCAATCTGGTCGGTATAGTGATCGGTACAATTCCACTTTTGCGACTTCATAGTTTTCTCTTAAGAAGTTATAATCTTGATAATGGAGACAAGATGTTCAAAGGCATAGATATATCATTCACCAAAGCAAACAAATGTGAAATGACGATGCCATCAAAAACTCTGTTTTTATAGTCTTCTTCTAAAGCATAACACCAGAAAAGTTTTACCACCTGTGAAAATTATATTTCCACCTCCGCTTGTTCTTAAATCGATTTCTATCGTATCTACATAAGTTTTCCTTATAGGAAAATACAAAGGTGATGTATACAGTTTTACTATCTGGTCTTTCGTCTCGCTCATTACAGGAATTATTCTTAAAAGCGGGGCAACGGTATCGCCTACACGATGTGAATCAACTACATCACTATACACAAAAATTTCGGTGATTCCTGCATCCAGTTCTATAACGTAATCACTTATGTATGTGCCTGCATCAAAAACAGAAATTTTGAAACCCAACAGATCTTTCAATCCATCGCAAAATATAATTGTTTTGTGTTCCGGTATTAACATTTGAACTTTCTTGTTTGCTAAAAGTTTAAATTCTGCATAACTGACGACATCAAATAAATCTTTTGGATTCGTATATAATCCTACAGGAATGTGAATTTTTTCTGTGATTTTTACGAGTTTTTTTACTTCTACAGTTTTCTTTTCAACAACAGTAAAGAACTCAGCCTCGTTGAAAACAGTTACATGATGATATTCAAAAGTAGCAGTTTTCTTCAGTATGTGGTTTACTAAAGGCAAGTTGAGCATATGTAACAAAGACGGAGCATTTGCTGCTGCCACATGCATTTCATAATTCTGTGGTATAGTCACAGTTACTTTATTTTCAGAGACATTTAATGAAAATGTTATGAGATTCTTTTTAAGTACAAGTAAAATATTTTGATTTATACTCTCAAATATGTTTTCACTTTGGCTATGTTTAATTGACAAAAGAGGTATAACATATTCTTTATCTTGAACTAAAGTTTTATCTATGATTTTGAAAAATTGATTTGACAAATTAGCTTTAGTTTCTCGATAGTGAAATTCATGCTTATTTTCAGTTAAAACTATGCTTTCAATTGGTAAATGCAAAACATACAATAATTTTTCAGCCGTTTCATTTGATATGTGAACTTCATAATTTTTCGCGATATCAAGTGTTACCCTCATGTCTTCGTGTAACACAAACGAGACAGCATCAGTCTTAACTATTGTTCGTATATTCTCGTTAATAGTATCGAAAAAATTTTTCCCTTTGTCGTTATTGTCTGAAATTAAGGGGATATTATATTCGGCGCCACGTACTTCAACTGTTTCCATAACATCTTCATCATGAACAAGCTCGTACTCATTATTACTTTCAGTGATGTTAAACCAGCTTCTAGGAAGTATGATTTCTGTTAAACCTACTTCCCATGCACCAGACAATGTAAGTGGCTGTGACAGCTTCGTTAGGAAATGTCCTTGGGTATTATTAGGAAAATACTTCATACTTGCAGTGCTAGCTAACGTTACATAAAATTCTTCACCCATGATGCGCTTATCCAGCTATTAAATTTTTCAGGAAATCCGCTCCAACAAACGTATAATTCCTTTTTCTTACCACGCCCTTTAACTTTAAGAATTTTATCAATACGCCACAAATCCTGCTCGGTTTTTTTTATTTTTTGTAATTCTTCTGCGTAAAATTTTCCTTTAATGATTTCCCCTTGCATGTCACGTATTATATAGGTTGGTGGATCCGAAGGAACAAGTTCATGAACAAGAAAAATTTCTTCAGTCCATCCTGGTAAGTAACCTTTCTTAAAAACATGTTTTACTTTTGATATACGAACCTGATCGTTAACAGAGAAAACAAATCTTTTTTCGTTGTTCCTTTCCATACAATTTTTCAAAAATTTGAGAGTGATGTTGTTTCTTTACCTCTGCAGGTGACATTCCTATACTACGATGTATACTCTTGTTGTAGCTATGAACAAGACTCTCCAATATATTAAAATATTTGTATGAAGACCGGTGCGTAAATATCCGAAACATTTTTTCTTTCAAAGTTCTGTTGAATCGCTCAATTACACTTGCCTTAGTATTACTATGAGTAGCATAATGTTTAATGTTAGACTTTTTAAAAAACAGTATCACTTTTTTATTAAAAAACTCATTTCCCTTGTCAGTTTGCAATTTTTGTGGCTTTCTTTTCTTGAATACCTTTCTAAAGCCAGATAAAACTGAATCAGGTTTCTTATTTTTCAAAGGAACGACAAAAGCATATTTTGAAAATACATCGATAATTGTTAGAAGATATTTCACACCTTTGTTCTGCTTCGATAAAGCTTTTAGATCTACTAAATCAGCTTGCCATAATTCATCTTGAGCCAATGCTATGGTTTTTCTACGTGAATACTGAATTTTAACAGGTTTATGCAAGTTATATGTGTCTTGGGACATTAGCCATTCTTTCACTTTGTTATACGGAAGCTTGCTCGTTTGTGCCAATTTATTAATGCCCCCAAAACTTGCAGGATGTTTAAAATCATAGTAAAGGGATTTCAATAACTTAGCCATTTTGCATCTGCTGAATGACTTCTTGATTTTCTTGGTAATGTACTTCGTGTCATGCGTCTGCTTTGTGAAGGTCTGTTTGCTTCCAATGCTAATGAAGTTTCCGTAGAACTTCTACGTCCATTTGGAGAAACCGGGTCATAAAACACAGATGAACTATTTAATCTCGAAGTTGGAGAAGCTTCTAAGTTATCCCTCAAACGCTTGTTACCAATCCATTGCAGAGGAAGATTAACTGATTTTATTACTTCAATAAAGGGTTGAAATCCAACTGGTACAGTATCATGTTTACGGTTTCTCATAAGGTATGAAAATAAGTCTACGATATTACTTCCAGCAACCGAATCACCGTTAATAACAAGTTCGCCTTTATTGTTCCATTTGAAATTTTTCTTTTGTACCATGGACAAAATATGTGGAATATACTTCTGATGTAAGCGAGGTACTGTTACTATGATCGATTCTGCTATGGGGTCTTTACTTAAGTCATCATCATTCTTTAAAGGTTTAGCATCTGAATACATCAGTTTCTGTTCTTCGGATGGAGGTACGATGCTTACAGGCATAGGTGGTCTTGGAGAATGAACAGTTTTTTGATATCTAGTGATGAGCTGACTCAGCAGTTTAACTTTCACATCATCAGGAATTGAACTTTGATCTAAGAGCGATCCGATATCGTCTTCTAAACGTACTGACGGTTTTTGAAACTGATAAGCTGCGAGCAGCTCAGGAGGAACTAAAGCCATTTTCTGAGCCATAGTTTATATACGTTTTCCTATTGCTTTTCCTACTAAACCTCCAAGAACTGATAGCACAGTGGGTATCAGTTCTTGGAGGTTTAGTAGGAAAAGTAATGGTAGAAATCCACCAGTTTGACTGGATAAAATTTTTCTTTTCTTGGCTAGAGGAATCTTTTTATTTGCCAGCTGTCGAATACCATGTTTATACTTTTTTATTTTATGCAAATTGATAGGCAAGTTTCCTTCTAAGACGTTGCTACAGATTTCACAAATAGAATGAATCTGATCCTTTGAAGCAGTTTTTAATATAGCTTTCCTCTGCAAAGGCGATGATTTGCTTAACAATGCTAGTAAGTGATAATTTGTTTTTATATTTTTCATTATTTTGGTAGATAAACCCAGTGAACACCGTTTTCATCAGGAAAACAAGACTCTCTCAGTCTTAAATTGACATCAGTTTCAGGTCGAAAATCGAGAAGTAAATAACCAAACTTTTGAGTCGTTGCTTTTTTATAGGCATCCATCAAGTACGCTGACTGATGAACAAAAGCTTGACGAGCTAAACATTGTAACTGGCTTATATCTCTGTTATTTTTGAAAAACAAAAGATAATGTGTGTTTAGACTTATATCCCGCATTACTTTATTTCGTGGAAACAAGTTTTGCATTATTAATATCACACTTACATTAGCATGATGCGAACCCACGGTAAACAGAAACGCCAGCTTCTCTGTTAGCGAACTCATTAAGTCATCGATGACAACGAGGTCTACATCATCAAACGTATCAGGCATTCCGCGTACGAATTCTATGTCTTTCTCTTCTAAGAACCATGGTTGGTATACTGAATAACACCACTTGATTTTTTTAAGCTGGCAATCGTAGATGTTTTGATGAATTATTTTTCTAACGGTGGTTGTCTTCCCTGATTGCGAGGGACCAACAACAATGCAAGTACTAGGATGCTTAAACTTCATGTTTGACAAATGCGCTTAAACTCATTTTCAAGTAACTGTACACCAACTACATAAGCTTTTAAATTTCGATTCTCATCGCGAAAAAAATAACGGATATCATAGACATTCTTTCCATCTTTCTCACACTGATGAAAATAATAACTGCGTCCAAGATGTATAGATTTAAAGCATGAGGAATTTTTTAAATCAACTTCTAGTTCTGCCACCGTTTCAGTATTAATAACTAAATTAACTAATAATACTATATCCAAAGTAACTGCAAAAGCAGTGAAAAATATAAAGAATAATTTGTCATGATCCATTTAAAAAATCGGTTAGATTTTTATATCAGCCTAGTGAAAACCGTTTCAAGATTTTACAGTTACATTACAAGAATGAAACTTTAGGTGCTCGTTGATACTTATATACTCCATGTGCATCTGTTGACATAATCGTGGAAATGGTGACGTGTCTGTTTAGCCCAGATGTGATCAAGCCTATACTACTCACTAGCACTTTCGGGGTAACATTTAGCCCATCATCAGGTAAAAAAAGAGTACTTGAAGCCTTGAGGGACAGGTGCTGTAATGAAAACATGCCAGTGGACATACCAAAAGTTTGGAAAAACCACGTCGTAGATTTGAACTTTATATTATAATTATAAAATAAATTTAATTAGAAAATAACATGTGAATTTGACAATAATTTTAACAGTACAACACAATTTGTATTTTCATGTGTAACTAAAGTCGGAAAATGTATGTGTTGCTCGGCTGCGATGGGAACACCTTAACCTTGTGACGTTTGAGAACTATACCATGGTGCATTGCTGCACACCATAAAAGTCTACGCGAGTACTGCATTAACCTCTCTGTTCCACTGATGATGGGGTAAATGTTAACCCGGAAGTGCTAGTGGAGGTTTTAATTTGTAAATAGATTTCATCTTTTATTAAATATCGTACATAGACAGTAGTATTTGTTTTGTATGTAGTGGATTATCTTTAAAAATTAGTCGTTGAAATATCTTCCACGACGTCAACGAAACTAATCTTAAAAATTAGCTTCGTTAACATTTTTCTCACCGTGTGACCGACCTGCGCCTTGTTTTCACTTTTCCTTACTTTCTGAAGATTCACCAATACACTGTATGTGTCTTGCTGAAATTATAAGTTTTTCCTCACTAATTCTTCTCTGTGATGCGTGCATTGAAATACGCCGGTCGTTGAGTCTCACTACCTCTTTTATCTCTGTACCTATCACTCTTTTTATGTGCAATTAAGTATAAAAGATGAAACTACTTAGTTTCAAAGTGAACGTCTATGCAAAAGGCAATGGAAAACTAGCTTGTTATTTGGCAGTATTGCTTATACGGGATAAAGTATAAAACAATTATTGGAATTTTCCATGTTTAAATTAAAAAAAAAATGACGGTATTAACTGACTGTTGACACTACAAAAGTACGGCATCGTGATACATCTAACCTAAGATGTATGCACTAAATTGATTAATAAATTAAAAATATCACGAAACATCCCAAATATTCTTTCTATATTCTGTGACTTTTCTTGACTTAATTTTTTAAAACGGGGCACTAGGCTGCAACGGCGAGTGCTAAATCGCAGGTTTAATGAGATCGTCTGTAAATACGCCTCTCCTACGTCTTCCTTCGCACCAGTTAAAGTTCTACGTGACCAGCATGCTTCATAGGCTCGAGTAATGGTGTTCCTGGGGAACAAAACTTCGTAGTTTTAGAGAGGTTGCCGGATAAACTTTCCGCATTCGGCCCTAATCTAGTTTTGCAAACCAACAATAAATGGCGACACGTTATCGCTGCATCGTTTAGCGTTTCGTTACATTGTGAAAATACCAAATGAAGTGAGTAATGTGGATTTTTGGTGGCCCAATATCGCCAAGCCTTCGTTTCTCATACTGCGAGGCTATCAGGTACTGTGAGACTAGTTGTCTGAAATACTGATACCAGTAGCAAACTATCTCAGTGGCTGTGGTAACATCGCCATGTGGGGTTCCTTCAATCGTCTCATCGTAGGACAATCCGTTGGTGAAACAATACGTCAGAATCATCAATCCATCAATTGGAATCTTAGTATAATAACATCACCTCCGAAATGAACGGGTAGAGTACCCAGCATTCCCTGA
Organism: Macrothele yani; assembly: GCA_039090855.1. Classification (NCBI taxonomy): domain Eukaryota; kingdom Metazoa; phylum Arthropoda; class Arachnida; order Araneae; family Macrothelidae; genus Macrothele; species Macrothele yani. Next base: position 58,637,594 of record CM077021.1, read on the forward strand.
CGTGTGCTTCTTCCGACACCTGAGTTGTCCTAAACGATGAGACGCTTCGACACGTAGAGTCATGGGATGGCCCTCGGAACATCTTGAGATGAGAAACATACCCTGTCGTTCACACCAGAAACTACAGGTTTTCTCATCCTTTGCAAAGTAATTAAAAAACCTCTTCCAATTCCGCATATTGAGAGAGGTTGCAAGAAACACCCACAAAAAGCTCAAAAAACAGGCACAAACGACTTACGAGTTAACGTCAAAACAGACCAACAGCTGCGAACTCAGAGGAGCACAGACCTAACAAACAGGAGCTATACGATCATGATATCAGAGGGCACAAGTGAGTTGTAGTGGATAGCCATGTATCATTGCTTTGGAAAACTAACTCAAGGCCGAAGTTTAGCATGTCGCCGTGCGAGAGCACATTATGACGTCCCTCTCTTCTAATTTCCTAAGTGGTCGTTTATTCGAAGACAAAAATAAAATAAAATAAATTGTGTGACGTGTCTTGTGTTTTGTAATGTAATCGGGCTCAGTTAGCTATGTACAGTTGTACCCTTTAAAACCAATTCTTATCCAACCCTCGTGCTGGTCAACATGACCTGACAATGACAAATAAAAACGGCAAAATTAAGTACGATAGAATATGCTTTATTACCTAACTCAAGCAGTGTCACAAACTTTGAGAAATGGTGAGTCGAGTTTCCATTTAACACCGGTAGCCGTCACGTTTGTTTCTTCCAAGGGGGTTTGCAACATTTAGAGAATGCGGTTCTCCGCTTCTAAATTGAATGTAGCCAGTGGCATAGCGAGAAATATTTTTAAGGAAGGATGGGGGTCCCTGCATTTGTTTCATCGGTAAACGCCTCTCGAAAATAAAGAAATACTGCAAGAGGGAAAAAGCACAAAATCTTTAAAAGTCAAAAATGAAAAAAAAACGTTGCTGAGGGAAAACTTTGTTTAATAAACGTATTAACACTGAAGTGCCAGAAAAACTGGTACAGACGAGCTGTTGCAAACTACATAGCAACGTCACCTATGCGCGTACTCGGTTGCATCCGCCAGTGCATATAAAAAACGATAGACATCCTTGCCAGCTGTCAGAGCTGTTTTCGGCGTGACAATGACAAGTAATAACGATTTAAGCGACTTTCAACGCGGTGTCATAATTGGCGCTCGTGAGAGGGGTCATAGTATTTCGAAGGTAGAAACGAAGTTCGGATTTTCACGGACGACCATTGCAAGCGTGTACCGTGACTACAAGAATTCTGGTAAAGCCTAATGATACCATTGTGGCTGTAAAAAGACATTAGGTGAACGTGACCATTGTCGGCTGTGAAGAATTGTTTCACGCGATAAACGTGCAACACTCTCGCAGATATCATCAGAATTCAATGCTGGAGCCTCAAGAAGCATCAGGGTCCGGACAGTGCAACGTACCCTACACGATATGGGCTTTGAGAGTCGACGCCCAACTCGAGTCCTATTGATGGGTGCACGACACAGGGCTATGCGCCTCGCTTGGGCACAGCGACATCGCCACTAGACACTTGATGACTGGAAACCAGTAGCCTGGTCTGACGAGTCGCGTTTCCAACTGTATCGGGCAGATGGAAGGATTCGTGTGTGGCGCAAATCCCATTAAGCCATGGATCCCGCCTGTCAACAGGGAACTGTACCGGCTGGTAGGTGGTCCGTAATGGTATGGGATGTGCTTTGCTAGAATGCATTGGCACCCCTGGTACGTCTACACACGTCTGTGGCCGGCCGTCGCTATTTGCGCATCCTTTCTGACGAGGTATTAATTGCGCATCCTTTCTGACGAGGTATTAATGCTGATGGGTTGCGCCTGTTCCAACAGGACAATGCACCTCCACAGAGTGTCTGGACGCCACATTCTGGTTAGAGGAGCATTCTTCTGAGTTTGGAGTGTTGCCATCCCACCCAAATCCCCACATCTGAACGTGATAGAAGACATTTGGGATGCCATGCAACGCGCTGTCGAACACGGGAATCCGAGACCTCGGAATATACTCCGAATTGTGGAACGCTTTGCAGTAAGTATGGTGTGCATTGCCTACAGCATATTTCCAGAATATAGTGGAGGACATGCCCCGTCGCATTTCTGCAGTCCTGCGCTCTGGTGGGGGACCTACCAAGTATTAGACTGGTGTATCCGTTTTTCTAGCACTTCAGTGTATATATAAACACACAGTTGAATCATATTATTGTGACCAACTCCTACTTTTGACGTCAACAGCGCATAGCCAATCAAAGAAGGCACGTGACGTGAGCAGGTTTGGAGGGTATACAAGTTGTGCTGTAGGCATTCTGAAAAATTATCACTCGTTGCTGTCATGGATAAAAGGTGCGATTTATCATATTTGCAAAAAAAGGATGATTATCAGCTTTTGAGACAAGGGTGGCAGTATTTATGAAACAGCGTAGTTTGGTAACTGTTCGCGTGCTGCTGTGGTTAAAACTTATCGTGATTCGCGAATTCGCACCATTGCGAGTAAGCGACGTGGAAACGGCGGAGAACCAGGTGCCATTGATGTGAGAGGTGGGCGTACGCAGTGAAAGTGCGTGTGGGCCGATCGACACACTACAGTAAAGCAACTCACTGGCCAAATAAACCAGGTGCTACTTAAAGTGTGTCTAAAACTACAGTTCAGCGAACCCTGTTCCGAATGGGGCTCCGAGGCAGACGGATGGTCACTGCATTTATGTTAATATAGGTACATCGGCAGAAAAGGCTTACATTTGCACGGCAGTATTGAATTGGAACTCTGCTGATTGACAACAGATTATGCTTCTGTTCGCCTCCATGCCGAACCGTAATGCAGAACGTATCGCTGCATGAGGTGGTGCGACGCGCTATCGAAGATGACCGGACCGTGTGCCACAGATCCCGCTGTAATTGTCTTGCAGCTCTGTTTTTGCCATCATGTGTATCTCAATTTATCTGTATCATTACGTCTATAAAATTTTAGTTCAATCCGATTCTTCCTTCTTATTGAGCCAATTTTATTGACCGTGAGTGTATATGGAGAGAGCTGTTTGTTAAGTATGTAAAATTACGATAATGTGTGCGATTGGAGTGAAACTCGAAGGATGCGTAAGTCACATTGGGAGATGCAAATAGCTACATTCACAGTGCACATGCGTACGATTTACGCCAGCCAGGCTATCGTTGCTCTGTGTCACGATATATAAACCTAAAACGCGCAAGGCAATTTCCCAAAGTCAATGCGCGGTATTGTGGCAGGAACTTGTAATAACTCAATATGCACTGCCGCAGCTGACGAAGTACAAATGGCGGACGTTGAGCAAGGACTATGAGTTGGACTGCAAGAAGTCGGACATTCCGTCCCTGACATCACCGGTCGTGCTGGAAGAAACTCAAACACCGTGACGCTAATATACACTGAAGAGCAATGGAATTAGAGATCATGAAAGAATCATGAAAGAAATACGGATTGTCATCTTCAAAATTTGAATTAGAAATACCTGTCTAGTAACGTGTAGCAGCACGTTTCGTCCTGATGACGGCGGCGATTCGTCTCGACATGGATTCGACAAGACACCGGAAGCGTTGGGAAGCCATACGGATCCACGACCCCTGAACAAGCTCCCACAGTTCACAAAGATTTGAAGGAGAGGGTAAGAGCCTCAAACATCTCTCTCGATGGCATCGCAGATGTTCTCGATGGGATCCAGGTGAGGTAACCTAGCTGGTCAAGGAAGCGAGGTCACGTCGATGGAATGTTCAGCGAAACATTAGGATACAATTCGGGAGCGTTGGCACGGCGTATTTTCTTGTTGTAGGATGAGGTCCAAAGTGGGATGTTGAAGACGCAGAAACGTGAGCAAATGGTCGTCCAGCTTATCCTGGTGACGTTGACCTGTGAGGGACGGCGTCAGACGTACCAGGGGTCCCATTTCAGTCCACGTAAACAGTCCCCAGACGAGAATGCCACGCCCACCAGCTTGAAGAGTACCCTGCTGGCAAGAAGGATCCCTTCATGTGGTTTGCGCCGTACTCGTATCCTGCCATCCGCATGTATCAACGTGAATCTCGACTCATAAGTCCAGGCAACATTTTCCCACATGTCTAGGGTCCATTGGCGATGTTCCCGTGCCCATGCTAATCTTTCTACCCTGTGATGTGCGGTCAGCAGCTGTACCCTCGTGGGACGATGGCTTCTGTATCCCATAGCGAGGAGATGGTTCTGGATGGTGTGGCTGCTTACACGTTTTTGTGCACCAGCGTTAAATTGTCGAGTAATTTCTTGCACTTTGGCCCGTCTATCCGCTGTTACAATGCGAGTTAGCCGGCGATGACCCCGCTCATCCACACGCTGTGGTCCACGGCAGTTGCCCCTTGCAGGGATGGTTTTATCGGATTCGATGTACTCACGGTGCACCCGTGACACAGTAGCTCGTGAAAATTCCAGTGCCTGCACGTCGTGCCCCGACAATTTGCCCACGATCAAATGAGCTTAGATCCTTCGTCCTACCCATACTGCGTCCGACTCTTACTGATTCCCGTCGCATTACTCCTTATATTGTCAGATCGCTGCATACGTCATGTCGTTTCCGTTTACAGGGCCGCCCACAGCGCCACATTTGCATAACGCCAGCTGTCTCTAATTCAATTGCTCTTCAGTGTAGTGTCAGTAGAAGAAAAAGTCTGCCTCACCAATATTAGGAATCTGGAGCCACCGTGTCTGATTAAAACAGGTTACAACCCACATTTCTTTCTTGTGGCATTGCCGTGCCGAACACCCACGCCCCGTCGATTAGCAATACATTGGATGTATGGGTCGTATCAGTGGTTGTCTGCTAGGTCTGAGTGACGCGATTTGCTTCGTAGAGACATCGTCGTCAGCAGTCCTTTTCTTCGACTTGGACTGACCTTAAATCACGGATGACAGACCTACAGTGGGGTGAAAATGCATACAGTGCTTTAAATAATGCCAAGACAAAGTGTTTTCCGATGAGTAGTTCTTGAACCTAATGAGACGTGCCAGACCTACCATTGTACGGCGACACTGTGGTGAAAATCTGCTAGAATCAAGCATTTTGTATCGTCATACGGGCCCGGCACTGGGGATTCCGGTGGTGGTACTGTTGGGTCGCATTCATATTTCAGCTTCTTATGCATTAATGGACCATGGACATCCTGCGGTTCATCGAAATGGTATGGAAGCTGAATGACCTAGGTATCTGTAGACGTTCCCCGGTGCCTTGTTTCTATAGAATGATGACCGACAAATGGTAAATGTCAGGTCTTACAGATCGAGGATGCCCGCTAATTAACACGTGCCATGTTTCTACCGAATGATGACCGACCACATGGCAAACGTCAGGTCTTACAGATCGAGGATGCCCGTCAATTGACACGTGCCATGTTTCTACAGAATTATGACCGACAAATGGTAAACGTCAGGTCTTACAGATCGAGGATGCCCGTCTATTGACACGTGCCATGCTTCTACCGAATGATGACCGACCACATGGCAAACGTCAGGTCTTACAGATCGAGGATGCCCGTCAATTGACACGTTCCATGCTTCTACAGAATGATGACCGTCCACATGGCAAACGTCAAATCTTACATATCGAGGATGCCCGTCAATTTACACGTCTTCTCTGACCGCCTAATTTGTTGCGCATTAAACAAGTGTGGGATATGGTTGCTCGGTGCCAAACCCGTCAGGATACATTGGCAATTTCCCAAGATGAACTTTGATTTCAATTCGAGAAAGCATGAAATGACTTCCATCAGGGCAACGCCCAGAGCATCTTCCAGTTGGTGTCGAGCGGATTACGAGCGGTAATCACCCGTCGAGGAGTGTACACGTGATACTAGGTATTTTGTGTCCCTCATCACTTACAGTCCGTACTTTTGATCAAGACAAACTTTCTTGAACAAGTCATTTGGTGTATTTTATCGTTAGCATCGATAAAAACGAGTATCAGTGTAGTTTTACTATTTTATGTAGGGTTCGTGTACAATTACTCTTTGTAAATCAACCAAGTGATTCTTTTTCAAAGTATTTAAGTAGGGAATAATGTTTGAGATTTATCCACAACAACAATTTCCACCTATTTGTTCATTCGCAATAACAAAAGTTTCCACTTTCTTGTTACTCAGTTTTTTTGCTATGAAAGTTTGAGGTCAATCATACGTCAAGAATACTGTTCCTTGATGTACTCCTGTGGTGAAACACATTGTTTTAGCGTAATATGGGTCATTTAAAGGATAAATGTATATGATGATCGCGATGTACAACCCATTTGATGTTTCATTTTAAGAATCGACGTGGAAAGTGCAATCCGTCATCTTATAGGCGAAGACACTGTATCTTTGTTTTTCCTTCTTTTTAGTTATTTCTTTGTTTTCGATATCAGTCACATGCTGTGTTTGCATTCTAATATGTTGAGTAACATGAGTGAAGTCGTTCCGGTGGCGCAGTTGTCTAAGCGATGGCCTCTCATGATTCGTCCGAAAGGGGTCCGGGTTCGAATCCCGGTGAGGCATGGATGTTCTGTTTGTCTTGGGCACTGGTTCTCTCCCTTCCCTGGAATCAGTGACTCTAAATTAGGGAAGCAGCGACTGCTCATAGCCCATTGAGTTGCTGACGGTGGTCGTTAAATCTCCAATAAAAAGAAAAGATGGGTGAAATGGTGCTCATTATCTCCTGAATTTTGCGTTTTGTTTATTTCTCGAAACGCAGGAGGGAATATCTGTCTCAATTCCAATTATCCTACACAACGCACAATGAAAATTTTCAAGGTTTCTTCCAAATTGTAATACCTGAAATTCTGACATTTTTCCTCAGACTAGTTCCACACTGCTCGCCTTTTCCAGACTCGATCCTCTGGTTAAAAAACATTAATTTATAGATTTTTGCAATGATTAAGTATAAGCGCTTTTCAAATTCTGCTTGGCAATTGACAAAATAAAACAGCACTTTCACGTATTTGCAATTAAATTTATGAAAATGAGGTTGTAGGCAAAGCAGCATTAAATTATCGAAGTCGAATATTCAAAATTAAGAAAACTATCGTAGTGACTTGTGCGCGTCGATATTTCAAGAGAAAAGCTTCAAGATATTTTGACTTGTCAGAGATAGGTACAAATATTCTTATGGAGGCAACAACATACATTGCTGTCTACCCAAAATGCAACACCAAGAAGGACACGAGATAGCAAATCCAGATTTACTAGACACATAACAACAAATACAAAGATGAAACGTTTGAGCTTAAAGGCCCGTGCCACTTGCGGAACACGCAGACATCAATAGTCCGTGTGGCACTCATGGCTGGCAATAACGGCCGCTACACGCAGCGGCATCGAACGAAATAGGCTTTGGATGTGGGCTTGGGGTATGTCGGTCCAAGCTGCTTCCACACGTTGCCACAGTTCATCAGGCGTAGCCGCGGGTGGTGCTTGCCAGGCCACTCGGTTGCCGATCAGCGACCAGACGTGTTCGATGGGTGACATATTGGGAGAACATGCCTGCCACGGCAGCAGTGACGCCTGGTGGGCCATGAAGAATTGTTGCATGATGCCTGCCACGTGCGGGAGCGCACTGTCCTTTTGAAACGTGGCCGGTGGCTGGTCCTGCAGGTAAGGACTGCAGGTTTCAAAACGTCGGAGATGTAGCGGTGAATGTTAAGTGTACTGGCGATGGGTACCAGAGGGGTGCGGGTGTCATGTGCAATTGCGTCCCAAACCATAACGCCAGGCAACGGTCGGTATGGCGATGCATAATGCAGGCTTCATACAGTCTCTCACTGCGGTGCCGCCACACGTGGATCCTACCATCCTAGTGTTGCAGGCAGAACCGGGTTTCGTCGGATAACACAATGTCGTGCCATTCCGTAGTCCAGGTGCTGCGCTCAACGGCCAACTGCCGCCGCACTCGCCGGTGGTGTAACGTCAATGGTAATCGGAGCAATGGGCGCCGTGCGACAAGTCCCTGCTCATACATACGACGTCAAACGGTACGTGCTGACATAGGTTGTTGCGCAACACACCCTAATTCTTGCGCTAACGTTCGTGATGTGATGGTGAGAGCCGTCAATGCCCACCGCTTAACATGGCAGTCCTCTCGTTGGGTGGTGTGCCGCGGCTGCGGCAATCGCTCACGTTGGTCCCTCCGTCCCTCCTACATCACTGAATTCATACTCGCCTCACTCTTGCTGGATGTCGTCTCACACGGGTGTCGATGTCTCGGTACGATAAACCGCTGTCGCGATAAGCCACTATTCGTCCTCTGTCGAACTCCGAAACGTGCTGGAATGACTGCTGTATTCTGCGACGAGGCATCAGGAAGCTTCTCACGCACAGGTCCGGCAGCACAACAAACTTCCACTACTTAAACCCCGCCTTCTGTGCACCCTACTTATAGTGCTTCTCGGTGGCGTACCGGGCGCACATGATTTGCATATGGCCTGCAGTGCTATTCGTTTGCATGTCCTCTCGCGGGTGACGCATGCTGCGAATTTCAGGCCAATCGGATGCTTCCTTTTTTGGTGTTGCATTTTGGGTGGCCAGCAGCGTAGATGAAGACAAGGTATATGTTTAGATTCATGGATAAACTATCCACACAAATAAGATAAAAATGAACATAGGAACGTTTTAAAATGTAATAACAAATTATCTATTTCATTTCACTAACGATGATGTTTTTCGCAAGTTTTCGTTGCCAGGCAGCTAGCTAGCTCTGTTTACCTTTAGTAGAGATGACACTCAGGAAAAATATATTTATTCGCTTTATAATCAGGAAATATATACTATCACTACAATTATTTAAACATTAGCATGAAAGTAAACGTACAATCTCCTCATCGTTCCAGAATTTTTTTAGGTGCTCTACTGGGTTCTTCCTATCAATTTGTATCCATTTTATTTCAAGAGCCCATCGGCGGTCCTTTCTTCTTTCAATATGTCCAGCTCATTGCCATTCTAAGCAATGGGACCACTAACTTTAATGTAATCTGATTAGTTTGTGCTCAAGCAAAAAAACATTTTACTAGGATCACAGCTCCTTTGCTCAGGAACTGTTTCATCTGTTGTAATTTTAGCCTTTCGAAGGCAGTGATGAATGTTTTGCCAGCAAGCAGAAGGTCCAACACAATTTGAAATTCATTAAATATAATTGATTATCAGAATAATACACTGAACGTAAACATATTTCGAGTCAAATTGATGTTTGCCATAAAAACCAAATTCGTAAAGATTTTATGCTACTGAAACGAAACGCATGTGCTCTGAATGTGACAAGCAAAAATCATTGCAAATGACATATGCATAACACTTCAATGTATTTTTACCAACACGTAGGCATTTTCCACTCTGGAAGTGAAGGAAGTTTGTGCACAATACCGCTGATAACTGCAAGGTTTTTGCTTGCCGCATAATTCGCCAAAATATCCCAAGGAAATTACCGTTCTGCTGATATTCGAACTGACACGCTTGGAGGAATTTATCATGCCACGTCAAAATCCGTTGAAATCGCTCTTGTTCCCCCATTCCCACTCCCGGTTGAAAACCTTTGGAAAAAAGGGATGGTCTCTCTGATGTATACCTTGAACTGTGGTCAGTTGCTACCTTAGATGTTTCAGTGAGTTATTTATGCGACGATGCCAAGTGTACGTGTATACGTACCATTTCTAGGTACGTATCTGAAAACCATCTAACACGAAAACCGTGTTATTCTCCGACGATACTTATTACGATATAAAAATATCCCTTTTCACTGAAGGTTATTATTTACCTTTAAAAATGTAACATACAGACGTCAAATTTAGTTCATTACATTCTTGAACAAGGGAAAAGCGAGTTCATAATTTTACCCTCATGCCTCTTTATAAGAACATTTCCATAAAGAATTTAGTATATCAATTATATATCACAGAATGTTGCTATTACTGAAGTGCATGTGGTGGTACCGCAGAAACTTTAGTTGGACAGGTACTTAAAATTCATGTATCATTTTAAAGACTTAATTTATGTTAATACTAATGGTGATTAAAAACCCCTTTTTTACATAACATAAGGAAAAATAATATTCCAAAATGCCTCGAAAACTATTAAAACTTTTCAAATACCGCGTACTTTCTTTCTTTTCCCAAAAGCAGCATGGTCGAATATCAAACACAGTTATTTCTTTATTATGCAAGAGGAATCAGTTCTTCTTTTGAACAGTTACGGTCTCTCTGGTGACATTGCGTTGACTTTGGACCATTCGTCCGTGATGGGTTCTGGTTCGAATCCCGGTGGGGCAGGGATTTCTTGTTTTTCTCAAAACGCTGGTACTCTCCCTTCTCCCTTCCCTGGAATTAGTGGCCCTAAATTTGGGACTGGCTACTGCTTATAGTTCGCTGAGAGGCTCAAACCTTCAGACAGAAAAAAGAAAATGCTTCTGAGTTGTGTCCATAATTCTGTTGTTTTTAATAGTTCAATGTTTCCCTGTGCATTTCGAAAGTAGCTAATAAAGTAAATCCTAATTTCTTCGTTTTAACTATTGGGTTGTCGGAAAAAGTTATGACGTATTTTAGCCATGTTTTGCAAAAGTCATTTATTGATAGAAAGAACAAAAATCAATCAATGATATATTGCCCGTTTTGTTCGATGACCTTTTGTCACCTGTCAGTGAGCTGCAGAATGCCTCGTTCATAGAAGGACCTGTCTTTCGTGGTGAAAATCTCTACAGGAAGCTGATTTATAGATTCCTCTGAATTGAACGTTATACCAGGCAAGGGATGTTGAAGAGAGCGAAACAAGTGGAAGTCTGACGGTGCTAGTTTAGGCGAGTATGTTGGGTGTGGCAACACATCACACCCAAACTCCAAATATTTTTGGCGGGTGATCAAACTTGTGTGTGGTCTCGCGTTGTCGTGATGGAACACAACACTTTTACTATGAACCAGCTCTGGACGTTTGTGAATGATGGATTCGTTCAAACTGTCCATTATTGCTGACAGTACACATTCGAATTGATTGTTTGTTTCCTTGATAGGAGCTCGAAAAACACACCTTTCAAAAACCCTTCACACTGAGACCAGAACCTTCCGCTAATGAATGTCTGTTTTGGATGTCGTTTGAGGCGAAGCAGCAAGTCGAGACCACGACCGTTTGCGTAGCACATTTTTATACACAGTTCATCTTTCGTCACCAGTAATAAGTCGCTTCAAAAAAGGATCGTTTTTCACACGTTTAATAAGCATATCGCAGATGTTTATACTCGCCGTCAATTGAGCATTTTTGAGTTCATGAAGAACCCACACATCGAGCTTGCTTACGTATCCCAACTTCTTCATGTGGTCGTTAACGCTTGAATGGTGGATGTGCAATGTGTCTGCAATCTCCCGTATCGTGTAACGTGTGTTTGACTCGATCAATGCCTTGGTTTGGTCGTCATCAACCTCGGTTGGCCTCCCAGACCGAGGACCATCGTTCAGGTCAAAATCACCTGCACGGAATTTTGCGAACCGCCGCTGGCATTGACGCTCTTGTAGAGCATTATCACCGTACACTTTACGCAGCTTTTCACAAGCTTGACGCGCGTTTTTTTCTTTTACGGAAGTAAAACAGTAAAATATTGCGAAAATGTACAGTTTGGTCTTCCATCTTCAACTTGATGTCCAATCTCCGCAAATCAACCAAATCGCTCACTATTCCTTTTGAACTGCAGCTAGAACTAGCACTTGTCAAATGCCATAGCGATAACAGAGCTGCGCATGCCTCAAAAAAAAAAAAAAAACAGAGCTGCGCATACTTTCAAAACCGCCCAACCGTCATCGGGTGCAATAATACGTGATGACTTTTTCGACAACCCAACATTTGACTCACAGTTTTCACTAATAATTTAAATCACTGTTGTTTTCATATGGAACAGAAAAACATTTCTGAAAAGTACTAAAGTAAGGTAATTTTTTGAATTTAATTTTAATTTTCAGTACCACGTAATGAGAAAAGTTTCATGAAAAATAACAAACAAATCCTGTATATTCGTTTTATGTCGCTGTTGCAAATCTGAAAATTAGTTTAACAGTGGATGTTGCATTTCTTAAACGTGATTATATTAAATAAGAATTCTTCGTGCGCTAAAAAACATTTTAATTAAACAAGTCTTCACTGCACGATTACTATATTTATTAATACTGCCTGTACTTAAAATAACATTTTTAAGTTACAGCAACTTACAAGATCTTTCAAAGCACCAAGTGCTTCATCGTCAGGTATTTCAATAAACAAATAAAAACAACAACGAATAAAAGCAAGAAGCATTTTCAAATTACGCGAGCACGTGATAACAATAACGAGGTTTCAATAGATATAATGGAAGTTTATTCATGTGCTAACAGTAATAAACAAATAATGATACCAGGACACTATCAACCAACAAGTAATCGGACACCTGTGATAGCAAAGTAAAACGAAGTTTATTCACCTTCAATAGTTAGTGGAACCTCCACGAGCGGCGATTACAGCTGCCACCCTCAGGGGCATAGTCTCAACCAGGCGTTGTACGACGGCTAGCGGTGTTTCCTTCCACTCGGCTTGGAGAAGACAGGTCAGTTCCATCACCGATTTCGGACGTTGGGACACCCCTTAAGTCGACGCTCCAACTCATCCCAGAGGTGTTAGATAGGGTTAAGGTCCGGGCTCTGCGCATGCCAGTACATTCAATGAACCCCATTGTCACCATACCAAGCCATGGTGGACCTCGCAACATGACAGGTGGCATTGTCATCCTGAAAGTAACATGGGTCCACCCCGTAAAAATGCCACAACGTAAGAAGCGCATGGTCAACCAAAATGGTACAGTAGGTCTCGGCGTTGAGTCTACCAGGAATTGCAACCAAGGGTCACGTGCCATACCAGGAAATACACCCCCATAGCATAATTCCACCACAGCCGAACTTCACAGTTGCCACAATACATTCCGGCAAGAGGACAGACGCCAAACTCAGAACCTGCCATCCGAACGGTAGAGGGTGAACCTTAATTAGTCGCTGCAGAGAACCTGTTTCCACTGTTCAATAGTCCACTGTCGACGTTCTTTCCCCACGTTAGCAGAGCAGCGCTAATGGACTTGGTGATCAAAGGCTTGTGGGCGGTAGCACGTCCATGATAACCGAGCAGATGGGCTTCCTTACGGATGGTATTCAACGAAAGAACATTCCCGGATGTCTGTTGAAACTCCTCGCGGATGTGGCCCATTGATTTGGTGCGGTTCTTCCGAACTTCTCTGGCAAGCACCCGTCGGTCCCTAACTCCCAGTTTTGTGGGTCTGACGGGTCGGGGCACATTCCGACAGTCACATCTCATCATCCACCTGCCAATAACGTAGGCCACTGTTTATTTCGGGTATTTCAACTCGCTGGATATGTCACGTATGGATCGGCCATTTCTGTGATACCCGACGATTACACCTTTCTCGAAATCTAAGAGCTCCGAACTGCGTCGTATCTGGCATGCTACTGGTTGCGTTGTTGTTTCCCACACGTTATTTAACGGCCGCGTCCGTGATGTGTATCAGTACTGCAGGTATCGTCGATTGCAGGGTTGTCCAATTACTTGTTGGTAGATATTGTATATACACTGACGGAAAAAAATCCCAACACCAAGAAGGGTTTGTGTTAGATAAACGACAGCTGGTAGGCGGTGAGAGGACATCTGTAAGATGACGTCTATGCAAATTTCGCTCTCGGCGCATACGTGTGGCGCTAGTAGCGCCCCTCGGAACATGCAAAGCAGGTTTGCTATAAATACGCTCTGTAACGTTCGTGAGCGTTAGTTATCGTTGAGATTCGACGTAGTGTGTTGATGTTTGTCAAGAATGCCTTTAAGAAGACAAAGAAGCCATTATCAACAGCTCACGGAGTTAGAACGAGGTCGTATAATTGGGCTACGAGAATGTGGATTTTCTTTCCGCAGTACTGCAGAACGACTTGGCAGAAATGCAGCCACGTGCATGATTGTTGGCAGCGGCGGTCAAGGGAAGGTACTGTCTCAAGAAGACCGGGTTCCGGCCGGGCACGTGGCACTACTGAGAGGGAAGACCGCCGTGTACGGGGTATGGCCGTGGCGCATCGTACTGCGTCTGCGGCAGCAATCCGAGCTGCAGTTGCCACCACAGTGACACAACGAAATATTACACATCGGTTACTTGAAGGACAGCTTTGAGCCAGAGCCCTGTAGCGTGCATTCCACTTACTCCAAACCACTGCTGTTTGCGACGTCAGTGGTGTCAAGCTAGAGCTAATTGGAGGACGGAGTGGAGATCTGTTGTGTTTTCTGATGAAAGCCGGTTCTGCCTGGGTGCCAGTGATGGCCGTGTGTTGGTTAGAAGGAGGCCAGGTGAGCGCCTGCAACCAACCTGTCTGCGGCCGAGACACACTGGACCTACACCTGGAGTTATGGTCTGGAGAGCAATTTCCTATGACAGCAGGAGCACTCACGTGGTTATCCCACGCACCCTGACGGCACAGTTGTACGTCGGTCTGGTGATTCAACCTGTTGTGCTGCCATTCATGAACAGCATTCCAGGGGGTGTTTTACAACAGGATAACGCTCGCGCGCATACCGTTGTTGTAACCCAACATGCTCTACAGAGTGTCGACATGTTGCCGTGGCCTGCTAGATTACCGACAACTCCAGCGTCACCCCCAACCAGCATAAACCGTCCCTGTATTGACCGACCAAGTGCAACAGGCATGGAACTCCATCCCACAAACTGACATCCAGCACCTGTACGACACAATGCATGAACGTTTGTATGCTTGCATTTAACATTCTGGCGGTTACACCGGTTATTAATGTACCAGCATTTTACATTTAAAATGGCTCTTCTCACGCTTACATTAAGCTGTGATCTTGAAACCTTAATCGATTACATATGTTACCTATACAAATGTATTACCGCCATTTCATTCCTCTACAACTATTTTTTTGTGGTGTTGGGATTTTTTTCCGTCAGTGTATATGCACACAGGATATATAACAGGTTAACATTAAACTGTAAACGAATGATTAGGATTAGAGTGCTGTTTAAGAGGAAAATTCTTTCTTCGCTGGATTAACATGTCCAAAGGCACATACTAATCCCGCAAACATTAATAACATTTTAAAGGTAAGTTGCTGTACCTTAAAAATATTATTTTAAGTACAGGCAGTATTAATAAATATACTAATCTTGCAGTAAAGGCTTGTTTAATTAAAATGATGATTATATTAAGTGAAAGATTTTGAAATTAAGAGACCGTGTCTCGGAAAGTAGTAATGTTTCACCCCAAGTTGATCGTAGAAAGAATAACTGAAAATCCTCGAAAGCTTTCCTTTTCTGTTTTAATGGACGTATATCTACAATTCAAACTTCTTATATGCATAATTCGCAAAACAAAAATATACAAACTGCCATGGCATTCCAACACCTCTACGGTTTCTTAGTTTCACTGCCCTTGTTATAAACTCTTTAACAGGTAATTAGTCACAAAGATTAGTGTCAACCATCCCCTTTAACGAGCAGTTTGAAACAAAGCAAAGCTCACTGTTTTCCGGAGTTATTGTTCACTCGTGCGAGCTGTGTAGGGAGCAGCTGCGCACTCCGAGATATAACGTTGGAGCAGATATCAGCCCAAATTGCGTACTCCGAATTATTAGGTACGATCAGCTTAATGGGTTAATTAGGCATACCGACATAACAGAATATATTTGTATTTACGCACTTCAACTTATGTGAGTGCGCCGTATTACATCTTAATAAAAAACTTGACAATCACAGCTAATGAATTTGCTTTATATATATATATTATTTTAAAAATAATAAAGTGTAAATTTTGATTAATAACAGTTTTATACAAATTTTGAAGATGACAATCCGATTTTTGGGGTAAATGTGACAAGAATGGTAAGTTAGATAATATCCGAAAACTTGAAAACTTCTATCGTCCCTATGTTTGCTTTCGTTCAAAAATCCGTTTGTTAGATATGCGTTTATTTCATATTTTACGCAAAAAAGATGGATAAGTAATATCGTTTCGCTAATTCTGTAAACTCTGCTTCACAAATTGGGTTATAAGAAGTTTTATTGTCTAGGGCATATTTCCTAATCAATATTCCTGAACTGCAATTTATTTTAAAATATTTTATTAAAAACGATACTACATACACTGCTTTGTAACATTTGTAGAACATTAGCCGGTATGTAATTGTAAATGAAAAATTCTGCAGCCTAGCAGAACTTTCGTTAATATATTTCCGGTGGCTTCCTGCAATTAATTACCTAAGTTTGGATTATTCAAAGAACCGAAAACAAAATATCAAAATGTTCTAAAATTGTAATTCACGAGGTCACTCAAAGATTCAGATGAGTCACAATGTTACATGCACGATGTTCCTTTAAAAATAAAGTTGAGCAATATAATGCGATGTAAAGGCATATTATAATGAGCTGATGGTTTATTTCGCAACTGCTTAGCGTGGGGTATTAGCAGAAAGGATTTCGCAAGCTTGTGGTTGTGAATAATTTATGAGAATATTTTAAGACTCCTGGTAGTACTTCTACACCTGCTGATATGTCAGGATATTACATGTAGAACCGCATTGCGCTTGTCCAAATGGTAAAATACTTCCCAAAGCTACCGATCGATTGATCATTTCTATGGGTTTTTGTTACTGTACATCTCTTATTATGATAATCTGTTGTGTACTTCTTCTTTACCATATATTTATGTTTCCATTTCCATTTCTTGTTCCGTATTTTTTTTACGCACAGACCAAAGATTTCTGCCTGATAGCCCCACCTCTCACCGAGCGAAAATGTTTGGGACGTTATAAGACGCCATTTACACCCATCCCGGAATGTCGGTGACCTGGCCCTCTATTTGGGCACCAAGTTGAATGCCATACATCAGGACAGTATCCGTGAACTTTATGCGTCTATGCCACACCGTTATAACCGCTTCCGTCCGAGCCACAAGTGGTGCTACAACGTGCCAAAATGTTCTAACCTGTAGCTAATTTACCCGAATAAATGGCCGCACGACTCTGGAATTGCAACCATTTCCTTTCCTATGCAAGTACATTTAACATACCAATTTTCATCTCGATTGGATGATTCCGTTTGGGTGTTTCGTTGTTGTCTTTTTCTGGCAAAGAGTTTAATAGAACTACCAATGTTTCATACGCGGTGCAGTTAATTGACATCGGAACTTACCAATGTTTCAACTAAAATAAATTGAATTATGCCACTTTCCTACGCCAGTTTGGTAAAATGGGAATTTTCAGATTTGATGCCCAGAGAGAGTTTTTCTTCGCAGGAATATCCGACCTTACATATCATGCCGTATGTTTCCTTTTTATAGATCCCCGTTGCAATGTCTTGTACATCTTCTATAGCACGAGTAACGAGTTGAGCCACTACCAGCCATAATATGCTTTTCATATTTGTTTTCTTAAGAGCCAAAATATTATAAATGAAGTTATTGCTTTTCAAATATGGAAATATGTCTGTGATACTACACACTAACAAATAAAATTTGATAATAAGTTCTTCAAGGAAAATGGAATATTTGCCCCTTGAACCGCACAATCGTTAGAGGAATGGGAACTTAATATCAAAAATGAATTCCTCACAAATCAAGCAGCGACGAGCATTATGTATTACTAATACCAAAAGAGTTATTTACATGTGTTCCTCCAGTCCAATGCATCCAGGATTGTTCTTGTTTCACAGCGCGCAAGATCTTTTGTGTGTGTGTGTGTGTTTCTGTTTGTTTTGTTGCTTATCGAAAGCAATCATAAATTTAATGGACTGCATTATTCGCCCGCCCCTAAGTAAAGTCCACAATTTTATGTTAAGGAAATTCTTCAGGAACTTAAGAAAACATACTGTTCATACCCTAACTGCGGTTTGAATTCCTACTCGTTTCAGAGAAATGATTATAACTCAACTGCTCAGACCACTAGACAACAAGGCCAATCAGACAGCACCACGCAGCTCTCAGTTTAACATATCATCCATTTTCCTGAAAAAGCAGAAATGAACTCTATAAATCCTACTCTGCCTTCCAGATAAATGCTTCACACTACCTTTGAGCGTTGATTTGAAAAGGATATTTGAGTCAGGATTTCGGTTCAGTGATTACCTAAACCGCAACCCCAGCCTGTGAATGATGAGCAATTGTGAAACATCCAGGATCCTTGCTTCCAGCAAGCGACTTTGCCTTGCACTCCTCCCCTACAAAGCAGTCGTCAGTCAGCCACTTTCTGCACTTTCACTGTCTTGGGGCAGTCTTAAGAGCGCTAGTGTAGCTTTAGACACCACTTTTTGTCTTGGAATCCCAAATTCAGTAACTAAAACAAACATCAGAGCAATTAGTAGTGACTCCCTCAGTGAATTCCTATCCACTATCCTCATTCGCCCCCTGGCAATACAGACATGCAAAAGAGGCTTAAACTAAGGCATTGCAAGAGTGGAGAACAAATGAATTTTCTTGGCCCTTCGGATGCTATTTTGATAACCTTTTTACGAAGACGTAAACAACGCACTTCCTACGGGAAAATACGTAGGGCTACATGAAATAAAACACAAGACTTATTACTTTACAAAGTGCAGATTATTTTTTAAAGTTAAATAAGCTGAAAATGGCATATTTTGAACTGGGTGAGCAGGACAAATATCAAGGTTAGACCACGGGCAGAAGTGGCGGACGTCTTCGCCGTAGTAAAGGCTTTCAAGTGGCAGTGCGCTGGACACATTGCGCGGAGAAGTGATCACCGTTGGACAACAGAAATTATAAACTGGATACCAAGATAGCACAAAAGACCAAGGAAACGACCCCATGTACGATGGATAGGTGAAATAAAGAAAGAAACTGGAGCAACGTGGAAAGAACAGCTGAGGATAGGAATATGTGGAGGAGGCTTGGAGTAACCTTCATCGTGCAGTCAATTGAAAATGATTTTTAATATATATGCAGTATACACGTATATACGGATCACCCATGGACAACCGAAATTTTAGCCTGGATTCCGAGGGACAGGAAAAGACCCGAAAAAAGACCCCATGGGAGATGGATGGATGAAATTCGAAAGTATGCTGGAGTGACATGGAGGAAACAGGCTTCAAGACAGACAATTGTGGAAGAAACTTGGGAAGACTTTCATCCAGCAGTGGATTGCTAATGGTTGTTGTTGATGATGATGATGATGATGATGATGCCGCCCCACACACACACATACAGAGAATCACTTTTCACTGAAACATTTACTAGCAGCTAAACTAAATGGAAAAGTATTTGTGTACCGTAAAACGAGGACTGTAGATACACACAGTAAAGTGAGGACCCCCGTTACACACCGTAAAACGAGGATCGCGGTTACACACCGTAAAACGAGGACCCTGGTTACACACCTTAAAACGAGAACCCTATTGACACACCGTAAAACGAGGACCCTGGTTACACACCGGAAAACGAGTACCCTGGTTACACACCGTAAAACGAGGACTCTGGTTATACACCGTAAAACGAAAACTCCAGATACATACCGTAATGCGAGGACCCGGTTACACACCCCGCAAAGCCAGGACTATAGAAACACACCCTACAAACAAATTGCATCATTCTTTTATATATCATAAAACAAGGGTACCGTTCAAATTATTTTTTCAATTAAAATTGGAGTCACATTGGAATCAAGAAATAGATAACTTCACCATTTTCTGCATTAATTAGATATATTTTTTAAAAATATTAATTTGATATATTTTTTTAATTACGTGATTAAATATTTAGAAAGAAATAAAGAGATAATTAAAGAAATAATTTCATTTATCTAATTCTGAACCAGAAAATGCATTATATTCAATGTCTGTGTTGGTTTTAAATTGGACAAAGTAATAAATAGTTTTCATTTTGAATAATCAAAAAACTTAATCACACTTACAATGAACAATAACGTAATTCACATAAGTTCTTGTTACTGTGCGAAAACCAATATTTATTTTTTCTTGAGTTTATACCTTAAGTCATGTTAATAAAAGAAAAGGTTTATTGAAAATGAGAAAATTGTTTGTTTTAGTCAGATACAATACTTAAACCCTGCACGGATGACAAAATTATCAACCGTATTCTTATAGGCATTCGCCCATTTACCCAGATATTCGCGTCCGCGAATATACACAACACCAATTAATTTATAATAAACGATTTAAGTGTAAATGTAATGCCAAAATTAATAATCGTATAATATGATTCGATTATCGTGCGTGTGAGAAGCAGTTAAGAAATAATATTGTTAGATGACCACAAGTAGTTTATTTACTGTATTTTGCAAAACAGTCACTCTGTTTGATCAGGTTTGATGTCTAATATTTATGTCCTGTACAGAAAGAAGTACACTTTCGAGCAGATGAATGGCTCGCCTTGCATAAATAAAATAATAAAAAAAAAATGCTCAAATTTTCGAACTTGTGGCATGATCATACGCAAGAAAAATCTTAAACAGAATAGCAAAGTTGTTAGAGAAAAACATCGCGGTTTATTTAAATCGGTTGCATTTCTTAAAATGACAGGGAAAGGTTACACAACGAGTAACCGAGGACATCCGGTTACACAACAAGTAACCGAGGACATCCAGTTACACAACGAGTAACCGAGGACTTGCGGTCGACCTGTTTTAATGCCATGAAACCGAGGACTCGTCAATTTGACTATACACACAATCGACTGCAGCGCCATACAGCGGCATACACACAAAATGTAAAAACACCGTCAAACGAGGACATTTGTCAAATTCAATAAAAAGGACATCTATAACATAAATTCAGGTCATAGAATTAGTTTTTTGTAGTTTTGCAAACCGTGGACGTCCTCGGTGTGAACGACGTCCTCGGTTTGTGGGTGTGTAAACGTGTCTAAGTCCTCGGTTTCCTTTTCTTGCGCACAAACACAGACACACACACACAACACACACATACACACATAAAGGCGGTAGAATAGATCCGTCCGTATTTTAGGGACAAGTTATCTCCCTGTCTTTTGTAGCTCTTGATGAAGTCATCTTGATAAGATCATCGCATTAGGCATAAGCGAAACACAAAATATTTTTTTTTTTCAAAATTTTGCAAGTTAATATATATTTTTAAGAGAAAATATATTACAGGGGACTTTGCCAGATTTTGAATATGGAAACCAATATCAATGAACACTTGAGGTAAACAATATTATAATTTTTTGAAAGCAAATTGTTTTCACAAGAATCAACAAACACTGATCGGAGTCAACTGTCATTTTAGTTCTAGAAGAACATTGCTCTACAGTTCAAATTTCGGGTATAAGCTGAAGAGATTCTGATACAGATGACACTAATAGCTAAAAGTTGCTTTAGTGTGCAACGTATGCATTGTTTTGTAACAATAAGACTGTTAGTTGCATCACAGCGAACGGAGATGTTGAGCATCTCTGATTCAGAAAAGAAAACAACAAGAACAGTGAAACTTTTATGTCTATCTTTGTAGCAGCAACTTCCCATGATATGAGAGCAGACAAATAATTATCACTTTTGAATTCCTGGTATTATAGGATGTCAAACAGTTCATACTTTATTTACTGTGAAATACGGGAGCATAATTTACTCGCTTAAAACTATGAGAATTTGCAGGAGATAAATGCTATAACTGGAGAAAGCAAAACTTACCACCGGTGTATAACTATTATGAACGACAATTCTTTTTTTCTTTTTTGTCTTTGTGTGATGGAGTTCAATGGGCCCATTCAACTTGGAGAAATTTAAACATAGCAGCAATGAAGTATCGCAAATCATATTACTGTTATGCCGAAAACGTTTCAAGAATTACGTGAAAAACTATCGCTATGGGCATTTTATTATTTTATACGTTGACTAATCCGATGTTCAAGAATTTAAAGAAAAGAGCTAAATTCAGGGATTTCTCTCGAAGAATTACGCGTCCACAAATAGTTTCAATGATTCTGTGCGGAATCCATAATTCCGATTAGCTTTTCTCGGAATAATGGGATATGCGTCTATATATAACACGTCATAGCCATAAATTACAGTGAAGATACTCCTCTGAAAGTGTAGTAAGTCAGATTTGAAATTTTATGCTGCCTCTGGGCAAACCTGGCTGTGTTTTTAGGTTAGTGTTACAAACACAATTTTTAGGCAGGCCCCTTACGGTTCCCAGAGTTGACGGTTGTCAGCGAACGAAGATTCCACCTCTGCGCGCAGTGCATACACAGAGACTACTTTGTTGCTCGGTGTGCAGATACCCACTTTCAACCATGTTTGTATTAAGATATTTCCCCAGGACAAATCGACTGAGGTAAATAACAAGATACCTTTAAACACAGGTGTATATATATATGTGGCGTAAAGTGTTAGGTGAATTCTGCCCATAATAACGGAACATTTCAGTTCTGGTAACAATAAGGTCGTAGCACTATTTTCCACAAATGATTGTGGTCCCAATCTCAAAAAAATAAATGTTTTGTTTTATATATAGACTTATTTTCTCGAATATTTACGAAAAGTTTCAACATATTCCCAAAATGTTCTTCTGTTAAGAACATTTTCATAGTAAAAGAAATATAATATATACTGAAATAGAAATAAGAACTTCTTGTTGACTTTCAAATGTTCACCGAAAGAAATGTCAAGAGATGAAAACCTAATGCCAAAAAGTGGAAGTAGATATCATGGGCATTACAAAGACATACCCCGTTCTCCCTTATATAGAAATTTAGGTCTGTCAACTTAGCCTGTGGACATTAAGTATCGCTTTAAGAAAATACTTATGCACTTGCATGAAAAAGCAGAGAAAAACAACGTATCTCTAGAACATGATCTTTTCTAAATATTATTCTGCAGATATATACAACGGCCGTTCCGTAACAATTTAGAGTAGAATCACCCAAAATGAAAAAATATAGATCCAGTAAGTAAATGTTATTCCTTCTCAAAGTATCTACCCTCCGATGATATGCAACTGTCCAGTCGTTCAGTCCACTTTTCAAAGCCTTTGGCGAAGGCATTTTTCAGAAGCTGCTTTAGCGCCCCCTGTACAGCTTGAATAACGCCAGCATCAATGCTGACTGTTGTGCCATGGAACTTCTTTATTGTTGGAAACAACCAGAAATCGTGGCGAGATCAGGACTGGAGACAGGATGTGGCATGCTTTCAATGCTGCGTTTCGTAAGAAATTGTTGAACACAAGCAGGCCCATATGGGCAGGCGTTTTCATGGCGTTGGGTCGACTTCCCCACCAGTTCCGGTCACTTTATTCCGGTCATTTCCCACCAGTTCCGGTCATTTCACAGCTGTATCGCAAAATGCAGACGTACCATAAACAACTGCGCAATAACAAAAGCCAGAATCGTAGCCACGGCTAATAACTGTTGTCACAGAAAGTTCTTTAATTCAGGTAGTCGTCTACATGGGTTTTTTCTTCTTTCGCACTGTTTCCAACTCAAAAAAAGTACTCTCAATTTTTATGGAAAGGCATTTGTATGTATTGATATTTCAAAGATGCCTTTCATTTAATTAAAAAAATACCATACGGGCAGGTGTAATGTCGTACATTAGATAAGTTATTAGTTTTATTCGTGGCTTCAGGAATTAAAAATCACTGCATGCTTATTCATATGAAAACCGTCGCAAGCGAAATTGCTAACCACCAACCATTCATGAAGTTTTATATCTGTAAAACGCCTGCTTTTTATCTATTCAGATATTTACTTCTGAATTCATTTAAACTTTCATATGTCAACAATGGCCCTTCAACGGATAATTTTTCTACTAAGTTTCTCTGTACTGGATATAAAGTAGATATTTTCGTCTTTCCTTTGATTCTTCTGCTTAACGGCTGAGATTTGTTTTACCCCAGTAATAAGTATGATTTCTGGGGGTTTTAACCACCACCGTGAGCAATTTGATGGGCCATAAGCAGTCTCCCGCCCCTAATTTAGGACAACGGCTTCCAGGGAAAGGTTAGAGCCAGTGACGTAAGAGAAACACAACATCCATGCATCCCTGGAATCGGAACCCTGACTCATATACGTCCTCGAATAAGTGAAGACAGTCCCAGAGCCACATATAGTACAGACGAGTGGTATATGTGCCCGATTGCCAATATGTAACGAGGGTATTTCTGTCGGAAATTCCCATTGACGCTCGCAGCAGCTACAGGAGCAAAGATTTCCAGACATACTCTTTATAACAGAGTTCCTGGGCAAAATGCATATGCAATGCAACATGTCATTTTGTTTTTTTGACTTGCCACCTGTTGAGCACGTTTTGCGTAGTCATCAATATAACACTTGGAGTCTAGGAGGCAAATGTTCTTTTCACAGATGCATCGTGATTCCGCTTAAACACCAATTGGTGAATAATTCCCATCTGTGGACCACGGATATATGAAAAAAGAGTATTGTGGCGTAGGCACTAAAGAAAATGGAGTATGAAATATGGCACCTTCTGTTTAAGCCTGTTTCGATGCACAGGGCGGACACTTTCAACAATCCTTGACATGATTCTATTTTCCAGGGATGAAGGCATGTTCTTACCAAATGTCTTTCAATCACCGTAATTATTCGCGAAGTTATTAATGAAAACTTGGGTAAAGTAGCGGGTGGAAAACTCTGTATAAGAAGATGATCCAGTAATTACTAAGGAAAGACCAAGCCCCTGCAAGAAATGCAATACCTTGTCTCTAATACGCGTCCTACAAATAGAGCAACACCACTTTGACTATGCGAAATATGGTCCAAGCAAATGAGCAATTAGAAAATTCTGCATGTTCAACAAAGGGGTGTTTTATCCTATATTTTAAAATGTATTTTTAAAGAAAGTTTTTCATTCTAAGGAGTTTCAAACTACATGTAATAGCAAATGGGTATTTCGAAATGAGGAAGCATTCTATCGCAGCTCATTTGGACGAACGTCAACCATGAGTAATTTTCCAGTAGGATGGTGCCCATCACAATTGGGATTATTTGCGCGAATTCCTCAGTACTGCACTTCCAAAAGATGGATTGAGATGGACTGTCCGAAATCATGGTCGCCACGGTCACTTAACATAGCACCCTCATAATTTTCCTGTGAGGTTATATGTCAAGGATAAATTCTATTCGACACCACTGTCTGATATTGATACTCCGCAAAGGAGGATAACAGGTTCTATTACCACAGTCTAAAAGACGTTACGCAAAGCATGGGGTGAAATTTAAACCTAGAAGATGTTCTCCAGGTCCCGAACGGAGCTCGTGTGGAGGTATTTTAACTATGTAGAAACAGAAAACTTGATTAGCATCATGCAATAAATTTCTTATTTATACCAATCATAGTTTTTTAAATTAAAACTATCTTAATGACGGAAATACTTTATATCCATCCTGTACTTTGTGATAAATACGAGATATTGCAAAAGAGAAAAACGACAACATTTTGTGACTTATGTAACACGACTGCTTCCTGTTTTCAAAAATAACTTCATATATCTACGTATCTATATTGACTTCAGGAGTGGCTACAACAATATAGTTAATATCTATGTTATGATAGAACTGTTACAAAAGAATGAAAATATGAACTCCCATGGTGTACGGCTTTTATCAATTATGAAAAGTTCTTTGATCCCATGAAACCATCAGCAGATACAATGGCTTTGAAATCCTGCGTTACTGAAAGTTCCTACATTTGTACATGTATTATTATTAACATCTATGAAAATGCAACAGCGAAGGTTCGGTTATTTGAGGATTCAGCACTAATAAGAATTGGAAAGGGAGCGACGAAAGGTGACACAATATCTTCCAAATTATTTAAGGCCACATTGCAAAATGTTATTTTAATCATTGGACTGGGAAAGCAATGTTATAAATATTATTGAAGATTTTTAACTTACATTCCTTTTGCTAATGACCTAGTCATTTTTGCAAATGTCCAATCAGAACTGCTTAGTATGATCCAGGAACTTGCCGACAAGAACAATGAAGTGAGTTTAAAAATTAACTTTCAAAATACAAAACTCATGCACAGCGCTTTTACTAAAAAAAATCGACTGATGTGGAAAATTTGGAGATAACCGATACTTACAATTACATTGGACAGCAGTTATCAAGTGGAGGTCACATTGATTAAGAAATTAGTGGCGAATATAACTTGTGGAAGAGCTTTTGAAGAAACAGTAAAATGTTTAAGAGCACTATGATATAATGTGTCAAAAGGGAAGTGTTTAATCAATGCATCACTCCAGTGCTTGCACATATGGAGCTGACACATTAACTTTAACTAAAAAAACATAGTAAGACTGCAGACAGCTGAAAGAGGCACTGAGAGATGTATGCTTGGTGTAACCGGGAAAGATAGAAACAATTTTAATTGTTTCTCTTGTACCAGGAGCGATTATTACACTGGCTTACAAGATTTGCCCCAATATCGTGATTACAGCATGCAAGTCAACATTATTGCACATACTTCTACCTAGCAGACTTCTATCAACTATTAAGATAACATTCATGTGTCGTAATGTACCTTCTCCTACGTTTTGAGGGACCTTTTATAAAAACTATCAATATCTTTACACCGCTTAGATTTCTGACCTTGAAACATTTTGCACGCTAGTTGCTCTTCCTAAATTTATCCGTTGAAGTGCACAAAGGAAACGAATGCTACCCAACGTTGCATTTCATATATGCTTCGGTGTCTGTCCGATTCGTTGAACTGAGTTAATGATTCTGACACAAAGAGCACTGACGACTAAATAAAGAGATCAGTTCTTCTTGCACCTACACCAATACCGTTAGAAAAGAACGAGATGATACATAATTCTGTAACTTTCGGTAACAGAAAAACATTATACATGTCGCAATCAGATTTCTGGTCTTCAGTAAAACCTAACTACCCCGGTAACACATTAAATTTTTGCAATTTAAATCACATTAATTGCTCTATGCGCATCCATGTCTATCGGAATTCGATTTAAAGAAAAAATCGTGAAATTTCAATTGCATTTCGTCAAATTTGTTTCAGCATAGATATAGTTTAATTTCCAGTATATTATGTATAAAAGTAATTTTAGGTAAAATATAACAGGATATTATCAACGAAACGCAAAATATCCCAGTTCTTTCCACCTAACTATAAAAATCGAAATAATTTTTCTTTTCTTTTTGCAAAAGCGCATAATATTTAGGTTGCCTACATGTATTTAAATTGGTTCTCTTTATTCACAAAGGCAACACATTTTTTCTTCAGTAGTATAGTGATATAAAAAAATGTACATGCATGTTTAACAGAAGATGAAATGAACAGGCATAGCGGAATTTCTACCAGTTTCTGATCGCAGCCGAAGCCGCACTTAACAAATATGTGTTTATGCAATTCATTAAAATGCCGTATATAACGTAACATGTGATAACTAAGAAATGGCGTTCTTTTGTTAACGTGTCGGGAAAGAAACTGCGTTTTTGATATAACAAATTTACCTACACGAAACGTCAGAAGAATCCAAGTTAAACTTTACAGTTCATTCCAGCATGCTCATTAGGTTGAATCCGTCTGATTGTCAGTTATTCAATTCGTGAACGGCACAAAACTTTCGATTTAGAGAAGGGTGACCAGGCGACTTTTTTAGAATGGGAAGACATTTTCGTTAAAAAGAAGGATATCTCAAGAAAAATGAGGACATCATACATTTCTGCAAAAATAAATATGGATGCACATACCCTTTTTTTTTTAATTTTACAGTTCGAAAGTTTATACTTCAAAAACTTTAAAAAAGAAATATTTTACTCTGCTGGACATCTTTACTTATGTTTTTCACAGAAAGAAATTTTCTTCAGTAAATCAGGTTCCTTTAATAATTATTTGTCAAATCAGAACATCACGTGTCTTTCAAATTGTATTTAGCTAGCAATATACCCTTCACTACTTGAATAAGAAACTTGAATTATACAACGGCCGTTCCAAAAAAAATGAGAGTATTTTTTGAGTTCGCAAAAGTACAAAGGGAAAAAATAACCACGCAAATGACTAACTGAAATACGGAAGTATCTATAGTAACAATTATTAGCCGCTGCAACCGATTCTGGTTTTGTTATTATACAGTTGTTTAAGATACGTCTTCATTTCGCCATACAGCTATGAAGGCGAGTGATTTGCAGTTATAAAGTGAAATTCATTGTGCGAGAAAATGTTGTTGTCTTTTGTGTAAAGCGGATCTAGAAACAGTTGACTTAATGTAAAAAGTTGACAAAGATAAATGTTTGTGTGATTTAATGATTTTTAGATGACATCATGTTTTCAAAAAAGGACGTTTCTTCGCATAACTCGCTCCTAGGCCTGGCGACCTGAAAGTGTTGCTACGGAGCGTATTGTTATTACTGTTTGGTAAATGACATGCGCGTATAGTTTACACTGTTTGAATGAATGATGTGTGAAGACATAACGGCATGAACTTATATTTCAAAAACCTCGGCATTCAGCATTCTGCGCAAGAAATTACTGATGCATCGTGTGTGTTCCAGATGGGTACCTCATCACCTGACGAGAGAACAATTGTTAGCCAGAGTACAGGTGAGTCATGAGTGTAAACAAATAAATAGAAAGTATTTAAACTTTCTTAACACAGCAATAACTGCCGATGAAACATGAATCCTCTTTTCGTATCCCTCACAAAACGATCAACGAATGTCTGGAAACAACAGGCTTGCCACCTCCAAAAAATGCCCACCAAACCAAATCAGCTGTGAAGGTAATGATGATAATTTTCTTTGATAATAAAGGTGTAACCTACCCAAATGCCGTTTGTCCACAAATTACTGTCTATTCTGAGAGTTACATTTCAATCTTGAAGCGTCAGCGATGACACATATAGATTAAGGGACTGGAACCGGTGGGCAAGTGGACCCTACATCATGATAACGCCCTCCCATATGTGGCTGCTTCTGTTCAACAGTTTCTTACGAAATGCAGTATTGAAATCATGCCACAGCCTGCCTACAGTCCTGACCGTGCAATTTCTGGTTGTTTCCAACAATGAAGGAGAAGTTCCGTAGCGCAACATTCAA
Source organism: Macrothele yani (assembly GCA_039090855.1). NCBI lineage: Eukaryota > Metazoa > Arthropoda > Arachnida > Araneae > Macrothelidae > Macrothele > Macrothele yani. Next base: position 58,666,703 of record CM077021.1, read on the forward strand.
CATAGATGCTGACGTTTTTCAAGCTGTACAGGGGCCTCTATAGCAGGTTTAATAAATTCATTCGCCACATGCGTTGAAAAGTTGACTGAACAATGGGACCGTTGCATATTATCCGAGGTACTACACGTTGAGAAAAAATAACATGCATTTTGCACTACCTATATTTCTCCATTTTGTGTGATTTTATTCTGAGTTTTTATGGAACGGCCTTTTCTTATTGGAAGTTTAACGGCCACCGTCTTGAGCAACTCAGTGTGCACAAACAGTATTCCGACCCTAATTTATGGTCACTGGTTCCAGGGAAGAGAGAGAGACAGTGAAATAAGACAAACACAACATACATGCCTCAACGGGATTCAAACCCGTACCCGTTTCGGACGAAAGATCAGAGGCAATCGTTTAGACCACTGCTCCACAGGGGCGGCCGGAACGGCCTTTGTAAAAAGAAAAAACTCGCAGCAATGACTCACAACACAAAAAAAACAGCATGTGCTGACTGTTTACACGACTACATCGCACGGCGCCGTACATCCGTGATGAACGGCAGACAGACAAACGCGCGCATGTGGTTTTTCTCTACGCTGTAGGATTACAAGTGATGCGCTGCATCAGGCAGCTGCAGGATTGCAGGAATAAAATGACCCGGGGGAGGAGGGAAGTAGCAAGCGACAATCCAGAAATGAAAGAATACATTTTAGCGGTATCTTTATAGGATACATGAATACAATGCAAGAATTTGATCAAAATGTGTAGGAATTATAACTTATTGAAAGAGCCACATAACTTAATACAGACAATAGACGTGGATTAGGAACATTAAACAGAAATCGTAGCTCTTTCTACGTTTAAAAGTGAGTCAGGGAAAAATTATCATCGGCTGCAACCGGGATCTGTTGTGCAGTGGTAGCATGCCTGACGCCTAACTGAATGACTGGGTTCGATTCCAGTGGCGGCCGATGATAATTTTTTCGTGACTTACTTATAAACGCGGAAAGAGTGATGACTTCTGTTTGATGAGCCACATTACATCTGTCAAATCCGTATAGTTTAACACACTGCATCAATTAAATCCGTCAGATCTAATTTAAATAATACCTCGGTGTTCCTTGATTATAGGTATGACATAACGAGAATTTCATAAATCAGAAAAAAACTTCCGATAATACAATGGAATTTTCAAAAATCAATTTCAGAAGGAAGCTGCAGAGATTAATCAAAAACACGCTTGAGAGAAACTGTACTCGAAGCCATAGATTGGAAAGACATTAGATAATCGCTGTACGTGCACAAAACATGTAGTGAAACATGATTTGAAATACTCATTTTTATTCTCGCTAACTGAAGCTGCTGATAAGTTTGACATGCTTCGCTTATAATAATAAGTATCTGACTTTGAGGTAATTAAGTATCAATTCAAGCGTATGTTCGACCGAAATCTAAGCATATGTTCGACCATTCAAGCAGACGCAGATGAGCAATTGCATCATAACTACCTACGTAATAAGCTGTAGAACCAACTGTAAATGACAAAACAGCGGCCACTCAGCAAGGCATTGATTCAATGAGGTGGCCACACAAATTCTGGGAGAGCTGTTACATAATGCTAAACGCAAGTCCACCAGTTCCCGTACATTTCGGGGTCGTGGCGATATAGCGTGAACCCTCGTTTTCAAGTCGAATGACAACTGTTAGATTGGTTTCATGTTAGGTGAATTTGGAGGCCAGGACATTAACAGAAAGTTATCAGCATGTTCTTTGGACCACCCCTTCATGATTCTGGCAGTGTGGCATGGAGCATTATCCTGTTGGTAACGGCCATCAGCCGCAATGGACACAGTTACCATGAATGGGTGAACATGGTCCGCAACATTATTCAGATACTTGACAACTGTCAAGATTGTTCTATTGGGTTAATGGGGCCTAAAGTGTAACAAGAAAACATCGCTCGAAGCATAACACCTCTGCCGTCTCCGGCTGCTTCCGCCCAACAGGGCATGCAGATGCCATAGTTTCTGTTGGTAATCGCCAAATCCGCGCTCGAACGTCTACATGATCCACCACGAATCTTGATTCGTCAGACGAGGCCATTTTATTCCAATCATCCACCGTCCAATCTCTCTCGACGATCTTAGGCGCCTTTCGTGCGTTTTTGGCGATGACGTGCAGTGAGCATGGGGACCCGGTTGGGTATTCTACGAAGGCCCACGCGCAGAAGGTTGCGTTGAACTGTGTGCTATGACACATTGCCCTAATCACCACTGCTGCAGTTGAGGGTGATTTGTCGCACTGCGGCCCTGGGATCAATGCGCCACACTTTCCGCTCCACTCTGGCATCAATGAGCTGCGGTGGACGGTCTGTCGTTTGACCATCTGTGCACCACGTTTGATACGTACTCACTACAGCGGCACGTAAACAACCCATAAACTGCGCCGTTTCCGACTTCCTGGTTAAGAGGCGCCATTCTATCACGTTTTGTCCTTTATCAAGCTCCGATGAATGGGAAGTTTTTCCCAGTTTGACCTCAAACACTTACTTACTGAAAGCCTGTCCTCGGGTTGTATATATATATACTGCTCTGTGAACTTCACCTGTGCTACCGTTCGGTATCCAGGCGCGCTCATTTCTCTAACGCTGGGGGCGGTCATAATATATTTTCTCCACGAATGATCTTTCAGCGCTCTCATTCCTCTACGGTGTGGGGCTCATCGGTGTATTTTCTCCACGACAAGTTTGAAACCCATATGCTGGAAATTGGAGTTCTGTTCTACATGAGAATTTCCTTCGCTAGACGAAATCTGAAGAAAAATCATAACAATTCAAAGGAAACGGAAGATGAATTCACGAGAATTCGATTGCACTACCTTATTGAATTATGTTTAGGTACCTCTTTCACAAAAGAAAAAAAAACGAATTTATAAAGGAGTACTCATTTTATTGTTACCCTTCAAATGATGGTCTGCTCTACACGATACACTAATTACAGATCGGCCGATAAATTTCAGTACCTCATAGCTGTATCTATTGTGTTTAGCTACTATTTTGGCTGACGCTTAAAACGAACTTTGGGTTTGTTAATGGCGTCAATAATGTGAAATATTCAATATGAAAGACAATTTTAGTTTTCTGATGTAGATAAACCTATATATCTGGAGAATAATTCACTCATCCTAATTACCTAACAGCGCACAACATTCTGACGAACAAACCAACAACTTGAAGCAATGCTCTGAAGAAAGACACTATCCTAGGACTACATATTTCAGAATGTAGTTGCCGAAAACTTTGCTTGAAAGAAAATTTTAGTTTCCTGATGTAGATAAACCTATATATCTGCGAGAATAATTGACGCATATTAATTACCTAACAGTGAACAACATTCTGACGAACAAACCAACAGCTTGAAGCAATGCTCTGAAGAAAGACTACAATATCCTGGGTCTAAATATTTCAGAATGTAGCTGCCAAAAAAATGTCTTGATTCGCTTGTGTTAGCTTACGTTTGGTTGGATGCTAATTGCTGTCCACATCATGAATGTTCAAACGAAATATAAGTATTATGGATTCATGTCAAAGTGTGCAGGAACACATATTATCATCTATCTGTGATGTGATCTTCTTACGACAACTGAATTATCCAAAATGGTGTGGCAAATACACTCTAAAAGTCACTGGTTGGTCCCCGAAACATCATCTTGACGTCGGAGGTAGCCCCTTTTCTTTCAAATCTTGAGGAGGATGTATCCTTGTCCAAAGAGCGTTATCCAAAAACATCATTCAATTCTACGTCTTACAGCAAAATAAGTCCTACAAACTGATTTAAGCAGGCCATGGTTCAAATCAGTTTGCAGGCCACCTTCAGGCGTAAAATTCACACGGAAAAAACATTATAAGAGGGAATGAGAAAGCAGGATATTGGCTTAATACGTCAAAATTTTGGAAATGGGGGAAGGGTCACCGAGGAACAATTTCGCCAAAACAAAGAATTACTAGCACTTAAGAGAATGCGTAGTTTCGTAAAACTGTGGCAACTGGCATGCGAAAATTTTAAATTAGAAAAATAATGGGAAAATAAAAATGTACCAATCACAATTATTCTACAAGCTCGTGAGGAAATAGGCCGTCCGCGCGAGCGCCGTGGTCGGGAGATTAATCGTCGGTAACGAATTCTTGATCGCTGCTGAAGGACGGTTTTGCGCGCCTGACTGAAAATGATCCTAGATATATTTTTTTTTATTAAAATTGCATATTGCGATTCATATCAATTTGGTTGTTTTCATTAATACTCTAAATTGGTTTAGCATCATATTTATTTCGTGCACTGTCCATATTACATAGAAGTTAGTGTGAAACGAATATAATGTGATACCGCCAAAGTTGTATTTGATGTTGTTATATCTACTCTGAAATGCAGAAGGCTCACATAGGCACCTTTCTGGAAGAAATATAACCCACGATAGCAAAGAACACATCATAAATTAAAAACAATATATAAATTACAAAAATTCCTCACATAAACAAATATTTTCCGTAAACTTTCTATCACAGTGACCGGAAAGTCACTTAAAAGGACACAAGTGATGGTTTAGAGAATTGCCAAAATGTGGGCAAAGTTAACCTTTAATGTAACACATTTTTACTACATTTTACCGAAAGTTTCTTTAAATTCCTCCATATCGTAATAGCAAACCAGTTTAGTGTGGTAGATTGGCACAAGACAGAAGAATATTGTGATAGTAATAAAAATCACACACTTTTAATTATAATTTTAGACTTTTCTATGGTTTTTCAACAAATAAAGAATACTGTTTTAAAAGTACCTCTACTACCGTGGTTTCTTTCGTGTTTTCTGTCCTATTAAGTAGAACGTTTACCGATTAGATGGTTTTCGGGACTGCATAAATATGGTATCCTGAGAAATACAAGTACTAATGTCGTTGTAACATAAGAGCAACACTGAAATAATATAAAATTAGAATTTTCTTTTTTTCGCAAAACAGTAGTTGTGAAGAGGTTGTTTAATTTCATACGATGTATTCGTAATCTGATTATAAAAGTTTTCCTAATCAAAATTTTTCCTGAATTAATATTAGACATTCACATTGTAAACTCATCTCATATATATCAGATATATTAAATAAGAAATATATGTCATCCTCTTTTGTTTCTCAAAGCACTTATACAGTAATTTCTTTTTTAAAATGCGTATTCAAAAAACTGAGAAGGCTTATTCAGTTCGTCTTAGGTGCGATCATGTGAAATATAGTGGAATACTTGCCATCTTGTAAATGTCCATGTGCTGCAGTAGCTACTCCAGATTTGGTAAAAAATTATGCAAATCATGAGGTGGAATGTGGGTACTTAATGCATTACGGCAGACCGTTGGCTTGCATTCGATTATTTTTGCTTTAAAGTCTGCAAAATTTAAAATATAAGCAAAAAACATCCCATAGTTACCTACTGTAAGAACCTTTTTTTACCCAATTAGGGACAGATTGAAAATAATTTTTATTCGATTTCCTAAAAAAATCCCACTCCTGTGAACAAAATTGTATTTCACTCTTGGAAAGTGTTTTAATACCAAAACGTATGACTTTTGATTTAAGGTGATATTGCTATTCTTCATCAGATTCAGTTTACTAGAAAACAGTTGATATTTAATTACTATTCTTCGAAATGGGACTGTGGAACTATACTGGGTTCAGGTCATCCACAAATTTTATTGAGTTCCTGAATGGCTTACAGATGTTTCTAATTCCCAGAAATGCAAGAAAGATGCTGCATCATGTAACTACTACGAGTTTCTCTTGTTTTCTCTAAGAGAGTTAATTTTCTTTTATATGTCGAGTCAGGGAAAAAAGTTATAACTGTTAGAATGATTCAGTTAGTTGCAGAAAACACCAGTATATGACAATATATCATTATATATATGATAATGTGTATAAGAAAGGACGGATGATTCTACTGTTCAACATACGAATTTAATAATCTCAGTGTCGGAAATACTTCGCACATGCAGTTCTCCCTGATAGCTATGAGAAGTGTCTTGAAAGTACTTTCGTGATAAAAAAACCCTGCAAAAAACAAGACTGATTGATTGATTGGCAGAAAAGGGAACGAAGAGGAGAAGCTTCGTAGAAACCTCAAAGTTGATATTCCTTTATTCCTCCATCACCCACTCATTCTAAGATTTCACAAACTGTAAGTATTGTGAGAAAAGTACGGTTTCAATGGAAAACAAAGACGGAAAAACATCCAGAAGTAAACCGTATAATTACGTTGATCTGATATGATTCAAGTCGAAAGTTTGTTGACAAAAACAGAGTCAAAGGTCTTCCATTGTGCGGATCCGATTTGTCAGTGCCCGAGATCATCGGCTGCAATAAAGAAGTGTACGATCAAACTAACTACTTGAATTTAGTCAAAATACTGCATAGCACCAAACGATACCGATGTAATAAGTTCAGCATGCACAACCCACAGAACATTTGAGCACATATACTATAATTCCAGTCGACCGTTTCGTACAGTACTCGTTTCTGATACAAACCATCATATTTCTATGAAGAGGGCAAACTATTGCTAAATCTGGACCTTAAAGATGGGAAAAGTATCGCCCGTTCCGAAGAATCAAGTTTTTGTTTAATACATGCTAATGGCCGGGTCCGAATAATGCAGCTGGCTAGAGAAAGCAGTGTAACCGTATGAGGTCTGTTTTTAATACAGTTATGGAAATGTTAAAAAACTCTGAAACGGCATTTCAATTGGACGACGTGTTCTAACATCATAGGAACACCCCTACATGGGCACTCTGATTGCTGATGGGGTTGGCTACTTCAGCAAGATAATGAACTGTGCCACAAGGCTAGGACCATCACACTGGCGTTTCATTAGAACTACAGTGAATTCAAAGTGCAAAAATGTCCCATATGATAACCAGGCCCACATGTCATAACATTGAGAACTTGCGGAATGTGATCGAGAAGCTCGTTCCTAACAGTGCACCACAAAAATTCCTTCAATTCGTGGACGCCTTCACATCCACTTGTTTGAACATACACGGTCCTATCAGAATAATATATCCACCCCGGGAATCAAAGTGTAGTCGTCCAGGCGCGTCATAGAGTGTACGTGACAAGGTCAACCACACGGAGATATAAGCGGCCGGCTAGGACAGATGTGTCATAGTGCGTAACGTAAAGACAATGCGAAAAGGTAGTGATTTGACGGACGTTCAAAAAGGAATAATTACCGGCTACCGAGCCATGAGATGAAGCATCTCAGAAAAAACTTCGCCGGGATGTTCGCGAAGTATTGTGGTAAGGGAATACCGAGAATGAACCGCTGTGACAACGAGTACCTCCCGACATAATTACTGTGTAGCCCCAAAAGCCATCGAGCTCTGAGAAGAACGTCGCCTCCGTCTTCTGGTAAAGGGCAATCGACGCACAACAGTGCAGCAAATGGCGACATAAATGAATGATGGGGTACCCACGAACGTGTCCCCGATAACAATAGTGCCAAATATGTTACGCATGGGTATCCGGAGTTGACGATGCTTCAAGGAGCCCATGTTAACCCAGGTGTATCGGCAACGACGCCTGCAATTCGCATGGGGCTAACATCATCGGACAGTGAAAGAGTGGAAAAAGGTTGCCTTCTCCGACAAACTGAAATTTCTACTCCGCAGAAGTTTCGAGCGGTGGCGGATACGACGTCAGACACACGAGAACTAGCACCCGGCCACGCTTGTTGGTCAAGTACAGGACGGCGGTGGCAGTGTGCATGTGTGGGCAATGCTTTTCTGGTATGACCTGGGACCCCAGGTACCACTCGATGGATCCCTGTACGCCAATGGCCATCTGCCCTTCCTCGCTGACCACAAGCATCACTTCATGTAGGACTTGTACTCGGCTGGCGATGGTGTCTTGCATTATCACGGGAAATCGCTGTCCCTGAACTTTTGGGTTTCGTAGTTAAGCGCGTGCTGTCATGTGTATATTGTGTCATTCATGATTTTGTGTTTGTCACTTTAATTCTGCACTAAAGTGTACACATATTACTATACACATTTAGTTTAAATGCAATTGAATCTCTACATTCTGTATTCTGTTTCAGTAGTGGTGATAGGTAGGTTTCCTTTTTTACGCTTTCCAACCGTAGGTTGAAGAAGCGTATATGCTCCAGCTTTTTCCGTCCGTCCGTCTGTCGGCACGATAACTCACGTAAAAATGGTTCGATTTTGATGAAATTTTAGTATGTGGTAGGGGACCACCAGGGGATGAACCCTATTGAAACAGGGTGAAGTGGGGTCAAAGGTCACGCCATAAGAGCAGGATTCATTCAATTGCCCTTATGCGTCATAACTTGCGTAAATATGGTTCGATTTCGACGAAATTTCAGTATGTGGTAGGGAACTACCTGGGCACGAACCCTATTGAAAATTGGCAAATTGGGGTCAAAGGTCAGGCAGGGAATAAGAGCGGGATTTATTCCATTGCTTTTATGCGTCATAACTTGCGTAAAAATGGTTCGATTTCGATGAAATTTTGGTATGTGGTAAGGAACCACCTGGGAACGAAACCTTTTGAAAATGGGTGGAATGGGGTCAAAGGTCAGGACATAAAAGCGGGATCCATTTCATTGCCTTTATCCGTCATAACATCCGTAAATATGGTTCGATTTCGTTGAAATTTTAGTATGTGGTAGGGAACCACTGGGCACGAACCCTGTTGAAAATGGGCGAATGGGGTCAAAAGTCAGGCAGGGCATAAAAGCGGTATTTATTCCATTGCCTTTATGCGTCATAACTTGCGTAAAAATGGTTCCATTTCGATGGAATTTTAGTATTTAGTAAGGAACCACCTAGGCACGAACCCTATTGAAAATGGGCGAAATGGGGTGGTCAAAGGTCAGGACAGTGGAGTGGGATCCATTCCATTGACCTGGTGCATCATAACTTACCAAAAAATGTTTCGATTGCGACAAAACGTTATCATGTTGTTCTGGAGGTATAATGAACCGGTTCTGTTGAATATCAACGAAATGGGGTCAAAGGTCATTGAACAAAAGCAAGATTTATTCCACAGCCATTATTCTCATAACTTGCGTAAAACTGCTTCTATTGCGACAAAACGTTAGTATGTTACTCTTGAGGTGTACTGAACCGGTTCTGTGGAATATCATCGAAATGGGGTCAAAGGTCGGGACACAGGAGCGAGATTTATTCCACAGCCATTGTCCTCATAACTTGAGTAACAATTTCTGGTATGTTGGAAAGTGTATCATAATCAATGCATTGCATGATTTTACTAACTTGTTAATACAACTGAAGGAAAACAGATGCTTGAAAGCTTTCTGCAGAAAAGCTTGACAGCAGACGATATAAAAAGAATTCGCATTTATAATGACGGGAAAATCTACATTCCGATTACATGATCCACCACTATTTTTACTCCTCGCTCATATCGTAACGAAAGGTACTAGGGTATTATCAGGTGTTTGCGCTGGCTCGCATTTCTGTTCTTGAATAAGCGATTTTCATCCCTTTTACTTCAATGCAACGCATTAACGCTTACCAGAAGGCATCTTCTTTAATTAAACATTTTATACATATAATTTTTCATTTCCTGAATTTACTGTGGATATTCTTAAAAATCACAAATTGCTTTCATTGTTTCAAAATTCCTTTTGTTTTAAACACATCTCTATTTTTAACAAAACAAAATTATACAAAGAGAGATTTCGCACATATTTTCCAATTGACACATTGGCGTTCAGAATTTAGGTAGATTTTTAATTTTTCAAACATTTAGCGGGATGAAATAGTTTCTTCCTTCAAACCTAGAACGTGTTAATTACTAATGAAAACATGCGTAAGGAACTAGGAAATGAATACAATATTGAGCATATGGGATGTGTTATCTGGCCACTTACCGATTACGATATCAGTCGTCAGTCTTAAACCATTTCTCAGCATCAATGCTGAATACATTGCTAAGAATCATGCGAAATAAATTAACATGCTTGTTTTAGTAATTATAAGTGTACCAAAACGAAACGGAAACATTTCTTTTGTTATTTCCCTGTTTCGGAGTATATTGATGACCGGTTACCACTCACAAGTCCACAAAAAGCCTCCTTTCTTTTATGCGGCCGAATGGTTTAAACGACGCGGCAGATCCAACCGCATGGGACATACACACGACCAATTCCTTATCCGGTTCTCGAAAGGCAATAAGAAGACAAAGCGTCACTCAGCCCACTCTTGGATTAGAACACGTGCACCACACAAAGAAATATTCATTAACCAGAGGCTGACACCACTCAGAGAGAGTAACCAGGGTACACCACTAAAAGTTCTGAGGTCTCGACTACAGTTCTCTCTGCTACTGCATTTTGGCCCCAAGTTCGTTAAAGGATTAGAATTCACAGCTTCAATTCAGTTCATGGCATGGACATGGACCCTACTGGGATGGCGTATCACAAACCAGCTCTTCATTACACCCTGGGACTCGAATAGGTGATCAACGCGAAGTAATGTTTCGATTCAAGCGTCTCAATTCACTCCAGGATACAAGGCCCGGCGTAACCCGACTGAATAGCCAGAAGCCATCGCCGTAGTCTATCACGGAATTAAAACCCTAGCCCAACTCGGTAAATGGTAAAAGTTCAAAGTCATAGTGTACTCGGTAACATGGGAGCCTGGCAAATTTCGTAAAACCTCAACTCGTGGTTTCATTATATGATCATAAAATATTTAAGAAACCTATTAATATTTTTATCCATTTTATATTGTAGATAAAACTAATAACCGGCCACCACGGTGGCACAGCGAGATTAGCTGTGCTTTTGACCATTCGTCCGAGTTGGGTCCAGGTTCGTATCCCGATGAGGCATGAATGTTGTTTTTGTCCTGCAGCACTGGCTTTTTCCGTTCCCTGGTACTAGTGGCCCTAAATAAGGAACGGGAATCTGTCTACAGCATATAGAGCTGCTCACGGTGATGGATAGACCCCGAAATATATATGTATACATATATATGTATATATATATATATATGGGATACAAGGTCAGGTGATGCGCAACATATCGCCTCTTCTTGACAAATGTCAATCCCGCCTTCTCGAGGTGCATCCTGTTCCCACTAAAGGGGCTCTGACGACCGCCAGTAGCAGTATAACCATACCATCAGGATCAGAAGAAATGCTATCCCACGCTCACCAACCCGCTTGTCCAGCGTGGTGAGTTATGGCCAAACCGCTCCAAAGTTACTCCACAACTTAAACCTTGGCCCTCAGTCTCCGGCAGCTGGAATGTAACTGGCCAAGGCAGCGGTCAGTGCGACATGAAGGCAGAGGGTGCTAAGAATCACCGGCGGACTGGACTAGGCTGCCATTTGATGCTGACCTTGGCTACTTACAATGGACGCTCCCTATCTTCTGATTCAAGACTTCTTGAAGAGGAACTACTAGTATACAAAATCAACATGACTGAATGAGTTCCATGCACATCCATCAAAATAATGGTAAACATAAACAGTTGCTTTATCTGGAACAAATCAAGATGTGGATCTCAGCATTAATTGAATCTTGTAAAATATCCAGTTAAAATAAAATTATTCGGCGATAAGAGGATTTCCCACGAACAAGATTGTTTGTTTCCCTTGATGGTAGACCAAGCAGAATAAATATCTGGAGAAGCTAAAGGCCCCATATAAATCCTCCTCCTCCTCAACAATCTGTCTTCAAGGACGCTACTTCCCCCATCATCATTTAGTACTTTAAGATTTTTCACAGTTGTACCGTGCAACAAATAAGCTGTAATCAATTGAAATATTTGTCCCTCAAATGCAACTCATATTCATTAATAAAATTCAGGAAGGAATATGTAAAATTATTGGTGAAAATGGTTATCAAATATAATGTTAAACATCCTTTTTAACGAAATAGATTTATAGGGGCGCAGAAGATTAGGTGGTGTTATCAGATAATTATAATCACTAAATAAAGATGTAATATTGTGTAACCGGTTACAACAAATGGCGACAGCAATCTCATCTATTTTTACAGAGAGCAACAAAGTTAATCAAAGCTAATTAACTAAACAGAAATTAGAAAAAGTATTTCTGTTTTAAAATCTACATTTCCTGAGCGTTGGTTTTGCTTACTGTGCTTGGTGATGCCTATGATTTTCTGGTTTCTGTAACCGGTAAAAAGTACGCGGGACCCATTGCTAAAACAAAAACGAGTTATCTAATGATAATAACGGGACATTTAAAAAAAACAAATTGAATACATTTCTAATGATAATTACCTGTTTAATGCGAGAATTTTCAGTTTCTTTTCGGCTTCTGCTGACGTCTCACCAAATAAAACGATATACAGCGTTGTGCGGTTGCGGTTATAACGTCGCGCACTATAAACCACCAATTGCTAGCGGGCTGGTTTTCAGTTCTGACGTCACGTACATTAAATAAATAATCGCTAGCTCGCAGTGTTTGCGACTAAGTCCAGTTTCCAACAAAAGCAAAACGTTTTTGTAGATGAAAAAAAGCCTATATCACACAAAAATGGTTCTTGTGAAATCACCATTACCATATAAAATAAAGGAAACAGGAAAACTGATTCAGCGAAGAGAAAAAAGCTTAGAATGAAGCAGGGTTGCACCTCTGACAATAAGAATCGGACGCAACAATACGACTTCCAGCAGGTTTTTCTCAACGATTTGAATGACGTCGCCACAATTGTACATTTTCATCGCACAGGCCCTGACCAAAGCACAAGTTTGGAACATTCGTCCCTGCAGAGATCACATACAAACTTCAGAAACTGTGCCACCATTAAGAAACCAACAGCAATGTAATTAATATTATATAGCATTGCATGGAATCAGGGAGATAAATTGAAATGGTGTGCACCGAATATGATGCAGGAATTGAAAAATAAATTCGATAACAATAGTAATACTACCATTTTCAAGGAAATTTTATGAGGAATCTGTTGGTGTAATCAGATTAACTTACATTTAAACACTAAGTAGAAAAAAAGTAAATCTGATAAAATACAGATTTTTCAATACTAAAATTCAATATGGTGGCGTAAAAAAAATACCTGACCGTATTTCAGATGTCTACCTAATTTTCTTTTATTCATTTCGACACCGCATAGAAGGATCGCGTCGCAGAATTTGTAAAGCAAGAATTTCGTACGATCGCAGGAATTTGAATTTCACAGCATTCCATACGGAGTATCAGAACAATCCATAAATGGGAACACTGTCCAAATGCCATATGTTTACATTAGTGATTACAAAATATTTCACACAGCAGCTATCGTCGAAACAGAGAGAGCCATCATATGACTGACTCAAAAATATTCTGGTTTCAACATCGAGATTTTCGTTTATATTTTCACCTAAATCTCTATAAAATCTGGTACACCGACCAACTGGTCGGTGATAATCATAAAATCATTTTCATAACAAGCAAAAAACTAAAATGTATTTTTTTTTATCTTTTTTTTTTTTATTAGAGGTTTAACGACTATCTTGAGCAACTCAATGGTCCCTAATTTAGGGCCACTAGTTCCAGAGAAGGGAGAGAGCCAGTGCCGCAAAACAAACACAACATCCATGCCTCAATGTGATTCGAACCCGGACCCCTTTCGGACGAATGTTCAGAGGCCATTGCTTTGACAACTGCGCCACCTAGACGGCAATTTATTTTTTTCTTATGAATTTCGTGTAGGTGTTTGTCCTACGAAGTAATTATAATATATGTGTAAGTTGTATGAATATGCTGCCCCACGATGCATTGTTTACCTTAATTTTTCACAAGTAGTACATAATGTAGAACCTCAAGTAATAATCTGCTGTTTCGTTCATGAGAAACATTGATGTATTTTGACATGAGTAGTGATTTTTCTTTAGTGTTAATAATCTTATGCGCAAATAAACTGCATTGCGGATAAAAATCCACTAACACGTGAAGCGTTTCAATGGCACGGAATGTTGCCATTTAAATTAATTATTCATTAAGGATATGCCTTTATCACATGGGATACGTGAATATGGCTTCAACGGAATTTTAAAGACATGGTACCCATGTTATTTGGCAACAATGATGAAATACGTTGTACCGTTTCAGACAACTTGAGAATGAATATTCGCTTTAAGCAGTATTTTATAACCGTGTAACAAGAATCATTACAAGAAGGATGACACCGAACTTTCGGGTGTAAGAAGCACGTCTTTTGAATCCGTTCTGACGCAAATTAAATTTATCAAAGCTATTCAAAGTAAATGGAACCGGTATGGAAAACAATAGATCTGACAAAAGAAAGATTTTCAACCGGGTTTTTAATCCCTCAGATATTGCTGTAAACGGAATCGTGAGCTTACAAACTCTTAGAAACAGAGATATAGACAAAAATAAGATGTGACTTTACGTCCCCTGGTGGGAAAACCATGCATTATTTTGGGAAGAAAGTATTCTCAAAAAGTTTATCCATATAAGCGGTATCGGTCGAAAAAAAAATAGTCGAGTTTTCAGGAGCCCAGATTTTGCAACAAATACTTCAGAAGCAGAAATTAACACTTATGACCCCTGGTGGCTAAACCATTCTTTACCAAACATTAGAAATTATGTGAAAAATATTTTCCATCAGGTTTTGTATGCGATACAGGAAGAATTTTTCAAATCAGACCTTTAGGAGCAGAAATAATGCAGAAAACGCAATTTACCTTGTGGGTCATTCCATGTGAAATCAACCAATAACGAATTAAATTGTTGCTCGACATTTTTCAATATTTTTTATATTTTGCATACAATATTCCCAATATATTAACTCTTCAAAAATATATAAAAAAAAATTTATAAGTCTTATTTATTTTCTGGCGGCCATTTTCCTTCAGCTTCACATGGCGCTTTTGACCAAAATCATTGTTTACGTAAAATTTAATAACTTCTTTACTACTAGAGCTATCATGTTCAAATAAAGATCATTCTTTTTTACATAAAATTTTCTACAGTTTTGACCAATAATGCTTTAGCTACCTCTTGTGAAAAGATATGAAATGGCCCTTACAAAATGTCTAATAATTTCGCTCAAATTGCTGATTTCAGGAATAATTTTTTTAAGAATGGTAAAAGTCTCATACTTCAGACTTTGTATGTTTACATGTATCTAGTTGGACTATTAATTCACAAAATTTGAAACCTGAGACTCTCGTCCTTTTTTTTCAATAGACCTCCAAACATAGTCCAAACCTTAAAAGTGTCACTTTTTTAGGCCTAATATCTCAAAAGGGACAGCTCCTAAAATTCTAATATTTTTACACAGCAATGTGGTCGCAGGGGTAAACCTGCAGTAAAAATTTCAACTTGTAGACGCAGGTAGTTTTAAGGCTGTGCTACATCAAAATAACGTAAAAATACGACCATTTTTATTTTCGAACTTGTGAGCCAGAGTTGCTTTTAAATCATTTTAAATATGTAAAGAAAATTATAAATGGTACAGTAACATTTTATTATTCATTGAAATAAAAAAATATTAAAAAAACACAATTAAGACAAGCAGCAAAATAAATTTACCTGATTTTGAGTGCATGGCTTACAAATGTCCATTTTACATACATATATGTGTTACTATAAAAAATAACAATAACATATTAAATCACAATAACTATTGAAAAATAAGTTACTTACAGTTCTATTGATGTTCTAGTTGTACTGAGAAATAAATAAATTCATTGTTTGAGAAATGTTATCAAGTTATTCTGCGATATTGTAAGAACGGCCAGTTACTGTCGTCACGTCCATTGGAGTCAGTTTTTGTTATTTATGGCTTATGGGAACCCATACAATGTCCTGTGGAAATGACGACTGGAATGATGTTTGTGGCCCGTGTGGATGGAAAAAGTGAATTTGCATATCATTGTTTTCCTCACTGATGTCTTGAATCTCCAATCCACCATTTTTTATCATAAACACAGGCAACTTAGTCATTTTTATGGAATGAAAATATTTGATGAGATGTGATTGAGGACACTAATACGTCTTCAAATTCTGATGTTTGGGATGTTTTAAAGCATCTCATTTGAGACGAATCGAGAGGAACTATTCTATGATAATCTCTTGTGTGTGGTACTGTATCGGCATTTGCAAATCTTGCTTTGAGTGTTACATACTTTGACTGTACCTCATCAGTTGATACGTAAATGTATACAATGCCAGTAATATTTTTCAGAGCAATATTTATACATACCCTGTGGATTTAAAATTTGGTCTGTATATGTCCTTTGCAAACTACTTCTTGATACTTCTCTTTTTGTAGCACCACCTATTCCATCACTAGCATTTTTGCCGTGGGATGTAGCAAAGAAATTTCATTCGGCTTCCAGTCCAAAATCGTCAAAATGTTGGCAAATGTTAATGAAGTCCTTTTTATTTTTATATTGGCTGGCAGCACGATCACTGAAATAAAAAAATCTTCACTGAAGGTGCCACTTTTTTTGTGTCGAAAATTAGATGACCCTGGAATACATGGAATGCTGCTGTGTTGTGCTCCATATGATCACTTATAATACGAAGACTTCTGCGCTTAACAGCTTCTCTTAATTTGTAGTAATAAACGAATGGATGAACCGTGGCTTGTGGGTTAACCCAGTGATAACTCTGAATTTCATCCTATACAGTAAAGGTGAAATTTTCTGAAAAGTCTGCAAGAAGATGATTTAAAAGCAACTCTGGCTCATAAGTTCGCTTAAAAAAATAAAAATGGTCGTACTTTTTACGTTATTTTGATGCAGCACAGCCTTAAAACTACTTGCGTCTACAAGTTGAAATTTTTACTGCAGGTTTACCCCTAAGACCACGTTGCTGTGTAAAAATATTAGAATTTTAGGAGCTGTCCCTTTTGAGATATTAGGCCTAAAAAGTGGCACTTTTAAGGTTCGGACTATGTTTGGAGGTCTATAGAAAAACAAGGACGAGAGTCTCAGGTTTCAAATTTTGTGAATTAACAGTCCAACTAGATACATGTAAACATACAAAGTCTGAAGTATGAGACTTTTACCATTCTTAAAAAAAACTATGCCTGAAATCAGCAATTTGAGCGAAATTATTAAACATTTTGTAAGGGCCATTTCATATCTTTTCACAAGAGGTAGCTAAAACATTCTTGGTCAAAACTGTTGAACATTTCATGCAAAAAAGAATGATCTTTATTTGAACGTGATAGCTCTAGTAGTAAAGAAGTTATTAAATTTTACGTAAACGATGATTTTGGTCAAAAATGCCATGTGAAGCCAACGAAAAACGGCCGCCAGAAAAAAAAAAAGACTTATAAAAATTATTTTCATATGTTTTTGAAGAGTTAATATATTGGGAATATTGTATGCAAAATATAAAAAATATTTTAAAATGTCAAGTAACAGTCACTAGTTGACTTGACGTGGAATGACCCGTGTGCACCCTGGCGGATAGTCCATGATTTACTTGAAATTTTTGAATTTATAGGAAAAACATTTCGCATCGAAAACACTATCCAACAAAGAAGGAATTTTTCAAATCGTACTCTTTGAAGTTGAGATATTGACAAAAATAAGATATACATCTACGCCCCCTGGCGTAGAAACCATGCATTTTTTCAAGAAGAAAAGTTTCCTAAAAGGTTTGTCGACATGAGTAGTATCAGTCAACAAACAATTTTTTTTCAATCGAGATTTTAGAAGCTCATATTTTGCTGCAAATAAACAGAAGCGGAAATTAAGATTTACGCCCCCTGCTGGCCAAACTATTTTTTTACAAAAATTAGAAATTATGTGCAAACGATTTCATATCAGGAGCTGTATCCGGTGCAGAAAATGTTTTTTAAATCTGAGATTTAAAAGCAGAGATATAAGGGGAAACGCACTTTACCGCTACGCCCCCTTATGGAAAGTCTATTAATTACTTGAAAATTATGAAATTATATCAAAAACATGTCACACAGAAAACATTATCTAACAAAGAAGGAATTTTTAAAATCGGACTCCTAGAAGTAGAGATATTGACAAAAATAAGATGTACATCTACGCCCCTGGCGAAGAAACTGTGCAATATTTTAAGAAGAAAATATTCCAAAAAGGTTTATCGATGTGAGTGGCATCAGTTCACGAAAGAATTTTTTTAATCGATATTTTAGAAGCTCCGATTTTATGGCAAATACATCGGAAGCAAAAATTAACCCTTACGCCTCCTGGTGGCCAAAGTATTATTTACCAAAAATTTGAACTTATATGACAAAGAGTTTTTATCAGGAGATGTATCCGCTGAAGAAAGAAAATTTCAAATCGGAGTTTTAGAAGAAGAGTAATCGGGGAAAATGTAATTTACTTTTACGCCCCCTGCGGAAAATCAATGCATAATTTGAAAAAGTAACTATATTTAAAATACTCTTCGACATAAATGGAAGCGGAAGATCAGATTTTTTTTTCAATCGGGTGTTTAGATGCAAATATGTGGAATAAAATGTATTTTTGAATTTGACATCATCTGCATTTACGCCCTCTTCCGGCGAAATTGTACATCGTAAAAATAAACGAAATAAAGGATCATCATTTGCATATTTCAATCTTCCCAATGCAAAAAGAATTTTTCAAATCGGACTCATAGTTGCAGATATATCGTGGGTACAGACTGACGGACGGACGGACAAACCGATAACAGAAGCACGATCTTTTTTTCAAAAGATGTGCTAAAAAGCTGTCTAAAGAAATATACTTGAAGTCTGTTTTCATAAGGTTTTACTGAAATTAAATTGGTAAATACTATTTATTATTCGTTTTAAAATCGTAAATTACCCTTCATTTCTCAGATTATTACAGGATACTTTTCAGATTTGAAATCGCTTATCCGACTTTCTGTACGTTTTCGTACGTTATGTAAATACAAAGAGAGAAGTATGTTTAGTTTTCAACTTTCATTCTGGGTTTTTCAAAGGGAATTGTGTTTTCTTTATCTTATCCAATGCTAATAAAGAACATTTGGTCAATATTCTTGGATCCAAGTTGTTCAACAGGTAGTCCAACATACGGCCCGCGTGCCATTGTCTCGCACACCAAAAGTTTTAGTAGGATCGGCAGACTCTGTCCGGAATTAAAAAATTTCAAGTTTTAAAACAGAAAAATGAAAATTGCAAAAATATATTCTTCAAAAATATGGGAAACCCGCGTGTACAGTATGGAACCCTTTTCGCGGTGGAGTTCTCCCCTCTATCACAAGTGAGCAAACAAATTGTTCAGAGAAACTTTGAGGGGAGGAGAAAATAAACATACAGTCACCGGAAGCTCTGTTTTCTCCAGCCGATCAGGTTTCAACTATCCACCTGTCCTACGCAGAGTCGAACTCCACGTGACGATTGTTTCCTTAGTTTTTCATTTGAAAATCGTCTTTTCAATTGGAAATTTTTCTCACCGAGGTAACAGTACTAGCTAAATATCAATGTATTTTATTAGTCCAGTACCCAGAGTAGCTCTTGCTAAAATACATCTCAGGTACGTGTCCCCGATAACAGTAGAGAGAACCCTGTTTCGCATGGGTGCCCAGAGTCGACGCTGCCTCAAGGCGCACAGATTAACCCAGGTCCATTGGCAACGGTGCCTGTAGTTCTCACGGAACTATCGTCATTGGGCAATAGGCTAGTGGAAAAAGTTTGCTTTCGCCAACGAATCAAGATTTCCTCTCCACAGAAGTGACGGCCGTGGGCAGATACGGCGTCAGACTCAGGAGAACCCAGTGTGCATGTCTCGGGGATGTTTTTCTGGTATGACATGGGACTGTTGGCACCACTAGATAGGTCCTTAAATGCCAATTGCTACCTGTCTTTCCTCGCTCACCTCATGCATCTTTCATGTTAGACGCTTACCCTGGTAGTGATTGTGTCAACAGATAGGACAATGCGACCTGTCAGGTAGCTAAGGCAGTTCGTGACTGGTTCCAGGAACACGACGACGATGTCTCCATTCTTCCTCGGCCAGCGAAATCGCCCAACCTCAATCCCATATAGCACTTGGGAGACTATTTGGAACGACAGGTCCGACATTCCTGCCCACAACCACGTCTTCTCCGGGACGTCCCTGCTCTGCTGCAGCCCGATTGGGCACGTGTACCTCGCGCAAACTTCCAGAGCCTCATTGCGTCCATGCCACGACGTTTCGCCGTTCTCATCTGGCCCAAGTTTGGTTATTCCCAATATAACGTAGATGGTCATATTATTCCGATACGATTATGTATATATTTCTGTTGAATATATATATTTAAAGTTTGCTCGTTCTTACGATAATTACTCTTGTCATAAGAAATAATAAGAACTTTTTTTATAACTGGCAGCTATAAAATATGACGAAAACTTAATAATGTTATTTAAACTTTGAATAGTAAGTGCTCAAAAAGCTGAGGTCCATTCGCAAATATAAATACGTCCTGATCTACCCCTGTTTACGGAGTTTGCAGATTTTCACTTTGGCATTAAGTGTGGATGATATATGTAATGTTCATGACGATGAAAGATCCATTCATGAACGGTGAATTGGTTCCAACTAAGCTCGTGCACTTTTCAGCAGTTGACAATTTACGATTTGGACGTAACGACGGTTATCTGCAGGCGATAATACAGTTCGTAAGTGTGGAGGGACATCCGAGAGAGGTGAGAACTGAATTGCCTATCATTTGATTTTTTTTTCTGGCGAATGCAAGAATAGTGAATGACGCGTTCGTCACTAACTTCCAAAGTTAAATAATGTGCAAAGCGAGAGTATACGTGGATTTCAACTGCGCAGAACTAATCAAGTTCCCGTATTGAATACCAATTTTCGTTTAAAAGATCTATTATTATTCCTTTGCTGATTTTCTTTTTATGAGCTCACTCAGTATATCCCATAAATGTTCTGTTAACTGTTTCGGAACACAGCACTGATAACACCTCGCTTTATTTGGAGCCAAACATATGCATAGGGGACACATGGCAACACTCAGCAAAGCTTGCCTAGTTTAGCAGGTGAGCTAAGGCTCATCGACACCTTCTGGGAAATTACATGTAAATTTGAAAAGGTTATATGTATATAAAAATATTTTGATTTGTTACCGTTGGAAAAGAGGTCAAGTACACAAATTCGTTGCTTAAAAAAAAAGAAGAAATGAATAAGTTTATGAATTCATGTTAACGGAAAGAATGTATAAAATACAGTATTTTGATTTAAAGTCGTTATGCATGTGTAATTCTTGTAATACTACAACTACAATCGTTTTACATTTCTTTAAATACCAAATTTAGTGTAACTAGTGGTCAAATCAACCTTGTCATTAACGGCTTGAAAGATTTAAAACGCAAATAATAATTATTTAGATTTTACTCTGAGATTTTGGAAACATTGTTAGAGAGAATTTTGTAAGTATAATTGTAGAACAGTTATTCTGTAATCAGCTTTGTAAACCATATCCTGACGAATCCGCTTGTTTTCAGTGGTGAAAACTAGCGAACTAGTTTTATTTTAGTTCGTACATATTTACGGCAATTAAACTGAAATCTACACGCTCGTGTGCTAAAATATACATAAACAAGTGAATTATTGTTGTTTTCCTGTCCCATTTAAGTAAAGGTTCCTCTTAATCTCATTAAAGTACTAGTTCAATCGACTATTATATTTAAACTTAAAGAGCAACGATTGTATTGTTCACGTGAGTGTCAGGAGTCTTTTGATAAAGAGCAGTAATCAGACTAGTTTATTACCAACAAAACATTTCGGAAATACTTTTTTCTCTCGCCTTCTCTTTCGATATTGATAATCTTTGTGTTTTTGTGCTATGGGATCGGACTTCTATTGTCAAGCTAAATTGTTCGCACAGTAGATATTTTAATTTGCACTGGATCTCGAAAGGCATAAGAACACATAAGAAGTGGCATTTTCTATCTAAATAACGATTTCTTTTAGTAAACGTAAAATGTCCTTTATATTTCTGTTATTCTACCTAAAACACTGGAATAACCACGGTAAACAAGAGGATAATAGTTACTTCTCATTTCAATGTGCATCTTGTGTCAATTTGAATTTAAATTAAGAAGTGCGAATTTTTTGTCTGGAATAGTATAATTTACCATGTATTCTTTTTTATCAAAAGCTACAATATTTGTTACTGTTCTACACTTTATATTTACAAAATCCAGTCAAAATGATCAGTTTTCAGTAATTGTATGCACTCTGTCTTTACTAATTAAAAAACTAAAGCACAATGCAAACTGAAATTTCAATCGCAACTAATTACTTTCGATTAGGCTTCATAGATTTCCCGATGTTGTTGAATGACAAAGTGTCAAACCTCCTTCTTTTACCGTGGCTAATAAGATTTCGGTTCGTTCAGGTGCTTATTAATAGTCCTCGTAGGAACAAATGAGCTGAGCTTGGATTTCCTGAACACTTCTCGAACACAAATGAGCTGAACTCCCGTCATCTACATTCGCTGCTTTGTCCAGTCCCGACACCAGCTCGCATGGAAACCTTACAGGTATTCGTCGGAGCAGACTCCTCAGATGTAATACCAGTGCCGCAAGTCGTACGGAAACGGTCCGAATGGCAGCTTCCGTAGCTGTAGGCGACACAACAAAGCCACAGATGGTTGCGAACGAATAATTCAGTTCTGTCCGTGCGGTTCTCACAATCGCTCGATCCTCGTATTCTGCATTTACTCTCGGCCATCATCGGCGTGCTGCTGAGTTGTATCCTCCGCGACCCATTGACACCAACATTTGCCGACTGCCGCGTCACTTCGTCTCAAATGCATAGCAATACAGCGACGTGACTCTAACCTGCCTTTCTCATCGCAAATATGCCTCCTCTCTCAAACTCGCTCAACTGCTCGTAGTGTGACGGAAACGGTCGGCGAGGCATCTTCACAGTCTGTTTGAGGTTAATGCAACCGCAGTTGTTCATTGCATGCTGGCTTTCAGTTTGATATATTGTCCTCGATGCGCGGTTCATATGCGCTATAGCAGGCAGCTATTGAGTCATTGTTAGTTATTTATTAATCGTTTGTATATTCGTCCCTGAGGTACTTAAATGCGGTGCTTCAAAAAGATCGAACGAATCTGTTGGGTTCTCCAATTTTTGCAAAGAATGTATCCCTACCTATATTTAGAATTTTTAATCCACTGATGGTCATAAGTACTACTTTTGAAACAATAAGTATACGAATCGGATTTCTAGTTTAGCAAGATGTTCCGTTAAACAACTGTGCATGAAGTACTATCAAAATAGAGGCATAAGGATATCTCGGACTGAAACGCATATCTATTCCTATTTCGAAGCTTTCGACCTGGAAATCAACACAATAAACTGAAGTACATTTGCTGGGCTTTCACCCTTGCAAAGTGACTATTACAATTGGATATGAAATAATTTCTTAGTTTTTTTCATCATAAGCATTTTCGTGGATATGCTTTTCTCATGTTCGACAGCAGCAGAATGAAACTTTATTCTTCTTTGGAATTAAAGTTTTAAAAAATATGATTTGTATCGTGCTGTCTAACTGTATTGATCTCACTGGTTCTAGTACTCTGATTCGTTTATTTTCATTGTGTCATTTTTATGTGACTAAAATGTAGAGACTTTAAGTCAGAAATTAGGAGGGACCTACTCCGAGTAGAAACATTCTGCGGAATGAAACGCATTGCTTCTTGTCATGCATTTCCTAATGCTAATAAGTTTAAGTTCTGCATGTAACTTCGCTTTGCGGATATGAATGATATTTCAGTAATTCAGCTGTTTTTATACGGATTTTATCTATACTTTTCACGAAATCAAGAAATAATGGCTTAAATGAGTGTCATTAAGTTGTAATTACCCTTAGACCAACACATTCCGTTTATTGTATTACTGTGTCTAGAATATTGTGATACCACAGATGCTACTAGGTTTTCTGGCTAGAGCAAGCAATTAAATTTCCTCTGTTTACTTAGGCTCAGTCAAAGAAAGCTGTATACGGTCTTTTAATTCATAATAACTTAATAGTTCTGAAAAAGGTTCTATGACACTTTCTCTCAGGGGTATTAGTTAAAAATTGTTAATGGCGTAATATTCCTGAAGTACGAAAAGCATGTTATATTAACAAAAGCCAAAAATTGTATTCACAAGTGACCTCAAGAGGAGGAATTTCCGTTATATGCATTTCAAATTTTGTATCTCAATCAAATTGTTTTTTGCATCCTCGGTGTTTTTTGGATAACGGAATTTTTCTTGTACAGATGGCTATGGCAAAAATCTGGTATCTACGTAAGTGTTTGAAGTTATCGTCCGATTTTGTGCACTTTTCTCCTGCACGATATTTCAAAATTTCTTTTTGCTGATCAGTAAGGGGTGAAAAAACATTTTTGGATTTTTTAATTACCTCAAAGCGCTTTATGTTTCTCGGTGTTAGCGATGAATTCATGCAAATCAGACATAACATTGCATGGCGTAGCTTTGCATGAAAGTGAGCCAAAGTGCAGAAGACATTAATGAAAACAAATTACGAGGGGTTTTTCAACGCACTTTTCTTTTTCAAGTAGTATTTCGTGAAAAACCATAATTGATTAGGGACGACAAGAAACAACAATGCTTTAGAATTAACATACTGTCTGAGCTTAAAAATGAGAGAAGAAAAAGGAAAATATCTCAGGAAGCTCAGTCTGGCCTTTACCCTCTGTGGTTGCTGTCATTCTGAAAGAAATATAATTAAATACATATTATTGTATACAAATAGAGAAAACTGTGTTTCTTCCATTTTGAAATTGAAGATGATGTATGGTTTAGTTACAAACTGCTTTTCCTGAAATTCTGAAGATTTCGTATTTACAGACACACTTGATACATCAAATTCGCTAAATGAAAAAAAAAAGAAGAAAAACGAGCAATAATGAAATGTTTATAGAATGAACAAGCGGTATTTATTGGAGCTCTCTGAAGTCATTAAATACTGTTTAGGGCTAAAATTTGCATATGTGATACTGGGACGCAGTAATTCGACATTCGGGGACTTTCAATAGCATGGATACAATGAACTATACTAGGTCATGATCTTGAGCTATACGTACATTTCGTTTGATCACTTTTCTAAACAAATCGCTCAATACCCAGTACAATATTTCCGGATCCGACAGGATGCGACTTTCTTTCTGTTCATACGAAAATTCCATAAATGTTGCTGATGCGATACATTAATTTTTCAATAACCGAAACTCATTTCAATATATGAAAAATATATCATATTTCCTTCTCATAACGAAGAAGAGGGAAAGCCGTAATTTTGTACGTTTTTTTTGTTTACTTTTTAACTTTTAAAATACTTTTACTTTTGTTTTGTATGGTTACACTGCGGTAACAATTAGAAGTATTCTGGTAGAATTATTAGTATATATTGTTCATATAACTGTAATAAAAATCCTATAATGCTTTTATCGCCGCTTTTAATAAAAAAATTTATTATAGCATTTTCTTTGTTTCGATAATTGTAGTACGAAGAATTCCAAAATATCTTATGACTGCAAAATTACTGAGTGTGTCAACTTGTTCAAGTCCTAAATTTCAAGAATTTTTTAAAGATATTTCCTTTCCATACAGTAGAACTCCATTCCTACAATTATTTTTTAGAGAACCTAACTATCTCTCTCTCTCACTTCGTTGCTCCGTTTGAGGATCATGACTAAATTCATATCCTGTTGGCAGTCAATGTTCGACATTCCTGCCTATTCTCCATAGTTCTCATGATAGTAATTTTATCCTTGGCAAGAAATAACCTGTAAAATGAAAATAAAATATATTTACACGCGTACTTTATTTAGTAGGTTCATTCCCTGTGACTGTAGTACGCTTTCAAGAAGTTAATTTATTGTGACATTTTATGTGTGCTTTAAATATTATTGCCTTCGTACTTACTACGTATATTCCCGAAACGGAATACCCTAGAAAAAAGTACGTGCATCCCAGGAATGCAAAATTTTGAAACTCAGGTTCAGAAGGTTTTTGTAAGTTCAGCTATAATGTCCACGAAATCTAAATAAACAAATATTAATCAATTATAAAAGAAGATTATTCAGTTAATTATTCAGAAGCACATCTCTACCGATGCGAATAGTACGCTGCCCTTCAAGACTTAAGAACAACTAAAGAACATCGAAAATTCCACAAACTTTAGGATGGCTGTTATCTCAAAGCTGTATTTTAGGTTAACACTGCAATAATTTCTTCAAGTCGCAGGTCAAAGACTTAGACGTTACCAGAGCTCACATTTTCTACAAAAAATGCAGAAACATGTGTTCATGTCTTTAAAGATTTATTTCCAAGTACAAGTTTAACATGTGAGCTAAATCTCACTACGTTAGACATGAGACATTTTTGTGCAAAAACTTTAACACATTCAAGAATTTTAAAACTTTTCTCGTGAATATTTTACTGCACACTAATGAAATAGCCTTTTTAAAAGAATAGTAAATTTTTCCATCATTACATATTATTCTTCATTCCCTGTTTCGGTATAAAAAACTTAATAAGTAATTTCACAGCTTTTGTGATAATATTTTAGAGCAACTACAATTCCTTACGGGAATTTAGGATACAAATTCTTAGAATGCATCCTTCTCAACATCGCTTCAACATCATAGTCGACCGTCCAATGACTCCATGTTCTGTCGCTATGTTTCCACGAATGCAACGTCGGAAACATACCTGCAACCAGAACTTGCTAACGAAATCGGATTATTTCTTCCTCACCCATCGCAAGATCTATTTAAAAAAAATTTAACTCGAAAAAAATTACCCGTACGCATGTTTACTGTTTCAGACCAGCCATCATCTGCCGGTTTTCTTCTTAAAATGATGTGAAATCTCTTTTGCATAAAGAGTATCGATTAACAGAGGTTCACGTGACGAAGTTCATATTGTTTTATGGTTAGATTAATGGTATTATTATTGCAGTTCAAATCAGAATTTTTTTCGACACCGATTGATTCTGCAATAAGGATTTCGTACTTTCTCTTCTGTTCAAAAATGAGATTTTTCTCCCAAATTAGTTCAGAATACCTTTCTAGACAATAATAAATTATTGAGGCTTTTTCCCCCAGTCCTTTTGGTGTTTATGGTGTAAACGATCCCGATAAAAGCGCTAAGCGAGATGGTATTTGAGGTATCTGTCAGGCCTTGCATCTGTGGAAGGTAAACGACGAAAGACGGAGTCATTGGACTGACAACCTGCATAATGAAGTAATGGCAACAAAATTGTATTCAAAATTTTTTACCTGACAACGTATGTTATAAAACATGATTGTAAAAGTTCTACTCTGACTAGTGAAGTTTCAATACCGAAACAGCACTTGAAGAACAGAATGTCTTTTGAAAAAAATTCACTACTTTGAAAGTATGTCATCATTCATCATTATTGCCAACCTTTATGAATCCACTGCCGGATGAAGATCTCCACAAGTTTCTTCCACAATGTTCCGTCTTGAGCCACTTCTTTACCCTCTTCAGCAAGTTTCTAGATCATACACTGCATCTCTGAAGGTGGTTTGTGCATCACCTGACTCGGCAATTTATTTATTCATTTACTTATTTATTTATTAATGAACTCTCCTTTGTAGGATATTTCTAGGGAAACTTACATTTTATGGAATTCTCTGTTAAAATGCATTTTTATTTCTTTTATATCAACACGCGCATTGCTGTTTCATGTCTTTAGAGTTAAGTTCATGAATAGTGGCTCTTTGGATATTCAGTAAATGACATCTTTTATCAGTTTGCCGCGGATGAAAATCATGATATATTTGACATGTAAATCGAACTTCTGAAAAAGAACGAAAAAATAAAAAGATTAACTTAAAATGCAAAAAAACTTCAATTTTCAGAAATTTAAAAGCCATTTAGTGATCTGGCCCTAATATTAACATAATTCGAATAAATTTTTAAATTACTTATTATCATTAAAGATAACATACGCACAAACGCACATACACATGTTATAGTTTTTCCAGGCTATCGAACTGTCTTCTATTTCAGTTTTTGATGTCAATTTGTGCATTTTTCCTTATAGTATTATCAAATGAAGTGCGGAATTATTAGCTAAGTTCTGTAATAAAGCAATAATATCGAGCGTTCTCGTGTTTCATAAACAGAAGTAACGAAGGGAGACACCAGGTTCTCTTATTTCAATCTTCTGTTTCGGAAACCATTTATTTTTTGTAAGTTAAATCTAACACCAAGAAACATTGCCAATGAGATTTCTTGAGAATAATTTCTTTTTGGTGCATTAATTTCCAAATGAACGATTAAAGACATTCCGTACATATCATCCATACGTTCCCTTAACGCAGTTTTTCCCAATTTAGGTGAACTGCTTTATACTGGAATAGTCTCGCGATTTAAATTCATTCCCATACTAAAACCTGCCTCACATTATACTTAGAACTGCTAATTATTAATAATGCAAATTCACCAAATAAGGGAAATATCTGGGTTTAAAGTGTACACTTCGACTTATTTGCATTTAATATACAATAATTGCACGAATAAATTAAAAACATATATAAATTTAATAAAATGTTTTGGTTTTTCTGCTTATCAAAACAAAAGGAAATATTATTGTTTTTCTCCTGTGATGATAGTAACAGGTAAATTCGAAATTGTGTGATACAGAAGCGGTATTTTTTAAATATTTATTTTTTTTAAATAAACACTTTGCAACAGGCTTATCATTTTCAATTATTCGGAGATTTGGAAACCTGTGAATCGACCTGTTACCGAGGACAAGCTGGTAATGCACATAACCTCGCAGCTTTTCTTATCATTCATAATCTTTATTTCCTATTCTGAAAGAAAATATTGTTCCTACATTTCCAAAAATATCATAGTACAAGTTAATGCATTTTCATTAAAATCACTTCAAAATTTTAAAAGTTATTAAAGAGGAGGCGTTAATTTCACGATGCCATTACACTAATAAATAGAAGGCGAAGTGTATGTTACTTATGTTATGTCGCACACTGCGAGTTCTCAAAATATACCTTTAAAGAATAGAAATGATCTAAATCGAAATTTTAAAATTTCTTGCAAGAAACCATGTTTTCTCTTTAGGCGAGAATTAAACTAATGATGGATTCAAATAAAATAGTGTAATTTCAACTAATTTACCTTTCTGTTCTGCTCAACAGGAATAATTTTCTAAGCATAAATATTAAAGTTTTGCAAAATTGAATAACACTTTCCTTCCTCAAAGAAAAAATGGAGTCTCAGAAGTTGTTCCTTCGAGTTCACGGATCAGTTCCTTGATTTGAGCACATTTCCTGAGCAGTAAATAGATTTATTCTATGTAAGTACAAAAATTCAAAGCGCTTTCTGTACGCCACTATGTATATATTAAATGTCCATGACTTTGCTGCAAAGTTCTTTAAGAGTGTCAATACTTCCATCATACGAATGCATGTAAAATATGACCGAAATAGAGAGTTATATATATATGTTCAACATTTCGGAATATATTTAAATTTAATACATCTTATAACGCTGTTGTGAGTCATGTTCTCTTATAAAAGGAAAGAAAAGTACTTTTCGAACCTCCAGAAAAAGAAGTCATCAAACTGTACTTTTTTTGCGTATGAAAATTCGTAACGCATTGAAATAGTTTGGCGTTCATTAAGTATTTCTATTAAGTGAATATATTTTGAATTCTCATTCGATAAATAATTTTCGAGTTTAGAGTACAGAAGAGTGTAGACGCCCAAGTACAATAACAGTTTCCTAAATTTAGGTCCACTGTCAGACAGGACTGGCAGCTTTGATTTCCCACAAGAACTTCATATTATTCTAAAAATCACGGTTCGCACTGTTTTCTCAAATATAAAAATGAAATTGTAAATCTGTTTTTCTTGTTTTTTGTTTTTTTGTTTTTTTGATTGGAGGTTTAACGACCGCCGTGAGCAACTCAATTGGCTATAAGCAGACGCCCGTCTCTAATTTAGGGTAACTGGTTCAGGGGAAGGGAGAGAGCCAGTGCCATAAGACAAACACGACATCCATGCCTAACTGGGCCGCCCCGGTGGCACAGTGGTCTAAGGCGCTGGCCTATGATCGTTCGTCCGTAAGGGGTCCGGGTTCGAATCCCGGTCAGGCATGGATGTTGTGTTTGTCTTACGGCACTGGCTCTCTCCCTTCCCTGGAACCAGTGACCCTAAATTAGGGACGGGCGACTGCTTATAGCCCATTGAGTTGCTCACGGTGGTCGTTAAACCTCCAATCAAAAAAAAATGCCTAACTGGGATTCGAACCCTGACCCCTTTCGGGCGAATGATTTTTTTTTTGATTGGAGGTTTAACGACCACCGTGAGCAACTCAATGGGCTATAAGCAGTCGCCAGTCGCTAATTTAGGGTCACTGTCTCCAGGGAAGGGAGAGAGCCAGTGCCGTAAGACAAACACAACATCCATGCCTCACCGGGATTCGAACCCGGACCCCTTTCAGACGTATGATCAAAAGCCATCTCTTAGACCATTGCGCCACCGGGGCGGCCGTAAATCTTCTAATATTTTCCACGGCAAATGCGAGGTGTTTCTTTGCAATACTGTACGTAGAGAGTTATTTTTTGTCATATGTGCCTTATAACATCTTTTAAACATTGCCACTTTTTGACTGAAAAGTAACATTTCTGGGTAAAACAATTTTTTCAGTTTTAGGCGAAGTAAATCACGTAAAGAAAACATTTGGAATTACTTTGCTCTTGAACTACGTCTTGTGCAGGGCTAATTTCTGATCGATTTTCAGGTACATAACCCATGATTTAGAGCACGTGTTAACAGATCTTTGAAAATGTTTAATTTTAAAATGCAATTTTTGATCAAATGTTGAACTTCGATTAATAAAAATCTTCCAGAATCGAGCTCACTCCGTGTCGGTTAAAGGTAAATAAATGATTGGTATTTGACACTCAATAAGATATTTCCTACTTATTAAAACTGATTTAATATCGACTGTGCATTCATAATTTTGGGTACCGTGGGTTATGTGTTTATGTAGAAGGAATGCTATATAATCTCTTATTTGCATGGAGCTGTTTTATTTTATTCTGTAGGAATGCCACACAAAAAGTGGAATGCGATACTCATTTAATAATAACGACTCTCCTATAAAATTTACAGTACAACCTTTCTCAGTTTATACTGATTACGCTCATGATTTTGGTAGTAAATATAGAGATAAAATGTTTAACACAGTGAAACTTGTCTAATTCGAACGTTTTTAATTCGAATTCTTGGTTAATTCGAATTATTTATTTGGTTCCTTGAACTTTCTATATAAATAATGTTTAATAAAAACCTTTAATTCGAACTTTTTTTTAATTGAAAGAAAACCTCATTTTTTAATCTCGTATTTTCAACAATTACCTTTTAAAATAGGAACGTACTGTTCTAGATGAAGTTCCGAGTTCTGGATAAAGTAACAAGTTAAACCTGAAACTATAGCCCACTGCTTCGAAAAACCTGGCTTCCCGCAGCCCGTTGATGAGTCTCAATTACATCAAGGTGGCGAGGATATCATACACACTGTGGAGTACTGCGACGATGTTGCCGTATGAGGCTTTTGTGAGAGTTGATGACAATTTAGCTGTTTGTGGTGAGATCACAGATGATGAGATCTTGGCTGTTTTGGATAAGAAGACCTACATTTGTATCTTCAGATGAAAAACTGGAACGGCCAGAATTTCCTGAAAAGCGCCTTCCAAATTCAGTAGAGGCCTTGGTTCACCTCCAACAGTTATGGAAGTTTGTTGAAGGACAGCAGAATGTAAGTGACTCTCTATTTCATTCACTCGATAAACGTGAGGAATTTATACTTACCCATAACATAAATTCTAAGAAGCAGGTCAAAATTTCAAGTTCTTTTTACAAAACGTTTGTGAATTTGCCGAACTGTACTTGTTTTTTATATGTGATGAATAAATTTGTTGTTTCTTACAGCACTTGAATGTGCCCATATTCAAACTTGTCTAATTCGAATTATTTTTGTGGTCCCATCAGCTTTGAATTATCCAAGTAACACTGTATTAAAACTATAAAAATCATTAGTCTCATGTACATAATACTACAAAATTAAAATCTTTTAGTAATATATTTGAAAATTTAGATTTAAATATTTATATCTTAGATTTTAATTTCAATGTAAGTTTTGACATCTCCGAACATTCATTAAACGAACTTTTGTTCGCTTCGTTAGGAATGAATTTTTCTTCAGTTTTTACAGAACATAAATATGTATTAGGTCATACAGTTTTCGAAAGAAAATGCTGATCTCTATTTGTGGATCTCTATTTATTGTTTGCTGTTACCTTCACATGGGAATAAGCAAGGCCGGATAAATGTTTTACTGGCCACGGGGCGAAATTTCACTGCGGGCCCTTGAAAATAGATCTCATATTTCAATAATGTGGTTATGTGGTAGAGTCGTCTGTAAAGCACACGCACGAACATATGTATAAAGAAAAAGTTATCTCAAATTGATTTTAGCTTAAGAAAAGGATCATAGCATAGACTGAAAGTTTCAGAGAGAGAGAAGAAAGGTGCGAAAACCTACGATTTTCTTTCCGGTTAGGTCATTCTTATAAAAACTTTCTCACAAAATGATACACTGATAAACTGATATCCGTAGCGAATGCTTTTCCATAGTGAGTATATTTCGGTAGCGAATATTGAATATCCCTCTAAAATAAATTTGTTGTAATAGTTTTCCTCTGTTAGTGATTGATTTTTGTTGCAAGGTGGAATGATTAAGAAATCAGTTTATTTTTAAATTTTTCATACGTGCTTATGTACAAACATTCTGTTTTTTTTTTATTTCCAATGCTATTTTTAAAAACACTAACAGTTGGCTTTCATACATACAGTCCCAAAACAACTTGACATTTTTCTTCATCATCATTAGCAATTTCAACTACTAAGTGGATTACCTCGACCATACAGTTCAACCAGAGTTTTCCTCCACTTCTTTCTATCCAAGGACATCACTTCGTCCAGTTCATTATTTATTTATTTGATTTAAATCTTCTCCATTCACTTTCTCCTTGGTCTTCCTCTTTCCTGGAGCCTCCCACGCCATCAGAATTTTTGCAATTCTCACTGATGGAATTCTCTCTATTGAAATTCTCCTTACATGGCCGAACCATTGTTATCTCCGGATCTCAATAGTTTGAAGAATGTCTACTTTAACACTCATAATATATAGAACTTTTGCATTACGCATTTTTTCACATCTGGATTTTTTGCAGAACGCCTCCAAAAGTCCATCTGTGTAGCCAATAATCTTTGTTGATGTCTTGTATTCAGTGCCCACGTCTCCGCACCATATAAAATGTTACTCTGTACAATCGCAGAAAAAATGTGTCTTTTTACTCTTGGAAAACATTGCTGCTCCAAAGAATATGATTCAAAACAGAAATAGCTGTTCTCCCCTCCACAAATCTCAGATCAATGTCATGATGACATGTACTATCCTAATCTACACTGCTGGCCACCCAAAATGCAACACCAAGAAGGAAGCATCCGATTGGCCTGAAATTCGCAGCATGCATCGCCCGCGAGAGGACGTTGCAAACGATTAGCATTGCAGGGCATATGTAAATCATGTGCGCCCGGCACGCCACCGAGAAGCACTATAAGAAGGGTGCACAGAAGGCGGGGTGTAAGTGGTAGAAGTGTGTTGTGCTGCCGCACCTGTGCGTGGGAAGCTTCCTGATGCCGCGTCGCAGAAAACGGCTGTCATTCCAGCACGTTTCGGAGTTCGACAGAGGACGAATAGTGACTTATCGCGGCAGCGGTTTATCATACCGAGACATAGGCGCCCGTGTGGGACGACATCCAGTGACAGTGAGGCGAGTATTGATTCGGCGGGTGCAGGAGGGACGGACGGACGGACGTGAGCGATTGCCGCAGCCGCGGCACACCACCAGACGAGAGGACTGGCATGTTGTGCGGCGGGCATTGACGGCTCACACCGCCACATAAGGAGCGTTAGCTCAGGAATTCAGGTGTGTTGCGCAACAACCTGTGTCAGAACGTACCGTTCGGCGTTTTCTGCTGGAGCAGGGACTTGTCACACGGCGCCCATTGCTCTTATTACCGTTGGCGTTACACCACCGGCGAGTAAGGCAGCAGTGGGCCGTTGAACGCCGCACCTGAACTGCGGAATGGCACGACATTTTCTTCTCCGACGAATCCCGCTTCTGCCTGCAACACCACGATGGTCGGATCCGCGTGTGGTGGCACCGCTGCGAAAGACTGTATGACGACTGTATTATGCATCGCCATACCGGTCCGTCGCCTGGAGTTATGGTTTTATGCCGAAATTGGATATGACACCCGCACCCATCTGGTACGCATCGCCGGTGCACTCAACAACCACCGCACCATCTCCGACGTTTTGGAACCTGTAGTCCTCCCTTACCTACAGGACCTGCCAGCGGCCACGTTTCAACAGGACAATGCGCGCCCGCACATGGCACGCATCGTGCAACAATTCTTCAATGCCCACCAGATGTCACTGCTGCCGTGGCCTGCCTCTTTTCCCGATATATCTTCCATCGATTACGTCTGGTAGGTCATCGGCAACCGAGTGGCCCGATAAGCACCACCCGCGGCTACGCTTGATGAACTGCGGCAACGTGTGGAAGGAGCCTGGACCGACATACCCCAATTCCACATCCAAAACCTCTTTCGTGCGATGCCGCGTGTGTAGCGGCCGTTATTGCCAGCCACGGGGACCACACGAACTATTGATGTCTGCGTGTTCCGCAAGTCACACGGGCCTGTAAGCTCAATCTTTTCATCTTTGTATCTGTTGTTATGTGTCCAGTAAATCTGGCTTTGCTATCTTGTGTCCGCCTTGGTGTTGCATTTTGGGTGGCTAGCAGTATGTTATGGATCCGAGGTATTTAAATTCCTCAGGTGTTCTTAATGTAATATTATCGATGGTTTCAATGAAATCTCTGGGATCATAGGACAAGTGCTCAGTTTTATTTTCGTTAATTTTAAGTCCGCAACGGTCATATTCAGAGATCAGTTTACGAAACATATAATCTACGTCATCCTTATTTTCTGCCAAGATTACTTGATCATCCGCAAAGAGCAAATGGTGCACAAAATCATTATAAATACCTAATCCAAAATTTTTGCACTTCACTAACCATTCTCTAAGACAAACTTCAATATAAATCCTAAATAATGTAGGGGACATAAAGCGTCAATGTAAAATACTTTTACTACTCACAAAAACCTATGATTGTTCAATTAGTTCTTCTAACACATTCCTGTGTTGAACTTCATTACGTGGTTATAATATTTATTGTACATATTTGTTAGCCATGCAGTTGTTATATTGTGTACTGTTTCTCACGTTGTATGAGTGTCAAAGTGCTCGCGGGAAGCATTAATCTTTGTCTGACACTGAGTTATTATTGTTGAATGCAACTGAATATTAAAAATAAGGAAAAATATTATATAAATAAAAGCTGTTACTCACATTTTCGTTTTCTTGGAGTACTTTTTCTGGATATTGAACTTTAATTCGTCGAAATGTTAAATTTCCTGAAGTCTTCTGTTATCACTTCCGGCAGTCACTTCGTGACGATATTCTACTTGAGAAGTTGAAACAGGTAGATAACAATTCTTCTAAATTAATCGTGATTTTAAAAAAATGACATCTAAAATAATGAAATATTGAATGGTCAAACCTTCAAAATGAAGGAAAATCTATCTGGTAAAATATCCTGTCTTGACCATAGCTTAGACTTTGTACTTGATAAGTTCACACAGGTAAGCAACTGTTCTTCTTAATGAATCGTGATTCTAAAACTGGCATTTAAAATAATAAAATATTGAATCGTCAAACCTTTAAGTTGAAAGGAACTCGATCTGTCAAAATATTCTGTTTGGACGATAGCTTAGACTTCGATTCCCGCTACACTAATATTCCCAGACTAGTTTCGATTCTCATTCTCGTAGTCTTCACCTGTTGGTTAAACGACGTATTTCTCATCGTACATGTTGTTCATCGGTCAAGTACCTCACAATCTGCAGCATGACTCAATAGTTCCACGCCAAAAGAACCTTTTGCGCATTAAAATTGTGGTTTTATTGAGCAATTTACGTCACGTACGTATTAGTTCTTAATTGGAACGTCTGTTCCACGCCGACAGAACCTAATGCGCATTCAAAGTTTGGTTTTATTGAACATTTTACGTCACGTACGTAACAGTTCTTGATTTGAACGTCTGAATTTGCTCCCGATTTTAAAGTGTCTGGTGTCACCATTTTGCGTACGTCAATCGACTCAGTATTTGTCTTGATCTTAAATCGTTTATTATGGCTTTTTTTCTTGCTCAATGTGGTATCTCCATACGTATGGAAGGTCGACTGGGTCATTGTAATTACAGTTTTTATGCTCTTGTTTTTTCAATAACTACTGCCTTAGCTGTTAAAATGTGGTCTTTCGTTTTATGCGATGTTATCGATTTCGCTTCCGGCCAATCTTGAGTTGTCTCATTATCAATACAATGTTGAATTAATAACGTTTTATTTTCTTTCTTATTCCAGTTGGATATGTGTTTTCCCAGTCTTGTTTTAAATCTTCTTTTGGTACTTCCTATATATATTTTATTCGTTTTATCTATTCTCTCTGCACTTGCAGTATTTCTAATACTGCAAGTTGGAATACGCTTGTTGGAATACGCTTGCTTTTTCTAAAATCGATCTTTTTTCGTTGCCTGTTGTCAAAATGGTTTCATTATCAATAACGGTCTCCCCTAGTAATAAGTTTTATTTCGCGCATTCCCTTTTTAAAATACTCGCAAGTGCAGGAATGAAGGGAAATTTATCTCTAAATTTTCTTTTTGTCTTAGGTTTTGTGTTGGTGATATTTAGAGACTTTTTTGTATTTTTAAGTATTTCTTCTATATAAAAACATTTGAATTTTAAAGTATTTCATATATATGAAAACATTTTTTTGGTTACTATGTGTTTCTCGAACGTGGAAAGAGCGATGTATTCATTTATTTACTGACGCCACGTATTTGGAGGATTTTCACCTTGGATCTCGCCCATTGGATTTAACTGCTATAATATATATAGGCAGTGCCGTTAATCCCCGCCAGATGGAGACGTCTCAGTGGCTGAGCCCATCTTACGGATTTATGATGTCAGAAGTTGATATAAAAAATACACATAGCACCGTAGATTGTTGGTCACCGTGGTGTAAAGCTAACGCGCTCGGCTAGATATCGAGGGATCCATGAACATATTTCCCGGCGGCGGCTGAAAACCTTTTTTCGGTTGCTATGGGTTTCTGGAACGTGGAAAGAGCGATGTATTTATTTATTTCTTCTATTAGCTTTTTGCGGTTTCTTATCCAATTGATTTCTGTAATCTCGTTTGTTCTATCGCTTGAGTTTGTTAACGTTCTTCTTATATAAAATTGCAGTGCTAACCGTTTGTATTTCCACGTGTGGCTGGAATTTGTCGGAATAATTGCTGGTTTTCGATAGACTGTATATTCAATCTTATTGTTGTTTCTCAATAAAGATATTTCTAAAAAATGTAGTTGTCTATTTATTTCTCTTTCAATTGTAACCTGTATTGAGTGATAGAAACTATCTATTTTTGTATGAACTTTTCTAGGTAATTTTCAGATTGCTGCCAGAAGATGAGGATTTTATCGACGTATCTTAAATATAATAATGGTTTATTTTCATTGAGTGGTTGTTATTATGTTTTTTGCAATGCCTCGTAATATTATTTCAGCCAGAAGACCGGAAATTGGAGATCCCATTGATGCACCTTGTTTTTGTCTATAGATTTGTTTTATCGTATGTGAAGTAGTTATTGTCAGTAATAAATTTTACAGCTTTGATAATACTGTTTCTTTCAGAGTCTAGGTCGTCTTGATCTTCTAATCTTTGACTAAAAGCTTAATTGATTCATTAATAATAGTATTTGGATATAGAGATACAACGTCTAAACTAGGGAGAATATTGTCAAAACAGTTAGATCCGGTGGGCCTAAATGTTGGCTTGTGCCCATTCGTCCTAGATGGGTCCGGGTTGGAATAACGTGAGGAATTTAATTTGTGGCTGTGTTTGTCTTACAGCACTGGCTTCTCTCTTCTCTAAAACCAGTGGCTCTAAATTAGGGATGGGCAAGTACACGGTGGTCATTAAACTCGAAACCAAAAAAAAATGTTAGCTTCAAAGTTTATTGGAGCTTAATATTTTGATAACGTGGAAAGGAAAGAAAAACAGGTGCATTTCACCAGCCCCCCACCACGGAATTTTTTTATTTTTCAAACACCATTCGTTTGTACCACGTATGAACCGGAATGAACTCGGTTTTTTTCGTTTGAACCGCAAATGTTTTGGAGATATTTAAAAAACAAAGTGGGGGCTGGTGAAACGATAGCCCCCCCACCATGGAATTTTTAAATTTTTTTTTGCACCATTCGTTTGTACCACGTATGAACCGGAATGAACTCAATTTTTTTCGTTTGAACCGCAATAGTTTTTGAGTTATTTAAAAAACAAAGTGGGGGGGCTGGTGAAATGGTACCCCCAAAAAATAGATATTTCAAATTTCAGCATAGCCATTCGTTAATAAATCGTATGAACCGGAATGAACTCCATTTTCATCGTTTGAACCACAATAGTTTTTGAGATATTTAACAAATAATATTGAGAATTTGCATATGATTATAGGAGGCCGACCATTTCACCAGCCCCCACCATGGAAATTCAAAATTTCGAAATAGCCATTCGTTAGTAAATCGTATGAACCGGAATGAACTCCATTTTTATCGTTTGAACCGCAATAGTTTTTGAGATATTTAAAAAATAATATTGAGAATTTGCATATATACAGAAAGACCGACCATTTCACCAGCCCCCCACCATGGAAATTCAAAATTTCAAAATAGACATTCGTTAGCAAATCGTGTGAACTGAAAAGAACTTCATTTTCATCGTTTGAACCGCAATAGTTTTTGAGATATTTAAAAAATAATGTTACAGGCCTATCATTTCACCCCCCCTCATCAAGGAAATTCAAAATTACGAAATAGCCATTCGTTAGTAAATCGCATGAATAGGAATGAACTCCATTTTTATCGTTTGAACCGCAATAGTTTTTGAAATATTTAATAAATAATAGAATTTACATATACGCACAGAGACCGACCATTTCACCAGCCCCCCACCCCCATGGAAAATCAAAATTTCAAAATAGCCATTCGTTAGCAAATCCTATGAACCGAAAAGAACTCCATTTTCATCGTTTGAACCGCAATAGTTTTTGAGATATTTAAAAAAGAATGTCACAGACCTACACCATTTACCCCCCCCTTCATCATGGAAATTAAAAATTCCGAAATAGCCATTCGTTAGTAAATCGTATGAACAGGAATGAACTCCATTTTTATCGTTTGAACCGCAATAGTTTTTGAGATATTTAAAAAATAATATTGAGATTTTGCATACATACAGAGAGACCGACCATTTCACCAGCCCCCCACCATGGAAATTCAAAATTTCAAAATAGCCATTCGTTAGCTAATCGTATAAACCGAAAAGAACTCCATTTTCATCGTTTGAATCGCAATAGTTTTTGAGATATTTAACAAATAATGTTACAGGCCTACCATTTCACCCCCCCCTCATCATGGAAATTCAAAATTCCGAAATAGCCATTCGTTAGTAAATCGTATGAACAGGAATTAACTCCATTTTTATCGTTTGAACCGCAACAGTTTTTTTTTATTGGAGATTTAACGACCACCGTGAGCAACTCAATGGGCTATAAGCAGTCGCCCGTCCCTAATTCAGGGTCACTGGTTCCAGGGAAGGGAGAGAGCCAGTGCCGTAAAACAAACACAACATTCATGCCTCACCGGGATTCGAACCCAGACCCTGTTCGAGCGAATGATCAGAGTCCGTCGCTTAGACCACTGCGTCACCGGAGCGGCCAACAGTTTTTGATAGATTTAAAAAAAAAAAGTTTGAGAAAATTGGGGGACGACCATTGCACACACCCCCATGGAAAAATTCAAAATTTCAAAATAGCCATTCGTTAGCAAATCGTATGAACCGAAAAGAACTCCATTTTCATCGTTTGAACCGCAATAGGCCACCCAGGTGGCGCAATGGTCTAAGGCGCTGGCCTATGATCATTCGTCTGTAAGGGGTCCGGGTTCGAATCCCGGTCAGGCATGGATGTTGTGTTTGTCTTACGGCACTGGCTCTCTCCCTTCCCTGGAACCAGTGACCCTAAATTAGGGACGGGCGACTGCTTATAGCCCATTGAGTTGCTCACGGTGGTCGTTAAACCTCCAATCAAAAAAAAAAAAACCGCAATAGTTTTTGAGATATTTAAAAAAGAATGTCACAGGCCTACACCATTTACCCCCCTCCCTTCATCTTGGAAATTCAAAATTCCGAAATAGCCATTCGTTAGTAAATCGTATGAACAGGAATGAACTCCATTTTTATCGTTTGAACCGCAATAGTTTTTGAGATATTTAAAAAATAATATTGAGATTTTGCATACATACAGAGAGACCGACCATTTCACCAGCCTCCCACCATGGAAATTCAAAATTTCAAAATAGTCATTCGTTAGCAAATCGTGTGAACCGAAAAGAACTCCATTTTCATCGTTTAAACCGCAATAGTTTTTGAGGTATTAAAAAAATTATGTTACAAGCCTACACCATTAACCCCCTCCCCCTCACCATGGAATTCGAAATTTCATAGCCATTCGTTAGTAAATCGTATGGCCGCCCCGGTGGCCCAGTGGTCCAAGCCGTTGGCCTCTGATCATTCGTCCGTAAGGGGTCCGGGTTCGAATCCCGTCAGGCATGGATGTTGTGTTTGTCTTACGGCATTGGCTCTCTCCCTTCCCTGGAACCAGTGACCCTAAATTGGGAACGGGCGACTGCTTAGAGCCCATTGAATTGCTCACGGTGGTCGTTAAACCTCCAATAAAAAAAATCGTATGAACCGAAAAGAACTCCATTATTATCGTTTGAACCGCAATAGAGTTTGACATACCTACAAAAAAATGATTCAGAAAATATGGAGCCGACTATCCCCCCCATGGAATTTCAAAATTTCAAAATAGCCATTCGTTAGTAAATCGTATGAACCGGGAAAACTCT
Organism: Macrothele yani; assembly: GCA_039090855.1. Lineage (NCBI taxonomy): Eukaryota > Metazoa > Arthropoda > Arachnida > Araneae > Macrothelidae > Macrothele > Macrothele yani. Next base: position 58,707,942 of record CM077021.1, read on the forward strand.
GTATGAGCGAAAGTGTCGTCACGTGACTTACCGCCGCCTCCTACTTAAGTATCCGAGGAGCACGCGCAGCGGAGCTCTCACAACAAGCAGAGAGTTCGTTTACTCTTCCCGGAAACACACACTCTCTCTCTCACTCTGTTCGAGCGAACAAACGAAACCTCCCCCACTTTACTATATATATATATCTGTGAATCGGGGAGGCAGAGCGACAACAGCTGGTTATACGGAAGTTTATCCGCTTTCAGACATAATTTGAAAAGAACGCTTGGTTAACACATATACGAAACACTTATTCTTCATCAACTAGAATTTTGATGGCGGCG